>CM040125.1:144761239-146042540 GCA_022559845.1 Amorphophallus konjac | reverse complement strand
AGTCCACGATCTTCGCCTTCCCCTTGGTCTTCCGCCCAATGCGGGCCGGCGCATCTACGTCTACCCACTCCTGGGCCAGCCCCAACGTCCTCATGACCAGTCTAAGCCGCAGCGGCTCAATCTCGTTCAGGCAATGGACCCACACGTCCCGCCTGAAGCGAGGAAGACCCGCTACAACCCAGGGCTGGCCAGCATCGCCCATGCCCAGGTAGGGCCTCCACACCACCTGCATCACCATACATACATCATGTTAGTTACCATTCAGTCACAAGCATAAACACAAAAAAATCATACGCATCATACCATGGCCTCGGGATACTCGCTCAGCTCCCGACGAAGTGACGCCAGCTAGTAGCCGTGGGGTGCTGCAACCACGACCGGCCTCCACTGCCGCGCCAGAGGCACGGCCCTCCTGTTCCCATGCCTAGCCCTCCCCATCGGGAAATAGTAATAGCTCCACACCTGCATCCATCATACATCATTAGAACAATAATTGCATATTTAACTGTGGGAATGCATAAATAAAATGTTTACCTGGAGGAAAGGTGCGAAGCCGCTGACTGTCGTCTCCTTCTCCGAAGTCTGGGAGAGATCGGCAATCAGATGGGCAAGCAGAGCCGCTCCCCACGCATAGTGCCCCACTCTGTCCAGATCCGCCAAGATCCCGAGGAAACGGCAGTGGATGCCATCCCCCTTCGTCCCCAGCAGAAGGCGGCCCAGGAAGAAGAAAAGGAACCTCCGAAGGTCTAGATCCACCAGCTCCCGCTCGCTCGGGTCCTGGGTGAAAGCAGCACGAGCATCCCCCTCCAGTCAAGCCAAGAACTCTGCTCCAGTCTCGCTAACCCGCTGACGCGGGTCGACGAATCCGAGCGCCTCCATGATCTCCACTCGGCCGACTACCCTGCTGTCTCTATCAGTCACGCTCGTCTCTAACCACAGCAGGTCCAGGGCACTCTCTCGGTAGTCGGGGTAGGTGACCCCGCTGACTGCCTGTCCGTCAACTCGTAGCCCGGTGATCCGAGCCACGTCCTCTAGTGATGGCACCATGTGCCCCCAGGGCATCAGAAACGCCCGGCTCGGTGCGTGCCACCGCTCCCTCAGTGCCTGGATAAGAGGAAGGTCGAGCCGGAAGGGCTCGATCCTAAGGAAAGCTCCAAAGCCCATGGCGTCCACACGCGCCCTCTGAAAATCCGGCAGCCCATGGTATGCTGCCACCACCAAGGACCAGCTGATCCGGCCCTTCATCACGCCCTGCAAACCATAAAACCAACAAAGAACACATCAGCATCATGAACAGTAATCAACAATAACACTGTATATACTATTTTATTTTATTTTTTTTTTTAAAAAATACATATATTTTTTTTTTGAGGCGTCCAGGCCCCTGGACGCCTCCTTCCTATTTTCTTTATTTCTTTTTTCGAAAAAAAAATCCAAGAACCAAAAATAAAAAATATATATATAATATATATATTATTATGGAGGCGTCCTAGGCCTTGGACGTCTCCTTATTTTTTAAATTTATTTTATTATTTACGTAAATAAATAAATAAACAAAAAGAAAAAGAAAAAGTGGAGCTTCTCTCACTACCCGACCTTCTCTCACAGCCTCTCGCACGCCCGTTTTAGCCTATTAAACCACAGAGTGAGGATTCCGAAGTACTTACCGGGTCGTGATCGTCCTCTCCCGCGTCACCAGCATCCGCAGCAGCCTCCGCGGCCAGGAGAGGCACCTCCATCCCCTCCTCTGCAGTAATCTCCTCTGCTGCAGCCTCCTCGGCATCATCCCTCAACCTCCTCGCACGACGAGCCAGTCGTTTTCGCTTCCCTGGACCCTGGCTCGATCCTCCTCGCTCCATGAGGACTAAAAATAGGTCGTCTAGGGTGACTGGGTCGTCAGATTGAACAGTAAATGAGCAAAAGGGGGGGGCAACCCTTATAAATAGGAATTAGCTTATTTGGGGCGTCCAGGCGCCTGGACGCCCCCATAATTTTTATTTATTTCAAAATTCAAAAAAAATTTGGGGCGTCCAGGCGCCTGGACGCCCCCAAAACAAAAAATCAAACAAAATAAAAAAATAAAAGTTGGGGCGTCCAGGACCCTGGAAACCCCAAAACAAAAAATAAAATAAAAATAAAATAAAAATTAGGGGCGTCCAGGACCCTGGACGCCCCCAAAACAAAAAATCAAACAAAATAAAAAAATAAAAGTTGGGGCGTCCAGGCCCCTGGACGCCCCCATAATAAAAATTTTTTCAAAAAAATATTTATATATAATAAAAGTAAAAAAGACAAGAATATGTATATAATCCAAACAAAATAAAATAAAAAAAACATAAAGAAAAAGAAAAACCATAAAAAAGATAATAATTAAGGGGACGGGGGTCCAAAACATCCAAATGCCAAATTTTATTCCATCAGAAAAGCAGAGTGAACTACATCAGGGGTTTAGGCATCTTAGGCCTTAACTTCCCCAGTTCGGTTACATAAGCCCTCCACGGCTCGCATTCCTCCACCACGTGCGCTAAGGCCTTTCCCGCAACACTTGTCTTCCAGGGAGCTTTAATGGCCTTCGCTTCCTTCGCGTCCGCTTCAGTGCCCAACTCCCTTTTCTTCAAAGGAACAATGTCAGTCGGTGGCGGGAACGAATGGCGTGGGATGCCAATCTGGAGGCAGCACCGATGCGCGTTGTAAAGAACAAACTCGGTCGCGCCGATCAGTTGAAGATCAACTTCGGGAGAAGGCCTCATGAGGAGATCAAGCGAAAGCAAACATGTCGGTGCGCAAGTGAAGAAGCCTTGTGTCACGGTGCGGAAGTGAGACCGCCAGTCTTCACGTTTCTTCAGCCACGGAACGCGGTTCACTACAGTACCACCAAAGCCTAACACGTCGGCTATGTGGTGAAGCGGGCTTTGTTGGAAGAGCTTCGAAGCGGTTGGCATTCCCTCGCGGTGGTCGAATTTGAAATGCAAATCCAGCCAGCAATTTAAGACAAGTGCACAACCAAATGGAGGCTTACCCATGCTCGAGGCAGTAAGGCCACTATACAGGTAGGCGAGGACAGCGGGTCCCACCCTCTTTCCACACCAAATCCCGCAGATAGCACTCAGTTGGTCTTCCTCCACTATGTTGTCGGTATAAGGAAACAAGAGAGCACCCGCCAGACAGATAGTGAACCCCTTCATGATTCCCTCTAAATAGTCATCGTCTGGTGACCCTCTCAGGGCGTTCATGACCCACTCCGCAAGCTTTTGGAGATCGATCCCCTTCTGAGTACGGACCTTTCTAGCTGCGTCGGGCGGCATGAAGCTTCCAAGGACGCTTTCAGAAGTCCCCCGTGTCAGCATCCGCATAGCCTTCACCTTCCCGTCACTCTTGAATTTCTTCAATCCGAGCAGAAGTTCCACCTCCTCGAGGAGGATGGTCACCTCGAAGGTCGGGAAGATAAAAGTGTGGGTCTGGGGATGCCAGACCTCCACTAGCGCGCCCATAGCCGCCCAGTCCATACGAATCTTCTCGTAATGCCTGGCGTGAATAAGAAGCCCCTGCAGATGCCACTTCGAGAGTATGGCCCTCATGCCAATGGAGATATTGGAAGTCAGCTTTGAAAGCCATGGCAGCTTGGAAAACTTCCTCGGGCCTGGGAAGAGTGGATATGGCTGGAAAGAAGAAGAAATGAAGGAAGTAAGAAGAAGGTTCACGTGCAGAAATTTGAAAAGAGTCAACCTACCATATGCGACATGATCGTCCCACTCAGATGACCCTCGAGGTCGGAAAGTCGCCTAATCTCGCTGCTAGGCTTGCTCCTCTTCATAACGCGGGAAGACTCTCCTTCCATCCTGAAGATCTCTAGATTCTCCTCTCCTTCCTCTCCTGAGCTTCCAAAACCCACCTTGGTGCATTTGAATGAACTAGCCTAAGGGGAGTTCTTATAGGAAGGGAAGGGTGCTACAAGACAGAACATGTCACATCAGTGGTCATTGTCAAGATTTTGTCTAGATCTCCTTTGAACTGTGGTGCGATTCTGCTACCTTTTGATGTTGGTAACCTTTGCTGGCCTGTGCAGGTTTTACTAACGGACATCTTTGTCCTATCTCCTGTACCACCTTTCATTGGTTGGTCCCACCATGTCATGCATCATAGTATATGATACCTACGCTACTAGAACATGTCAAGGACCTTGCGGCCCGAACGAATCTGGGATTGGAGTTCCCCTTCAACAAAAACGGTGATGATCCCGGAAGAGTTTGGGTTGTACGGATAGGCCGTCAATTTGTGATAGAATGGGGACGACGGTTCCATTCAGTGAGTTGGTACGCGGATAAACGGGCCCCAGCCCAGTATCAGCTCAGCGGGTCGGTATCCTGACCCGTTCATCACAAGTTGACAATATTATCCTTGGCTATTTTCTATTTTAGTTTGTTTTAAATTTTTCTTTGAACCCAGCATGCATTCATATAGGACTTTGATTTATTGCAGAAGATCATTCAAGTGATTCGATTGTGAAAGCCATTGTGTTTCAATTCCCACAAATATGAGATATTCCACTCCGAATGAAATACCAAGTTCCCTAGAGACGGCCCCGACGCTGCTCTTCCAAAGGAGACCCTTGTTTGGACAGACCCTCAGATATTCCTTTACCCTTTTTTGACCCACCTTGGCCGCAGCACTTCCACATTGGCTGGTAACCGCTCCCCAAAGGTGAAACCTCCGGTTTTATGACCCAGGTACTTCCACACCGAGAAGTTGGTCCCCTTTTGTTTCGTGCCTGAGCGCACATCTCACCCTCCCTTATTTGATCTCCGTCCAAGCAATCGTCAATATTTGAAAGACCTTCTTCAATGTCGCCTCATTGAAACTCCAGGAAAGATTCCAAACAGTAACGTCAAAAGCGTGTCTCATCACACCTTGGCATCAACTTATCAGTCCGCTCCCACTTCACTCCACTCCATTTCCACTACGTGTCGCTCCCTTGCAAAGCAGACGCCAAGGCGGGGCAGCTGTAGACACGCCATTCCTGACGTCTCCTGAGGAAGTCTCATATTACTATACGACGCCCCGCGACGGCTTACGCATTTCGAATCACTTGAGTACTTCCTTTTCTTGAGTCTTCTTCCGCCCTTTTCGGCATCCGGAATCGTCTCATCACGGCATTCGGACGGCATCAACACCAGTCAGACGCATCAAAAGGTTCGGAACCAAGAAGGGTGTCTACCGGGCGGCTGCCGACGCCTAATCCGAGGACCCGGGTGGGTCTTAATGGGGGCGTCCAGGCCCCTGGACGCCCCCATAATTTTAATTTATTTTATTATTTTCTCAGGGCCCAAAATTAAATAAAATATATATATATTAATGGAGGCGTCCAGGCCCCTGGACGCCTCCATAAAAAACAAAAATAAAAAATGTGTAAAATGCCAGTTGGCATAGAAAAAATAAAAAAATAAATAAAAATAAAAATAATTAATGGAGGCGTCCAGGCCCCTGGACGCCTCCATAAAAACAAAATATAAAAAAAGTATAAAATGCCAGTTGGCATACAAAAAACGAAAAAAATAAAATAAATAAAAAATACATATTAATGGAGGCGTCCAGGCCCCTGGACGCCTCCATAAAAACAAATAAAAAATTAAAAATGTCAGCCCTATCATAAAACGACAAGAAAACCAATAAAAAAACATATTTTTGGAGGCGTCCAGGCCTATGGACGCCTCCATCAACTCCCTCACGGGCGCCGGCCACCGAACGACGGTTTGTCGTGTGTGAAAAAAGCCAAATATAGAGACGTCCGGTCAGCTGGACGCGCCCATTTCTGAATCACGAGGCGCCGCTCACAAAACCACGCGTTGTGCCGAACCGCGTGCGGCCGTCGTCGATTTTCGGTGGACCTGCTTGAGGCGTCCGGGACCCTGGACGCCTCCACAAAAGTATTCCAAAAAAATCAATAAAAATAGAATAAAATATTATTTCGGCCCTGATGGAGGTGTCCAGGGTCCTGGACGCCTCCACCTTCCGGAGCTCTATAAATAGAGGCCCACCCCCTCAGTTCTAGGGGAGCTAAGCAGTGATCCGATAGGCTGCCGGAGCCCAGAGGCTACGGAGTCATTCTTCTAACCCGTGGGGTCTTTTGTAGGTGGAGGTTCTGCCGGCTTCTCGGGTGCCCACGCTCGCGAGAGGAAGGTCGTCTTCATCCACCGCGCTTCTACGTCGTCCCCACACTGCCGGAGCTCCGCCGAATTTCACCACCGGCACATCCAATAAGCCAACTCTTTCCTTTTCTTCGTAGTTCTTTGCATTCATCATCTCGCATCCATCATCTCATTTTCCTCCTACTCGAGTCCGAGAGGGGTTTAAAAGATAACACCAACCAGGTGTGTGTCTTCCCGTTATTTCGTCATTTTTATTGCAAGGATATGAATACTACACATTCATCTTTCTAAGCCACTTGTCATTTGTTTGTCGTTGTTTTGCAAGGGTAGCCGAGGAAAGCCCTCTCCGTCGGCCGGCCGGAAGGAGAGGAAGAAGCAACCCGCCATCTCCCGCTCTTGAGGTAGGCGCGATCACTTTCTTATTTTGGGGTCTTTCGGCCCCTGGCGATCACATCTTTTCATCGAGGCCGCGGCGAGTCACTTCCCCAATGGCCGTTTAAATTTCTGTTCTCATATTCTCTTTATATCCTGTTATATTTCGTTTATATCATCGAGGCCGCGGCGAGTCACTTCCCCAATGGCCGTTTAAATTTCTGTTCTCATATTCTCTTTATATCCTGTTATATTCTGCTCATATCATCGAGGCCGCGGCGAGTCACTTCCCCAATGGCCGTTTAAATTTTCGTTCTTACATTCTCTCTATATTCTGTTATATTCTGCTCATATCATCGAGGCCGCGGCGAGTCACTTCCCCAATGGCCGTTTAAATTTCCGTTCTTATACTCTCTCTATATTCTGTTATATTCTGCTCATATTCTCGAGGCCGCGGCGAGTCACTTCCCCAATGGCCGTTTAAATCTATGTTCTTATATTCTCTTTTATATTCTGCTATATTCTGCTCATATTCTCGAGGCCGCGGCGAGTCACTTCCCCAATGGCCGTTTCAATTTTTGTTATTTAATTTATGCACCATTCCCGTCCCCCCGAGGTCGCGGCGAGTCACTTCCCGCTATGGCCGTTTGAACCCCATATCTTGCTATATTATACTTGTCCCGCTCGCCCCGCCGAAGCAATCTCCCGTGGTGGCCCCTTCTCTCTCTTCTCTCATCTCTGTGTTGCAGCAAACAGCAAAATAAACAAAAAGAAGAGCCCGCGCGCTCTCCGCATCCTCTTCCCCGCACCATCGAACTCCGAACCGCGTGACGTCGCTCACAGTTACCTCATCCTGATCATCTCCCTTAGCCATAAAGCATAGCTTAACATCACTTTCTTCTTCAGAGGTACTCTCTTATTCATCTTCATCTTTCTCCTCGTCACTCCAAGTACTCACCATAGCCTTTGGATTCTTGTTCTTCCATTTTGGTTGACTTTCTTCACATTCTCTGGACATTCAGATTTGATATGACCTTGTTTCCTGCATTTGTAACAAACAACCTTGTCAGATTTCTTATAATTCCATGATTTGAATTTTGAACTCTTTCTTACCTGTGGTCTACGGTTCCTTATAAATTTACCTTCCTTCCTTAGAAACTTCCTGAATTTCCTGGTGAGCATTGTTATCTCACCTGAGTCATCATCTGAGGTAGATGACTGACTGTCATCTGAACTCTCCTTGCTACTAGGACCAGCCTTCAATGCAAGTGGCCTCTTCTTTTTCACATCCTCATCAGTTCTTTTGAAATTCAGCTCGTAAGCCATCAGTGATCCAATAAGCTCATCAAGGGTAGTGGTAGGAAGGTTCCTAGATTCCTCAACAACTGTGGCCTTGGTGTGCCAAATTGGAGTTAGGCATCTAAGAATTTTCCTGACCAGTTCATAACCACTGTAAACCTTTCCCAGACCTTTAAGACCATTCACTAATAGAGTTAGCCTAGCATACATTTCAGATATATTTTCCTATGGCTTCATTCTGAAAGCTTCATACTCAGAAATTAACATATTAGCTTTTGTCTCTCTTACCTCTGACGTACCTTCATAGATGACTCCAAGTCTGTCCCACATTTCCTTGGCACTGGCACATGAGGACACTCGTGAAAACTCCTTAGGATGCAATGAGCATTGCATGATATTCATAGCTTACCAATTGATGTTGGACTTCCGAATCTGCTCTTTTACCCACAGTTCTTCATCTCCTTCTAACTGATAGGGTCCTTTGCTCACGACTCTCCAAATCTCATGGTCCTGAGATCTCAGAAATACCTGCATCCGATTTTTCCAGTAAGCATAGTTAGTGCCATCAAAGAATGGTGGCCTATTCACTGCATACCCTTCGGGCATGAGCCCCTTGTTTTCCATTCCACTAAATCTCTCTGGGTTGTGAGACCCTTGACAAGAGAGCCAAGCTCTGATACCACGTGTTGGATTAAGTTGATGGTCAAACTAGAGGGGGAGGGGGTGAATAGGTTGACCCTTTGAAATCTTTTGCGAAAAATCACAATCAACTTTTAAATAGTAGAATACTAGTTCAAAATACAGTAAACAGAAGGTGTGGGAATCGAACCTAATCAATCATCTAGCGACACACAGATATTGCAAGAGACAGCAAACCACAAGAGAAGACAAAATTTTATGGTGGTTCGGTCTCCCTGTGGAGAACTACGTCCACCCCTCACTAGATCAGTGAGTATCCTTCTTAGCCTTACAGCTTTGCTAAACCGAGGAACAATCCCCTCGATAATGCTGACCACTACAGCTTGGTTAACAAGAGGAACACATCCTCTCGATCAGTTACCCGCTGACAAACAGCTTGAGGACGTACAAGCCCAAACCCCTTGACCCAGACACACCCTGCTGGATCAAATCCCCTCCCTCTACTCAAACTAGTACGAGGGAGAATTACAGTAGTAAAGTTTAAGATGAAATTAAAAAACAAGAAACGAAATCACTTGAAGATGGAAGAAGGAGCCTCAGATCTATGATGGTGCTGATTGTTGAATCTCAAACATAGAAATCGGAGAGAAAAGGCTTCGTCGATTAGCTGGCTTTCTCCTTCTGGATGGTAGATAATCTTGCGATGATCAACTACCACTGGGCTTCCTCTGATCTTCAGTGAATGCAACAACACGCCAGAAGGAAGATGATGATCTTCGCCATTCTTCTCAAGAGCTTCCCCTCTGTCTTGTTCGACTGCCACATGTAGACACGCCAAAATTGACGTTTTGTTGATCAAATCTCATGTTATTATATAAATGCCCCAAGTGGACTTCAATATTCCTATAACATGAAGTTTTTCTATTTTTGTGAGTTTTTCTGCATTTTTCCTGTATTTTTGTGATTCACGACTTGATTAAGGGCGTTAATTTTAAAAGTAATGACCTGTGGTAGGGCGTTTTCAAAGAAAGGACGACCGTATGTGAGGGCGTGAATTCCTGGTGTTATCCCTTAATTTCTGGGATTATCTATTTTCAAAATAAAAGGACTTTTATGAGTAACGCCTTCTCTCAGGGCGTGATTTTAATTAACGCCGTTATCTCAGGCGTGTTATTTGAGCTTTCAAACAAGGCAAGGTTTCGTTTCCAAAATTAAATCCAGGAAGAAACGCCCTTTCCTAGGTCGTGTTTCAAGAAGACGTCTTTGTGAAGGTCGTCAATTCATAAAAGACGCCCTATATTAAGGCGTGTTTCACTCCAGAGTCCTTCCTTTTTCAATCTTTCCCTCACAGTTCCCTGCTGTCTTTGGACTCTTGCTCGATCTTGATCCTTCCCTGGATGCCTCATTGCCTGTTCTTATCCTTCCTTGGTTTGATCACATCCGTTTGAGGCATTATAAATTAAAAACTTGACCGATCGTGCAGAAGGTTAAGCACCTTCAGTATTCGGCGGATTGAGCGCTCAGAAGTTTTCTATCACGGGCAAGAGCTTTCTTCATCCCTTGCTGCCTCCCTTCTCTGCATCCCTTTGAGCTACATCCGGTGCTTCATCCATCGCTGTTTGGTTTCTTCCCTTTACTGTCGCCAGGGGCAGCAGGGTTCTCATCTTTTCTTCTATTTTGTTTTTTTTATTTTATTCATACCATCATCCCTCTGTCCTTTATATCTCTATTCCTTGTTCACGTTTTGTTGCATTTTTTTTTTATCATCAAACTCCCCTTCCCTTAAGTCTTCTTAAGGGGTTTTTAAAGAAAACAAAAAAGAAGGTGCGCATGTTGAGGTCTTTTCATTATTTTTATGTTAGTTTTTGACTGATACTACTGCACTTTGGCTGATCCCTTTTCTTTTACTTGTCTTTATTGTCTTTTTTTTTACAAGGTAATCAATCAAGAAAACCCACTTCGTCGGCCGGCCGATTGGAGTTGGAGGAAGAAATCCACATTTATCCCGCATCACATCTTTCACCAGGTACATGCGATCTTATTTTTTTTATTGAGGTAAACCCTCTGGCGATCACAAACTCCTCCTTTTAGCACCTCGTGCTATTTTATTGCTTTCACCATATCTATTACTTCTTTTTTTTTATATATTTAAAAGTGGATTTTAAATAAGATCCACAAATTGGCGATCACGGTGGGACATCCACTGTTTTCTTTGTTGATTACCATCTCCATTGGCACCCTTGTGTGCCCTTTCCCTTTTGACACCCTCGTGTGTCCTTTCCCATTGACACCCTCGTGTGTCCTTTCCCTTTAGGCACCCTCGTGTGCCCTTTCCCCTCGGTACCCTCGGTACCCTTTCCTTTGTGCCCCTGCGGCATCTTCCATTGTGCACCCTGCACACTTCCCGGATCAGTCAATTGTTGCTTATTAACGCCTTCGACGAGGGCGTCTTTTGATTTAACGCCCCTCACAGGGACGTGTTTTCGTGAATTAACGCCCCCTTCAAGGGCGTGTCTTTATTGCATCTGCTTGCATGATCTTCATTATTTTCTCGTCTGATATTTAGCGCCCCTTACAGAGACGTGTTTCATTAATTAACGCCCATCCCCAGGGCGTATGTTTCTATAACTGCGGTGTGTTGCATGCTGATCATACTGTCTGTGGAATTAACGCCCCTCTCAGAGGCGTTTTATTTATTATCAGCGCCTTCCATCAGGGCGTGCCTCTGAGTTTTGACGCCTTCACTGGAAGGCGTCCTTTATTTATAAACGCCTAACCCTAAGGCGTGTTTTTCCTACGGTCTGTGAGCCCCTCACAGAATTTACGACAGCCACGCTGCCGTGTTTTCATTTAGTCACGACCTGCCACAGGGCGTGTCTTTCCTCTTCCTGTGAACACGACCTTTCCCAGGGCGTGTCTTTACTGTTCTTTTTCACAGATTGGCTATTATTCATTGCTTAGCATTTGTCTTGACATTATATTATTGCTTGGATCATCTTGGTTTGCTGGCTTGGTTGAGAGACCTCCTCTCTCTATCCTAGGACCCACACACCCTTCTTGGAATCGGGACGACCCTCCATTGAGCATTCCGTCTCTTTGGACTGGAAATCCCTTTTCCAAGACCTCCATAAGTCCCCGCACCCGTGGATTCCCTCACGGACGCCGGGCTGGTTGTACCCTCGAAGTACCTGGAGTTTAGAGAACCTATACGTTGTTAAAAGAGAGAAGAACCTAGTTGACCCGGAGGTTACATTTGGATCAAACTAGGTCTCATTTGGCAAAAGAGTGAACCTTCACAAATAATCCACCCTAAATTCGAACATCAAACATTAAAACCTTGCGTTTCTTGCCAACCTTGTTTGCATAAACGTAGTTGAGTGATTTGATTGTCTTGTTTGGATTGTATATTTTGTGACGGTTCCTTCATTGAACATCCTCTTTCTTAAGAATGAAGCTCCGTTCAGGTAAAACCATCAACATGTCAGACCACGGGTACTCCTATGATGATGAGAATGAGAACATATTTGGTCAATATGAGGACCCTCCTCAGGATTCTTTTTATTATGAGGGGAACTACCTTCCTCCTCACCCCCATTACTCACAAGTTCATGTGGTCGATACCACTGTCCATGAGGCGGACCCTTCGTCTCAAGTTCCATCTTCCAACACTTCGGGGAACCCTTCCCCATCCATTAATGTCTCAGATTTGATCCAAGCTCTCTCCCAGTTGGACGACTCCCAACGGCAAGCCATTCAGGCCGCCTTAAAGGGGAAATCCGTCCTTTCTTCTTCTAACCCCCCTCCGGCCGTGAGTGGCCATCAAATCATTAATGACCAGGCGGTCTTGCATCCTCCCTCCTCTCGTCCGCAAACACCTACTGCGGCCATGCCGGCCCAGCAGGCGAGCTATTCAGCAGTCAGGCATCAATCCTCCCAACCTCCTCGGGTTCTACGAACGCCTATGCCACATTCTTTTATTCAAAACCAGGCCCCAGTCTCGCCCGATACCAACACTCTTTTGCTTCAGAAGCTAGCCAGCATGGAGGAGCAGCTCAAGAAGGTTACGGCAACTAAGAATGCTCCGGAAATTTCTCTTCCTACGTTGCCAGTGTTCCATTTACCACCTTCTGAAATGCCAAATTTCCGGCGATATAATGGGACCGGTAACCCCTTCATTCATTTAAAGGACTTCCGATATGAGACTTCTTTCTGGCAAGACAATAAGGCATCTCTGGCCTATTTATTCAGAAGATCTCTTGAGGGACCCGCCCTCGAATGGTTTTATTCTCTGGAGCCAGCTGATGCCGGGGACTTCGATGTTATCCAAAGGAAATTCTTGCAAAAGTACAGAGACCGGGTGGGACCTTCCCTTTCTGTTACAGATCTGGTCGCTGAGAAAATGAAGCCCGATGAAGACTTCATTATATTTGCTGACAGGTGGCGGTCTATGGCCGAGAAATTGAAGGACACATTGTCGGAACAAGAGCAAGTAAAAATGGTCATTTCTAATGCAACTCCTCAATTCCGGCACATTTTGGCCATGAATCGGCTGACAACGATGGAAGAGCTCTATGAAAGAGCTCGTTATATACAAACACAAATGAAGGATTCGCCCATCATGGGCATGTTTGAGCCGAAGCCTCGGCTGTTTAAAAAGAATATAAATGTCAACAGTGGGCCCACGACTGAGGGCACTGTCACAAACGAGCAGGTTGGCGTAGTTGGTCACCCCCACCACCAGTCAAACCCACGACCTCCGCCATCTCCACAGCAGAACCCCCATGTTACCTCCGCTCCACAGCGCCACTTCACACCCCAACCTTCTTTTGCTCCATCACCGAGCCAAGCGCCTCGCACCGACCCTTCAGCACCACCACAATACCACCAGGTTCCCCCACCTTCCAACTATAGCCAACAACAACGGAGACCACCACTAGGCCCCAAGAGGGCTCATTATCCACCACTCCCAGAGAGTCTCCCTGACATTTTTAATGCTTTGATGGCCGCCAACCTGCTCGTCCTACCAAAAGAAAGAACGGTGTGGCCCGACAATGTTGACACATCCCGTTACTGTGCATTTCACCGCGCCCCTGGTCACAACCTTGATCGTTGTTTCCATTTCAGAGATCATATTTATGATTTGAATGACCAGGGTGGCATTAATTGGGATGAAATGAGACAAGTCATCGCCACCATGAAAGAGAGAAGGCCGCATCGGCAACAGCAAAATCAACAACAGCCAGCTCCGCAGCAAGCTCCGCCACAGCAAGCTCCAGCACCCCAGCAGGATATGGGGATTGTCCGTAATCCATTGCCGGAGCACGCTCCTAATCAACACGTGAACCCTGTCACGTCTCTCTACGAGGTGGAGAGAGGGCAGGGATGGCACGAAGAAAACGCCTCTGTCGGGGCATTACACCATGATCCAAACCAAAATCAAACTACTCCGCGCCTTTTGCGCGTTCCTCCTTCTCCGTCTAATCTCCTATCAGGACGTTCTCTTTTACGCCCCGTCAACCCACCTACCACCACCAATTCCGCGACCTTGCCGGCTCGCTCTCTTCTTAACCGCTTACCACCACGGTAACATGCCATTTCACCTTCCACCACCAATCCTACATCCGCAACCTCCAGGCCACTCCTACTCCGCTCACCGACAGCACCTGCTACCCCCTCTACCACCCCTACACCGACAAGAGTTCCTCCACCGCCAGCACAACCATCTTTTGTGCCACGATCTCTCCTTATTCCACCACCTGCCAATACCCCTCGCATTCGGATATCCCTTTCTTCTGTCACGCCTCCGGCGAGGGCACCTTCTTCAAATACTCCTCCCATGCCTCCCGCGGGGGAATCTTTATTAAACACCGCTACTACGCCTCCTACGGGGGCGCCCCTTTTATTGAATTCCCCTTTGGTATCCCCTAGCAGGATCTCTGCTACCGACATTCCTTCCTCCTCCTCCAACCCTCCCCCTAATGTTGCCCCGACAGAGGCGCGCCAAGGCGTAGCGCCGCTCCGTAGTGGACGGATGTTCCACCGTGTTTTCCCACAGAGAGAGCTAGAGCCCGCGCAGGGGCCACAAGAGCAAGAGCAAGAACAAGATTCAGTGCCGGGAACTCAGTATGATCTGTTAAAGCACCTGGATCGCACTCCAGCCAGAATCTCCATTCTTGAATTAATCAAGAGGTCCACCACTCATCAGCTGGCCTTGAAGGAATACCTGCAGAAGGTTATGGTCAATGAGGACCTCCCGGTTGAACAGATAATTACAGTCTTAACCCCTACCAGCAGTCAGCCGGCAATCACATTCCATGAACATGAGTTAGCACCTCTACCGGCAAGAAAGTATGCCCTATGTATCACGGTTGATATCAACAAAGTGGCTGTTAAGCAGTGTTTGGTAGACACCGGTGCATCTATCAACGTGTTGCCTCCGAGCACTCTGAAGCTATGCGGTATCCCTGAGAGCCAGATACGGCCATCCACCATTACTGTCACAGCATATGACAATACAAAGAAACCCCCTCTGGGTATGATTACTCTCAAAGTCAGTTTGGGTCCAGCCACCATTACGGCAGATTTCCATATTCTGGATATGGACCCGACCTTTAATGGTATCCTGGGTCGCCCTTATATTCAGCAGCTTGACGCAGTGCCCTCTACAAACCATCAGTGCCTTAAGTTTCCGCACAAGGGCCGCATTATCAAGGTGACCAGCGTGCCGATCTTACCAGAGGAGGACATACATGTAGCTTCATCAGTTCCTTCCATGTGGCCAGCCAATAAGCCGTTATTATCTGTGTTGGACATTCACTGTCCACGACCGATGCTATCTGAGACTGTTACCACCGTAGCCATGACACCCCTGCCTTCTAAGGGGAAGAAGAAAAAGAAAAATATGATGAATACCCCCGGCTGGAACATTCTGATAAGGATGGGATATCAAGATGGCAAGGGCCTAGGTGCCAAACTCCAGGGCAAGATTAGGCCCATTAAGCCTCAAAAAGTGATTGCACGAGGCGGCTTAGGCTACAAAGCACCGGACAAGAATGAAGGAGAGCCGTGGGCTGTTATGACGTCCACCTTCAAGCCAGATCGCCAGCCACTCACCTGGACTTTAAAGACACATTTTGTCACCGGTGGCGTTCAGAACAATGAACAGACTACCGTCATTACATCATTGCTTGATTGTCAGGATGTGCACGCTAGACAGTTTGCGCGGCACATTGCCCCACTGGCCACTTACAAAGCCTTGGAGACTTTAAGGCCAGATAAAAGGAGAAAAATGGGTGACCCGAAATGTGACTGGTACAGGTGGTTTGACATGAATGATATCACTTTCTCTTTAAGCCGCCTGTTCATGCCGACAGATCCAGAATGGCCACCATTGATTCGAGAACTGATTGAAATGCCTGCCGCAATCACAGATAAAAGGCAGATGTTAAGTGACTACACAGATACGGGAGAGCCAGATGTCCCCTTTGAAGAAGGATTCTCTGTGGATAGGCTGTGGGCTGGCCTTTTCTCCCTCACTTCTGTGCATCCGTCTGTGTTGGCTCCTCTCTATTCCCGTTGGTTTGGTCACGTGCCGCGACCACCACCGATTACCATCAACCTATCTCCCAATTTAATTCAGATTTCCTTCCCTATTGCTCCTTCGCTCCTCGAGCGATTTTCCAAAATCTCCATCTCGCCCCCGTATGGGCCATCTTTGATTAAATCTTTCTCCAAACTTGCAATCTCCACTCCCCCCGCCATTCTCCCCTCGCATTGCTTATTACTTGAAAAAGAAAATAAAAACGACGAAAAAGATAAAAATGAAAAAAAAACACCGATTTCCCAATCCTCCATTTCTGTTGAGGAGACCTCATACTTTTCTCCCGAGCGCGTCCCGACCCAGGGGCCGCTCTTCCAAGATTCCTTGGTAAGTCTTTTCTCCCCCTCCGATGAGGGGTCCTCCCCTGTATCACCTCCTGTATCCACTTTATCACCTCCTTATTTCCCTTATAATCAAGCTAGTTGCTCTTCCTCCCTTTCTTCCTATTCTTCTAATAAAAATCATGGGGTAAATTCTCACAAGAAGACCAAGGGTAAGCAGATTCCTCGCAGATTTTTGTTGGAATTGGCCATTAGATGCCAAGCTTGTTTAGCTCTCCCTGAGATTGTGGAAGATCCAATTATCCTGCCAGAATTAGAAGTTGAGGACTTTGTTGCTTCTTATGAGGGTTTGGGCGTTTATGAAATCATGAATGATGAAGACCCTATTGAAGAAGGGGATGAAAGTTATGAAGAATATGAGGACGAGGCTGATGCTTTTGCTAGTGGTATAAGAAGATTCGACGAACCATCAGCCTCAGTAGAAGAACCTACCAAAGAAATCAATTTGGGTACCGAGGAAGACCCTAGGATTGTCCTCATAAGCAAAAATTTGCCGCCCTCCGAAGAGAAGGCGCTCATCTTAGTTCTTCAAGAATACAAGGACACGTTCGCATGGAGCTATGAAGATATGCCTGGATTAGACCCTGCGCTCGTTGAACACCGTCTTACACTTAAGCCAGGATCTGTCCCGGTAAAACAACGGTTGAGGCGTTTCCACCCTAGCATGGCTCTGAAAATGAAAGAAGAGGTCGATAAACTCCATAAGGCTAGATTCGTTAGAGTCGTCCTCTATCCCAATTGGGTGGCTAACATTGTCCCAGTTATGAAGAAAGATGGAAAGGTTCGAATTTGCATAGATTTTCGGGACCTCAACCGGGCGTGTCCTAAGGATGACTTCCCCCTCCCTCATATTGATGTGCTGATTGATAACACGGCAGGATTTGAGACTCTTTCTTTCATGGACGGCTTTTCAGGCTACAATCAGATTCGTCTGGCTGAAGAAGACCAGGAGAAAACTTCGTTCACTACACCATGGGGCACATATTGTTATGTGGTTATGCCCTTTGGACTTAAGAATGCTGGAGCCACTTATCAAAGGGCCATGATGGCAATTTTTCATGACATGATTCATATTTATATTGAGGTGTATGTGGACGACCTGGTTGTGAAATCAAGGACAAGGATTGAGCATCCTGGGGTTCTGGCTAAGGTTTTGCAGAGATCACGAGAATTTCAATTAAAAATGAACCCCAAGAAGTGCGTATTTGGCGTTTCTTCAGGGAAATTACTTGGATTTATCGTTAGCAAGAGGGGAATTGAGGTTGATCCCAACAAGGCAAAGGCCATTAGAGATATGCCTCCTCCCAAGAATCTGAAGGAAGTTCGAGGATTAATCGGGAGGTTGCAATTTATTCGCCGCTTCGTCTCCCAGCATTCACAGAGATGTAGGCCGTTTTACGAGCTTACTAAGCCGGGAGTCAAGTTTAATTGGGATGATAAATGTCAGGCAGCCTTTGACGGATTGAAGGATTATTTGGTCAATCCTCCTGTCCTGAGGCCGCCAATTCCAGGCAAACCACTTATTCTTTATGTTTCAGTCCTGGATGACTCCGTAGGTGCTGTCTTAGCTCAAGTGGATGAGGAAGGTAAAGAGAGGGCAGCATACTACTTATCTAAACTCCTTAACCCCTGTGAGCAGAGATACTCAGCCATGGAAAAGACTTGTGCAGCTTTGGTTTGGGTAGTTCAGAAGTTAAAACACTATTTCCTAGCTCACGAGGTTCACCTCATTGCTCGCATGAATCCAATCAAATTCCTCCTTGAAAAATCTGTCCTCACTGATCGATTAGCACGCTGGCAAAGCTTCCTTTCTCAATTTGACATCACTTACATTCAGCAAAAAGCTATCAAAGGTTATGCCATTGCCGAACATCTTGCTCACCACCCTCTCCCCCGCTTTGATCCTGTCAATTCAGAGTTCCCGGATGAAGAATTAACGTCCATTAATCACCCCCCAGATCCTATGTGGACATTACATTTTGATGGAGCTCTTAATTCTCAAGGAAGAGGGATCGGCATGGTTCTCTTAACACCCGAAGGAGTCACCATTCCATTTGCTGCTCGGCTCACTTTTCCCGTCACCAATAACATAGCCGAGTATGAAGCTCTTTTGGCCGGTCTTAAAACCGCTCATCAATTTGGTGTCACCCATTTGCGAATTGTCGGTGATAGTCAGCTTATTCTACGCCAAGTGTTGGTCAAGTGCCGCACTATCAATCCTAAGCTCAAGCCCTACCAAGAACTCGCTTCAGCTTACGCCAAACTCTTCACTAAATTGATTTTCGTTCATGTCCCGCGTAGCCAGAACATTTTGGCCGACGCACTTGCTTCCTTAGCCTCCGCTTTAGTCTTCCCTCCTGAGCGTGATTTTCATGTCCCCCTGATTCATCAGCGTGATACTCCAGCCATCAGGGATCGTGCTTTTCTTGATATTAGGGATCAAGTGCTTGAGAAAGTTAGACGGAAAGAAGCTCTTGAAGGCAGAGAGGTCATGCTATTAGATTGGCAAGAAGAGTTGGCTGACGAAGAAAAGCCTTGGTATTATGAGATTGCCAGATACTGTAATGATCAGTCTTATCCCGAGGAAGCCACTGCTGAAGAAAAGAAAGCAATTAGGAGAGTGGCTCAACGTTACACTTTGGTTGGAGGTGTGCTCTACAGAAGAGGGCTCACCGGTGTTTTGTTGAGATGCCTCGATGATGATGAATCTTGGAAAGTTGTGGAAGAGGCGCATTCTGGTGTGTGTGGTGGTCATGTGAACAGCCAGATGCTAGCTAAGAAGATTCTTAGACTAGGGTTCTATTGGCCCACTCTTGAAGAGGATTGTTCTATCTATGTTCGAAGGTGTGTTAAGTGCCAACTGCACGCCGACAAAATTCATTCTCCTGCTTCTTCACTCCATCCTACGTCCTCCCCATGGCCTTTTTCCATGTGGGCTTTTGATATCATTGGACCTCTTGGTGATTCGAACCTCCTGACCAAGCAAAAATCATTCATTCTCACGGCAACGGAGTACTTCACCAAGTGGGCGGAAGCAGAAGCTTACGTGGAAATTAAAGCATCAACCGTTTGCAAATTTATCATGAAGAACATCATCACGAGGTTCGGCATCCCAAGCACCATCATCACCGACAATGGACCTCAATTTATCTCCCAAGATCTCAAGGATCTCTACAACAGGTATAACATTGCATTGCATCATTCTTCTCCCTATTATCCGCAGGGCAATGGCCAAGCAGAGGCCACTAATAAAACTTTAATCAAGATTGTTAAGAAGACGTGTGAGGCTAATAAATTCTCGGATTGGCCAGACAAGCTGGTTGAAGCTCTTTGGGCCTACCGCACTTCCATTCGAACCCCCACTGGGCAAACTCCTTTTGCCCTTACTTATGGAATGGAGGCCGTAGTCCCTTATGAGATTCTTATCCCCTCTTTGCGAGTACAATTGGATGAGGAGCTCTCTATCGATGAACGTCGTGATTCACTCCTTGCCCAATTGGAACTCCTAGATGAGAAGCGTCTGGTCGCCGCTGAGCATGCGCGCGTTTACCAAAACAGGCTCTCACGTTTTTATCAAAAGAAGGTAATTGAGAGAAAATTTAAGGTCGGTGAAATGGTAATCAAAAGAATTTTTGTAAAGCCGGGTGGCCCTCGTTCAAAGCTCCAACCGAATTGGGAAGGGCCGTTTGTCATAAAAGATGTTTATCCTGGCAATGCTTATAAACTGGTTAATGCTGAAGGAGAGGAATTAACTCACCCCTGGAATGGTTTGTATCTCAAGAAATATTACCCCTGAACAAAAATCCAAACAAAAATTGAAAATTTCACAAAAAATCCAAAGAAAATAGAAATCTCCCAGATAATCCAAAAAAAATCTGAATATTTCCAAAATCCAAAACAAAAGAGTTTTCTTTTATGGTTCTCCCTTTCGGGCTGACATAACATGCAAAGGTCACCGGTCCGAAAGGTCAAAATCCAAAATCCATTTGTCAGTCTTGCTAATTTAAAATGGGAATTGACCCCGCACACACTACACACTTTACTCTTGAGCTCAAGCAGTGCAAAATCTGATGGAAAGTCGAAATCAAACTAAAGGCGAAAGACGATATCCATTCTTTTCTTCTTCGGCCCACAAGGGAGGAAGGGAGGTCTTGAGGTAGACACGCCAAACCTATCCGCCGCCTTAGTAGGAGGAAGTCAGGGCCCAAAAGGGAACAAATGCCACAAAAGCCCAAGTACAATTAGGTTGTTCATCAGTTCAAATCTATTCAATGCAAATCAATTCCGAAGTGAAAGTCAAATGTTGAAAAAGAAAAGCATGTCAAGAGGGCAAAGTCCCCGCAAGGAAAACCTTGGGCGTATGCATGCATTATGAAGAGGCAAAAAAGGCAACAAAGCGTCCCTACGCCAAAGACCGAACCCCAACAGGCATAAGGATAGGGGAGGTAGCTTTGCCTCAGGCATCTTTGAATCTTTTGTGAGCTTCCTTATAACTTCTCTTTTATTTTTGGAAAGTCATGAACCAGCAGAATGGTCGAGACAAACTGAAGAGAATGCACTGTACGAAATCTTGTGTATAAGTTTAACCATATTCACGCCAATTCCCCTTCTAATTATTCAAGAAAGGTTAATGGAACTTAGAAGATGACCAAGTAAGGCCCACCACCTTGATTTCTTTATCAGCCCAATTTGGGAGGAATAAAAATTAACGCCTTTGTTCAAGGCGCTTTTATTCTGATTCACGCCTAGATCTTAGGCGTTTCTTTAAAAATAACGCCTCTTGGAAGGTCGTGTTTTCAACAAAATCCAAAAAAACTTTTCACAGTAACGCCGTCTCCGAGGGCGTCTTTTAAGAGAGTAACGACCTAATCTAAGGCGTTTTTTTTAGAAAAATCTTCAAAAAAATATATATATACTGAAAAGAACGAAAATAAATTCTTCATGCTGCATGAATTGCATTCTTGCCTGGACATCTTTTGATTATTGTTTACATACGTGTGATTGCATGAGGCATCCCCGAGTTTCGATTATTTCATTTTGCCTTATTAAAGGCTTGGCCCCTTGACCCATTATTAAGGTCAAAATATTTACACCCTTTGCTCACCGGGCAAGGGGCCAAGTCGAACAGATGAATTAACCTGTTTGTTCAAGTGAAAATCGCAGCCGCAGATACAGGGCAAAGTAAAGCAAACACGAGGAACGAGAGAAGAAAAAAGTACACAAACACAAGTCCACAACCACACAAGTGCTCAGGTAACAAAAGCTCAAATCTCATATATATATGTGTATCATCATGTCTATCATGTACAGGTGTGAAGGTGGAGGAGTACAAGTACAGAACGCTCAACTCTCGCCTCCACCCTCCTCTACTCTCCTGCTCTCAACCTCCTCCTCACCATCCCGAACTGGCGCCGGTGGAGGAGGCATAGGCCCCCGTGAAGAGGCCGGAACCCGAACGTGTCCTCCTGCCTCGCTCCTCTCACGGAGGGAAGAACCCGCCACAAAGGTGGAGCTGGTGAAGGAGTACCCCGCAGCCCGTGCTCGCTCACGGCCTCGCTGCAACCGCTCCTCGGACACTCGAAGCCGCTCCTGGGAAAGGATCAACTGGGTCCTCGAGTCCGCCAGCTCACGCTCTCGTGCCAACAACTGCTCCTGGAACCGGGCACGCTCCGCCTGGTGCTCCTCACGCTCACGATCCCGCTCCTCGCGCTCCCGAGCACGCTCCCTCCTCTCCAGCTCCAGGGCAACTCGCAGCTCGGCCACGTCCTGAGGAAGCTCACTGCGTTGCTGCAAGGCCCGCTGAAGCTCTACGATCCGCTGATCGCGGATCGACAACTCGGTACGTATCGCCTTCAGCTGAGCAGCCTACAAACAGGTAAACAAATCATCAGTTCCACAGTTCAATAATTCATGAAATGAAATAACAACATGTGACTAAAGGTAGGTCACGCACCTGTGAGCTCGTCGCTCGGAAGCCCTCATCTACGCAGATAAGAGTGGCTCGAAGCTCTTCAGTCTGTAAAAATGAATTTTTATCAGTGCACAATTTATATCTAATCATTATTTGAATGAGGTTTCGAGCTCAGAATTTACCCGTGAAGCAAGGTCACACTCCGCCACCTCGGCTCGCGCTATCGCACCAGCCAACTGCTCCATGAGTGCAGTCACCTCTGCACTAGGCCCCCTCGAGCTGGAGGCCTCCCCTGGATCTCTCCTCGCTACTCCCTGCTGGGCACGCTGCATTCATTAAGACCGTCAGTGGCTAATCATTAATTCAACACAGCAAAAGAAAAAATTCATTTGCATATAGGAATAATTTAAACACTCACCAGGGTCTCCAAGTCTGCCCGTGTGGCAGCTAGCTGGTCCTCCAGGATGTGGAGGTGGGCCTGTGCATCTATCGCCGCTATGTCCCTCGCATCCTGCATTCATTACATGTTAGTCGCATAATAGTTACATAAGCATTTGCATTTAATTTAGAAATAAGTGCATTCATACATACCCCTAAGACCCTCATCTGAGGTCTGCCGGCGTGAACCTCCCAGTAGCGCCGGAGGTACTCGGAGCTGTCAGTCGCGTGGGAAACGACTGTGGTCCCGCCTCGCTGCCAGTCGGCGTACTGCTCCTCGAATCGCACCCTCCAGTCGGTCGTCTTGGTACGACCGCGGGTCTTCTTGCCAATTCCTCGAGGCTCTCCGACCTCGATCCACTCCTGGGGCAGGCCCAGGGTCCTCATCACCAGCCGAAGCCGTAACGGCTCAATCTCGCTCAAGCAGTGTAGCCACAGCTCACGCCCGAAGCGAGGTCGCCCCGATACGACCCAAGGCTGGCCCTCATCGGTCATCCCCTCATATGGTCTCCACTGCACCTGCATTCATGAACACACATCATTATCATTTCATCATATTCAAATAAACAACAAAAGAAATGCATATCATTCATTCCTACATACCAGCGAGGGAGGGAAGTCGCGGAACTCTCTCCGTAGAACCCACAACTCGTAGTCAAGTGGGGCGCCAAAGATAACAGGCACCCAGCGTCGCGCCAGAGGGAAGGATCCCTCAGCTCCTGGCCGTGGGTCAACGCGCCCCATCGGCATGTATAGGTGGCTCCACACCTGCATCCATGCATTGCAATTAGTACTATATTCACATGCATCATAACAAAGAAAAGATAAAAAATGAGAAATTGCATACCTGAAGAAGAGGTGAGAAGCCACTGACGGTCGTCTCACGGCCTGTCCCCGTGGACAGATCGGCCATCAAATGCGCCAGCAGGGCCGCTCCCCAAGCATATGTGCCAACCGTCTCCAGATCCTCAAGGATGCCTAAGAAGCGGCAGTTGATGACATCGGCTTTCGTCCCCAGCAATAATCTCCCGAGCAGCAGCAGCAGGAACCTCCTCAGGTCTCGGTCCGCTCTCTCATGGTCAGTCGGGTCCTGGCAGCATGCCGCTCTCACCCCGTCGGTCAGTCGCTGTGCAAACTCACCTAAGGTCTCCCCCGACCTATGCCTAGCGTCTCCTAGACCCATCACCGTAGTCAGGTCCGTACGGAAAATGGTCCTACACTCGCTAGGTCCCTCGTAGACCATCTCAAGCCCTAGTAGCCTCTGGGCCATCTCTGAATAGTCAGAATAGGTGAAACCACTCACGGCCTCACCATCTACCCGTAAACCTGTAATCCTGGCTACATCTTCTAAACTAGGAATCATATGCCCCCAGGGCATCAGAAAGGTCCGGCTAACCCTATCCCATCTCTCCCTCAAAACCTGGATCAGTGCTAGGTCGGGTCTAAAAGGCTCAATGGATAGAAAAGCCCCAAACCCCATGGCCTCTACTCTAACCCTCTGGAAGTCGGGGAGACCCTGGTATGCTGCCCAGACCATGACCCATGAGATACGGGTCCTCATCAACCCCTGCATGCATTAAATTTTCTTAATTATTTGAGTATCCATGTGAAATTGCATTTGATTTGGGTTAAATATTGAATTTTAGCATTTTTTGAATTCACGGCCACCCTCAGGTCGTTTCCTGATAAATTCACGCCCCTGTGGGGGGCGTTTTTCAAAGTGAACTTTAATGTAACGCCCTTAATAAGGGCGTTTTTTATGTTAATCACGCCTCAGTCTTAGGCGTTCTTTGGTGGCTGTTTTGCTATTTCTGAAACATACTTTTAATCACGCCTCGGTGTTAGGCGTTTCTTGTTGAATTAACGCCCTGTGGTAGGGCGTTTTCCTAAAGGTGGTTAATTTTGGGTCGTTAATGAATGAAGCGACGCCCTCTGGTTTGGGCGCCTCTTGTTGAATTAACGCCCTTCTGGAGGGCGTGGGTTTCTCAATTTAACAGAAAAATCAAATAACTGATAGCATGCGAAATAATTCATGAAAATATTTTTGGAAATTGTTAATGAGCATGGAATTCATGAAAAATCATAAGTTTTAAGAAACGACATGCTTCAGGGCGTTTTTCATAAAGGATAATTAATTTTCAGAAATTAAAAATAATTAACGCCCTGGATTAGGACGTTTCGTTTGAGTAACGCCCCCGTGGGAGGCGTGTTTTTTCTGAGTTGCAGGTTTTAATGCCCGAAGGCCATGAAAAATCATAAAAAAATATAAATAAAACAAAAAAAATTTTGAAATGGGGAGGGGGAACCTACCTTCTTGTGCTTCTGGGGTTGTGGCCGTGGCAGCGGCCGTCTGGGCCGCCGGAGTTGCCCCCGGGGAGCGACCGCCGCCGTGCACGGCGGTCCTTCTTCTCCTTCTTCTTCTCCTTCTTCTTCTCCACCTTCTGCATCTCCTCCTCCTATCGCTGCTTCGTCGGCGTCGTCACCGCCGGCCACCACCGGCTCTTCTTCAAAGGCCACGACGGCGAGCTCCTCCACAGAAATTTCTTCTTCTTGGGCGTGGGAGGCGTCGAGGTCAACCACGTCTGGGGCACTAATTCTTTGGCGTTTGGCCATGGCTAGGGTAGGAAGTGAGACAGAGAGAGACAGAGGGAGATTGAGAGAAGAGAACGAGAGAGAGAGAACGGGCGGTTTCGGTTAGGGTTTGCAGAGAAAGGGCGAAATGAAAACGGAAGGAGGAAGAAGAAGGAGGCTCGATGGCTTTTGGTTTCGAAAAGAAGACACGCCCTGGATCAAGGCGTTTATAATTGAATTCACGACCATCCTTTGGGCGTTTTATGGAAATTGGCGACGAGGATTAAGGCGTTAATTTAGTTCGCATGGGGAACGATAACCGTCGTCAGACGCATTGAATGGGCGTTGATTGATGTGAGGGAAGTCATCATTACTGTTTGAAGTAACGCCTCTGGTAAAGGCGTGTTATTCTTGAAACGTGACTATGGAAAAGGCGTTATTTTGATGAGATAACGATTATATTCTTTTGGGTTTGAATCTGGTCACGCCTTTCTTGAGGTCGTCATTCAAAGTAACGCCCACTGCCGCAGGCGTCAATTGTTGACGAAGGGCCCGTTGAAGCGCCTTGAAATAAGGCGTGTATTTATTAATTCGCGACGCTCTTGGAGGCGTTATTCACAACAGAAACACAGTTTTTTGGATGATTTGGTTCATAATTACAGTAGCAGTTGGCTCAATCAGAGAATAATCTTTATTATTTTGAAAAGAGGAACTACAATGACTAATGAGCCACTTTGGGCCTTATTTTTCTCAATGCTATCACATAATTCTTCCACTGTTCCTTGTCTTCATCCAAGTCTTCTACAGGTTGATGAAGCTTGCTTAGTTTCCACAGAGCTTGAATGGTGATTGTCTCCTCTCCATCTTCATTGCTGCCTAGATTCCTTGATTTGATTGGAGGAAGATGAGAGACGTCCTCTAAGTGTTGCCTTGGGAGCCCAAGCTGAGGAAGGCACCGGTGTGCATTATATAAAACGAAGTCCGAAGCACCAATAAGACGAAGGTCCATCCCGATGGAAAAGCGTGCACGAAGTTCCTGCATTTTAAACACACCCGGGGCGCAAGTAAAAAGATTCTTTGGCATTACCTTTAGATGCTCCCTCCAATCCCCTCTCTTCTTGATTTGAGGAATTCGGTTGGTCACTCTATTGCTTATACCTAATGAGCCGGTTATATATGAGAGTGGGCTCTTTGAGAAAATTCTTGAGGGTTGTTGGGCTTCGTGGCATGAGTCGAATTTGAAGTGTAGATCAACCCAACTTGAGAGTGCTAGCATGCACCCGTAAATGGGCCTTCCCATGGACGCCGCTGTGAGCCCGCTATAGAGATATGCTAGGATCGCCGGTCCAACTCTCTCTCCTTCCCATAAGCTCACCACTGCGCTCAATTGGGACTCCTCTAGAAAGTCTTCCGTGGATGGGAATAGGAGTGCTCCTGCCAAGCACACCACGAAGGCTTTGGTCACTCTTTCTATCTCCTCTTCCTCTTTAGCTTGATCCGCTCTCTTGTACACCCATGAGGCGAGCTTCAAGAGGTTAACTCCTTTAGTGACCTTAATTTGGTTCACTATATTCGGGCTAGGTATTAACGAGGTTAGCAACTCGTGGGAGGAGATGGGTTTTGGCATGATGGCCATCTTTTCTTCTTCTCCGTGCTTCATCTTTCTTAAGCCTAGGATCATCTCTACTTCCTCCAGCAAGATGGTGGCTTCAAAAGTGGAAAATAAGAAGGTATGGGTGGAAGGATGCCATGTCTCAATCAATGCTCCTATGGCAGCCCAATCTATGTGGATTTGATCATAATGTTTGGCATGGGTTATCAACCCCAAGAGATGCCATCTAGCTACATATACCCTCATGTCTGATGTGAATTTGGAGAGGATGAGGGGCAACCATTTAATTTGGACATATCTTCTAGCCCCTGGAGGATTTGGGTACTCCTGTGAGAGGAGGGGAAGAAAACAAAAGAAGAGGTACATGAGCATATGACATGAGCATGTGAGCAGTTCGCCGGAACAGTATGCACAATAAGAAAATTAAACTAACCTGGTTCATGCATATCCTGTTGCTTATATGACCTTGGATATCGTTAATCCTGGGAGTTGAGTTTTTTTGTCTTTTCAGCGCCCTATCCATCGTTGGGAGAGGTTTGGACGATGCAACCTGCACGCAGATGAAGAAGAAGAAAGGCAAGAACGGGAATACAGAGTTTCGGCGGCTGCAGGGTTGTGATTGTTTATGTTGAAGGAGGGCCTCCTATTAATAGAGATCTAGAGAGTTGTGAGGCTGTTGGAAGTTAGAAGTTCGATTGGGTTAAGGACTGTGCTGTTAAACTAGGAAACGGAAGTTCGTGCTGAATTAACGACGTTGGTTAGGGCGTCGATTTTTAAATTGACGACCTGACTGACGACGTTTTTTATTTAACGCCCTGGAAGGGGGCGTGTTTTTCTAAGCCTCCATTACTGTTTACGCCTTTGTGTAGGGCGTGTTTTAAATAATTAACGACTTATGGTCAGGCGCTTTCATGATGTTAACGCCCTATTCTTAGGCGTGTTTTATTGGATTATGAATTTTGATCTCTTCATGCTTTGATGCTTTTAATGAACCTAAGTGCTATTATTGTGATAAAATTGTCTATGATTAAGCACTTATGATCATGTCATATTCTGAATTGATGGAAAAAGGCTAATAAGTTTAAAAGTGCAGAAGTTTGCAGGATTCGAGGCGTTTGGATCACTCATAGGAGCAACATCTTGCCACCGTGTATGTGTTTCTTGTAAGCATTGTTACTATATGATATCTACGCTAGTATATTATGTCAAGGACCTTGTGGTTCTGATGAACCTGAAATTTGAGTTCCCCTTCATCAAAAACGATGACGATTTCAGGAGAGTCTTGATCGCACGGATAGGCCGTTGAGTTGTTAAAGCTTTGGGACGATGGTTCCACTTTCTGAGTTGATGCGCGGACAAACGGGCTTCGGCTTAGTGTTAGCTCAGAAATATGGATTCTTGACCAGACTTAAACAGCTTAGCAATATTATCCTTGATTATTTTCTATTTAGTTTGTTTTAACCTTTTCTTTTAGCCCAGCATGCATCATGTAGGACTTTGAGTTTCATCTTCATATTATGGCAATAATGAAGTTCACTCGCTCTCGATTGAATTGACATGAGATATTCCACTTTAAATCAAGTACTTCGTTCTATTTGAAGCCATTCAGGCTGATTCCTTGAAAGTGTTCCTTTTGTTGGATCTCTATCCCAATTCTTTTTACTTTTCTGCAAAATTTACCTTGGTTGCAGCACGTCCACATTTGCTGGTAATCGCTCTCCAATGGTCTTTCCCTGCCGTGCCCACGCGCACACCCTTTATTATTTAGTTTAACCTCCTTTTATCCAACAAATCGATTGTTTCCTTGGAACCACTCAGAGTTGTTTCATTTAGAATCTTGGAAAGATTTCCAATGCTTAGTGTCTGAGGCGTGTCACATCACACCTTGGCGTCTCCTTATCAGTTCGTTCCATTTCGTTCCTTTCATTACACTTCGCTCCATTTCTGTCTCACTCCCTTGCAAAGCAGACGCCAAGGCGGGGCAGCTGTAGACACGCCAAAATTGACGTTTTGTTGATCAAATCTCATGTTATTATATAAATGCCCCAAGTGGACTTCAATATTCCTATAACATGAAGTTTTTCTATTTTTGTGAGTTTTTCTGCATTTTTCCTGTATTTTTGTGATTCACGACTTGATTAAGGGCGTTAATTTTAAAAGTAACGACCTGTGGTAGGGCGTTTTCAAAGAAAGGACGACCGTATGTGAGGGCGTGAATTCCTGGTGTTATCCCTTAATTTCTGGGATTATCTATTTTCAAAATAAAAGGACTTTTATGAGTAACGCCTTCTCTCAGGGCGTGATTTTAATTAACGCCGTTATCTCAGGCGTGTTATTTGAGCTTTCAAACAAGGCAAGGTTTCGTTTCCAAAATTAAATCCAGGAAGAAACGCCCTTTCCTAGGTCGTGTTTCAAGAAGACGTCTTTGTGAAGGTCGTCAATTCATAAAAGACGCCCTATATTAAGGCGTGTTTCACTCCAGAGTCCTTCCTTTTTCAATCTTTCCCTCACAGTTCCCTGCTGTCTTTGGACTCTTGCTCGATCTTGATCCTTCCCTGGATGCCTCATTGCCTGTTCTTATCCTTCCTTGGTTTGATCACATCCGTTTGAGGCATTATAAATTAAAAACTTGACCGATCGTGCAGAAGGTTAAGCACCTTCAGTATTCGGCGGATTGAGCGCTCAGAAGTTTTCTATCACGGGCAAGAGCTTTCTTCATCCCTTGCTGCCTCCCTTCTCTGCATCCCTTTGAGCTACATCCGGTGCTTCATCCATCGCTGTTTGGTTTCTTCCCTTTACTGTCGCCAGGGGCAGCAGGGTTCTCATCTTTTCTTCTATTTTGTTTTTTTTTATTTTATTCATACCATCATCCCTCTGTCCTTTATATCTCTATTCCTTGTTCACGTTTTGTTGCATTTTTTTTTTATCATCAAACTCCCCTTCCCTTAAGTCTTCTTAAGGGGTTTTTAAAGAAAACAAAAAAGAAGGTGCGCATGTTGAGGTCTTTTCATTATTTTTATGTTAGTTTTTGACTGATACTACTGCACTTTGGCTGATCCCTTTTCTTTTACTTGTCTTTATTGTCTTTTTTTTTACAAGGTAATCAATCAAGAAAACCCACTTCGTCGGTCGGCCGATTGGAGTTGGAGGAAGAAATCCACATTTATCCCGCATCACATCTTTCACCAGGTACATGCGATCTTATTTTTTTTATTGAGGTAAACCCTCTGGCGATCACAAACTCCTCCTTTTAGCACCTCGTGCTATTTTATTGCTTTCACCATATCTATTACTTCTTTTTTTTATATATTTAAAAGTGGATTTTAAATAAGATCCACACCACACTTCAACTTTCATCTCCCGTGCTCTTTTGATTCACGTGAATATTCCTCTTGTGGGCCCCAACCAGATTTTCTAGTTAGCCTTATGAATGTTCTGTTGCAGAGGCTTCTAGAATCGCCAGGTAAAAAGGAGAGCGCATGCTCTTTTAGATGATGTGGCATCTAACTCCACTTACGACTTGGGTCCACCTAATCATCTCTTGATGAAATTCAGATGGCGTCAACTCACTGTGACCAAGAGGTTGACGCAACCTTGAACTGCCCACGAAGCCTTTCGAACATAGACCAGATGCGTTGACGCATAGGGTGCCTGCGTCAACCCCTTGCGCTGACCGCGAACACTCTTTTATCTCAAACATGAGCTGATGCGTCGACGCTGCGATGTTGTGGCGTTGACGCACTGAGCTATGCCAGTGATTAATGCTTCTACTTCTTGAACTGATGCGTAGAGGAGATTAGCATCCTGCGTAGACGTTGTCCTTTTATGCAAACTACTGTGTGGACGCCTTGAGCATCCTGCGTAGACCTTGTTTCTTCCTTGCATTCAAGAGTAAAGTAGATACATGGGTTAATGAATCAAGGGTTAATTCATCAGTTCTGTTGAACTCAACACACACACATCTCATGGTTGTCATCATCAAAACCAGGGGCACAATAGAAGGGATTAGGATGGGAAACTTGACACTAACTAGGACTCTTATGTGGGAATTTAAATCCCATTAAGATACTTAGAACCCATATCCTTTAAATATGACCCCCTCCCGAACGAGCAAAAGCTACTGCTGCTGCTGCGTTCAAAGATATCTCGCGTCGCCGTCGTCATCCTCTATTTTCCTCTTGCTATCGTGTGAGGAGAAGACATCCATTTCCCTACTGCTACAGTGGCTCTTATCGTTGCTGCCTGCCGTTCGTTCGTGAAAAGGAAGGGTGTTGCTTCTTCCTTTATTGAAGCTGTAGTTGCTGCTATTGCTGGCTTCTTCTTCTTCTTCTTCTGCCCGTTGCAGTTGCTGCCATAGCTACCTGCCAATGCAATTATTATTCTTCTTCTGTCATCTCAAATCATCAATCAAGGTAGGTTTTCTCTAAGTCTGGATCAAACTCTTGAATTAACAAAAAAAAATATGAATGCCCATGATCATGTAGATAACTCTCTTGCATCTCCTGTTACTCCATTGTATGTAGTTTTGTTTTCTGCATGTAAAAGAATGGGCGACCACCGACGTGGGCGCAAATTCCTGAACCTGTGACTTCATGACCAGGCGCCCATTAATTAGACACCAGTATGCATGATGCACATTTATTGGGCAAATTAATAAATACATCATGTTAAAATTTTAATAACTATGTAACCTTACATCTAAATTTCATGTTCTGCATATATCTAGATTCCCCATATTTTTCTCTACATGACCATATTATTAGTTTTCTAAAAATCTCAATAAACATCGAAGTGGTATTGTTCATCACAGTGAACGGAAGTTCATTTAAAATGAATAGTAGCATGAGTGTTAAACGTACCTGCCCAATGCGTAGCAGTAAAAGAATGGGCGACCGTTTAAATAGTCGCACATTAATGAATAAGCACCCCTACAAGTAGGCGTTGTTTTGCAAAAATTTAGTAAATAGAAAATATTTGGAAAATCATGAATCTGCGACCTAATCATGGACGTTATTTAAAGAATGTGTGCCATTGTGTATGGTCGCCAATTATAATTATATATTATTGGTTTTTGGAAATCTCTAGAATTAGCGCCCGTGCACAGAGTCGCTAATTCTTAGTGTTTTTATTAAAATTCTGTTAATTTGTCGAATAAGCGACACTTCAAACAGACACACATTTATGAATGAGCACCTGTCTGAGTGGATGCAGATTTTTGCTCTTACATTTTCTGTCGATTTTTTGGCCCATACCACGGGACTTTTGGCACTCTCATCTCATGTCCGTAGATGGAGTCCCTGTTTTGTTTCTATCGATTACACACTCAACTCTTGGTGATGATTGGACCCTCCGCTGGATATTCCTTCCTTCGGACTGGTACTTTCTTCATTGAGACCTCCGTAAATCTCCGCTAGCCTTGGATTCCCGCAAGGTAGCCGACTTGGTTGTACCCTAAAAACCCTGGAACCAATGATTGTCACGTCACTCTAAAGAAACATGATGTTTAACCCTTATAGAGTGTTGTTTCTGGCCTCTTTTGAGAAGTTTATTTATGTCTGGAAACTGTGACCTTGACTTGGACGCCAAGAGGAATTGGCAATCAGGCCAGTGGGCGTAGATTCTTGAATGAGCAACCGTGTAAATGGACGCAAATTCTTCATGCATGTACTGTTCACAGGAATGAGTGACCACCATAGTGGATGCCATTTCTAAAATCTGCGGCTATCTGAGTGGACATCAATTACCCAGTTTCTTGACATGTCATCATTTTTCATGTGATTTATTGGTATGTCATCCCAGTTCAAGTTCTATCCTTGAACTACTTCGTTCCGTGAAATCTACCTTATCATCCTACAATGGCTTATTCTGTTGGAACTCTATAGGCTACAAACTATAGTGGATGTCTAAAAATATATACATGACTCAATGCTTGCGCATATAGGGCCCGATCTGGCCCTGAGAGGAGCACCTGAAAATACTTGTGCCCATGAGAGTTGATTGATCACGGTGTGGCATTGCACCAAAGTGCATGACTAGCTTGATTTATGGCATTCCACAATCTCTAAAAGTGCTTGACTTGATACATGGCATGATATGACTTGTGTGGCCTGGAACGGGTATTTACTTGCTTGAATTAAATAGCCAATATCTCATGGCTTGACTTGATGACATGGTACTTGATACTTGAATCACATGAAATACTTGTTTTTCTAGCTACTTCTTGATATTCCTCTCTCGTTATTCTCTTGCGTTCTTGCATACATGAAGCATGCCACATTATAGAATTGGTTAATTATGTTGGTCCCGGGGTAGGTGAGCGGACAAGAAGGGGGGTTGAATTGTCCCCCACGCGATATGGCAAATTAAAACTTTACGCAGCGGAATTAACAACTTTAACGATATTGAAGAAAATGAACTAAGCAATATAAGCTAAGTTATCTCAATCTCACCGTTCAAACATGATCAAGATAAACACCGTTAACATGCAAACCCACAAACACATAAACCATAAGGAAATAGAGATTTTTAAGGTGGTTTGGGACCACGACGGGCTCCCTACGTCTACCCCTCACCAAACTCGGTTAGGCTTCACTCGGGGATAAATTCCCAGCACGGAGCAACGCTCTAACACACACGCAGGACAATGCCTGCACACACACACAGGGACACGCCCCAACACACACACACACGGAGACAGAGTCTCCAACATGATCCTATAGCAGATCCACACTCGCACACACTAGCTGCAACATCCGCAACATAATAAACACAACTGTACACAGACGGTCCACACACACGAATATCTCTAGTTCAAAAAAATCAACACAAATATTCAGAACATGCTTAACCCAAGATATAGATCATAAAGCATATCACAAACAACATAGAAAGGATGTAGAAATAATCCCCCTCGATCTCCAATAGCCGGTTGAATGTATTCCTTGAAGTACAAGTCGGAAGGAAGTCGGATGTCTTCGATTCGGGCATCAGATTGATCCTCTCCTTAATCTGCTTCTCTTTTTCTTCTACAACGATCTCCAGAAATGCCTTGGAGTAAATCAGATCTTCCTTTCTTCTTCCCCTTTTCTTCTTCTCCTCTTTCTTCACCTGCAAGATAAGAAAATTAGCTCATAGGAGATGAAATCCCCAAATTCGTAGGTCAAGTATATATATACACAAAGAGGTGTAAAAGACCAAGATAGCCCATTCTGGAATCCTCCAAAAGACCCCTAATAGGTCTACCATAAACCCAAGGGCATAATGGTCAAGTTTAGAACCCAAATGGATTGAGTTTAATGGGTTTCAGACTTGATTCGTAAGGGCGTTCGCCATATTTGGTTGACCGAAATTTGCCGTTGGTCAACCAAACTTTTACAGGTTTCAGTCTTTGAGCACTGGCCAGTTCGGTCGACCGAACTGCCCAGTTCAGTCGACCGAACTCTGCTGCATTTCAGCCTACCATGCTCTGACTGAAATGGTTGACCAAACCTGGCCTTCTGGTCGATCGAAAACCTGTAGAATGGAAAAACTCAAGTTAAAACCATGTAAATTCATCCACTTTGATGTCATCTAACATTCAGTCAATACATTGTTGTCTTGAGAGTCTATTAAGCCTTATCAAACCAATTTTCAACACCAAAACTAATTTTACCATGATTCACATGATTTAATCAACTTTCAAGGTAAAAAGCTCCATGAAGAAAGATCAGAAAGCACATACATTAAAACCAATGTTCAAGGTGCATAAAAACACTTTAGAAAACATGTTTATCAACATCAAGATATCAAGTTCATATAGTAATGCAATTGTCCAATATGAGTGCATCATGTAACCAAGTTCCCTTCAACTCATTTTTGCCAATGTTTGCATGAGGGTTTCAACCTTTGCAACTTGCATAAAAGTCCTATGAAGAATATGCATGAGAATCCATTCCATTAATTCATACACATGAGAATATCATTCACCCAACGATTGGGACCAATTTGTCAAGTGTATAAGCAATGTGAAATGAAATAAAACCTCAACATTCCCATGATGAAATTGACAACCCCATGATGAAATTGGTTGGAACAAAATCATGAAGTTCAGGCTAGAACTAAACCAACCCAAGGCCATGATATCAATGACAAATATTTGAATTCAGCATAAAAGACTTGCACAATGAACTTGTTCATATTAAAAAGCTATGTATCCTCTTTGAGAACATTACTCAATTTTGAGACCAATTGAGTTAGGCCAAAACCTTCAAGCAAGCATGCACAATTTGCTTCCACACACACACACACACACACACACACACACACAATATTTTCTTATCATCAAAATCAAGAGGGAGCACAACGAACCCAACAATCTCTCCCTTTTTGATGATGACAAAATATTATGGTAACCAACCAAATTCAAATCAAATCAAATCTCTGTCTCCCTCTTTGGCATTATCAAAAAGTGGGAGGAAAGCAATTAGCTTCAAATTTTAGATTAATGAATCAATAAAAACTCACTTCAGATTTTCACAAGATGCAATAGAAAAGTAAAGACCAGATGTTTGCCAGAAAACATAACAATTGAAACATCAAATGATTTTATTTGATTTTCAGATTTTTAGTTTTCTTTTTAAATGCATGAAGCAAGATGCATAAAGGTGATGACACATGAAATGCAAACAATGCAACTAGACAGTTACGTATATATATACATGCAACATAGCTCCCCCTTACTTATTTAAGAAGGTAATAGGTATAAGAAAGGTGCATGCGAGTCATAGCAATTAGGATGTTCATGTGTAACACATAGGAGGTTGTGCAATCACACATAAGAGTTATGCAATAGCCAATGCATTCAATCAATTTTCTGAATACTGTGAGCGACGTCACACGGTTCGGGGAAGCGAAGAAGACGCGGAGCGCGCGGGCCCCTTCTTTTTTTGTTTGCTGCAACACAGAAATAAGAGAAAAGAGAAGGGGCCACCACGGGAGATTGCTCCGGCGGGGCGAGCGTGACAAATGTGATATAGCAAGATATGGGGGTTAAACGGCCATAGCGGGAAGTGACTCGTCGTGACCTCGGGGGACGGGAATGGTGCAGAAATTAAATAGCAGGAATTGAAACGGCCATTGGGGAAGTGACTCGCCGCGGCCTCGAGAATATGAGTAGATAAGAGGATAGCAGAATACAAAGAGAATATAAAGAGCGAGAATTTAAACGGCCATTGGGGAAGTGACTCGCCGCGGCCTCGAGAATATGAATAGATAAGAATATGACAGGATATAAAGAGAATTTAAACGGCCATTGGGGAAGTGACTCGCCGCGGCCTCAAGAACATGAATAGATAAGAATATAACATATAAGAACGGGAATTTAAACGGCCATTGGGGAAGTGACTCGCCGCGGCCTCGAGCATATGAGCAGAATATAACAGAATATAAAGAGAATATAAGAACGGAAATTTAAACGGTCATTAGGGAAGTGACTCGCCGCGGCCTCGAGAACAAGATGTGATCGCCAGGGGCCGAAAGACCCCAAAATGAAGAAAGTGATCGCGCCTACCTCAAGAGCGGGAGATGGCGGGTTGCTTCTTCCTCCCTCTTCGGTCGGCCGACGGAGAGGGCTTTCCTTGGGTACCCTTGCAAAACAACGATAAACAAGTAACGAGTGGATTAGAAAGATGAAGGTGTAGTATTCAAATCCTTGCGATAAAAATAACGAAATGATGGTAAGACACACACCTGGTTGGTGTTGTCTTTTAAACCCCTCTCGGACTCGAGTAGGAGAAAAATGAGATGATGGATGCAAGAAGTATATAAGAAGAGACGCCCTTATGAAGGGGGATAGATGATGCGAGATGATGAATGCAAAAGAACTAAGAAGAAAAGGAAAGGATTGGCTTATTGGATGTGCCGATGGTGAAATCCGGCGGAGCTCCGGCAGCGTAAGGATGGCGTGGAAGTGCGGTGGATGAAGACGACCTTCCTCTCGCGAGCGTGGGCACCCGAGAAGCCGGCAGAACCTCCACCTACAAAAGACCCCACGGGTTAGAAAATGACTCCGGTAGTCTCTGGGCTCCGGCAGCCTATCGGATCTCTTTTAAGCTCTCCCAGAACTGAGGGGGGTGGGCCTCTATTTACAGGGCTCCGGAGGGTGGAGGCGTCCAGGACCCTGGACACCTCCATCAGGGCCGAACTAATATTTTATTCTATTTTTATTAATTTTTTTGGAATATTTTTGTGGAGGCGTCCAGGGCTCCGGACGCCCCTAACAGGTCCACCGAACACCACCGATGGCCGCACGCGGTTTGACACAACGCGTGGTTTTGTGAGTGGTGCCTCGTGATTTTGAAATGGGCGCGTCCAGGTGGCTGGACGTCTCCATAATTTGGCTTTTTTCACACACGACAAACCGTCGTTCGGTGGGCGGCGCCCGTGAGGGAGTTGATGGAGGCGTCCAGGGGCCTGGACGCCTCCATAAATATATTATTTTTATTCTTGTTTTGTCTTTTTATGCCAAAGCTGGCATTATATATTTTTTATTTTTGTTTTTATGGAGGCGTCCAGGGGTCTGGACGCCTCCATAAATATATCATTTTTTATTATTTTGTTTTCTCTTTTTATGCCAACTGGCATATATATATATTTTTATATTTGGTTTTATGGAGGCGTCCAGGGGCCTGGATGCCTCCATTAATATATTTACGTTTTGGGTTTTGAAAAATAAAAGTAAAATAAATTAAAAGAATGGGGGCGTCCAGGGGCCTGGACGCCCCCATTAAGACCCACCCGGGTCCTCGGACAAGCGTTGGTGGCCGCCCGGCAGACACCCTTCTTGGTTCCGGAACCTCCTGATGCGTCTGACTGGTGTTGATGCCGTCCGAATGCCGTGACGAGACGATTCCGGATGCCGAAAAGGAAGCACTCGAGCGATTCAAAATGCGTAAGCCGTTGCGGGGCGTTGTATAGTAATATGAGACTTTCTCGGGAGACGTCAGGAATGGCGTGTCTACAGCTGCCCCGCCTTGGCATCTGCTTTGCAAGGGAGCGACACGTAGTGGAATGGTATCGAAGTGGAGTGAAATGAAGTGGGAGAGGACTGATAAGTTGATGCCAAGGTGTGATGAGACACGCTTTTGACGTACTGTTTGGAATTTTTCCTGAAGTTTCAATGAGGCGACCTTGAAGGAGATCTTTCAAGTCTTGACGGTTGCTTGGACGGAGATCAAATAAAGGAGGGTGAAATGTGGACTTAGGCACGAAAAATAAAGGAGACCAACTTCTCGGTGTGGAAGTACCTGGGTCATAAACCTGTAGGTTTCACCTTTGGGAGCAGTTACCAGCCAATGTGGAAGTGCTGCAACCAAGGTGGGTCAAATAAGGTAAAAAGGAATATCTGAGGGTCTGTCCAAACAAGGGTCTCCTTTGGAAGAGCAACGTAGGGCCGTTTCAAGGAAACTCAATATTTCATTCGGAGTGGAATATCTCATATTTGTAGGAATTGAAGCACAACGGCCTTCGCAATCGAATCACTTGAATGATCTTCCGCAATAAATCAAAATCCTATATGAATGCATGCTGGGTTAAAATAAAAATTTAAAACAAACTAAAATAGAAAATAGCCAAGGATAATGATGGGGACATCGCTTACTCCTTCACATACCTCCGAGGGTCCTACTACTCGCCATTTTGCTCGCCATGATTTTTGGAGTCTAGCTATATAATTTCCATAATTTTCTTGAGTCATAATCATGTAATTTTGCCTTTTATTGAGTCTATTACCTAAGTTAGTTAGTCATTTAACTAAGTCCAAGTTTCATTAACTAGCTTAGTAGGCTATTGGGCCTGGCCCATGGGCACCCCCTTCCCCAACCTTTGGTCTTCTGTCAGTTGTCCACAATGTGAGGACTTTTTGTAAATTGTGGGTTTCCTATATAAGGACCCCAATCCCCCACTTGAAGAGGGTAATTAATGAATGAATGAAAGCTTGAAATCCACTTGAATCCCCTTGAGTCTATCTCTCTCCCTCTCTCTCTATCTCTTTCTCTCTCTCTAAATTTTGAAATTCACTCTCTCTCCTCCCTATTCTCCCCTAATTAAGACCCCTCCCCCTTCCCCATACCTCCCATTTAATCCCCCTCCAACCCCTAGGTGGAAGCCCCTCTTCCAAGGCACCCCTTGGCATTCCCCATACACCCCCTCACTTCCCCAAGCACCCCCTTCACCCCTCCCAAGCTAAAATTTGAATTCTCCTCCCTTTGGGACTGCACCACATTCATTCCCAGCCCCCCTCACCTCCCTAGGTCGCAGCCCCCAACCCCCCTTCCCATTGTTCTTCCTTTGGCCAACCAAGCTCTTCCACCCCTCTCCCCCCTTTGATCAGTCTGCAGGTGGCTGAAGAAGGCCCGTCTTGAAGAAGCTACCCCGAGTTCATACGGCGACATCTGAGGGCGTATCTTACCTTTCTGGAAAGGTCGTCCAGTCCCCTACGCAGGCGAGAAGGAATCGTGCAATTCCGAGTTCGTGGCCACCCGTGAGAGCTATCCTACCCCGACTGCACCAGACACCACCTTCAGAAAGCCTAAGCCCGATTGGAAGCTGCTTCACGACCAACGGTGAAGGAATCAGGCTGAAGTTCCTTCTTAAAAGTTCTTCCTCCCCCTGTCCCGGACCAGGAGAAAGAAGCATAGCTACATTCGGCATCGGGACCCCAAGTTCTGATTTTTCTCCTCCAGTTGCACGAGGTTGTCTTCTCCAGTCTTCTGCGACCAGCATACACTCATCGGCGTCCCCCTGTCCACCCCGACCTCATAAGGTGTTGCCATCAGTTTTTCTGTGAATAGGATTTGTCCACGGTTCCAGCGACTCCAACGGTTCATGATTCGGCATCCGGGAGCGGCCGGGACAACTTCTGCAATCCACTGCTCGCATATGGTAGCCGCTGCAGCCAGAGTCTGCAACCTGGTTCATCGCTGCACCACATCTAATCGTGGAGGATTCAGACCCACGGCCCTTCATCAAAGTTCTGATCCTCCTGGCCCTCTTTCAGGATCAGAAGGTAGAACGGCATTTGGACACCGGGGAACAGAGATACGAATTTTCTCCCTCAGTCTCGCGGGTCTATCTCCTGCAGTCTGCAGCGACCAGGGCCCACTCTCCTGGGCACACCGTCCACTATCAGCATCGGATTGCAGCTCCGTCGACTCCTGCTGAGAGCCACCTCGACCACGGACGCTCCAGAGCTGATCCTGCCACATTTGAGTTCCGGGAGTGATCGTGGCAGCCAGTTCTTCAAGCCCCTGCTCCTGGAACCTGTGCAGACCAGAACACTTTGGTCCTGTTGCAGAGCTTTTACCGGCCAGCGACGACCACCAGAAGCCCGGCTAGAATTTACAGTCCTCCAAGAGCCAATCACCATCAATTTGGAGCCAGTCCCACGCCATTCTGAGGTCGTCAGCGAGCTCGGGAACTTCCACAGCACAGACGGGTCAGCAGATCGGGCAGCAAGCAGAACTCGAGAAGATCATTTCAGTTCTTTCCATAGTTTCCTCGCCCCTTTGCCTGGCCGGCTTACCGCCCCACCCTGCGTGGTGGTAGTGTTTGCTGTAATTAATCAATTCCCACTCCCGAGATCACCCTCCTGCGCGAGGTGTAGTAATTGTACTCTTGACAGGTTTTTGAAGCTACACCGGCGCAGTGTGCGGGGACCACACTTCCCCGCTCGCCCTCGTCTCCGCCCGGGTTCGGCGTCTTCACGCCGATCAGGTGTGCTCCTGGCCACTCTTCTTTGCTGGTTATTACCATTGCTTACTTAGTATTGCTTTTAGTTGTCCGTCGAGGTGACAGGAGCGCCCGATCCTCAATTCAACCAATTATAGTGTTTCGCCGCGGAGCGAGTTGAGAGAGTTCCATCACATCCCACGCCCTCGGCGTGCCGGCTACCCGTGAAATCGGACATCCCTGGCCCATTGGGATCTATCCCTATCCGCCGACCCTTGGAACCGCGAGGTCCAAACTCAGACCCTAACCCCCATCGCCGGTCCTCCTTCGGATCCGAGTGTGCCTACGCGAGTGAGTCCGCTAGTGTGACGTTACCAACTTGTTGTGTTGCTTGCTATCCTAGGTCCAAGGGAGTCGTATCACATCAAATTGGTATCATTGTCCTCCGCTGCATATTGTATCACATCAAATTGGTATCAGAGCCAAGTTCTACACTTGTCTCTACTAAGTCTTGTCCTAGGGCAATTGCATTCATCACCCGATCATCATGCATACCCCTCGTTGGCCAAATGGTCCGATTGACCCCCTCCACATGGACTACATTGTAGATGAGGACCTTCATTTTGATGGAAATCCTCATGCCTATCTTAGGTGGGAGAATACCATGGAAAGGGACTTTGAAAGAACTTGGGTATATGGATCCGAGAGAGTCCGCAGGGCCAAGGCACGACTTCGGGGTCTAGCTAAGAAAATGTGGGAACACAAAGAGAGATTCAGAAGGGTTTGGGGGCAAGAGCCCATTCACTCACGGGAAGAGATGAAGAGTGAGCTTAGGAAGATCTACGCTCCCCGACCGTCCCACTCCTACCGTGAGGACCATAACCCGAGGAGCAGTCCCACTCCCCCTTTTCCTCCCAGTCAACCCAAGGCCTCCACTAGGACCCAAACCCCACCACCCAAAAGACCCCAAGACTCATTAGAAGAACTAAGGATTGAGATTAAGAATATCTTTACCTCCCTTAGGGTCCAAACTCCACCACCCCAAATAATTCCAACTTGCACCACCCCATCGCCAAAAGGCCTTCCCACTCCCCTGCAGAGCAAGACCCCCACACCACAAAGGAATGAGATTGAAGTTGAGGAATATGAGGCCTCCCCCGAATGGAAAGAGGAGTATGAATCACAATATCATGGGTTAGGCCAAGAAGTTCCCATCCCAAGTGGAGGAAGCATCATGGCTCACTCCACCCTCACCATTCCAACCCGTATGGACCCCATGTCCACTCCACCTAGGCCCATGATGGCCACCACCACCCCACCCAAAACTCTCCCACAAACCCACACTCCACAAACTTCCTTGGTCCCCAAAACCACCCCTCCATCTTCCCCTAAAAGAGACACACCCCCTAAAACCAACCAACCCAATCCTCCTCAACCCATCCATCTTCCACTACCAACCCCTATCCAACCCCAACCTAGGCCTCCACTTCTCCCCTTACCGATCCCAAACCAAGTTCCCCTTTACCTCCCACCTCGGGGGTACCACACACCTATCCTCACCACCACACCCTCACGGGACCATCTCACCTCCTTGATAGAGGAACACATGATTCCCATACCCGACCCCATAAAGGTGAACACACCAACCCCCGCCATAGAGATCACCCATGTCCAGGAAGAAGATGGAACTTCACATGGTGGTCTTAACCTTACACCACCCTCCTTAATAGGGACCGAGCTTATCTTAGGAGAACCCCTTTCACGTTGGCTAAAGGAGAACCCATTTGGAGATCTCATGGTCCATGCTTACCCACCCATGGAGTAAAACCTTCCTATAGTACCCTTATCCACCTATCACACCACAATCCAATCATCCTATCAGGTGGAAACATTAGGGGATTTTCTTGAGGGTCTAACTTGGCAAATGAAGCTAACTGGCATGTTGACCACTGTAGCCGACCAACCTAGGAGTCTTAACCTCCTACATCTATGTGTCGGGTCCATCTCTTCCATTTACACTGTGGGTTGCTACACTAGCGACCTTCTTTTATCCCTCCCCATTCCCGAAGAGCCCGATGCTATCCGTGAATTGGAGTTACTTATTTCAGGTAGGATACCAAGCCCTCCAATCATGACCAACCAACCCTCCTCGAACTTCGGTTCAATTACTACATTTAAGGAGGAGGACTCACCATCATTTGGAGACCTTGAGGTGAAAGAACACCTCACCCTTGGTAACACATTCCATGGCCCCTTTGATCCCACCCTATGGAAGACAATGAACCCATGGGACCTGACCGCCCTACCCACCACCCACTCCCTCCTACCCTCACCCACCATGCTAGAACCAACACACCTCGTCCTAGACCCAGCCCACACCAAGGGAACCATGACCATGGGTAGTATACACCTAGGGAACAGGTAGTGCCCCACCCCATGATGCATACCTACTTTGATCCCTTCGACCCTTACAAATGGGAGCTTAAAGGCCACCCCATACCCACACACATGGTCATCATCTCTAGGAGAAGAAAGCACCCATCTTGGCATGTCACATCATTCGACAAGGGTCATGAGTCCAGCCCTCCCATACATGTCACGCACAGTTTAGGCTCAATGCATAACTGGCCCACATTTGGTTGTGCTGGTCCACCCACATTCTTCATAGCCCTTACACTTGAATGGAGCACACGTGGATGTCCGGGTCCCCCGGTAACTCTCACAGCCATACACAATAGATCCGCCTATGGTTTCCCAGCCCCCCCTGAGTCCACAAGATGCCTCATCACATCCATGAATGATAGGTCTATGTATAGTTGCCCCGGTCCCCCTTTGCATACCACATACTTCCCACCCCCACCGCACCATCACTCAAAGCATACTCATTCAAGCAAGCATCCAAATATGGGTAGTGACGATCATAATGAGCGGGCTATAACTCACGGGTGGCACTTTGAAATCCAAGGAGGAAACCTCACGATGGTGGCATTGGAACGACTCTATCTTAGGGCCACCTCCAAATCAAGGGCACGAGGACTTGGACCTTTCATGTTCCGAGTGGCATTGGCAAACCTGGCTTATGGATTAGATTTACTAATGGGCTATGGGATATACCCCAATTATCATGCGGCTGCTCCGGCACCCTACATGGGCACCGCGGTGAATCCCAGTGAGTACTTTGAGCCTATAACTTCCTTTAAGAGGGACACCCCGGAGTGCTTCCACAAAACAGCCTTGAGAGCCCGACGTGTACACAGAGGGGCAATACTATGCCAGCAGGGTTCCATCGCCAGCATGAGGGTGTGTCCGGGCCGCCTTGAGAGGATGAAGAGCCGTCCCCTGATCGCAGGTGCAGGTTGGTTTTGGAGATTGCAGGACGCCCTGAGCTGCTCCCCCGGTGGGCCCTTACTCGACGGAGTCGAGTTCTCCGCACCCCGGGAGTATGATGGGGACATCGCTTACTCCTTCACATACCTCCGAGGGTCCTGCTACTCGCCATTTTGCTCGCCATGATTTTTGGAGTCTAGCTATATAATTTCCATAATTTTCTTGAGTCATAATCATGTAATTTTGCCTTTTATTGAGTCTATTACCTAAGTTAGTTAGTCATTTACCTAAGTCCAAGTTTCATTAACTAGCTTAGTAGGCTATTGGGCCTGGCCCATGGGCACCCCCTTCCCCAACCTTTGGTCTTCTGTCAGTTGTCCACAATGTGAGGACTTTTTGTAAATTGTGGGTATCCTGTATAAGGACCCCAATCCCCCACTTGAAGAGGGTAATTGATGAATGAATGAAAGCTTAAAATCCACTTGAATCCCCTTGAGTCTATCTCTCTCCCTCTCTCTCTCTCTCTCTCTCTCTCTCTCTAAATTCCGAAATCCACTCTCTCTCCTCCCTATTCTCCCCTAATTAAGACCCCTCCCCCTTCCCCATACCTCCCATTTAATCCCCCTCCAATCCCTAGGTGGAAGCCCCTCTTCCAAGGCACCCCTTGGCATTCCCCATACACCCCCTCACTTCCCCAAGCACCCCCTTCACCCCTCCCAAGCTAAAATTCGAATTCTCCTCCCTTTGGGACTGCACCACATTCATTCCCAGCCCCCCTCACCTCCCTAGGTCGCAGCCCCCAACCCCCCTTCCCATTGTTCTTCCTTTGGCCAACCAAGCTCTTCCACCCCTCTCCCCCCTTTGATCAGTCTGCAGGTGGCTGAAGAAGACCCGTCTTGCAGAAGCTACCCCGAGTTCGTACGGCAACATCTGAGGGCGTATCTTACCTTTCTGGAAAGGTCGTCCAGTCCCCTGCGCAGGCGAGAAGGAATCGTGCAATTCCGAGTTCATGGCCACCGGTGAGAGCTATCCTACCCCGACTGCACCAGACACCACCTGCAGAAAGCCTGAGCCCGATTGGAAGCTGCTTCACGACCAATGGCGAAGGAATCAGGCTGAAGTTCCTTCTTCAAAGTTCTTCCTCCCTCTGTCCCGGACCAGGAGAAAGAAGCAGACTTACATTCGGCATCCGGGACCCCAAGTTCTGATTTTTCTCCTCCAGTCGCACAAGGCTGTCTTCTCCAGTCTTCTGCGAGCAGCATACACTCATCGGTGTCCCCCTGTCCACCCCGACTTCAGAAGGTGTTTCTGTCAGTTTTTCTGTGAAGAAGCTTTGTCCACGGTTCCAGTGACTCCAACGGTTCGTGATTCGGCATCCGGGAGCGACCGGGACAACTTCTGCAATCCACTGCTCGCATCTGGTAGCCGCTGCGGCCAGAGTCTGCAACCCGGTTCATCGCTACACCACGGCTAATCGTGGCGGATTCAGACCCACGGCCCTTCATCAAAGTTCTGCTCCTCCCGGCCCTCTTTCAGGATCAGAAGGCAGAACGGCATTCGGACACCGGGGAACAGAGATACGAATTTTCTCCCTCAGTCTCGCGGGTCTGTCTCCTGCAGTCTGCAGCGACCAGGGCCCACTCTCCTGGGCACACCGTCCACTCTCAGCATCGGATTGCAGCTCCGTCAACTCCTGCTGAGAGCCACCTCGACCACGGACGCTCCAGAGCTGATCCTGCCACATTTGAGTTCCGGGAGTGATTGTGGCAGCCAGTTCTTAAAGCCCCTGCTCCTGGAACCTATGCAGACCAGAACACTTCGGTCCTGTTGCAGAGCTCCTACCGGCCAGCGACGACCACCAGAAGCCCGGACAGAATTTAAAGACCTCCAGGAGCCAATCACCATCAATTTGGCGCCAGTCCCACGCCATTCTGAGGTCGTCAGCGAGCTCGGGAACTTCCACAGCACAGACGGGTCAGCAGATCGGGCAGCAAGCAGAACTCGGGAAGATCATTTCAGTTCTTTCCATAGTTTCCTCGCCCCTTTGCCTGGCCGGCTTACCGCCCCACCCTGCGTGGTGGTAGTGTTTGCTGTAATTAATCAATTCCCACTCCCGAGATCACCCTCCTGCGCGAGGTGTAGTAATTGTACTCTTGACAGGTTTTTGAAGCTACACCGGCGCAGTGTGCGGGGACCACACTTCCCCGCTCGCCCTCGTCTCCGCCCGGGTTCGGCGTCTTCACGCCGATCAGGTGAGCTCTTGGCCACTCTTCTTTGCTGGTTATTACCATTGCTTGCTTAGTATTGCTTTTAGTTGTCCGTCGGAGGTGAGAGGAGCACCCGATCCTCAATTCAACCAATTATAGTGTTTCGCCGCGGAGCGAGTTGAGAGAGTTCCATCACATCCCACGCCCTCGGCGTGCCGGCTACCCGTGAAATCGGACATCCCTGGCCCATTGTGATCTATCCCTATCCGGCCGACCCTTGGAACCGCGAGGTCCAAACTCGGACCCTAACCCCCATCGCCGGTCCTCCTTCGGATCCGAGTGTGCCTACGCGAGTGAGTCCGCTAGTGTGACGTTACCAACTTGTTGTGTTGCTTGCTATCCTAGGTCCAAGGGAGTCGTATCACATCAAATTGGTATCATTGTCCTCCGCTGCATATTGTATCACATCAGATAATATTGTCAACTTGTTAAGAACGGGTCAGGATACCGATCCGGTGAGCCGACACTGGGCTGGGACCCGTTTATCCGCGCACCAACTCACTGAATGGAACCGTCGTCCCCATGCTACCACAAGTTAACGGCCTATCCGTACAACCCAAATTCTTCCGGGATCATCACTGTTTTTGTTGAGGGGAACTCAAATCCCAGATTTGTTCGGGTTGCAAGGTCCTTGACATGTTCTAGTAGCGTAGGTATCGTATACTATGATGCATGACATGGTGGGACCAACCATTGAAAGGTGGGACAGGAGACAGGATAAAGACGTCCGTTAGTAAAACCTGCACAGACTAGCAAAGGTTAGCAACATCAGAAAGTAGCAGAATCACAGCAGAATCGCACCACAGTACAAAGGAGATCCAGAAAAAATCTTGACAATGACCACTCATGTGACATGTTCCGTCCTGTAGCGATCTTCCCTTCCTATAAGAACTCCCCTTAGGCTAGTTCATTCAAATGCACCAAGGTGGGTTTTGGAAGCTCAGGAGAGGAAAGAGAGGAGAATCTAGAGATTTTCATGATGGAAGGAGAGTCTTCCCGCGTTATGAAGAGGAGCAGGCCTAGCAGCGAGATCAGGCGACTCTCCGACCTCGAGGGTCATTTGAGTGGGACGATCATGTCGCATATGGTAAGCTGATTCATTTCAAATTTCTCCACGTGAACCTTCTACTTACTACCTTCCTTTCTTCTTCTTTCTTTTCTCTTCCAGCCATATCCACTCTTCCCAGGCCCGAGGAAGTTTTCCAAACTACCATGGCTTTCAAAGCTAACTTCCAACATCTCCATCGACATGAGGGCCATACTCTCCGTTGTGCCCTATGGTTTTGATGATGGCAATTGTGGCTTTGCTGATGGTTTTGATGATGATTTCAATTGTGGCTTTGCTGATGGCTTTGATGGATCTTGATGATGGCCTTGATGTGATTTTGATAGTTGATCCTTGATGTGTGTGTGTTATTCACTGTGAGTCATCCTGCTGTGTGAGTCATCATGCTATTACTCACCTTTTGATCATAATGCAGTTCTTCATAAGTTTTGATATGGCATTGCATATTAGATTATGTTCAGTCTTGGCTGATTGGTCAACTCCTCAGTTCATGCATTGTCTTAGGCTAAGTGTGTACAGCGTCTTAGGCAAAGTCTGTACAGCGTCAACGCACTTCATTGGAAGTGTGTACAGCGTCAACGCGTGAAGTCTGTACAGCCGTGTCATATGCTCCTAAGTCTATGCATTACTGTTCATGTATCAGTCTTCATCAAGTCTGTACATTGACACGCCAACCTCCTTGAAGTCTGCACACTAGTCTTCACTGTCAAGTCTGCACATTGGTCTTCGATTTCAAAGTCCATACATTGGACTGTTCTTCAAAGTCTGTACATTGGCTTCACATCTTCAAGTCTGTACAGCCGTTTGCTTTGAATTTCAAGTCTAGACATTGCACTGTAGCATCCATCGTCTTCGTGTTGTTTTAGTGTCTATGTCTTCGTGTTGTGTTTACGTCTTCGTGTTGGTCTGTCTTCGTGTCTTCGTGTTGTTTTTGCATTCGTGTCTCCGTGTTGCTACAGTGACACTTCGTGTCGTTCTCGTTTCAACTCGTGCTGTTCTGACATACTTCGTGTCGGTGTCTATTTTTTGTCCTTGAGTTGTTGTCAACCCGTGTCATTTCACCTCGTGCTGTTCTCACTGTCTTTGTGTTGTTTTCAACTCGTGACGGTTTCTGTTATGTGTCTTCGTGTCGTGGTCAGCCCGTGTCACCTCGTCTTCGAGTCGTTCATTCGAGCTATTTTATGCTCGAGTTATTTGTCTTATGTTTTCAAGTGTTGTTTCACTTCGTGTCGTTCCCGTATTATGTCTTCGTGTTGTTTTTCCTAGACCCCGTGTCTGTCTTGTCTTGTGACCACACTTCGTGTCAGTTTTTGTTTTCGTATTCGAGTTGGTTTCAGTCCATGTTGTTCTCGTGCCATTCTCTTTGCTGTTTATTATGTCGTGTCGTTTTCTTTACTTCGTGCTGTAGTCATCGTATGTATCTCGTGTCATTCTTCTTATTACCTCGTGCTATTTTCATCGTCTTCGTGTCGTTATCTTTGTAGTGTTATCTCTGTTGCAGTATGTATCTCGTGTCGTTCTCTCCTTACTTCGTGCTGTTCTCATCCTATCTCGTGTCGTTCTTTTCGTAGTGATTGTTTTGTTACAGTGACTTCGTGTCGTTCTCATTGTAGTGTTTGTTTTTGTCACTACTGAATGTTGTGTCGTTCTCAGTGCATCTAGAACTGCTACCACATACCTCGTGCAGCTTTAGTTATTGTGGCCCTCAATTTTAATGGTTCGTATCTCCTTGCAGGTTCGAGGAAGAACATTCCCAAGTGACTGGGCAACACGTGATCCGAGGCTGGAATGAAGCCTGCTGAGAGACTGCCACGTGGTCCGAATACTTAGGGCTGGAAATGTGGAGATCACACGTCGGGGCTGATGATGCTGCTGCTGCTATATATATGAGCCTTCTTCCACAGAAGAAGAGCGATCGAGTTGGCAAGAAGAAAAGCTCATACAGAGAGCCCCGATCCAGAAAAAGGAAGAGAAGAAAGAAAAGAAGAGAGCAGAGAAGAGAGTGAGAGTAAGAGCAGAAGAAGAAAAAGAGAGAGAAGAGAGCTGAGAAGAAGAAGAAGAGAAGTAGCAGAAGAAGCTCCTAGGAGAGTAGAAGAGAAAGAAAAGAGAGATAGAAAGTGAGCGAGAGAGCTCGTGGAGAACAAGGAAGAAGTTACCTGAAGATCTGTCTACTGGACCGTGGATCAAATCCAGGCCAGTCAGCTCCATGCGAGCCACATTTGTGTTACTTGTCTTTACAGCTTTCTGATCGCTGTGTATTTTTCTTTTCTTATTTTCCCTGTTTCATTTGGTTATCTGTGTTCTTCCGATCCTCAGTAGTGAGGTCGGGGTTCCTCCTGTTAGTTCAGGAGAAGGGAGATTGCTATCTCCGGTTGCAAGTAGCTGGGTGCTACTTGTGGTGTCCCTCCGGTTTGGAGGAAGGGAGATCTGATCTCCGGTTCTGGGCTTGTGGATTCAAGTCCAGGGGTTCCCTCCGGGTCTGGAGGAAGAGAGACCGTGTGTCTCTGGTTTGCTAGTGACTGGTGTCACTAGTGGTTCCCTCCGGTTGGGAGGAAGAGGGGAGGCTGTTCCCCTGGTCAAGCTGTGTGGCAGCACCTATTGCAGACTGAGTCTGCTGTTTCTAGCGTGAGCTAGTTGAAGCCACACTCGGTTTGAGTGTGGGGTGGATGTAGGTCTGGAGGACCGAACCACCTAAAAACCCCTCTTGCATTGTGGTTTGATTGCTTATGATTTGCTTCCGCTAGATGAATGCATAGGGGCGCTCCATGCGTTTGGCTTCGGGTTGAGAAGAAGAGTTAATTAGTCTTCTTAGAATGTTTTAATTTGTCAAGAGAGCGAAATTCTAGTTGAGCGACTCCTTGTCAAATTCAGCCAAGTTAGCATCCTAGTGATCTCACTGTATGCTTGTTTGGTTCTGCAACTGATTATTAGCTTTTAAGCTTATCTAGTTTGCGAACTAGTAATTCTAGTGAGCATCATATTTTAACTAGGCGAAAGTTTTTTAAAGGGTTATATTCATTCACCCCCCCCCCTCTGAATACTGCACCGAAACCAACAATTGGTATCAGAGCGGTTCTCTGATTGATCAGATCCAACGATCTGCAGAGGATCCTATTGTCCCTTGATACTTTTCTGACTTTACTCTTTGCTGCATAAATCTACTTGCCAATCTAATCCATGGGTTCTCCACCGGTTTACAATGGTTCTAACTTTAATTCATGGGTTAGCAGTCTACACAATTATGTGGATTTGATGGATTCGGATCTGTGGAAGTTAATTTCACATGGTCCTCATAGACTGCCAAAGGAAGAGTCCGAATGGACTAAAAGTGATAGATCAAGAAATGGAGAGAATCAGAAAGTTTTGAGATTAATGAAAGAAGCTACTGACAAGGCTCTACATTCTTGTTTTTATGACTGCAGGTCTGCAAAGGACATTCTGGATCAGTTGAAACTAGCTCAGAGGATGAATGAGGACAGCTTTCTGATGGCTGATAAGAGTGACCATAGTAGTGAACAAGATGAATTTGAAGATGCTGTGGAGGTAAACCCTTTCGAGAATTTCACTTTAGATGACTGGGAAGATGCATATGCTAATCTGTTACACTCCCATGAAAAACTGAGGAAGAAGAATAAAAGTCTGATAAGGAAGATAACAAATCTAGGGGATCCAGCTTCTGAGACTGAAAATTTTGAAAATCCTGAAGTTTTGAAAACTGAAAATGAAATACTCAGAAGACAAGTGTCTAAACTAGATGGAATCCAATCAGAACTTGATCATGTTAAATCTGAAAACACTAAACTTAGAAAACAATGTCAGGAATCTGACCAAAAACTAATCAGTCTTGAAAAAGAAAACAGATTGATCAATGAAGAGTTCAAGGCAGTTAGTGTCGCAAACTTAAAATTTCAGGAAAACTTTGAAAAATGTACATCAGAATATCCAAGTTTCCTAACTGATGCAATATTTGATGATGATAAACTTGAGCAGGAAAACACTAGTCTAAAGGAAGAAATTGAGAAACTGAAACAGTTGAACTCCACCATGTCAGAGAGATTGCTGACATTTGAAAAATGAAAATCTGTTGATGAAAATCAAAATGAGCTCAAATTGAAACAAGAGATTGAAACTCTTAAAAATTTGAATGATGTGATGCATCAACAGATTCTGGTCTGTGAAGAAGATATAGTCAACTATGAACATCAGATTTCTTCTCTTCAATCTGAAATAAATGATCTGAACAATACTTTGTCAAAATTCGTAAGTGGGCAGAAAAACCTAGACAAGCTACTAGGTGTAACAATCAACACTAGGAAGGAAGGGCTGGGCTACAATAATGGTAACAAGAAAGAATTTCAGAGCAAGTTGATGACATCTTTTGTAAAAATTTCAAATGTAGCCACCACTTCAAAAGATAAACAGCCCATCGTTCAGAAAACTGAAGAACAGAACAAAAATCAGAAAAAGATTGGAAAACAGAAATTAAATAAAAGGGGTTCATTAGGGCATATTGATCAAAGCTCACACACACATTCACATGCATCTAAAAAGAAAGTGTCATGCCATTATTGTCATAAATTTGGTCATCTGATGCATGAATGTAAATTGATGAAGAAGGATGATATGACTGCTATGAACCTTAATGATAGAAATCTTTCATTTCAGAAAGAGAAAATTGAATGTTTTCACTGTGGTAAATTAGGACACACAATTGCACAATGCTGATTTGTAAGTGATAAGAAAACATCTCATTCATATCATAATAAATCTCCTGCAAGCCAACATGGTCCTAATAAGAACAAATTTATTTTTAAAGATAAGCTCATTACATGCTTTGAGTGTGGAAAGACAGGCCACAGGGCTATTGAATGCTGGCTGAGGGCTGGTGGAAGAAATCCTAATTCATGCTTTCACTGTGGCAAGATGGGCCACATTGCAGCCCAATGTTGGCATGCTCAGGGAAGGAAGTTTAACAATAAATCTGGTAAATTCCCTGTCAATAGAAATATTTCTGATAAAAATGAATTTATGTTTGAAAAGAAAACACTTACATGTTTTGAATGTGGGAAGCCAGGCCATAGAGCTTCTGACTATTGGCTGGGTTATGTTGGTAAACAGAATCTTAATCCTGTTAACAGCAAATTTCATGCATATGCACATAGAACTCATACTAATCAGAGTGTGCATAAATTAAATCTGAAATCTCTTGCTATTACTGTGGTATATTAGGTCATTCAATGAATAATTGCCATCTGATGAGATCTGATGACCTACATGCTAAGAGGTTGTTTAGAACACCTACCAAAGGTGTCACTATTAACCATGCAGGACCCAAGACTGTTTGGGTACCTGCCCATGCAAAATAGTGTGCTAACTTGCAGGTGTGCCTTGGAAGCTGAAGAATAAAAAGGGAGAAATAAACCAAGGCACCCAAGTTGATAAAACCCCATTCAGGTAAATTTCTCAAATCTATTCAAATGAAAATTATGGTTGAGTTGAGAAGTCATAGCTTCATGCATACATGTTTTATTTTAATTGGTTTGACTCTTGCATTGATCTTTGTGGGCTTTCTTGTTTGTACTGTGAGCTGTGTGCATATATGAGAATGGCATAAACATGCACATGACATACATTCATTGAAAATCTGATGCATATAGGACTGTTTGTATTGCATTATCATGCATGACCACTTGGTATATAAATGGAAAGCTACTAAAGGGCAGAGGAAATCGGTCTAGAGGTTCTTACTATGTGTGAGATGGTCTTTTAGGTCAAGTTCTCCGCCAAGTACCAAGGGTCAAATCTGCATTTCAGAGAATGTCTGCATTTTCATGTGAATATTTTACTTCATGCCCCTGCATACAAGAAGTTAATTGCATTGCATTTCTTTCCATTGAAAATGTCAAAAAGATAAATTCGTATGCATACATTTAGGGGGAGCATTATTCATACATCTGAAATCACTCAACTATTTTTAGATTTACTGCATAGCATGTTAAATCTGTTGTTTGCATAGTCATTCATCACCTACATTGTCTGCATGACATATAGGATGATTCAGTGTTTTTAGTTAGAGGGAATCATTGCATAGCATATCACTTCTTTGAAAAATCAAAAAAAAAAAGGGGGAAGGGAAATATCACTGCATATAGATAGGGGGAGCTTGCTTAATCCGTTCTTCTCCAGCTATATGATTCATCTTGTCATATCTGAAGTGTCAGTGATTCCATCATTTAAAGTGGTATCAAATGATTTCTTGACTACTTCTGAAGTTGTTCAAAATCCGAATGCATACCTTATTGGTATCTGATTGTCTCTCCTAAATCTGCTGAATGAGAGCTCTTTCTCTATTCAGTCAACTTTGAACCTCTTTGCTCAAGAGCAGCTCAATTGCTAAAATTCTTCAGAATCATGCTGTTTAGTGAATATTCTCACTTGAATTACTCTGCTGAGATATGAAGTAAACCTTCAGCATGTATACTACTTCATAAAAGTTAAAATACCTTTAATGAGGAACCTTCCATTATACATGCTTAAGAACATTTGTTAACTGGAAGTGGTTTAAGTCTTATGTACTCTTGTTTGGTTACAAGAAACTTGAAAATATCTGTTTCAACCTCTTAATAAACTTGAACTGTCTGCTTCATGTAAATTCATGTAAGACTTTCTGAAATCTGAAAAGTTGATATCCATGTCTACATTGACTGAGATATATAGTGTATGTGGTTGTTCCTAAACAACTAACTAGTTCTGAATCCTTTTTAAGAAAAAGTATGGACAGAGCAATGACTGTGGCTACTGAGAAACCTGTCCAAAGGATTGTGTCATGAAGTACCATGGTTAACTCTGTTTAAAGAGATGATTGGAAATTATTGTGAAAATATGGCAGAGCAATGGCATAGTTGTATTGAGTAACTGGGGATTCTGGCCTCTGATCAAGGTATATCCTCATGCCAAAGATACTTTTAATGCCACCTCTGTTCTCTAAAATGGGAGAAACAATACGGTTGTCACACTGAGTAACTGGGGACTCTGACCTCTGATCAAGGTGTCTCTCCACGTCAAAAGGTGTTCATAAACCAAAATTGTTCTTTAAAGAAAGATTTGAACAAGTGTAAATCAAATTCTGAAAGAACAAGTAAAATTCAGGAGCATTCACTTATGTTTCTCTTAAAGCTGTCATGGAAAGTAAACTAATTAAGATAGAAGTTGGTTGAACTAGAATCTTATATGAGCTTGTAGTTCCTTTTTTATTAAGTGTTGGTTCAGATATGAGTATAATTTCTTTTGAAAAATTTCAGTTTACGTCATTCTTAAACCATATCTGACAATCAAGGGTTCATAAGCTTTTATGATGGAGGAATCCAGAACTTAAGACTTTGATTTTATGAAGTTGGTATCTTGCTGAAAAGTTCATTATCTCAATTTTTCACAAATCATTGAATCTGATCATCCTATTGCCCTTTATCACTATGATTTCATTCAGACTGGTTGTCATATATGAGAGTTGCTGTCTTTGAATAACCAGAGTTCATCCTTGTAGATTTCTCTTGCTTCATGGATCATAAGGGTAGAATTCTCTGGTCTGTTTGAGAGACTATATGCATAAGGGGACAATGTGCTAGATTGTCTGATCATGTTATTTGTCTACATTAGCTCTATATCATCTACCATGTCAAAGGGGGAGTATTGTTGCATATGCATGATTGCATAAGTTGTTTGACTAAGGGGGAGACTTGTTTTTAATTGCGTCTGATATGGTGTTACCCTCATCTACTGAACTACCTTGTGTGTCTCATATGACATCACTGGACTATCTTTCTCAAACTATTTTCTTTTTGATGAAGTCAAAGGGGGAGAATAGTTTGAGTCATCAGACTGACTCACTGTGTAGTGTTGCCTTCATCAAAAAGGGGGAGATTGTTGTGCCCTATGGTTTTGATGATGGCAATTGTGGCTTTGCTGATGGTTTTGATGATGATTTCAATTGTGGCTTTGCTGATGGCTTTGATGGATCTTGATGATGGCCTTGATGTGATTTTGATAGTTGATCCTTGATGTGTGTGTGTTATTCACTGTGAGTCATCCTGCTGTGTGAGTCATCATGCTATTACTCACCTTTTGATCATAATGCAGTTCTTCATAAGTTTTGATATGGCATTGCATATTAGATTATGTTCAGTCTTGGCTGATTGGTCAACTCCTCAGTTCATGCATTGTCTTAGGCTAAGTGTGTACAGCGTCTTAGGCAAAGTCTGTACAGCGTCAACGCACTTCATTGGAAGTGTGTACAGCGTGAACGCGTGAAGTCTGTACAGCCGTGTCATATGCTCCTAAGTCTATGCATTACTGTTCATGTATCAGTCTTCATCAAGTCTGTACATTGACACGCCAACCTCCTTGAAGTCTGCACACTAGTCTTCACTGTCAAGTCTGCACATTGGTCTTCGATTTCAAAGTCCATACATTGGACTGTTCTTCAAAGTCTGTACATTAGCTTCACATCTTCAAGTCTGTACAGCCGTTTGCTTTGAATTTCAAGTCTAGACATTGCACTGTAGCATCCATCGTCTTCGTGTTGTTTTAGTGTCTATGTCTTCGTGTTTTGTTTACGTCTTCGTGTTGGTCTGTCTTCGTGTCTTCGTGTTGTTTTTGCATTCGTGTCTCCGTGTTGCTACAGTGACACTTCGTGTCGTTCTCGTTTCAACTCGTGCTGTTCTCACTTACTTCGTGTCGGTGTCTATTTTTTGTCCTTGAGTTGTTGTCAACCCGTGTCATTTCACCTCGTGCTGTTCTCACTGTCTTTGTGTTGTTTTCAACTCGTGACGGTTTCTGTTATGTGTCTTCGTGTCGTGGTCAGCCCGTGTCACCTCGTCTTCGAGTCGTTCATTCGAGCTATTTTATGCTCGAGTTGTTTGTCTTATGTTTTCAAGTGTTGTTTCACTTCGTGTCGTTTCCGTATTATGTCTTCGTGTTGTTTTTCCTAGACCCCGTGTCTGTCTTGTCTTGTGACCACACTTCGTGTCAGTTTTTTTTTTCGTATTCGAGTTGGTTTCAGTCCATGTTGTTCTCGTGCCGTTCTCTTTGCTGTTTATTATGTCGTGTCGTTTTCTTTACTTCGTGCTGTAGTCATCGTATGTATCTCGTGTCATTCTTCTTATTACCTCGTACTATTTTCATCGTCTTCGTGTCGTTATCTTTGTAGTGTTATCTCTGTTACAGTATGTATCTCGTGTCGTTCTCTCCTTACTTCGTGCTGTTCTCATCCTACCTCGTGTCGTTCTTTTCGTAGTGATTGTTTTGTTACAGTGACTTCGTGTCGTTCTCATTGTAGTGTTTGTTTTTGTCACTACTGAATGTTGTGCCGTTCTCAGTGCATCTAGAACTGCTACCACATACCTCGTTTAGCTTTAGTTATTGTGGCCCTCAATTTTAATGGTTCGTATCTCCTTGCAGGTTCGAGGAAGAACATTCCCAAGTGACTGGGCAACACGTGATCCGAGGCTGGAATGAAGCCTGCTGAGAGACTGCCACGTGGTCCGAATACTTAGGGCTGGAAATGTGGAGATCACACGTCGGGGCTGATGATGCTGCTGCTGCTATATATATGAGCCTTCTTCCACAGAAGAAGAGCGATCGAGTTGGCAAGAAGAAAAGCTCATACAGAGAGCCCCGATCCAGAAAAAGGAAGAGAAGAAAGCAAAGAAGAGAGCAGAGAAGAGAGTGAGAGTAAGAGCAGAAGAAGAAAAAGAGAGAGAAGAGAGCTGAGAAGAAGAAGAAGAAGAGAAGTAGCAGAAGAAGCTCCTAGGAGAGTAGAAGAGAAAGAAAAGAGAGATAGAAAGTGAGCGAGAGAGCTCGTGGAGAACAAGGAAGAAGTTACCTGAAGATCTGTCTACTGGACCGTGGATCAAATCCAGGCCAGTCAGCTCCATGCGAGCCACATTTGTGTTATTTGTCTTTACAGCTTTCTGATCGCTGTGTATTTTTCTTTTCTTATTTTCCCTGTTTCATTTGGTTATCTGTGTTCTTCCGATCCTCAGTAGTGAGGTCGGGGTTCCTCCTGTTAGTTCAGGAGAAGGGAGATTGCTATCTCCGGTTGCAAGTAGCTGGGTGCTACTTGTGGTGTCCCTCCGGTTTGGAGGAAGGGAGATCTGATCTCCGGTTCTGGGCTTGTGGATTCAAGTCCAGGGGTTCCCTCCGGGTCTGGAGGAAGAGAGACCGTGTGTCTCTGGTTTGCTAGTGACTGGTGTCACTAGTGGTTCCCTCCGGTTGGGAGGAAGAGGGGAGGCTGTTCCCCTGGTCAAGCTGTGTGGCAGCACCTGTTGCAGACTGAGTCTGCTGTTTCTAGCGTGAGCTAGTTGAAGCCACACTCGGTTTGAGTGTGGGGTGGATGTAGGTCTGGAGGACCGAACCACCTAAAAACCCCTCTTGCATTGTGGTTTGATTGCTTATGATTTGCTTCCGCTAGATGAATGCATAGGGGCGCTCCATGCGTTTGGCTTCGGGTTGAGAAGAAGAGTTAATTAGTCTTCTTAGAATGTTTTAATTTGTCAAGAGAGCGAAATTCTGGTTGAGCGACTCCTTGTCAAATTCAGCCAAGTTAGCATCCTAGTGATCTCACTGTATGCTTGTTTGGTTCTGCAACTGATTATTAGCTTTTAAGCTTATCTAGTTTGCGAACTAGTAATTCTAGTGAGCATCATATTTTAACTAGGCGAAAGTTTTTTAAAGGGTTATATTCATTCACCCCCCCTCTGAATACTGCACCGAAACCAACACTCTCGAAGTGGCATCTGCAGGGGCTCCTCATTCACGCCAAACACTATGAGAAGATTCGTATGGACTGGGCGGCTATGGGCACACTAGTGGAGATCTGGCATCCCCAGACCCACACTTTTATCTTCCCGACCTTCGAGGTGACCATCCTCCTCGAGGAGGTGGAACTTCTGCTCGGATTGAAGAAATTCAAGAGTGACGGGAAGGTGAAGGCTATGCGGATGCTGACACGGGGGACTTCCGAAAGCGTCCATGGAAGCTTCATGCCGCCCGACGCAGCCAGAAAGGTCCGTACTCAAAAGGGGATCGATCTCCAAAAGCTTGCGGAGTGGGTCATGGACGCCCTGAGAGGGTCACCAGACGATGACTATTTGGAGGGAATCATGAAGGGGTTCACCATTTGTCTGGCGGGTGCTCTCTTGTTTCCTTATACCGACAACATGGTGGAGGAAGACCAACTGAGTGCTATCTGCGGGATCTGGCATGGAAAGAGGGTGGGACCCGCTGTCCTCGCCTACCTGTATAGTGGCCTTACTGCCTCGAGCATGGGTAAGCCTCCTTTTGGTTGCGCACTTGTCCTGAGTTGCTGGCTGGATTTGCATTTCAAGTTTGATCACCGTGAGGGAATGCCAACCGCTTCGAAGCTCTTCCAACAAAGGCCTCTTCATCACATAGCCGACGTGTTAGGGTTCGGTGGTACTGTAGTGAACCGCGTTCCGTGGCTGAAGAAACGTGAAGACTGGCGGTCTCACTTCCGCACCGTGACACAAGGCTTCTTTACTTGCGTACCGGCATGTTTGCTTTCGCTTGATCTCCTTATGAGGCCTTCCCCCGAAGTTGATCTTCAATTGATAGGCGCGACCGAGTTTGTCCTTTATAACGCGCATCGATGCTGCCTCCAGGTCGGCATTCCACGCCATTCATTCCCACTATCGACTGGCATCGTTCCTTTGAAGAAGAGAGAGTTGAGTACTGAAGTGGATGCGAAGGAAGCGAAGGCCGTCAAAGCACCCTAGAAGACAAGTGTCGCGGGAAAGGCCTTAGCGCACGTGGGGGAAGAATGTGAACTGTGGAGGGCTTATGTAACCGAACTAGGGAAGTTAAGGCCTAAGGCGCCTAAGCCCCTGATGTAGTTCATTCTGCTTTTCTGATGGAATAAAATCTGGCATTTGGCAGTTTTGGACCAGTTCCGTTAATTTTTATTATCTTTTTTGTGGTTTTTCTTTTTCTTTGTGTTTTTTTTCTTTTGTTTGGATTATATACATACTCTTATCTTTTTTACTTTTATTATATAATTTTTTTTGAAATTTTTATGATGGGGGCGTCCAGGGGCCTGGACGCCCCTAATTTTTTATTTTTTGATTTTTTTAAGTTTTTTGTTTTGGGGGCGTCAAGGGTCCTGGACGCCCGTAATTTTTATTTTTTATTTTTTTTGATTTTTTGTTTTGGGGGCGTCCAGGCGCCTGGATGCCCCTAAAATTTTGAATTTTGAAAAAAAAAATAAAAAAGGTGGGGGCGTCCAGGCACCTGGACGCCCCAATTAAAGTGGATTCTATATATATGGGGGGGGGGCCTCATCCCCTGCTCATTTGTACTGTTCATTCTGACGACCCAGTCACCCCAGACGACCCATTCTTAGTCCCAATGGAGCGAGGAGGATCGAGCCACGGTCCAGAGAAGCGGAAACGACGGGCTCGTCGTCCGAGGAGGCTGAGGGATGATGCCGAGGAGGCTGCAGTAGAGGAGATTGCTGCGAAGGAGGGGATGGAGGTGCCTCTTCTGGCCGCGGAGGCCGCTGCGGGCGTTGGCGACGTAGGAGAGGACGATCACGACCTGGTAAGCCCTTCAGAACTCTCACTCTGTGGTTCAATAGGCTAAACGGACAGGCGAGAGGCTGTGAGAGAAGGCCGGGGAGTGAGGGAAAGGAGGCGCCCAGGGCCCTGGACGCCTCCACATTTTCTTTTTCTTTTTGTTTATTTGTTTATTTACGTAAATAATAAAATAGGATTTAAAAAAAAGGAGGCATCCAGGACCTGGGACGCCTCCATAAATATATATATTATTAATATATTTTTTGTTTTGGGTTTTTCTATAAAGAAAATAAGGAAAATAGAGAGGAGGCGTCCAATGTGCTGGACGCCTCCACAAAAATCCTAAAATGTTTTAATAAATAAGTAGAATATATAGTGTTATTGCTTAATATTATTCATGATGCTGATGTATTTTTTATTGGTTTTGTGGTGTGCAGGGTGTGATGAAAGGACGGATCAGCTGGTCCCTAGTGGTGGCAGCATACCGTGGGCTGCCGGACTTCCAGAGGGCGCGTGTGGACGCCATGGGCTTTGGAGCTTTCCTTAGAATCGAGCCCTTCCGGCTCGACCTTCCTCTTATCCAGGCATTAAGGGAGCGGTGGCACGCGCCGAGCCGGGCGTTTCTGATGCCCTCGGGGCACATGGTGCCGACACTCGAGGACGTGGCTCGGATCACCGGGCTACGGGTTGACGGAGAGGCGGTGAGCGGGGTCACCTACCCCGACTACCGAGAGAGTGCCCTGGACCTACTGTGGTTAGAGACGAGCGTGACTAATAGGGACAGCAGGGTAGTCGGCCGAGTGGAGATCATGGAGGCGCTCGGATTCGTCGACCCGCGCCAACGGGTCAGCGAGACTAGAGCGGAGTTTCTAGCACGACTGGAGGGAGATGCCTGTGCAGCTTTCACTCAGGACCCGAGCGAGCGGGAGCTGGTGGATCTAGACCTCCGGAGGTTTCTTTTCTTCTTCCTGGGCCGCCTTCTGCTGGGGACGAAGGGGGATGCCATCCACTGCCGCTTCCTCGGGATTCTGGCGGACCTTGACAGAGTGGGGCACTACGCGTGGGGGGCGGCTCTGCTTGCCCATTTGATTGCTGATCTCTCCCAGACTTCGGAGAAGGAGACGACAGTCAGTGGCTTCGCACCTTTTCTCCAGGTAAACATTTTATTTATGTATTCCCACAGTTAAATATGTAATTATTGTACTAATGATGTATGATGGATGCAGGTGTGGAGCTATTACTATTTCCTGATGGGGAGGGCTAGGCATGGGAACAGGAGGGCCGTGCCTCTGGCGCGGCGGTGGAGGCCGGTCGTGGTTGCAGCACCCCACGGCTACCAGTTGGCGTCACTTCGTCGGGAGCTGAGTGAGTATCCTGAGGCCATGGTATGATGCGTATGGTTTTTTGTGTTTTCTTATGTGACTGAATGGCAACTAATATAATGTATGTATGATGATGTAGGTGGTGTGGAGACCCTACCTGGGCATGGGCGACGCTGGCCAGCCTTGGGTTGTAGCTGGTCTTCCTCGTTTCAGGCGGGACGTGTGGGTCCATTGCCTGAACGAGATCGAGCCGCTTCGGCTGAGGCTGGTTATGAGGACGTTGGGGCTAGCCCAGGAGTGGGTTGATGTAGAAGAGCCGGCCCGCATCGGGCGGAAGACCAAGGGGAAGGCGAAGATTGTGGACTGGCGTACGCGCTTCCCAGCACAGTACCAGGACTGGCAGCAGGGCAGGGTCCCAGTGGTATCCCATGTATAGGATAGCACAGATTACATGAGACGATATCGAGCTACGTACGGGGACCGCCTCTCCTTGGGTGGTATGGCAGGGGTAAGTGAAATGAAACTGCTTCACCCTTCTATATGTATATGCATGTGGCAGTAACTTATGTGCAATGCAGGATGCTCGTGACAACATGATTGCCGACCTGCGGGCCCAGCTGGCAGACGCCAGGCGGCAGTTAGTGGCCATCCGACAGGAGTTGGAGATCCTGGTGAGTCTATGCAATGTATTTTTTTTGTGACCTAAATTTTTGATGCTTAGCCTTTGACTGACGTTTGCCCCGTGTTTCAGTGGGCCCACCAGACAGCGGCAGCCGGGACGGCTGGTGGAGCGGGTTCCAGTTCGCGGGGCCCTCCTCCGGAGGTTTCTGCCCTCCAGGAGCAGCTGGCGTATGCGGTGGCTCGGGCTGAGGAGGCCGAGCGTTACCGCGAGGCTCGAGTGAGTGCTTGCTTGGCCCTGACCCTCTTCTAGCTGCTTTCCTTCTATCACTGTTCTCTTACGGTGCATGCGTGCTTTGACAGGTGGCCGAGATTCGGAGGCCCTGGCCCGTGCTGTTCGTGCTGAGCAGGAGCGTGATGCCTGGGTGGCAGAGCGTGACGCCCGGATTGCGGAGCTAGAGGAGGAGCGGCGACGGGAGGCTGAGGAGCTTCCTCGCGACGTAGTGGATCTGCGGATCGCCCTCGAGCTGTCGAGGAGAGAGGCGATGAGGGAGAGAGAGGAGAGGGAGAGGGATAGGGAGAGCGTGGAGAGAGAGAGGGAGAGGGATAGGGAGACCCTAGAGAGAGAGAGGGAGAAAGCTGTCGAGGAGAGAGGAGAGGGAGAGGGATAGGGAGAGCATGGAGAGAGAGAGGGAGAGGGATAGGGAGACCCTAGAGAGAGAGAGGGATAGGGATAGGGAGACCATAGAGAAAGAAAGGGAGTATAGGATGGCAGAGCGATATCGAGATTGGGACGAGAGGAGAGCTCTGGTGGCCCAGGTGTCGGAGCTCCGGCTGAGTCTTGGCACGGCGGAGGGGAGACTCCGGGAGAGTGAGGAGCGGTATCAGAGGGCGAAGGAGCACGGGGCGCGACTTCGTCAGTCCGGTTCCTTTTCTGTGGGCAGCTTTCTAGTTTCTTCGGACGAGCAGCGTCGCCGCACCTTGGAGGCTGGCATGGTGCCACCTGGAGAGGCGAGCACGGCTTCTCAGGGCTCGCAGAGGTCGCAGAGGCCCCCTAGGGATCCCCGTCAGAGGAGGGAGGAGAGAGATGACCAGGAGGGTGGTGGTGAGAGTTAGAGAGTTGTTTGTACACCCCACCGTCCTCACTGTATGATGTACTTTTGACTGTTTGTATGAAATGGATTTCGTGTGGTTCCTTTTGTCGTGTGCCCTTTTCCTTCCTGCACTTTCTTTCACACCACGTTGTTCACGCTTCACGGGACTTTGCCCTGGACAGGAGGGAACTACTTTGCATGGAGGTTTTTTTTTTGTTCCCCCTTTTTTTTTCGCTTTCTTTTGGGCGCGTCCAAGCACGAGGACGCGTCTTAATCCTCAAATTCAAATTTAAAGCGACGGGTGGCCTTCCTTCTCCGTGCCTTACCCGTAAACGAGCCCGCCTTCTGCCGAAACTTGCTCACCCGTCTTTGTCTTCTTCCCCTCGATCGATGGAGTTCGGCGGTCTGGACCACGGCGAAGGTGGAGAGGGACGCGGGACCCCTCGCCCAAGGAGGGACGCGCCAGAGCACGGAACGGCGTCTATGGAGGAGGAAGGGCCGCTTCGGGCCCCCGAGGGACCCGAGGGGCCCGATGTCGCGGAGGGAGGTGAACACGGTCTGGTAGGTGCTTGATTTTCCCCCACTTTGATCCATTTTGAGTTTTGAAGCAAGCCGTGCGAGGGGGGAAAGGGTTCGGCGAGTGTTGCACTTAAATGATGGATGCGTCCTAGACAGGGGATGCATTCTTTTTGACTGATGTGGGACCCTTTTCTTGGTGCAGGACATGGCGAGGACTCTGGGCTTGGCCGATGAGTGGGCAAGTGCGGACGAGCCGAGCCGCGTCAGGAGGGAGAGTCGCGGCAAGGCGAGGCTCGAGGACTGGCGCGTACGTCTCCCTGGACAGCAATGGAGTGTATTGGTGCAGGACATCACCGACTTCCTGCGGCGGCAAAGAGAGAGTTATGTGGGGCTTCCCCAAGCTGGGGACACGCGTGGGGTCGGCGGCTTGCGCGCCCAACTGTCAGAGGCTAGGCGGCAGCTGGCCGTCGCTCAACATGAGCTGTCGCTCCTAGTAAGTTACGTGCTGCACTTTTATCTTCAGATTTGGAGTTTCACTGACGGCCGTTGTTTATTTTGTTCCAGCGTGCCCAGCAGATGGCGACGGCGGGATGATTGGTGGCGCATCTTCCAGCTCCTCGGCCCCTTTTCTCGAGATTGCCTCCCTCCAGGAGCAACTTGCCGGTGCGGTGGCCCGCGTGACTCGGGAGGAAGAGGAGCGTGATGCCTGGGTGGCGACTGTAACGGAGCTGCGGCATCGTGGTGAGGAGAGGCCTTCTCCAGACATCCTGGAGTTAAGGGTTCTTCTGCAGATGATGAGGAGGGAGGCAGAGAGAGAGAAAGCCGAGAGAAGGTCCGAGCGACAGCGGGATCAGACCGAGAGGAGGGCCTTGGAGGCCCAAGTGAGGGAGCTCCAGCTGGGCCTTCAGGCCGTCGTGCAAAGGCTAGGAGGGATGGAGACGCACTACGAGAGAGCGTGAGAGTTCGGGGAGCGACTGCGCCAATCTGGTCGCTTTGCCGCTAGTGGGTTCTTCGCTACGCCAGGGGAGGAGCATCGAGTCACTGCTATGGAGCAGGCGCCAAGAGGCGAGGCAGGTGCTGCTGCACGAGGATCCCAGAGGCCTCTGAGGGACCCGCACCTCAGGGGAGAGGAGGGGAGCACCCAGAGAGATGAGTGATGGTGAGGATCGACGACTTGGTGGACTCGCCTCCTCCTTATGTTTATGATGTTTTTGATAGCTCATGTAGAATTATGAAGGGAGTGATTTGATTTTCTGCTGCTCGTTTGTTCTCTTGTGTGTTCCTTCTTCCCTACACTTCTTCTCCTTTGCACTGTTCCCATGTGATGGGTCTGCCGAGACTCCACCCCAAGCAGAGAATCGCGTCTTGTTGTGACCATTTCCCACGGGAATCTGCCGTCGAAGTCAATAATGACGGCCCTAGCCCCTTTTCCCGGATGTTGTGTCAAATTTTGCGGACGTCCTTTAAAACATGAAAGGGTTTCCCTAGAGAACATAGGGGGCTAGTCGTCATATTCTTCGTCCAATCAATCACCCTGTGCGAGCGGTGAAGTGACACACGGGACCGCATGGCTATCATTAACAGGTGATGGAGGCAATCTTGGCCTGCACTCCATCCATTTCTATAAATTTGTGTCCCTTTTATCCTCCCTGGTATATAGAGAGCTAACTCGAGGAGCACAAGTTTTCACAGGAGAGGAAGAGTTCAAAATTCTGAGAGTTGGATGGAGGGCGAATCTTCCCACTCCTCGAAGAGAAGCAGGTCTAGTGGTAGTAGTTCCAGGAGGCTTTCGGACCTCGAAGGACATTTTAGCGAAAGGGCCCAATCACAACTCGTAAGCCAAGTTTTCTTGCCCTTTTTTCCATTCTTTTTTCTTCCTTTCTTTCTGACCAAACCTCCTCTCCACTCCCTGCATGCGTAGGGTGTGATGAAATCACAGATCTCATGGGAGTTGGTAGTGGCAGCATACCGAGGTCTCCCAAATTTTCAGAAGGCCAGGCTAGACGTGATGGGTTTTGGCACCTTCCTTCGGATCGAGCCGATCCAGCTCGACCTGGTCCTGATCCAAGCCTTGTGTGAGAGATGGGACCCAGTGAGTCGAGCATTCCTGATGTCCTGGGGGCACATGGTGCCCAGCTTGGAGGATGTGGTCCGGATCACAAGCCTGAAGGTGGAGGGCGAGGCAGTGACCGGAGTCACTTACGCGGACTACAGAGAAGGTGCCCAGAAGTTACTGGGTTTGGACCTAGATGGTCGGAAAAACAGGTCGGTAGCTAGGGCGTCCCTCATGGATGCATTAGGGCTCACCGACACTCATCGGCGGGACGATGAATCCCCAGAAGAGTTCATGAAAAGGATGGAAATAGGATGCCGTGCCATGTACTGCACAGATTTCGGCGATTGGGAAAGATGCAACATATATTTTAGGAGATTTCTCCTCTTCCTTTTGGGGAGATTGGTACTGAGCTCGAAAGGGGACGGTATCCAATGTCGCTTCCTGGAGCTGCTGTCAGACCTTGAAAGAGTAGGGTATTATGCCTGGGGAGCCGCCATGCTGGCACACTTGTTTGCAGGCCTATTCCAAGAAACGGATCGTGAGATGACTGTGAGTGGTTTCACACCATTCATCCAGGTATTTTTTTGGTTTTGCTTGTTTTGTATTTTTTTGTGTTTTTGCAAGGTTCTGATGACCTGCGCCGAGCAGCTGTGGAGCTATTATTACCTCCCTATGGGGAGAGCTCGGCATTGGCGACCTGCGATGGTGCCGCTAGCCAGGCGGTGGGAACCCATCATGAGTGTAGCACCCCTAACCTACCAACTGATGGTGCTAAGGGGGGAGCTATAGGAGTTCCCTGCAGCGATGGTAAACTGGAGACCCTACTCAGACATGGTCGATGCCGACCAGCCGTGGGTTCTAGCAAGTCGTGCCCGGTTCGGACGGGAACTGTGGATGCACTGCCTGAATGAAATCGAGCCGCTTCGGCTACGATTAGTTATGAGGACTTTAGGACTGGCTCAAGAATGGGTGGATTCAGCTGTGCCACCTCGTGTCGGGAGAAAGACGCGGGGACCGGCGACCTGCATTGACTGGCGCGTGCGATTCCCCGAACAGTATGAGGACTGGCAACGGGGTGGCACGATTGTAGAATCACAGGCGCGGGATAGCGAGGACTATTTACGTCTATATAGGACAAAGTACGCAGAGCGGTTCCAACCCCGGGGACTTGTGGAGGTAGCTTTCCCCTTTTTCTCTTCTCTTCTTTCTCCTTTTCTTGGTTTTCTGGTGAAAATACTGACTCGTAAGGCTGCAGGATGTCCGGGATGCCATGATAGCGAATTTACGAACTCGCTTGGCAGAGATGGAACAATAGTTGGGTAATGCCCGCGGAGCTACGAGCGCCTTGGTAGGTGTACAGTACGCTCCTAATTAAAATCGCAGATTCCAGATGATGGCTGCTAATTCACGCGGTCGTAGCATGCCCAGATTGGCGCGGCTTCCCCAGCGATGGGAGTAGGTGGTGCCTCTTCCAGCTTGTGGATTCCCACCTCAGAACTTGACTTGCTTCATGAGCAACTTGCTCACGTCACGCAGCGTGCTGCGGAGGCAGAAGGGATGCTCTCTATACAGGTAAGAGTCTCAGTGTTGAGTTCTCCTTGTTTATGCCTTATCGTGTATCTGAGATGGTACACTCGGCAGGAAAAGGAGACGGAAGAAGCGCTTGGCCAAGCTGCGCAGAAGGAGGCTAGGATAGCAGAACTGGAGAGGGAACTGCGGCGTCATCCTGATGACGACTCCTCTAGGGATGCTGTGGAACTGAGGATCACTCTCCAGTTGGAGAGGGAAGACCGCGAGAGAGAACGTGCAGAGAAAGAAAGAGACGCAGAGAGAGAAAGAGCCAACAGATTGACTGAAAGGGAGGAACAAAGGGCCATGGAGGCCCAACTATTCGAACTCTGAATCAGCCTTGGTCTTGCTGAACAGTGGCTGAGAGATGGTGAGGAGCACTACCGAAGAGCACGAGAGCATGGCTTTCGTGTTGGTAGCTTCTCTGCTGCTTCCGTAGATCAACGCCGGGATGTGGGAATAGGAAGAGGAGTACAGAGCGGTAGGAGTACCGCTTTTCGTAGTTGGGTAGCACCTTTGAGAGCGTTTTGCCCGGAGAGTAGTGGGACGAGTAATGCGGAGAGAGAGGGCGGAACTTGATGTAATTTTTTGGTTTTTAGAATAAAATACAAGGTTTGGTTTGTTTGGTTTTCACCTTTGCTTCTGTTGCCTGGATCCCTGCACACATCACTGAAACAAACAAATCAGAATTTCTGTTCTGACTTGGCCCCTTGCTCAATAAGCAAATGGTCACTGCGACTGTCCTTGATGACTGGTCAAGGGGCCAAGCCTTTATTAACGAAGGCAATGGAAAAATGTGGTGACGATAAATGCGACAGGCAAGCACACGAATGCAAGCGGTATTAAAGTGAGATGCTGTACGTAAATGCGATCATGCAAAATTGATTTGTTTTCTTTTTATATTTGGTATTTTTTTATTTTATCATAAAAAAGATTTTTTGTTTACAAATATGTACATTTTCTCTTTTCCATTTTTTTGTTGTTTTTATCATTTCAAATTTTTTTGTTGCTAACGCCCGGCAAGCACCCAAATGGCACCTAACCTACGTGAGAACAGGGGTTTCTTACTAACCTCCCAGGTATCCTAAGTGCACATCTAGGTTGATTTTGGCCTCTAGACCCCTCGAATGATGATCTCGCCGACTAAGACTTACCCTGATGACAATACCGTCATGCCATGCTTAGGCTCCCAGTCGCTTCCGACCACAGGGATTCACCCAAAAGGTGTTCGAGGTAAATGATTTACCCAACCCGGGTCTATTTCCTCACAACTCTAGATGGTATATGATGGACCACCCTGGAACCCTAACGACCAACTGCGCGATGCTGACCTAGAATCAGACGCCGTCGCACCCATAGGTGACGCGCTTGCATTGGCCTAAGCCCGAGGTTAAATAAGAAGACATCAAGGTGGTAAACAGGGGTCTTGACCTGCCAGAAACACGGAGACTCCTTCGCAGCGATAGCTTTTGCTTTTCAAAGTAGGTAACCAAATGTGTATATTAAAATAAGGTTGCAGACCCTGGGGAGTTTTCACCTTTCAGAAACTCCATCGAACCTTCATCTTTAGAGGAAGAAGGAAGAGCGTGGGGGATAAACCTCCTGAGAGGATCAGCAAAACCGTTAACCCGACGAGCGAATAAGGGCCCATTAACTCTTTCCTTTCGGACAACTTCAGACCAAATCTTGAGCATTTACATTCCACGGCCCCTTTTGTGGATTCAAACTTTTGCTTTGAGGGGTTCCGTTTATCGCAACAGGCACGGTCACGACCAGGCTTTTCTCTTGATTTTGATTTTATATTTCTTTTTGTGAAGGAGATATAGTCGTTTGACGTTTGTGGGCTCCCTTTTGTATGCCTGCGGGGACACTGCCCTCTTCTCGTGCTCTGATCGATGCTCGAGGAAATGGATCCTACTCTTGCCTTTGGGGTTTGAGTTTTGGTTTCTCATGCTCAGCGTTTTAAGGGCACCGACTGTCTCATTTGGTCGAAGAGAAAAGAATAAAGATTACAGCTTCCGAAGATCTTCTGGGTGACGCTCCACCGTAGGTGATGCTACCGACTTTTTTTTGAATAAAATACATAAGTGAGCACATGTTAGCTTCCTTTGAGCGAGCATAGGCCGACGTGGCCGGACAGGGATCTCCACGGTTCTGGCAAACCAAGACCCGGTGAGTACCAAGCCTTAATGGGCCCTATCCTAACATGAAGGTTAGATGCAGGAACTTAACTACATGGTGACTGCCAGGCATCGGCATTTTGAATTTTTCCATATTTTTAGTGGTTTTCGGTATTTCTTTGTTTTTGATGTTTTTATCTTTTCATCATTTTTGTTTGTTTGTGCTAAGGGTAGTATTTCTTAAGATAAAGCCCATTCCAAGGGTGGGATAACTCGGTCCCTTCGGCGTTGACTAGCTTGTAGGCGTTGCCAGGGTACACGGCTTGAATTACAAATGGTCCTTCTCAATTGGGTTGGAGCTTAGAACGCGGACTTCCAGGTTTGATAAAAATTCTTTTTACGACCATCTCACCGACTTTGAATTTTCTCTCAACGACTTTCTTTTGGTAAAAGCGAGCGAGTCTATTTTGATACACACGCGCGTGTTCGGCAGCAGCCAGCCTTTTCTCATCCAAGAGTTCCAACTAGGCGAGGAGTGAATTACGACGATCGTCGAGGGAAAATTCATCGTCCAATTGTACCCTGAGAGAAGGGATCAGAGTCTCGTACGGGACTACCGCTTCCATACCATAAGTAAGGGCAAATGGAGTCTGCCCGGTGGGGGTACGGATTGAAGTGCGATAGGCCCATAGAGCTTCGATAAGCTTTTCTGGCCAGTCTGAAAACTTACTAGACTCGCAGGTTTTTTTGATGATTTTGAGCAATATTTTATTGGTGGCCTCCGCTTGGCCGTTACCTTGTGGGTAATAAGGCGATGAATGATGCAATGTAATTGCGTACCTTTTGCAGAGGTCCTATAGGTCCTGAGAAATGAACTGTGGCCCATTGTCGGTGACGATCGTGCTTGGGACGTCGAATCTGGCGAGGATGTTCTTTATGATGAATTTGTAGACTGTTGACGCCTTGATTTCTGCGTAAGCTTCAGCTTCGGCCCATTTGGTGAAGTATTCCGTCGCAGTAAGGATGAAAGATTTCTGCTTGGTGAGGGAATTGGGATCACCTAGGGGACCAATGATGTCGAATGCCCACATGGAGAAAGGCCACGGGGAAGATATTGGATGAAGTGAGGAAGATGGTGAATGGATTTTATCGGCGTGAAGTTGACACTTGACACACCTACGGACATAGACAGCACAATCTTCTTCCATAGTGGGCCAATAAAAGCCTTGGCGAATGATATTCTTGGCGAGCATCTGACTATTCACGTGGCCACCGCATACGCCCGAGTGCGTCTCCTCTACACATTTCCAAACCTCATCGTCACCAAGACATCTTAACAGAATACCAGTAAGGCTTCTCCTATAGAGTAGACCTCCAACCAATGTATATTTCTGAGCCACCCTTCTTATGGCTTTCTTATCTTCTGTGGTGGCCCCTTCAGGATAAGACTGATCTTGGCAGTATTTGACGATTTCATAGAACCATGGTTTCTCTTCATCAGCCAGTTCTTCTTCAACCTCTGCCAACATGATCTCCCTCTTCTCAAGGATATCTTCCTGCAGGATCTTTCCTGCTATCCTGTCTTTGATATTTACGTAGGAAGCATCATCGATTGCAGGGGCGTGAAGTTTGTAGATGGAAATGGACTTAAACCATCTTCCTAGAGGGAACCTTATGGATGATGCCAACGAGGCGAGGGCATCGGCGAGAATATTCTGATGACGAGGGACATGAACAAAGATCAGTTTGGCGAATAGTTTGGCAAAGGCAGCAGTGAGTTCTTGGTATGGCTTGAGTTTGGGATCGCGAGTGCGATATTTAGTGAGCACCTGGCGAAGGATGAGTTGACTATCACCTACGACTCGCAACTCAGTGATACGAAAAGAATGAGCGAGTTCTAGGCCAGCTAGAAGAGCTTCATATTCGGCTATATTGTTGGTGACTGGAAATTTGAGCTGGTATGCCAATGGGAATGTGAGGCCTTCAGGCGACAGGAGGGCGATGCCGATTCCTCTCCCTTGAGAATTCAGAGCTCCATCAAAATATAGTGCCCACATTGGCTCATCTGATTGGTTGACGGACATTAGTTCCTCATCTGGAAACTCTGATTGGACGGGATCGAACTTGGGAAGAGGATGATGAGCGAGATGCTCGACTATGGCATAGCCTTTAATCGCCTTTTGCTAGATGTAGGTGATGTCGAACTGAGAGAGAAAACTTTGCCAGCGTGCTAGCCTATCCGTAAGGATGGCTTTCTCCAGAAGGAATTTGATAGGATTCATTCGAGCAATCAAGTGGACCTCATGAGCCAAGAAGTAGTGCTTCAATTTCTGCACTACCCAAACGAGGGTAGCACAGGTTTTCTCCATGACGGTGTACTTCTGCTCACAGAGATTGAGAAGTTTGGACAAGTAATAGGTTGCCCGTTCCTTGCCTTCTTCATCAGCTTGTGCGACGATGGCTCCCACGGAGTCATCCAAGACTGAGACGTAAAGGATCAGAGGTTTTTCTGGTTTGGGTGGAATGAGAACGGGTGGACTAGCCAGATATTCCTTCAACCCTTCAAAAGCTTTCTGACATTTAGAATTCCAGTGGAATTCTACTCCTGGCTTGGTCAACTCGTAGAGAGGTCTACACCTTTATGAATGTTGAGACACAAACCGACGAATAAACTTCAACCTCCCGATTAAACCTTGGACTTCCCTCAAATTCTTGGGTGGCGGCATATCCCTGATAGCCTTAGCTTTGTCGGGATCTATCTCGATCCCTCTTTTGCTCACAATGAACCCCAGCAATTTACCTGACGACACACCAAACACACACTTCTTCGGGTTCATTTTCAGTTGGAACTCCCTTGACCTCTGCAAGACCTTAGCCAAAACTTCTGGATGTTCCATCCTGGTCCTTGATTTTACCAATAAGTCATCCACATACACTTCCAGATATATGTGCATCATGTCATGAAATATGGCCATCATCGCTCTTTGGTAAGTAGCTCCAGCATTCTTTAATCCGAACGGCATGACCACGTAACAATATGTTCCCCAAGGGGTAGTGAATGACGTCTTTTCCTGATCCTCTTCTATCAAACGACTTTGATTATATCCTGAAAATCCATCCATGAACGAGAGGGTCTCGTAGCCTGCCGTGTTATCGATCAACACATCAATGTGAGGCAAGGGAAAATCATCCTTTGGACACGCGCGGTTAAGGTCCCGGAAGTCGATGCAAATCCTGACTTTCCCATCTTTCTTCATGACCGGGACAATGTTCGCCACCCATTGAGGATAAAGAACGACTCTAATGAACCTGGCTTTGTGGAGCTTATCTACCTCTTCTTTCATTTTCAAAGCCATTTGAGGGTGGAAACGCCTTAACCTTTGTTTTACCGAGACGGACCCTGGTTTTAGGGTTAAACGGTGTTCGACCAAGGTTGAATCCAGACCCGACATATCCTCGTAGCTCTATGCAAACGTGTCCTTATATTCCTTGAGAACCTCAATTAATGCCTCTTCTTCAGAGGGTGGTAGGTTGTCACTTATGAGGATGATCCTAGGGTCTTCCTCAGTTCCCAAGTTGACTTCTTTGGTGGATTCTTCTACGGCGGTTGACGACTCGTCGAATCTCCTCATTCCACTTGCGTATGCACCCGCCGCATCCTCATATTCTTCACCCTCATCTTCAGTGGGGCATTCTTCATCCGTGATCTCGTAGACTCCATACCCTTCATAAAATGCACAATCGCCCTCACATTCTATTTCCGGTAGCCGGATGGGATTTTCTAGCAACTAGGGGATGGCAATGAGGGCTTGACACCTAGCGGCTAAATCCAGAAGGAATCGACAAGGGATCTGCCTACCCTTGGATTTCTTCCTAGGTACTACCCTTGGCCTATCATTCCTATATTGACTGACAATATTTACAGAAGAAGAGGAAGACGAAGAGGATGGTGTAGAATATACAGGAGAAGACCCCTCAGAGGAGGGGTAGAAAAGGTCGCTCATCGGACCTTGGACGGGTGGTCCGCAAGGCGGTACGCACCCGTGGGAGATGTAGGAGGTTTCCTCAACGAAGATGTGTTGTTGGGGAGTTTGAAAATTGATGTTTTTTTTTCGTTTTTATTTTTAATGACAAAGCAGTGAAAAGAGATTGGAGGAGAGAGAAAAGTGGTTATGGCTAGAGGATTGTGAGGCTCATAGAGCAGATCATGGTTGAAGACCTGGCGCGGGTTGAAAAGCCCGCGTAGGTATGCAAATAGAGAAGGGGATCTGGGAAGATCATCAGACAATTGTCTGGCCCAGGAAGAAGATATCAGCAAAGGCTGAGACGAGTGGATGGAGAAGATGGCGGCTAATGAGCCGTCGACGGCAATGTTGAGGACGGATGAAGATCCGTCGATGACAGAGTCCTTCTGGCGAGGACGAGGATAGTTTGGAACCTTGGCAAGAGTGGTAATATTCTCTGGTATTCTGGAGATCAATGGCGGTCCTTCAAGTTGCGGAGACGAGAACATCCTTTCCAGTGCAACGGAAATGTCCCGTATGTCGAACCATTTGTTCCACTCGCATTCCGGATCTTTGATCTTGCCTCTTTTGGTGATCCTCGGACATTTTTCAGCCAAATATACAACATGTGATCCCCCATATGCTTCTCGTGGGTAATCTCCCATCTGAACAACGGGCCCTCTGTTGAAGTGGTTTGATAGAGTCCATGTGAGGGGCTTCCAATCCGCCCTGAACGGTCCTTTGAAGCCTAGGCCAAACCTACGGTTAGGCCTAATTTCCTTTGGCGGTTTGAGCATACCCTGTAATTGTGCGCCCAGTCCTTTACCCTGTTGATAGCCGATATTCCTCATAATCTCCCAACCTTTGGAGTGAAAAGGGAGACATGATGTTGCGGTTGTCCTGACCGGCTCCTTTGGTGCTAGTGGAACGTGAGATGAATTACGTACATCCAGTAGTGACAATATGGGCCGATAAGACGGCCAAACAGAGGGCAGAGAGGTGTTGATAGCATCCACTGTGTGAAGGACAGGTGTACTGACCACTTTAATAATTCTCCCATTGTAAGGAAACTTCATGTACTGATGGTTGGTGGAAGGCACAGCGTCCATGGCTTCGATGTAAGGGCGACCCAGTATAGCCTTGAATGTGGGGTCCATGTCGAGGACATGGAATTCCGTGGGAATTGACATGGGGCCTAGTTTTGCCTTCAGAATAATCATCCCCTGCGGCAGCCTTTTGCTATTGTCATAGGCCGTGACCGTGATCGAAGAAGGTCTTATTTGTTCCTCGTCGATCCCACACAACTGAAGAGTGCTCATGGAGATCACATTTATGGACGCACCCGTGTCCACAAGACACGGGTTTATGGATACCCCATTGATTTTTATTGAAATGCACAATGCATATTTCCGAGCTTCCTTGGGAGCGAGCTCGTAGTTGTGGAACATGATGGCCGATTGTGTGTCTGTTGGGGTCAGGACGGTCGAAATCTTCTCCACGGGGAGGTCTTCATTAACCATGACTCTTTGAAGGTACTCCATTAAGGCTGCCTGGTGGGATGTGGATCTTTGAAGAAGCTCCAGGATGGAGATCCGAGCAGGCGTCTTGTCCAAATATTTTAATAGATCATACTGTGTTCCAGGGATAGCTCTTTCTGGTTGTTCTCCATCATCCTTCTCTGACTGAGATTGCTCAAGATTCTGACTGTTATGGGGGAAAACCCTGTGGAAAATCCTTCCACTCCGGAGCACCATTGCCTGCGGCTTTTGTACCTCTGTGGGGGTAGCAGTGGGTTTTAACAGAGGTTTGAGGGGTAGTGGTGGAGGAATGATCGATGAAGCAGGGGTGATGACGGGAGCAGGGATTCTGATGAGGGGTTTGTTAGGTGGAGGCATGGTGAAGGTAGAGGGGATATCGCGCGAATTATGAAGGATAAGGGGTCTGGAAGGTGGAGGTGGAGACGAAGTAGAAGTTGGTAGGGCTTGAAGTGGGCAATGATTTTGAGGTGGGCGATGAGTAATGAGTGGTTTTGAAGGCATTAGTGGTGATACGGTGGAGAAAGACGGGGTTATGTATGGTTGACGGATGATAAGGGGTTTAGAAGGAGTAGGGGTAAATGTGGTAGAGGTGGATGGTAAAGTGGGGGAGTGAGAGAAGATGAGAGGGTGTGAAAGCGTAGTGGAGGGTGTCGGTTGATAGGAGATCGGGGTACGGATGAGAGGGCGTAATGGTAGTGGAAATGGTGAAGGCGATACTGACGCGGGTTGATGAGAGAGAGGTGCTACCCGGGCAAGGCGAGGGGGTTGCATGACGATGGGGTTGGAGGAAGAAAGAATAGAGGTACTTTCCTGGTGCCACACCTGCTCTCTCTCCACTTCCGGGAAGGAGAAGATGGGGTTAACCTGATGATTGGGCTGTTGGTGCTCCGATAATGGATTCTGGATTATGCCCATGTCGGGCTGTTGTTGTGGGGCCTGCTGAGGCTGTTGTTGTTGTTGTGGTTGCTGCTGCTGCTACTGTTGTAACTGCTGCTGTGGCCTATGAGGAGGTCTCCTAGCCTTAAGAGCGACGACGTATCGTCTCATTTCATCCCAATCTATTTGATGTTCATCATTCATATCGTGGATGTAATCTTTGAAATGGAAGCAGTAATCTACTGTGTGTCCTGGCTGCCTGTGGTAGACGCAGTATTTGGAGGTATCAACATTTGGGGGCCACACGGGCCTTTCTCTGGATAGGGCGAGTTGGTTTGATGCCATGAGGGCATTAAAAATGTCTGCGAAGGTTTCTGGCAATGGTGGATAGTAGGCTCTCTTGGGACCAAGCGGCCTCCTTTGTTGCTGTTGGGGACCATAGTTCCCCGGGGGTGGAACTTGGTTGTACTGAAGCGGTGGTTGTTGTTGCTGAGGTTGTGGTTGTTGTTGCTGGGGTTGACGTAATGGAGGCATATTATCCTGGGGTGCATTATTTTGGGGTGGAGGACGAAGAGGGAAAGGACCTGGTTGGAGGGGAAGTCAGGGCATTTGTGGAGGCCTTGGGTTGACCGCATAGTTGGCATTGTTGACCGCACCCACTTGCTCATTTGTCACGACACCTTCTGTGGCTCCGCCCGGGACACCAGCGCCTGTCTTTCTGACCACTTTGGGCTTCGACGACTCAAACATGTTCATAATGGGGGAGTCTTTTAACTGGGTTTGGATGTATCGGGCCCTTTCATAGAGTTCATCCATTGTAGTAAGTTTATTCATGGCCAGGACGTGTCTGAACTGTGGGGTTGCATTAGACACAATCATCTTCACTTGTTCGGGCTCGGAGAGGATGTCCCTTATTCTTTCCGCCAGAGACCTCCATCTATCAGCATAGCGGACAAAATCCTCATCGGGCTTCATCTTTTCGGCCACTAGGTCAGTAATGGAGAGTGAGGGACCGACCCTATCCCTATATTTCTGCAAGAACCTTCTCTGGACTATTTTAAAATTCTCGGCCTCGCGGGGCTCCAGAGAATAGAACCACTCAAGCGCGGGACCATCCAATGATCTCCGAAAGAGGTATGCCAGGGACCTCTGATCATTTTGCCAATAGGAGGATTCATACATGAAATCCTTGAGGTGAATGAAGGGGTTGCCAGTACCATTGTATCTGCGGTACGTGGGCATTTCGGAGGGAGGAAGATGAATGACGGGAAGGAATGGCAAAGCAACCTCCGGGGTGGCTTTCACGTCCACCATCCTTCTCAGATTTTGAAACTGCTCGTCCATGCGATTGAACCTATTGAGGAGCGATTGGGCGAGCTCCTCTGGAGGTGAAGGTGGCACTTGCCACTGGGGGAGAAACTGTCTCCCGGAGACTTGAGGGGGGAACCCGGAATGAGAGGGAGCTGTCGGACCGCCGACAGTTGGCCCTGGCTGAAGCGGTGTGTGGGGAACAACGGGAGTTTGAGATTGTAACGGGAACTGAAATGAGGGTGGTTGTTGGCTCGCTTGTCCTTGAAGCGAGGGAGACTGGATGGCTTGTGCCAACAAAGGAGATGGAATGGCCTGCACGGACTCTTGGAGAGGTACGATGGCCGGAGTTGATTCCTGGGGCGTGGGGGAAACAGATTTCCCCTTCATAATGGCATGGAAGGCCCTGAGCTGTTCAGAGGTAAGCTCCGTGTTGGCGAGGACGCCCAGTAAGGAAGAGATATCCTGTGGTGGGGACGTGTCCCCTGCAATAACCTGGACCTCATGCGAGAGCTCATGAGAAGGACCCGAGTCCATAGCATAGACTCGCGGGTCGACTGACAAACCACGACTAGGGTGGTTTTCCTCAAAAGACTCGTGAGCCATGCTCACAGTTTTCCCAGAACGCAAAAACATACACTAGCAAGCAGGTAGCAGAGATTATCAAACAAGTTGATGCCTTTACGCCTTTTTTTTATGTTTTGATTTTGATGATTTTTTTGTGCTTTTAGCGAGATCCGAAGTTCACACAAAGTAGGGACCCTAGTTTATTTTTGTTTCACCGCCGTGTCAGCTAGGGTCTCTCGTCTCACCACGAATGAAATGACTAACTCCGGGGAACTTCAATGGTACAACCGGCCCAGTGAACGAAGAGGAGATTCTTCGATGTCGGGGACTTACGGAGGTCCCAGTGTAGGAGATTCTAGTCCGTTGAGAGGAATTCCCAAACGGAGAGTCCTTCCTTCACCGGGAAAGGGTGATCCTCAAAAAAAAAATGAAGAAAGGATAGAAAAGAGGGATGGATGCATGCAATGAAATGCTGACAGAGATATGGAGTGGGAAAACAACAGAAATAACATACATATAATAAACAAACAACCAATCAAAACTGACAGTGCTGCCGTGAGCACAACAGGGGCGCGCGCGGGCGCCAAGGTGGAGAGGCACAGATGGTGCCGAACTTGCAAGGGTAGCCGAAAGGAAGCAGTAGACGTCCCACCGTGATCGCCAATCTGTGAGCGACGTCACGCGGTTCGGGGAAGCGGAGAAGACGCTGAGCGCGCGGGCTCCTTCTTTTTTTGTTTGCTGCAACACAGAAATAAGAGAAAAGAGAAGGGGCCACCACGGGAGATTGCTCCGGCGGGGCGAGCGTGACAAATGTGATATAGCAAGATATGGGGGTTAAATGGCCATAGCGGGAAGTGACTCGCCGTGACCTCGGGGGACGGGAATGGTGCAGAAATTAAATAGCAGGAATTGAAACGGCCATTGGGGAAGTGACTCGCCGCGGCCTCAAGAATATGAGTAGATAAGAAGATAGTAGAATATAAAGAGAATATAAAGAGTGGGAATTTAAACGGCCATTGGGGAAGTGACTCGCCGCGGCCTCGAGAATATGAATAGATAAGAATATGACAGGATATAAAGAGAACTTAAACGGCCATTGGGGAAGTGACTCGCCGCGGCCTCGAGAACATGAATAGATAAGAATATAACATATAAGAACGGGAATTTAAACGGCCATTGGGGAAGTGACTCGCCACGGCCTCGAGCATATGAGCAGAATATAACAGAATATAAAGAGAATATAAGAACGGAAATTTAAACGGCCATTGGGGAAGTGACTCGCCGCGGCCTCGAGAACAAGATGTGATCGCCAGGGGCCGAAAGACCCCAAAATGAAGAAAGTGATCGCGCCTACCTCAAGAGCGGGAGATGGCGGGTTGCTACTTCCTCCCCCTTCGACCGGCCGATGGAGAGGGCTTTCCTTGGGTACCCTTGCAAAACAACGACAAACAAGTAACGAGTGGATTAGAAAGATGAAGGTGTAGTATTCAAATCCTTGCGATAAAAATAACGAAATGATGGTAAGACACACACCTGGTTGGTGTTATCTTTTAAACCCCTCTCTGACTCGAGTAGGAGGAAAATGAGATGATGGATGTAAGAAGTATATAAGAAGAGGCACCCTTATGAAGGGGGATAGATGATGCGAGATGATGAATGCAAAAGAACTAAGAAGAAAAGGAAAGGATTGGCTTATTGGATGTGCCGATGGTGAAATCCGGCGGAGCTCCGGTAGCGTAAGGATGGCATGGAAGCGCGGTGGATGAAGATGACCTTCCTCTCGCGAGCGTGGGCACCCGAGAAGTCGGCAGAACCTCCACCTACAAAAGACCCCACGGATTAGAAAATGACTCCGGTAGCCTCTGGGCTCCGGCAGCCTATCGGATCTCTTTTAAGCTCTCCCAGAACTGAGGGGGTGGGCCTCTATTTATAGGGCTCCGGAGGGTGGAGGCGTCCAGGACCCTGGACACCTCCATCAGGGCCGAACTAATATTTTATTCTATTTTTATTAATTTTTTCGGAATATTTTTGTGGAGGCGTCCAGGGCTCTGGACGTCCCTAATAGGTCCACCGAACACCACCGACGGCCGCACGCGGTTTGACACAACGCGTGGTTTTGTGAGCGGCGCCTCGTGATTTTGAAATGGGCGCGTGCAGGTGGCTGGACGTCTCCATAATTTGGCTTTTTTCACACACGACAAACCGTCGTTCGGTGGGCGGTGCCCGTGAGGGAGTTGATGGAGGCGTCCAGGGGCCTGGACGCCTCCATAAATATATTATTTTTATTTTTTTTTTGTCTTTTTATGCCAAAGCTGGCATTATATATTTTTATTTTTATTTTTATGGAGGCGTCCAGGGGTCTGGACGCCTCCATAAATATATCATTTTTTATTATTTTGTTTTGTCTTTTTTTGCCAACTGGCATATATATATTTTTTTATATTTGATTTTATGGAGGCGTCCATGGGCCTGGACACCTCCATTAATATATTTATGTTTTGGGTTTTGAAAAATAAAAGTAAAATAAATTAAAAGAATGGGGGCGTCCAGGGGCCTAGACGCCCCCATTAAGACCCACCCGGGTCCTCGGACAAGCGTTGGTGGCCGCCCGGCAGACACCCTTCTTGGTTCCGGAACCTCCTGATGCGTCTGACTGGTGTTGATGCCGTCCGAATGTCGTGACGAGACGATTCCGGATGCCGAAAAGGGCGAAAGAAGACTCAAGAAAAGGAAGCACTCGAGCGATTCAAAATGTGTAAGCCGTTGCGGGGCGTTGTATAGTAATATGAGACTTTCTCGGGAGACGTCAGGAATGGCGTGTCTACAAATACATATTAAATCAAATTTCCATATGTGTAGGTTAATAATATGAAAATAGATTGTTGTGATATGGATATTCAGATTTTCGGATCAACACAATGAGAGATTATACAGACATCACTTCAATTTATGAGAACAACGTATTGGAGGCTATGCTCTGCCACAAAGAGTTTTTCACCATAATTTTTCAAGTCAAGCAATTTCACATTGATAAACAGAATTTTTTCAAGAGTGACCAGGTACAAATAATTCCTTTTTACAGGAGGAGACACATGGAGCTCATGCCAGACTCCCCGGTTACTCAGATTATTGAATCATTTCACCTCATTTTGAACAGAGATAATACAATATAACACCTTTCAGAAATGAATCACATCACGTCTCAGGTGACGTGTATCCAATTTACTCAGTGAGACTGAGCATTGTTCTGCCATTCTTTTTCAGATTCTTTCTACAAAAATTGGCAGGCAACTTTTTACTCAACTGCATTTTCAACATAGATGTAGCAAGTTTAATATCTCTAGAGTGTTGAAAAAAAATTCTTATATCCTAATATTTAATACTCATTTTCACATTTTGTGTAAGAAGTGTATGAATTTGATTTAGCATGTATACCAAAAATTTTATGAACACGTAATAATGCAGCTCCCCCTAAATAGATGCACTTATCAAATATTTATTCCCCCTGAGTGTATGACATGAAACACTCTAGTGATGACTCAATTGTAATATTATTTATCAAGAAAGCATAAGGTCATAGAAATTCCATGGATGGGGGTAAATAGCATATATTTACATGCAAGCACACAATGAGGAAATATGCAAAATGCAATGCAGAATACAGAATGTATTGTGAATGTAAAATTTTAGATTTTATTTGAACATTCCCAACGCATTTCAAAATTTAACATGGGTGCAAAATGTAACTTTTCAATTTTTCATATGAATGATCTAAATGCACCCAATGCATCAACTCCAATGCATGCAACCAATAACGACATGAGAATACAATGCATGATGCAAAAATAAAATGTAAAAACTTGACTTTCAGAACAATATGATAGATTGCACAAGAAAGCATCCAGATTCAAATGATGAGCAACAAGCATTTTTCATCATGTGAGCTTTATAAGCTAGGGTGTAGAAATAGATTTGTAACATTCAATGCAACCCATTTATTTTCAGAAACTATTCAAAAAACAAATTTGTAATAACATTTCAAAAGTTTAAAATATCATCCATAAGCTAAACAGATTTTTTAATGACTTTTCAGAAGAACGGCTCATGCACATCCAATGGAATCATATTCAATCCATTCAAACATTTGGTAAATTCATCACAGCAGAACAGATGAATAACAGTTCAAGTTTTTAGAATCAATACCTATCATAAGAACAAAATCACAAAGTGCCACAAGTTACTACAAAGATTTCAGAGATTTACAGTTAAGTTGTTAAGTACAATGGTTGATCCTAAGATCATTAATCGGCATCATGATTAATCAGGTATAGTGATTTATATGAGATACATTTCAAGAAAAGTGAGTTAGATTCAAAAAACCAAGTCATTCATTCAACAAACTCCCCCTTACTAGGTGCATGAATTTCACATTTGACAATTTGACAGAGTATCATGCATCCTATGACTTATATGAACAAATGACTCATGGTACCAGGCGGAGGCACTTTCTCACGCATGGTGATAGATTTCAGACATGAATGACCTACCCTTCCTCAGGTCTCCATTTTTTATACCTTGAATGTCACGCCCTGACCTTTTAATATAGCGGAATGAATATCGGAAAGTGAACAGCCGGCATGGTAAGTCTCTCGCAAGCAAGAAATCAGAGCGCAAGACAATCACATAGAAGTAATTGCACAAGTAATTTTTCTCAAATTTCTAACTTTATTTCATAACCATATTAAATTTACATAAGATCACTTCTTGACAACTTTTATCACTACGACTCAAGAAAAATCAAAATTACAATATGACTAGACTAGACACTTTGATCATCTAAGGCTTCTCTCATCTTGAAAACCTTCATTCACTCTCGGACCCGCTACTAGCATAATCCAAATCCGATTCACTAATACTTCCTAAAATAGACAAGAAAATAGGTATGAGCACACTTGCCCAGGAGGTATCTTTGTATCAACATGAAGGTAATATTTAAGCGATTAACGTCCTAGCTCTAGAATTAAGATAAAATAAGAATGCGATAAACAATCGATATAAACCAAGATAACCAAGAATCATGAAATAACTGATCAAGTAGATGTGAGCGAGTATAGACCATGAACAAGCAAGATTAATCATGTAGATGTAAATTTTGGCCTTTCATGAATAAGAATGTACGAGCATGTAATTAGAAAGTACTTTACACAACCTTGTAAAGGCTATGCATTAACAAGCATGTAAACTTCATAACGAGCCTCGTGGATTTCACTCATTTATAAGAGAAAGTACTCCCAGCGTAATGCGATGCCAATATCATCGTACCCCATGATTTATAGCACGTTTATGACCATCGGCTGCGGGGGCTACTATGGAGCCCTTAGACACAATCCGTGTCCGATCTTGCATCTTCAAGTTATAAATCCAGCTACTTCCATGAGATATACCAGTAATTTCGGCCAATAATTCAATTCTAAATAATAAGTTTCATGACCAAGTAACCAAGGTATAGAACGTACCAAAACTGACATGAGATATCAAGGAAGAATCAAAAGAATATTATACTCCGGCGGTATTCCGACAGCATAACGGTACGTTCATTAAGTTTCATGTCTTAATATTGATTTGTTAAACATATGTTGAGACTCCAGATAATCCGAAGACCATCTAGGAACTCAAGAAAATTGACCCCAAATGTCAAACCTCGGGTTAGACATGTTCAGAGATAAAGCGATCGTTTACTAGACCGTTTCATGTAGAAAGCGATTAGAGTCTAGACCGTTTCATGAATAGAGTCGACGCATGAAAAAGAGTTGTCGACGCAGTGAAACCATCTGGAGCTTTGCGGTCTAGTGAATGGCTGTGTGGTGCCTTTTAGCAGTCGTCCATAGGGCCGCAAAGATCCAGAATACATAAAACACCAGTAAAGTGCTTTCTAGATAATTGGCTTTGATGGTACAACCAGCTCAGCGCCCTAGTGGGAATCCCAGGCTCGCGGAGTCTTACGGAGGCCTTGAAACATAATCCCCTAGTCTGACAAAAGGAATATCCGGCGGAGAGGTTCATAAGTCCAAGAGAGTGTGCCTATAAGTGCAAAGTGTAACTAATGGTCACATACCGGAGTATATGCCATATACTTAAGAAAATGACTCATAGATGAGAAAGGATCGTGATAAAACAATGATCAAGTTAAAACTAGACAAGTCATGAACCATGTAAAATTTAATGTAATTATACGAGTATATGGTTTTGGCATGAATTTAGCATAAGTTTAAAATAATCCCAACGTGCATAAGGAATATGAAATCAACTAGGATGATTGATTAACATACCCAAGTACAAAAATACAACATTTAAAATAGGTGTAAAACCTAACTAGCTAAGCTTATCATATGATATTTAGGGCTAGTTTGTATTATGATTCAGATTAACATAAACACAGAACTCAGAAAATGTAAACGGTCATGTGAGGACCATTTTATCGGGCCTAGCGATCTATCATAGGGCCGCTAGTGATTTCAAGCGGTCTTCAGGAAGACCGCTTCTTCCTGTTTACGGTAAATAGTAATAAAAACCGAAATATGGCTACTCTAAGGTAAATTGATGCATGAAAAATGACGTAAAAATATGGAATAACACATGCCAAAACAAAGTTGGGCCAGGAATATGCATAGGGGAAATGTAAATTAAGTAAGAATTACATCCTTTTCATTAAAGGGTTAGACTCATGCATGGAAAATGAACTAGTTAAAAAAACACAAAATATTCCACGTGCAACGCATGAAATCAACTAGAAATTGAGGGCTTTTACTCCTAAGATCATGTTTAAGCCGTTCATGACATAACCTACCTCTGATCTGGGCTTTAATCGTCGAATTTAAGGCTGGAAGTCAACCATAATTTCCACTTGTTTAGAATCAAACCAGCAACTTCGTGGCCTTCTAACTTCTAATCCTCCTCACCTATGACCACGAAACTTGTAGGGTAAGAAGATGGTACTAAGAGGAACAAAAAACTTTAAAGAATCCTTATATAATTACCTCATTTAGGGCTTCTAACTTGCTGATCAATCTGGCCCGGTCGCATAGGTTCATGAGTTGGTTGTACCGAACTAGCGACTTTGGATGCCTCTAACTCCTCGTGGGCTTGATCTTCTAGAATGAAATTTTTAGGGTAGTTAGACCTTAGTATTATAAAGAAATCTTTCTAAAGAACCTACCTCAAATTCGTCCTCCTTACCTTAGTTCCACGCGAGCCAAACGTAAGGGTCGTGCAGGTTGGTTCTGGGGTCTATTTATTGGGTTAACTAGGGTTTCCATTGATTAGAACAAACTTAGAGTCTAAATTAGGTTTTCAATTCTATCCTCTAGCATTCTAGAGCCTTCTAACTAAGGGATATCATCGATCCTAGGTGATTAAGATGCCAAATCTCCCATCTTTTTATGCCTTCTTCCATTCACGGAATCTACAGATAGTAGCGGTCTAGTCTAGACCGTTTTCAATCCCCAAGCGATCGCCCGATAGACCATTTTTGGCTTTGGGCACCGAGTTTGAATCATTTCAAACTCTTTGTCATATATCTGTTGATTTATCCAATATATTTATCCTAAATTTCGTAAATATCCTATTTTAAATTTCTGGAATGTGGGCCAAACCTTGTGGACTTGGTTTTGGGTCATTTTGGTCTTGTTTAAAAGGCCAGGTAAATTAATAAATATTGGGCCTTATTATTTGGTTTTAAATTAACCTAAATTATTTTAATAGTCCCTTTTATCTCTAGAAAATCTTAGAAAATCTAAATAAATTCTAGAAAATTCTAAAATATCATATACAAAATTTTGGGGTATTACACCCTCACCCACTTAAGAGAATTTGGTCCCAAAATTCCAATACATAGGCTTTAAGGGAGAGTGTACATACATTTAAATAGATCGAGAAACCTCTTGGGGATAGCTTCTTCTGTCTCCCATGTTGCTTCATGGGGGCAACATTTGGTCCACTAGACTTTGACCATAGGAATGGTTTTATTCCGAAGTTGACGTACCTCTTGTTCAATTATTTTGATTGGCTTTAGCTCATACGTCAAATCCTTTTGGATCTCGAGATTATCATAAGTGATAACGTGGAATGGATCATAGACATATTTCTTTAACATAGAGACATGGAATACATCATGAACTCCTGCCAATTGAGGAGGCAAAGCTAATCGATACGCCACCTCTGCCACTCTTTCAAGAATTTCAAAACGGCCAATGAATCTTGGTGTAACTTGCCTTTGATGCCGAACCTTCAAATTCCTCGACCCGGAGAGATCTTGAGAAATACATGGTCACCTACTTAGAATTCCAGGTCACGCCTTCGATTATCAGCAAATGATTTCTTTCTATCTTGGGCCATCTTGAGTCTTTCTTGAATTAGCTTAACTTTCTCGATAGCATCCCTTATCAATTTTGGACCTAGAAGTTGTCCTCCCCAACTTCACTCCAGCAAATAGGTGAGCGACAGCTTCTCCCATATAGTGCCTCAAATAGTGCCATTTGAATGCTAATTTGATAACTATTATTGTAGGCAAATTCTACTAGGGGTAAATGGCCGTGCCAGCTTCCACCGAAGTTTATAACATATGTTCTCAGCATATCTTCTACCACTTGATTGGTTCTTTCAGTTTGTCCATCAGTTTGCGGATGAAACGTAGTACTAAAATTCAATCGGGTCCCCAAAGAATGTTGCAGACTCTTCCAAAATTGTGAAGTAAATCGGGGATCTCGATCGAAAATAATAGTGACAGGGACACCATGTAACTTAACAATCTCCTTCATGTATAAGGCAGCCAATATATCTACAGACCATCAGCTTTGAATAGGTAGAAAATGAACTGATTTTGTTAAACGGTCTATGATCACCCATATTCCATCATGTCCACCTCGTGATTTAGGCAGTCCCATGATAAAGTCCATCCCTATACTCTCCCATTTCCATTCTGGAATTTTCAAGGGATGTAGTTTTCCAGCAGGTCTTTGATGTTCCGCCTTAATCTGTTGACAAGTGAGGCAACGTGACACATAGTCCGCTACTTCCCTTTTCATATTGGGCCACCAATAATTCCTTTTGAGGTCTTGATACATCTTGGTAGCACTAGGGTGAATGGCGTACTTAGATTTATGAGCTTCTTCTATGATCAATTTCTTAGTATCCAAATGATCCGGTATACAAACGCGTCCCCTAAATAACAATCTTCCATTATTTGCATTAGAGAAATCCGACCGTTGCTCCATATTTGTTTTGATCTCCAATAACACATGGTCATTATCTTGGAGTTTGACTAGATATTCTATTAATATGGGTTGTGCCCGAATATTGGCTATAAAGTAATCATCTTTCTTCTTCATATTAATGTCTAATTTCAATTGAGCAAATTTAGAAATAAGATTAGTCATACCTTTCATGAGACTTGATAGCTTTCCCAACGGCTTCCTACTGAGCGTATCGGCAATAACATTCCCCTTGCCAGGATGATATTGTATAGCAAAATCAAAGTCCTTAAGGTTCTCTAACCATCACCATTGCCTCATATTTAGCACTTTCTTAGAGAATAGATATTTCAAGCTCTTATGGTCCAAATAGACCATGAATTTATCTCCATAAAGGTGGTGATGCCAAATCTTCAAGGCAAATATAACAACAGCCAGTTCCAGATCATGAACAGAATAATTTTCCTCATGCCGCTTTAACTGTCTTGAAGCATAGCAAATCACCTTGCCATTTTGCATAAGTACACAACCTAGACCAATGTCAGATGCATCGGTATAGACTTCAAATCCGCCACATTCTATGGGCAATGCCAGTATCGGTGCCGTAGTTAGATGCTCTTTAAGGGCTAAGAACTTTTCTTCACATTCCTTTGTCCACTCGAAAGGATTTTCCTTCCTGGTGAGTCTTGTTAAAGGAACGGCAATTTTGAAGAAATCCTTGATAAGTCGCCTATAATAACCAGCCAGGCCAATGAAACTTCAAACTTTGGATACGGGGTTCAGTCGGCTCGAGTTCTTAACAGCTTCAACCTTAGAAGGATCTACTGCAATGCCTTCTTTAGAAATGATATGGCCAAGGAAAGAGACCTCCTTAATCCAAAATTCACATTTGTTTAACTTACCATAAAGTTGGTGTTCCCACAAGGTTTGCAAGGTAAACCTTAGATGTTCCTCGTGTTCTTCCTTTGTCTTTGAATAGATGAGAATATCATCAATGAATACGACCAAAAATTGGTCAAGATAAGATCTGAACACATTATTCATCAGTTGCATGAATACAGCAGGTGCATTAGTTAAACCGAACGGCATAACCAAAAATTCATAATGTCCGTATCAGCTTCGGAAAGCAGTCTTGTGAATGTCTTCATCCTTGATCCTCAATTGATGATAGCCTGACCTGAGATCGATCTTGGAGAAGTACTCTACGCCAGAAAGTTGGTCAAATAGCTCATCAATATGCGGCAGTGGATATTTGTTTTTGATAGTAAGTTGATTCAATTGCCGGTAGTCAATGCATAATCTGAGGGTACCGTCCTTCTTCTTGACAAATAAGACTAGCGCACCCCAAGGGGATGTGCTAGGTCGAATGTAGTCTTTTTCTAGTAGCTCCTGAAGTTGCTTCTTTAGTTCCTTCAATTCCATGGGGGACATCCTGTAAGGAGCTATTGACACTGGTGCTGCTCCAGGTGTGAGTTCAATACTGAAGTTAACGTCCCTTTCAGGCGGTAAGCCAGGTAACTCACAAGGGAAAACATCAGGAAACTCCCTAACTACGGGGATTTCTTCTATCTGAATTTCCTTAGACTCAGTAACTACTATGGAGGCAAGGAAAGCTTCGCATCCTTGCGAAATGAGTTTGCAAGCATGAAGAGATGAAATAAGAGAGGGATGCGTCCAGTATTTGATGCCAAGAAATGAAAATCATGGAAGACCTGGTTTTCGAAAGGAAATTATCCTACTGCGATAATTTATATAGGCGTAGTGGTCTACAAGCCAATCAACTCCAAATATGGCGTCGTAGCCTTTCATATCAAGGCATACGAGATTAGCGGGAAGATTATGCCCTTCTACAGTAACTTCACTATTTGGGAAATAGGTTTTCAATTACGTTCCCGACCCTAAAGGAGTGACTATGGTTAAATCCGATGGTAAGGGAATAGGAGAAATATGCAATATTTTTGCAAAGGAATTAACAATAAAGGAATGAGTAGCACCTGTATCAAATAACACAAAAGCAGTATGGGAATAAATATGAATTGTACCTTCTATGAGCTCCCCTTTTTTGGTTGGTTCATCCTCCAACACGGTATTCAATCTAGCTTGCCGCTTTCATCCACCATTTCTCCTCGTAAATGATTGCTCTTTCATCAGAGGATAGTCAGGCATGCGGTGCTCCCGACCTCCACATCTTAGGCATGCACCCAAACACTTCCAACATTCTTCGACCGCATGACCGAATTTATCACAGAACGAGCAAGCCGTCATGGCTTATTTATCCTCTTCCTTAGTCTTCTAGTTCCGACGAACATCCATTTGCCGTCCCCATTCTGGGATCTCTTCTTGCTATCCCGAGAGTTATAGGTGATGCTGAATTTTTCTTGCTTCTTACCTCGCTGATCAGACTTTCGGCTCAGCTCCTCCACTTTGACCTTGAGTTTATCGACCTTCTCCAAGGTCCGTTCATATAAGTGTGCCCATTGGACCATCTCTGCGTAGGTCCGAATGTTTTACGGGCCAAGTTGTTGGATAAAAATTGGCCGCAGCCCATCCATAAAGCGATTTGCTTTAAGAAGATCCGTACTCACTAGATGTTGAGCATAAGGTGCCAGGCGAGAGAACTGTAACTCATATTTTGCCACCGTCAACATGCCTTGATGTAGTGATGCAAATTCAGCCGCCTTCCACTCCTTGACATGCTCGGAGAAATATTTAGTTCGAAAGAGCGTGAGAAATCCTTCCCAAGTGTGTGGTGCGTCTGCAGGTGGTGTAGGTACAGACTTCTACCATGTACGCCCATCTTTATTAAGCTGGAATGTAGCAAAATGAACCTTCTCTTAGTCAGCACATTACATGACCTCAAAGATACGATTCATCTCATCAATCCAGTTTTTCGCTTCGTCTAGATTGGAAGAACCATTAAATTGTGGAGGATTGAAACTCTGAAAATTACGGTGTAGATCACCAGCTCCTGCCCTAGCACCGGCTTGAGCCATATTTTGCAAGGCTTGAGTGAGACCCGCAACAGTTTATTGCATTCCACCCCAATCAACACGGTGAGCCATGGTAAGAGTAAGGTACCTTAGAAGAGTAATAGATTTGTTAATTCTAACGGAATTGATGGGTTAATCTTAAAGATAATTCCAAATTACTAGTTTATCCCAGGTTCTACCCAATTTCTCTCAAGGGTGGGGAATTTTCTTTCCTTATTTCATAGGCATGGGTCCTTAAACCTTGGATTTAACCTATGACATGACATCTTTCTTAGGACTTCTAGGCCTAGGCTCTCATATCAATGTAGACACGCTAAAATTGACATTACTATAAGTACATCTCATATTGTCTCATAATGTCCCAATTCGACTCTCAATTTAACTTTATTTGAGTGATTTTTTCCATTTTTCTTGAATTTCTCCCTTTTTTCTACTTTTTCCTACTTTTTCCTATTTTTCTAATTTTTTGAATATTTTTCTCCACTTTTATCAATTTTTAAAGAATTAACGACACGAGGGGGGGAGTCATTTGATTTTAAAGAAAATATAAGTAAATAAAAAGGGAAATGTTACCTCTTTGAGGAGGCGTCCATTCATTTTATTTTCCCCGATTTTTTTAGATTTTTTAGGTATTTTTCTCCATTTTTATGAATTTTCCAGGAATTAACGACATAAGGGGGATGTCATTTGATTTTAAAGAACAAATTAAAAAAATAAAAAGGAAATGACGCCCCCGTAAGGAGGCGTCCATTCAATTGGGTAATATTTTATAATATTTTTTTGTGGCCCTTTCAGGGGTGTTTTGGTGGCCTTCTTGGTGTCAGAAAAATACGAAAAATTAGGAATTTGAGTCAACACATTCAGATGCACATCCACCGAAAAAATGGGAAAAAATAATAAGAAATAAAAAATGGCCTTTTCTAAAAATAATGGGAATTCCTTGGAAATGACACCCATCACCTGGGCGCTATTCAAATTAACGGCAGAGGAAGGGGCGCTATTTCTTTTTGGCTTTTTTTTTGATTGACGACACTCGGGAAGTCGTTACTTCAAATAACGACTGCGTGAGGGGTCGTCATTTCCCCCAGATTTCCGAACTGTGCCAGAACCCCGTTCTTTCTTCATTTTGAGCCCTTTTACACTTCAGAAAGGACTCTAATGGCTTTCTATGACTGAGAGGACTCCTTCCAGTATTTGTCTCATACTAAAAATTAATTTTTCTATTTTTATTTGGATTTAAACCCACGCATCTCTTCCCTATAAATAGAGCCCCTGCGGCACATGCTAAAAGAGGCCGACTTTAATCAATTACATGGGGAGCTGCTGCTCGGCTGTTGGCTCAAGGAGTAGGGCTTCCGACGTCCAAAGCTCCATCCGTTTGAGCATTCCTCCCGAACGTTCATCCAAAGCCAAAGAAAGGAGAAAACTACCCAGGCTCCTCCTACCTCCTCTCTATTTCTATGTTCTCTATTTCTCTTTCTTTTATTTGCATTAACTGCATGCATGCATCTTAGTTATTGTCCTGCTATTAAACTCCCTTCTCAACCACGTTGAGGCTCCACAGTGCAACACTTGCACATATTTTATCATTTTATTTTTATCCCTTCATCATCCTATCTCCCTACCCCTTACATTGGGGTTTAAAAGGGCAACACACAAGAGGTGTGTTCATATCCATGTTCTCACGTTATGTTTAATTCATTTAGGATTGATACTACACCTTGGGTTTACTAATTCCATTTTTATTGGTCGTTGTCTTTGTTTCTTGCAAGGGTAATCGAAGAAGAACTCCCTCTATCGGCCGACCGGTAGGAAGGGAAGGAAATCACTCACATCTCCCACGCTTAATGTATTTATATTACGATCCCTCCTTTATTTATTTGTTATATCCTTTGAGGCCCGCGGTCTCTGGCGATCACCCTCCAAAATTGCATCTGCGTATGCCTCTTTTCCCCTTTCCCACATTTTATTGCACATGCTTTTTTATTATTTGTTAGTGGATTTTTAATTAGATCTACAAATTGGCGATTACGGTGGCACTTCCTCTTGTTTTTCTTTTGATTACCCCTCCCTTGGGCACCCACTTGTGCCATCTCCCCTTTGCACCCACGGTGCACCTCCCTTTGTGCTCCACGTAGCACACTCCCTAAGTGATTTTTGGTTTGATAGATTTTTTTTGAAATTCCATTTATCTATCCCTCCCAAACAAAAATAAAAAAGGGAGCATGTCATGCTATGTTTCTTAGTTTTTGATTGCCATGATTCATACTTTGAGTTTGTGAGTGTTTCCTTCATTTTTATTGGCCTTTTATTCACTATTCTAAGCTTTCTGGCCACTGTTACGGGTTCTGGGAAGCAGGTAATTGGCGCCCCATACAGGGGCGCCCTTTCAGGAATTGGTGGCAGCCTCGTGGGTGCCAATTTCATGAGTTTTTCACAGATTTGCCTTTGTGTGCTATATTTGTGATATTTTTGTTCATATATACATTGTTCATTCATTTTGCATTCATCTTTGCATTTAGATTGGGAGACCTCCTCTCTCCACCCCTTTTAGGATCCATACCCCCTCTTAGTTAAGGAAGGACCCTCCATTGAGCATTCCGTCTCTTTAGATCAGAATTTCTTAAATCAAGCCTCCATAAGTCCCCGCACCCGTGGATTCCCTCACGGACGTCGGGCAAGTTGTACGTTGAAGTTCCCCGGGTTTAGTTGGCCTATTTGTGGTGAAAATTGACCTAGTTGGCACTGAAGTTGACTATATTGAAACTAGGTTCCTACCTTGTGTGACTTATATCACTTTTTTTTTCAAAATCACCTAATTCACCAAGGTTTAAGTCAAAACAAAAGCAAGCATAAACATCCCAACTTGATTAATATTGTTGTAACATTACTTTGATGGGTTGAATTGTTTGCTTGCATGATGTTTAATCTTGATAACAAAATCACCATGTCTAATCAATCATATATTCATGAGGATGATAAACCTAGCATATCTTATAATCCTCAAGCTTATAGGTCTCACCACAATCTTTTTAAGGGACCGCATCCTCACTTTTATGGTATTGCCCGACCCATGGGCAATCTCCAATCTCATGGTCCCTCGCATTCATTGCATGCCACTACTCCCTCAGGACCATCTCCTCCCAATGATGAGAAGGTTTCCCAAGACATCCGTGCATTTGATCATCTCACCCCTCAACAAATCCAAGCCCTTAAGGCTATTATTGATGGCACAACTTCTTCTCATCCTCCCTCCAATCCCACACGGGTGGCCCATCACCTACCTCCATCCATTCAAACTCCGGTCGCCCATCACCCTCCTTCCTCTCTTATTTGCACTCCCATTCGAGGAGTCTATCCACCCCCTTCTGCACATATTCTTCCTCAGGCAATCCATCACCCGCCTTCTTCTATTCCTCCTCCTTCACGGCCCCAAGGCCCGCACGTTCCTTGCAACTCGGCTCGTCCGGGTTTTTTTATGGGTCGGCCCATTAACCCTCCTCCACGGCCTTCATATCAAGCCACCCTTCCAAGGCCGCGGTGCCAACCCTCCAATGTGCAAGTTACACCCCTCTAGCAAAATCTCCGTGATGAAATTACTTCCATGGAGGAACAATTAAGGAAGGTCACAAGCCCGCGGCCCACTGCTCCTCCTCCTTCTCCAGTCAATCCTCCTCATGATTTCATGAATAACATCACTAAGATGGAAAAAGATTGGAAGGAGAGGAGAGATAATGGCATTACGGATTCAAGTGAGCAAGATATCAAAAATCAAGTGGACGCTGTTCACCCTCCACTCATTCATATGGCCCTCCACCTTCGCCTTCGCATTTACCTCCATAAAATTTTCCACAATATGATGATCCTCCGCCTTCATTTTTACTTAATCCTCCACATCACGCTCCTCCACTACCCATTATTATGCCTCTGTCACGGCGTCCACTTGATATTTTTGATGAAGATGAAGATTTGGAGATGGCACAAAATGTTGAAATTCTGCAGGCACCTCTTCTGAGTTTCCTTCGTTTCCCACTCCCTCCATTGCCACCCGATGAACCCCCTACTGAGGATGAAGCCACCATTCCTAACCCCTCTTATGAGATCAATTGGTGTTATGATGATGGGTCGATATTCCAATCACTCACACCGGTACACCATGCGTCTTCTCCTATCCCTAATACCTCTCGCCCCATCCGGCGCTTCCTACGCACCAAACCTTCTCCTTTTACACCTTCAATTACCATACCACTAATTTCCACTCCATCGGTCTTCGCCGAACCTCCACTAATCTCCGCCGAACCTCCACTAATCTCCACTACATCGGCTTCCACCGAGACTCCATCAACCTCCACTCCACCGGCCTCTGCTAAACCTTCCATTAAACATTATCCTAAACCAAATAACACCTTTTCATTGCCGCCATCTTGGCCTTCCACTATCCTTATAACCCCCAAGCCCATATTTGCCAACCCTTCACCTTTACCCATGGCTGATCTTGAGCTGGATTCATCTATTTTTTCACTCGAGCCGATCTCATTCGCTTCCGAGCAAGGGGAGAAGCCCGACGTGTTTCAACCTCCGCCTCCGCTTACCCTTCCATTAAAACTCTCCATTACACCTCCACTGCTCCTCAAGCTTACCGCTTTCACTTCACCCTCCTCTACCACTCGGAGTAGGTGTATTCCTATAAGCACATGTGCCAGGGATATCCAAGAACCGGGCAAGAAGGGCTTGACCTTGGTTATGCCATTCAAAATTCAAGATTTTATTTGCCAGATGCCGATCCGTGTCATTATGCTGGGTATATTTGAGAAGTCTCCTTCAATACTAACTATGATAAATTCTTCCAAATCGATGCCATATCGACCCTTTATCAAAGTCACCTTATTTGTTGGCCGATGCTCTTTTAATGCTCTCATTACCAATCGTTCTGTCATTATACGACTCCCTTGTCAAACGAAGGGGTTCTCTTCCCATATTGCCATAACACATGAGAGTATTCGAGCATTAATTCCATCCATTGAGCCATCTGGCTGGGCACTCTCCTTGCTATGGAGGGGTGGACATCCTTTCGTTACAGGACTTTCCACCAATTCATTCACTTCTTCTTCTGTTCCACCCACATTTTTCTCTCTACGGGCCACTCCATGGGTGAGGAGGAGGATCTTACCCTATCATTCCATGCATTCTCTGCATATCATGCATTTCATTCATCCCTTACAACCATCATATGGCATTCACATGCATTTGCATTTCTTCCTTCCTGGGTTTCTGAACCCGTATTTTCTCTTCCTTCTAGACCCTCCATATCTTCCACCTCAGGAACTTCTAGACTTATCTTTCCTCCCTGGGCATCGTGTCCCATGGTGTCTTCTTCCGCCAAAACCTCCGGATTTCTTATCTCCACTCCTAGGGCATCGCGTCCCGTCTTTCTCTATCCCTCCGGAACCTCCGGACTTATCTGATTACCCAGGGCATCACGTCCCTCGGCATTTCCTTCCTCCAGAACCTCCGGATTTCTTATCTCCCCTCATAGGGCATCGCGTCCCTTCTTTCGCTATCCTTCCGGAACCTCCGGACCCTCCTGACCCTTTTCATCCACTCTTCCTAGGCCATCACATCCCTTTGCTTTGTCTTTCTCCAAAGCCTCCGGATCCCCTATCTTTCTTCCGATTCATCTTCCTACTTCTCCAGGACATCTCGTCCTTTGTTCTTTTCCTCATCTTCAATCATCTTTTTCCATACCTTTTCCCAGGACATCGCGTCCCTCGGTGTTTTACTCCTCCGAAACCTTCGGATGATTCCTACCCGCATCATGATTCTCCTCCTCTCTTGCTCCCGAAACCTCCATATCCGCCTCTTTCCTTCTACCAATTTCTTCTTCTAATTCCTCCCAATCACGGGTCTGACCCGACTTCTTCCACATCCACTACTTTGGGCATCTGCCCGTTCTCCCACTACTTTCGAGGCTTTAGTCCTCACCCCTCCTCTTGATTCCCCGTTCCTGCTATAGACCTTTTATGTGATCAGGGTCTCCGCGCCTTAGCAAGGGAGTTCTAGCCCTCGCCTCTTTTTCTTTTCATCCTTATTTGTCTGAGTCTTGTCTGGGCACCACTCCTTCTTGTTAAGCCACTTTCGAAACCATTGCGTCATCCTTTTATCTGCCAAAGAGGACAAATCTCATGATGATTAAGATCGCCTCCGACAGCTGCTACTTCATAAGGTTGCAAGGTAATATTTTGCATGACGTTTGCATTCAACATCTCTATGCATGGTTTTCAAATGAAGTGCTTCTTAACACGATTAAGAGTGGTATTTTTAGGCTTTTATCCTAGTTTTTTTTATCGTTTATAAATTTTAAAAGAAAAAAAATATAAAAAAGAGTCTTTAGGCTTGCTATACAGCACTTTGGTTAATAAGAACCCTGTATTGGGAGTTTGACATTCTCTCCATGCTTGTTAAGGGCAACCCTTAGCTGGGCATTCCACACACTTCACGGCGTCCTTTGCTAGCTCCTTTGGATAAACACCGTTGTTGCTTTGGCCATGCATGAGTATACCTGAAAGTCTTTTCTCTTTTTTACTCAGCCGAATGCAGGAGTAAGAGGTTGACGGATGAGATAACCAACCTAGGTAATCCCCAATACGAGAGAAGTCTCAAATAGGGGCAGTCTTGACCAAAAATAAAGATAAATTTCATGATACATCTAGCCATAAAGGGCTATGATGAAAATCAAGTCAAAATTTGATAAAAGTAAAATTTAAATAAAGACATGTCAAGAGTGGCAAAAGTCCCCGCAGGAAAAACCCTGGTCGTATGCATGTCAAGGGTCTAAAAATCAAAGGTACAAAGCCCCGGCGCAACAGATCACCTCTTTGAGGGGTAATACCTTGGAAGGATTTCAAGTCCCGACATCTCCCATCATGCATAAAGCTTATCTCCAATTGTTCTTCTCTTCTCCCTCCAAGACCGAGTGTTTCTCGGGTACGGCCTTGGTAGGGGCACCGTTAACCATGGGCAGTCGGCTGTAGGGCGCCACCTTTAAATGCACGCCCGGGTTTGGGTAGTTTTTTTAGTTAAAGGGGAAGGAAGGAGGACCCCTAGCCAGTGGTTTAAACATCCCTCTGATGCTGTATTAGCAAAGTCTAAGTCAAAATTCAAAAAAATCATATATTTTCCAAAGTTTGTAAAAATTAAAAACATTCCAAAAACTCATAAAAGTTTGCATATCTCATTTTCATTTTCATTTTTAAAAAAAACTATTTTAAATAATGCCCGCTCATGAGGGCTCCATTCCCGTTATCAACAGCAACTATCCGGCTCATTCGCATTTCTTCACCGCTGGCTCACATGCATTTCGATGCACATTTGCTAAGTCCAAGCCATCCTTCGTACGTCTACCCACCCCATAAGTCTAACCACACTCCATAGGTCTGTGCAATCCAAAGTCTATACACACTCCAAAGTCTTAGCAATGCATAAGTCTGTGCATATCATACGTCCAACCATTTCTCATGTCTTAGCAATGCATAAGTCTTAGCAATGCATATGTCTAAGCATTTCCAATGTCTAAGCATTTTCATACGTCTAAGCATTTCCAATGTCTAAGCATTTTCACAAGTCTAACCGTCCCAAAGTCTAAGCATTCCACTCATAAGTCTAAGCATACAAGTCTGTGCATTCCATCCCCAAGTCTAACCATCCCAAAGTCTAAGCATTCCACTCACAAGTCTAAGCATACACGTCTGTGCATTCCACCCCAAAGTCTAACTAATGCCAAGTGTTGAGTTATGGTTTTGATGATTGTTGTGATTGTTAAGTTATGATTTTGATGATAACTAAACTTAATGTGTGATTAAGTGATGATAACTAAACTTGTGGTTGATTGCTCATGCTCTTGTCATTTATGTATGGTTGAGATGACAAATGGGAACGGTTACATGGTCCTGATCCTTGGTTTGCATATGTTGGTTTTACAAGAGCCAAGAGGTTTCATAACCTCTTCAATGGGAAGAAGCATGGTATTAACCTTGCCTATCTTGCTCGCATGATCAAACACATGGCAGTCACCTGGTGAACCATACGTGTGGATAAGCACCCTGCTCGTCTACAATCCAAAATAGACATGAACGGGCTGCTAAAGGACTTAAGCGACGGAGCTGAAGAGATTAACAGATCGACCCGGGAAAACCCGGGGTCTGCCCAGCTGGCGGTCGACCGCCAGCACAGAGGCGGTCGACCGCCCCTGCCAGCAACCCCCAGTCTACCGGTCTCTCAGTGGCGGTCGACCGCCCAGATAGGGTGCAAGGCCCGGATACAGAGGGGGGGTGAATGTATCCCTCTTCTGTTGGGTTTGTTGCAAGTATTCAGAGGGGGGGTGAATGAATATGGCCTATAAAAACTTTCACCCAATTAACATATTAGGCTCACTAACTATTTAGAATGCTAACTAGATAGATTTATCAAATCTGGAAGACTAATTAGCAGATGCGGAATTAAACAAACAGATAGTGAGCACTCTAACAAGACAAGTTAGACGAACTATAGCTCAATTTGAATTTCGATTACTTAACAGATTAAGACACTCTAAGAGAGCTAATCAACTTTTCTGCTCAACCAGAAAGCCAACACTTAGTGCGCCCCTAATCAATCATCTAATGGAAGCAAACCACAAATATATCAAATCACTGCACAATGGGTTTTTAGGTGGTTCGGTCCAGCAGACCTACATCCACCCCACACTCAACCTGAGTGTGGCTTCCTGCTGACTCACAGCTTGAACAGCTGGGCATCACAGCTTGCCTCCGCTGGGCAATACAGCTTAGCCATCGCTGACTCACAGCTTGAACCCGCTGGGGATTACAGCTTAACCCGTCCGAGACCAAGTCTCACCAGCTGAGGATTACAGCTTTACCTGTCCATTGGAGACATCCACTGCATCCGCTGACAAACAGCTTGATAACAAAGTATAAAAAGAAAATAAGAAAAGATGGAAACACAACAACTAAAGGCTGAACAATGAAGCATGAAATATAGCTCTAACAATGAGCAACCTCAGATCTGGTTTTGAACCAAAGATCTGAGGAACGAACTCCTTCTCTTTCTCTCTCTCTCTCTCTCTTCTTCTTCTTCACACTCTGCTCTAGCTCTCTATCTCTTTCTCCTTCTTCTTTCTCTTCTTCTTCTGCTCTTCTTTCACTCTCTACTCTTCCCTTTTTCTTCTTCTTCTCTTTTGCTGGATCGAAGGGCTTTCTGCTCTGCTGTTGCTCTTTCTGCTCTCCAGGCTTCTTCTTCGATCAGCCTCCATCTGAAGACGAAGGCTCCAATATATACCGGCAGCAGTAGGGAGATAGGGCGTGTGCTTCCCACGCCTTCCGTCCAGAAGATTCCTCCTCGGATCACGTGCTCAGCACCACCTCAGATCACGTGTCAGGTGCCAGCTTCAGTTCACGTGCCTATTCATCAGTACGCTCAGCAACTGGAGTTAGATGGCGTCAACCCACTTGCTCCAAGGAGTTGACGCACCCTTCAGAGATCCTCAACCCTTTTTAACTACTGCGTCGACGCTTCCAACCCGTGGCGTTGACGCATTGATGAGTTCCAGTGAGCAGGTCTTCAGCAGATAGACGTGCTGCGTTGACGCTCTCAGCATGCTGCGTTGACGCATGGAGCTGCAGCGTCGATGCTGCCAATGTACTCCAGAGCCTGCATTAAGGGATACTTGAACTGCTGCGTCCACGCTACTTGATCAATGCGTTGACGCACCAGAGTAATCCACAAGCTTCTTTCTTGATTGTTTGAACTACTGCGTTCACGCCACTTGATCAAGGCATTGACGCATTGGTGTGTTCCAGCAGCGGAAATTGGATGGCTTCAGCCCTCTTGCTTTAAGGGGTTCATTAGCCTCTTCAGTCCCTGTCAGACAGATGAAACGAAGTCATCAGTTCTAAGTTTATGCATTGCATTGTATAGACTTTGCTGTGAAGGTAAAGGCTAAAGCAACGTACAGACTTTATGATACTTAGATGTAAAACAGGCGAAAGCAATGTAGAGACTTCAGACTGCAGGAACGTGTGAACAACCAATGTGTAGACTCTTCAATCGACTGGCTTTGAAGCACAAAGGCAATGTACAGACTTTGCCTTAAAACGAATGTAAAGACTTAGAATCAAAGAGGCGTTGTGTAGACTTTGAACCAGTGTACAGACTTGGAAACTTGAGCCAATGAATAGACTTGAAATGCTTAAGACGATCTACAGACTTGTTGAGGCTCAAGCAGTGTACAGACTTGACTATGCTCACTCAAAACTGATGTATAGACATGATGAACGAAGAGTGGCTGTACAAACTTGATAACGATGCAGAGCGAACGGATGTACAGACTTCATGTGAAAACCCAATGTACAGACATTGAAGAACAAGCAGCTACAGTCCAATGCATGGACTTGTCGTTCACTGGTGAGTGTACAGACTTCGAATGAATACCAATGTGTAGACTTACCACCGACCATTGTGTAGACTTGAAGAATGTGAGACGATGGCTAAGACACTGCACAATTGGATGTATAGACTTTACTTACCACAGTCCGATGTACAGACTTGGAATTTCAACTGAAGGGTGTATAGACTTGACCAAACAGTCCAGTGAATAGACTTGAATAGCTGAGGCCAGTGTACAGACTTCAAAGGATGCAGACTCCGTATAGACTTCAACTCAAACATGCATAATGTATAGACTTTGTAAAACGTGAATGCGATGTACACACTTGCTGAACCACTGTATAGACTTATAGAGATGACGCTGCAGACTTGAGAATGATGTGTACACACTCACAGCGTTGACGCTGCATGAGACGTAGGCTGTACAGACTTAGCCTAAGACAATGCCTGAGACGGACGATGTATAGACTTGCGTTACTGTAGCAACGTGTAGACTTTGCCTTAGACGCTAAGTGAGACGCTCAATGTACACACTTCAAGTCCAGTGTATGGACATTGCCTTAGACTCTAAATGAAACAGAATTTAGCCAATGCAATGTATAGGCTTGAATGAGAGTCCAATGTATAGACTTGCATGATGCACAATGACACAGTCCAGTGTATAGACTCTTAGCCATGAATAAATGCAATGCAGTCTGATGTGTAGACTTTGCAATCGACAGCCAATGTATAGACTTGGCCAATACTGTCTAGCCTATGCACAAAGTGAGACATGCAGAAACATGACATCTGACAAAATGAATTCAGATATATAAAGAACAAATGCCATCAATGCTAAACATCATCATTCATGTTGCTATCATTTGCAGAATGCCCAAGGATAAGACTGCACAGAAATGCACTTTGTTTATTGCAATCATCAAAACACAATAGCATTGCAATCATCAAAATACAATATCAAATGCACTCAAATGCACTCACTGTCTTGCTATCATCAAAACCAAATAGCATTGCTATCATCAAAGCAACATAGCACATGCTTGTGGCTAAGGGCACAACATTCTCCCCCTTTTTGATGATGGTAACACAATGTGACAGTGAGTCACACACAAGATTTTCTCCCCCTTTGACATGATCAAAAAGAGAAAAATAGTAAAAACAAGAGTGCAAGGTGCATTATGCATGCAAATTCATCTAGAACATTCTCCCCCTGAATGTAAGACTCCCCTGAATTATTTCTCCCCCTAAATAATAGCTCCCCCTTTGAGAAGGAATATGAACAGATAAACAAGGAAGAGAAAGTAGGAGGGTCACTTGACAACAGCTGAATCATAGGTTCAGAAAGGAAGCATGATTATAAACAACTGTTAAAGTATAAGAATCAGCAACATACAATTTTCAAAAATTCAGGTTTAACAGTGATAAATCTAGAGTAAAACACCTGACCCCTGAAAAAGAGTTTATAGACTCCATTTATAGTAATGAATCTAGGGCACATGGTATTAATAGATAAGTCAGAAATAATACACTTTTTTGATTAAACAAGGAAATTCAAGAGAGGCAACTTGAACATGTATTGATAAAAATAATTTTCACTCATTGACTTTTGATTTTTCGAAAGGTTATAGCAGTTTGATTTTCACTTTTGAATTTTTCAGAACCTGAACTAAGTAAATAGATTAGTGGCATTTATGCTGTTGACATTAGGTGTACACCTTGATCAGAGGCAGGTACCCCCAGTTACTAGGCATAAACTACTAGACCTATTTCAGATCAAAACCCACAAAGAATAGTCTTCACTTTTGACATTAAAGGTACACCTTGATTAGAGGCCAGTACCCCCAGTTACTTGGTGAGAACTCCCCCTATATATTTGACCCTTTGAACAGAGATATTCTGAAGCGCTTCATGACTATGAGTTCTCCTGCTTCATTGGAGGAGATCACAATTTCTCAGTGCAATTCAGCCATTGCTCTGTCACTATGTTCAGTTCATAGCATTTATGATCTTATTTACTGCTGCCCTTATCTCTTTTAGAGTGATTGTTTGAAAAACAGTACACACTCTTATTCACCTTTTCTAGAAATTTCCAGATCAACACATTAGGCATTACAAAAACTTTTTCTAATCTTACCATGAGACAAAGATTAAGAGCTATAAAAGTTTTTCTTTTATCTCAGATTCTGAAGGCAGACATTTGACTCTTCAATTTATAAAGGTTAAACCTTTAGTTCCTTTCAATTTGTAAGTGTGATTCTTATAAGTGAACAATTACAATAATCACCATTCAATGCACTAAACCAGATACAAAGCTGTTGTTTAGTGAAAATGATGGGGAAAGGATAGCAATTGACAATATGGTTCAATGAGCAACTGATGTCAAAGAATATGAATCATTTGAATGAGAACACTGAGAAGTTAATAGGATTCAATGAATTGAATTGAACTCTCAGCTCCCCCTAACATCATGATGCAAGAGATATGCTATGCAACATACTGTCCTACACGCAGACTATGCACCAAGGATACATGAGACAAGTATGCAATCAATTCAGATTTATGCATCCAAGTTATAAGCATTTTTATCCTTTTTCAGATTTTCCAACATATGATGCAATGCACTATTCTACATGAAGACAGGACCCATGGTACTTGGCGGAGAACCTGGTCTCAAAGACCATCTCACACATGGTAGAAACCTCCGGGCAGATTTCCTTGCCCTTTAGTAACATACCATTTTATATACCAGGGTTAAGCAAATGATAATGCAGTGCAAAGCAGCCCTATTATGCATAGAAAAACATGCAGTCTACGACAATAGGCAAATGACAATCATGCAGATCAGTTCTATATGCATTGAACAACTTTAAAGTCAGTCATGCAAATAATGTATGCAGACATTAGACACATGCAATGACTCTATACACTGAAGAACTATTCACAATCAGCAAGTTATGCATTCAACAACAAGCATGCAGTCCATTTACACAGTGTAATAATCAGTGAGAGAAGAGCATCAGATATATGCAAGGTAAAACTCAGTAGCTGAGTCTGGAATGCAGACCGATCAGCTAGACATGAAGAGAATATCAGACATCAAAGGAACAGTTCAACAATTTCAGATATCAAACAGACAAATCAACATTTTTAGATGATGAAATTTAAAAATAAGTTTAGAACTAACCTGAGATGTAGAATCCTGGGGCTTCCTTTTTGAGTGCCTTGGCTAAATTAACCATTTTATTTCTCTCACCAAGGCACACCTGCAACATATCAATCAATATGATCTTGCAGGAACCCAAGAAGTCTTGGGTCCTGAATTAACAGTGACATTCCTAGCAGGTATGGTAGCCAACTTCTGTGCATGAAGGTCATCAATTCTCATCACATGACAATCATTCATTGAATGACCTATCTGACCACAGTAGTGGCATGATGCAGCAGTTCTGAAATTTATTTTGTGCACATTCCTATGCATATGCATGGAAATTTTTGTTAACAGAATTGAAATTCTGTTTACCAAAACTAGTCTGGCTTTGGTATCCTGCCAGCCAACAGGTTGCAGCCCTGTGACCTGGCTTTCCACAGTTAAAGCATGAAGCAACAGATTGTCTAGTCCTATGATGCATATCAACAGCAACATGAGACCTATGAAACTTAGCATGAATTGTTATGTTGTTTACATGGACATTTTGTTTCTTACTAGCATCATTGGGAACAAGAAATTTTACAGATTTAAAATTAAGTCTACTTTCCTGAGCATGCCAACAGTCCTTGACTGTGTGGCCATGCCTCCCACATTCGAAGTACCTTGGATGCTTACCTCTAGAGCCAAGGTTATTTCTATCAAAAGCATTTTTGTTAACATGGAAATTAACAAATTCAGAATTGAATCTCTTTCTCGGATTCTGCCAACATTGAGCAGCAATGTGGCCAAACTTCCCACAACAAAAACAATTCAGATTCTTTCTCCTAGAATCATGATTTCTAGCATGAAATTCTTTAACATTCAGATTACCCTTTTTCTGATCAGACAGAACTTTTCTAGCATGCTTTCTATCATCTTGTTTCATCACAAAACACTCACTCATAAAGTGTCCATGCTTACCACAATAATGACAAGAACAAGAACTATTAAATTTCTTTAAAACATGGCACTTATCAGATGAGTTTTTAGCATGCAGATAGTTCCTTTGAGTTTTTGGGGTTTTCTAATTTTTATTTCGTTTTTGAATTTCCTGAACAGCATGCACATTTGAAGAAGAAGCTGAAGTGCTAGCTAAACCAGAGCTACGAATAAAAGTGGTATATAGCTGGTTCTTCTTAGCTTGCTTAATTTCAGACATGTTATCAATCTCCTCACATTGATCACTTACTACATCTTCCGAGGATATTTTCATTTTGCCTTTATCCTTAGCAACCTTAGATGAAGTACCATTCATCTCAGTAATTTTACTTTCCAAGGAGATTATAAGATTTTCTGAATCAACTTTCTCCTTTTCACAACTAGCCAGTTTTTCTTTTAATAACACAATTTCATTTTCCAAATCATCAGTGTGTATTAAAAAACTAGCAATTTCTTCATCACTGCAATTGATACACTCTTTCAATACTGATTTCTCTTTTTCAATCGTCATCATCTTTCAGAGAAAACGGTGTTAAGAACCATTAACTTTTTATTTTGTTCCTTCAGATGAGCATTTTCTTTAAGCATTTTACTTTCAATTTCTTCAGCCTCAGTTTTCTTTTCTAACAATAATTTGTTTCCCTCTTTCAGGGATTTGATTGATTCCTTTTGCAAATTATCATCATGATCAAACTCATTTATCATATCTTCTAAAATAGCACATGCATTGCAAGAATCATCTTCTCTAATGTGCTTATTTATGAGATTCTCATTTTCAGATTTCAAGTTTTCATTTTCTGCCTTCAAACGAGTGACTTCAAGATTCATGTCTTTTCTCAATTTTTTATTTTCAGATTTTAATTTCTTGGACACTTTGAACAAATTTTCATACATCTCTATCAATTCATCAAAAGTGTATCCATCTGATTCGGAGCTTACCTGAGATGAGATTTCCTCATCATCACTTCCCCGGTTGGCCATTAAGCATATGGACTTTTCTCCTTCTTCATCAATGTCCGAGGTGTTCCCTTTGAGTTTCGATAGTTCTGGACAATCATCCTTCGTGTTGCCAGCCTTCCTGCATTTGTAGCAACCATTAGTGTCAGTAATCTTGGAAAGATTAGAATTATACCTTGTTTACTTTTTGCCACCATCAAGCTTTCCTTCTCTTTTTCTCAGAAATTTCCTGAAATCACTGATCACCATTCCAATGTGGTCTCCATCAATTTCAGACCGCTACAGGCTGATTTTCTCGCTTGATGATCCACTGTGGCTGGATCTATTTGCTTTGCTGGAGCCAGCCTTCAACACGATTGGTTCCATTACAAATAATATGAAGACACAGAAAAACTGAAGCACCTAAACCAAATAAGCAAGACACAGCACTAAGTCGGAGAATCAAAACAACGAACACAGAAAGCACACTCTGAAATGCACCAAACACTAGCATGATCCTCTGTAGATTGTTATATCTGATAGATCAGAGACCTGCTCTGATACCAATTGTTGGGTTCGTTGCAAGTATTCAGAGGGGGGGTGAATGAATATGGCCTATAAAAACTTTCACCCAATTAACATATTAGGCTCACTAACTATTTAGAATGCAAACTAGACAGATTTATCAAATCCGGAAGACTAATTAGCAGATGTGGAATTAAACAAACAGATAGTGAGCACTCTAACAAGACAAGTTAGACGAACTATAGCTCAATTTGAATTTCAATTACTTAACAGATTAAGACACTCTAAGAGAGCTAATCAACTTTTCTGCTCAACCAGAAAGCCAACACTTAGTGCGCCCCTAATCAATCATCTAACGGAAGCAAACCCCAAATATATCAAACCACTGCACAATGGGTTTTTAGGTGGTTCGGTCCAGCAGACCTACATCCACCCCACACTCAACCTGAGTGTGGCTTCCTGCTGACTTACAGCTTTTACAGCTGGGCATCACAGCTTGCCTCCGCTGGGCAATACAGCTTAGCCATCGCTGACTCACAGCTTGAACCCGCTGGGGATTACAGCTTAACCCGTCCGAGACCAAGTCTCGCCAGCTGAGGAATACATCTTTACCTGTCAAGTGGAGACCTCCACTGCATCCGCTGACAAACAGCTTGATAAGAAAGTATAAAAAGAAAACAAGAAAAGATGGAAACACAGCAACTAAAGGCTGAACAATGAAGCACGAAATATAGCTCTAACAATGAGCAACCTCAGATCTGGTTTTGAACCAAAGATCTGAGGAACGAACTCCTTCTCTTTCTCTTCCTCTCTTCTTCTTCTTCACACTCTACTCGAGCTCTCTATCTCTTTCTCCTTCTTCTTTCTCTTCATCTTCTGCTCTTCTTTCACTCTCTACTCTTCCCTTTTTCTTCTTCTTCTCTTTTGCAGGATCGAAAGGCTTTCTGCTCTGCTGTTGCTCTTTCTGCTCTCCAGGCTTCTTCTTCGATCAGCCTCCATCTGAAGACGAAGGCTCCAATATATACCGGCAGCAGTAGGGAGATAGGGCGTGTGCTTCCCATGCCTTCTGTCCAGAAGATTCCTCCTCGGATCACGTGCTCAGCACCACCTTGGATCATGTGTCAGGTGCCAGCTTCAGGTCACGTGCCCATTCATCAGTACGCTCAGCAACTGGAGTTAGATGGCGTCAACCCACTTGCTCCAAGGAGTTGACGCACCCTTCAGAGATCTTCAACCCTTTTTAACTGCTGCGTCGACGCTTCCAACCCGTGGCGTTGACGCATTGATGAGTTCCAGTGAGCAGGTCTTCAGCAGATAGATGTGCTGCGTTGACGCTCTCAGCATGCTGCGTTGACGCATGGAGCTGCAGCGTCGATGCTGCCAATGTACTCCAGAGACTGCAATAAGGGATACTTGAACTGCTGCGTCCACGCTACTTGATCAATGCGTTGACGCACCAGAGTAATCCACAAGCTTCTTTCTTGATTGTTTGAACTACTGCGTTCACGCCACTTGATCAAGGCGTTGACGCATTGGTGTGTTCCAGCAGCGGAAATTGGATGGCTTCAGCCCTCTTGCTTTAAGGGGTTTATTAGCCTCTTCAGTCCCTATCAGACAGATGAAACGAAGTCATCAGTTCTAAGTTTATGCATTGCATTGTATAGACTTTGCTGTGAAGGTAAAGGCTAAAGCAACGTACAGACTTTATGATACTTAGATGAAAAACAGGCGAAAAAAATATAGAGACTTCAGACTGCAGGAATGTGTGAACAACCAATGTGTAGACTCTTCAATCGACATGCTTTGAAGCACAAAGGCAATGTACAGACTTTGCCTTAAAACGAATGTAAAGACTTAGAATCAAAGAGGCGTTGTGTAGACTTTGAACCAGTGTACAGACTTGGAAGCTTGAGCCAATGAATAGACTTGAAACGCTTAAGGTGATGTACAGACTTGTTGAGGCTCAAGCAGTGTACAGACTTGACTATGCTCACTCAAAACCGATGTATAGACATGATGAACGAAGAGTGGCTGTACAAACTTGATAACGATGCAGAGCGAACGGATGTACAAACTTCATGTGAAAACCCAATGTACAGACATTGAAGAACAAGCAGCTACACTCCAATGCGTGGACTTGTCGTTCACTGGTGAGTGTACAGACTTCGAATGAAAACCAATGTGTAGACTTACCACCGACATTTGTGTAGACTTGAAGAATGTGAGACGATGGCTAAGACACTACACAATCGGATGTATAGACTTTACTTACCACAATCCGATGTACAGACTTGGAGTTTCAACTGAAGGGTGTATAGACTTGACCAAGCAGTCAAGTGAATAGACTTGAATAGCTGAGGCCAGTGTACAGACTTCGAAGGATGCAGACTCTGTATAGACTTCAACTCAAACATGCATAATGTATAGACTTTGTAAAACGTGAATGCGATGTACACACTTGCTGAACCACTGTATAGACTTATAGAGATGACGCTACAGACTTGAGAATGCTGTGTACACACTCACAGCGTTGACACTGCAGACTTGAGAATGCTCACAGCGTTGACGCTGCATGAGACGTAGGCTGTACAGACTTAGCCTAAGACAATGCCTGAGACGGACGATGTATAGACTTGCGTACTGTAGCAACGTGTAGACTTTGCCTTAGACGCTAAGTGCGACGCTCAATGTACACACTTCAAGTCCAGTGTATGGACATTGCCTTAGACTCTAAATGAAACGGACTTTAGCCAATGCAATGTATAGGCTTGAATGAGAGTCCAATGTATAGACTTGCATGATGCACAATGACACAGTCCAGTGTATAGACTCTTAGCCATGAATAAATGCAATGCAGTCTAATGTGTAGACTTTGCCACCGACAGCCAATGTATAGACTTGGCCAATGCTGTCTAGCCTATGCACAAAGTGAGACATGCAGAAACATGACATCTGACAAAATGCAATTCAGATATATAAAGAACAAATGCCATCAATGCTAAACATCATCATTCATGTTGCTATCATATGCAGAATGCTCAAGGATAAGAATGCACAGAAATGCACTTTGTTTATTGCAATCATCAAAACACAATAGCATTGCAATCATCAAAATACAATATCAAATGCACTCAAATGCACTCACTGTCTTATTATCATCAAAACCAAATACCATTGCTATCATCAAAGTAACATAGCACATGCTTGTGCCTAAGGGCACAACATCTTCAAATATTGCCTAATTAAAACTCTAATGCTCAAATATGCGGAATTAAAAATAATTGATGACATATACTGAGAATACTTAGAAGGATCTCGGCAAGACAACACAATTGAGTTAGCCCTCACACGATCCTAAGCAAGCATCTAATGTGCGCAGCAATAAAAAGAACACATATGTACAAAAACAAACCACAAGTGAACACCAAGATTTTTAGGTGGTTCGGTCCACAGACCTACATCCACCCCTCACTCCAAACCGGAGTGAGGCTTCCACTAGCAAGGCTAGAACAGCAGACTTAGTCTGCAACAAATGCTACCAAATAGCTTGACCAGGGGAACAACCTCCCCTCTTCCTCCCAACCGGAGGGAACCACTAGTGACACCCAGTCACTAGCAAACCAGAGCGAAGTCTCTCTTCCTCCAGACGAGGAGGGAACACCTGGACTTGCAACCCACAAGACCAGAACCAGAGACGAATCTCCCTTCTTCCAAACCAGGAGGGAACCCACAAGTGACTCCCAGCCACTTCCAACCCAGAGGTCTCGGACCTCCCTGTCTCCCAACCGGAGGGAAACCACCAGTGACACCCAGTCACAGGCAACTAGAGACGCACGTCTCTCTTCCTCCAAACCGGAGGGAACCTGACCTCACACTAGAGGATCGGAAGAACAACTGTGTACAGTTAAAAAGAGAAACAAAAATTGCAGCAACTGAAAGCTGGAAAAGGAAATGCACAAGGTAGCTCTCGCAGGAGCAAACTGGGTTGGATTTGATCCAAGGTCCAGTGAACAGTGACGCTTCTCATCTTCTTCACGAGCTCTCCATCTCTCTTTCTCTTTTTCTTTTTCTTCTTCTGGTCTCTCACTCTGGCTCTCAGCTTCTCCCTTCTTCTTCTTTTCTTTCTTCTGCTCTTTTCCTCTCCACTTCGATCACTCTTCCTTTTTCTGTTCTCGATCAGTCTCTTTTTCTCTTGATCAGTCTTCTCCAGATGGAGGATGCTTCGTATTTATAGCAGCAGCAATTAGGGCGTTGTCCTCGGATCACGTGCCAGGTGCCAACCTCGGATCACGTGCCCTTCATAGGCTTCACGAACAGTACCTGTCACACTGTCATAAGAAAATAACCAGAAGGATGTACAGACTTGCTGGGTAACTGAAGACCACCGTGTACAGACTTAGTGTGAAGGATAGAATGTATAGACTTAGAAATAAGGAGTGTACAGACTTTAGCTTGAAGAACGTTCAGCCTTTGAGTGTTGAAGAGTGTACAGACTTGCTGAAGAGTGTTCAGCCTTAGAGTGCTGAAGTGTGTACACACTTGCTGAAGAGTGTTCAGCCTTTCAGTGCTGAAGTGTGTATAGACTTGTTTGATCGTGCATGCTACAATGTGTAGACTTAGTGTTTGTGCAGAAGGCAATGTATAGACTTATGAACTGATGCAGACACAGGCTGTGTATAGAAAGTGAATGCAATGCAGACACACAAGAGTGTATAGACTTGAAGGCTTGATAACGAGTGTATAGACTTGAAGTGTGAATGTGCATGCTAGAAGCAATGTATGGACTTGCTGAGTGCAGGGCAGACAATGTATGGACTTGCAGCGCGTGCAGGATGTACATGCAGTGTATAGACTTCAAGGCAAAGGCTGGAGTGTGACGGATGTATAGACTTTAGAAGACGAAGCATGCTCAGGCCAACGATGTACAGAGTTTGCCAATGTGAGACACTGTACAGGCTTTGATGCCCAAATGCAATGTATGGACTTGTGTGTGCAGTGTAGACAATGTATGGACTTGCAGCGCGTGCAGGGCATGCAGTGTATAGACTTGGAAAGCTTACAGGGCATGCAGTGTATAGACTTGGAAAGCTTACAGGGCATGCAGTGTATAGACTTGGAAAGCTTGAAGCACAGACACGCTGCAATGTATAGACTTGAGTGAGACGCTGAGTGACACGATGGATGTACAGACTTTGAAAGACGATGCATTGTAGGCTAACGTTGTACAGACTTTGATAGCATGAGACACTGAACGAGACGGTCAGATGTACAGACTTGAACGTGTGTGTCCTAGACAGATGAATGCAGATGTATAAACTTTTTGTGATGCCATCCGAAGCATGTATAGACTTGAACACAGAGACGCTGCATGAGATGATGTATAGACTTAACGATGCAAGCGATGTATAGACTTTATGTGAAAGCCCAATGTACAGACTTTACTTTGTGCAAGCTACAGTGCTAATGTATGGACTTGGTGTTCTGCATGCTACAGTGCTAATGTATTTACTTAGTGCAATGCAAAGGCTGTATAGACTTAGCGTGCTTCAAAGCAACTATGTGCAGACCTGGCGATGTATAGACTTGCACAGTTATAGCCAAGGGATGTATAGACTTTAAGTGATAGCCCAATGTACAGATTTGCTGAACTGAACGTAGGAAAAGATAAGGAGTGTATATACTTGCTCAGTTCAGAACGTAGGTGAAGATGCAATGTATAGACTTTAAGTCCAATGCAAAAGGCTGTGAAGACTTTGAGACTTAATGCAAGGTGGTGAATGTACAGACTTGCTTATGTATAGACTTGAGCTAAGCAAGCTACAGGGCCGATGTATAGACTTGAGCTAAGCAATGCATGAACAATGTAGCGATGTACAGACTTGGCCAATGATGTGAACAATGTATAGACTTTGAGTGACCTTATGCAAAGGCAATGTACAGACTTGATGCACGAACTGTGCACATGAATGAAGAGCACTGTGTAGACTTGTGTGCATGCAAGTGAGCAATGTACAGACTTGATGGTTGTGTGAGCATGCAGTGTATAGACTTGCTGGAGAGAACGATGTATAGACTTGCTCTTGCGAAGGCTGTACAGACATTGAATGAAGCAGTGTATAGACTTGATAAATGACAGAATGCAATGCTGTATGAACTGACATATGACAGAATGCAATGCTGTATGAACTGAATGTCTGCTAATGCAAGATAGCACATTTCTATGCCCAAAGCAGAAATAATCAGTCAGACACAGATTCATGATATGCAAAGCTGTATGAACTGACATGATATTTGCCCAAAGTAGAACAATCAATCAGATGTGTTCATGATATGCTATCATCAAAATCATAGAGTTGAAAAACATGTCACAGAAGATCAGATAACTCATAGTGTTTGCTATCATCAAAATCACAGGGGCATAACAATCTCCCCCTTTTTGATGATGGCAACACTATGAGTCACACTGACTCATGTCAAACTATTCTCCCCCTTTGACTTCATCGAAAAGAAAAATAATTTGAGATGAGAGATACAAGCATTCATGATATGAATAAAGTAAGTACTCCCCCTTTGACTCAGTCATTTAGACATGAAAGACACAGAGGCAGTTAAACAATGAAGCACAAATCAAGTCTATGATGAGCAGAATGCTCTCCTATACCATCCAGATCAAATCATGCACAACATGTGAAGGATAGCCAAGAAATGACAAGCAGGTAAATCTCCCCCTTAAAGCCAGAAAGGAGTTGAGGTATGTCAAGAGGAGATAAGCATCTATCAGCAAAAGCACATAGGCACTCAAGGATTACCACAAACTGTAAGCACAATGAATGAATGAGGAAGACAGATTTTCATTAGCACACCAAATTCATAAATCTTTGTAAACGAATTTCAGATTCTTCAATTATAATAGATTATGAATGAGTTTAAAATTTACCATCATGATTTAAGAGTGATGTATTCGAAGTTTATCAAGAAAATTCAATACTTATATCTGAAACACCTTTTAATAAAGATGAACCATCAACTCATGTGATAATCATGTTCAACCTCCTTCCATCTTACTCATTTAAATTCAATGACTCCGATGGAAGTTACACAAGATAATATTAAGATTAGACAGAGATAAATGTAACTGAACTTGTCTTTAGTTTTTTAGAATTTTCTATTGAACAACAATCATTTTTCCTGAGCAGGTTTGGTTCAGTCAACACCTTTTTACGTGAGGCACAACACGTCTTAAGTGAAGTGACCCAGTTACTCAGTGTGACAACCATATTGCCTCTCAAGGAGAACAGAGTTAGCAATTGAGTATCTTTTTACATGAGGAGACACCTTGATCAGAGGCCAGAATCCCCAGTTACTCAACACACCCATGCCATTGCTCTGCCAGATTTTCAAACATTTTTAAAAGAGAGTTAACTATGGCACTTCATGACATGGGCTTACTCTACTTCTTTGATAGAGAACCCAATTTCTCTGTGACCAAAGTCATTGCTCTTGCTTTAACTTTTTAAATGTTTTCAAATTTTTCAAACAATGCTCAATACACTGAAAAGTATAAGAACAATACCTTCTACATGTATCTTAACCAATGATAGCCATGTCTTTTAAAATTTCAGTTTTCAGAAGGTTTTGCATGAAGTTCATGAGACAATTGGTTAAGATTTATTAAGCATGATGATTCAGATATTTTCAAGTCTTTTACATCAAAACTTAGGAAATACATTAGACTTAAATCAATTTGATTTATCAAAACATTCTCAAGCCAGTATAATAGAAGATTCTTCTTTTCAGAATATGTCTGATTTATGTCTAGGGTGCATTGACTAAAATCTTTCCTCATTCAGATGAATCATTGACATTGTAAGGAAATCAGTGGAGTCAACAAAGCATTTTTATTGAGAGAATAGCAGAGAGCCATCAGACGCCAGCATTAAGGACTAAAATTCAGTTAGATTAGCTTGGACCAGACTTGACAGGATATGAAGAAATGTGAATGATAGGAACAAGCTAGCAATTGAATTCACAGTAGGCAGAATCAATAGCTGAGTCTGGAATACAGACAGACCAGCTACACAAGTATAGACATCAGGGAATTCAAGTGAACCACACAATTGCCAAGAGAATGGATCAGATTGCTAGATAGAAGGAGTTCAAGAGGTGAAGAAGTGATCAAACAGGAATGCTCCCCCTGTCTAGATGCAATGGAATATCCTTTTTGGTTTTTCAAAATTTAGGACATGCACTACTCTTCAAATGCAACAACAGTCAAACTCCCCCTGACAAAGTGCATGATACGCAATTAAGGCACTGCACATGATTTTATGACTAAGTGTATAGATTTTCAAAGACTATATGTCAAATGCATACACAGCTCAACATCCAAGCAAGTAAGGCCATGAAACTCAATGCAAGTGTCAACACAAATAAAGGAGCATGTATGCATGAAACTATGACTCATCAGATCAAGCATAAATTTCATTTGAACAGATGTGAAGAATTTACCTGAATGGGGCTTTATCAACTTGGGTGCCTTGGTTTAATTTACCCCTCTTTATTCCTCAGTCCAAGGCACACCTGCAAAGTTTTTGATCATTTTGATCCTGCAGGGACCCAAGTAGCTTTGGGTCCTGTGTTAGCCCTGACAGGTGTTCTAAAAAAATTCTTAGAAACATGGTCATCATGAACCATCAGGTAGCAATTGTCCATAGAGTGACCATACTTTCCACAATATCTACATGATGTGACTGGTTTCTGGTTCTTATGATGCATAGTAACAGCAATATGAGGTTTATAAACATGATCATAAGATTTTCTATTGTATGCATGAGCAGTTTGATTCTTATTCTTAATCAGCCAACATTCAGCAGATTTGTGACCTTGCTTACCACAGTTATAGCATGAAAATTTTGCAAATGATTTTGAAGGGAATTTGACAACATAGGGGTTGATAGAGTTCTTCTGAACATGCCAACAGTTCTTGACTGTATGGCCATTCTTCCCACAGTGAGAGCAAGCATAAGAATTTCTTCTATGAAAAACATTTTTACCCCAAGTGGATCCAAACCAGCACTCAGCAGCCTTGTGCCCAGGGTTATTACAGTTAAAGCACACAATGTGCTGATTAGACTTGTGTTTAGTTCCATATGGACCATGAAGATGCATGGAAGACCTGGCATGCAATTTATTATCTTCTTTCATGATAAAGCATTCATTCATGAGATGACCATACTTACCACAATAATAACATGAAGCATCAGGCTTCCTAGTAGCATGGTTTCTATCAGAAAAATTTCTAGAATGTAATGTTCCACTAGCATGCTCATCCTTTAACATTAATCTGCAATCTTCCATTATGTGACCTGCCTTCCCACAATAATAACATGAACTCCTTTTAGTATGAGTCTGTAAGAGATCATGTGTCTTGTGTGCAGCTTTCTTTGTACTAATAGAGACATCTTTGTCCTTTTTCAGTGAATTTTCATTCTTTTTCAGTTTTTGAATTTGTTCTGCAGATTTGGAATTGACAATGGACTTTTGTGCAGTGAGTTGAAAAATAGAAGGAGCAGAGGTTGTGTTCTGATTAGAAGCTTTGACAAAAATAGTAGATGTTTTATTCCCATTACTCCTTTTATTTGTCGGACTGTAACCCAGTCTCTCTCTCTGAAAACTAACATTATTTCCAAGAAGCTTATTCAGATTGTCCTTTCCTTTGACAAATTTTGATAGAGAATTTTTTAAATCTTGAATCTCAGAGTTTAAGATAGCAACATTAGCTTCATATTTGGACAGATCTGTTTCACAAGAAATGACTTGTTGATGCAAGGCATCATTCAGACTTTTGAGTTTTTCTACTTCCTGTTTTAACTTTATTTCATTGTCAACTTCAGATAGAGACTTGTTAAGATCATCAATTTCTTGTTGAAGGGATGTGATAGTGAGCTCATAGTTATCTATCTTCTCTTCACAGCAATTGACATTTCCACTCAACATTAGGTTGATGGTTTTTAGACTCTCAATTTCTTGTTCAGCATTCACCAACCTATCAGAATTATCTATGCTCACACACTTTCCTTTTTCCATTGTCAATAACCTATCTGTCAGCTGGGTGTTTAGATGTTTCAGTTTGTTAATTTATTCTTTCAACTTATTGTTTTGCTCTGTGAGTTCATCATCAAGCACCCAATCATCCGATGAAAACTGACATTCATAAAACATTTCTTGTTGTTTTTCAGATTGAAGTTTGTTGAAATTTTTCTGAAGCTCTAAGTTTATTACTCTCTCAGCCTCCAGTTTCTCAGAAACCAAACTATTTACTTTTTCAAGATTATTTAATTTGTGTTCAGATTCTTTGAGCTGGTTTTTGAGTATTTCAATTTCAGATTTCATGTTTTCCAATTCAGAGTTGACAAGCTCTAAGTTTCTCACCAGTTCTTCATTTTGAACAACATCATTATTATGAGCCTGATCATCATCAGTTGAGCTTAGCATTTCCTTTAGTTCAGCAATTTCACAAACAAGCTCTTGATTCTCCTTTTTGTGTAATCCAATTTGTTTCATAAGAGTTTGTTTTTCAGATTTCAAATGATCTAAGTCTGAACTAATAGAATCAAAATCTGTTAACTGTCTTCTAAATATGTCATTTTCAATTTTCAGAATTTCAGGGTTTTCACCTCGAGATTTAGCATCCTCATGATTCTTTAGCTTCTTTATCAGTTTTTTATTCTTCTTCTTTAGTCTTTCATAGGATTATAACAGATTGGCATAGGCATCTTCCCAGTCGTCTAAAGTGTAACTAGAGAAAGGATTGGTTACCTCTTCAGCATCTTCGGATTCATCTTGATCACTGCCATGGTTGCTCTTGTCAGCCATCAGACAGCTGTCCTCATTTCTCCTCTGAGCTAGCTTCAGCTTATCTATAATGTCCTTAGCGGACCTGCAGTCATAAAAACAAGAATGTAGAGCCTTGTCAGTAGCTTCTTTCATTAGATTCAAAACTCTCTGATTCTCTCCATGTTTTGATCTGTGATTGTCAGTCCATTTGGACTCTTTCTTTGGTAGTCTGTGAGGACCGTGTGAGATTAACTTCCACAGACCGGATCCATCAATTTTACATAGTTATGGAGACTGCTAATCCATGAGTTAAAATCAGACCCATTGAAAACTGGTGCAAAAGCCATGAAGGCAAATCAATCAAGCAATTTCAAAACAGTATGCAGAAGATAGAGATGCACCGAAAGCCAGCAGGATCCTCTACAGATCGTTGGATCTGGAAAGTCAGAGAACCTGCTCTGATACCAATTGATAGGGTGCAAGGCCCGGATACAGAGGGGGGGTGAATGTATCCCTCTTCAAATATTGCCTAATTAAAACTCTAATGCTCAAACATACGGAATCAAAAATAGTTGATGAAATATACTGAGAATACTTAGAAGGATCTCAGCAAGACAACACAATTGAATTAGCCCTCACACGATCCTAAGCAAGCATCTAATGTGCGCAGCAATGAAAAGAACACTAAAGTGCAAAAACAAACCACAAGTGAACACCAAGATTTTTAGGTGGTTCGGTCCACAAACCTACATCCACCCCTCACTCCAAACCGGAGTGAGGCTTCCACTAGCAAGGCTAGAACAACAGACTCAGTCTGCAACAAATACTGCCAAATAGCTTGACCAGGGGAACAACCTCCCCTCTTCCTTCCAACCGGAGGGAACCACTAGTGACACCTAGTTACAAGTAAACCAGAGACCGAAGTCTCTCTTCCTCCAGACCAGGAGGGAACACCTGGACTTGCAACCCACAAGACCAGAACCGGAGACGAATCTCCTTTCCTCCAAACCAGGAGGGAACCCACAAGTGACTCCCAACCACTTGCAACCCAGAGGTCTCGGACCTCCCTTCCTCCCAACCGGAGGGAAACCACTAGTGACACCCAGTCACAGGCAACTAGAGACGCACGTCTCTCTTCCTCCAAACTGGAGGGAACCCGACCTCACACTAGAGGATCGGAAGAACAACTGTGTACAGTTAAAAAGAGAAAAAAAAATTGCAGCAACTGAAAGCTGGAAAAGAAAATGCACAAGGTAGCTCTCGCAGGAGCAAACTGGGTTGGATCTGATCCAAGGTCCAGTGAACAGTGACGCTTCTCTTCTTCTTCACGAGCTCTCCATCTCTCTTTCTCTTTTTCTTTTTCTTCTTCTGCTCTCTCACTCTGGCTCACAGCTTCTCCCTTCTTCTTCTTTTCTTTCTTCTACTCTTTCTGCTCTTTTCCTCTCCACTTCGATCACTCTTCCTTTTTCTGTTCTCGATCAGTCTCTTTTTCTCTTGATCAGTCTTCTCCAGATGGAGGAGGCTTCGTATTTATAGCAGTAGCAATTAGGGCGTTGTCCTCGGATCACGTGCCAAGTGCCAACCTCGGATCACGTGCCCTTCATAGGCTTCACGAATAGTACCTATCACACTATCATAAGAAAATAATCAGAAGGATGTACAGACTTGCTGGGTAACTGAAGACCACCGTGTACAGACTTAGTGTGAAGGATAGAATGTATAGACTTAGAAATAAGGAGTGTTCAGACTTTAGCTTGAAGAAACACGGGGAATGAAACACTGACATTCCAAGGGTTCGAACAGTACCAACCGATCTGAAAACCGTCGCCATTTTCCGGCGAACCCGACAAACTCCCCAAAAGCATGATTTTCTCAAAATAAGCCAAAACCCACTCGTTCTCGCACCGAACAACATGAAACTGCAGGAAAATGTAGAGGAGAAGTAGGTGATCCGTCTCCCTACCTCCACCGAAGATTCTGCGCACCGGAGTGACTAAACCACGCCGAGAACCACGTCTCGAGCTCAACCGTCATCTTTGAATCCACTATTTAGGATCGTGCCAGAAACGGTTTGATCCTCCCCCCATCGCGCACCCGATCACTGCCACAACATCTCCACTGCCTGCCCCTCCCTCCTCCGTCTGCAGCCGGAGCTGGGAGGGCAAGAGAGGTGAGAAAACGGGAGAGAGAGAGGGTCGCGGCGGCGAATGAGAGGGGAAAGAGAAAAGGAAAAAAAGGGAAAGAAATCAAGAATTTTCCTAATTTTCAAAATTTTAGATTTTTGAGCCGAAAATGGTCTAATTCAAAAAAATACACAAAAATAGTCAAAATGATCCGCTCAAAGAGTACATCGCAATTGTAGCGTCCTCGAGTCGATGAACTGAGAAATAAACTCACCACATCGTTCTGTAACTGGTACGAGAGAAAAACCCACGGTGATCGTAAAACTCAACTCAGGACCCACAAAAGCGATCCGAAACTCTCCGAGAAGGATCCGAATGATCCGATAAGAATCCAGGGTATTACAGCCTCCCCTCCTCCAAGAAATTTTGTCCTCAAAATTTATGGAACGAACAAGAAGAAGCAAGGACGAACAAACCCCCAGACAGAACTTGAAACAACACGAATGTCAAAAAACACAATTCAGAGGGACACTGCCAGACCATCATCACAAGCACACACTCTGGATCTCAAGAAAAATTGATCCAAAAGAGGAGCATCGCACACAAGTGAACACAAGTCTGACACCTCCGAAACAAGGCAACGTCGGTTACGTCTCACAGGAAAGGAGACACGACCCATGCCACAACAACAACTATCGGGAAAACAAAACAACAGACACGGCAAGCATCAGCTTAAACAGGGAAGCATAGTCCTCTCAGCTAACAGCTAAACACATCGGCTCCAGTGCCTAAGGCAACCACGAAACCTGGCACATAGGACGCCAACGACAGCACCGGACCACAAACACAATCAAGTCAGTCCTCACTCAGACGTTACATCTGATTCGAGTCACATGCCAACTCTACCAGGAAAGAAGAGTACAACACAACTAACTGACAAGATCATGGTCCACACGATGCTAAGATAGAATCACAGGGAAACAACGACAAAACGACAACAGCAGCACTTGTAGGATCCCGGCTCGTACAGAACACAGAACCACAGAACCACAGAACACAATTGCAAGCTGGGTCACATCAAGGCACAATAACAGCTGAACACACGACTATAATAGACTAGTCCTGCAATGAACAACTCACCAAGAAAAGACCCACGACAATAAGAAGGACAACGATCTCGGCAAACACATCTCAAGGACCACGATCACGCCCTGAGAGCATAACACCAAAGAAAGAATTGCAGAGCACATGTTACTTAACCAGCAAAAATGCCGACAGATTCCCCAATACTCACAAATGCCAGTGCCAACACCAGAATGCCTCCAAGAATAACAGCACGACAACGGACAACACCAAGGCACAGGAAGCCAAGATGAAGTTACATCGAGAAAAACAATTCTCTCGACCGGTCAGAATCATACAACCAACGATCCTCGACCTGTGGGTTATCAGCCCACACGCTTCCGCTGCGCACTCTTACAATGCACACATGCATCAGAAAATACATCGGCATCCGCATCTCAGCACACACTCGGCGCCATCGCAATTCATGAAAAGGGTAATATACCACGCCACCAGTACTGATCCTGCTAACAACTGATTATAAATCACCTAAGTGCAAACCAAGAAGAGTACCAGCTTCAGCACAAAGCACAAAGAAAGGCTAATCACAGCTTACCATCACGTCCTGAAAGAATAAATGAGCCTTCACAACATGTCATCCATCAGATACGACACGACAAAACACGGTGCACAACGGCCCTCAACACAAAGATTAGGTCCAAAGCCAAGAAACCGCAGAATAAAGAGCAGATCAGGCTCAGAAGAAATACTATCCACACTTAAGCAGACACAGGACAAAGGTCTCACTAAGACAGCACTTCCAAGGCTTACCTCGAAAAGACTCCACCAAATAGGATGAGAAGCATCAAGCTCACTACCAGTAGCTCACCAAAAAGGAAATCCTAGGTTCGTTTGAGCATCTTCTTAATCGAGGCAACACAACAATAACTTCAATAGAAACGAAACACCTCGGGAGCTGCACAGACTTAAGCTGGGACGACCAAAACAATGTAAGAACGTGTACGGCCATCACACAAACTCGAAAAGTCACCAGCCACCTGACCAAGCCACGGAAAAATCTCGAACAATGTATTACATATTTAAGCCTATCGGCGAACTCTGCCAAGTACAGCACGATCGAGACAAACACCACGATAAAAAGGACGTCCCGTCACATCCTGACGATAGCAAAACCATCTCGTACAGTGCTGACACAGCACGCACAAGACAACATGCGGAAAACAAAGTGACAAAGAATCATGAAACCTAAGCCAGCGAAAGACTGTACTAGAGTTTTAGGACTATGGACACTGTATATCTTGGATTCCAATGTACTTCACACAACAACCGCTCTGATACCACCTGTGACGACCCGGACTCTGGATATACCCGATAGGACTACTGAGTAGACCCAATACCACTTGGAACCCGTGAAGCCTCCCAAGAGCTGTAAAGCTCCGAAGGGATAAAAGGAATGTCATGTAGTACATTGAAGTCGCAGATATAAAAGTAAGTAATTAAATTTCGTTAATCAGGTTTACTAAAGTAGCAAAAATAAAATTACTTTTTAATTAACAGTTAAAATTTACAAATATAGCAGAGTCCAGTCCAAACGTAAGACAAGTACAGTCAACCGAAAGAAAAACATACACTGAGGTTGGGGAAAGCCCGACACAGGTACTGTTGGCAACTACGAGCACGCCACACCCGGAACTGCAAAGGAAGCAGAGACGACCACACCTGAAAAGCAGGGGTGAGCCTCGTGTCACTGGCTCTGTAGGGGTCACGCGGATCCCCACTGAAAAACACGTAGTAACACGGAACAACAGCTAAAACAACAGTAGTAGTAAAGTAGGAAAAGCTAAACTACAACTAGAAAGCTGGAAAAGAAAACCAGAAACGAAAGGAGTAGGAACATTTAAAGGAAAAGGGAAAAGAAGCCGAACCGAAACAGAACCTCGGCTCCTACACTACTCCAACTGCAACGGGAAGGCAAACCATGGTCTCACAAAGTCAGGAGTTACCGATCTGTTGACCAAGTACATGGCCTAAGCCGAAGGCCTACAAAGACAGGCAACAAGCCCTAGAAAAGACCTAGACGGACACGGAACACTAAAGCCTACACGACTGGATTGTCATGCACGCTCCCTAAGCGCAAACGGATACATGACTGGATCGTCGTGCATACCACACAGCACTGACCTTGGGTAAGGCCAACAAAAGACTAACCCGAAGAGGTCACAACGCACGAGAAACATGAGAGTCACGTGTCATGTGATAGAAGCACCTCCTCACTAGAAGAACAACCAGATGCATCCATTGATGTTTTACACTACGTCGCAAGTATCTCGCTACGGACGCCGAGAATGACGGAGACTTAGATACTCTCTGAACAAGAACAAGAACTACAGTAACGAGTGTCTAGTCATGGTCACGCCCATCGGTGTTCGTCCAAACGCCCCTTACCACGTGTGCACACACCAGCTCATGCCTAGAGCCAGGCCTCTAGCTAGTTTTCCGTCCCAGTAGGACGCTACAGTAAAGCGAGGGCCCACAGAACTAGCTTAAAAACCGTATATCGAGAACTGCCCCACCACCACTCCCAGGTGGGCCGACACTCGAGGTCGTGAGGCTACGACTAGTGGAGGCTCACTAGACACAGAAACTCAGAAACATGAGTGCTGGAGTAAAGATAGGCTGAGAAAGTACTGTCGCACGTACTACGAAGTACCAAGGTAGAATACCAAACTACCAACAGACTCTAGACAGGACAGCGAGACCTGCTACCACAATGATCCTTGAGTCTCACGACTCGGAGTCAAGATTGTCGCGTAACGGTGGCACAAGCCACCAATCGATCTAATCCTAAGCTAGAGGAAATGACACATCCACATAAAATGACTCACGGAAACCTGAGGAATCACCAAGACCCTCAGCACACCTGGACACACAAGCCAAGGTAAGACGATACCTCAAGGCATCCAGAACCACTGTCTCGATCTATCCAGAATAGCCGAGACACACACAAGGTCACGTGTCAACCATTGGGTCACACCGGGTTGCCCGAAACCTGACAACGATTCTATAGCAGTATAGAAACCAAGGCATGCCTGACTACCTTATATCGTGGTCGTAGCCCTCATAGGACATCAAGAGACATCCACGGGACGACGGACAAACCACAAGGTCGAGCCAAGACAATTGGAAACCAAAACGTCAGAAATACAACTCTCTGGCAGTAGGCGGTCTAATGCCTGACTGCTTAGCAACGTAGGTAGTCAAGTACAGGGCCGCTTACCATCCACAGAAACGCAGACACTAAGTGGTCTTTTGATGGGCCGCGTGAAAAGATAAACGATCCATTATAGAGCCACCAAGCGAAAGAGGCGGTCGTTCGATAAGCCGCTAAGGCCAGTCAACGACCAACCGATGCCCCCAAACGAACCATGGGATGGTCTAACACTGAGCCGCCCCATGGACCTACGCGGTCTACCAATGGGCCGCGTAAAGGGACTAGGCGGTCTAGAGGAAGGCCGCTCAATCCAACCGACTTAAAACAGTAACCCGGTCAAAATGGTCTACCAAGAGACCGCTGAAGGCAAAGAGTGGTCGAGAGGAGGACCGCTCCATCAACCACCTTAAAACTGTTAACTAGAGTCAGTGACACTAAGCGGTCTAGCAAAGGGCCACTTAAAGGAGATGAACGGTCTATCGTAAGACCGCCCAATGAACCAGCGCAACCGAGGAAACTGAACGGTTTCCCCCGCACCATTCTAAGGACAAAATAGTCTACTAATGGATCGCGAAACACAGACAAACGGTCCTATGATGGACCGCGCCAAACATGAAACAGTCACAACTGGACCGCCAAAGCTTAAAAACGGTTACTGTTAAACCGTTTAGGGCATCACGACGGGAAAACGATGGGATCGGCCGATCTCGGCCTTTCCACGCCCCATTCGCGTCTAAACGAAGGGGATACAACCCTAATGACCATACAAGCCTTCCACAATGTGGACGGGGTTCAAACGACACCAAAAACGCAAGAAACGGGTGATTCTACCGAATCGACCATAATTGGGTCACCGGGGTTCCCGGGCTCGTACCAGTCCTGGATGACCACTAATCGACACAAAAACACAAGCAATGAAACGCTGACATTCCTGGGGTTCGAACGGTACCAACCGATCTGAAAACTGTCGCCGTTTTTCGACGAACCCTACAAACTCTCCAAAAGCATGGTTTTTCCAAAATAAGCCAAAACCCACTCGTTCTCACACCGAACAACGTAAAACTGCAGGAAAATGTAGAGGAGAAGTAGGTGATCCGTCTCCCTACCTCCACCGAAGATTCTGCGCACCGGAGTGACTAAACCACGCCGAAAACCACGTCACGAGCTCAACCGTCGTCTTTGAATCCACTATTTGGGATCGTGCCAGAAACGGTTCGATCCTCGCCCCATCGCGCACCCGATCACTGCCACAACATCTCCACTGCTTGCCCTTGCCTCCTCCGTTTGCAGTCGTAGCCGGGAGGGCGAGAGAGGAGAGAAAATGGGAGAGAGAGAGGGTCACGGCGGCGAATGAGAGGGGAAAGAGAAAAGGAAAAGAAAAAGGAAAAGAAATTAGGAATTTTCCTAATTTTTAAAAATTCAGATTTTTGAGCCGAAAATGGACTAATTCAGAAAAATACACCAAAATAGTCAAAACGATCCGCTCAAAGAGTACATCGCCACTGTAGCGTCCTTGAGTCGATGAACTGAGAAATAAACTCACCACATGGTTCCATAACTTATACAAGAGAAAAACTCACGTGGATCGTAAAACTCAACTCAGGACCCACAAATGCGATCCGAAACTCTCCGAAAAGGATCCGAAAGATCTAATAAGAATCTAGGGTATTACATTATATCTTTTATGTATGCATGTTCGTATGTCTGTATGCATGTTCATTTGTGAGGGTCATTGTGTCAGTTTCGCATTTGCTTTGTCGCATGTGTCTAGAGTGTTGCATTCTCTCAAGCATCAATGTACTATGTAATGAAATGATGAAATGAATGCAAATTGGTCTTGAATGTCACATGATCGTTCTTATCTCTCATTTCTTCTCTATTTGGCAAATAAGGTGTTGAATGGTCTGTGTTGTTTCATCTAAAGAAAAGAATTATTGTTTTATTCACCTTGTGGACTATGGGCTCGCTTAGCTCCAAATTTGCTTAAAGGCATGCCAATGCACTTGTAATCTAGAGTTTTGTCATCATCAAAAAGGGGGAGATTGTTGAGTCTCTCCTGTTGATTTTGATGATAACAAAACCCCAGCAATACAAATAGGTTGATAACTTGGTTAAACCTCTCTCAAAGCCATTTTCACCAAAGCAAATGTTCAAATTTATCATGTCTTAACAAATACCCCGATCAAGTCCAAACAAGCTCATATTATATGGACATTGTTGCAAGCATAAGCCTTCAATACATGGATATGATTTACGCACTGAACTGGACTGTTTGTGCAGGATTTCCATAGTTCGATCGAACTTAGAGCATGGGCCGGTCGACCTAAATTAACATCGTTCAGAAATCTACAGCAATTTACAGTTCGGTCGATCGCCCACCCTAGACCGGTCAACAGATTTTCCCAGCGTTGAACAGTTCAATGTCTATAAAATTCCGGTCGATCGCCCACCTATTCATGGTCGACCGCTAGCTTCGAAGCCTCCATTGTTGACTTATTTTTCTCCACGAGGCTGAAGCATCTATCAATGTTATTTTAATCCCTAAAGTCTCCAGACATCCCTGGAATTGTGGATCTGTGTCTTGGCCTTTTCTTGACCATCCTAGTTGCATAAAAATAACTCTTGGGGCAAAGAAACCCTAATCACCAATGGGAGATCAAGGAAGCTATCAAGGGGAGAAAGAAGGCTACTACTGTAGCTCCGTGAGCAGTACTTCATGCAGGAGTTCTTCATCCAACCCAAGCTTTTGAAGATCAATCTGAAGCCAATCAACCCCAGATCAAGTGGAGAGTCAAGCTTCATCCAAAATCTGCATCATCTACTCAGGGGGAGCTTAAATCAGAATTCTTCTTTTGTGTTTCTTATTCCAAATTTCTTGAGCTTCAAGTGTCTGTTTCTTGTAATCTCTAAACATTCAAGTGTGTGTGGATCTGCTCGGATCTGTGTGTGTGTGTCTTGGATCCTTTAGATCCGTGTATGTTCCGGTGTGTTTGCACCTTCGTGGGAGTTTCTCTCATCCCACGAGTGTGTGTGTGTGTTTTTGATCTTTTAATCCCTTACAATATAGTGTGTGAATCCTCACAGATCGTGAAGGGAGGACGTAGGTTGCCGTCGTTGCATCCGAACGACGTAAAAATCATTGTCTCTTGTGTGGTTTGATCCTTTTTCTCCTATATCCATTCTGTGTAAGCACACACGTAGATTAATTAGATTATATCTCTTGAGTTAGATCTAACATAAGCTATCATTATTACATTATATCTTGGGTATATTAAAAGGTGAGTTCGGATCGACAAGGCAAACCTTGTCAGGAAGATAACATCTTGCGTGAGTAGAATCTTCAGATTTACACCTCCGCCACGGTACCAAAGATCCATTGAGTGTGATAGATTATATTAGATCTGAGTTTGTTTATTTAGATTTGATCTTCATTGTGGCTATTTCTCACACTTGTTTAAATTAAATAAGGTTTTCTTAAAATTTGTAAACACCCAATTCACCCCCCTCTTAGGTGTCATTGATCGCGGGACTTCAGGCGCTATGAAGGCAGTTGCCGTTTTCATCGGAGTGTTGGCGTGGGTCCTGAGGAATGAGATAGAGAGATGTCTTCCCCATTGGTGGTGGCCCTAGTTATGCTGCATTAGGCAAAAGTTTGTCGACAGGTGCGATGCTGCCGTGCTATATTCGAGGAATCTACGGCAAGGTCAAGTGGCTGACGAGGATTGCGCATGGCTAGGTGGCCGTGAGTGTGCTCTCAAGGAGTTAATATCATTTTGGCCACCCTAGCTTGAGGTTTATCCAGCCCCTGAGCTGTCAAGATCGTTGTTTGAGGTGGCAGAGCAGGTGCTCTGATCGAGAGATGTGCTCGGCGCGAGTGGAGGATCTTCTTGGTGAGCTGGTAATTGTCGAGCGTGACATTGTAGTCATGCTCTGTGGCGTCGGAGATAACGTGCTAGTGCCAATTATTTTACGGATTTCAAGGCAAGATTGGGCAGAGAGGTCCTAGTGAGCTCTAAGTCCTGCACTTTTGTGTGTGAATGGGATGTTTTAGTCCTGAATTTGGTTCAAGATTGTGCGGCGATGGCTTGGTCCGTGGCCCACATTATGGAATTTGGGGACATTGTGCACTGCCTTCGATGTGCCGTGTGAGCCGGCAGGCGAGATGTGAAGGTTTTGCGGTAGATTCGAGATTCGAGGATGAGCATTGGCAGGAGCCGATCATGGTTCGTGATATGGCTCTTGGTGTGGTGGTCCGCGTGACGGTAGCTCAAGAGATGGATATATTGAGGATCAAAAAATTGAGAGCAGATTGGTGTTAGCAAGGACATATTTGAGAGAATGATGTGATGCGGGACAGACATGCGACCTGGGACTCTAGCTCGTGGGTGTCTCTAAGCGAGGGATGCGTGGGACCATGCGTGGTTGAGAAACCGGCAGTGAGTCTCGGGTATCGGCTTTTCCACGTGTACTCGGATTGAGTCACGGGACGGGTCTCTCTCTCTCGCTCGTAGTGATGATAAAATTGATATAACGAGCTAATAATCCTATCACATGCTCTCTAGCAGCGGCATTCAGAAATATACGAAATCAGCAAATGCGATAAGAGAGTGTGGCGAGTTTTCCTCCACGCTCCGGGCGTGGGGAAGGCGATCCTGGCCAAGTACAGTAACTCCCAGTTAAACAATCAATCAATAATTTACAGAAACGATTTCTACTGCCCACTCCACGTAGGGAGGTAACGGGCTACAAGTGGGGGCTGGGAGGACCGATCTTGGGTTGATGGGCAACGTGTTGTGTAGCTTCGGCGGCATGCGTACTCACGAGCGTGGGGCCCAAGTACTGATCGGTGGGGCCGAGTGGACACGGAGAGGCACCGCTTTGACGGGGGCGCTTGGAGGAATGCTCCCTGGGAAGGCGACATGCTGGTTCGCCTTGTGGAAGGTGAGTCAACTCTGATCGGCACGTGTTGAAGCTGCTGCCCACGGATCTGAACTTCTGTTTCAAACCCGCGCGCTCTGACGAAATCTGTTGCTTCGATCACTCCCGACGTCGGATCGATGCGAAAGTTGCACCGTTGGAAAGCTAACTTGAAGTACTTCGATCTATGGCTAGAGAAAGAATTTTTTCTGTCCTAGAACTGGCCTTGGTCGAATTTGCAAGCTGCTGGCTCATGGAACCAGATCTGATAGGACAGATTTGAGTTTTCCTGTGAACAAGAGTTGACCGAAGGAAAAACTTCGGATCTAGAAGTTGACTCCTTGATAAAAGTTGTAGAGAATAAAGTAAGGAAAATGGGGATATTTTTGTGGATTTTATGGTGGAGATTTGACTGGGTAAAATGATTTTAGAACAGGGGTGGGTCGGATCAGGACTGCACAGGACAAAACAGATTTATGACTAAGTTTTAATTTTTTGGTGGGGAAAAAGAACTTCTAAAATCAAGGGAAAATTTGTGGAGACGTTTTTAGATGGGCAGAACATCCATTCCAAATTTGGACTCAATCAGAAAAGGGGAAGGGGGTCGAACAGAGGATGAACTAGGTTGCTGTGACACAAGATAGAACACAGACAGATCTGGAGGACTGGAAAACACGAAATGGGAAAAATAGAAAACGAAGGCTAGAAAATGGGAACTTTTTTTGAGAAAGGGTATTTGCGTGGGGAACCTACCGTCAAAATTTGGGCTCCAGAAGATCAAGGAGTTGGGAGCTAAAATTCGAGCCAGTGGGCTCTGTCCTAATTTGGACATAACTCCGGCGGCAAGGCGTGGCGGTGCGATGTCGGCACGAACGGCGGTGGCGGAGCTGAGCGTCGCACTCAGAGAGGTGGTGGTGGAGACGCGTCACACATCTGAAGGGAGAGCTCTCATAGCTCTGGAGTGGGAGAGAGGGGCGCCCATGGGCCAAATTGAGCACAAATAAACTTTTCTCACATTAATGCTAAGTTAATTCACAAAATATAAGGTATTTATAAGAAATGTAAAAAGACCTAAACTAACCTCAGATCTCAATTAGGGGAGGGGTAAATGGGGGAGATCATAATTAATTCTTCCATGTGGTTTGGAACAAAAATAAAAAAACATTAAGAGGGGGGCGCCCCTTTGAAAAATGGGGATGGCATCTTGGACATTTTAAGGCACTTGTCCCCTATGAATGGTCAAGCTTCTAGAAGCCCACCTTGGACCTTTGACCAGCCCCACATGGGACCCTAATGTTTAGGTGGACCAATGGGGAAGGAGATGGGGGCACCTTGCTGGTGCTACTGGACTTTTACACAAAAACCCAAAGATCCTTAAGGAATGACAAATTGGCTTATAAAGCCTTACAATTGTAAACTTAATTCCCAAGGATATAAATACAAACTAAAAGGACACAAATATAAAAATAAAAGTTAGTGCCCGGGGTTGATTCCCATCAATTCTCCCTGGGTGAGAAGAACTCGACTCCGTCGAGTAAGGGGTGCGGCTGCTCGTGAGACTCCTACGGATCCGTCACCGAACCTGGAAGCGCGGAGTACGCTCCACTCCAAGTAATCGACACCTACTCATCCCGTATAGATTCGATATGCTCACGCTGCTGTGGGAATGAGGCTAGAAGTGGACACTCCGGGGTGGGGTCACTCTCAAAAGAGGGAGGCAACTCAAAGACTCTCTAGGAATCACCGCTGGGTCTCTATATGTGACTAGATCCAAGATATTAAATGGTCGAACCGATCCCAAATGCCGACAAGTTTACAATGTACGCAATAGGTCTGACTTGCCTCGCACTCGAAAGGGACTGACAACGCGAGCGTACAAAGATCGACTCGACTCGATGCATGCAGACTCCTGACAAACTAGAAAAAAAAATACACGTATGCACACACGACCCTAAATAAACCTACGGTTAGTCTGACCCATACATATGCAATGGTGGACCAAGACACCGGAATGTATGCCATGCATGCATTTGACGTAACCGGAGGTTGACGTCATGGTGGACTCTGAGACATCCTACGTTGCACCAATCATGCACATGGGATTTGGATGCGGGAGGGCTAGGAGACCCAAAATCACCTTGCCAATGAACGGGCTTGATGGGTGTATATGGATCGGCCCGTGGGGAAGCGGTGTGAAAGTGGACTTCCCCGACAAGGTATAAAGGAAGTGATAGTTCACGAGGACCACTAGGGAAGGGGTCGAATGGGTCAAAGAATGTGTGACCCCTTGGTTCCTCTATTACATAGTCCCATGTTTGAAATTCATGAAGGTGATGGTCACCTCCATCCATCATGGTAGATGGGACAGTGTATAGAAGATATGGCTCCTCCCTCGAGATAAAGGAATGAAGTCGGGCTCGGCCGGTAATAGGAGGAGTAGAAGAACCTCTATGGTGACATGACCCATGGTGTACACGGAGGTAATGGAACCTAAGACGGGATGGGTGAAGCTACGACAGGTGGGTCGGTCGAAGCCTGGGGCCAACAAGCGCGCCAACGCCAACTACCGATCTAACCCTTTAAGAAGGTCATCCAATGTATCCACATAGTGACTAGACCGGAAAGTGGTGTGAAATGAGTTGATTGGCACTAGAGGTAGTGTGGGGTCCATGGATGGGAAGGGAGGTGGAACCAAGTCATTCTTGAGTCAGCTAAGTAGTGGCTCGGTGATGAATAGCGTTCATGTTAGAAACACGGGTGGCTCGGGCTGAGGTGGCTCCAAATGAAATGGCTCCAGGTGAGGACCGAAAATGGGTGGCAAAGGAGCACTAGGGGAAGGGCGCCCCGGTTGGGGTGGGGGAGGGCTGTCCACTAGAAGGGGAAGAGGCCTTTGGGTCCCCGTAGGTGGGGCCTAGTTGGGACTACCGGCTAAGACCTCCCTAGGTTTGGTGGTGGCTACGTCCGGTCTCGAAGGTGGGCAAGGGGAGACCAACGACTCAAAACAAGCACACCTCCTATCCACCCGATCCGAAATCATTTGTACAAGTTCGACAATGGTATGGGTTGAAGTAGGGGTATCGCGGTGGACTCGCCCGTAATCAACCGGCCTAGGCTTGGGTCGGGGCTCATCTAAGTGCGGGGCTCCTTGCCTCCGACTATGACCCACTTGGTTTGAGGTGATTGGGTGGGGTCGGTTGTAGTTGTGACCCACGTGGTTGGAAGTAAATGGGTAGGACGGGTTGGAATGGACCGGATGGAGAAGGTAGACCCTCCTAAGCTCCCTCTTCATGTCCCACCATGATTCGATGGGCCATTGCCTCCTAACCTCTCTCAAGCCTTCGATGTCTTTCCACTTTTCGGCAGCCCCGTAGAGAAGCCTCTCCTTGGCAAAATAGAATTTCCTGGCTTTAGACATGGTATAACAATCAAAGTATGTGTCCATGGTGGTCTCCCACTTGAGGTAGTCGCCCGGGTCATTGGAGCCATAAAAGTCTGAGGCTTCAGGCCTACGGAAATGGAGAGAATGGTTGCCCAACCAGTGATATCACCTGGGCGACTTGGAGTCCATTGGACACTTGGGAACTACACGATGGACATGCCGACACAAAGAGACAAGACACTAAAACGACAATGCAAGGTTGGAATGCCGACTAGACTATGAAACTAGACACAACCAGGATCCGGTACGTGGCGGAGTTGCGGAATCCAAAGATCCTCTCTCGCAAGTGTGCGGCCTTCCCGATAGGCGTAACCTACCGTTCGGACAACACCTTTATATATACCGAATAAAGGTATGCGATGCAACCTTGGACCGACTTAAACTTAGACTCGACTTAAATGACTCTTTTTTTTGTGTTTTTAAACAAGACTACCCTAGACTTGACTCTCTCTGATACCAAATTGATGCGGGACGGACACGTGACCTGGGACTCTAGCTCGCAGGTGTCCCTAAGTGAGGGATGCGTGAGACCGTACGCGGTTGAGAAACCAGCAGTGAGTCTCGGGTATCAGCTTTTCCACGTGTACTCAGATTGAGTCACGGGATGGGTCTCGCTCTCTCGCTCATAGCGGTGATAAAATTGATATAACGAGCTAATAATCCTATCACATGCTCTCTAGTAGCGGCATTCAAAAATATACAAAATCAGCAAATGCCATAAGAGAGTGTGGCGAGTTTACCTCCACGCTCCGGGCGTGGGGAAGGTGATCCTGGCCAAGTACGGTAACTCCCGGTTAAACAATCAATCAATAATTTACATAAATGATTTATACTCCCCACTCCATGCAGGGAGGTAACGGGCTACAAGTGGGGGCCGGGAGGACCGATCTTGGGTTTACGGGCAGCGTGTTGTGTAGCTTTGGCGGCATGCGTACTCATGAGCGTGGGGCCCATGTACTGATCGGTGGGGCCGAGTGGACCCGGAGCGGCACCGCTATGACGGGGGCGCTTGGAGGGATGCTCCCTGGGAAGGCGACACGCTGGTTCACCTTGTGGAAGGCGAGTCAACTCCGATCGGCACGTGTTGAAGTTGCTACCCACGGATCTGAACTTCTGTTTCAAACCCGCGTGCTCCGACAAAATCTGTTGCTGCGATCACTCCCGACGTCGGATCGACGTGAAAGTTGCACCGTTGGAAAGCTGCCTTGAAGTACTTCGATCTATGTCCAGAGAAAGAATTTTGTATGTCCTGGAACTGGCCTTGGTCGATTTTGCAAGTTGCTGGCTCACAGAACTAGGTCTGACAGGATAGATCTGAGTTTCCCTGAGAACAAGTTGACTGAAGGTCAAACTTCGGATCTTGAAGTTGACTCCTTAATGAAAGTTGTAGAGAATAAAGTAAGGAAGATGATGATATTTTTGTGATTTTTATGGTGGAGGTTTGACTCGGTAAAAGGATTTTAGAACAGGGGTGGGTCGGATCTGGACTGCACAGGATAAAACAGATTTATGACTGAGTTTTAATTTTTTGATAGCGAAAAAGAACTTCTAAAATCACAGGAAAATTTGTGGAGACGTGTATAGATGGGCAGAACATCCAGTCCAAATTTGGACTCAATCAGAAAAGGGGAAGGGGGTCGAACAGAGGATGAACTAGGTTGCTGTGACACAGGACAGAACATAGACAGATCTGGAGGACTGGAAAACATGAAATGGGAAAAATAGAAAACGAAGGCTAGAAAATGGGAAACTTTTTTGGGAAAGGGTATTTGCGTGGAGAACCTACCCTCAAAATTTGGGCTCCAGAAGATCAAGGAATTGTGAGTTAAAATTTGAGCAAGGGGGCTTTGTCCTGATTTGGATAGAACTCTGGCGGCAAGGCGGTGGCGGTGCGATGGCGGCAAGAACGGCTGTGGCGGTGGCTGAGCTGAGCGTCGCACTCAGAGAGGTGGTGGTGGAGATGCATCATACATCTGAAGGGAGAGCTCTCATAGCTCTAGAGGGGGAGAGAGGGGCGCCCTTGGGCCAAAATGAGCACAAATGAATTTTTCTCACATTAATGCTAAGTTAATTCACAAAATACAAGGTATTTATAAGAAATGTAAAAAGACCTAATCTAACCTCAGATCTAAATTAGGTGAGGGATAAATGGGGGAGATCATAATTAATTCTCCCATGTGGTTTGGAATAAAAATAAAAAAACATTAAGAGGGGGGCATCCCTTTGAAAAATGGGGATGACATCTTGGACATTTTAAGCCACTTGTCCCCTTTGAATGGTCAAGCTTCTGGAAGCCCACCTTGGACCTTTGACCATCCCCACATGGAACCCTAAGGCTTAGGTTGACCAATGGGGAAGGAGATGGGGGCCCCTTGATGGTCCTACTAGACTTTTACACAAAAACCCAAAGATCCTTAAGGAATGAAAAATTGGCTTATAAAGCCTTACAATTGCAAACCTACTTCCCAATGATATAAATGCAAACTAAAAGGACACAAATATAAAAATAAAAGTTAGTTCCCGGTGTTGATTCCCATCATGATGTCCGATGCCTAGAGGTGTAGCAGCCTTCGAGCCTGGCGTCTTTTATGGCTTCATCGCTCCTTTGTGAACGTTTTGGCGTGTTCATGGTTTCGAGATTAAAGGCAGGCGTAGGTGAGGAGCGTGTGGCAGCGACTAGCTCAACCGATGTGCCAGAGTGTGGCTGGAGATCAGTAGAGCCGGTGCTCAGGGCGTGGCGAGTTGTAGTTTAGGGAATTACAGCAGTGGTGCATCGGGAGATGATGTGAGTGTGGTCTGACTAGACACTGGCGAGTATTGTCGGAAGAGTTGACCTGACATTAGTCATGGTTTTCTGGTGTAGGAAGGTGCAGTTCGTAACATGTGCAAGGTTCGAGATCAGGTCAAGCATGGAAACCTCCCATTTTTTCGGGGGTATGATTGGTTTCTCCTTTGGTCCGAGAAGATCATGCTTCTGCTAAGTTCCGCCGTGTTGCTTCACGTGTTCGGATTGGTTGGCCTCATTTTTGTATGCCATGAAATCCGTGCGAGACATGCTTGGTGCTTTGGCAAGGTGGCTACCTGTGAGAAGCGATGCCCATCCCATGATGCGTAAGGGCATTGGCATTATTTCGGAAGGACGTGTGCCAGTTGGGTGGTGCTTGCAATGACTCATGGCTGATGATGTGATTCCCGATGTGTTGGGGACTGGAGCTTGTGGAGTTGCAAGGGATTGGCAGACTAAGAGAGAGAGTATGTGCTCTGGGTTTGAGGTAATGGAGCTTTCCTCACCCTATTTTCTAAAGTTAGCAAGTTTAGTTAAGGATTATCGGGATGGCGGATCCTGAGTCGCTGTGATGGCTATGCGCATGGATCAGAGTGCGCAGTGGAAGCTTGTTGGGCCCATAACCCACAGGTCCAGGATCGGGGCATTGATTGCTACTGGTGGATTTCATAGAATTGGTAGAGCATTAGAGGATTGGTTCCACGGTGTGAGTTGTCTCTGGCTGTGTAAGCCATGTCAGTTACCGTGCCATTTCTTGAGGCATTGTGGTTTATTGCACTGGTAAGATGGAGAGTTGGGGAAATATGACAGCATGTTTGCCGCATGAGTACCTTGTTCCTTTGATGGAAGCTGTGACCTCGGATGGAATCACGGTTCCCAAAATGTGATATCTGAGGAGTGTTTATGGGTCCCAATTGGTAGCTGCGAGCGGCTGGTGAGGCTAGTTGTGTGGTCAGCTGTGGTACGGATCTGTGATGGTTGGAGATCCGTGTGCATTGGTCGCAGCGTCGTCGACCAGGATGCTATGGTAGTAGATGGCACTTCTCTGTCTTATAGATGTGTGCCATGGATCGTTCAGGTTGTGTCCTGTGGCTCGGTAGCGAGAGCAAAGCTAAGGATTGGCAGGCGTCCATTTGGAATGAAGATGTGGTCTGTGACGAGAATGTATAATGGACGATGCCTGAGTATGGAGATCTCTGGAGGGATGTTGTTGGATGAGAGTCTTGGTCTTGTGACCAGCATGGGAAGATTCCCTTATAAGCCTGAGTCGAGTGCCGTTGTGGACTGAGGATTGTGGAATCCTGTTGTTTGGATTTGTCATGCTCCCCTACAAGGGTAGAGCTAGCGTTAGGATCCGGATCGAATACGGCGTCCGAGTGAGGATCGGCTCAAGATGCAGTGATGGCTAGTGTAAAAGTCAACGGATCACCTGTCGAGGTTTGGAATGTGCTTATCGGGCCAGAGGAAGTTGAGCAAGTGAAGGTTTCCCGTTGATGAGTGATTGGTGACCGACATATGGTCTTTCACAGATAGAAGATGCTGGTTGTAACGAATCGAGAATGGCGAGAGCCATGTGCCAACGAGGCCTTGGGTTGCCAATTCAAAGATATGCCTTTTTCTCGGAATTGGATCTGGGATTTATTGAAGGTTTGTGTTCGGACTGAAGTTGGTCCGGTGCTATTATTGGCATTCGACTTGCCAGGTGTGAGATGGTTCATGGCGTAGAGCCGGCGGATTTGTGGCAATCGGATGAAATGACTGCGTGAGCTGGTTGAAGCTCAACGATTATTATCCCTTGTGTTGGGTGTCACGCCCCGATGCAGAAAATCGGAACGTAGTAGTTATATCAATCACGTCAATCAGAGCATTCATTGCCACAAGAGATCATACAACAGGGCTAACAATTGCAAAAACCAACTTTATTGACAATAATGAAGAAAGGTACTTTATTACAATTGACAACTTGTGGACTTTCTAACTCTATATCAATCAAAGAAAAGAATTACATCGACTCTGATCTGAACAGGATCCGACATCTAACTAAGGCATCAACTCAACGTAAAACTAAAAGGCTCACTCCAAGATCACTCGTTCCCGTCCCCATCGTTGCGCACGTCCTCATCCATGCTACCTGAGAAGATTGGAAAGTAGGGGTGAGCAACAAGCTCAGTAGGATTTTATATCTCTATCACCAGGCACAATTTAAGTGATTAATCCTTTTAGCATGTGTAACAATACGATAAAAGAACAATAACATGTAAATGGCATGTGATAAATAACAGATGGGAGAATAGAAAGACAGATCTCATGTAGGAATAAGTGCCTGCATAATAAGAATCTTTCACGAGGTTTCAAGTAAGATATAATTGAACTGGCCACAACAAGCACGCATGTCATGTCACGCAAGAAATTACAAATAAATTGAGTGAAGTAGAATGTCATAGACCAATCACGCTAGTCCTGCACTTCGGTGCAATGCCACACCTTGTCATTACAAATTCCCCGGGACACAAGTACTTTCGGGCGCTCCTCCCAGGAACCGACCGGGCCCTTATGATGCATTGGCATTGAAGGGTTGGATCATAGATCCCAATCTAGACATTCACCATAATAAATGGCCAAGAATTCCAAGGTTTAACCTTATGAACTTACTTATAAGATCAAGAGACATTTCAAGGGAAATTGGAATAAGATATCATAAGGAAATGACTTGAGAGTCCAAAGTGACCATGAATCAAAGCAAGACTTTGCAGTCCAAGGCCATCCTTGATACGACTGCTATCACAACGGAAACACGGAAAAACATGCTTCAATCTCGACGTTAGCGGTCATTACTTGGGCCGCTAGGACGAGACTAACGGTCTAGCCCTAGACCGCGTAGGGTTGAGTATTACAAGGCTTTTCAATTTGACAAAGGAAGGTCCTCAATTCAACCTGAGACAGCATGGGCCCAAACCAGAGGTCAGCCCATGAAGCCAAAGTCAATAGAGAGAACTTGGTCAGGTTAGAATTGACTGGGTTCAAGAATAGACTGACTAACTCAAGCCCACTTCTAACCAGGCCAAGAAACGACTAGCGGTCTAACCCTGGGACACGAAGGGTCTCTTAGCGGTTTCAAGGTGGGCAGCTAGAGGTTCAGAATAGTCCGGATGTTGCACTGGCCCAAAACGTAAATCAACTCAAGTCTGTGGGTTTTGGTCTTTGTGGTACAACCCACCTGACGTCGTGGTGGGAATCCCAGGCTCACGGGGACTTACGGAGGTCTCATAATAGTGGTCCTAGTCCGACGGAAGGAATATCCGGCGGAGAGGCCCGACTATTATAAGATTGAGGTTATATAAAACATGAAAAACATGAACAGTGCGGTCAGTCAATTCCACCGGAGTGGCATGACTGTCAAACAATGATATCAGAATCATATTATAAGCAATTTATAAGTGGCAAAGTTTAAGATCATGAAGTTGATAATCAAGTTTATTCTATTAATTCACATAGTTGTCCAACGGTCATTATCAAAGGAAACTTTTCATGTAGATAGTGAAGATAAACATATAATTTCATGATACCTAGTTAATACTAGGTTCTGCATAGTTACTGATCATAATAACATGCTAACCAAGGTAAAAACGCATAAATCAAGCTTAAAAATCTCCCTGCCAGAGGCCGAAAACGGTCTATATGGAGACCGCCAATAAGAGAAAGCAGTCTATCGTACGACCGTTTGATATATATATAATTTTTTTTTTGAAAAAGTAGGGCGGCCAAGCGGTCTGTCGGGCGACCGCTATATGCCTAGCGGTTCCTGGTAGGACCGTTTACCAACTTGAGTCTCCATCGATGGCGAACCTCGATACACCACGGTTAGAACTCCGATTGCAAGCGTTATGGTGAACAATAATTGGGCAAATAGATACCATTGGAAAGAGCATTAAAAGATGCATAAGATCACATGCTTTGATTAAAGTTTAAAGTGATTTACTAAACATAAAATGGATTAATATGGAAGTTAACCCTTCGGGTGTACCTCGGGGTAAACGATGAAATTAGACCAACATGATGCATGAAATTTGGGCAAATTGGTATCAACGGAAAGAGCTCAGAAAGACGAACAACATGGTATAATTAATTCTTAGCTCAGCCTGGGAGACACCTACCTTTTATCGCTGGGAAGAGGAAGAAGAAAGGGGGGTCGCCATAACTCTAATCTGGCCGCTCCTAGAACACCCAAATTCACCCCCGTCCAACCACGATCGATCACGCCACTAGCCGCCAGAGCAAATTGGGTTTCTGGGGGTCAAAAGCCCTCTATTTAAAGAGTCTATGGATGCATCAAGCGATCGAATTTGGGTGGAGAGTCCAAAGAGGGAAAACGGCAAAAAATATGGGGAGGATTCTAATCTGCCACCGCTGTCGCCAATAGAAGGCTCTAGAGTTAGGGTTTTCAGAGGGAAACAAACCTCTGCTGTTGGGCTAGGGTTTGGCTCCAATCGGGGCCCAATTGGGAAAGAATTTAGGTTCGATTAAGAATGTTTAGTTCGGTCCTTTAAAACAACGATTTTTAGCTTAAATTTTGTAATTGGGCCTTAATCAATTTTATTCTGGGTTCCTTCTTGAAGACAAAATTGTTGGAAATTAAAATTTACACAAAATACATATTTTTTTACATTTTTAATAATTTTTTTAGAATTTGAGCTAAGAAAATAATTGAATAATATGGTGATATTAATATAAAAATTCAGGATGCTACATTGGGCGTGAGGCCAATCAGCAGAATGAGAAGCTGATGTTTGGTTGGCCCGCCTAGCATGGGATTTTATCGGTGGTTGTTTCTCGTGACGAGTATTGCATCTCCTCGATGAGCGAGATGATGGCAATGATGCCATGATTGAAATCTCGTTGTGGCCGAGGTAGGGCTAGACTTGTATCTGTTTGTGTGTGATGCTCGCTCTGAGGACCGATGTGTATTGGGTTGTGATCGAGATGTTTCTACTCGTGATAATCATCTGGCTGTGTCCCTCAGGAGAAGTGCTTTCGCGAGAGTCAAAGTTTTGGCTGGGGTATGGGAGCGTTGCCAGGTGGGTGTGTTGTTCTTCCCCTGTGCCTGAGTAGTTGCCTTAAATTTCGAGGATGAAATTTCTATAAAGGGGGAGGACTGTAATACCCCATTTTTTTTTTCATTTTTCCATATCAGAATCCGTGAGTTCGGAGCACCTTTGTGAGTCCCGGAACGTGTTTTATGATTTACTCGAGTTTTTGGCTTTCGAGCCTGCGGAACCCTGTGTAGCATGAACCGTTGTGATTTCTGACTCTGGGATGTTGTAGGCGCGTTGTGCATTTTTTGAGGATCGTGGGAATGCTTTTTCTCTAATTTTATATTTTCTGGAATTTTGGAATTCTGAATTGGTTTTTTATTTAAACCACCCCCTCTCTCCTCACAACTCTCACTCTCTCCCTCTCTCTTCTCACGCTCTCTCTTCTCTCCCTCTCTTCTCCGACGGCCGATGGAGGAAGGCGGGGGTGAGGTGGCGAGGCTCGTGAGGTGAGGAGCGGTGAGGGTGTAGCGTGGAACGGGGCGATGGCGCGGCGTGGCTCGTTCGTCAGTTTGGGACGTCGGCGTGGGTTCGTGAGACGTTTCGCGTGGAAATGACGTCTTCGGCGCAGGAAATCTTTGGTGGAGGTAGGGAGATGGTTCCCTAGCCCGTGCACTTCATTTTCCCCACGTTTTGTAGGTTGAGGCGTGCCGAGTGTGGATTTCTTTCACATCGGGGTTAAATTGCATGATTTTAGGGTGAGCGTCGGATTCACCATTTTCATCGCATTTTTGGTTTTTAAATTGCTCCTCTTGGTGGTCTAGAGGCTGGGGAATGATTTCCCCATATTTTCCCCATCAACCGAGGGTGATTGGGGCGTGGAATCGAACACCTAGGGTGGGTTTGGAGCGGTCCCTACCATTTTCGATCGACCGATCAGTTCGGTTCGATCGACCGACGGCATTCGCCATTGACTCAGTTTATGCCACAGTAAGGTCGACCGACTTGTTGAATTTTATGTTTTGATGATGTCAATATGATATGTTTTTCTTGGTGGTGACACTAACTCCATCTTATCAGAAAATATGAGTCAGAATAATCCAAGGAAAGAATCTCAAAGAGCATGGAGTAGTTGATATGATGAGGCAAGGACAGATAGATGCATCGATGCATCTATCAGATACCTCGATGCAGCCATAAACCTTCGAGCAAATTTGGTATGATGCATCGACGCAACCATCAGAGTGAAGAAAAGATGCACCAACGCATCAAGCAGAAAATTAGCCTCCGGACCAAATCAGGTCGATGCACACAATCTTCATAGAGAAACTAAACGTCAACTTTTTTAAAGCTTTAGAAAGCTTCCTCAATTCTCTTAGTCAAAGTCACTATGATGAAATCAACAAAGTCGAAGCAGTAGTCAGTAGCAGTTGTTAAAGATAGGTCGATGCGTGCAAGCAAATTAACCTTGACCAGGTCGATGCAGTTGAAGTTTTCATCTTATCAGGTTGATGCATCTGGAGCCTTTACTCTTATGAGGTCGATGCAATGGCATTGATTTTATTAGTAAGGTCGATGCAGCAGCATTGGTTTTATTAATAAGGTCGATGCAGCAACATTTTTTTTGTGTTAGTAAGGTCACAGTTTTGGTGATGAGGTCGATGCTACAAGTCAACCATACAAGATCAGGTCGATGCAGATGGTTAAATGTTAATAGGTTTGAAGATCTGAACTTCATACTTTTAACTTGAATTCGAACCCGATTAGAAAGGTTGATTTAGTGATATAGTGGCACGTGATCCAAGAAAAGGTGGCACACTTTTTTAAAGGTTTTAAAGTGAAGAATATTCTGATTGCCGGGTGGACCAATGAGATATCACTAGGTTATTTGCCTCATCCATTTTGCTCCGGAGGCTCTGTTCTATATAAAGAGGCCTCATCCTTCGAAAGAAGGACTGCTAGAGCGGCGCCCATTGCTGCGATTGTAAATCAGAGAGAGAGAGAGAGAGCTCCCTGACTAAGAAAAAGAAAGAGGGAACATCTCGTAAGGAAGTTATGATTCAGAGCAGCCAGCCATTTTTTATGAAGAGTGCTTCTATCGAAGCTACATTATTTTCATTTCTATTTTTGTCCGGGATCAAATTTCTTCGTCTTTCATTTTGTTCCTCTATTTTCTTTTTGTTGTGTTCCCTCTGAGTGTTCTCAGAGGAAGGGGGAGTGTTCTCTGTTAGGTTCGTTGCACTCCCTCTTTGTCTTTGATAATGGTTTTCATGATAAAAAAATATTGTGTGCGTTGGGTGTGTATAAAGTGACATATGTGTGTTCAAGTGTTGTGGCAAATGAGCTAATATGTTGCATCTTCTTTTGCTGGTTGTTGCATTTCGCATAGTTACATGGTATGTAATTATTTATTTTTGAATGAGAAATATGTTTCAGAAGCATCATGCTTATATTGGTTCCTATACTTATATTCAAAGCATTGTTTGAATGGAGGCTTTTATGAAGCCAGTCTGATTTGAATCACTATGTGCATCGACCCATAGAAATGTGCATGGACTTGTCAATAGGCTGATACACAATGTGCATCGACCTGATTATAGGGTGTTTCAAATGTGCATCGACCTGCTCTTGGTGCTCTCCTTGTGCAGCATCGACCTGCCCATTTGTTGCATCGACCTCACCATGCTCTTCTCTTAATGCACCTCATTCATGGTTCACATCTCATATCTTTCATGGACTTATGTTTATAAGTTCTTCAATATCATGAATGAGTTCCATTATGCTTGAATACGTGCTTCTTGCTAATCTTGAATATTTGAGTGAAAGATCCTCATACTGTTGTGGATGCATGCAAAGTCTTGTTTTAATTTAAGATGTGGAATTTAGTGCTTAAAGGAGGTTATCATTCACTTCTCAGATCTTGCAGGTGAGGTGTCGACCCCTGGGGTCAACCCTCCCCTAGGCCATGGGCTGTCTACACAACAGACAGTCCAGGCAGTCAAGAGTGTCGACACTAAGTGTCGACACTTCTGCTGGTGCTGTTCCATTCATGATATTTGCTCAAGTTTGATCATGATGAAATATTGTCATGTGGCATACTCATATTGCTTGGCAAAGTTGGTTTTCGCTTGTCCTTGAAAAACTAGGTTTTCAAGTTTCCTCATGCATTTTGATATTGAGGATTTCATGTTAGTTGTTCAAGCATTTTGATTGTTTAAACTTCTATGCTTTTAGAGAAATAAACCTTTCTATAAGCTCATGTTGATCATGGTGAAACTCATGACAATGGCATTCTTGTATTGCATTGTGAATGACTAATTTAACCAACTCTTCAAATGGTTCTCTACATGGATTTTACAAAGATCATGCATGTTTAGCATGTATACATCAACTGTGGTTTGGGATTCATAATGCAGGCTGAAGTTTGGTGTTAGTTGCTCTTTTAGCATTCATTTAACTCGTTATCTTGATATTGATATCTATGGTTCATGACAGGAAGGATAAAAGTCCAAGTGTTTGCATTAATGCCAAAGGTAAGTTTGATTTGAGTGAATTGGTTATGGAAACTAGAAATTGAAGGATTGAGTTATATATTGCCTTCAATCTGTTGGATCCATGGTAAGAATTCTTGTATGAATGCATTTCAATTTGGCTTGTTACTTGTTGAGGAGTGTATGCTTTGACAGTGTTTCTTATGCATATAATCCTAGGAGTGTTAATGCTTTCATGATGCTTAACACATCCATTGGCATTTGTTTGAATGCGGTTTAATGAGCCAATACCTTGTTTCAATGCATGGTTAATTTGGTTTAATCTTTGGTTAAGAAAAAATTGGGTTTTCAATTGAATTTAGTGCATTTTCGTTCATGTCAGTAAAAGTGTCGACTCTTAGAGTCGACACTTATTTCTCTGTTCGTTGGTCTAGGCATTTCCAGAACACAGGTGAAAAAGTGTCGACTCTGAGAGTCGGCACTTTTTTATCAATGCTTTGTTTTTCTTGTGTGCTGGCAAAAAGTGTCGACTCTCAGAGTTGACACTTTTTCCTTGGGTCCTTCTTTTAGGTGTTGGCAGAACTCTGTGTAAAAAGTGTCGATTCACAGAGTCGACACTTTGTTTGCTGTGTCCGGAACAGGTTTTCGGAATGGGTTTCGAAACCCACCTTTTGTGATCCGATTGCCATGATGTTTTACACCGTTACCCTTAGGGTTTCACCACTTGTTTTGGTGTTGTTTTGGGAGGTTTTTACATGGGCTTTCTTGTCATTTGATCATCCTTTTGTACTGATATAAGATTGCTACGATTTCAGGTTTCTACAGTGCGAATGGGAAAGGGAAAGACATCCCTAGCCGCATGTGGGAGAGGAAGAGAGGGTTTTTAAGTGTTGATTCTATCCCTTCCTCTTGCAGGGGTGATCAAGATTTGAATCATTCATATCTTTATCTGTCTTCAAGTATCCAAGGCTCGTCGTGGGTGAATCTCCTAGAAAGAGCTTCGTCGGCTTCGCATTGTTCAAGATCTATCCCCCCACCATCAAAGCTTCAAGGAAAACATTTTTGGCTGGCCTCCACTCATCAAGGATATATTTCTACATCTTCTCTAAGTCCTTTTAGTGTTGTTCATTGATCAATCTTTATCTGAAGCATGTATTGAACATTCGTCTTTATTTTTATGAACAATGGGATATTTGTGTGTGAACGGAGCTGCGTCTCCATGTATGGTTTTAGTGCGGGGTGAGCTCTCCGATTGTGTGTGTCTGTGCTGCGGTGGCAGCTCTCTGGGGCTAGGCCCCGTGTGTATGGATTGCTGCGGAAGCAGTGTGTGTGGTGTTGGGGTTCGTCCTCGTAGTTGCTACGGTTTGTAGCGTGTTAGTGAAGCCTCACCGGGTTCGGTGAGGGGTGGACGTAGGGAACCCGTCGTGGTCCCAAACCACCTAAAAATCTCCGTGTTCATTGTGGTTTGCCTGTGTGATTATCATTTCTTCTATCTCCGTTCACATGTCTATTTATAAATTTCCATTCACTACTCTACGACACATTGCTACCTCTGCTATTTGTATTTGGGTGTAGTTAACTCGTTCTTTGCATTGTATATCCGTGTGAGATTGGAAAGACTGAGAGAACATTTAAATATCACTTAAGTTTAGGCTAATTAACGTAGTTAATTCTGATTCCGCTGTGATTAGTTTAGATCATTTTTTAAAATCTGCCATCTCGGGAAGGGGATAAATCAACCCCCCTTCTTGTCCGCCATCTATTTTGGGCAAACAATTGGTATCAGAGTCCAGTCTCTGATTTTTTAGCAGACCTTGCGGTCTAGGAGTAAAGATCACTTTATGATGGCTGATGTTAATTTTCTTCCTATCTTCGATGGTTTTGATTATATATCATGGCTTGGTAAATTTAGTATTTAGATTTCTGGTATTGATCTGAAGCTTATGAGATTAATCACTCATGGTCCTCACGTTTTGCCCAAAAATGAGTTAAGATGGATTGATGAACATAAGAGAATGAATTCTGATAACTTGTTTGTTTTGAATGCTCTTAAGGTTGCCTTGGATACTAATAAATTTCCATTTGTTTCATCTTGTTGGTCAGCCAAAGAAATCAGGGATGGGCTAAGGGAAGCCCAGAAAGAAAGTTGGAATAACGAATGTCTCGTGGCAAGCAATAGTGATAGACAAACCAAGAAAAGTTCTGAGGTAAACTTTGATTCCGATGAGGAAGATGAATTGAGTGATGATGAGTTGATGAATGTTTATGATGAATTGCTTGACAGATACAAAAATATTAAATCTGAAAATAGGAAATTGAAAAAGAAAATTGAAAACACTCATGTTGATGATTTTTGTTATGAAAAATGCACTGATTTAGAAAAATTAGTCGAGTCTCATATGTTTGAGATTGATAGTCATAAAGAAACAATTCCAAATCTAAGACAGGAAAATGAATCACTTCTCTTAGAAATTAACCAGTTTGAGAAAAATGAAAGGGAAATGAGAGACAAATTGAATTCCATGTGAATTGATCAATGCTTGGTTGATGAATTGCTTGTAAATAAAAATCTTGTCGAAGAGATTGAAAAATTAAAAGATCAAAATAATTTGCTGGTTGACAAACTCATCATGTTTGAAAAAGGAAAACATGTGGTTGTTGATGATTTTGAAAATCTTCATGCTCTAGAACAAGAGCTTGCTAGCTATAAGTCTGTCAATTCTTTTTTGAATGAGAAAATTACATCATGTGAAGAAGAGATTGTTAGTTCTGAATTGCATATCTTGTCCTTAGAAAATGAAATCAAAAAGTTGAATGGATTCTTGTCCACATATGCAAAGCCAAATCAAAAACCAAAAATTAATTATGGTTTCTCTAGTGTGCGTGCCAAGTGTTCACATGACAAACACTTTCACACAACTAAAAGAATGAATGTCTCTTGTGACCATTGTGGCAAATTTGGCTATGATATGCATGATTACTTTTTAATGAAATTTGATGATAATGAGGTAATGAAATCAAGAATGAATATGGTTGATGGCTCTAAAGATCATAACAAATCCATTAAGCAAACATTCAACTCTCATTCCTTCTATTGCTGTTTACATGGTCATGTTTTTGAAAATTATTTCACAAAGAAAGATGATGATGAACGGTATGTCAAAAAGAATTTTTCATGCTATTATTGTGGTGAAATTTGACATATGATGAATAATTGTCTTTCAATGAAAAATGATAAAAAATGGTTCATGAAAAGAAACTTTTCTTATTGTTTTTATTGTGGTGAGAATTGTAATATCTCGGACCCTTCGAATCCCTCTTCTTGGGTCTCGGATCTATTTTCACGGAGATTTTATTCTCATTTTTCCCGGGATTCTCTTTCGGACATCTTTCAGGTTCGGATCAGTGCGTTTCGGATCAGTTTCGGAGGTCTCGGAACGTGTTCTGCGGTTTCCTGTATTTTTCCTTGAAAGGACCTACGGAACCCCATAGCGGGTGAACCGGGTCGTTCTCCTACTCAGGAATGGTACCACAGTGATCAGCGCGTTCCAACAATCGCGGTGGTATATTTTCCTATTTTTAGGTATTTTATGGAATTTTTGGATTTTCTATATAAACCCCTATTTTCTTTTTCTTTTCCCCTTTCTTCTTCTTTCTTCCTCTTCCTTCTTCCTCCCGTGAGCGACCACCCCCCTCCTCTCTCTCTTCGTCTGGCGTGACCATGGCGGCGCCCCTCCACGGCTGCAGACGGCAGTGAGGTGACGGCGTGGCGGCGACGGCAGCGGTGAGGCGATCGTGGCGGCGTGTGGCTCGTGGGATTTTGTGAAGGAACGAGGGCTCTAAAAGCTTCTTATTCACGTTCGGTGGCGTTTCGGCGGAGCTCGTGCTCCATTGAGGTAGGGAGACTGATCCCCATGCTCATCCTGTCGTCCCCCGTGATTTGTAGGCCGAGGAGAGGTCCAGAGGGGTGTTTTTAAGCCGGGTAGGGGCAAAATTCATATTTTGGGGGTTGTGTGCCGATCTACCATTTTGTCGCGTTTCGGACCGAATCGAGGGCGTAGACGCATGCTAGGGGCTATAGGGGAGCTTCCCCCATGTTTTCCCCCTCATCCGTGGATGATCGGGGCTTGGAACGAGTTTTTAGGTTTGTTCCCGCCGACCCATTCTTGGGACGATTTGGCGGTCCTTCCAGAGACTGCCAGAGCCTTTGACGGCCCAGGGTAGGTGCGCCAGAGCCTGTGCCGGACCAAGGTGGGTGCGCCACAGGGCACTATTTTGTCGGCAGGTCCCCATGTCTTTTGGCGGCTGCACGATAGACCGCAAGAAGATGTGGCGGCCAAGTGTCAGACCGCCATAGGGCGAGTTGACCGTTGATTTTCGACCGTTGGGAGTTTTTAGGGTGTGGCGGCCGAAGGTACGCCCGCCACATCCTTGTGGTGGACCACGGTAGGATCACCATTTCCTTCGTAACCCAGGGTATGGCGGCCCATTGTTGGACCGCTACAGTCCCTGTGGCAGCCCAATGTTGGACCGCCAGACTCTGTGGTGGCCTAAAGGTGTTGGATTGCAAAGCACGGATTTAGAGGGGGGGTGAATGAATCCCCGTTTAAAAACTATTGCGGAATTAAAATCTTAGATTGCTTAATCAAATAAGCACGCTTCAGTTGACACATGAAAGCACAGGGTGGAAGACTAGCTCACACAAAACGTAAATCTGACAGACACAGTATCGAGTACTAATCGAGGACCAGGCTGATGTAACGATGTGCACTCTACCAACCCTTCAAGTACCCAAATGCAAGCTGACACACAGAGGAAACTTTTAACAGAACTCAGTATTAACTAATGAGACAACTGAGCTTCTCTCTTTTCACAACCGTGAACTGAGAAACTCAGGCTCACACACGAGTTGTAATTCTACTTAGCGTATGAACAAACACTTCACATTCATAATAACTCCCCAAGATTACACATATAATCAAGCACACAAAACTTGTGAAGGGGAGATAGATGATATGTAAGAACGCACAAAGCAAACCACGATAGATAGGATTTTTTAGGTGGTTCGGTCCTCTAGGACCTACGTCCACCCCTCACTCCAAACCGGAGTGAGGCTTCCCTTGCAAAAAGCAAGACGCAGACTCAGTCTACAACAAACACTGCCAAATATCTTGACCCATAGGAACACACTCCTCTCTTCCTCCACCCTGGAGGGCAACCACTTGTGACACACAGTCACTAGCAAACCCGAGAATAAATCTCCCTTCCTTTGAAACCTAGAGGGAAACAACAAGCGACACCCAGTCACTTGCAAACCGGAGGACCAAACCTCCCTTCCTCCAAACCGGAGGGAACCAGTAGCGACACCCAGTCACTAGCAAACCGGAGAACATATCTCCCTTCTCGTGAGACCACAGTAGAAACCCCGACCTCAAACTTGAGAATCGGAAGAACAAAGTGAAATCAAAAAATGAACAAAGGAAAATGCAAACGAAGGAAAGAAAATGTAGCTCCAACTGGAGCAGGACTGTTCAGGATTTGATCTTGGAACAATGACTACAGATCTTCACATTAAGAACTGGCTGCTTCGATCTTGACCTCTCTTCTCAGCTCTCTCTCGTTCTCTCTTCACTTCTCAGCTCTCTCGCTCTTTCTTCACTTCCTTTTTCGTCTTCTACTGCTGGCTCTCGTACACTTCTCTCTGGATGCTCTATTCTTACTTCTCTATTTTCTCTCTACTCTTAGATGATTCCTATTCTTCTATTTTTCTTCTCGAATTCTTTCTTGTTCGCAGGAGGAAGGTCTTTTATATTCATTTTGTCAGGGACCCACGAGCTCACGTACTCGACGTGTGGAAGGCTCGTTCCCGCCAAGAAGCTTCAGGAAGTTTTCAGCCACGAGTCAGAATCTCAATGTCTAGCTATCCACGTGGAAGCTTATCCGAATAATGATCAGCCTTGGATCACGTGCCAGTTGTTTGTTCTACTTTTCTCACGTGCTCATGTTCTTCTGATCCTCATAAGTAAGGTACTCATGTGCACATAAGATGCTCGAAATATGGTTTTCCTCAATTGATCACTTGCGTGCTTTAGTTCCATATAAATGAATGCACCGACTTAGTTTGTTGTCCGAAGCAAAGTTTGCACCGAGTTGCTTCACACGTTGCACCGAGCTTGTTCTCTCGAGACTAGACATTGCATCAACCTGGTCGTTCTTGCGAAGGCATTGCACCGACATGCTAGAGTAGTCGTTCTGGCAAAGACGTTGCATTGACTTGCTCGTGCAGAGAAGAGATGAGCTTCATGCAGATCGTTGGATCGGGACAATCAGAGACCCTCCATGCACCTGAAAAAAAATGTGCACCGATCGTGAAGTGCGTACAGTGATATATGCAAAGACTTTGATGGCAGCAGAGTAAAGATGCACCGACTTCACTCTCGCTATGTAAAGATATGCACCGATGATATCATGCAGGGAACAACCATTGCACAGACCTGGTTCGCTGGAGATGCGGCATATGCACAGACCTACAATGCGGCCTAGTGGACATATGCACCGAGTTAATGCTAAAAGTAGATGCTGCACTGACCTGAGTCCTTGGACACCTAAACTTGCACAGACCAAATGCAAGCACAACTCAGACGTGCACAGACTTCATAAACAAACCAACTGAGTATGCACCGATGTTGTCTGCTTAACAACACATGTTGAATGCATGAAACATTCAGCTATGCACTGACGTTGCTTGAACCAAAGAGCACATTGCACCGACCTATATTCATGAATCACAAACGTGCACCGACTAAGGTTAGTGTAATGGTGAAAGTTGCACCGACTGTAAGATCACATGCACCGACCTTAGTTAGGATATAGCCATACTAGCATTGACTTTAGCTAATATACCAACATACTAATATAGACCTGATGCATGAGACATAGTTGCCTTACTTGACTAGCATCGACCTTGATGCAAGGAGTAATGACATGCACACCAACTGTTCAATGAAATGCACACAACTATCTTCATGAAGAAATGGAATGTGCATGGACCTTCAGCATGCACAGACCCAAAACGTTGCACAGACCACACGCAAAGCTAACAGACTTTAGATGCAACCAAATGGAAGTCTGAGATATCTATACTGACCTAAACATGTATCAGACTTGGATGTTCATTGACTTTACCTGTCAGAAGTTGATTCACATTTTACCAGAGATTGACTTGATGTCAATTGGAGTTGACCGTTGACTTTCTTTTCATGTCTTCTTGAATTATCTTTAAAACATGTTCTGACATATTTCATACTTTTTATAAGTGATGACATCATCAATGAATGCATCACAATTAAATGATCACGGTCATATATAAAGAGACATAATATTTGTCACCATCAAAACTTCAGAACCACAGAGGACACAACAAAAGGTGGACCGCCAGAGATCTATGTCCGACCGGAGTTATGTTTTATCGATTCGAGTCCCGGGTTAGTGGATCTCGAACCGCGTGCTTACCCGTGGTCTGACTGATGCTGGGCATCATGTGGGGGACACACGTGAGGGTGCCGTAGGATCCCGAGAGTTGGTGTTCTCGGCTCGTGTCACCATGAGTCGGTGTCGGTACGAGGAGCGGCCCTTGTACTTTGTCCGATTTAGACATCATTTTTCGTTGACTAGAGAGTCTACTCCTTCAGTGACTCTCCACTAGTCGTAGCCTTTCGACACACGAGTGGTCCCACCAGGGAGTGGTGGCGAGGCTACCCTGAGAGATAGTTTTTGACTGGTTTCCGTCGTGCCCCACGTCTACCAGCCAGAGTCCGATAGGGGGGAAAACCAGTCAGAGGGACAGACCAGAGACGCACGGTCTATGTGTGCACACGTGGTTGGGGGCAGTTGGACCCTCGCTGATGAGCGCGACCCCAGCTAGTCACTTGTTCTGTGGTTACTAGTATGGTGTCCCCGTTCCACCAGGGGTCGAGGGGGACACTCGAGGCGCGGTTTAAGTCGTCAGTGGATGCATCCGGCCTTGCTTCTAGTGGGTTGGTACTCCTGCCTTTGTCTAGTAGTGACTCTTGTGTTTTCTTTGGCTTTTGACGAGTTGTCTCGGTTTTCATGCCGTGTCTTCAGTACTAGCCATCGTAGTAGCTTGTAGTTACTTTCCGCGTAGTTTCTCGATTTACGAGATGGGGACCGGATGATCCCTACTGAGCCTTGTGTTTTGAGGCTCATTCCCTGCATGTTTTCACCGTGTTTCAGGTGAGACGAGGCTTCAAGGGAGCACTTCAGAGGCTCCGCGTGGTTCGGGTGCCCAAGGTTAGTTGGTAGTTGTCAGTTCCGGGGTATGCCCCGTGTAGTTGTACTTTTCTCTTTGGACTGTACTCGTTGTGGACTACTATCTTTTTAGACTGTTGTTATTATTATGGACGATGTAATTTAATTAAAGTCAATTATTGCTTCCTGCTTAATTCATTTAATCTGCATAGCTCTGTAATTATTGTAGATTCTTGTGTATCTCCACACCTTCCTTTTAACCCTTCCGAGTCTTCGGGCTCTTGGGTGGCGGTTGCAGATTCAGGCTATCGGGCCTTCCCAGTGTTCAGATCTCGGGTCGTTACAGCTGGTATCAGAGCACGGTTGTGGATATATATGAGAATCGTAAATAGTTGCAGTGGTCCACTAGTCTACAATGATGATGCATAGTCGGCACTGGCTTATGGCACCGTGTGTTTTATTGATTTTGATGTTTCTCATGCCTTCTGTCTTTTTGTAGTAGGTGAGTATGGCGCCGAGGCGGAGCACTCGCTCTCAGAAGGGACAATCGGTAGAGGAGTAGAGCAGAGTGCCACCAGTCACCAACTAGGTAGGGGCTGCAGCGAGAGTTCCGGGGGCTGAGGATTTCTTTCGGAGTATGTTTCATGCCATGGCTCAGTACTTTGGTGGTGATGCTGGTGAGGGCTCGTCGGCTCGGGGTGGACCCAGTCGTGCTGTGAGAGACTTCTTGTTGCATCCCTACGGTTTTGATGATGTCTCACACTATAAATCAATCTTCTATCTCTAGATTAATTCATGTTTCATCATGTAAATGAGTGCAGTTCATATGGTTCCTAGATAATATGCTCTACCTGGTTCTATCTACACTCTGTCTGCAGAGTCTGAACAGTGGTGCGTCGACCCCTCCTTGCTAATGAGTCGACGCCTTAGTACATTAATCATCTTAGTCTGTCCATTCATTGGCATGTCTATCCATGTCCATACAACAGGACCGTAGCCTGTTTATCTGAAAGTCTATACATCCGGAAAGGGGCCATATCTATACATTCTTCCGTTGATTTCATTCAAAGTCTATACATCGGTTTGATTGAGTAAGTCTGTACAGCATGCCTTGTTGTTCATTGCCTTCAATGTCTGTACATTGGCTTCGCATCAGCAAGTCTGTACATCAGCTTCAGATCTCCAAGTCTGTACATCGCCTTCAGACCTTCAAGTCTATACACTCCATGCTCATTCAAGTCTATACATCAACAGTGTAACTTCCAAGTCTGTACATCGCTTCAAGCGTTCCAATGTCTATACAAGGCTTGCATCTTTAAGTCTAGACATAGAACTGTAGCTTCCTTAGTTGAAGCCTATACATTGCTGATCGAACGTAAGTCTATACATTCCAACATTTTCCTACGTTCGCTGCTTTAGCTACACCCTAAGTCTACACATTGGCAAAGTGTATACATCGCTCATGCAAGTCTGTACAGCCAACGCATTCATTGATTCAAAGTCTGTACACTGGTCCTCAGGCGTCCCAAGTCTGTACATTGGTTCAGGCTTACCAAGTCTGTACATTGGCCTTCAAGACTTTCAAGTCTGTACAGCCTGATTTGTCGTTCAGAGTTCAAAGTCTATACATCGTGGGCTTCAGTTCTTCGAGTCTGTACATCCTTCAAGGGCCAAGCCCATACACTGTCTCGCTCACATCTTCAAGGGTGATTGAGCATCGTGAAGTCTGATTGAGCATCGTGAAGTCTGATTGAGCACTGTGAAGTCTATTCAGTGGATGAGCATTGTAATGTCTATACATTGGTTAGGCTCGATCATGCAGCGTTCATTTCAAGTCTATACACTCGAGGGCCTCATACACTTCACAGAAGTCCACACATTGCATCCTTCGTGCTAATGCTTTCTTCAGCTAGTCTATACACTGAGTTTGCTTGAAGTCTCACAAGTCTATACACTTCCTCAGTGTACACACTTACTTAATCTAATATCCTAATGTCTATACATTCGTATCTGACTAAACTAACTAATCACAGTTCTTTGTCTCTGCCTGCAGGTGATACAGGTCAATGATTGGGCACGTGAACCAAGGATGATGCCTGGCACGTGATCCGAGAATCCTCTGGAAAGAGAGGGAACGAGACTCCCTCGTGTGAAGGCCTGAAACTCAGGTCGAAAGCCATATAAAAGGTGGCCTCTGCGATGAGATGGTGTTAACTGGAGAAAAAGCCTAAGAGCAGAATTCCTGAGCAGAAGAAGAAAAGCGAGAGAGCCTCCACGTTCCAGAAAGAAGATAGAGAGAAAAAGATTAGAGAGCAGTCCTATGAGAGAAAAGTCTGAGTGAGAGAGAAGAGCCTAATCTGCTTCTTCGGAAGCTACATTTGTATTTGATTTTTCTGAAACGATTTGTGTTCATCGTTGTTCTTGTTTGTATTTCTATTTTTTTTTCTTTTATTTCTTCACATATCTGATCTCGAGTTGTTACCCTCCGGTGTTTGGAGGAAGGGAGTGTTACTCCGGTTTCCCTCTGGGCTGCAGAGGAAGAGAGATCGTAGATCTCTAGTTCTGCTAGTGACGGGTTGTCATTAGCAGGTTCCCTCCAGGTTGGAGGAAGGGAGAGCTATCTCCGGTTCTGTTCTAGCTGGTAGCTGGAACAGGTTCCAAGCTCTGTGGGTAGCAGAGTTTGGTTGAGGGATTTATTTCCCTTGGTTATTCAAGCTGTGTGGCAGCACATTGTTCGCAGACTGAGTGTGCAGGTTTCTAGCATTGGCTAGTGGAATCCTTACACTAGATGGAGTGAGGGGTGGATGTAGATTGTGGACTACAATCGAACCACCTTAAAATCTCTAGTCTCCTATGTGGTTTGCTACAATCGTTGATGCTCTCTATCTGCTTGTCAATGTGCTTGTGTGTGGACGGCCTATTCTAATCGCATCTTATTACTCTGTCTTAGTTTCTCACTGCATTGGCTAATTTGTTTAGCTAGAATCGGTAGGGTGATTTTCGAAAGAGTGATTTTTCGCTGAAGTTGTTTAAATAGGGAGTGATCTATTCATCCCCCCCTTCTATATCACTCTTGTTGCGCTAACATTTGGTATCAGAGCGGGTTCGCATCATGTGGCCGAATGGTCAGGGAAATGCTAATGGTCCTAGAAGATTCATGGCTGAAGGTCAATCCATTAGTCGCCCTCCATTTTTTGATGGTAATAATTATCTATTTTGGAAGAATAGGATGGAAGTGTTTATCAGAGCACAGAGCCACAAGCTATGGAGGGTAATCACGGTTGGCCCATATGATCTGCCACCGAACGAGGATGCGTGGACAGATGACCATGTCAAGCTATCTTCGCTCAACTGGACGGCGCTGAACATCATCCAGTGTGCTGTTCACCCAAAGGAGTATGCCCGTATATCTGCCTACAGGACTACCAAGCGAATGTGGGATGAGTTGTAATTAATCTGTGAAGGTACAGCTCAAGTGAAAGCCTCGAAGGTAAACCTCTACACCTCTAAGTATGAACTGTTTAGGATGAATGCAGAGGAGAATATTACTGAGATGTATGCCAGGTTGTCCCTCATCACAAACACACTTAAGGGGCTAGGGAAGGATCTAGCTGAGGCAGACATAGTCAGGAAAATTCTTAGATCCTTATCCCCAGCATGGCACACTAAGGCCATTGTGATTGAAGAGTCAAAAGATCTGACTACCTTGACTGTGAATGAACTCATAGAATCCCTCATGACCTATGAGATGAATTTCAAAGGAGGCGGTGAAGGAAGTGATAGGAAGGCTAAGAATGTAGCCCTAAGGGCATCCCGCAACAAGGGTAGCAACAGCGGGAACATCAGTAGTAGCCCCGAGTCCGAGTCCGAGCTTGATGGTTTTTCTTATCTCGATCAGGGGGAGCAGGCAATGCTCACTCGACAGTTCAGAAAATTTTTGAAGAAAAAGGGGAAGACCTTTAGGAGGAAGAAGTCATATTCCTTTGGCAAGAATGCTGAATCTAGCAATCATAAGTGCAGAAATTCTAAAAGACTTACTGGTTTTCATTGTAACAGACAGGGACACATGAAAGGCGAGTGTCCAGATCTTCAGAAGAAGGGTCCCTACTTTGAGAGGAAGAACACAAAGGTGCAGAAGAAGAAAAAACCTCAGGCGATGGTCTGCACATGGAGCGAGGAAGAAGAAGATCCCGAAGACACTTCCTCAGAGGAATATGAAGAAGGAATTTACCTAATGGCAAACAGCGAGGAAGAGGTAATAAATGTCTTTAAAAATTTCTCGATTGATGACTGGGAGGATGCTTATGGTGAATTGTTAGATAAGTTTAATTCTCTCAGTAAAGAGCATAGAGTTCTGAAAAGAAAACTTAATACCACTCTTGAAGAACAAACCCAGGTCTGTGAGGAAAATCAGAAACTAAACGAGCAACTACAAGAAATGACCTCACTAAGAAAAGAAAATGATAAGCTCAAGGAAGAAAACCAGGACAGTCAAAATCAGCTGAATGAACTCAAAATACGAATTGAAGACAGCTTAAATGAAAGTAGAGTGAACTCAGAAAAATACGAAGCTGTTAAGAAAGTCAATGGTGAACTTCTAAAAAATTCTGGGTCCCTTCCAAAGGAGCTGGAAGACAAACAGAAAGTCTTGGAAAAGTTTATCCAAGGAAAATCCAGTCTGGATGCAATACTGGGGGCTAGGGTTAATTTTAATAAGGAGGGTCTAGGCTATGACCCATCTAACAAAAGACCCTTACAATTCAAAACCATTACCTTCTGCCCAGAGAAGGGAAAAGAAAAGCTGGACACACCATCCAGCTCAAACGGCAGTAAGGGAACTCAAGGTCAGAAGGAAAGCCCTAAAAACAGTGCTGGCCAACCATTTAAGATGGGAATGAATTATGTGAAGAATTTCACTAAGCCTACCAATCAGAACATAAATGGTAAATGGACCAAGCAAGTGGATCAAAAGAAAAGCTGGAATTACTACATTCAAGTGGGTCCAAAGAGGACCTACTGGAGAAATGTTCATCATCCTCAAAAATCTGCTGATCAACAAACTTACAGGAGATATTCTAGAAATGGCAAGCCTAATGAATGGAATAAAACTTACTTCTCCAGACCAGCCGGCTATAATTTCAATAAAACAGAAGTAAAGGTGCCAGAGAAAACAATGTTAAAGCAAATCTGGATTCCTAAACACTTGATCAGAGAATTGAACAATATCTTTAGACCCAACTCATCTTGGGTTCCAAATCACTTTGCTTGACTTTGTTGTGTAGGTCGGCCTGGCAGCTGAAGACTACAAGTGGTACCTCGACAGTGGCTGCTCCAGGCACATGATAGGTGACCGATCCAAGTTCAGCAAGATAGAGATGAAGGTAGGGGGTCTGGTAAAGTTTGGAGGAAAGAACAAAGGTAAGATTATTGGAGTTGGTACAGTGGGTAAGTCTTCCACAAACTCCATTCAAAAAGTTCTACTTGTGGAAGGTCTTCAACACAACCTGATTAGCATTAGTCAGTTATGTGACAAGGGTCACAGGGTTGTATTTGATGATAATTCATGCAAAATCTTTGAAATAAATTCTGATGTGGTTAAATTTGTAGCCAACAGGATTAATAATGTCTACATAGTAGACTTAGATGAGGAATCTGAACCTAATATTTGTTTCGCTGCCAATTCTGAAAATGATGTTTTTGAATGGCATAGACGTCTAGGTCATGCTAGTTTTACTACTTTAAATAAATTGGTCAAGCATGATTTAGTTAGAGGCATGCCTAGAATTAAATTCAATTCGATATCAAAATCATGTGATGCCTGTGCTCTAGGCAAACAGACCAGAAACTCTTTTAAATTAAGATCTGAGCCATTGTCCTCTAGACCAATGGAACTTCTCCATATGGACCTTTTCGGTCCCACTAGAACTCAGAGTCTTAATGGAAACAGGTTTGGCTATGTCATTATAGATGACTTCTCTAGATATTCATGGATATTCTTCTTAGCAAATAAAAGTGATGCATTTCAAAAGTTTAATCTGTTTTTCAATAAGGTCAAACAAGAAGGAAAATATAAGATCTGTACTATTCAATCTGATCATGGAGGTGAGTTTGAAAACTCCATGTTTTCTGATCTTTGTGAAAGAGAGGGACTAACTCACAGGTTTTCTTCTCCCAGGACACCTGAACAGAATGGGATTGTGGAGAGAAGAAATAGAACAGTGGTGGAGATGGGCCGAACCATGCTGATTGCAAGTAAGTTACCTAGAAGGTTTTGGGCAGAAGCGGCCAATACAACAACTTACATAATCAACAGGGCCATGGTAAGACCCATTCACAAGAAAACACCTTATGAGCTTCTAAAAGGTAAGAAACCAAACTTGTTTCATTTCAGAATTTTTGGAGCAAAGTATTTTATTCACAATAATGACAAGAAAGATTTAGACAAGTTTGAAGCTAAAAGCTCCCATGCAATATTTTTGGGATATTCAGAAGTGTCTAGGGCATATAGAGTCTTCAACATAACAGACAAAAAGGTTGAAGAGTCTCCACACATTGTTTTCAGTGAAAAGAAAGGTGTGTCTAACATTGAAAATTTTGACAGGGACTCCAATCATGATGGGGAATTCCTAGAAGACCAAGAAGAAGAGAAGACTCAGCCGAGTGGAACAACTAATCCCCTCAATCAGGAAGGGCCAAGAGAAACAGGTGAGTCTTCAACCAATGTTAGATTTCTTAAAGACCATCCGATAGATAATGTCATATGTAATCCTGAAGATCCTCTTCGGACTAGGTCTCATTTTAGGAATGTGAATAATGAAGACTTAATTGCTTTAGTCTCACAAATAGAACCCAAATCAATAGAAGAGGCCTTGGCTGATCAAGCTTGGGTCAATGCCATGAGTGAGGAATTAGGCCAGTTCGAAAGAAATAATGTTTGGGAACTTGTTCCAAGACCAGATAATGTTAATATCATAGGAACTAAGTGGGTGTTCAAAAATAAAATGAATGAAGATGGAGTCATCTCAAGGAATAAGACCAGATTAGTAGCCAAGGTCTACTGTCAGGAATTTGGTGTAGATTTCGATGAATCCTATGCACTTGTTGCTAGGATGGAGGCTATAAGACTGTTGCTTGCTTTTGCATGCTCAAAGAACATAAAACTCCAACAAATGGATGTTAAAAGTGCTTTTTTAAATGGAGTCATTAAGGAAGAAGTTTTTGTTGAACAACCCCCTGGATTTCAATTTTCTCCTCAACCTGACCAAGTTTTCAGGTTAAACAAAGCCTTGTATGGTCTAAAGCAGGCTCCAAGAGCATGGTATGAAAGATTGACTGAATTTCTGATCAGCAAGGGCTACAAAAGAGGTAAGGTTGATCAAACTCTATTTACCAAGGGTACAAATAGAGATCTCATCATAGTTCAGGTATATGTAGATGACATAGTATTTGGATCAACTAAGCATGAACTATGTGATGAATTTTCTAAAATGATGTCTGCTGAATTTGAAATGAGTTTGGTTGGAGAACTAAAATACTTTCTTGGCTTGCAAGTACAGCAGCTAGAGGATGGGTCCTTGATCAACCAGACCAAATACACATTGGAATTGTTCAAGAGGTTTGGTATGGAAAACCTAAAGCACATTACAACACCCATGGGTACCAATACCTCTTTGGATGCATACGAGACAGGTAAAGAAGTAAATGCCAAACTTTATCGAGGTATGATTGGATATCTTCTTTACTTGACAACTTCTAGACCTGATATACAATTCAGTGTAGGAATGTGTGCAAGGTATCAGTCTAGACCTACTGAATTACATTTAGCTGCAGTGAAAAGAATTTTCAGATATTTGTCAACTATACATTCTCTTGGTTTATGGTTTCCTGCATCACACACATTTAACTTAGTTGCATACACAGATGCTGATTATGCAGGCTGTAAACTAGACAGGAAAAGCACTAGTGGTCATTGTGAATTTTTGGGTGGGTGTTTAGTGTCTTGGGGCTTCAAGAAACAACATTCTGTGGCCCTCTCCACTGCAGAAGCTGAATATGTAGCTACAGGGAGTTGTGGAACACAAGTCATATGGATTAAACACCAGCTTCAGGACTACCAAGTAGACCTGTGGTGCACACCTATCTATTGTGATAACACAAGTGCCATTAATCTTGCTAAAAATCCTATTTTGCATTCACACACCAAACACATAGAGATAAGGTATCATTTCATACGAGATGAGGTTTCTAAAAGCAATTTTGAACTGATTCATGTAGGCACAGATAATCAGATTGCTGACATCTTCACTAAACCTTTGGATAATGAAAAATTCGCAACACTGAGAAGAGAATTAGGCTTATACAAACTGTGAAGTCTGTTCTTTTTGTGAGGGGGAGTTCTGTCTATCTGTTGGTTAGCTTTCAGGACTGCTTTGAGTGAGGGGGAGCTGATTAAGCTGTGAGAGGAAGAGTTCTTTGACAGATTCAAAAAGTTTGACCAGATATGTGTCTTTGCTGGCTTTCATGACAGATCTAGTGTGGTTCTCTCAGACAGTAGAATGTCACTTAATTCTTAAGTCTATAAGTCAGTGATTCTAAAATCCAGTCAGAATCTTGCCTTTAGTATTCTTTCAGAGATCTGGATTAATTGTAAAAGGTATATCTTCCTACATTGTAAATAATTCTGGTTCAGGCCAAAACTTGTATGTCTTGATATCTAACCCAATTAGCTTGAAATCTAGACTTCAAGACTCACTTCAAGAAATAGTCCTTCTGGTATTGTTTTCAATCATTCTATCTCTTCAACACAAGGGCTTAACTGAACAAACATGTCTTGTTTTGGGCACTGAGAAATTGGGAGTTTCATCAATGAAATGAATATTTCTCCTATGTCATGAGGTGTCAAATGCTTAAAAATGAATGAGAAGACATGATAGAGCAATGGTGGCTTGATGGTGAGTAACTGGAAACTCTGGCCTTTAATCAAGGTGTTTTCGCATGTCAAAAGCCACAGTTACTAACTCTGTTCCTTAATAAAAAAAAAATCAAAGGAAGTAATGAGGTACTCACTCTTAGTAACTGGGGATTCAGGCCTCTAATCAAGGTGTCTCTTTAATGTCAAAAGAGTGAATCACCAACTTACTCATTGATCTTCTTGAAAATCATCTCAAAAATTCCTTATTGTTGTGCAACTAATGGATTGCTTGTCGTCAATACCTTGGGAACACCTCTCTGAATCTGTCTCTTACTGTCTTGTAGGATAGTTGAATGCTCAGCTACATCAGGCCATACTTGTTAACTCCTGCTCTAAATCATACACTTTGTATGTTGATAAACCTTTCTATCATTCTATGTTTCAATTGTGTACTGGAGTTTACAGAATCTTTACTTGAGTTTAGAACCTCACTTATTCTCTTAAGAACTACTCATGACTTTCTGCACTAAGCAGTTACTGCCCTTCGTCCTCATGTTGCCATCACTTTCATATACTCTGCATTTTCTTTTGCTGATGTCAAAGGGGGAGAGAAGTTTAGCAATATCAGTAGATCAGATCATGAGTTTAGGGGGAGATTTGTTCTTGAGCCAAGGAAATAACTTGTCTTGTGAGGAAAAGAGTTGAGAGTGAGTTGTGGGGGAGTGGTTTTTGAGAAAGAAAGAATTCTACAGTAGTATTTAATTTGTCTGTGCTTGCACTTGCTTTGAATTTGCTTTGTTTGTTGAAGCTGCAGTTAATTGCTTGATATGCCATGATATTGCTTGATTCATAGTGTTGCCATCATCAAAAAGGGGGAGATTGTTGCATCCCTACGGTTTTGATGATGTCTCACACTATAAATCAATCTTCTATCTCTAGATTAATTCATGTTTCATCATGTAAATGAGTGCAGTTCATATAGTTGCCAGATAATATGCTCTACCTGGTTCTATCTACACTCTGTATGTAGAGTCTGAACAGTGGTGCGTCGACCCCTCCTTGCTAATGAGTCGACGCCTCAGTACATTAATCATCTTAGTCTGTCCATTCATTGGCATGTCTATCCATGTCCATACAACAGGACCGTAGCCTGTTTATCTGAAAGTCTATACATCCGGAAAGGGGCCATATCTATACATTCTTCCGTTGATTTCATTCAAAGTCTATACATCGGTTTGATTGAGTAAGTCTGTACAACATGCCTTGTTGTTCATTGCCTTCAATGTCTGTACATTGGCTTCGCATCAGCAAGTCTGTACATCAGCTTCAGATCTCCAAGTCTGTACATCGCCTTCAGACCTTCAAGTCTATACACTCCATGCTCATTCAAGTCTATACATCAACAGTGTAACTTCCAAGTCTGTACATCGCTTCAAGTGTTCCAATGTCTATACAAGGCTTGCATCATTAAGTCTAGACATAGCACTGTAGCTTCCTTAGTTGAAGTCTATACATTGCTGATCGAACGTAAGTCTATACATTCCAACCTTTTCCTACATTCGCTGCTTTAGCTACACCCTAAGTCTACACATTGGCAAAGTGTATACATCGCTCATGCAAGTCTATACAGCCAACACATTCATTGATTCAAAGTCTGTACACTGGTCCTCAGGCATTCCAAGTCTGTACATTGGTTCAGGCTTACCAAGTTTGTACATTGGCCTTCAAGACTTTCAAGTCTGTACAGCCTGATTTGTCGTTCAGAGTTCAAAGTCTATACATCGTGGGCTTCAGTTCTTCGAGTCTGTACATCCTTCAAGGGCCAAGTCCATACACTGTCTCGCTCACATCTTCAAGGGTGATTGAGCATCGTGAAGTCTGATTGAGCATCGTGAAGTCTGATTGAGCACTGTGAAGTCTATTCAGTGGATGAGCATTGTAATGTCTATACATTGGTTAGGCTCGATCATGCAGCATTCATTTCAAGTCTATACACTCGAGGGCCTCATACACTTCACAGAAGTCCACACATTGCATCCTTCGTGCTAATGCTTTCTTTAGCTAGTCTATACACTGAGTTTGCTTGAAGTCTCACAAGTCTATACACTCCCTCAGTGTACACACTTACTTAATCTGATATCCTAATGTCTATACATTCGTATCTGACTAAACTAACTAATCATAGTTCTTTGTCTCTGCCTGCAGGTGATACAGGTCAATGATTGGGCACGTGAACCAAGGATGATGCCTGGCACGTGATCCGAGAATCCTCTAGAAAGAGAGGTAACGAGACTCCCTCATGTGAAGGCCTGAAACTCAGGTCGAAAGCCATATAAAAGGTGGCCTCTGCGATGAGATGGTGTGAACTGGAGAAAAAGCCTAAGAGAAGAATTCCTGAGCAGAAGAAGAAAAGGGAGAGACCCTCCACGTTTCAGAAAGAAGATAGAGAGCAGTCATGTGAGAGAAAAGTCTGAGTGAGAGAGAAGAGCCTAATCTGCTTCTTCGGAAGCTACATTTGTATTTGATTTTTCTGAAACGATTTGTGTTCATCGTTGTTCTTGTTTGCATTTCTATTTTTTTCTTTTATTTCTTCACATATCTGATCTCGAGTTGTTACCCTCCGGTGTTTGGAGGAAGGGAGTGTTACTCCGGTTTCCCTCTGGGCTGCAGAGGAAGAGAGATCGTAGATCTCTAGTTCTGCTAGTGACGGGTTGTCATTAGCAGGTTCCCTCCAGGTTGGAGGAAGGCAGAGCTATCACCGGTTCTGTTCTAGCTGGTAGCTGGAACAGGTTCCAAGCTCTGTGGGTAGCAGAGTTTGGTTGAGGGATTTGTTTCCCTTCGTTATTCAAGCTGTGTGGCAGCACATTGTTCGCAGACTGAGTCTGCAGGTTTCTAGCATTGGCTAGTGGAATCCTTACTCTAGTTGGAGTAAGGGGTGGATGTAGATTGTGGGCTACAATCGAACCACCTTAAAATCTCTAGTCTCCTCTGTGGTTTGCTACAATCGTTGATGCTCTCTATCTGCTTGGCAATGTGCTTGTGTGTGGACGGCCTATTCTAATCGCATCTTATTACTCTGTCTTAGTTTCTCACTGCATTGGCTAATCTGTTTAGCTAGAATCGGTAGGGTGATTTTCGAAGGAGTGATTTTTCGCTGAAGTTGTTTAAATAGGGAGTGATCTATTCACCCCCCCTTCTATATCACTCTTGCTGTGCTAACACTTCTTGCAGTTTTACCCACCCTATTACGAGGGCCAGCCAAATCCCGATGTGGCCAGGCGATGGCTTGATGAGATGGAGAGAGTGTTCAATTCCATGCGCTGTGCTGTGGAGGACATGGTGATGATGGCTTGTAACTAGTTGCAGGGTACGGCTTGAGATTGGTGGTCTTCAGAGTTGAAGACGTCCTTTCGGTCTCGTCCCCTTCAAGAGATCGTGTGGAAGGACTTCGTTACGGTCTTCGAGCATACTTTCTACGCATCCTATGTTGGTACGTAGAAGATGCGTCAGTTTTTGGAGCTGGTTCAGGGTGACATGTCAGTGTTGCAGTACAGGGCTCGGTTTATGGAGTTAGGCCATTATGCTCCCCATATCACGGAGCATGAGAGAGTGAAGACGGAATAATTCGTTCAGGGTTTGAGGAAGGAGCTGAGGCACCTCTTGATGGCGAACGCTGCTACTGATTTGGAGATAGCGTCTCGTGTGGCGGCATCTTTGGAGCTGGATACGCAGAAGGTCCGAGGACCGGGAGTCCATGGGCAGTCCCAGTCATGCCCTAGTCAGCACATGGCTACCCAGTAGCAGAGTACTTTCCAGCACGCTATGGGTAGTTCGGGAGCGTCGACACTGGCAGCGTTAGTGATAGGATCTGCGTCTTTTGGCTGCAAGGTTAAGAAGTTTCTCAAGAAGAGTTTCCAGAAGAAGAGTAAGGATCAGAGGCAGGCATCTTTGGGCAGTGTGCAGCAGCCGGTCCCTTTTCAGTGTCAGGGATCAGTGGGTGTGGGGATTGTGTCCCCGATGTGGCGAGTCGCATCCAGGCAGGCAGTGCATGGTGCTGAAGATCTGTTTCAGGTGTGACCAGCCAGGGCATATGGCGTGTGACTGTCCTTAGAAGCCACAGCAGCAATATTTTCCTCTGCAGCAGTACTACCCTCAGCAGTAGAGGTAGCAGCAGCAGCATCGACAGTATCCGCCGCTACCCAGGTCAGCGAGTGTGGGAGGCAAGCAGAGATCCCGAGGCCAGATTACACACATGACCAGGGCAGAGGCAGTCGCGTCACAACTCGTGGAAGGTACCGTTTGGATTTTAGGTTTTGTGGCTCGAGTTTTGTTTGATTCTAGCATGTCTTATTCGTTTATTTTGGAGGATTTCGCGCTGAGTATTGAGGAGTTGGTGACCCAGTTGTCCTGTGATTTGACAGTGGAGTTGCCTTCTTGTGATTTTATGATCACTCCTTATTGTTTTGATGAGGTTCCTGTGTGGGTTGAAGGGCGGAGTTTACCGGCCAAACTTTATGTGTTGCCACTTCAGGACTTTGATGTGATTTTGGGCATGGATTGGCTCGAGGCACATCATGCTTTGGTGGATTGCGACTCGAAGAGGGTTTATTTTCGATGGCTTCGTGGACTCACCTTCTATTTCTAAGGTATTAGGTCTGCCTCTTCCCGCTTTTTCATTTCGGCTATTAGGGCTCGTCGTTTGCTTGATGCTGGTTGTTAGGGTTTTCTCGCTTCTGTGGTCGCAGTGGACCAGTTGGAGCCGGATGTCGAGGACATTCCGGTGGTGTGCAAGTTTCCTGATGTTTTTCCCGAGGACCTACCTCGATTGCCTCGCCAGCGGGAAATTAATTTTGTGATCGAGATTGTGCCTGGTATGGGACCTTTATCAAAGGCTCCTTACCGTATGGCTCCCGCTGAGTTGAGAGAGTTGAGGGCACAGTTGCAGGAGTTGCTTGCCAAGGGGTACATTAGTCTTAGCTTTTCCCCTTGGGGTGCACCAGTGTTGTTTGTGAAGAAGAAGGATGGTAGTTTGAGGCTGTGCATTGACTACCGACAGTTGAATCAGGTGACTGTTAAGAACAAGTATCCGTTGCCGCATATTGATGACTTGTTCCACTAGCTCCAGTCTGCTCGAGTGTTCTCGCAGATTGATTTGCAGTCCGATTATTATCTTGTGGATTTGAGAGTCTGACGTGGAGAAGACGGCGTTCAGCTCGAGATACGGGCATTATGAGTGTCTGGTGATGTCGTTTGGGCTCACCAATGCCCCCGCAGCGTTTATGGATTTGATGCAGAGGGTGTTCCGTCCCTACTTGGACCAGTTCATGGTCGTGTTTGTGGATGACATCCTTATTTATTCACAGTCTGTTGATGAGCATGCGTATCATTTGTGGGTTGTGTTGCAGGCTTTGCGAATCGGAGGTATGCTAAGCTCAGCAAGTATGAGTTTTGGCTTCACAAGGTGCACTTTTTGGGGCACGTGATTTCTGGTGATGGTATTTTCATGGATCCAGCCAAGGTCGAGGCAGTAATGCAGTGGCCGAGGCTAAGGTCCGTGATAGAGATTCAGAGTTTCTTGGGGCTTCTAGGCTATTACCGGAGGTTTATTCATGATTTTTCTCGTGTTGCAGCCCCGATGACCAGGCTTACGTGGAAAGATGTGCCATTTGTCTAGACTTGTGAGTGTGAGCAGAGCTTTATGGAGCTTAGGCGGTTGCTCACCTCGACACCAGTGTTGGTGTTACCTTCTTGATTGGAAGGTTTTGTGGTGTGTACAGATGCTTCCGGGATTGGGTTGGGTGCTGTGCTGATACATCACGGTAGAGTGGTGGCCTATGCATCCCGACAGCTAAAGCCCCATGAGAAGAACTACCCTACCCATGATCTTCAGTTAGCGACTGTGATCTTTGCATTGAAGATTTTGAGGCATTATATGTATGGTGAGAAGTTTGAGGTGTTCACACACCATTAGAGTTTGAGGTATGTGTTCACTCAGAAGGACCTCAACCGTAGGCAGAGGCGATGGATGGAGTATATGAAGGAATTCACCCTATCTTATCAGCCGGGCAAGATGAACGTCGTTGCCGATACCTTGAGTAGGAAGGTCGTTGTCAGCACCATGATGATGAGGAAGTGGAGGCTTTGGGAACAGGTGCCGGTTGTGACATTTAGGCTTAAGGTTCCTTAGGAGCCGGGGTCAGCTGTTCTTGCAAGCTTGACTGTCACGCCTGCAATTCGTCGCCAGGTGACAGATGCTCAGCGTGCAGACCCTGAGTTGCCCTGAATTTTGGCTTTGGCTGATGTGGACTACGTCAAGGAAGGAGCTGTGAGATTCCGTTGTAGGCTGTACGTCCCAGTCGAGGAGCAGGTGAGGCGTGCGGTGTTACGGGAGGCTCATGGGAGTCGGTACACTGTGCACCTGGGCGCGATGAAGAAGTATCGAAACTTGAAGAGGCAATTCTGGTGGCCAGGCATGAAGAGAGATATTTTCGAGTATGTGGCCCGATGACTGACCTGTCAGCAGGTGAAGGCAGAGCATCAGTGACCAGGAGGTACTCTTCAGCCCTTGGCTGTTCTTGCGTGGAAATGGGACCACGTGACCATAGATTTTATGGTGGGATTGCCGAGGACTCCGAGTGGGCAGGATAGTATTTGGTTGTTGGTGGATAGGCTGACGAAACTGGCTCGGTTGTTACTGATCAAAGTCAGCTAGAGTGTGTCTAAGTTGGCTCATCTTTATGTGGAGCGGATCGTACCTTTGCATGGGATTCCAATTTCCATTGTGTCCGATCGAGATCCACATTTCACTTCTGGATTCTGGAGGAGTTTCCAGTGAGCCCTTGGCAGGAAGTTAGCATTTAGCTCAGCGTATCATCCTTAGTTAGATAGTCAGTCAGAGAGGACCATTCAGATGCTAGAGGATATGTTGAGATCCTGTTACCTAGAATGGCAAGGGAGTTGGATTCACCATCTACCATTGGTGGAGTTTACCGACAACAACGGCTATCATTCGAGCATTGGGATGGCTCCTTATGAGGCGTTGTACGGGTGACCGTGTCAGACTCCACTCGATTGGTCAGAGGTTGGTGAGTGTGTTGTGACAGACCGGAGCTAGTACATCAGTGTATTGATGTGGTGCATCTCGTCCGTCAGAACATGTTGGCGGCGCAGAGTCGGCAGAAGAGTTATGCCGATCGGAAAAGGTAGCCACTCTATTTTACGATCGGTGACCGTGTATTTTTTAGGGTTTCTCCCATGAAGGGAGTGATGCATTTTGGACAGCATGGGAAGTTAAGTCCCCGCTACGTTAGTCATTTCCTCATCGTGGAGCACATCGGCGAGGTTACTTATCAGTTGCAGCTACCCCCTCAGTTTACAACGGTGCATGACGTGTTCCATGTCTCGATGTTGAGGAAGTATATGCCCCATTTTTCTCATGTGTTGGAGGATTCGGTTTGGCCCGAGGTGACTCCCAATCTATCTCTACCAGAATTCCCTATCCGTATTGAGGATCGGCGAGAGCAGCACCCGCAAAACAAGGTTATCCCTCTGGTTAAGGTGGTGTGGTAGTGGCACTATGGTGGTGAAGCTTCTTGGGAGCGTGAGGACGAGATGCATCAGTAGTTCTCCTTTTTGTTCGAGTGAGTACCCCCTTTTCTTCCCTTGTGCTTTGATTTAAATTTTGAGGATGAAATTTGTTTAAGGGGGGAGGGCTGTAATATCTCGGACCCTTCGGATCCCTCTTCTTAGGTCTTGGATCTATTTTCGTGGAGATTTTGTTCTCATTTTACGTGGGGTTATCTTTCGGACATCTTTCGGGTTCGGATCCGTGCGTTTCGGATCAGTTTCGGAGGTCCCGGAACGTGTTCCATGGTTTCCCATGTTTTTCCCTGACAGGACCTACGGAACCCCGTAGCGGGTGAACCGGGTCGTTCACCTACTCAGGAATGGTACTACAGTGATCAGCGCGTTCCAACGATCGTGGCGATATATTTTTCTTTTTTGGGGTATTTTTTGGAATTTCTGGATTTTCTATATAAACCCATATTTTCTTTTTCTTTTTCCCTTTCTTCTTCTTTCTTCCTCTTCCTTCTTCCTCCCGTGAGCGACCACCCCCCTTCCTCTCTCTCTTCATCCGGCGTGACCGCGGCGGCGCCCCTCCCCGGCTGTAGACGGCAGTGAGGTGACGGCGTGGCCGCGTGTGGCTCGTGGGATTTCGTGAAGGAACGACAGTTCTAAAAGTTTCTTCTTCTCGTTCGGCGGCGTTTTGGCAGAGCTCGTGCTCCATTGAGGTAGGGAGACGGATCCCCAAGCTCATCCCGTCGTCCCCCATGATTTGTAGGCCGAGGAGAGATCCCGAGGGGCATTTTTGAGCCGAGTAGGGCAAAATCCATGTTTTGGGGGTTGTGTGCCGATCTACCATTTCGTCGCGTTTCGGACCGAATCGAGGGCGTAGATGCATGCTAGGGGCTATAGAGGAGCTTCCACCTTATTTCCCCCCTCATCCGTGGATGATCGGGGCGTGGAACAAGTTTTTGGGTTTGTTCCCGTCGGCCCGTTCTCGGGACGATTTGGCGGTCCTTCCAGAGACCGCCAGAGCCTTTGGCGGCCAAGGGTAGGTGCGTTAGAGCCTGTGGCAGCCCAAGGTGGGTGCGCCATAGGGCACTATTTTGTCTGCAGGTCCCCATGTCTTCTGGGGGCTACACGATAGACCGCCAGAAGATGTGGCGGCCGAGGGTCAGACCGCCATAGGGCGAGTTTACCCTTGATTTCTGACTGTTGGTTTTCGACCGTTGGGAGTTTTTGGGGTGTGGCGGCCGAAGGTACGCCCGCCACATCCTTGTGGCAGACCGAGGTAGGACCGCCATTTCTTTCGCAACCCAAGGTGTGGCAGCCCATTGTTGGACTGCTACAGTCCCTGTGGCAGCGCAATGTTGGACCGCCAGACTTTGTGGCGGCCCAAAGGTGGATTGCCAGAGATCTATGTCTGACCAGAGTTATGTTTTACCGATTCGAGTCCCAGGTTAGTGGATCTCGATCCGCGTGCTTCCCCGTGGTCTGACTGATGCTGGACATCATGTGGGGGCCGCACGTGAGGGTGCCGTGGGATCCCGGGAGTTGGTGTTCTCGGCTCGTGTCACTGTGAGTCGGTGTCGGTATGAGGAGCGGCCCTTGTACATTGTCTGGTTTAGACGTCATTTATCGTTGACTAGAGAGTCTACTCCTTTACTGACCCGCCACTAGTCGTAGCCTTCCGACACGCGAGTGGTCCCACCAGAGAGTGGTGGCGAGGCTACCCTGAGTGACGGTTTTAGACTAGTTTCCGTCGGGCCCCACGTCTACCAGCCAGAGTCCGGCTGAGGGAAAAACCAGTCAGAGGGCCATGCCAGAGACACACGGTCTGTGTGTTCACATGTGGTTGGGGGCGGTTGGACCCGCGCTGACGAGCGCGACCCCAGCTAGTCACTTGTTCTGTGGTTACTAGTACGGTATCCTCGTTCCACCAGGGGTCGAGGGGGACACCCGAGGCGCAGTTTAAGTCGTCAGTGGACGCATCCGGCCTTGCTTCTAGTGGGTTGGTACTCCTGTCTTTGTCTGGTAGTGATTCTTGTGTTTTCTCTAGTTTTTGACGAGTTTTCTCGATTTTTGTGCCGTATGTTCGGTAGTAGCCATCGTAGTAGCTTGTAGTTACTTTCCGCGTAGTTTCTCGATTTGCGAGGTGGGGACCGGATGATCCCTACTGAGCCTTCTGTTTTGAGGCTCATTCCCTACGTGTTTTCACCGTGTTTCAGGTGAGACGAGGCTTCAGGGGAGCGCTTCAGAGGCTCCGCGTGGTTCGGGTGCCCAGGGTTAGTTGCCAGTTGCTAGTTCCGGGGTATGCCCCGTGTAGTTGTACTTTTCTCTTTGGACTATACTAGTTGTGGACTATTGTCTTTTTAGACTGCTGTTATTATTGTGGACCATGTAATTTAATTAATGTAAATTATTGCTTCCTACTTAATTCATTTAATCTGCGTAGCTCTGTAATTATTTTAGATTCTTGTGTATCTGCACACCATCCTTTCAACCCTTCCGAGTCTTCGGGCTCGTGGGTGGCGGTTCGAGATTCGGGCTATCGGGCCTTCCCGGTGTTCGGATCTCGGGTCGTTACAAGAATGGTCATTCTATGAATGATTGTTCCACTATGAGAATTGATGCTGATTGATTTGCTAGAAGGTATAGGAATCCATCTATTTGTGTTAACACTAACCCCTCGGGACCCAAGATGGCTTGGGTACCCAAATCTCTGAAATGAGAAGTTATTTTGCAAGGGCGCCTTAAAGCCAAGGAAAGTCAATAAATAAAGGACTCTCAAGGCGAGAGATAAAAATGGTTTGCTTTGAAATTTATTTTTCTTAAGTTCACTTTGAAAGATCTACAAAGGTAAAAATTGAGTTCGGAGTTGTTTCATGTTTTGTGAACAAATCTGGTTTTTGAATGTTTTATTTTGAACATAAAGTCTCTTACCTCTTCATTCAATTTTTATGAATAACAATGCAGTTTTGCTTACACAGTTTACATACTTAACCTCTGGCACATATCATACACATCCTTGCATGTTTGTAACTAGGGATTGTCTTCGATCATCTATCCATTTACATGCGTATACTTGCATACATAGAAAACAAATGCACATATCCTTGCATACTTGTGAATAGAAATAATTTCTCATCAACCTTGCATTCACGTGCAAATGCTTGTGCATGCCTTCTATTTTTGTGTGCTTGAATGTCAAGACTTTTTGGTATATAAAATGGCATTTGTGAAAGAGCGGATTACGTCCACTTGGAAGCACTCCCTATGCGTGATCAGGGTCTTCGGACCTCCACCTCCACCACGTACCGAAAATCACCTTGTTTGAAAATATTGCAATATCTTTTGCTTGATTGCTTGTATATACTTTATGCAACATTTTCTTAAAAATCTTCTAAGACCTCACCTCCTTGATAAATAAAACACAGTGTTCTTGATTTTTTGTGAACCATGACATATACAAAGGAGGAGGATTTATTTCTAACTGTGCATAGATTTAGGGGGAGTCATAACTATGTCTAGGCAAATTCATTTTCTACATACAAAGTAATTACCCATACTTTATTCAAAAATGATGCATATGACTTTGATTGATAAGGATTTCAGAAGTTCCTTTTAACACTTCAAGAGAAATAATTTTCTACATGAAAATTAAGAGAATCGTGAGGAAAAAGCTACCTACCCCGCAAGCTTCAATAAGTGGAATGTCCAACAAAGTAGTCAGCAATCCCCACTAAAATAAATGATGAAACTCGTGTCGAAAGGTGAAACAAAAATCCACATTGCGTGATGAATCCTAGTAGCCAGGAAACCCCATTGAGACATGTGAGGTGACTCGCGTCGAACGGTGAAATCTAATAAAAGAAAAGTAAACAAAAAGGGGTTGTGTGAAGCTACCAAAAGTCGAGGACCAAAATGAAAGTGTAGGAAGGAAATAACCCTCTAGTGTTTTCTAGAAATTCTATTCATATCCATATAATTTTGAAGTTCATTGCTCATTTACACAAATTTTAACTTTGGGTATTATTGTGACGACTGTATAACTTGAATTTGTTCTTATCATGGTTTATGAAATACCTTTTGCATATGCATGCACTATCTTTTTTGATTATCCTTCATGTCTCACATTTGATTTTGAATGAACAGTTTGGTTGTTATCATCTTACCCCACTAAGGGGGAGTAATAGAGATACTTGTCTGCTTGACTCTAATGCTTACTTGCTTGTTTGCTTGCCTGCATACCTCATTTCATACTTCAGCTCGCATAGATGCATCTTTAGGTTATACATGTAAATAATAGGTTAAATAATCTCATTGTCAGTCGTTTTTGTTCATGACAATAGGGGGAGAATAATGTGCTCTTTAGCATAACATTTGTATATAGTTTAGTTTGGCCACACGTTTTATGCATAGCTGAGTCTTACATTCTACATATAGTTCAAAAATTGAGAATTTGGACATATTTCAAACATCTTGCATATTGCACATCAAATGTTATTTTCATACTTGGTGTACATGGTTTACACACCTTCCTTTCATGGTAGGTTATTGATGGGTTCATGCGCCTTTACTTCATATTTTTGTCTCTTTTCATTTCTAGTCCCCCGCCTTTTGATAATGCCAAAGGGGGAGAGAGAGTTAAGTGGCCACAATATTTTTTCATCATCAAAAAGGGGGAGATTATTGGGTTCGTTGCACTCCCTCTTTGTCTTTGATAATAGTTTTGATGATAACAAAATATTGTGTGTGTTGCGTGTGTATAAAGTGACATACGTGTGTTCAAGTGTTATGGAAAATGAGCTAATATGTTGCATCTTCTTTTGGAGGTTGTTGCATTTCGCATAGCTGCATGGTATGTAGTTATTTATTTTTGAATGAGAAATATGTTTCAGAAGCATCATGCTTATATTGGTTCCTATACTTCTATTCAAAGCATTGTTTGAATGGAGGATTTTATGAAGCTAGTCTGATTTGAATCACTATGTGCATCGACCCATAGAAATGTGCATGGACTTGTCAATCGGCTGATATACAATGTGCATCGACTTGATTATAGGGTGTTTCAAAAGTGCATCGACCTGCTCTTGGTGCTCTCCTTGTGCAACATCGACATGCCCATTTGTTGCATCGACCTCACCATGCTCTTATCTTAATGCACCTCATTCATGGTTCACATCTCATATCTTTCATGGACTTATATTTATAAGTTCTTCAATATCATGAATGAGTTCCATTATGCTTGAATACGTGCTTCTTGCTAATCTTGAATATTTGAGTGAAAGATCCTCATACTGTTGTGGATGCATGCAAAGTTTTGTTTTAATTTAAGATGTGGAATTTAGTGCTTAAAGGATGTCATCATTCACTTCTCAGATCTTGCAGGTGAGGTGTCGACCCCATGGGATGTCTACACAACAGACAGTCCAGGCAGTCCAGAGTGTCGACACTTCTGCTGGTGCTGTTTCATGCATGATATTTGCTAAAGTTTGATCATGATGAAATATTGTCATGTGGCATACTCATATTGCTTGGCAAAGTTGGTTTTCGCTTGTCCTTGAAAAACTGGGTTTTCAAGTGTCCTCATGCATTTTGATATTGAGGATTTCATGTTAGTTGTTCAAGCATTTTGATTGTTTAAACTTATATGCTTTCAAAGGATTAAACCTTTCTATAAGCTCATGTTGATCATGGTGAAACTTAGGACAATGGCATTCTTATATTGCATTGTGAATGACTAATTTAACCAACTCTTCAAATGGGTCTCTACATGGATTTTACAAAGATCATGCATGTTTAGCATGTATACATCAACTGTGGTTTGGGATTCATAATGCAGGCTGAAGTTTGGTGTTAGCTGCTCTTTTAGCATTCATTTAACTCTTTATCTTCATATTGATATCTATGGTTCAGGACATGAAGAATAAAAGTCCAAGTGTTTGTGTTAATGCAAAAGGTAAGTTTGATTTGAGTGAATTGGTTGTGGAAACTAGAAAGTGAAGCATTGAGTTATATATTACCTTCAATCTGTTGGATCCATGGTAAGCATTCTTGTATGAATGCATTTCAATTTGGCTTGTTACTTGTTGAGGAGTGTATGCTTTGACAGTGTTTCTTATGCATATAATCCTAGGAGTGTTAATGCTTTCATGATGCTCAACACATTCATTGGCATTTGTTTGAATGCGGTTTAATGAGCCAATACCTTGTTTCAGTGCATGGTAATTTGGTATAATCTTATGTTAAGAAAATTTCGGGTTTTCAATTGAATTTAGTGCATTTTTATTCATGTTAGTAAAAGTGTCGACTCTTAGAGTCAACACTTATTTCTCTATGCGCTGGTTTTGGCATTTCCAGAACACAAGTGAAAATGTATCGACTCTGAGCGTCGACACTTTTTTATCAGTGCTTTATTTTTCTTGTGTGCTGGCCAAAAGTGTCGACTCTGAGAGTCGACACTTTTTCCCTGGGTCCTTCTTTAGGGTGTTGGCAGAACTCTGTGCAAAAAGTGTCGACTCACAGAGTCGACAATTTGTCTGCTGCTTTCGGAACGGGTTTTCAGAATGGGTTTCGAAACCCACCTTTTCTGATCTGATTGCCATGATGTTTTACACCCTTACCCTTAGGGTTTTACCACTTGTTTTGGTGTTGTTTTGAGAGGTTTTGACATGAGCTTTCATGTCATTTGATCATCCTTTTGTGCTGATATAAGATTGCTGCGATTTCAGGTTTCTATGGTGAGAATGGGAAAGGGAAAAACATCCCTGGCCGCAGGTGGGAGAGGAAGAGAGGGTTTTTGAGTGTTAATGTTATTCCTTCCTCTTGAAGGGGTGATCAAGATTCGAATCATTTATATCTTCATCCGTCTTCAAGCATTCAAGGCTCGTCGTGGGCGAATCTCCGAGAAAGAGCTTCGTCGGCTTCGCATTGTTCAAGATATATCCCCCCACCATCAAAGCTTCAAGGAAAACATTTTTGGCCGGCCTCCACTCATGAAGGATATATTTCTACATCTTCTCCATGTCCTTTTAGTGTTGTTCATTGATCAATCTTTATCTGAAGCATGTATTGAACATTTGTCTTTATTTTTATGAACATCGAGATATTTGTGTGTGGACGGAGCTGCATCTCCGTGTGTGGTTTCAGTGCGGGGTGAGCTCTCCGATTGTGTGTGTCTATGCTGCGGTGGCAGCGGTCTGGGGCTAGGCCGCGTGTGTGCAGATTGCTGCGGAAGCGGCGTGTGTGGTGTTGGGGTTCGTCCCTGTAGTTGCTACGGTTTATAGCGTGTTAGTGATGCCTCACCGGGTTCGGTGAGGGGTGGAGGTAGGGAGCCCGTCGTGGTCCCGAACCACCTAAAAATCTCTGTGTTCATTGTGGTTTGCCTGTGTGATTATCATTTTTTCTATCTCCGTTCATAGGTCTATTTATAGATTTTCATTCACTGCTCTACTACACATTGCTACCTCTGCTATTTGTATTTGGGTGTAGTTAACTTGTTCTTTGCATTGTATATCTGTGTGAGATCGGAAAGACTGAGACAACATTTAAATCTCAGTTAAGTTTAGGCTAATTAACGTAGTTAATTCTGATTCCGCTATGATTGGTTTAGATCATTTTTAAAATCCGTCATCTCGGTAAGGGGATAATTCAACACCCCTTCTTGTCTGCCATCTATTCTGGGCCAACATTCTCCGTAGTCCCCTCTGTGAATCATAGGAAGGGAGGTTTTCGACCTCGGTTTTGTTAGTTGCTAGGTGTAGCTCACTGAGTTCCCTCTACAGATTGTAGAGGAAGGGAGATTGATCTCCGGGTTCCTTCTGGGCTTCCAGAAGAAGCGAGGAGAGTGTTCCTCGGGGGTTGAAGCTGTGTTCAGATGTTGTTGCAGATTAAGTCTCCTTGTTGCTTTGTTTAGCAAAGAAGCCTCACTCCAAGAGAATAAGGGGTGGATGTAGATTGCTAGTAGCAATCGAACCGGTCCAGGGAATTCCTCCCTAGGGCAGCAAAGATTGTCTCGTGCCTTGGGCACCCTACATGAAAAATATGAAACCTCAGAAGACGTGGCGTTTGGAGTCTCATCCTTAGACTCCAACGACTATGAGGATGGCCGTAAGGTCAGACATCGAAAAGACAGCCACAAGAGGGAAGAAGCAGAAGAAACGACTTCAGTCTTTGACCGCCTCACATATCCGAGTCGGGTCAGAAGGAAAGTCCACAGCCGGAAGGGAAAGATGCAGGTTTTTTTCCAGCAATATGGCCGGTGTCACCGGGAAATATAACACACTGCCAAACCAGCCTGAAGAGCTGATTAAATTGGCACACGGGCCAAATGCCGTCACAAGAAGAAGCCGAGCAGCGAAAGAAAAGATAATGGCTGCCAACGAAGCTCAAGAAGTCACTATGATGACAGTCAATGTAGTGACTGCAGAAGAAGAATACAACCCTCTGGGTGTTTCCACTGAAGAAATGTCAGGAGAAATACAGATCCCGACAACCCTGGATCCCACGATCCAGATGATGTTCAAAAGATATCAGCATGAGATTGACTCCCTCAGAAGACAGCTCAATGAAAGAGGCGAGCATACACCTGTCTCCAAGCATGCTGAGCCAGCTGGGCAGACTTCCAACTCGATAAGGGTGGCCTTTCCGGTCCATCCTGCTCAAACTGACAAAGGCAAGGTGCCGAGTCAACCTTCTCTACAACAAGCAGCAGCTCAACCCTCTGCGTCTCAAATGCATCCTGCCGTGCCTGCTCTACATACAACAATTATGACCACCCCCTTCAGCCAGCGGCGAGCACACCTCTTCCCGGAGCCCATAGATCCGGATGTGGCTGGCAAGTTGATGATAGAATAAATTATTGAAATGAAGCTGTCCGAAAGGACTGGGGATTCCAGTACCTATGATGTTTATAAGGTACCATATCTTGCGCATTATGCTGCTAAGAAACTATCACCAGGCGTCAGCAAGCCACCGAAATTTGAAAAATTCAATGGCCAGGGCTCCCCCAAAGAGCATATAGCCTACTATACAACAATTATGGGTGACCTGGCATCTGATGAATCCTACCTCCTGAAATTCTTCGGCTCGTCCCTTACAGGGTTAGCCTTTGAATGATACTTTGGCCTACCGGCTGGGTCAGTGACTGATTGGCCCGATATGCAGCGGAAATTCCGGGACCGATTTCATATTACAGAAAGAGAAATCACAATGGCCGAGCTATATGCAACAAGGCAGAAGCAAGGTAAGACTGCTCTGGATTATATAAAAAGATGGAGGAACCTCGCCATGAGATGCAGGCGGCCTCTGCATCAGGAGGACGCCGTCCAAATTTGCAAGCAGAATCTTTGGCGGGAGACTCTCGAAAGAATGATTGGAATGGAGATAAGGTCGTTTGACCGACTAAACAATACCGTGGCGGAGGTCGACGCCTTCCTCTCCAGTGGTCCTTCAATTGCTACTGCTGTATACCATAAAGCTAGATCGGCTGATAAACGACCCATGCCTGCAGAAGTCGGTACAATAGACTTCAAGATGTTTAAGCAACAAAAAGATAAAGAAAAAGGCGTTACCCGCCCTCCTCCCGTCGGGCCGGCTGATCAGAAGGATGGCCCCGCTCTGCGAGCCAGGATGAGCAAGCCTTATTCCTTTCCTAAGGAAAAGACTCGGCTCCTATTTGAATGGGCCATCCAATTTGACAAAATTGTCCTTCCAGATCCAAAGAGACCTGATGATGCCAAAAGAAAAGATGACCCCCACTTCTGCCCATATCACCAGGCGTTGGGTCATCCCATTGAAGATTGCTATGTATTCAAAGATGGTATTGAAAGAATGATTAAGAAAGGGGAACTACAGCTGGGTGAATACAGAGTGGACCCGCCACGCCCGCATGAGTTGCCTGAGCTAAAAAGAGCAGTAAACATGATATCCCTATACCGGCAATTGCCTAAAGGGGTGTCAAAAGCCTGTGCAAATGGCCCCGATGGACCCGTCCTGCGGGGGCATGTCAAATCCCCGGGCCTGATGAAGAAAATGAAAAGTGAATCAAAAGTGCCAGATGTGCTAGATAACCCCTTAGGGGTGCAGATGCCGACCACCAAAAGGAAGGAAAAAGCAGATGCGAAGAAATACAAGGAGGGACAAAGTCTTCTCCTGTAACATGTTGTCGGTCTCACCCGGCAATGGCCATACTCTCAAGCAAGATGATGGAGAGATATGCTCCACACCGATAAGGTCAGAGCAAGCCAAAGCTTCAGTCTCCCGTCATGATGATAAAACCAGGGAGAAATATGGGCATCTCCCGCCACCAAAGGAAGAAGCTGCTACCCCACTCCTCCTCCATATGAAGGCATAAGGGCAAAGATGTCAATCTCTGAAAGCCTGGACGCATCTGGCGTCTTTAATAGAACACTGCCAATCCCTCCTATGATCGGGACAGAGGGCAACGTTCTTGGCCTCGCCATGATGACAGAATTATATGAAAAAATTGCAAGAAGTTGAAGTGCTGTAGAGCAAGCTGAATGAAATGGGTGTTCATATACCTGGTCTGCACTCAAATCCACCAATTCTGACGGTGGCGGGTGGGCCCAAAATATAACAGATGAGGGAAATGAAACCTGCCGAGGAAGAAATTACTAAGGCAGAACTGTATGAGACTAAACAAAGGGCTTATGACACCCTGCTCTGGGGCAGATGTATACCAAAAAAAAAAGAGAAGAAAAAAAAATGATGATGATGAAGGATGCCAATGATACCCCTTCCTGGGGGCAGATGTACACACAAAAAAAAATGATGAGGGATGCCAATGATACCCTTTCCTGGGGGCAGATGTACACGCAAAAAAAATAATGAGGGATGCAGATGATACCTCGTTCTGGGGGCAGATGTATTAACACACACACAAAAATGATGAAGGGTATGGATGATACCCCGTCCTGGGGGCACATGTGGGTAAAAAATGATGATAAAAAAATGATGAAATAAAAAAATATGGATGGTACTCCCATTTGAGGGGTGATGCACATCAAAAAATGAAGAAAAAATGACAAAGATGATGAAATAAGGGAAGATACAGATGATACCCCATTTTAAGGAGGGGGATGCATAACAAAAAAAAAGAAAAGAAAGAAGAAGAAAATAGGAAGGAAAAAAATGATGATTATGAGATGATGAAAGTTCCAAATGGTACCCCATCCCGGGGGTCGATGTATGCCAAACAATGAGAAATATTGATGGTATCCCATTTTTGGGACAAATGTACGTCAAAAGGATGATGGAAAACACACATGGTTCCCCATTCTAGGGGTAAATGTATGAAATGTCAATGGCAGCATGCATGGCCGTTGCTGGATATGCTCACCCCTCTAAAAGGGGCAATGATCACTTACGGCAATGATGAATAAAATCGGAGCATTGACCTTTCAAGGGCCATCCTATCGCAGACTCTTACACTACACGTCTGCTGCTGATGTCAGTGATTATCCAAATGATGGAATCCCAGATGGCAATGAATAATGAATGATGGATCAATGAAGAATGATGGAAGCTCGCCTAATCACCGGCATTCAGGTCAACGGATGCTCACAAATACGGATTGCCAGTATGGCCAGCTAAGAGAAATCAAAATTCTAGCTTTCGGTGCCCAGGCCGACAGATATTCTACCATCGGCACTCAAGCCGACCAATGTTCAAAGACTACCAGAGAAAAGTCAACAGAATCAGTGATATGCAAAGATGTAGATATCCAGCTGATCAGAGCCACATTAACAATGAAGCCTACCCTTCCAGCGAACGGCTTCGTGCCCGAGCTGCCATACACATCTCTGAATCAATTCAGACCTTTCGTATGGGTAGATTATGAAGCCCTATTCCTTTGCGTTAATGTTAAACCCCAACATTGACGATGAAACATACGTTTCCGGCGAACGGCTTCATGCCCAAGCTGCTATGCATCAACATTAATTCAGACCTTCCATCTGGATTGCATGATGAAACCCCACCCCTTTCTTGGTCTAGTGGAACTCCGCCCTAGCCGAGCTACCCTTTTTCTTGGTCTAGCGGCACTCCGCCCTAGCCAAGCTACCCTTTTCTTGGTCTAGCGGCACTCCGCCCTAGCCGAGCTACCCTCTTCTTGGTCTAGTGGCGCTCCACCCTAATCGAGCTACCTCTCCTTGGTTTAGTGGCATTCCGCCCTAACCAAGCTACCCTTTTTCTTGGTCTAGCGACATTCCGCCCTAACCAAGCTACCCTTTTTCTTGGTCTAGCGACATTCTTCCCTAACCGAGCTACCTTAAACTTGGTCTAGTGGCATTCAGCCCCAACCGAGCTACCTTAAACTTGGTCTAGTGGCATTCTGCCCTAACCAAGCTACCTCAAACTTGGTCTAGCGACACTCCGCCCTAATCAAGCTACCTCAAACTTGGTCTAGTGGCACTCCGCCCTGATCGAGCTACCTTTACCTTGGTTTAGTGGCACTCCGCCTAGACCGAGCTACCCTCCCCTTGGTCCAGTGGCACTCCGCCCTGGCCAAGCTACTTAAACTTGGTCTAGTGGCATTCTGCCCCAACCGAGCTACCTTAAACTTGGTCTAGTGGCATTCTGCCCTAACCAAGCTACCTCAAACTTGGTCTAGCGGCACTCCGCCCTAATCAAGCTACCTCAAACTTGGTCTAGTGGCACTCCGCCCTGATCGAGCTACCTTTACCTTGGTTTAGTGGCACTCCGCCCAGACCGAGCTACCCTCCCCTTGATCCAGTGGCACTCCGCCCTAGCCAAGCTACTTAAACTTGGTCTAGTGGCATTCTGCCCTAACCGAGCTACCTTAAACTTGGTCTAGTGGCATTCTGCCCCAACCGAGCTACCTCAAACTTGGTCTAGCGGCACTCCGCCCTAATCAAGCTACCTCAAACTTGGTCTAGTGGCACTCCGCCCTAATCGAGCTACCTTTACCTTGGTTTAGTGGCACTCCACCCAGACCGAGCTACCTTTCCCTTGGTCCAGTGGCACTCAGCCCTGGCCGAGCTACTTATATCTTAGTCTAGAAGCACTCTGCTCTGACCGAGCTACCCTTATCATTGTCTAGTGGTACTCCACCATGATCAGGCTACCCACACCTCGGTTTAGCGGCACTCTGCCCTGACCGAGCTCGCATATAATAAATAACATCACCAATGCGGGTCCTACGCCCGAATGGGCTCAAATCTATCCTTTACACTAGCATTACCTTCTTGCTAATGAATAAGCCTTTTCTCGGTGCAAGGCCTTGTGCCCTAGTCGACTCTCTCAATATCCTCCTCTTATACGAGTTCAAAAAAAAAAGGAAATGATAAAAAAAATGATGATAAGAAATGGGGGCTTAAAATAGAGGTGCCCCGCCGGACTTGTCCAAAACATTTTGGACGAGTGCAAAAATGGCAAACAACCCGGCTGTGGCGAAAACCCGAAAGGGCGCTACGGGCAAAATTGGGTACCCCGCCACGTGAAAACCCGAGAGGGCGCGTGGACAAAAGCAAGAGGGCGCTGGCTACGGTGAAAACCTGAAAGGGCACTTGGGTCAGTAACGTGGTAATATAAAAAGTTCACTTCATGAATCTCCTTCGGCATCACATCCACCGCATGTCCCATCGATGATGAAACCTCGTTGGTCATGAGGCATATCGTCTCGATCAATGCTAAAGCCCATCTCAGAATAGACCTTCCGTCTGTTCTGATAAAACCCTTCCACTTTCTGCCTGAGACCCACCACGGTAAAACCTATCCAGTTTAGATCTTACATCTATTCTGATGAAACCTATCATACGTCCCACCGTGATAAAACCCGCTATTGATCGATTGGCACACTGCCCGATCAGCAATGAAACCTATCCGGTTTAGACCTTACGTCTATCCCGATGAAACCTATGAAATCCTTGCATTGGTATGAACCCAATACCGATGATGAAACCTGCTACTGATCGATTGGCACACTGCCCGATCAGCGATGAAACCTGTCCGGTTTAGACCTTACGTCTATCCCGATGAAACCTATGAAATCCTTGCATTGGTATGAACCCAATACCGATGATGAAACCCGCTACTGATCGATTGGCACACTACCCGATCAACGATGAAACCTGTCCGGTTTAGACCATACGTCTATCCTGATGAAGCCCATGAAATCCTTGCTTCGATATAGACCCAATATCGATGATAAGAGCAGCTACTAATGGAGCGGCCAGCCGCCTGATCAATGCTAAAGCCCGTTCGGGGTAGACTTTCTGTCTGATCTGATGAAAATGCTACACCCGTTCTCAAATCAACCCGGACCTCCCGTCCGGATAGATGATAAAACCCCATCTCTTTACGTTAATGTTAAACCCCACATTAACGATGAAACCTACATTTCCAGTGAATGGCCTCGTGCTTAGGCTGCTACACACATCCTCAGGTCGATCTGGACCTTCTATCTGGATGGACGATGAAATACTATTCCCTTGCGTTGATGGCAATACCCACATCAACGATGCAGCCATGCTCCCGGCGAACGGCTTCGCGCCTAAGCCACAAAACAACCTCGAGTCGACCCAGGCCTTCCGCCTAGGTGGATGATGAAACCATATGCCCCTTGGATTGGTGTTAGCACCCACATCAATGATGATACATGCACAAGCTGCGCACATGGATTACAAAGCCAAAGTCCCAACAATAAAAAAAAAGAGAAAGAGACAAAATGGGGGGCTAAAAATAGAGATGCCCCGCCAGACTTGTTCAGGCATTCTGAGCAAGGGCAAAAATGGCCAAAAACCCAGCTGTGGTGAAAACCCGAAAGGGCACTACAGGCAAAATCGGGTACCCCGCCACGTGAAAACCCGAAAGGGCGCGTGGGCAAAAGCAAGAGGGGGCTGGCTCCGGTGAAAACCCGAAAGGGCACTTGGGTCGTTAATGTAGTTATTCAAAAGTTCCATGCCAACCGGCACGCTGCCTTCACCTCCCCTTCACTTATGAAGCCTTTCGTTGGTCAGCTGGCTCCACACCCCAACGATGATAAAACCTTTCCAGGGTAGACCTTACGTTTATCCTGATATAATCTGCATACCCTCTTACAAATGTCCCACCGACAATAAAACCCATCACCATTCTGATAAAGCCTGGCCAGTTCAGACCTTACGTCTGTCCTGATGAAACTCTTAAACCTTCTCTTGATCGATCGGCTCCTTGCCCGGTCAGCAATGAAACTCTACCAGGATAGACCCTACGTCTATCCTGATGAAACCTACGTATTGCTTAGCAAAGTCCCACATATGATAAAATCCTATCCAGGCTAGACCTTACGTCTATTCTGATGAAACCTATGAAACTTATTTGCATCGATATAAACCCAATGTCGATGATGAAACCAACTATTGATCGACTGGCACCCCGCCTGATCAATGATAAAACCCTATCCAGGCTAGACCTTACATCTATTCTGATGAAACCTATGAAACTTCTTTGCGTCGATATAAACCCAATATCGATGATGAAACCAGCTATTGATCGACTGGCACCCCGCCCGATCAATGATAAAACCCTATCCAGGCTAGACCTTACGTCTATTCTGATGAAACCTATGAAACTTCTTTGCGTCGATATAAACCCAATATCGATGATGAAACCAGCTGTTGATCGACCGGCACCTCGCCCGATCAATGATGAAACCCTATCCAGGCTAGACCTTACGTCTATTCTGATGACACCTATGAAATTTCTTTGCGTCGATATAAACCCAATATCGATTATGAAACCAGCTGTTGATCGACCGGCACCTCGCCCGATCAATGATGAAACCCTATCCAGGCTAGACCTTACGTCTATTCTGATGAAACCTATGAAACTTCTTTGCGTCGATATAAACCCAATATCGATGATGAAACCAGCTGTTGATCGACCGGCACCTCGCCCGATCAATGATGAAACCCTATCTAGGCTAGACCTTACGTCTATTCTGATGAAACCTATAAAACTTCTTTGCGTCGATATGGACCCAATATCGACGATGAAACTAGCTATTGATCGACCGACACCTCACCCGATCAATGATGAAACCCTATCCAGTTCAGACCCTACGTCTGTCCTGATGAAAACCACGCACCCTTCAATGTCCCACCTGCGATAACCTCTACCCAGTCTAGACCTTACGTCTACTCTGATGAAACCTATAAAATTTCTTTGCATCGATATGATGCCAATATCGATGATGAAATCATGCACTGGTCGATTGGCACATTGCCCCGACTGGCTTTGAAACCTACCCGGGATGGACCATTTGCCCGTTCCGGATGATGCTCTAAACCTCTTCATTCGCATTCCCGCAAACCGTCTCCCTTGCGGCAAATATGGCCAAAAAGGACATTTGCTACTACCAGCAGAGTTCGGTTTAAGCACCCCCCGGATACCGTCACACGGTGGAGCGAGTTCCCCATCCTTTCTATGAAGGGGTGGACGCTCTCCTGCCAAGTACGAGCCATTCGCATGAGGGACTGCTAGAACCACTACCCCACTTCCCAAAGTGATGAAACCACATGGAAAAGACGATGGGTACACATGAAACCGAAGATTCCTTTTCATTAAAAAAGGAGTACACAAAGGGCCCCGAGGGGACACTGTATCGCAAAAGAAGATAGAAAAGAAAAAGAAAGAAGAGATAATTCAAGGCCGCCGGACGATGTCTTCAAAGGCCAAAAGACCCACATAGGGAGCGGCTCCTAGCTCGTGAAGGCGCGCCTCCTCTTCCTGAAGCTTCACGGACATACCCTGGAGAGACATCACCCGTCCCTCCAACAAGGCCACCTCCTCGGTGGACTGTGGCCGAATAGAGGATAATTGTTGCAGCTCGGCTCGAAGTCCAGCGAGTTCCGCTTCCAGAATGGCTATCTGGTCCTGGACAGCTTCCTCCCGCTGAACAACACTCTGTAGCTCAGCTTGGCGTTCGTCAAGGGCAAGCGTCAGCTTCTCCAGCTCAGATTTGCACTCTACCTTCTGCAACATCAAAGCCATGGCAGTAAAGCTATCAAGCTAAAAGTTAAAGAAAATCAGTAATGAAAAGCTGAGAGAGACACTTTCAGATGTTGAATGATGCACCTGCAGACGCCGTGCCGCTTATCGTGCGCTTACGCCATCCGCAGGTGATGAAACTAACCGTTGATCGATCGGCTAGAAAATAGATGGAATATGAGCAGAGATAGAGATGAGACCAGAATCGGCAATGAAGACCCTTGAAGTTTCTGCAGAGTCAGAACTAAAGAAGAGTCATTACTATTAGTCATCTACCCGGCTGAAGCCCTCTCCGGCCAAGCTGATGACCGGTGTTGTCATCACCCACATGGCAGTACTGATGAAAATTACAGTCTACTGACTGATGAGAGCCTCCAAAATGTTCTAATGAAAACTATACTAACTCACCGATGAAGAGGCCTTCGCCTGTTCTGATGGACTCGAAGGGATAAACAGATGAAAAGCCAGGGTGGACAGCTCTGATAGTTTAAGCCCGCTGACAAAAGGGATAAACAGATGAAAAAGCCCTAAATGGGCCTCTGAGTATGGTGCCGGATCCTTTCAATCAAGTCCCATCAAGGTTAAATAGTCCCCGCAGAAGAAGGGTTCTCGGCGTGATGAGAGGCGCGCCGAGAACCCCCCAAATTTCAAAAAGGCCCGTCGAGATGAGCAGGCCGAGAGCTCCCTTCGGCCAAGAGGCGCGCCGAGAAGTCCCCACGCCGGGAACCTAATGCTTTCACGTCGGGAAGGTTTGCTAGCCGAGAACCAAGCCCTGCACACCAGGAAACCACCTGAAACTATTGATGAAGCAAGAAATTGCCAGAAAGTATGAAAAACAAAGAGAAGGATGCACTGAAGCCATTACAGTAAAGTTGTCAGGATGAAGATTAAAGAAAACTAAATGATACACCTGCAGGCACCGTGTCACTTATTCTGCGCTTACGTCACCTACAGGTGGGGGGCATTTGTTGGCACTGGAAATATGCGAAGATGAAAGAAGAAGTCAAAGCAAGGCTCAGAGCTTTGAAGCCCATCGGGGGTGCAGTAACCATGTGTTCCTGAAAACTATGAGAACCAGAATGGGAGAAGGTCTGTTGCGACCAACACTCTGTGCGGCTGAAGCCTTCTCCGGCCAAGCTGATGTCCGGCACTACCGTCGTCCAGAAAGTAGTGTTGATCAAGACCATATCAACCCCCATGCAGTCGCGTGACTGATAAAGAAGACCTTCAGAATATTCTGATAACCATAGAATGGCACCCACAATGCTTATCCCGCATGATGGGTACAAATGACCAAATGAATACGACAGCTGTAATAATCTATGCGAAGGCAGATGCATTAACTACATGAAGCCCAAACTTACAAAGAGCTCCAAATGGGCCTGAGATCACGGCGCCGGGAAGCTCCCCATCCGAACTGGGGCGCGCCGGGAAGGTGTGAGAAGTGCGCCGAAGTGGATCATGCCGAGAAGGGGAGGTGCTATGCCTATAAAACCCCCCATTTCGTCAAAGAGAAGGAGGAGGGGAGATAGAGAGAGCCATCGAAGAGAGGCGAGTAGAGATATCTCCAGATAGCCAGATAGCAAAAAAAAAAAGAAGAGAGAAGAGAAGCTACTGCCAAGGTCTAAGGAAGAAGAGGGTGTGCTATAAGAGGAGGGAGAGGAGTCAATGCTCCGCCCTCCCCCATCCTGTGTTTCCTTTTATATTTTCTTGCTGTGTATCGTTCTCTGATTCTTTGTTTTCTTTCATGTGAGAGGCAAATATTTCATCTGTCATTCCTTCCGGCTCAATGTAACTCAATGATATGCCCATTTATATGAATGATAGATTGAACGTCTCTTCTCTATTCCGGATTGAAATATAGATAGTGTTTTCTCCTCGAATAAACTTCCCATGTTCAGCGTTTGCTTCACTGGCAGAGGTGATGAGTAATCTGTGAGATAGATGAAAGTGTGGATATCGGGTTTGTGTTTCTCGAAGCTCTCTTCCCATTGTCATCATCTTTCTATCTCTATGTCGAAACATTGGTGGATCTCATCACTTCAACCCACAGATCATTGGGATTCGAAGTTACTGAGAGACCTCGATCCACAAAGTTCTTGGCTACTGTTATTATTTTATTCTCCGAGTTTTACTGGCTTGTTCAAAGCTTCATGATCGTCCTGGGATCCAAGACAGACTATCCTGTGATTTCCAGTTGTGATCTACGATGCATATTGCTAAGGTCTATCTCGTCAGACCTCATACCCAATTAGCCTCCAATGGTGTTCGTGAGCATTGAGATCTCAACCCTCAGGGCAACCCCCTCCAAATGACACTTTCTTGGCATTAAATCCTACAGAAACCCATCATACAATTTCCTTAAATCCTTGCATTTCCTTTTGTCTAGGCCCCTACAACCCCAGAACAGAGCCTCGTTTCTGAAACCTTCCCTCTGCAGCCTCTCGGCACCAACTCCTCTCGGCGCACCCCTCCGCCCTCGGCGGGGAGGTCGTCGCGTCGAGAGGGGAACCCTCTCACAAAAGACTTCCGCGCGGACCTCCATCCCGCCAAAACCCAGCACGCCAAGAGATCTTTTCTGGTCACGCCGAGAATGTCCTAGCCCACGTCGGCACCCTCGCGCCGATTGAGCTCGTGCCGAGAACCTTACGCTGGGAGCTTTTTTTACCCTATACTGCACCCAAGCCTTCACCTACTCTTACCATACCCTTGAGGGAAGGACTCAGGGGTCTCCATGCAAGCCTCAGGAGGTAAATTAACGGGGAATACCCCTACATTACATTGGTCCAGATCGGATTCATTTCTAACCCCATGGACTTACGGGACTCTGCCACTACTTGTACCCCGATAGTCCCCGAGGGAATACCAACTGATGCCACGAGGGTGGACAGTCGTCATTATGTCTCGGTCCTCCTGGATGCTGGGCTTAGTGCCTACTCTCTTTCGGCCTTCATCCCGGCACTCCGCGGGTGATGGTCTATTTCCCTTGGGCATAATCCAGATTAAAGGGAAATGCTGCCGAAATATCGATTAATGCTTTAACCCCCTACATAGTCCCCCGGGCTCGATCTATTTTTATAACCTTACGAACCAAGGAAGCCCTGCCACTGCACAAGCTTCAATAGTCTCAAAAGGGATATTAAGATAGTGCTGCAAGCACGTACATGGGTCAGGGGTCCAATACCCCTCTACTTTTGGCTTTCACCCCGACACTCCGTGGGTGATTGTCTATCATTCCCTGGCAAATGCTAAGTCCGGGGGAGGTGCTGCCAAAATTCTCCCAGGAACAGGCACTTGAAGACACATGATAGCATGAAACCAACAAAAAAAAAGAATAATAATAATGGTAAGGTCTTGCCCCTTTGGTGGATGAACAAACGAGCAAGCTTCACAGTCACAAATAAGCAAGTAATGAAGGGGAACCTTTTGAATAAATCAACCAATCAAAGAAAACTCATGTTCGTGCATGTTTCCCCATTATTGGGCTCGGGCATAAAAAGATAAAAAAAGATGCTTGCTCATGTACAAAAAGATAAAAAAGGGATTTGCATTTGGTCTCATGTGCCTTCGCACATATCCCGCATGCCTTCGTGCATTTCATTGCCTGTGTGCATCTTTTCCCCCAATGAAGCCCGCGCATATGCATGAGTCAGCTGCAGTGAAGCCCGTGCATCTTTTTTTTTGCATACCCGGTCTTGCATTCATGCATAAATCCGGAAGCTTGATCCATACACCAAAATTGGATAAACAAACAAAGGGAAACACGATAAAAAATGAAATGAATAATATGCATCAACAAATAATATAGTATAATAAACAATAATGAGAAAATAATCATAAATAAATAACAACAATAAAAAGGGAGAAACAATAAAACAAAGAAAATATAATAAGCCATGCACCTGGGGGAGTTCACGGAATTCTCATCTCTCTTGTACCCTGCAAAGGGGATATATCTATAAAGTCCCCGTAGCTGTGTCTGGATTCCAGGGGATCACCCCTATCATGGCCATGGCTCAGTCTGCCTGTGACTGAAATTTTCCCTTCCCCCCTAAGCCCGGTCTTTGAACCGCTGACTTAACGATATCGTCTGTTTCTACAGTTGATGTTATTATCTTGCCCTTCTTCCGGGCTCTGGTATGTAATTCAATTTGCGCACATGAATATATGATTGCCTCTCGAGGCCTCCTATTTTGGCGTTTAATCAAGGGTTGTCCTTCTTGGGAAGGGCGTAATTAACGTCATAGCCTTTACGGTATGGCAGACTTCTGGTCCCGACTCGGACTTCACAATCGACTGACCAAGTCAGGTCGAACGCATAATGAAATCGTCACATATGTGACTGGCACGCCAATAAATAAACAATGGAAATAAAAGAATAAGAATCAAACAAAAATCCGCGTCCACAGGTGGCCAACACTACATGCTATACTATCAACAAGGCCATGGTAAGACCCATCCATAAGAAAACCCCCTATGAGCTTTTAAGAGGTAAGAAGCCAAATGTGGCTTACTTTAGAATTTTCGGTTATAAATACTTCATTAACAATAACAATAAAAAGGACATTTACAAGTTTGAAGCCAAGAGTAGCCCATGAATTTTTCTAGGATATTCTGAAACGTCTAGGGCATATAGGGTATTCAATATAACTTATCAAACTGTAGAGGAGTCTCCTCATGTTGTTTTTAATGAAACCATCTATTCTATTAACTTGGATGATGATGACAGGAATTCAAGACATGATGGAGAGTTTTTGGAAGAAAATTTGAATGAAGAACCAAAGGTACCTGAACCTGCTGCACAAGATGAACCAGTTCTGGGTGAGTCAGCCGAGCAAGGTGAGTCTTCAACCAATCTTAGATTTCTGAAAGATCACCATGCACACAATATCATACGTAATTTGCAAGATCCCCCTAGAACTAGGTCTTATCATCAGACTATAAAGAATGAAGACTTAATAGCTCTAGTGTCCCAAATTGAACCCAAAGCAGTAGAAGATGCTTTAAATGATGAATCTTGGGTAAATGCAATGAACGAAGAATTGGGTCAGTTTGAAAGAAATAAAGTCTGGAATCTTATTCCAAGACTTAAAACTGTGTCAGTCATAGGAACCAAGTGGGTCTTTAGGAACAAAACAAATGAAGATGGTGTCGTTTCTAGAAATAAGGCAAGGTTGGTAGCCAAAGTCTACCGTCAAGAGTTTCGGGTGGACTTTGATGAGTCTTATGCCCCAGTGGCTAGGATGGAAGCAATTAAAATATTGCAAGCTTTTGCTTGCTCTAAAAATATTAAACTTCATCAGATGGATGTTAAAAGTGCATTCTTAAATGGGTATATAACAGAGGAAATTTATGTTGAGCAACCCCCTACAGTTGAACTGTCTGTACAACCTAGCCATGTGTTCAAGTTAAATACGGCATTGTATGACTTGAAGCAGGCACCTCGGGCCTGGTATGACAGATTAACAGAATTCTTGATCAGCCATGGGTATAGTCGAGGTATGGTGGATCAAACCCTTTTTACTAAGAATATGAGTGACCACCTAATTATAGTTCACGTATATGTGGATGACATTGTATTTGGCTCAACATGTCCTGAACTATGTAATGAATTTGCTGGACTGATGTCAAGTGAGTTTGAAATGAGCTTAGTATGAGAGTTGAACTTTTTTCATGGATTACAGGTTCAGCAGATGAAGGATGGATGCTTCATAAGCTGGACAAGGTACACCTTGGAGATTCTTAAGAGGTTTGGCATGGACAAGGTGAAACACATAGCCACTCCCATGAGTACAAACACTTCCTTAGATGCTGATTTGTCAGGTAAAGAAGTAGATGCAAAATTATACCGAGATATGATTGGTTCTCTCTTATATTTAACTGCCTCAAGACTTGACCTACAATTTAGTGTGTGTATGTGCGCTAGTTTTCAATCTAGACCCACTGAATTGCATTTAGGTGTTGTTAAAAGAATTTTCAGATATGTCTCAAGCACACACAATTTGGGTCTTTCCTATCTTGCGGCACACACTTTAGATCTAATTTCATACACGGATGTAGACTATGCTGGCTACAAATTAGATAGGAAAAGCACTAGTGGCTTCTGCCAATTTTTAGGTGGGTGCTTAGTCTCTTGGGCCTCCAAGAAGCAGCACTATGTGGCCCTCTGCACTGTAGAAGCTGAATATGTAGTTGTAGGGAGTTGTGGTAGACATGTTATTTGGATTAAGCACTAGCTCAAGGACTACAATGTAGAGCTTGGCTGCACACCCATATACTGTGACAATACCAGTGCTATAAACATGTCAAAAAATCATGTCTTGCATTCACGCACCAAACACATAGAGATCAGACATCACTTCATAAGAGATGAAGTTTCTAAAGGAAAGTTTGAATTAATCCATGTAGGCACAACACAGCAAATTGCAGATATTTTCACTAAGCCCTTGGATAATGAAAAGTTTTCTACATTAAGAAGAGAATTAGGCATTTTCAGACCCCCTTGAACTCTAAATTCCATCAACTGCTCTTCGGGCTGTTGCATGCCTGATGCACTAAGCCGATGCCTCAACCTGTCTATTTAATCTTCTCCACTTGCATCCTTGTTGTTTATCTCTATGTCGATGCACTCAGTTATCAAATCGACTCCTCTCATTTGCTCATTTTAGTCTTGATATATAAAATGGTGTTAGGAGAAGGGCATTTTATGTCTGGAAACCTGCACTATGCGTGAGATGGTTCTGAACCTAACTCTATGCCAAGTACCAAGGCACATTATGTCATAAAGTCAGAGGGAGATTCTTTGCTTGCTCTATCTAAATTACTTTTTGATGCTTGAAGTCTAAGTGTGAGGGGGAGAAGATTAGATTTTGTGCCTGTCAGTCCTCTATGATTAGTTAGATTTCTTGTACAGTCTGTTCACAAAATCCAGTATTTCAGAATTCTCTTAAAGTCTTAAGATTGATTAACTAAAATCTCAGTAAAAAAATGATTGAACTTTATAATCTTGTATAGACTAAGATAAAGGGTCTGAAGAATATCATTCTACATATCTTATTAGTAAAGAACAATGTTAAAATATAATGCCCTGAAAAACTTCTAAAAGCTTGAATCTTTATCAAAAGAGAGACAACTTCAGATGAAATGCTATTACATAAGTATTGTCCTCAAACCTTCCACCTCCCTGAAATCATAAAGAACAAAATTCTCTCAGAGCAATGACTTGGTTTACTGAGAAACCAACTGTTTCACCAATCAAGTGGAGTAAAGTTGTGTCATGACGTGCCACGTTAACTCTGATTAAAAGGGCATGGAAACCTGGTAGAGCAATGGCTTAGAGTGTTGAGTAACTGGGTCACTTCGCTTAAGACGTGTTGTGCCTCATGTAAAAAGACATATCTAATGCTAACTCTGTTATCCAAGAGAGAAACAGTACGTGGTTACCTCACTGAGTATCTGGGGATTCCTACAACTAACCAATGTGTCTCCTCAAGCATAAAGGTGTAGGTTAACCCATTGTGTTCAAAGGAAAAGAAAAATTATTTAGAAAAATATTGCATGTGTTCAAACTGAAGTCTTTCTAAGACTAATTGCAAAGTAAAAGGTGTTGGTTTGGCTTCAATACTGCTGGCAATTTTTCACTTAAGAAGTCTCTGAAAAATAAATTAGTATAGCTTTTAGACAACATATTCAAGGCATTCATTTAAAACTTTGCTCATTCTTTTTACATATGTATGACGATAATCTTCTAACCTATATCTCGTGTCTCTCTGAATTATCATTTTTAAACATCTACGCTCATTTTAGTTACCTCCCTTAATTCCTTAAGAGATTGACACCTTCTAAAATTCTGTGAACTTATTGTATCTAGGACCTCTTGATCAATTGGTTTGACCTCTCTATCCCCACCTTCATCCTTTCTTTTCGATGATGTCAAGGGGGGACAGACAAAGAGGGAGAGCAACAAAGGGGGAGAGAAAGTTTGTGGGAGAGAAAAGAGGGTATGTGTTTAAGGGGGAGTTTCAGTTAAGTGTCGAGCTACGTTGCTGTTATGGTTTAGAATTAGAGCTGTCCATCTGTCCATACATTTCTATGTCCATACATTTATATTTCTTCTCTATCTTTTCTCTCTGTCAATCTGCACTGAAAAATAAACTGAAAAATAAATCTTTTTACATAATCATATAATTAAACATTTATATTGATTAGAGTTATTGTCATCATAAAAAATGGGAAGAATGTTAAATTTTATGTTTTGATGATGTCAATATGATATGCTTTTCTTGGTGGTGACACTAACTCTATCTTATTAGAAAATATGAGTCATAATAATCCAAGGAAAGAATCTCGAAGAGCATGGAGTAGTTGATATGATGATGTAAGGACAGACAGATGCATCAACGCATCTATCAGATACCTCGATGCAGCCACAAACCTTCGAGCAAATTTGGTATGATGCATCAACGCAACTAGTAGAATGAAGAAGAGATGCACCGACGCATCAAGCAGAAAATTGGCCTCCGGATCAAATCAGGTCAGTGAACACAAGCTTTATAGAGCAACTAAACATCAATTTTTTCAAAGCTTCAGAAAGCTTCCTCAATTCTCTTAGTCAAAGTCACTATGATGAAATCAACAAAGTCAAAGCAGTAGTTAGCAACAGTTGTTAAAGATAGGTCGATACGTGCAAGCAAATTAACCTTGATCAGGTCGATGTAGCTGAAGTTTTCATCTTATCAGGTTGATGCATCTGGAGCCTTTACTCTTATGAGGTCGATGCAATGGCATTGATTTTATTAGTAAGGTCAATGCAACAGCATTGGTTTTATTAATAAGGTCGATGCAATAGCATTTTTTTTGTGTTAGTAAGGTCAAAGTTTTGGTGATGAGGTCAATGCTACAAGTCAACCATACAAGATCAGGTCGATGCAGATGGTTATACGTTAACAGGTTTGAAGATTCGAACTCTAGACTCTTAACTCGAATTCAAACCCGATTAGAAAGGTTGATTTAGCAATATAGTGGCACATGATCCAAGAAAAGGTGGCACACTTTTTTAGAGGTTTCTAGAGGAAGGATATTCTGATTGCTAGGTGAACCAATGAGATATCACTAGGTTATTTGCGTCATCCAATTTGCTCCGGAGGCTCTGTTCTATATAAAGAGGCCTCATGTAATACCCTGGATTCTTATTGATTTTTTCGGATCCTTATCGGAGTGCTTTCGGATCACTTTTGTGGGTCCTGAGTGGAGTTTTACGATCCACGTGGGTTTTTCTCTCCTACAAGTTAGGAAACCCTGTGGTGAGTTTATTTCTCAGTTCATCGACTTGAGGACGATACAGTTGTGATGTACTCTTTGAGAGGATCGTTTCGACTATTTTTACGTATTTTTCTAAATTAGTCTATTTTTGGGTCAAAAATTGGAATTTTTGGTAATTAGGAAAATTCCTAACTTCTTTTCCTTTTTCTTTTCTTTTCCTCTTTCCTTTCCCTCATTCACGCGCGTCCCTCTCTCCCTCCCGTTTTCTCTCCTCTCTCACCCTTCTGGGTCCGGCTGCAGACGAAGGAGGCATGGGTAGGCAGTGGAGATGCTGTGGCAGTGATCGGGTGCGCGATGGGGCGAGGATCGGGTCATTTCTGGCGCGATCCCAAATAGTGGATTCAAAGCCGACGGTCAAGCTCGTGATGTGGTTTTCGGCGTGGTTTAGTCACTACGGTGCGTGAAATGTTCCGTGGAGTTAGGGAGACGGATCACCTACTTCTCTTCTGTGTTCCCTCGCAGTCTCGTGCCGAACGGTGCGCATTCGAGTGGGTTTCGTTCAATTTCGGGTAAAGCATGCTCGGGGGGGGGGGGTGTGCGTCGTGTTTGCCGAAAAATGGCGACGATTTTTGACTAAATTAATTTCATTGTGACCCTCAGCAAGTCTGTATTCCATTTTCGCTGATTTCGTGTTGATTGGTCGTCATTTTGGGCCAGTACAAGTCCGAGAACCCCGGAGACCCAATTAGGGTTGATTCATTGGAATCGCCCGTTTCTTGCGATTTAGCTGTTGCATGGACCCCTTCCGGCCTGTGGAAGGTTAATTTTGTCAATTAGGTTTATTTCCCCTACGTTTAGACATGACTGGGGCGTGGAACGGTCAGATCCGGCAATTCCCTTGGTTTTCCCACCGTATCATGCTGGCGGTCGTTTCAGAGACCGCTACAGGTCTCTAGCGGCCCCACGATGGACCACCACACTCCATAGTGTGTCGGTTAGTTTTAGGTCAGTTGAGGTTGGCGGCCTAACCTTTGCCGCCACTTGCCTCTAGCGGCCCTACGGGTGTGCGCCAAGGTTCATTTTTCCTAGATTCTAGTGAAAGTCGGTTCCCCTTAGCGGCTTTACGATAGACCGATATGCTTGCTGTAGCGGCCCTAGTCTTGACCGCTACGGTCCGTTGAATGAGTCAATGGGTGTATGTCAGTTCGAGTTGGCTCCCTAGTTCTGACCGCCAATGTGCTGTAGCGTGCCTTTCCTAGGCCGCTACTATCCATTTGACCGGGTCAATGTTTAAGTCGGTTGGCTGTGGCGGACCAACCTTCAACCTCCTCTTCGTTGTAGCGCGCCTTCCTTAGACCGCTACAGTCTATTTGTCTTAGGTCAATGTCTTAGGGTGATTAGTGTGGTGGTTCATGTTTAGACCTCCTAGTCCGAGTAGCGCGTCTTTATTAGACCGCTATGGTCGTTTAAATAGGTTGGTCGGTTCGAGGCTTGACTGGGTGTAGCGGCCATATCTTTGACCGCCACAGTCACCTCGCGGCCCAGTGTAAGATTGCCAGAGTCTTTGCCTCTGTGTGTGTAGCGGCTTTTTCCTTGATTGCTTGTGTTGCTTAGCAGCCGAGTGATGCACCGCTTGCGTCCCAGAGGATGGTTTACCGGTATTTTGGTTTCTGATTGTCTTGGCTTGACCTTATGGTTTGCCCGCTGACCCATGGATGTCTGTTGACGTCTTATGAGGGCTATGACCATGTTATAAGGTAGCCAAGGGTGCTTGTGCGTGAGGTCATGTTCTATGAGTCGTTGTCAGGTTTTGGTCAACCCGGTATGACCCAGTGGTTGACACGTGACCTTGTGTGTGTCTCAGCTTCTCTATCTAGCTCGAGACAGTGGTTCTAAACGCCTAGAGGTACTGTCCTACCTTAGTTTGCATGTCTAGGTGTGTTGAGAGTCTTGGTGATCCCTCAGGTCTCTGTGAGTCGTTTCCCCCTGATGTGTCAGTTTCTCTGGCTTAGGATTAGACCGATTGGTGGCTTGTTCCGCCGGTACGCGACGATCTTGACTCCGAGTCGTGAGACTCAAGGATTGTTGTGTTAGCAGGTCTAGTTATCTTATCCTGAGTCTGCTGGTAGTTTGGTGTGCTGCCTTGGTACTTCGTAGTACGTGCGATAGTGCTTTCTTGGCCTGTCTGTACTCTAGCACTCGTGTTTCTGAGTCTCTGTGTCTAGTGAGCCTCCACTAGTCGTTGCCTGACGACCTCGAGTGTCGGCCCACCTGGGAGTGGTGGTAAGGATAGTTCTCGAGATACGTTTTTTAAGCTAGATTCCGTGGGCCCCTGCTTTACGGTAGCGTCCTGCTGGGGGGAAAAACTAGCTAGAGGCCTAGCTCTAGGTAGGAGTTGGTGTGTGCACACGTGGTCAGCAGCGTTTGGACGAACACCGACGGGCATGACCTTGACTAGTCACTCATTACTGTAGTTCCTATCTTGGTTCAGTGAGTATCTCAGTCTTCATCATTCTCGACGTCCGTAGCGAGATACATGTCACACCCCGACGCGGAATATCGGGATGTACAGTCGGGAACGAGTTGGCAAGAGAGAGATTTATCTAAAATAATACACAAGTGCTACAAGATGGAAATACTAAAAACTCATCAACCAACCACAACTGATACAATAACATCAAATTCAACTTAATACAACTGGAATTACAACCACTAAAACTCAATAACATAACTGAAACTAAATGCTCTCCAAAACACAACTAGAAGTAAGATAACACACTGCTAGCACACTAGAACTGACACACTCAAGACATCACTCCTGCCCTTCCCCATCGGTAAGCGCGTCACCTGAAAAGCCTGGAAAGGGGGGAAAACACAACTATGAGCTGACGCTCAGTAGGAAATAACAGGCAATTTACGTGATTAACAAGTTAATTACATTTTCATGTGCAATACTAAGAAAGAAATAAATGACGATAACGATATAATGAAACAACGTAATAAAATGATCTTGCAAGGTCAAGAAATATGTGAAGTCAAGAATTAACAAGATAACAAGTACAAGAATTTACAACATGAGATATAACAAGAGACAGTAGTAAAGAATTGGCCACAAGTAAGTAATTTAACATCCATTCAACCACGATCAAGTAACAAGTAACAAGAGATTTTTGTCATAGACGCAAAAAGCAAGCAAGCATTTCGGTGTAATGCCCCACCATGTCATTAGCATCCCATGGGCTCAGTAATTTTTCGGGCGCTCTCCCCAGGAGCAGACCGGGCCCTTATGATGCGATGGCATTTATTTTTATGGGCCCAAAGTCCCACACGTCCAGACATTCAGTCAATTTTAATGGCCAATTAATCAGAGGAATTTCTGTCAAGAGTATGAGTCTTTAAGGACTAACAGGTCCTTGGATTCCAGACAAAAACTCGGTTGATACAGTCACCTCGGTGTCGCTTTACAAGAACTGGACCAAAACTCGGTCCACGGGGTCAAGAAAGAACGGCTGACAGTATACCGTTCAAGTGTGTAAGTAATCCATTCTACTGGAGTAATAGGGACTAAAACAACAACTTAACAATCAATTAAATCCTAATTACCAAGTTAATATATCAAGGATTATCCATTACCATTTGCATTAAACCAATTTGCCAAAGGATGATTCAAGATGATAAGGCAAAGAACGAACTCACACAGGAGTGAAATAGCATATATTAACAACAATTTAGTTATACCATTAACCAATACTCATGTGGGTTTCTATTTAACCAATGTATGTGTTGAAATGAAAATGATAAACGACATGTTTTTACACCATGATAGAACGTAGGAACCAATGCAAATTGAAATCATAAGGTTTCATGAATAGGTCACTGGTTCTTCCAGAATATAATTTTTAATTGGTCTAAGTTAAATGGGTCGATCCCCTAATGATCCGGATCGATCCTCGGGTCGAAGAACGACAAAAACTGGGTTTCTGGGACATGGGTCGACCCCTGGGGTCGACCCCTGTGAAAACGGGGTCTGCCAGTGAGATGGGTCGACCCCTGGGGTCGACCCCCACAATTTTGCTGTATGGGTCGACCCCAGGGGTCGACCCCGACCCCTGGGGTCGGCCCTCGGGCCTGCCAGAGCGCCCAGAAAATGGGTCGACCCCAGGGGTCGACCCCTGCAAGAACAAACACGGCTGTAACCTCCGGAAAACATAAAAACTCACCCAATTGAGATCCAATTGAGTTGGGATCTTAACTACATGATCTAGGGTTATTAATATACATACTAGGGTCATAAAACAAGCGATTTGAAACACTAATTTCAACAGAAATCAATTAAATCTTAACCTATTCTATGATGCACACACGAAAACCTAGATATTGACATGCTTCTACTAAATCGTGAAATTCTCTCAATATACATAACGAAATTTGGGGCTTCTTATGTCAAAAGAAAGTTAACTTGATGCTGAATCCAACCATATATGATAACCTATATGTGGATCAAGTTTTCTAACTCAAAATCAGCCCGCAATCAAGCTCTAACTCAAATGTTCACAATATAAATCAGGTTCTAGACATGCTCTCACTAAAAATTGAAATTCTCCAAGCATGCTAAATGAAAATTCAGGCTTTCTACGTTAAATGAAAGCTAACAACATGCTGATTACATCATATAAGTTAATTAGAGTTTGGCCTGTTAAACCTACCTGAATCGAAGGTTGAACTTAAAACCCTAGAATGAAGAACGAACTAGATCACCCTTCACAAAACCCACGATAGCTCTCTAGATACCTGATAAAAATTGGGGCTTTCAGTCCCACTGGATAGATCTCGTCGAGAGGAACAAAATCATATATTCATGATCAAATTTTGGTTGAGAATTCCTACCTCAATTGAAGAAACAAAGAAGGAAGAAGGAAGCCGACGACCTGCCGACACACCTCCACAAATCGAGCAAGATCTTCCTAGATCTGAAACTTCAGTGAACCCCACAGCCACCAAAAAAAACTAGACCCGAAGAGCTTTCTATCTATAGCTCACACAGCTTCTGGAGAGTTCTGAGCTGTGAGAAATTGACAGAACAAGAGACGTGTTAAAAACGTCGCCGAAATGGTTGACTCAACCAAACTCGGCCGGCTGCGCCTCCTAGGGTTAGGTTTGTGTCGAATTGATTGAGGGCTATTAATCCTTAGCTCATGGCCATTCATTTGCTACTGATTTGAGCTAATTTGGTCGAGTATTAAACCTCACTTCGTGTTTTAATCCAAGGTTAGGTAAGGGTCAAAAAGTGTGCACTTTTGGGCTTAATCTCCAATTAGATCTAACCACGGATTTATAATGGCTTAATGCCAGAAGACAAAGTTGTTATCTACATTGACCTTAACCTGTTTACTATTTTTATGGATTTTTATAAGGTAGTCAGATTTTCACTTATTCTATTTCTAAGGAATTAAATATTAATAAATCTAAAATTCAATTATTAATTCAATAAAAATTCAATTCTTAATTAATAAAACCTCAATAACTATATTGGGCTCAATTAAATAATTCGGGATCTTACACCCTCCCCTACTTAAAGGAATTTGGTTCTCCAAATTCACTGCACTAAAACTGAGAGTCGGAAAAAGATCGCTCACCTAGAATAGGTCAGGATACCGCTTCCGCATAGTCTCTTCAGACTCCCATGTAGCTTCTTCGGTCCCACGCCGACTCCACTGAATCTTGACCATCGGTATCGAACGATTTCAGAGTTGCTGTTGCTTCCGGTCCAGAATCTTGACAGGTCTTTCCTCATAAGTCAAATCTTCCTTCAGTTCAAAATCCACTTGTTGAATGATATGAGTGAGGTCGTACACATATTTTCGTAACATAGACACATGGAAAATATTGTGTACGCCAGACAAATGCGGTGGTAAAGCCAGTCTGTATGCCACCTCTCCCACTCTATCTAGAATCACGAATGGACCAATGTATCTCGGACTCAGCTTGCCATGAATGCCAAATCTTCGGATCCCTCTCGTCGGAGAGACCTTTAAGAACACATGCTCGCCAACCTGAAATTCCAATGCTCTTCTCCTGTTGTCGGCATAACTCTTCTGTCTGGATTGGGCTACTTGTAACCGGTCTCGGATAATACGGATGTTCTGTGAAGATTCTGAGACAAGATCCGGTCCAAGCCACTGTTTCTCACCTACCTCGTACCAACACAACGGGGAACGACAACTCCTACCATACAATTCTTCGAAAGGAGCCATCTGTATACTGGATTGGTAACTGTTGTTGTAGGCGAATTCAATCAATGCCAAATGCTCACTCCAATTACCACCGAAATCAATCATGCAAGCTCGCAGCATATCTTCCACTATCTGGTTGGTTCTTTCAGTCTGTCCATCGGTCTGCGGATGAAAAGCAGTACTGAAATTCAGACGAGTACCAAGAGACTCTTGCAGTCCCTTCCAGAAATGTGAAGTAAATCTGGGGTCTCGATCAGACACAATGCTGACTGGAATACCATGGAGTCTCACCACTTCCTTCAAATACAAAGCAGCCAATACATCAATCGTCCACTTGGAATTAATTGGTAAGAAATGAGCTGACTTTGTCAATCAGTCAACAATCACCCATATCGCATCAAATCCACCACGAGTCCTAGGTAGACCCATAATGAAGTCCATGCCAATGCTCTCCCACTTCCACTGGGGTATGTCGAGTGGTTTCAATTTCCCTGTCGGTCTGAAATGTTCAACCTTAACTTGTTGACATACTAAGCATCTACTCACCAAATCTGCAACTTCTCTTTTCATATTCGGCCACCAAAAGGATCTTTTCAAATCTCTGTACATCTTAGTGCCGCCAGGATGAATAGTATATCTGGATCTATGAGCTCCCTCAAGAATCTTGTTCTTTATTACGGCTTCGTCAGGTACACAAGTTCTGCCCTTGAATAATAATCTTCCATCATCGGCCAACATGAAGTCAGGTCTGCTGCTCAAGCTTCCCTTGATCTCTACCAACTCGGGATCATTATCTTGCAAGGACTTGATTTCCATCAACAATTCGGGCTTAAGTTGGATCTGAGCAATCATAACCCGATCATTGTCAATATTAAGATCCAGGCTGGACAATTGTTCCAATAACCTCCATTCTTGTAACATAAGACTTGACAATCTAGCTACCGGCTTCCGGCTTAATGCATCTGCCACAACATTACCCTTGCCAGGATGATACTCAATCGAGAAGTCGAAGTCTTTCAAATACTCCAACCATCTGCGCTGCCGCATATTGAGTTCCTTCTAAGAAAATAAATATTTCAGACTCTTATGATCTGAAAACACTGTGAAGGTTTCTCCATACAGGTAATGCCTCCAAATCTTCAAAGCAAAGACGCCTGCTGCCAATTCTAAATCATGAACATGATAATTCTCTTCGTGCTTCCTTAACTGCCTAGAAGAATAGGCAATCAACTTCCCATGCTGCATGAGTACATAGCCTAAGCCGATACCTGAAGCATCAGTATAAACAACAAAACCTCCTTCACCGAAGGTAAAGCCAATACAGGTGCAGTAGTCAAACACTCCTTCAGAGTCTGAAAGCTTCGCTGACAATCTTCGGACCAATCAAACTTGTTCTCCTTGCGGGTTAACCTTGTCATCGGTACCGCAATCTTAGAGAAATCCTGGATAAATCTTCGGTAATAGCCTGCCAGGCCTAAGAAACTTCTAACTTCTGTCACACTGGTAGGCTGCTCCCAATTCTTCACTGCCTCAACCTTCGAAGGATCAACAGAAATACCATCCTTGGTGATAATATGTCCGAGAAAGGACACCTCTTGCAGCCAGAATTCACACTTACTGAACTTGGCATAAAGTTGATGATCTCTCAATAACTGCAATGCCATCCTCAGATGTTCAGCATGCTCCACTTCACTCTTGGAATAGATCAAGATGTCATCAATAAAGACCACGACCCATTGATCAAGATAGGGCCGAAATACATTGTTCATCAACTGTATGAAAGCTGTCGGTGCATTCGTTAGACCAAAAGGCATAACGACAAATTTAAACTGACCATACCTGCTACGGAAAGCCGTTTTATAGATATCCGCTTCCTTAATCCGCAACTGGTGATATCCAGATCGAAGATCGATCTTACAAAAATATTGACCTCCCGCTATCTGGTCAAATAACTCGTCAATCCTCGGCAATGTATATTTATTCTTGACAGTCTGCTGGTTTATTTGCCGATAATCAATGCACAACCTCATCGAACCATCTTTCTTCCTGACGAATAATACAGGGGCTCCCCACGGAGAAGTACTAGGACGAATGAAGCCCTTCTCAAGCAATTCCATCAGCTGCTGCTTCAATTCCCTCAGTTCCGTAGGAGACATACGATAAGGAGCCTTGGAAATATGAGATGTGCCAGGAATAAGATCAATAGAAAAGATAACTTCCCGCTCAGGCGGAAGTCCTGATAGTTCCTCGGGAAAGACATCAGGAAAATCTTGGACAATAGGAATGTCCTTGATCTCCATCTGCTGCTCAGGAGTTGTACAGATAAAGGCTAGAAAAGCCTCACATCCATGTCTCATCAGCTTATCAGCTCGAAGAGCCGAGATAAGTGGTACGGAGTTATGGTGCTTAACTCCCACAAAAGAATGTCTCGGGTGCCTAGTAAAAGACACTGAGCTAGAACTGCAGTGAACACTAGCCTCATATCGAGCCAACCAATCTGCTCCTAGGATTACATCATAATCCTTCATGTCCATGTAGACTAAATCTACTGGTAAGTTCTGTTCACCAATCATAACTGTACTAGAGGGATAGAAATACTGGATTAATGATCTAGTACCAATAGGGGTTGATATCTCTAACGGAGAATTCATCAAAACAGGTTCTACAGCTAAAGAGTTAGCAAATCTCTGAGAAATAAAGGAATGTGTTGCATGAGTATCGAAAAGAACAAATGCTGGCTTGTCGAGTATAATAAGTGTACCTTTGACGAGTCCACCATCCTCGGTTATTCCCGCTTCCTCAGCATGCAAAGCTTGGAGCTTGCCTTATGGTTTCTTGAAGACTTGCGGTTTTGCTGGGGTAGCTTGCTCAGACATACGAGGGCAATCAGAGATACAGTGCTCCTTGCTTCCACATCGTAGGCATGCGCCTAGCTTGCGCCAGCAATCCTCCACCCTGTGGCCAGGATTATTACAAAACTTGCAAACGCCCATGTATGGAATAATAGGGCCAGGCTTCTTATCTTCATGCTTCGGCATCTTGCCTTTGCATTATCTGGACCCGCTCCACGAACCAGGTCCACTAACAGGCCTCTTCTTGGTATACCCGGGTTTGACACTCCCGGAACCCGTAGGTCGTTCATTCTTCATGCCTGTGCCATAGATCCTCTCCATCATCTCAAGAGTATCCTCCAGAACTTGTGCTTTCCTTACCATCTCGGAATAAGTGGAAATCTCCAACGGTGCCAGTTGATTAATATAATGTAGCTTCAGACCATTGAGAAAATGCTTCGCCTTCATTTTCTCGGTGGAAATAAGATGTGTAGCATAACGAGAAAGCCGTGCAAATTGAGCCTCATACTCTGCCATGGACAAACCTTGTTGTTTCATGGCCGCGAACTCTGCCGCTTTCTTCTCTTGCACTCGGTCAGAAAAATACTTGCTGTTAAAGAATTTCTCGAACTCTTCCCACGTAACCTGCTGGTCACCGAGAGTCACCTTGATAGAATCCCACCAAGTACGTGCATCACGTTCCAGTTGAAATGTGGACAAAAGGACACGCTCTTGGTTGGTGCATTGCATAACTTCAAAGATTCTCCCCATCTCATCTAGCCAGTGCTCGGCTTGGTCGGGGTCGGTCGAACCAGCGAATCTAGGCGGATTCATCCCACGGAAATTCCGGTATAGATCACCGGTGCCATGATGTGCCGCTCCTGCTTGAGCTACCTGTTGAAGGGCCTGAGTAAGGCCTTGAACCGTGCACTGTAGGTTCCTCCATTCAGCCCGATCAGCTGCCATCTACACGAGAAATAGATTACTTAGGTTTAATCAAGATAAATAATTACACGATTAAGAAACGAAGTTAACCCAAGTTTCTACCCATTCTCACCAGATCAGGTCCTAGACTTTTACAAGGTTAGGGATCTAATGCACCTAGACACAACCAAAAACTCGGTACCTGGCGGAGGTAATCGGTCCGAAGACCACTCGCGCAAGTGTGCGACCTTCCCGATAGACGTAGCCTAACGTTCGGATAGCACCTTTTGATATACCGGTTATTGGGATGCAATGCAAGAAAACCTAAACTTAGGAAACCTAGGAATGTGAAACCTAGGGCTCTGATACCAACTAAACTGTCACGCCCCGACGCGGAATATCGGGACGTACAGTCGGGAACGAGCTGGCAAGAGAGAGATCTATCAAAAATAATACACAAGTGCTACAAGATGGAAATATTAAAAACTCATCAACCAACCACAACTGATACAATAACCTCAAATTCAACTTAATACAACTGGAATTACAACCACTAAAACTCAATAACATAACTGAAACTAAATGCTCTCCAAAACACAACTAGAAGTAAGATAACACACTGCTAGCACACTAGAACTGACACACTCAAGACATCACTCCTGCCCTTCCCCATCGGTAAGCGCGTCACCTAAAAAGCCTGGAAAGGGGGGAAAACACAACTATGAGCTGACGCTCAGTAGGAAATAACAGGCAATTTACGTGATTAACAAGTTAATTACATTTTCATGTGCAATACTAAGAAAGAAATAAATGACGATAACGATATAATGAAACAACGTAATAACAAGATCTTGCAAGGTCAAGAAATATGTGAAGTCAAGAATTAACAAGATAACAAGTACAAGAATTTACAACAGGAGATATAACAGGAGACAGTAGTAAAGAATTGGCCACAAGTAAGTAATTTAACATCCATTCAACCACGATCAAGTAACAAGTAACAAGAGATTTTTGTCATAGACGCAACAAGCAAGCAAGTATTTCGGTGTAATGCCCCACCATGTCATTAGCATCCCATGGGCTTAGTAATTTTTCGGGCGCTCTCCCCAGGACCAGACCGGGCCCTTATGATGCGATGTCATTTATTTTTATGGGCCCAAAGTCCCACACGTCCAGACATTCAGTCAATTTTAATGGCCAATTAATCAGAGGAATTTCTGTCAAGAGTATGAGTCTTTAAGGACTAACATGTCCTTGGATTCCAGACAAAAACTCGGTTGATACGGTCACCTCGGTGCCGCTTTACAAGAACTGGACCAAAACTCGGTCCACGGGGTCAAGAAAGAACGGCTGACAGTATACCGTTCAAGTGTGTAAGTAATCCATTCTACTGGAGTAATAGGGACTAAAACAGCAACTTAATAATCAATTAAATCCTAATTACCAAGTTAATATATCAAGGATTATCCATTACCATTTGCATTAAACCAATTTGCCAAAGGATGATTCAAGATGATAGGGCAAAGAACGAACTCACACAGGAGTGAAATAGCATATATTAACAGCAATTTAGTTATACCATTAACCAATACTCATGTGGGTTTCTATTTAACCAATGTATGTGTTGAAATGAAAATGATAAACGGCATGTTTTTACACCATGATAGAACGTAGGAACCAATGCAAATTGAAATCCTAAGGTTTCATGAATAGGTCACTGGTTCTTCCATAATATAATTTTCAATTGGTCTAAGTTAAATGGGTCGATCCCCTAATGATCCGGATCGATCCTCGGGTCGAAGAACGACAAAAACTGGGTTTCTAGTACATGGGTCGACCCTTGGGGTCGACCCCTATAAAAACGGGGTCTACCAGTGAGATGGGTCGACCCCTAGGGTCGACCCCCACATTCCTGCCGTATGGGTCGACCCTATGGGTCGACCCCTTGCAGGGGCTAGATGGGTCGACCCCTGGGGTCGACCCCTGCAAGAACAAACACGGCTGTAACCTCCGGAAAACATAAAAACTCACCCAATTGAGATCCAATTGAGTTGGGATCTTAACCACATGATCTAGGATTATTAATATACATACTAGGGTCATAAAACAAGCGATTTGAAACACTAATTTCAACAGAAATCAATTAAATCTTAACCTATTCTATGATGCACACATGAAAACCTAGATATTGACATGCTTCTACTAAATCATGAAATTCTCTCAATATACATAACGAAATTTGGGGCTTCTTATGTCAAAAGAAAGCTAACTTGATGCTGAATCCAACCATATATGATAAGCTATATGTGGATCAAGTTTTCTAACTCAAAATCAGCCCGCAATCAAGCTCTAACTCAAAGGTTCACAATATAAATCAGGTTCTAGACATGCTCTCACTAAAAATCGAAATTCTCCATGCATGCTAAATGAAAATTTGGGCTTTCTACGTTAAATGAAAGCTAACAACATGCTGATTACATCATATAAGTTAATTAGAGTTTGGCCTGTTAAACCTACTTGAATCGAAGGTTGAACTTAAAACCCTAGAATGAAGAACGAACTGGATCACCCTTCACAAAACCCACGATAGCTCTCTAGATACCTGATAAAAATTGGGACTTTCAATCTCACTGGATAGATCTTGTCGAGAGGAACAAAATCATATATTCATGATTGAATTTTGGTTGAGAATTCCTACCTCAATTGAAGAAACCAAGAAGGAAGAAGGAAGCCGACGACCTGCCGACACACCTCCACAAATCAAGCAAGATCTTCGTAGATCTGAAACTTCAACTTACCCCACAGCCACCAAAAAAAAACTAGACTCGAAGAGCTTTCTATCTATAGCTCACACAGCTTCTGGAGAGTTCTGAGCTGTGAGAAATCGAGGGAACAAGAGACGTGTTAAAAACGGCGCCGAAATTGTTGACTCAACCAAACTCGGCCGGCTGCGCCTCCTAGGGTTAGGTTTGTGTCGAATTGATTGAGGGCTATTAATGCTTGGCTCATGGCCGTTCATTTGCCACTGATTTGAGCTAATTTGGTCGAGTATTAAGTCTCAATTTCGTGTTTTAATCCAAGGTTAGGTAAGGGTCAAAAGTGTGCACTTTTGGGCTTAATCTCCAATTAGATCTAACCACGGATTTATAATGGCTTAATGCCAGAAGATAAAGTTGTTGTCTACATTGACCTTAACCTGTTTACTATTTTTATGGATTTTTATAAGGTAGTCGGATTTTCACTTATTCTATTTCTAACGAATTAAATATTAATAAATCCGAAATTCAATTATTAATTCAATAAACATTCAATTATTAATTAATAAAAGCTTAATAAATATATTGGGCTCAATTAAATAATTCGAGATCTTACAATACATGTGGCGCAGTGTAAGACGTCAGTGGACGCATCTGGCCGTTCTTCTAGTGAAGAGGTGCTTCCGTCATGTGACATGTGACGCTCGCGTTTCTCGTGCGTCTTGACCTTCCCGGGTTAGTCTTTTCTTGGCCTTACCCGAGGTCAGTGCTGTGTGGTATGCACGATGATCCAGTCGTGTATGCATTTGCGCTTTGGGAGTCGTGCTTTGCTCGGTAGTCATGTTCTCGTTCTTTACAGCTTGGTTTTTCCCTTTTCTTTTAGCTATTCTACTCCTGCTCTTCCCGCTTTCTTTTACAGCTTTCTAGTTGTAGTTTAACTTCTCCTGCTTTACTACTCCTGCCATTGTAGCTGTTGTTCCATGTTACTGCGTATTTTTTAGTGGGGATCCGTGTGACCCCTACTGAGGTAGTGACACAAGGCTCACCCCTTGTCACGCCCCGAACCGATAGTAGCGGGAAGCAGTGTTCGGAACGTACAACGAAACAGTCATGATAGCAAGAGTAAAATAAATTAAACATAAATAAATAATATTCAACACATGGAGGCCATTAATTTGAGGAAATATAATGTTATTGATATTTGGAATTTAAATACAATGTGGACTCAATAAAAGAAATAAAGAAGAGAAAATATAAAGATCCACGATACTATCTAGACTCAAGAAAATAAAAGACTCTGGTCTCTAAACTCCTGGTTCACTCGATCATGTTGGCCCGATCCCAATTTCAAGTGTTCCATCTACCGCGTTGCCTAAAAAGGGTTGGAAAGTAGGGGTAAGCAAGAAGCTCAGTAGGAATTACACTATATCATCAGGCATAGTTTAAATAATTAACCATTTCATGAATGCATGAATAACGCGAGAAAAACAATTAAGCATGATAACAAGATTACTAGCACGATGAAGATTGCAAGTCACGATAGCAAGAGCAAGTAATTAGAACTTCAGGTGAATGGCCATATATCAAGTCAAGTCAAGTCATGCGAGCAAGCACTTCCTACTTTCAAGCAAGTATAGTAATTATCACAAGAGTGTGGAATGTCATAGACACAACACGCTAGATAGTACCGGTGCCAAATGCCACACCTAGTCATTCACCTCCGCAGAGATCAAGTACTTTTCGGGTGCGCCTCCCAGGACCAGACTAGGCCCTTTAATGTGTTTGCCTTGGCATTGATTTGTTTGGATCATAGATCCCACGAATCTAGAAATCCACAATGTTTAATGGCCAAGAGTTCCAATGTCAAATTCATGTAATCAAGGTGTAATGCGTAAGAATTATTGATTTTTCTTGAGATTCCAAACAACAAGCTCATTAATCGAGAGGGAAAAGTCATTCAAAATGACTTAGAATGGATAATGTTATCAATAGACCTAACAATAGGTCAAAAATATGAAATACCATAACCTAAATAGGCTAGAGCAGCTTACACAATTCAAAGCCTAAAAATCGAAAGCTTGAAACATAAACGGTCGGCAGAGGACCGCTAAACAAGTAAACGATCTGACATGGACCGCTTAAAAGCAATAACACGGTCCTATTCGGGCCGCTCTATCACAGAACGGTCAAATAAGAGCCGTTTACAGATCAATGCACGAGGAAGGTCAGTGCCTACGCCAGATCAACACAGTCACGAAGGGGTCGCGTGAGAGGTACACGGTCCAGAAACGACCGCGTAAATCACTTAGTCCAGATGACCAAGGTCGACGCATACTCGGTTAAAAAATGGTCTAACGGCGGCCATTCAAAGTGTCAGACAGTCATAACTGTACCGCTCATTGGCTGAACGGTATCAGAAGGGTCGTACAAACTAGGATAGTCCCGACTCTGGGCTCGGGCAAAAGCAAGCGATTCGAACGAGTTAGAAGGTTGAGGCTTTGTGGGTACAACCCGCCTGGCGTCCTAGTGGGAATCCCAGGCTCGCAGGGGCTTACGGAGGCCTTGGAGCATGAACACCTAGTCCGGCGGAAGGAATATCCGACGGAGATCGATGTCCATGAATTTAATAGCTAACAATCAACAGAAAATGAGACATTCGGTCTAGTCGCCACCACAGGAGTGGCACGACCTTAAAACAAGTTCTTACTCATAAATGAATTGTAACTAATTACTTGATCAATCATATTAGTCTATTTTATTTTCAATTAAACTAGGATTCATGAAAGGTGAACATCGAGAGGATAAAATAATTGGATGAGAATTAGACCTTAGATCAAATATTCCATGAATCCTAGTCATTAGTGTGTTCATACTACAAATTTAAGCCCTAAAATCGTATTATCTAATCAAGCAAAATAGAACACAACATGCTGGAAATGAGTAATATTTTACTGAAACAGGGTTAAAATGGTCTATATATGGACCGCTCAATGCATTCAATGGTCAGAGGAGGACCGCTCAGAACCAACGCTACTCCTCTTTTCTTTGAAAAACCCACCGTCATAACGCGGTCTATCGAGGGGCCGTTCAATTCTGTAAACGATCGTTTGAGGGCCGCTCCACTTGGAACCTCACCGTATAATGATGGTCAATTTCGTGGCCGCTTGACATATAAACGGTCTAACTGGAGGCCGCTCAGTCCAAAAAAATGGTCTATCGTGCGACCGCGGAACAATAAGCGGTCTCTGTTAGGGCCGTTCAATGCTTGCCATGCCCAAAACGGTGACAAACCCGATACATGTCAAATGAACAGCTTAATTCGATCTATATACTTCATAAAAATTGGAAAAACTACTATCGATCGAAAGAGAACTTAAAAACAAACAATAAGGCATGATCAATCTCAAGATTTGACTTCGATTACCCTACATAATTAGACAAAAAGGAATGTAGAAAAACCCTAATCACATGCTCTCAATGAAACGATGAATTCACACAATATAGATCATAAAAATTGGGCAAAACATGATCAAATAAAAGAAGACTTCGAGGTGCATGTCATGGTATGGTTTAATTAAGGTTGGGCCTGAGAAAAACCTACTTTAATCGAGGAAGAAAGAGGAAGACGCCAAAACCCTAATCCGCGAACACCCATCGATCCTCGCCCTAATACGCCGTCGATCGGCCACCACAGGTCACGCTGTCTGTTGGAGATGCAAATGGGGTTTTAGGGCTACCAAAGCCCTCTACTTATAGGGTTAATGGATGCCTCTAGCGATTGAATTATGGTGAAGTGTCCAAAGAGGGAAGAACGGTGAAAAACTCACACTCGATCCTATCTACGCCGTCACCACCGAAAGGGAGCTTCTAGAGGCTAGAATTTTAGAGGGGAAATGATCTACTAGGGTTAACCTATCATTTGGGACCGGTTTGGGCTCGATTGGTTGAGAAATGGACTCGAATTTGATCGATTAAGGTTGGTCTATGAAAAGCAACGATTTTGGCTAAAACTCCTTAATTCAGCCTAATTAAATTTTTATTTGGGGTCGGCCCAGTTGACAATATTGTTAGAAACTCCGTTCTCTAAAAGAATATAATTTTTTCATATTTTTAGAAATTAGTCAGAACTTTCACCTACGGGTGAAATTCGATTAATTTGATTTATACCTATTAAATCCAATTCAACATAGAAAATTCGATTGCATCTTGGAATATGAAAGTCTTTTTATAGTGATTGTAGAAAAATAATTATTTATATAATTTTGGCCACTTTCAAAAATAGATAATATTCTTTAATTAGGAAAATCATTGAAGTCGTTAAATAAGAAGGAAATAACTTTAATATCAATACATATTTCAAAATTTTACTTTTTTATTTTTTAATTTAACCGGGGTGTTACACCCTTGATTTTCAAGTGTGGCGCTCTTTTTCCTTCGCGGTTCCTGGTGTGGCGTGCTCGTAGTTGCCAGCGATACCTGCGTCGGGCTTCCCCCGACCTCAGTGTACGTTTTTCTTTCTGTTGGACTGTACTTGTCTTTCCTTTGGACTGGACTCCGGTATAATTGTTAATTTTAACTGTTAATTAAAAATTTAATTTTATTTCTGCTACTTTAGCAAACCTGATTAATGAAATTTAATTGCTTACTATTATATCTGCGACTTCAACGTACTATACAACAGTCCTTTTATCCATTCGGAGCTTTACAGCTCTTGGTAGGCTTCACAGGTTCCAAGTGGTATCGGGTCTACTTGGTAGTCCTATCGGGTATATCCGGTATTTGGAGTCCGGGTCGTCACACCTCATCCTTCGAACGAAGCACTGCTAGACCTGCCCCCGTTTGCTGCGATTGTAAATCAGAGAGAGAGAGAGCTCCCTGTAGAAGAAAAAGAAAGAGAGAACATCTCGAGAGGAAGAGAGGATTCAGAGCAGCCAGCCATTTTTCATGAAGAGTGCTTCTATCGAAGCTACATTGTTTTCATTCGTATTTTTGTCCTTGATCAAATTTCTTCGTCTTTCATTTTGTTCCTCTATTTTCTTTAGGTTGTGTTCCCTCTGAGTGTTCTCAGAGGAAGGGAGAGTGTTCTTCGTAGTCCCCTCTGTGAATCAGAGGAAGGGAGGTCTTTGACCTTCGATTTTGTGAGTTGCTGGGTGTAGCTCACTAAGTTCCCTCTACAGATCGTAGAGGAAGGGAGATTGATCTCTGGGTTCCTTATGGGCTTCCAGAAGAAGCGAGGAGAGTGTTCCTCGGGGGTTGAAGTTGTGTTCAGCCGTTGTTGTAGATTAAGTCTTCTTGTTGCCTTATTTAGCAAGGGAGCCTCACTCCAAGAGAATGAGGGGTGGATGTAGATTGCTGGTAGCAATCGAACCACCTAAAAAAGTCGCTTGCCTTTGTGTGCGTGTTTTTGTTGTCTCTCGCAATTGCATTCGACCAGGGAGTATATCAAAAGACTTGATGCAAAAGATGGGTTACGCTTAACAGGAACATCAACTCTTGCGTGAGGAGATCTCTTGATCCAACCTCTGTCTAGTACCTTCCCTGTGTTGTGTCTGAGCATCACACACTGGAAATTTCATTGAAATTTCAATAGCGATGGGGGGAGGGTATGGCCCTCCCCCTCATATCCCTCTTCTTCCTGCAGTTTCCACCCCACCTTTGGGTCCTCTCTCAGCTTGTGATGCTCCAGATCCTCTTGCCGTCGCTGCTTCGTCGTCAGTCTCTCCTCCAGCAGAAGCTTCGATCGTGCCATCATCCTCTGCATGGTGATCTGTCGCTGTTGCTGCATCCTCTACAGTGGATCCTTCTGTGCCTACTTCTTTAGCGAGGATAACAGCACCTGCTTTTCTTCCCGTTGTGCTTGATGCTCCAGACCCTCCTCCAGTTGGTGCTGCACTGCCGGTCCCCTCTCCAGCAGATGCATTCAATATCCCACCTTTTCTTGCTTGGAGATCAGCCTTCGTTGTTGTTGTTCCTCCTGTTTCTCTGCCAGCTGTTGTAGTCACTGCACCACCTTCTTCAGCGTGGAAACCAGGTGATCGCACCTCTTTTGCTCACGTCGTCCGTTTGGCCATGGCTCCTCCAGCCATCCCAGTTCCTGTTCACCCTCTTGCCCTCACAGATATGGGTGTTCCTACTACATTCTTCTCCTTGGATGAGATCGAAGAATCATGCAGCCCCCTTGGGCATGCCATCATCGCCTACACTCCTCTTGGGCGGCCTCCATTTCATAAGATCCGAGCTCACCTCGCCCAACGCTTTCAATTTCAAAAGGACTTTGCTTTGAGTGCATTGGACAATCGTCATCTTCTGATACGTTTCCTTTGCCGTGAGGATTCTATCAAGGTGCTATTGAAAGGCTCGCTACCCATTCTTTGATGTGTTTTCAAATTCTCACGATGGTCGATCGATTTTTCCCCGGATGCTGATTCGCCAGTCGTGCCGATGCGGATTGAGTTCCCTGGACTACCAGCTAATTTCTTCTTTGATGCTATGATCAGGTCGATTGCTGGGAGTGTTGGGCATGTTCTCCGTGTTGATCATAATACCATTTTGTTAGCCAGGTCGCATGCTACTCACGTATTCGTGCTGTTGGATGTATCTCAGAAAATCCCAGAGCGTGTTTGGATTGGGTGTGGGTCTGATGGTTTTTGGCAGCCCATTGTTTGCCCTCATCTGCCTCTTTTTTGTTCATCTTGTCATCATTTTGGTCATTCAGCTACTATGTGCAAGAAATCTGCAGCTCGTGGTCTTGCTCCTGGTTCCTCCGTTGGTGTTCGTCCGGCCTCTGGCAAGGTTGCTCCGGTGAGGTCTGCCGTTCAGGCCTGGTGGGCCGTTTCCAAGCCCGTTCGTGTTCCCAACGGTTCTAACGATTCAGCTAGCCCCCCTTCATTTCCTGTTACATCCGTTGCTGTTCAGGCCATTGCTGCGGCGTCCCTCCATGTGTAGCCAGGTGCTTCTGCTGTTAATGGCCCTTCTGCACTTTTAGTGGCGTCTGTTTATCAGGCATTTGAAGCGGTGCCTTCCCATGTGAAGGCTGATGCTCCTATTATTTATGGTGGTGGCCCCCTTCTCCAACAGTCACTCCCCAGCAACCTTCCTGTGTCGCCTGGTGTTGATGATCCCCTTTCTGGGTCTTTTGGGTCCCTTACGGCCCAAGGTGATCTAGCTGCTACTTCTGATGCTCTTCCCGTCTGCCCTTCTCTTCAAGAGGTTGCTGGCCATGGTGATCCCTCACCTCTTGCCAGTGCTTTGCGTGTGCATGGCACTGTTCACGTGCATCTTGGCCTCCCTCATTTAGCGGCATCTGATGCCTCCTTACCGCCGGCTGAGCCTGTTATTGGGTTGGCTGTCTCTGCCATTGCTTCTCCTGGATTGGGTTCTGGAAATCTCCCGAAGTCCTCTTCTGCATTGATTCTGGTGTTTGCAACTGTTGCACTTCTTGACAGCGCTCCTTTGCCTCTGGCTACTCGTCATCCGGTTGCAATTGCTACTGGTGTAGTTGATTCGGTGGTCACTCCTGCTGCCACCTTTGCCGACGATTCACAGAAGTCTTTGGTAGTTGTCAGCGCCGTTGTATTAGGTGGCACTATCTCCCAGGCCGTGCCTTTTGCTTCTGCTGCTGTTGATGTCTTTCAACAGTCCCTTGTGGCCGGCTTCGGTGTCGCTTCTGGTGGCAATCTAGGTGTTGCTGAGGACTTTTCCTCCTCCAGGTCCTTGCCCTCCCTGAACCCTGATGCTCGATCCTGGTCCTCCTCTCAACTGCCCATCCCTGCTGCTACTTCGGACGCTCCTCGTCTTTTTTTTGCGCAAGCTGTACGCCGGGCTGTCAAAGCTAAAGCTGGTGCTGTGCCTGGTCTCCACGACTCTCCTCTTGCGCCCACCATTTCTGCTGCTTCTGCTGGATCTTCCCCGACTTCATCCTCGTCTGCTGAAGGCTTTATCAACCCCCCTATTATCTACCAGGTCATCATAATGCCTGGGTTTAAGCCATCTTGCCCTCCTGATTTTAGCCGGGTTCATGCAAACTGGGTTGGTGATTTTGGCCAAGATCGTTCCAGGCCGGTATCCCATCCTACGAGTGCTCATTCAAGATGCCCTTTACGTCGATCTAGCTCTACCATCTCCTCCCATGATCTTGAGTAAGCTATTTTCACTTGTTGATCCCTGGTTGTTTGGGTTATGCCCATTGGTGCTATTTTTAGTCGTGTGGTCTATGTGCTTCAACATTGTATTCGACCCCTCTATGCAGGGTGTCCTCTATTTGGCCATGGTTCTCTTGTACCCCTTTCCTTTATGTTATATTTCTAAAAAATGCCTAGCCGATCTTCGGATCTGCCTAGGTATTACTACAGTTAAAAATATATATCATTTGCTATTCTGATTGTCTCAGTTGAGTTCTATTCCTCTATCTTATCACAACATCATTTGTAGCTTATGCACACAATCTGATCGCTAGAGCGCTTGAACTGAACGTTGTAATGAATTACACGTCCGTGTTTGCTTGATATGATTGTTGTTTTTTAGAAGATTTTATCTGGGAAGTATTTGTTGATAGATCTATCCATCCCTTCTTCAAGATCTTTCACCCTATTTTTCTATCACGACCAGCTTGGTTCAGTTGACTGACCAGGGCAGAGCTCCCCCCTGTTGTGGGCCGGTCGACTGCCCTGGTTGCGTTGGTCGACCGACCCTAGTTGGTCCACCAACCCTAGGGGTTTGGTCGACCGAAATGCAGTGGGCTTGCCCGTTTTGGCCCTCGGACGACCCAGTTGTGACCCATTGGTCGACTTATGGACCCGTGGATATCCCAGACACTTGGGGAGTATCGTGACCGTGTTTTTAGGTGTCCAGAGGTACCATATTTCCTCGATTAGCGTGCCCTTAAGTTTTAAGGGTCTGGGTGACCCTGTGCATTTCAGGCTTCTGTGCTACGCTTGATCGAGCTACCTTGTCTCAGTATGAGTGCGAAGGGCTATTCTCACACGTCGTTAGCTTTCTCGGAAAACTGTTTTCGTGTCGGCCATGCATATGGCCTATGAACTGAATATTCAGTGACCCAGCCTTGGGCTGGGGGTTTCTTAGTTTCACTTTGGAAAGGGATTAAGCTCGATGGTTATGTCCCGCCTTAAAAGCTATATCAGACCGTGGTTTCTGACCCTGGGTTTAGGGCAGATTGACGACATGGAGCTATCCTGTACGACGGTCTTGACATGAGGTTCGTGACTTAAAAACTGTTAGGTTAGTATGTCTAGTGGACTGTCTAGAGTCCGGTGGCATCGTGCCACCCGTGTTTCGAGCTATGTATGAAGGGCTCGTGGCTATCCTGTTAGTATATCGTTGGTTTATTCCGAGAGTCTTTCCCTCGAGTGGCCTTTCCCACTAGTCATACCTTGCCTGGGCACTCGCTTGCCTACCCACCCAGGAGTGGTGGAGAGCTAGACCTGAGAGTGGCAATTTTAAGGCTACTTTGCCGTAGGGCCTCCCACTATAGTGGCTCGAGTCGGGGCCGGGAGGAAAACCAACTAGAGGGCTTGATGTAGTGTAGTCAGTTAGTGTGTGCACACATGGTCGGGGACTTCGAACCCGTGCTGACCAGCATGACTCCAACTAGACCCTTGTCCCGTGGTTACTAGTACGGTGTCTCACTTTTGCCTGGGGCGAGGGGGACACCTGGGGAGTGGACTAAGTCATCAGTGGACGCATCCGGCCTTGCTCTAATGGGCAGTGCTCCTGTCACACGAGACGTGCTTCTTCATGTTTCTTCGGGTAGCTTCCCCGTGCTTTCCCGATGCAGTGGTCTAGGGTTTTCGGTAACGGTTACCGAGGTTTCACCTGTAGACCGTCTGGGGTTCACAACTGCATGGTCGTGGCTATTCCCGGACCGTGTGGTCTTGGGTTGGTCATCGCCTGTGAAGGCAGGCCTCCACGATAGAGCTGTCGTGACATTTATTCTGGCGACTTAGCCAGGTTTCCCATCTATTCGATAGTCCCACGACTATGAGATCGGGGTGTGCTTCTCGTGTCGTAGAAGAAGGTTATAGAGCCGTGGTTCCAACGGCTACCGGGTTTTCTATTCTCTTACGGCTGTTCCTTCCGTCGTCGTCGTCATCGTTGTTCCCTTAGCGATGTTCTTCACTGCCGTTGTTTTATGGTTAGGGTTCCACGTGACCCCTACTGAGCTAATGAGATGAGACTCACCCCCTGCTATTCAGGTGTAGCGGTTCCTCCTCGAGGTTCGGAGGTGCAGCGTGGAGGTTCGTAGTTGCCAGTTCGCCAGGCCGAGTGTTCATTCGGCATTTGAGTACATTATTTCCCTGTAAACTGTACTTTATTTGGATAGGACTCTGTAGTTAGTTTATTTAATTATTAATTATATATAGTTGTTCCTGCTTTATTTCATATTTCGATGTACCTCCACACTTCTTTCTAACCCTTCCGAGCCCCTTGGCTCATGGGTGGCGGGCCAGGATTCGAATGGTATCGGGTTGTTGCCGGTATCCGGATCCTGGGTCGTTGCAAGTATTGTCTTCAAACAACCTTTTCTATCTAAGTCTATCTAAGGCACTCAATGGAGAGCAATGGTAAAGACTTATTGAGCAACCGGGCTCACTTCACCTGAGACGTGATGTGGTTCACGTCAAAAGGTAATGTCTTAACTAACTATAATTAGTTTGTTCTATCCACAAAAATGAAAAAGAAATTAATGAAAAACTGAATTTGCAGAGCAATGGCTTCAGTCTACTGAGAAACTGTGACCCTTCACCAATGAAGTGATAAGGGTTAAGACATGAGGTGGCAAGCTATCTCTACTATAAATGAGACAGAATGGTTAACTGCACTGAGTAAATGGGGAATCTTACATCTAACCAATGTGATTCCTCAAGTCAAAAGGTATAAGTTGCACCTAACTGTCATCTTATAAAATAAAGTTGCTTATGTGTTGTTCTAAAAACCAGAGGTGCTTGAATGAATAAACTCAAACTGCAACAAAATGTTTGGCTTCAATACTAATGGCAGTTAATCTTAAAAGGTTATTGGGTCTTAATGAGAATGTCTAAACGAAAAATATCTAGGACTTTGGTATACATACATGCTTTTGTTCAAGTAATTCTGACTGTAGACACTCTTGTTGCTTTCTTGGTTTCTAAAACTTTTGAAGTTCTTTACTTTAAATCCTTCAATCAATAATGAAAAACCATGAAATGATCTTGTGAAGGAGGATGTCAGAACTTGGAGTCAGTCTTGAAAAATAATGAGATCTATATTAGGCTTGAAATTTTCTTTTCATCGGATCAACCCTGATGACTGAACTCCCATCTCAGTCGACTGGACTCCTACCAATGTCGACTGATTCCTCAACTCCACAAGCACTCTTGTCAAACCCTTATTTCAGACACCCTGTACAATCATCCCTCACTGCTTCCCAACATCCACCTATCAATCACTCTTAGTGCTTTGATGATGTCAAAGGGGGAGAAATATGAATGAATCATAGTTTGTATTTAGTCAATTCTGTCTGAAGTCGATCAGTCAAGTCACACATTGTGTCTGCATTCAAAGTTAGTTTTGCTTGTCAATCTGTCACTAATGCTAAACTTGATAATCTTTTTACAAATGGAGTCCTTATGTCATTCATGTTGCTGAATTGCCTTTACCTTACAAAATGTTTCTACTTTTCACATTGAAAGTCTGCTGTTTTGCCAAAACTCAGTCTTGGACTTGAATGTCAAAATTGTGAGCTCAATGACTCATAGTTGTCATCATCAAAAAGGGGGAGAATATATAGTTTTAGTGTTTTGATGATGTTTAACTATGAATCATTAATGAGTCTTCTTGCCAGGCGCATAAAACTCATTCAAATGCCTTAAAGACAAATTGACCAAGTGTTTGAAAATCAGTCGACTGACATGCATTAGGTCGGCTGACTTTTATGTTTAGGTCGATCGAATCTCTCACACATGAGACACAAGAAGAATGGGTTGACTCAATGAAGCCATGGAGTCGACGCAAGAACAAATCAAGCTATCAAAGGTCAGGATGTGTCGACCTAACCTTCATGGTAGGTTGACCTAACTGGTCGTCCAATAGACTGTAGCAAAGGCAACAAAGAAGATTGGGTCGACTCAGTGTACTCAGTGAGTCGACGCAGCTGAAGGCCCTCCCGGCCAGATGAAGACTACGTCGACACAACATGCTTATGGTCTCGACGCAACAACAGCAATAGCAACAACAGCCTCAACGACAGCAACGCCACATGAAGATTGAGTCGACTCAGTGCAGCTATGGAGTCGACGCAACTGAAGAACTAGTGGGACGATGGTCAAAGCAAAAGAAGGATGAGTCAACGCAGGGATCCAGTGCATCGACGCAGCGAAAGAAAAGAAGCAATTCCAAAGATCTATCTTTCAGGCTATGAGAAGGTTGTGTCAATGTAATAAGCTTATGGCATCGACACAACAAAGATTTTTTTAGCCAAGTTCTCAAGCAATAGGAAGAGTGCATCGACGCAATGAAGATGTTGCGTCGACACATCAATGCCATCCACCTTGTTCTCATCCAGCTATAAGAAGACTGTGTCGACACAATGGGGTCAGTGTGTCAACGCACCCCTTACGGTGGAACTTGCGAACCTTAAGTGTGGCACCTCTTGGGCTCATGGTCCAAGGTCCAATCATTGGCGCAAGCTCCAAGGTCACATGCCTAGGGTTCTTGAAAGGTCCTCTCGGACAGAAGGTTCTGATAGATACGGTGGTGCTCAGAAATAGATCCAGAGGGGGGTGAATGGATCTATTGGGAAATTATACCCAATTAAAAAATCAGCTCCACTCTAAGAACCAGAAGCAAAACCGATGCACGAAAGACACTAAGATATAAGAGTCCACACAAGACACAACACCAACACTTGGTGAACGATAAGTGTGGAAAGCTAAAACTGATCACACCACAACCTGTGAACGGGGGGAAGAAGATAAGGAACAATCACATGAAGGAAACCACGGCACACTGAATTTTTAGGTGGTTTGATCTGAGACCCCAGATCTACATCCACCCCTCACTCTAACCCGAGTGAGGCTTCCCTTGCAAAATGCAAGATGCAGACTCAGTATGCAAACAAGACGCTGCCTGACAGCTTGATAACCGAGGGAGACAAATCCCTCAACCAGGTTTTGCAACCCACAGAACCAGAATCGAAGGGTAACCTCCCTTCCTCCAAACAGGAGGGGACCACTAGTGACAGCCCGTCACTAGAAACCGGAGACACCAGTCTCCCTTCCCCTAAACCAGAGGAAAAACCATGAGTCATACCCAATCACTCACACCCGAAGAAACCAATCTTCCTTCCTCTGAATCCACAGAGGGCAACCGAAGATAAATCTCCCTTCTCCTGAACACACAGGAGAAACCCGACACTCTAAACAGGGAATCGGAAGAACACTAAGAAAATGGGAATAAAAACGGAAATCGAAAAATCAAAAAGAAAAAGAAAAAATAGGAAGCTCCAATGAGCATAGTCGTTCTGAATTTTATCCATGAACAGACTAAACAAATATTCAGGATGAGTGGCTGCACACTCTCTTCTTATTCTCACGATCTCTTCCTCAAAGCTCTCTCTTCTTCTAGCTCACTAGCTCTCTCTCTCTCTGAACTGTTCTCTTTTCTCTCTTCTTTGTTGGCTCTTTCTCTGTTGCCGCTACCCTTCTCTTCTCCGTCTTACTTTCTTTCTTCTGTTTTTTTCTTCCCTTGTTTTTTTAACTGGGCGATCGGCCCCCTTTTATATGCTCCAGGAGATGGGCACGTGGTCGCCCAATTCCCGCCCTATTCTCCAAGCAGATCTGATCCAAACCTTTCCACCTGTCATCGTCACTAGTCTTTTACTTTCCACATGGTAGGATTGCCTGGTGTTAGCCTACCTTGGATCACGTGCTGATCACTCCACTTAAGTTTGTGCACGAGCAAGGGCAACCTTGGAATTATTAAGGCTTTATTGCTTCCTGCACTTAAGTTGTTCGATCTTGGTTCAATTCATAAATCCATGTTATCAGGTAAAGGAATTTAATTAGTCACTTGACCTTCATAGTGAGATCAATATGCATTGATTGTTATGCAAAATATGACATTGGAGTTCAGATCATGCTAGATAATGTGTTGAAGATTCTATAATTGTGAATGTGACATCATCATTAATTCTGATCTAACATCGACCCATAGTGAAAAATATAATAGATAACACAGACTTTAGCCTAAGCCATAGCTAACTAGCATAGACCTAGTACTCAAGGCATGGTCTCCTAATACACACCTTATGAGCAGTCTAACATTCACATAAGATATGACAGACTCAGACCCTATCATGCACTTGATGCAACTTAGCATAGACCTGAGTTCAGTTGGCATTGACCTCAGTAGTTAGCATCGACCTTGGTATGCTCAACTAGCATCGACCTAAGTCATCCCTATAACAGATATGCACAGACCTTATATGGCTATATGCAAGATATGCACCGACTTGCTATAGTGTGTGCACAGACATTGATTAAGCTAGATGCAGTGTGCATAGACTTATGAATCTATATGCAAAACATGTATAGGCCACGAAGCAACAAGTGCATAGACCTTGATGTGCATAAGATAGATTGTGCACATGCCTATATGCACAATGAAAAAGATGCACCGACCTTGTAACATATGCCAAGCAACATGCACTGACCTGAGTTGTGTGCGATGCAGAACATGCATAGACTATGTGAGCTTATATGCACAAACCTATATGCATGAGACGCGGCCAGCACCGACGTTGTGTATGCATGTAGCGTAGCTACCACTGACCCTAGCTTTGCATCAACAGTAACTAGCACAAACCTTCATGTGCTTGTGTGCAAGCATGCACAGACCTCCATATGAACACGTTTGGATATGCACTGACTTTAATGCTCAAAGATAAGCACTGACATCGACGTTAGATGCAGCTAGCACCGACGTTGTATGTGAGATAGACAACTAGCACAGATGTAGTGTGTATGCGAGATACACAACTAGCACCGACGTAGTGTGTATGCCTTAGCATAAAAACATGCACCAACTTCTGTCATGCACCATGCAAACGAACAGTAACTTGCACCGACCTTAGTCTTCTATATGCATGCATATGCACTGACTATGAGATGCACAAGGTAAATGTGCACCGACCGTGGTCTTGCACAAACAGGAATGTGCACTGACCTATAATGGCCTTATAATGCAATGTGAATCAGTGATATGCTCGGACCTCCTATATGCACAAAGCAAAATGTGCATCAACCTAGGTGTGCATGCCAGCTATTTGATAAAATGACCGTGCAACATTATAAGACAAAGTGTTAACCTTAATAAATAAGGGATTAAGCACTGACCTATATTTTCCAGACTCAGATGAACAATAATTTTACCTGCCTGGCATTGACTTTTGTCACCAGCGTTGACTGTCGTTTCATGCCTTTTTAATGTATCTTTGGAACCTATTCTGACTGACATTGTTCAAACTTATATATCTGTTCGATGAGCTCATTAATTCATGCATCACATTTATATCATCAAGATTATAAATGATGAGACATAAAGTTGACATCATCAAAATCACAGAGGGTACATAGCCATCTCCCCCTTTTTGATGATGGCAACACTATGAGTCATAAGCCAAATGAACCAGATATTATTCATGATATTATTCATGCCAGTGAGTTGAATGAATTCTACTGATGTAGACTCATTCTCCCCCAAAACTCATTCCAGACATGTGTCAATTAATACACAGACAAATGACTCTCCATGTATGCAGACACTCAATATGACTCCTCCACATATCCACATATTCTCCCCCTTTGACATCATCAAAAAGGAAGTACCTAAAATGTAGACAAAGGATCCAAGTTAGGCAGACAAATGTAGTCAATGTGTCACATTGTTTTCCCCCTATGGCAATTGAATTCAGGACCTGATGCCTAAAGATGTGGCCAATACTAGCAAAGCACATTCTCCCTTGGAGCAAATGGCACATTAAGATGTTCTCTCAAGAACTCTCCCCCTGGATGAATGATACAAATCAGCAAAAACACAGGGGCATATAGGGACAGGTCATTCAATGACTCAAGAGAAAGCAATCTGCAGAAAATATCAATCACTACATTCTGAACTGAAGTAATCAGTGAAGGACTGAGAGCTACCAAAGTCTTTTAGCAGAGTAAGACTGAGCCCAAGAAATATGACGGATGGCCCAAGTTATCAAATGATTCAAGAAGTTTTTCAATAAGATACCAATTTCATAATTCTGAAACTAATGAATTTTCAGATTCTTCAACTATAAAGGCTTATGAATAAATCTTTATTGGACAGCATGGTTTAAATGTAATGTATTAAAAAAATGTGTCTATACTCATATCCGAAATCAAGGTTTAATAAAAATGAGCGAAGCCTTCAAATTAATATCTTGTTTAAACCTCCCTTCATCTTAATCATTCAATTTCAATGACCCCTCTTGGAGTTATAAACAGTAGTATTGAGGTTAAACAAACATAAATGCATCTGATTTTGTCTTCTCTTCTTGAAATTTTTCTTGAAGCAATTATTTTTCAGAAGAGAGTATCTTTTCATACTAATTATTGGTCACATTTTTCAAAAGCAATCGAGTTTAAGTGCACACTTTGTAACTAGAGGATAGATGTTGTTTAGACGCCAGTATCCTTAAGCACTTAGTACGACCAACTGTCATGCTTCACACTGAACAGAGATAACTAGGGCACTTTATGACATAGGTTTGCTCCAATTTTTGATGAAGGACCCAATTTCTCAGTGCAACTTAGCCATTGCTCTACTTTAATTCAACAGATATTGCAATAATTTTTCAGCAGAGTTAACTATGGTAAATCATGACACAGTCCTTTGGACATGGTTTCTCAGTAACCACAGTCATTGCTCTGACCAACTATTATCTTTTTGACATTTTCAGATATTTCAGATGTTTAAAGAGAATACTCACTACATGTAACTCTACCAGAATTAGCCATGATCTTAAATTTTTTAGATTCCAGAAGGTCTTACATGATATAACATGAAATAGTTGGTTAAGGTTTATTAAGCAACATGATCCAAATATTTTCAAGAGTTTTCCATTCTACCTCAGAAAAACACATTATACTAAAACCAACTGAAATTAGTAGACGTTCAAGAGCCAGTATAAAAGAAGATTCTTCTTCTAGATTTTTCAGATTTATGGTCAAGGTACACAAATTGAAATCTCCTTGAGTTTCTAGCAAGTTCAAAGTTCTTCAGAAACAGCCAATGAAATAATTAGCAAATGGAACAAGGAGCATGAATTATGTATTTGAGTGAGGTGTTCTCAGGCTGACTAGCACACGAATAACTTAGCAAAAAATCAAACTAGAATTTCCCAGGTAAAGATATGGTAGAAGTATTCAACTGAGCATTGAGTGAGCAAAAATTCCAATGAGGTTGGAAGGAGAACTGACCAAGTGATTATCTCAAGATGGATTTTGAGAGGATCATTGAAAGATTCATCAGTTTAACACATTGTCAGCTAAATCAGCGCAGATATTTTCAAATGAAACTCCCCCTCGGAAAGTGCAGGAGCAGTAAACAATGGGTTTCAGAGAATAAAACAGTTAAGCTCAAAAGCTCCCCATGACTGTATGCATTATATGACTGAACTCAAAGTGCAATATATGCAATGAAATCTATGCAGGGAGTATTATGAGTTATGTTCATGTAAATCTAGACTGCTCAATATGTAAATTTTTGACCAATGGTACTGGGTAGAGGACTTGGCCTAATGACCACCTTATACATAGTAAGAACTTCCAGATAGATTGCACCTACCCTTTAGAAACTTACCATTTGATATACCATCATAGTCAAGCGGGACAATGCAATGCAAATGCAGTCCAATATGCATCTTAAGCTGACAATATGCTACTAATATGAAATTGTGAATATATGTGCATGTCAAGTTTGCAGGTGAACATTTTAAGCATGAGACATCGTGCAAGTAACAAATTCAATCAATTCAGATGTTCAGTTTTATGATGTGTAATTCATTTTCAGTCCCATTTTTATATAGACTACCCATCATGTGTAGTGAGAGATATGAATGCTAATGACATATATAAATGAGAACTTGTATGCATGAAATGTTGATTAACAAATCAAACCTGATATGCAGCTATCTAAACATAGTTATCAGAAAACTCAAATGTCTACAAGCAGAAGTGGGGTTTTACCAAACTTTGGATGCCTTGATTTATTTGAACCCCTTTTTATTCTCCATCCCCAAGGCACTCCTGCAAAGCAAAGATCTTATTTTGTAGATTTAGGTACCCAAGTGTTCTTGGGTCCTACATGGTTAGTAACACCTCTGATAGGTGCTTTCCACAATCTTTGGGCTTTCATGTCATCAAGCATCATTAAAGGACAATTATTCATAGAATGCCCAACCTGCACGTAGTAATGACATGAGACAATAGAATTTATGTTCTTATTATGCACATTAGTATAAGCATAAAATCTATGTGCATGTGAATGAAATTCTCTATTTTTTACATGGACATTTCTTCTTTTATTTTCAGTCTGCCAACAATCCATAGTTCTGTGGCCTGACTTTCCATACTCAAAGCATGCATGATATTTTCTTTCACATGCAAATTTATTCCTAACAGAACTATTTCTACTTACAGGCAAATTAACAGATTTATAGTTAAAGCTTTTCCCTTGAGCATGTCAACAGTGGGCTGCTATGTGGCCTCCCTTGCCACAGTAGAAACATGAGATAGAATTCTTTCTAGCAACATTCAGCCAACATTCAATTACCTTATGGCCTCATTTTCCACAGTTAAAGCACACAATTTGCTGGCTATATGAATCACATTTATTTTCATTAAAGACATGCTGGTGCACATGATTTTTAGCATGAAATCTTGTTTGTGTATTAGCAAACCAGCATTCAGTAGGAGAGTGTCCTACTTTACGATAGTGATGGCATTTGATTTTCTTTTTCCGAAGAGTAGGATCTTTATCATGAAATTTCCTAGCATGCAATGTACTGGCATTCAGATCATCCTTTTTCATCAACTTACACTCATGCATTAGATGACCTATGTTGTGACAGTAATGACATGACATTTTCTTTTTATGTGCATATGTATCTGTGATTGTTTTATTCATTGCATGTGCTGAAATACCAGAAGATTTCACAGGAGAACCATTAACCTTCTTTTTCTATTTTTATGGCTTTTCCAGATTTTTACTTTGCTTTTCAGTTTTCTGTGCAGTAAATTGGAAATAGAAGGAGCAGAGGTTTTCTTTTGATCAGAACTTTTTACAAACACCGTAGACATTTTACTTCCATCAATCTATTTGTTTACCGGATTGTAACCCAGTCCCTCTCTCTGAAAATTAACATTGGTTCCAAGAAGCTTATTCAGATTGTCCTTACCTTTGACAAATTTTGATAATGAGTTTTACAGATCTTGAATCTTGAAATTTAAGGCAACAATATTAGCTTCATAACTGGACAGGTCTGTTTCACATGAAATTACTTGTTGATGCAAGGCATCATTCAGACTTTTGAGTTTTTCAACTTCCTGTTTTAATTTTATTTCATTGTGAGCTTCAACTTCTTTTATGACAGATTTCCCTTTTTCATAAACTAACAATCTCTCAGACATAGCTGAGTTTAGATGTTTCAGGTTGTTAATTTCCTCTTTCAGTTTACAGTTTTGCTCCTGGAGTTCATCATCAAATACTAAATCACTTAAGGAAGTCTGACATTCATTAAACATTTCTTGTTGATTTTCTGATTAAAGTTGGTCAACGTTTTTTTGAAGCTCTAAATTTGTTACTCTAACAGTCTCCAGTTTTTTAGATATCAACTTATTTTCACTTTCAAGATTCATTGATTTATGTTCAGATTCCTTAGACTTATTTTTGAGTTTTTCATTCTCAGATTTCAAATATTCCAAATCTCAAGTAATAGCATCAAAATCTGTTAATTGTCTTCTCAATATACCATTTACAATTTTCAAAATTTCAATGTCCTCACTTACAGATTCAGCATTTTCAAATTTGTTTAACTTCTTTTTCAGAGTTTTATTCTTTTTTCTTAGCTTTTCAAAAGACTCTAGCAAATTAGCATGTGCATCTTCCCATTCATCTAAAGTAAAGTTAGCGAAAGGATTGTTTACCTCTTCTTCATCCTCACCTTCATTGCTTCCTTCAGTCGTCATGCATTTTTGCTCTTCCTTTCCTTGGTAGGCGGTCTTCAGTTTGTTTAGGATGTCCTTAGCTGACCTGCAATCATGAAAACATGAGTGGAAAGCCTTGTCAGTAGCTGCTTTTATTAAATCCAGAACTTTATGGTTTTCACTACTCATGGATTTATGACTGTCAGTCCATTTGGACTTGTTCTTTGGTAATCTGTGAGGACCATGTGAAATTAACTTCCACATATCAGGATCAACTGATATAACATAGCTGCGCAGACTGGTAAACTACGAATTAAAATTAGAGCCATTGAAAATCGTTGGATGAGCCATGGAAATTAGTTCAAGAATAATTCAAGCAATAGAGTAAGCACAAAAAGAAATGCACCTAAAAATAGGATAGCAGTATCCTCTACATATCGTTGGATCTGATGAATCAGAAACACGCTCTGATATCAATTGATAGATACGGTGGCGCTCAGAAATAGATCGAGAGGGGGGTGAATCGATCTATTGGAAAATTATACCCAATTAAAAAATCAGCTCCACTCTAAGAACCAGAAGCGAAACTGATGCATGAAAGACACTAAGATATAAGAGTCCACACAAGACACATCACCAACACTTAGCGAACGATATGTGTGGAAAGCTGAAACTGATCACACCACAACCTGTGAAAGTGGGGAAGAAGATAAGGAACAATAACATGAAGCAAACCACGGCACACTGAATTTTAAGGTGGTTCGATCTGAGACCCCAGATCTACATCCACCCCTCACTCTAACACGAGTGAGGCTTCCCTTACAAAATGTAAGATGCAGACTCAGTCTGTAAACAAGACGCTGCCTGACAGCTTGATAACCGAGGGAGACAAATCCCTCAACCAGGTTCTGCAACCCACAGAACCAGAATCGAAGGCTAACCTCCCTTCCTCCAAACCGGAGGGGACCACTAGTGACAGCTCGTCACTAGCAACCGGAGACACCGATCTCCCTCCCTCTAAACCAGAGGGAAAACCATGAGTGATACCCAATTACTCACACCCGGAGAAACGAATCTCCCTTCCTCTGAATCCATAGAGGGCAACCAGAGATAAATCTCCCTTCTCCTGAACACATAGGAGAACCCGACACTCTAAACAAGGAATCAGAAGAACACTAAGAAAATGGGAATTAAAACGAAAATCAAAAAATCAAAAAGAAAAAGTAAAAATAGGAAGCTCCAATGAACATAGTCGTTATGGATTTTATCCATGAACAGACTAAACAAATCTTCAGGATGAGTGGCTGCACACTCTCTTCTTCTTCTCACGATCTCTTCCTCTAAGCACTCTCTTCTTCTAGCTCACTGGCTATCTCTCTCACTGAACTGTTCTCTTTTCTCTCTTCTTTGTTGGCTCTTTCTCTGCCGTCACTACCCTTCTCTTCTCCTTCTTACTTTCTTTCTTCAATTTTTTTCTTCCCATGTTTTTTTAACTGGGCGATCGACCCCCTTTTATATGCTCCAAAAGATGGGCGCGCGGTCGCCACAATTCCCGCCCTATTCTCCAAGCAGATCTGATCGAGACCTTTCCACATGTCATCATCACTAGTCTTTTACTTTCCACGTGGCAGGATCGCTTGGTATCAGCCTACCTTGGATCACGTGCTGATCACTCCACTTAAGTTCGTGCATGAGCCAAGGCAACCTTGGAATTATTAAGGCTTTATTGCTTCCTACACTTAAGTTGTTCGATCTTGGTTCAATTCATAAATCAATGTTATCAGGTAAAGGAATTTAATTAGTCACTTGACCTTCATAGTGAGATCAATATGCATTGATTGTTATGCAGAAATATGAGATTGGAGTTCAGATCATGCTAGATATAATGTGCTGAAGATTCTATAATTGTGAATGTGACATCATCATTAACTCTGATCTAACATCGACCCATAGTGAAAAATATAATAGATAACACAGACTTTAGCCTAAGCCATAGCTAACTAGCATAGACCTAGTACTCAAGGCATGGTCTCCTAATACAGACCTTATGAGCAGTCTAACATTCACATTAGATATGATAGACTCAGACCCTATCATGCACCTGATGCAACTTAGCATAGACCTGAGTTCAGTTGGCACTGACCTCAGTAGGTAGCATCGACCTTGCTATGCTCAACTAGCATCAACCTAAGTCATCCCTATAACAGATATGCACAGACCTTATATGGCTATATGCAAGATGTGCACCGACTTGCTACAGTGTGTGCACAGACGTTGATTAAGCTAGATGAAGTGTGCATAGACTTATGAATCTATCTGCAAAACATGTATAGGCCACGAAGCAACAAGTGCACATACCTTGATGTGCATAAGATAGATTGTGCATAGACCTATATGCATAATGAAAAAGATGCACCGACCTTGTAACATATGCCATGCAACGTGCACTAACCTGAGTTGTGTGCGATGCAGAACATGCACAGCTTATATGCACAAACCTATATGCATGAGACGGGGCCAGCACCGACGTTAGGTATGCATGTAGCGTAGCTAGCACTGACCCTAGCTTTGCATCAATAGTAACTAGCATAGACCTTCATGTACTTGCGTGCAAGCATGCACAGACCTCCATATGATCATGTTTTGATATGCACTGACTTTAATGCTCAATGTTAAGCACTGACATCGACGTTAGATGTAGCTAGCACCGACGTTGTATGCGAGATACACAACTAGCACCGATGTAGTGTGTATGCCTTGGCATAAAAACATGCACCGACTTCTGTCATGCACCATGTAAAGGAACAGTAACTTGCACCGACCTTAGTGTTCTATATGCATGCAGATGCACTGACTATGAGATGCACAAGGTAAATGTTCACCGACCGTGGTCTTGCACAAATAGGAATGTGCACTGACCTATAATGGCCTTACAATGCAATGTGAATCAGTGATATGTGTTGACACCCGTTTTGTGACCAATAAGTCGGGTCATCTCTTTATTCATTCTATATGATGCTCCGAGTTGTTCACTCTTCATTGAGTCTCTTGATTAATTGGGAGCCTATTTCTTGGGTCTTTCTCCTTGATCGGATATGGCTCTTTGTGGCATATCCTTTGACTAGGGCTTAGCAAAACCCTCATTCATTAATTTGAACTCCATTAATAATAACGGTCTGTCCCAGGCGCGTTGTTTCATTCTGACGGATGGGTCATGGGCCGTTACTCTTTGAAGAGTCCTAAGGCTTAAGGGCTTGTTTCAATCCTTATCTTTTTAGTTTATACGTTGATAATAACGGTCTGTCGTGCAGCCGTTGTTTCAGTATGACGCCCTATGACTTGGCCGTTATTTCCTTGCAGAGTCCTATTGCTTTGATCTTCTTCCCGTTGATCTTATCTTTTTGGGATAAGGTTGAAAGTAACGGACGTTCCTTGGGGCATTATTTCCAAGTGGCGGTCTGTCGTGCAGCCGTTACTTCCTTCAGAGAGTCCTGGCAGTTCAGGTCTTTTCTCTGCTACTCCGTGGTCGAGATAAGAACTTGGATTGACGAGATCTCTTTCAAATCTGATCCTCAGAACCTTTTGTTTGTTTCTATAGACTCTTGGTGATATTATCTTCAAGGATTTGCTAAGAATTATCCCTTTATCTTGCTGGCTTATCCTCTGCTCGACCTAAGAGTTTGAGGGTCTATAAATAGAACCCTTGACTACATGGCCAAAGAGAGGAAAAACTGGAGTTTGCGTCGAAGTGCTGTCGCATTCTAGAGCCACGTCTGATCAAGGAGAAGTGCTTCTCACGTTCGTTTGCTGCCTGGTGAAGGGGGTATTTGTTCCATTGGTTCCAAAGTTCACAATTGCATATTGAGTTTCCATTCAATCTCTCTTTCATCATAAGCATTATTTCTCTCCTTCCTCCACGTTTTTCACTGGTTTTTCATCATCTAAACATCCTCCTAATCTTTTAAAATGCCCAGAGGGTTTAAAAAACCAAAACCTCCCCGGTATTCCCCTTTCCTTTTGATGATATTTTGCTTATTGAAGAATTGATGCTATATTATTGAAAGGGCTAATTTGGGTTATTTTGTTCTTGTCTTCCACTTCTTTGGGAGGTTTACAGGTTCACTAGGACGAGGCCCAAGTCTTCTAGCCGGATGGAAGAGTTGGAGTTAAAAGGACTCATACTTTGTCACTGCAGGTTATACGACGGTCTTGTGTAGGCGCGTCATGTTCTTCTAGCGGTCTATCGAGCGACCGTCACTTCCAAGTGACGCACAGGGTTCTGGCCGTTACTTCTAGCAGACCTGCAGGTTCTCTTTGGTTTCCTCTCCCGTGGGCGGGTGTTTCATCCACCTATTTCCAAGGTATATTCAAGACTTTGGCTTATTTTTACTTTGGTGGCGATCACATCTTTCCTTGGTATTGGGCATTAGCTTTCTCCTTCATCACATATATCTTTATTTCCTTGCTTGTCCCACCCTCGCGGTGTGTTTTCATTTACTTCTTGCTCCACGCCCCAGCGTGTGTTTTTCTTTATTTCCTTAGCATTAGTCTGATTGAGATAGCATGCCCATGCTAGAGCTAGCTTTGATTGCCTAGGTTCATGATCACATGTTCATAGGTTAAGAGCAGATCTTTGGTTACTTGCTTGTCATCTTATCACATTCACACAACAAAAACCACAAAAAGAAAAGAAGATAGGCAAAACTAATCAACAGATAATTTTTTGGCGATCACGGTGGGACAACCTGTGCCAATCGTGCTTTTGATTCCTGTTAAACCTGCCATCATCTATTGTGTTGTTCCCCTCCCATTTTCCCCTTATTTCCTGTTGGTCCTGATTCTCTGAGTGCTCTGACGGCCCTGTGTCCCCGCGTTACAGTCCTCTGACGCAGGGGCATTAGACCGCCACATTTGTTCTGCTGCGAGAGCTTTCACAGTTTTTCCTGTTATCTCTGGTTGATTTTGGTTCTCTGGCTCACTTGACGATCCTAGCCCCCTGCGTTATATTATGTCTGACGGTCGGGCCTTAGATCGTTATTTTCCCCTGACGCAGGGCTCCTAGACCATTATACTCCAGACAGGTACGCATCCGAGGTGCAGTTACTTCCGCAGTTTCTGCTGTGACTTTTTGCTTGGGTGATACTTGACTTCCTCCTTGCTTTGTTTTATATCTCCATATCGTTGTGTGCATCATTGATTGCTAGATTTTAGGCTAGACTTTGCATGTACTCCGGTGCACATAGGACCATTCATCTTTTCATATCCTAGATTGCATTCTCCTACCTTGGTGTGCGGACCTCTCGTCTCTATATTCCTTGGGGCCGACTAGGAAATCACACCTGGGACATCCATAAGTCCCCGCGAGCCGTGGATTCCCACACGGACGCCAGGCTGGTTGTACCTTTCCCACCCCGTGTCTAGGGTTGCATAAGTAAAGGAGTGATTACACTTAGAGTCAAACCAAGTCCCATAACCATCTCCTGTTAAGAACCCATTGTTGAGAGCACATTTCAATCAATCCACTAAAGTTTCAAAGGAGAAATCACAGAGAATTGTGTTGCATCATCTTAAAACAACTTGGTTGACTTTGAGTGTCTTCATCTTTTATCACTTACATCTTGTGTTTAAACATTCGAGTTTGGTTACTCATTGTGATTGTTTGTGGTTTGTTTGCATTTGTCAAGGTTGTCCGTTGCATGTGGGGTTGTTTTCGTTCGTCTGAATCATCTCCTCAAATCAATCCCTGTTGGGTTCGGTGTAGTATTCAGAGGGGGGGTGAATGAATATAGCATATAAACACTTTCACCCAATATAAAATTTCGCTCAATTAGAATTTTGCTCACTCAGCAGATTAAACACTTAGAACAAAATCTGATCAAATCATCTAATGAACCTGTGATCAAACACTTGGAGTGCCCCTATGCAACCATCTAGCGGAAGCAAACCATAAGCAATCAAACCACAATGCAAGAGGGGTTTTTAGGTGGTTCGGTCCTGCAGACCTACATCCACCCCACACTCAACCCGAGTGTGGCTTCCTGCTGACTCACAGCTTGAACAGCTGGGCATCACAGCTTGCCTCCGCTGGGCAATACAGCTTAGCCGTCGCTGACTCACAGCTTGAACCCGCTGGAGATTACAGCTTAACCCGTCCGAGACCAAGTCTCGCCAGCTGAGGATTACAACTTCACCTGTCCAGTGGAGACCTCCACTGCATCCGCTGACAAACAGCTTGATAAGAAAGTATAAAAAAAAACAAGAAAAGATGGAAACACAGCAACTAAAGGCTGAACAATGAAGCACGAAATATAGCTCTAACAATGAGCAACCTCAGATCTGGTTTTGAACCAAAGATCTGAGGAACGGACTCCTTCTCTTCCTCTCTCTCTCTTCTTCTTCTTCACACTCTGCTCGAGCTCTCTATCTCTTTCTCCTTCTTCTTTCTCTTCTTCTTCTGCTCTTCTTTCACTCTCTACTCTTCCCTTTTTCTTCTTCTTCTCTTTTGCTGGATCGAAGGGCTTTCTGCTCTGCTGTTGCTCTTTCTGCTCTCCAGGCTTCTTCTTCGATCAACCTCCATCTGAAGACGAAGGCTCCAAGATATACCAGCAGCAGTAGGGAGATAGGGCGTGTGCTTCCCACGCCTTCCGTCTAGAAGATTCCTCCTCAGATCACGTGCTCAACACCCACCTCGGACCACGTGTCAGGTGCCAGCTTCAGGTCACGTGCCCATTCATCAGTATGCTCAGCAACTGGAGTTAGATGGAGTCAACCCACTTGCTCCAAGGAGTTGACGCACCCTTCAGAGATCTTCAACCCTTTTTAACTGCTGCGTCGACGCTTCCAACCCGTGGCGTTGACGTATTGATGCGTTCCAGTGAGCAGGTCTTCAGTAGATAGACGTGCTGCGTTGACGCTCTCAGCATGCTACGTTGACGCATGGAGCTGCAATGTCGATGCTGCAAATGTACTCCAGAGGCTGTAATAAGGGATACTTGAACTGCTGCGTCCACGCTACTTGATCAATGCGTTGACGCATTGGTGTGTTCCAGCAGCAGAAATTGGATGGCTTCAGCCCTCTTGCTTTAAGGGGTTCATTAGCCTCTTCAGTCCCTGTCAGACAGATGAAACGAAGTCATCAGTTCTAAGTTTATGCATTGCATTGTATAGACTTTGCTGTGAAGGTAAAGGCTAAAGCAACGTACAGACTTTATGATACTTAGATGAAAAATAGGCGAAAGTAATGTAGAGACTTCAGACTGAAGGAACGTGTGAACAACCAATGTGTAGACTCTTCAATTAACAGCCTTTGAAGCACAAAGGCAATGTACAGACTTTGCCTTAAAATGAATGTAAAGACTTAGAATCAAAGAGGCGTTGTGTAGACTTTGAACCAGTGTACAGACTTGGAAGCTTGAGCCAATGAATAGACTTGAGATGCTTAAGGCGATGTACAGACTTCGAAGTTCCACTGTGGATGTACAGACTTGAAGATCCACTGTGGATGTATAGACTTGAATGAGTGAAGCCGATGTACATACTTCGAAGTTCCACTGTGGATGTACAGACTTGCATGAGTGAAGCCGATGTATAGACTTCAAAGTTCCACTGTGGATGTACAGACTTGATCATCCAGCAATGTATAGGCTTTCAATGTGAAGATCAATGTATAGACTTTGGATTTCACTGTGGATGTACAGACTTTAGGGACATGAAGCGAGTCAGTGTACAGACTTGATGAAGCGAAGCCAATGTACAGACTTAGAGTGTAGCTGAAGCCTTGATCGTAGGAATAGGTTGGAGTGTATAGACTTCAGGCTTCAGAAACGGATGTACAGACTTCACTTATGAAACGTAGGGAAAGACCCCAATGTATAGACTTTGCCTTGAACGAAAGTCAGTGAAGAATGTATAGACTTTCACGATGTGTAGATTTTGGATACGTGAAAGCTACAGTGAAGGAGTGTACACACTTGACCAATTCAAAGGCGAGTCGAGTGTACAGACTTAATGCGTTGACGCTGTAACATGAGCCAGTGAAATGCGTTGACGCTGTACAAACTTTGCCTATGACGCTGTACACACTTAGCCTAAAACGCTGTATAGACTTAGCCTAAGACGATGTATAGACTTAGCCTAAGACATGCATGAACTGACGTTGTATATACTTAGCCAATGCAATGCACTATGAATGTATGGACTTACATGAGATGCTCATTGAGACGCTCAATGTATACACTTCAAGCCCAGTGTATAGACTCTCAGCCATGAACAAAGCTTGAAGCACACTAATGCAGGAATGTATAGACTTGGAAGTCTATGTGCATGACAAAACCAATGTATAGACTCTGAAATGCAAGCGATGCAGCAATGCCTAGACATTGGGCTTTACCCTGCAGTGTATAGACTTTGCTACCCAAACAATCAATGTTCTGATGGGTCGACGCATCAGCAAGGGTGGGTCGACCCACTACTGTTCAGACTGTAAATACATGCAGAGACATGATATCTGACAGAATACAGTGCATATATATAAAGAACAAATGCCATCAATGCTAAACATCATCATTCATGTTGCTATCATATGCAGAATGCTCAAGAATAAGAATGCACAGAAATACACTTTGTTTATTGCAATCATCAAAACACAATAACATTGCTATCATCAAAATACAATATCAAATGCACTCAAATGCACTCACTGTCTTGCTATCATTAAAACCAAATAGCATTGCTATCATCAAAGCAACATAGCACATGCTTGTGCGTAAGAGGCACAACATTCTCCCCCTTTTTGATGATGGCAACACAATGTGACAGTGTGTCACACACAAGATTTTCTCCCCCTTTGACATGATCAAAAAAAGAAAAATAGTAAAAACAAGAGTGCAAAGTGCATTATGCATGCAAATTCCTCTAGAACATTCTCCCCCTGAATGTAAGACTCCCCTGAATTATTTCTCCCCCTAAATAATAGCTCCCCCTTTGAGAAGGAATATGAACAGATAAACAAGGAAGAGAAGGTAGGAGGGTCACTTGACAACAGCTGAATCATAGGTTCAGAAAGGAAGCATGATTATAAACAATTGTTAAAGTATAAGAATCAGCAACATACAATTTTCAAAAATTCAGGTTTAATAGTGATAAATCTAGAGTAAAACACCTGATCCCTAAAAAAGAGTTTATAGACTCCATTTATAGCGATGAATCTGGGGCACATGGTATTAATAGATAAGTCAGAAGTAATACCCTTTTGTGATTAAACAAGGAAATTCAAGAGAGGTAACTTGAACATGTATTGATAAAAATAATTTTCACTCATTGACTTTTAATTTTTCGAAAGGTTACAGCAGTTTGATTTTCACTTTTGAATTTTTCAGAACCTGAACTAAGTAAATAGATCAGTGGCATTTATGCTGTTGATATTAGGTGTACACCTTGATCAGAGGCAGGTACCCCCAGTTACTAGGCATAAACAACTAGACCTATTTCAGATCAAAACCCACAAAGAATAGTCTTCACTTTTGACATTAAGGGTACACCTTGATTAGAGGCCAGTACCCCCAGTTACTTTGTGAGAACTCCCCCTATAGATTTGACCCTTTGAACAGAGATATTCTGAAGCACTTCATGACTATGAGTTCTCCTGCTTCATTGGAGGAGATCATAATTTCTCAGTGCAATTCAGCCATTACTCTGTCACTATGTTCAGTTCATAGCATTTATGATCTTATTTACTGCTGCCCTTAATTCTTTTAGAGTGATTGTTTAAAAAATTAGTACACACTCTTATTAGCCTGTTCTAGACATATCCAGTTCAACACATTTAGACATTACAAAAACTTTTTCTATTTTAGCCATGAGACAAAGATTAAGAGCTATAAAAGTTTTCTTTTATCTCAGATTCTGAAGGCAGACATTTGACTCTTCAATTTATAAAGGTTAAACCTTTAGTTCTTTTCAATTTGTGAGAGTGATTCTTATAAAAGAACAATTGAAATAATCACAACTCAATGTACTAAACCAGAAACAGAACTGTTGTTCAGTGAAGGTTAGGGAAATGATAGCAATAGGCATTGAGTTCCTGGAGCATCTGATGTCAAAAGATATGAAAGAACTAGATGGGGACAGTGAGAAGTAGCAAGGATTCAATGAATTGAACAGAAAAACTCTCAGCTCCCCCTGTCATCATGATGCAAAGATTATGCTATGCACTAGGCTGTTCTACATGCAGACTATGCAATAATGAAACATGAGGCAATTATGCAATCAATTTAAGTTTATGCATCTAACAACAAGCATGCAATGCATTGACATAAAGTCTATATAGGGCATCAACTGTATACACTAAAGAAGCATTCAAATTCAGTTCAACATATGGCAAGAGCATCAGATATATGCAAAGTAAAACTCAATAGCTGAGTCTGGAATGCAGACTGATCAGCTGGACAAGAAGAGATCATCACAAATCAATCAAGCAAAAACAACAATTTTCGATGATGAAGTTAAAGCAGACAAAACAGCATTTTCAGATGATGAAATTTAAAACAAAGTTCAGAACTGACCTGAAATGTAGAATCCTGGGGCTTCCTTTTTGAGTGCCTTGGCTAAATTACCCCTTTTATTTCTCTCACCATGGCACACCTGCAACATATCAATCAATATGATCTTGCAGGAACCCAAGCTGCCTTGGGTCCTGTATGAGCCCTAACAGGTGTTCTGACTGGTCTCTTAACAGAATTATCATCATAGCCCATCAACTTATAGCTGGACAAGGAATAGCCAAATTGACCAGACTGACCATGATAACTAACAGAATTTAAGTTCCTTTTATGCATCTTATTGTAAGTATTAAATTCATGTGCATGAACGTCAAAATTTCTGTTGTGTGCATGGGCATTTTGTTTTCTGAACTCTGCCACCCAGCACTCAGAGGCTTTGTGGCCAGGTTTTCCACATTCAAAACATGAAGAATTCATTCTGTCAAGATTCTTATAGAATGCATGTCTTTTTACAGGGATTATAGCAGTTTTGGAGTTAATTGTTCTTCCCTTAGCATGCCAACAATTTGCAGCAATATGGCCCAATTTGTTACAATGAAAGCAATGAAGTTTCTTTTTCAGATATGCATGATTCCTATCATGAAGCTCTTTAGCATTCAAATCATCTTGCTTCTTTAATCTACAATCATGCATAAAGTGGCCAATTCTATGACAGTAAAAGCATTGAATTCTCTTATTTTGATCATGAGAAGGTTTCTTCGATTTAGAATTCCTAGCATGAATTCTATCTGATTTCAGTTCATCCTCTCTCATGACAAAGCAAACATCCATCTCATGGCTAGATTTACCACAGTAGAAACATTTCACATTCTTTTTTTTAACATGAGACAGTTTGGCCTGAGAAATTTCAGCATACAAATTTTTATTATGTTTTATTTTCTTTTGTTTTTCTATCTGATTCGTAGGCAGACATGAAGGAGAAGCTGAAGTGCTAGCTAACTCAGAGCTACGCACAAAGGTTGTATACATTCTTTTTCTCTCTTCCTGTTTACTGCCTCCATCAGATACTTTCTTCTTAGAAGCAGCCTTTGAATTTTCTTTATTTTTAAATGACTCAGACAGGGAATTGTTCAATTCAGTGATTTCATTTTTAAGAGAGGAAATGAGAATTTCAGAATCTATGATCTTTTCATTAAGTAAGACATTAATGGCTTTGTAGCTATCAATCTCTTCTATTAATGCAGTCACTCTCTCACGTTCATTTTCAATTGAACTTTTCCCTCTTTCAAACATTCAGAGTCTCTCAGACATAGCAGAATTAAGCAGCTTCAGTTCTTCATTCTCCTTTCTAGTTTGTTCATTCTGAACTAATTCATTAGTTAAGATTTGATCATTTCCTAATGAATTCAGCTTATCTTCAAGTTCATAAATCTTGGCAGTGAGTTCATGATTTTTGTTTTCCAAAACGGAACTTTGTTCCTTACTCACATTCAGATTAGCTAAGCACATTTCATGAGATTTTCTCAGATCTTGACATTTTTTACAATGAGCATTCGAATTAATCTGATCACATTTCTTTTTCAGCTTTCTATTTTTGGATTTTAGTTTCTTGGATACTTTGAACAAATCTTCATACATCACTATCAATTCATCAACCGTGTATCCATCTGATTCGGAGCTTACCTGAGATGAGGTTTCCTCATCATCACTTCCCCAGTTGGCCATTAAGCATATTGACTTTTCTCCTTCTTCATCACTGTCCGAGGTGTTCCCTTTGAGTTTCGAGAATTCTGGACAGTCAGTCTTCACATGGCCAGCCTTCCTGCGTTTGTAGCAAACATTAGAGTCAATATTCTTGGCAGGATTAGACTTATACCTTGTTTACTTTCTGCCTTCATCAAGCTTTCCTTCTCTTTTTCTCATAAATTTCTTGAATTTACTGGTCATCATTTCAATGTCTCCATCAATTTCAGATCGCGAGAGACTACTTTTCTCGCTCAATGATCCACTGTGGCTGGATCTGTTTGCTTTGCTGGAGCTGGCCTTCAGCACGATTGGTTCCATTGCAAACAATCTGAAAGCACAGAGAAACTGAAGCTCCAAGACCAGGTGAGTAAGGCCAAGCACTAAACCTGGTGAAACAAAATAACGAGCACAGAAAACACACTCTGGAATGCACCAAGCAGAAATGCAGTAAACCAGATGGTCAACGTAAAGCACTAAGTTAGTAAATCAAAATATGATTCCAAAAGACCCACTCTGAAATGCACCAACAATTAGCAGGATCCTCTGCAGATTGTTAGATCTGTTCAGTCAGAGACCCGCTCTGATACCAATTGTTGGGTTCGGTGCAGTATTCAGAGGGGGGGTGAATGAATATAGCCTACAAAAACTTTCACCCAATATAAATTTTCGCTCAATTAGAATTTCGCTCACTCAACAGATTAAACACTTAGAACAAAATCTGATCAAATCATCTAATGAATCTGTGATCAAACACTTGGAGCGCCCCTATGCAACCATCTAGCGGAAGCAAACCATAAGCAATCAAACCACAATGCAAGTGGGGTTTTTAGGTGGTTCGGTCCTGCAGACCTACATCCACCCCACACTCAACCCGAGTGTGGCTTCCTGCTGACTCACAGCTTGAACAGCTGGGCATCACAGCTTGCCTCCGCTGGGCAATACAGCATAGCCATCGCTGACTCACAGCTTGAACCTGCTGGAGATTATAGCTTAACCCGTCCGAGACCAAGTCTCGCTAGCTGAGGATTACAGCTTTACCTGTCCAGTGGAGACCTCCACTGCATCCGCTGACAAGCAGCTTGATAAGAAAGTATAAAAAGAAAACAAGAAAAGATGGAAACACAGCAACTAAAGGCTGAATAATGAAGCATGAAATATATCTCTAACAATGAGCAACCTCAGATCTGGTTTTGAACCAAAGATCTGAGGAACGAACTCCTTCTCTTCCTCTCTCTCTCTTCTTCTTCTTCACACTCTGCTCGAGCTCTCTATCTCTTTCTCCTTCTTCTTTCTCTTCTTCTTCTGCTCTTCTTTCACTCTCTACTCTTCCCTTTTTCTTCTTCTTCTCTTTTGCTGGATCGAAGGGCTTTCTGCTCTGCTATTGCTCTTTCTGCTCTCCAGGCTTCTTCTTCGATCAACCTCCATCTAAAGACGAAGGCTCCAATATATACCAGCAGCAGTAGGGAGATAGGGCGTGTGCTTCCCACGCCTTCCGTCTAGAAGATTCCTCCTCGGATCACGTGCTCAGCACCCACCTCGGATCACGTGTCAGGTGCCAGCTTCAGGTCACGTGCCCATTCATCAGTACGCTCAGCAACAGGAGTTAGATGGCGTCAACCCACTTGCTCCAAGGAGTTGACGCACCCTTCAAGGATCTTCAACCCTTTTTAACTGCTGCGTCGACGCATCCAACCCGTGGCGTTGACGTATTGATGCGTTCCAGTGAGCAGGTCTTCAGCAGATAGATGTGCTGCGTTGACGCTCTCAGCATGCTGCGTTGACGCATGGAGCTGCAGCGTCGATGCTGCCAATGTACTCCAGAGGCTGCAATAAGGGATACTTGAATTGCTGCGTCCACGCTACTTGATCAATGCGTTGACGCATTGGTGTGTTCCAGCAGCGGAAATTGGATGGCTTCAGCCCTCTTCCTTTAAGGGGTTCATTAGCCTCTTCAGTCCCTATCAGACAGATGAAACAAAGTCATCAGTTCTAAGTTTATGCATTGTAGTGTATAGACTTTGCTGTGAAGGTAAAGGCTAAAGCAACGTACATACTTTATGATACTTAGATGAAAAACAGGCGAAAGCAATGTAGAGACTTCAAACTGAAGGAACGTGTGAACAACCAATGTGTAGACTCTTCAATCGACAGGCTTTCAAGCACAAAGGCAATGTACAGACTTTGCCTTAAAACGAATGCAAAGACTTAGAATCAAAGAGGCGTTGTGTAGACTTTGAACCAATGTACAGACTTGGAAGCTTGAGCCAATGAATAGACTTGAGACGCTTAAGGCGATGTACAGACTTCGAAGTTCCACTGTGGATGTACAGACTTGAAGATCCACTGTGGATGTATAGACTTGAATGAGTGAAGCCGATGTACATACTTCAAAGTTCCACTGTGGATGTACAGACTTGCATGAGTGAAGCCGATGTACAGACTTCGATGTTCCATTGTGGATGTACAGACTTGATCATCCAGTAATGTATAGGCTTTCAATGTGAAGACCAATGTATAGACTTTGGATTTCACTGTGGATGTACAGACTTTAGGGACATGAAGCGAGTCAGTGTACAGACTTGATGAAGCGAAGCCAATGTATAGACTTAGAGTGTAGCTGAAGCCTTGATCGTAGGAATAGGTTGGAGTGTATAGACTTCAGGCTTCAGAAACGGATGTACAGACTTCACTTATGAAACATAGGGAAAGACCCCAATGTATAGACTTTGCCTTGAACGAAAGTCAGTGAAGAATGTATAGACTTTCACGATGTGTAGACTTTGGATACGTGAAAGCTACAATGATGGAGTGTACACACTTGACCAATTCAAAGGCGAGTCGAGTGTACAGACTTAATGCGTTGACGATGTAACATGAGCCAGTGAAATGCGTTGACGCTGCATAGACTTTGCCTAAGACGCTGTACACACTTAGCCTAAGACGCTGTATAGACTTAGCTTAAGACGTTGTATAGACTTAGCCTAAGACATGCATGAACTGACATTGTATATACTTAGCCAATGCAATGCACTATGAATGTATGGACTTACATGAGATGCTCATTGAGACGCTCAATGTATACACTTCAAGCCCAGTGTATAGACTCTCAGCCATGAACAAAGTGTGAAGCACACTAATGCAGAAATGTATAGACTTGGAAGTCTATGTGCATGACAAAACCAATGTATAGACTCTGAAATGCAAGCGATGCAGCAATGCCTAGACATTGGGCTTTACCCTACAGTGTATAGACTTTGCTACCCAAACAATCAATGTTCTGATGAGTCGGCGCATCAGCAAGGGTGGGTCGACCCACTACTGTTCAGACTGTAGATACATGCAGAGACATGATATCTGACAGAATGCAATGCATATATATAAAGAACAAATGCCATCAATGCTAAACATCATCATTCATGTTGCTATCATATGCAGAATGCTCAAGAATAAGAATGCACAGAAATGCACTTTGTTTATTGCAATCATCAAAACACAATAACATTGCTATCATCAAAATACAATATCAAATGCACTCAAATGCACTCACTATCTTGCTATCATCAAAACCAAATAGCATTGCTATCATCAAAGTAACATAGCACATGCTTGTGCCTAAGAGGCACAACAATCCCTTCTTCACATTCTATTCCAATCCTCTTTTCGAGTCCACCATGGCATCCTTTAATCCTCCCCGTTCCCAAGAGGACTCTCTTCTTCAAGGGCTTATTGAAAACCCTCCTAGGGTTACCACCTTTTCTTCCGGAGAAGGGACTACCCCTCTCCCATCCTCCACTTCTATGGAAGGTGGTCAAGCTACACCTTCTCTCTCCACTCCTTCTGCGGGCTCTATCCTTCAGATGATGGCCCAATTGGATCCGGCCCAACTCCAAGTTCTTTATCAGGACATGCAAGGGTCCAACGCATCTCCTCCCACCATCATCCAAAATCAAGCCAATCCTTCCGTTGTTGGGCTCCCCATTCAGCCCACTCCAATTGATCTTACCCCGGTCGAACCACGGACCATCACTTTCACTGGCATGGAAACGGGCCAGTCTTCCAAGTCGGCCCAACAATATTTCGATAAGGGAAAGTCGCCCATCCCCTCTTTTGTTCAATTGGATCATCACGTATTTACTCCGGTAGCTCCGCAAGTTCTCATGGGCCCTTCCGATTTCTTGCACCCTCGGCCAGGGGTGGCCCAAGCTCCTTCTAATCTGGGCCAATCTCAGGTCCAATATCCTTCTTATGGGCCCCCCATCTCTACTGTTTATCCCTCCACTCCTGCCTATGGGCTTCCACCTTCTGTCAAAACCGTTCCATCTGCTCCTCAAATTCAATCAGCATCCTTCACTACCCCTGCTCCCTCCCGAGAGCAGGACTTGCTTGATAAATGGGCCGCCATGCAGGAACAACTCGATTTCCTTCAGAAGCGGGTTGGCCCGCAATCTTTGGCAGATGTTCCTATCCCAAGCTTCCAGAACATTCGGTTCCCTCCACAATCAGAGCTCCCCAGCTATCACAAGTACGATGGGAACATCAATCCCTTCATTTATGTGAGGGATTTTCTATATGAATCAGCGCAATTCCAGTATGATGATCGCCTTATGGCGTATTTATTCCGCCGATCTCTGGATAGTGTTGCTCTGGAGTGGTTCTACTCTTTACCGCTAGAAGAAGCTGGAAGTTTCAAGGTGGTGAAAGACAAACTCATCCAACGGTTCCAAGATAGGGTCGGCCCGGAATACTCGTTCACAGATCTGGTGGCCGAGATGATGAAGCCAGATGAAGAGTTTGCCACTTATGCAGACAGATGGAGACAGATGGCCGCTAGGGTGCCTGGCCACATTCCAGAGGAAGAGAAGGTCAAGCTGTTAATTTCGAATGCTACTCCGACCTTTCGGAACATCCTAGCGATGAATGACATAGCCAACATGCACAAGCTCTACAGTCGGGCGCGCTTCATACAAACCCAATTTAAGGATTCCCCCATCCACTCACTGTTTGAAAACCAAAAGCCCAAATACCACAAGAAACCACAAGGGCCGGCTACCGAGGGGGTCCAGACCAATGAACAAGTACAAGCCGTTGCCTTTCCATTCCAGGCCACATCGTTCCGCTTCCCCCAAAACCCCCGCAATCCACAAAACTCCGCTCCACAAAACTTCCAGCTCACTTCGCAAAGCCCTCCGCCTACCTTTTCCACTCCACAAAATGCCTTTGTCGCTCCACAACAACCACCACCACCTCCACAATACCACAATGTCCCTCCACCCAATGGCTATAACAACAACCCTAACAACAAGTGCCCGGCTCCCAGGAGAGCTCAATACCCCCCATTGCCGGAGACACTTACAGATATCTTCTCCGCCCTCATGTCAGTGAATGCAATCCAACTTCCTCCAGAACGGCCTAATTGGAACCCAGCCGTTGATCAGACTAAATATTGTATGTTCCATAGGCAGCCGGGCCATACCATAGAAGGATGTTTTCAGTTCCGGGATCTGGTATATGATCTTCATGAAGGACAAAGGATAGATTAGGCCGCGATGCATCGGGCCATTGTTGAGATCAAAGAGAAAAGAGGGCAGCAGCCGAGGCAGCAAGTGCAGTAGCAACAAGCACCGCAGCCGCAGCAGCTACCACCACAGCAACCACAACAAGTACAGGACCTGGGCATCCATCAGAATCCGATGCCGAACCACCCACCCGCTCCTCAGCAGTAGCCGCCAGCACCAGCACAAGTAAACGTGGTCCAACCACCGGCCCCCAATGCCGGGTGGTCTTTTGATGATGATGGTGCCACACCACAAGTCATGGCCCTCCACCATAACCACCGCAATCCTCTTACCCCCTCCTTCATCCTTCCCGCACACCCAGCATCCCCTCCATTCATCTTCCCAATTACACCCGCTTCAGCAAACCCCTTACCACCCACCGTTCCGTCATATCCTCCACCACTTACTCCCGTCGCCGTCATCACACCACCATCCAACCCTTCACCCATCCTTACCCCTCCGCTAGCCTTCCCTCCACCCGCGTCAACACTCATCACCACCCTACCTTCCACCAATCCTTCACCCATCATCCGCTCATCACCTACTACCCCCATCAACCTTACGCTCCACCAAACCGTCTCCCCCACACCACATGTTCCATTCATCCACCCTGCAGGGCCCATCATACTATCTTCAGATGCCACGGCGAATTATGCTTTGAGGAGTGGGAAGATGTTCCATCGGAATTACCCTACTACTTCCAATCCCCAGTCCTCTCAACCGACGGCCGAGTAGGAAGAAACTGAACCTCTGTCGGGTACTCAATATGACTTGCTTCATCATCTGGATCGAGTACCCGCTAAAATATCTGTGCTGGAGCTGATCAAAAGGTCTACCCTTCATCAGGATGCACTGAGAGACTTTTTACAGAAGGTGATGGTCAGCGAAGATATGGCAATTGATAGCCTACCAACGGCACTAGCAACTATCTCCAAAGGACCGGCAATTACATTTTCAGAGACCGAGCTAGCACCTCCGGAAGCACGGCAGATGCCGCTCTGCATTACGATCACTCTGAACAAGGTCAGCATTGAAGCAGCACTGGTTGATATAGGGGCTTCAATTAATGTTTGCCCACTGAGTACTCTACGAGCTTGTAACATATCAGAAGAGTTACTATGGCCTACCCCCACCACTATAGCAGCATACGACAACTCAAGGCGAGCATGTCACGGGGTGGTCACTATCCAAGCCGAGCTCGGACCTCTTACAATGGCCGTGGAATTCTATGTGCTGGACATTGACCCTATGTTTAAGGCTATCTTGGGTCGTCCATGGATTGATACACTCGGTGCTGTACCCTCCACCGCACATTAGTGCGTCAAATTCCCTTTTCAAGGGAGGGTCGTCAAGGTCAAAAGCGTATCCACAATGCAGTCAGTTAAGGCTATTTCAGAATAGATTCTTCCCACGCTTTGGCCCAGCAGTCGGCCCGTCATATCAGTGCTCGACTTAAACTTTCCTTGGGCTTACACATCTCCTAGGCTCGTCACTACTCCAATCAACGTTAAAGTGAAGCCTCAGATTCGTGATTCCAAGGGCTGGAACATCATACTGAAACTGGGCTATCAACCGGGGAGAGGCCTCGGTGCACAATTGCAAGGAATGACCAAGCCCATACCAAAGGGAAGAAAAATGGGCAGGAGAGGCCTCGGCTACAGGGAAACTGCATTATCTATGATAGGTGATTCTGGGCCACTCACTTTGGACTACCGTCAACACTTTGTTCGAGGGCCTCTCCAGCCTGGCACATTAGCTCCGCAGCCAGCTCTGCCTATAAGAAATACAATCTGTCCAATTGCGAGTCCACCTCCAGTGCGAAAGGGAGCAGAGGATGATATGATTGATTATGGTCAAGCCCTCCAGGGGCTGTTTCATGAAGAAGACTGCCAGAAACAACAAGAAGTTCGGCTTATGTAGTGGAGGCCGAAGAAGCAGCCTATTGTTGATCTACAGGAAAGGGGGAGCTCTCCCATTATCTTTTCTTGGTCTCCCTCACACTTTCAATCCATTTTTCAGCAAGGGGATCACATACCTCATCTTCCTCCCATCATGATAAATCCATCTTTTATTGATCCACCTGAGATCCTCTTTGTTCCTTGTGCTTACGGGAGGTGCCCGCGCATTGATCTATCCACTCTCTTCACTCCTCCTCCTCCCAATGCTCAACTCCACGAGATGTGGTTCTCCTCTTCTGATCCTTTTTTCGACTGCATCTTCCCCGAGCTGTTCCCTATGCAGCTCCCACCTCCTCCCTCTTGCTGTATAGTCTCCGCTGATCTCCAAAAAAAAAAAATGGCGATTTCAGTGGAAGATTACGCTATCCTGTCGCCATCCTCCTCCCAGGGGCACGAGTCCCCTGCTCCTTCCCTTCCACTAGGCCTCCTCTCTCCTAGGTTAGGATTAGGGTCCATCGAGTCTAGGGAAGTAAAGTCAGTTAGGTCTAGAAAAGTAGGGTCTTGTTCTAGGTCGTCCAACCCTTCCTCTTCTGAGCCGCGCTCGCTTGCTCATCCATTCCGATCTGTTCCTGATAGGTTCTTGCAAGATTTAGCTCAGCGTTGCCATGCTCTTTTGAAGTGCCAGGAATTTGTTGCTACAGCAATTGTGATTGAAGATGACGAGGAAATAGAAGGGGTGTGGAGCGATGACGGATTAGGCATCTATGAGATTTTGGATGAGAAGGATCCAATTAATGAAGACAGCGATGTAGATGACACTGCCGATCTATATGCACAAGGACTAAAAAGATTCGACGAGCCGTCGACGACAGTGGATGAACCTACAAAGGAAATCAACTTGGGAACGGAAGAAGACCCAAGGCCCATCATTATTGCTGCTAACCTCCCTCCACAAGTAGAAGAGGAATTAATCAATTTACTAAGGGAGTATAGCGATTCCTTTGCCTGGTCTTACGAGGACATGCCAGGTCTTGACCCCTCCTTAGTGGAACACTGACTCGTGCTTAAACCAGGGGCAACGCCTGTAAAACAAAGGTCAAGAAGATTTCACCCCCACATGGCCTTGAGGTAAAAGGAAGAGGTCGACAAATTATACAAGGCCAGATTCATCAGAGTTGTTCTATATCCTCAGTGGGTGGCAAACATAGTCCCTGTTATCAAGAAGGATGGAAAAGTGCGTATTTGTATTGATTTTAGGGATCTTAACAAAGCATGTCCTAAGGATGATTTCTCGCTGCCTCATATAGACGTCCTGGTAGACAACACCGCCGGGTATGAAGCTCTGTCATTCATGGATGGGTACTCAGGCTATAATCAAATCCGTCTCGCTCCGGATGATCAAGAGAAAACCTCCTTCACCACGCCCTGGGACACGTATTGTTATGTGGTTATGCCATTTGGTCTGAAGAACGCAGGTGCCACCTATCAAAGGGCGATGATGGCTATCTTCCACGACATGATGCACATCTATATGGAAGCTTACGTGGATGATATCCCGGTGAAGTCAAAAACCAAGGAAGAACACCCCTCTATCCTGGCTAAGGTGCTGCAAAGAGCCAGGGAGTACAAGCTCAAGATGAATCCGAAGAAGTGTGTATTCGGTGTCTCCTCAGGGAAGCTGCTAAGTTTCATAGTGAGCAAATGGGGGATCCAGATCGATCCTAACAAAGCACAGGCCGTCATAGACATGCCTCCGCTAAAGAACCTTACGGAACTTCGAGGATTGATTGGTAGATTGCAATTCATCAGAAGATTCATATCCCAACATTCTCAAAGGTGCCGTCTGTTTTATGAATTGCTTAAAGCGGGGGTCAAGTTCGAATGGAACCAAGATTGTCAGAAGGCCTATGAGGACCTCAAGGAATATCTATCCAATCCCCCGGTTTTGCAACCTCCTGTCCCTGGGAAACCCCTAATCCTATACATCTCGGTTATTGAGGACTCCCTAGGGGCGGTTTTAGCACAAGTGGACGATGAAGGGAAAGAGCAGGCTGCATACTATCTCTCTCGGTTGTTTAACCCAGCTGAATCCAGATACACCGCTATTGAGAAGACTTGTGCCGCCTTAGTGTGGGTAGCTCAGAAGCTGAAACGCTACTTCCTTGCCCACCCAGTTAGGTTGATCTCTAGAATGGACCCGATCCGTTATCTCTTAGAAAAGCCAGTCCTTTCTAGTAGGTTGGCTCGCTGGCAGAGCTTCCTCTCTCAGTTCGATATCACCTTTGTTGTTCAGAAGGCAGTCAAAGGATATGCCATTGCTGAGCATCTTGTCCATCTCCCCATTCCTCACACCGATTCCATTCAGGACGATTTCCCTGATGAGCATCTTTCTGTTATCTCTCATCACCCCTTCTGGTCTATGCACTTTGATGGTGCACTCAACTCTCAAGGCCGAGGGATCGGTGCTGCTCTGCTTACTCTGGAAGGAGTGATCATTCCCTTCGCTTATCAACTTCGGTTTCCTGCTACCAACAACATCGCTGAGTATGAGGCTCTCCTGGTCGGATTGAAGCACGCCTACCTCTTAGGTGCGCGTCATTTGAACATCATAGGAGATTCTCAGCTCGTCCTACGGCAAGTTCTGTCCACTTACCATACCCGTGACCCCAAGCTCAAGCCTTATCAAGATTTGGTCACGCTCCTTGCCAGGCAATTCCGTAAGTTGATCTATATCCATACTCCCCGTTCTCAGAACATTCTAGCTGATGCTCTGGCATCTCTTGCTTCTTCTCTATCTTTTCCTCTCAGTCGGAGCACTGAGACTATTGTCGTCCAAAGATTGGACGCGCCCTCTCTTCAGGATCCTTGGTACATCAATCTTAGGAAATCTGTAGAGGCAAGAGCTGAGAAGGAAGATCTCAAGGAAGTTTCATTAGCAGAGCTAGAAGAGATTCTGTACGAAGAGGAATTGCCTTGGTACCATGAAATCGAGATGTTTTTCAAGGAAGGGTCGTTCCCAGACGGGGCAAAAGCTGAGCAGCGTAAGTCAATAAGAAGAGCCGCCGCAAGGTACACCATTGTTACAGGAGAACTGTACAGGCGCCCTACTAATGGGGTGCTCATGAGATGCTTAGATGATGTTGAACCTTGGAAGGTGGCTGAAGCAGCCCATTCTAGTGAGTGTGGGGGTCATGTTAATGGCCAGGCTCTAGCGAAGAAGATCCTTAGGCAGGGCTACTATTGGCCCACTCTAGAGGAAGATTGCTCCCTCTATGTCCGGAGGTGTCTTAAGTGCCAACTCCACGCTGATAAGATTCATTCTCCAGCTTCATCTCTCCATCCTATGACCGCTCCTTGGCCATTCTCTATGTAGGCTTTCGACGTTGTCGGCCCGCTCGGTTATCCTAATTCCCAGATCAAGCAGAAATCCTTTATCCTTACCGCCACTGAGTACTTCACCAAGTGGGCTGAAGCCGAGGCGTACGCAGAGATTAAAGCTTCAATGGTGTGCCGCTTCATCATGAAGAATATCATCTCGCGGTTCGGAGTGCCAAGCAGCATCATCACCGACAACGGACCCCAGTTCGTCTCCCAAGAACTTAAGGACCTCTGTAAGAAGTTCAATATTGTATTGCATCATTCATCTCCATATTATCCTCAAGGTAACGGTCAAGCCGAGGCCACTAATAAAACCATTCTTAAGATCATCAAGAAAACATGCGAAGCTCATAAGTTTTCTGATTGGCTGAAAAAATTAATAGAAGCTCTGTGGGCTTACCGCACCTCCGTCCGTACTCCTACGGGACAAACTCCTTATTCTCTTACCTACGGGATGGAGGCGGTGCTCCCATATGAGATCCTGATCCCTTCCCTCAGAGTGCAGCTCGATAAGGAACTTAATCTCGATGAACGTCGAGAGGCGTTACTGGTCCAGTTGGAACTCTTAGATGAGAAGAGGATGAACGCGGCCGATCACGTATCCGTCTATCAAAAGCGGGTTTCGCGTTATTTTCAAAGGAAGGTAATCGAACGTAAATTTCTAAAAGGTGATATGGTTTTGAAATGCAAATTCATTCGGTCTGTAGGTCCTAGGTCTAAATTGCAACCTAACTGGGAAGGGCCGTTTGTCGTAAAAGAAGCTTATCCAGGAAATGCTTATCGCCTAGTAAATGCGGAAGGTGAGGAGCTCTCTCACCCGTGGAATGGGTTGTATCTTAAGCGTTTCTTTCCTTAGAGTCTAAACCACGTGCTTCCCCGGCAGCAAGATGCTCCTTCCTGTTTTAAGAAGGATCCCGAGTAAGGCAATCACACACTACACGACATCTTTGGTCAGGTTTCCCATTTTAAAAGACACCGTTTCTCCTCAGCCATGCTTTAGGGGAAAATCGAAGTCCCTGTCCACTTCATTCTTCAGCTGAATCCAGGGGCAAGAAGTGAATAAGGAGGCGACAACCAACGCAAACACCCTAACGAGAGGAGGTCTCAAATAGGGGCAAGTCCGTTATGACCTGGCGCCACAAGTAACACAACAACAGAAAAAAAGACAGCAAAGGGGCAATCTCTGTGATAAAATCAAAAGCATCATCTCAAAAGTCTACCGATTCTGAACTCCAAAGCTCCAGGAATGCAAAAACAGAAAAGCTAGGCATGACAGGAGTGGCAGTATAGTTCCCCGCGGGACGTCATAAGCCCGGTCGCATGCATGCCTAGAGTGGACAAAGGTTCGATGACGGACACAAAGCCCCAGTGCAACAGACCAAATCTCTAATGGGGTTGTACGGTGAGCAAATCAAGTCCTAAAAACTTCCATATCTGGCCTAAGCTTACCCCCGTGTTCTTTTTTTTTTCTTTTTAGGACCAAGATTAGTACCCTGGGTATGGCCTTGGTAGAAACACCGTCATGTGAATTGAGCCTTGGCCAAGGATTGTCACCCATGTTACACGCCAACCTCGGGACTCCTGATTCTGAATAAGGAAGGGTTCACGTTGCTAGGGGAGACACTTGTTTTCAAAATCCAAAAACACCAAATATTTTCAAAATCCAAAGACATCAAATATTTTTCAAAATCCAAAAACATCAAATATTTTCAAAAATCCAAAGACATCAAATATTTTTAAAATCCAAAAACACCAAATATTTCCAAAATCCAAAAAAACCAAATATCTGCGAAAATCCAACAAAAATCAGATGTTTTCCAGAACTCCATCATGTGCATAGCATGCATTGCATTTTTTTTCCGCCTATTTAATAAGGCTCCACCCGTTGACCAAATATCAAGAAACGGTCATTATCTAACTTGCTTCAAGGCAAGGGGTTGAGTCTAAGAACATATCTAACTTGTTTCATGTCTTAGCATGTGTAGACAACAGGTTCAAATGCAGGATTGCAACTACGCAGGATGTGACGCATCCGTGTTCGACCGTCACAGTCATTTAACGGTCCCCTCCTTGACCGTTAATTCCCTTCAGGCGTGGGCTTTTTATTCTTTCAACCATTGTCCCTCTGACGGCCTGGTCCATACCGTCATTTCTATATAACGGCCCATCTCCCATCCGTTACTAGCTTCAAGGCTTTCATTCTGACGGCTCCTCATCAGACCGTCGTTTCTTTATGGCGGTCCACTGCCCATCCGTTACATCCTCCAGAGGCTCTGCCTCTTCACATCATTCTAGCCAATCAACTTATGCTCATTCAACTAAGCCAGTCTCATCTCATTCAAGCAAGCTTAATAAAACATGAATTCATAAAAATTCCAGCTTTAATTGTTAATTACAAACAATATCTCTCATGAACAAAAGAAAATCAAGGTACATTCAGTTTTCTATCCGCAAGAGGGCGGATTCTTCTCAGCTCTTTCACGTAATTACGGCGTGCTTCGTCGTTCTCTTCTACTTCTGCTTGCCACGGGTGCACCTTGCTGATCTCCCACATGGTCAGCGCGTTCCGTACTGCTCTTTCATCTTCCTTGGTCCCCATCTTCCTAGGTAGAAGGGGAGGGTAGTGTGATAGTGCAAGAGCTTGGGTTCTTGGAAGTCCGATCTGAAGATGGCACCGGTGCGGGTTGTAGATCGCCATGGTGGTGTTCCCCACTAGTTGGAGGTCCAGGCCTTGACGCCGCGGTATTTTGAGAAGAGTGCTCCGATGGATTCTTGGTCGCATATTGAACTTGTCTATTGGCAAAGTGTTGAAGAAGAAGTGCCATTCATCCCGCATTTTCTTATCCGTCGTCTTGCATTCAACCTGTGAAGAATACCCGAATGCCCCTCCAATGAAGAAGAGAGGGTGGCTCCCGAAGATTCGGCTAGTTGAAGTTAAGTCTTCCTTCGGTTGGAATTTGACTCTCACTCCCATCCAGCACTCAAGGAGTATCATGGAGCCGAACAAAAGTCCTCCTAGGCAAGCCGAGCTTAGTCCTTCATAGAGGTATGAAAGGATCGCTTGAGAGATGGACATTCCCCGCCACAACCCGCTAATAATGCTGAGATTTTGGGTATCTAGAAGGTGGTCGGTTGTAGTGAAAAGGAAGACTCCGCATAAGCAAACCGCCACCGCCTTGGCTATTGCCTCATGTCTCTCCCACTTATTTTTACAATGAGCCACTATCCACTATGCCAAGGGTATCAAATGAATGTGGTGAGGGCTGATCATGGTCCTCACATCCTTTGGATTATGGATGAAATCACTCAAGATCAAGGATGGGTCAATAGGCTCTATTGTGTAGCAAACCCGGTCTTCATCCCCCGCCTTAGTCTTAGGAAGGGCTAGGTAGGTCTCTACCTCTTCTAATAGGACGGTTGCCTCGAAGGAAGGGAAGATGAAAGTATGAGTTTGTGGATGCCATAGTTCTACAAGAGCTAAAATACTTGGCCAATCTAGAGATAATTTCTAGAAATTTTTGCCTAAAACCAAGAGTGGTTGAAGGTGCCATGCTTTAAGGATGGATGTGACTTCTATAGGGAGTGCCTTTACCATGGGAGCCACCCACTTCAGACTAGAATAGCATCTTGGGCCAGGAAGAGGCTTGAAGGAAGAAAGAGAAGAAGAAGTCATGAAGAATTGAAGTGCATAATTTTTTGAATTTGGGTGAGTGTTAGAAGCTTACCACCCTTTGAACATTGGAGCTTAAGTGCTTGGGAATTGACGTCAACCGTTGGAGCTCTCCATGTTCCTTTCTTGCAGCTTTAGGTCCGGTGTAAACCCTCTCCTCCATGGCCATCATCTCAGAGCTTCTCTTCATCTTGGTTTCTACCCTTAGGAGAGGTTCTTCAACCCTAAAGCAGAGGTTTTCAGCAAAGCTACGATTTTGGTTGAGTTTCCAAGTTTTAAAGGTTTAATTTTGGCTTTGGAAAGGATAAGACTTGAGTTGGAAGGCTTTATCTTCAGTCTAGATAAGTTCTAGTAGAGTTTAAGTGGATAAGTCTCGGGTTTAGGCTCTCACGGCTCAATCCGTCTCGGAACTCAACTCAGGATCTAACGGTCTATCGTGGAGCCGTCACTTGTCTCTAACGCGCCAGCCTTGGGCCGTCGCATTTTCTGTGGGTTTGATTTGGCCAGACCCTGTTCTGTGAAGCTTAACGGTCTATACTGTGGCCGTCGTTATCTTGTAACGCGTGAACCATGATCCGTTACACTCTCAGTCGTTCAGATTTTGGCTTTTGGGTTCAAATTTTCCCGACGGTCTTGGTTATGACTGTTATTTCACCCCGACGCGCCAGCCTTCGGCCGTCGCATTTTCTGTTAGTTGCCCTGACAAACTAGTGTTCTGCCATGATCAACAATCTAGCATCTGGCCGTTATTTGTCAATGACGTGTCTCCAGTAGGCCGTCACTTTCCTGCAGCTCAGATTACAAATTTGGACTCTGTCATGTCTAACGGCCGTTAGTCGGGGTGTTATTTAATTGTGACGGTCTGCCCCTAGACCGTTACTTTCTCTGCTACTGAATTCATGAAATTTCTTCCTGCCCTTGTTTTAGACCTGGCGGTCTTTCACATTCTACAACTCATTCATCATCCACGCATTCTCATACATACATTTTTTTCGCATACATGCATTTCATACATGCATTTTCACACATCACCTCAAATCATCTCAATCAATCATTCATTTTTTGCATTCACATTCAAACCTGCCAAACCATTCATCCACTCATTCATTCCTGCATTTTTCAAAAACACATTCCTACATTCATTCACACTCATGAAACAAAAACAAAAGTGCCAAAAAAGAATTTTTCATTTCTCTATATATAGTCATGTACAAGTAGTAAGAAAAAGAAAATGCATCATTCGGCCGGCCTGTCTGCCGGGCCACCCTCCTCATCTCCGCCCTCGGGTCTCCTAGCCGGTGGTGCTATGGAGGCACTCTCCTCCTGCTGCACTCTCTCCGCCCTCTCATTCCTCCGCTGGCCGGAGGAACTCACGAGGAAATCAGCCACCGTCCCGCTTCGGGCGACGCTCCGCTGTGCCCCGCTCTGCGAAGCGCTCCGATCAGGTCCTCGACCTATCATCCGGACGGTCCTCTCGAGGGTCCGCAACTCGATCTTCATATCGTAAGCCCGGCGCCGAGCCTCGCGTGCCTCGGTCCGGTATCGGTCCAAATCCACCATCCCAATCCGGAGTCGCTCTACCTCAGCCTGTGACTGAGCTAGCTCCGTCTGAAGTCGCTCCACCTCTGCATCATCTGAGCGTCGCGGGGTCTCCGCTCTCAGTCGGGCCATCTCTGCCCGTGCTAGCTCTGTCTCTGCTCAGGCCCGCTCAGTCTCAGCCCGGCTTCTCTCTATCTCTGCCTGGAGACGCTCTGCCTCCAATCGAGCCTGTCTAGCCTCGGCCACCGCTGCAGCTAGCTCTCTCGCCTGTAGATTGCATGTCATGTAGTTGATCAAAAAGCATTTTTTGGCATACGCATGATCATGAGCATAAGCATTTAGCATCTTACCCGCTCTGCGAGGGTGGCCTCCGCCTCCTCGGCCCGGGCAACCGCCCGAGCAAACTCGGCATCTTGCTCTGTTCTGCCTCCCGCAGGATGCGAGGAGGATGATGGGGCGTCCGGTCCTGCTCGTTGGGCTCCCTCGGCCCGCTGCATTTAGAAATCATGATTAGAAGTCGTGGTTAGTCAGCATTTTTTTACATCATCAACATTAAGCATCATTTAAGTCTAAATCTTACCAGGAGGTCCAGGGCGGTCCGGTACTCGTCCCGCTGCTGGATGATGGAGTGAAGTAGTCCCTCCAGCTCGGCTATCCGTCCCTCGGGGTCTAGCTGCATTTAAAGCATGTAAGTCAGTACATCTAGCACGATGCATCTTGCATATAGAAAGAGTGTTTTGAGTTTAGATTTGCATACCGGTCATCGGGTACCTCGGTACACCCGGTCGCCGTAGAGTCGAGCGAAGGCCTTCAGATATGCCTCGTCGCTCTCGTCTCGCTCCTTTACCGCTCTACCCTGCTTGTTCCAATTGTGGACATACTTCACCTTCCGAGCACACCAATCCACGTTGCCGTTGATACCCCGTGCCGACTTGCCTGGGTGGTCATCGCTATGGTGTGGAAAGGTCACCTCGGGCTGGTGTAGTCCCCGAGTCCGCAGGATCAGCCGGTAGTGCAGAGGCTCGATGATGTGGATGCAGTACAGCCAGATGTCTCGTCCCCGGTATGACAAGGCCGCCTCCACCCACGGCTGTCCCGTATAACCCTCGCCGCGGTACGGGGTCCATCTCACCTAGGAACATCAAGAGCAACCATCATCATGATCAGCATTTAGAAGCCTTTTAGCATTTAGAAGCATTTAAGAGCATGCAGAAATCACTTTGAGTTCTGGACTTACCGACGTGTGTGGGAAGGAGTCCAGGTCCTCCTGGATCGTCCGGGTCAATCTGATGATCGACCCTGTGTCCCTCGCTACCGTCCACCGTCTCGCAATCGGGATACGGCCGGGGTGGAGTAGTGTGCCTCTCCCGATGCCCGGGAGGTACATGTAGCTCCAGATCTGCATTTTAGAAATCAAGTCAGTCAAATTGCATAGTCGTTTGCATAACATTATTGCATAATCATATTGTGGAAAGCGTTTAAATTGCATTTACCTGTAGGAAAGGCAAGAAGCCGCCCAGCATCGTCTGACGATCCGTCGTGCTGAGAGACTCGAACAGGAACGCTAGCACTGCCGCTCCCCATGCGTATCTCCCGACTCTGTGCAAATGCTCTATCAGCGGAACCAGTCGGCAGCTAATGACGTCCGCTCGAGTCGCGAAGAGGAGCTTCCCGAATAGCAGCACCAGGAAGCGTCTGAGCACTCTTTCTCCCTCTGGTCCCGCCTCCGCCCCCACGCGAGGGCGCACCTGGTCTATCACTCTGCCCAAATGCTCCTCGGGTAGCTCTCCTACGGCAATCGCCGCTCCTCTCTGCCCCAGGCTCTCATGCAGTACTGATCTCGAGAGCTGAGATGAGGACTGTCCCGGCCTGATCAAATCTAGCCCGAGCAGCTGCTGCGTCATCTCCCGGTAATCACCGTAAGTCCATCCGGTCACTGCGGCTCCGTGGACTCTCAATCCCGTAATCCTCGCTATGTCTTCTAGTGTGGGGATCATGTGGCCCCACGGGAAGATGAAAGCTCTGCTGATCGGATCCCACCTCTCGTGCAACGCGTACAGCAAGGGTGTGTCCATCCGGATCACCTCGATGCTGAGCACCTCGGCGAATCCCATGCTGGCTAGTCGCTCCCTCTGGTAGTCGGGCAGTGCCTGGTACACCGCCCGGACCTGCATCTAGGAGATCCTTGATCTTCGCTTTCCCTGCATGTTATTAAGATCATAAGTTAGTTAATTGTATCATAAAACATTGCATAAGCATTGTGAAATGAAAACAAAACAAAAATCAGAAATTGAAAACCCTAAAAAATAGTTCTAGGTCCCTGGCAAATGTAACGGCCCTGGGGTAGGGCGTCGCTTGCTTCTGACGCACCAAGGGTGGCGCGTCAGGCATGTGACGGTCGCTGGCAGGACCGTCACATTGTCTGCGTTTGGTCATTTTTTCTTTGCATTCCTGTGGTCTCCCACTTTGGCCAAATGGCCTACAATCATTCCTAATGGGTTCGTAGACCCATTTTCTACCCTCAAAACCCGCATGCATCACAAATAAAACCCAAAAAAATTAGAAATTGAAGTTAGGGCGGGAGGACCTACCTCATGGTCCATGCCCCTTCTCCTCTTCTTGGCTGGTTCCTTGGGCTCCCCTTCACCCAAGGGGACGTCTTCCTGGTCTCCCACGGCCGTGGGAGCTTCATCTTCCTCCCTTAGCTATCTTCTCCTCGGTTCTTCTTCCATGACCGACGGGATCGCCTCCCGTTCGAGCCGACGGTGAAACCGCCGGATTGCTTTCTTCTTTCTCCTCTCCCTCTTCTGTGGTGGTGGCTGGGAACCCTCGTCGCCGGCCATGGTAGTGGTGGGGACGGTGGTCACCGGTGGTTTTTTGGTTTGGGGCGTTTGATTGCTTGAGTGTTGAATGAAGGCCGTGACCGTTCGGTTTTATTTTTTTGAACGCTCAGGAAATGTGACGGTCTATCGTTCGGCCGTTACATCCTTATAACGCGTCTGAATTTGACTGTTACATGTGATGAGACTATTTTATTGAAGAATGTGAACCGCCTGGTTTATGACGGCCCAGGGCTAGTCCGTTACTTTATGTGACGCCCTCATCTCAGACCGTTAAAAACTTGCAAGTTCCTTGATGAATTAAATGGCCTAATTGATGTCAAAATGGTTCCATATTCTGTCAAGATGTTTATGGATGATGTCTCTCGCACGCACAAATGGTTATGCCTTGATTCATGTTCATGATTATTTTTGGCTAACCTATCTTTCATGAAGGAATTTATGAACAAAATCACGCTTTGCCGTCCATCAGGCAGGTAAGTCAGGTAGTGTATCTCTTTCCCTTATCCCTTAATGCATTACTATATGTTACTTACGATATTATCTCGAGAACCGGCTAGTCATTCATGTGTTCTGGGATCTGATGTTCCCCTTAAACAAAAATGATGATGATCTAAGTTCGCATGTTTAATCGTTGGATAAGCCGTTAGGTTGGAAAAGTTTGGGGATGATGGTTCTGTCTTGCACGCCGTGGTTGCAGATGGTGTCCTAACCCTGATTTCTCCGGTCTAGCAATATTATTCTCGAGTATTTTCTATTTTATCTTTCTTTTGCATTCGTTTTGATGATTTCTTTTCCTTTAGCCCAGCATGCATCATACGCATTCTTTGAGCATTCATGAAGCTTCATCTGTTCAAGGTATCTCAGTGATGGTGAATAGTTGTGTTCTTAATCTCGAATGAGGAGGATCATTCTACTCTAAATTAGAAGGTTTCTTTTGATCTCGTTGCTTGATTTGGTTGGCTGAAGATTCCTGTCTGGAGTTTAGTCAGTACTCTTTTCCTTTCCGTTGCCTCCGGCGGCTAGCCGTGTTTCCATTCCTTAGTTGTTAATTCCTCCAGACTTGCATTCTTTGGTTGACTATTTCCTTGTGATCAGTTTGAAGTTTTCCAGAAAATTCATGTCGCTTGTTGGTAAGAACGGGAGTCGTTTACCTTAACGCCCTCTTTTTTGATCCACTCCGCTTCATTTCTGCTTCATCTTCATGTTCCATTTCGCCTTCGCTTCACCTCCCCTCGCTCCCCTGCAAAGAGGACGTCAAGGAGGGGCATCTGTTGGCACCCGTTTTGTGACCAATAAGTCGGGTCATCTCCTTATTCATTCTATATGATGCTCCGAGTTGTTCACTCTTCGTTGAGTCTCTTGATTGATTTGGAGCCTATTTCTTGGGTCTTTCTCCTTCATCGGATATGGCTCTTTGTGGCATTTCCTTTGACTAGGGCTTATCAAAACCCTCATTCATTAATTTGAACTCCATTAATAATAATAGTTTGTCCCAGGCGCGTTGTTTCATTCTGACGGATGGGTCATGGGCCGTTACTCTTTGAAGAGTCCTAAGGCTTAAGGGCTTGTTTCAATCCTTATCTTTTTAGTTTATACGTTGATAATAACGGTCTGTCATGCAGCCGTTGTTTCAGTATGACGCCCTATGCCTTGGCCGTTATTTCCTTGCAGAGTCCTATTGCTTTGATCTTCTTCCCGTTGATCTTATCTTTTTGGGATAAGGTTGAAAGTAACGGACGTTCCTTGGGGCGTTATTTCCAAGTGGCGGTCTATCGTGCAGCCGTTACTTCCTTCAGAGAGTCCTGGCAGTTCAGGCCTTTTCTCTGCTACTCCGTGGTCGAGATAAGAACTTGGATTGATGATATCTCTTTCAAATCTGATCCTCAGAACCTTCTGTTTGTTTCTATGGACTCTTGGTGATATTATCTTCAAGGATTTGCTAAGAATTATCCCTTTATCTTGCTGGCTTATCCTCTGCTCGACCTAAGAGTTTGAGGGTCTATAAATAGAACCCTTGACTTCATGGCCAAAGAGAGGAAAAACTGGAGTTTGCGTCGAAGTGCTGCCGCATTCTAGAGCCACGTCTGATCAAGGAGAAGTGCTTCTCACGTTCGTTTGCTGCCTGGTGAAGGGAGTATTTGTTCCATTGGTTCCAAAGTTCACAATTGCATATTGAGTTTCCATTCAATCTCTCTTTCATCATAAGCATTATTTCTCTCCTTCCTCCACATTTTTCACTGGTTTTTCATCATCTAAACATCCTCCTAATCTTTTAAAATGCCCAGAGGGGTTAAAAAACTAAAACCTCCCCGGTATTCCCCTTTCCTTTTGATGATATTTTGCTTATTGAAGAATTGATGCTATATTATTGAAAGGGCTAATTTGGGTTATTTTTTTCTTGTCTTCCACTTCTTTGGCAGGTTTACAGGTTCACTAGGACGAGGCCCAAGTCTTCTAGACGGCTGGAAGAGTTGGAGTTAAAAGGACTCATACTTTGTCACTGCAGGTTATACGATGGTCTTGTGCAGGCGCGTCATGTTCTTCTAGCGGTCTATCGAGCGACCGTCACTTCCAAGTGACGCACAGGGTTCTGGCCGTTACTTCTAGCTGACCTGCAGGTTCTCTTTGGTTTCCTCTCCCGTGGGTGGGTGTTTCATCCACCTATTTCCAAGGTATATTCAAGTCTTTGGCTTGTTTTTACTTTGGTGGCGATCACATCTTTTCTTGGTATTGGGCATTAGCTTTCTCCTTCATCATATATATCTTTATTTCCTTGCTTGTCCCACCCTCGCGGTGTGTTTTCATTTACTTCTTGCTCCACGCCCCGGCGTGTGTTTTTCTTTATTTCCTTAGCATTAGTCTGATTGAGATAGCATGCCCATGCTAGAGCTAGCTTTGATTGCCTAGGTTCAAGATCACATGTTCATAGGTTAAGAGCAGATCTTTGGTTACTTGCTTGTCATCTTATCACATTCACACAACAAAAACCCCAAAAAGAAAAGAAGATAGGCAAAACTAATCAACAATATGCTCGGACCTCCTATATGCACAAAGCAAAATGTGCATCAACCTAGGTGTGCATGCTAGCTATTTGATAAAATGACCGTGCAACATTGTAAGACAAAGTGTTAACCTTAATAAGGAAGGGATTAAGCACTGACCTGTACTTTTCAGACTGAGATGAACAATAATTTTACCTACCTGGCGTTGACTTTTGTCACCAGCGTTGACTGTCGTTTCATGCCTTTTTGATGTATCTTTGGAACCTGTTCTGACTGACATTGTTCAGACTAATATATCTATTTGATGAGCTCATTAATTCATGCATCACATTTATATCATCAAGATTATAAATGATGAGACATAAAGTCGACATCATCAAAATCACAGAGGGTACACAACAATCTCCCCCTTTTTGATGATGGCAACACTATGAGTCATAAGCCAAATGAACTAGATATTATTCATGATATTATTCATGCCAGTGAGTTGAATGAATTCTACTAATGTAGACTCATTCTCCCCCAAAACTCATTCCAGACATGTGTCAATTAATACACAGACAAATGACTCTCCATGTATGCAGACACTCAATATGACTCCTCCACATATCCACATATTCTCCCCCTTTGACATCATCAAAAAGGAAGTACCTAAAATGTAGACAAAGGATCCAAGTCAGGCAGACAAATGTAGTCAATGTGTCACAATGTTTTCCCCCTGTGGCAATTGAATTCAGGACCTGATGCCTAAAGATGTGGCAAATACTAGCAAAGCACATTCTCCCTTGGAGCAAATGACACATTAAGATGTTCTCTCAAGAACTCTCCCCCTGGATGAATGAATCAAATCAGCAAAAACATAGGGGCATATAGGGACAGGTCAGTCAATGACTCAAGAGAAAGTAATCTGTAGAAAATATCAATCACCACATTTTGAACTGAAGTAATCAGTGAAGGACTGAGAGCTACCAAAGTCTTTTAGCAGAGTAAGACTGAGCCCAAGAAATATGACGCATGGCCCAAGACATCAAATGATTCAAGAAGTTTTTCAAATAAGATACCAATTTCATAATTATGAAACTAAGGAATTTTTAGATTCTTCAACTATAAAAGCTTATGAATAAATCTTTATTGGACAGCATGGTTTAAATGTAATGTATTAAAAAAATGTGTCTATACTCATATCTAAAATCAAGGTTTAATAAAAAAGAGCCAAGCCTTCAAATTAATATATTGTTTAAACCTCCCTTCATCTTAATCATTCAATTTAAATGACCCCTCTTGGAGTTATAAACAGTATTATTGAGGTTAAACAAACATAAATGCATCTGATTTTGTCTTCTCTTCTTGAAATTTTTCTTGAAGCAATTATTTTTCAGAAGAGAGTATCTTTTCATATTAATTATTGGTCACATTTTTCAAAAGTAATCGAGTTTAGTGCACACTTTGTAACTAGAGGATACACGTTGTTTAGACGTCAATATCCTTAAGCACTTAGTACGACCAACTGTCATGCTTCACACTGAACAGAGATAACTAGGGCACTTCATGACATAGGTTTACTCCAATTTTTGATGAAGGACCCAGTTTCTCAGTGCAACTTAGCCATTGCTCTACTTTAATTCTACAGATATTGCAATAATTTCTCAACAGAGTTAACTATGGTACATCATGACACAGTCCTTTGGACATGGTTTCTCAGTAACCACAGTCATTGCTCTGACCAACTATTATCTTTTTGACATTTTCAGATTTTTCAGATGTTTAAAGACAATACTCACTACATGTAACTCTAGCAGAGTTAGCCATAATCTTAGAATTTTCAGATTCCAAAAGGTCTTACATGATATAACATGAAATAGTTGGTTAAGATTTATTAAGCAACATGATCCAAATATTTTCAAGACTTTTCCATTCTACCTCAGAAAAACACATTATACTTAAACCAACTGAAATTAGTAGACGTTCAAGAGCCAGTATAAAAGAAGATTCTTCTTCTAGATTTTTCAGATTTATGGTCAAGGTACACAAATTGAAATCTCCTTGAGTTTCCAGCAAGTTCAAAGTTCTTCAGAAATAGCCAATGAAATAATTAGCAAATGGAACAAGGAGCATGAATTATGTATTTGAGTGAGGTGTTCTCAGGCTGACTAGCACACGGATAACTTAGCAAAAAAACAAACTAGAATTTCCCAGATAAAGATATGGCAGAAGTATTCAACTGAGCATTGAGTGAGCAAAAATTCCAATGAGGTTGGAAGAAGAGCTAACCAAGTGATTATCTCAAGATGGATTTTGAGAGAATCGTGCAAAGATTCATCAGTTTAACACTTTGCCAGCTAAATCAACGCAGATATTTTCAAATGAAACTCCCCCTCAAAAAGTGCAGGAGCAGTAAACAATGGGTTCCAGAGAATAAAACAATTAAGCTCAAAAGCTCCCCCTGACTGTATGCATTATATGACTGAACTCAAAGTGCAATATATGCAATGAAATCTATGTAAGGAGTATTATGAGTTATGTTCATGTAAATCTAGACCGCTCAATATGCAAATTTTTGACCAATGGTACTGGGTAGAGGACTTGGCCTAATGACCACCTCATACATAGAAAGAACTTCCAGATAGATTGCACCTACCCTTTAGAAACTTACCATTTGATATACCATCATAGTCATGCAGGACAATGCAATGGAAATGCAGTCCAATATGCATCTTAAGCTGACAATATGCTACTGATATGCAATTGTGAATATATGTGCATGTCAAGTGTGCAGGTGAACATTTTAAGTATGAGACATCGTGCAAGCAACAAATTCAGTCAATTCTGATGTTCAATTTTATGATGTGTAATTCTTTTTCAGTCCCATTTTTATTTAGACTACCCATCATGTACAGTGAGAGATATGAATGCTAATGACATATACAAATGAGAACTTGTATGCATGAAATTTTGATTAACAAATGATACCTGATATGCAGCTATCTAAACATAGTTATCAGAAAACTCAAATGTCTACTAGCAGAAGTGGGGTTTTACCAAACTTTGGATGCCTTGGTTTATTTGAACCCCTTTTTATTCTCCATCCCCAAGGCACTCCTACAAAGCAAATATCTTATTTTGTAGATTTAGGTACCCAAGTGTTCTTGGGTCTGTGGGCGCACTTTTTATTTAATAAAATCATTGTTTATTTGTTTATTGGCGTTTATTAAGTGCGTGGGCGTGCCAGTCACAAATGTGACGATTTATTCGGGCTTCGTGGAAGCCCATGGTGCGCTCGATCTGACTAATCAGACAATTGTGTGGTTCGTGTCGGGACCGAAACCCGCCGTGCCGTAAAGGTCACGGCGTTATTTACATCCCCCATACGGGGGAACACCCTTGATTGATTGTCGGGAATAAGGGCCCTACGGCCTAAAGAGAATACTAATAATGCAGGAGGATAGTGAAAGATGAACTATGCTAGAAACCCGTCTCGGGACATGAATGTTCAGACTACGTCGGCCACTCATGGGCCACTTCATGTTCGGATGAAGCTCCGTGCTTGTAGTATAAAAGACGGTGACAAAACCGCGTGAATGTTTGCCACGAACAAGGCAAGTTTAATGAGAATACGGGATTGGGTCCCGATAGAAACGGGTCAAATTGATAGACTGTTGGCCGGAGATGATTTCGAACTGTGGCCATGTCGAGAATTCTGTAAACCATGTCCGATATCATAAGGCGTCGTCGGTTTTCTCTTTACACCCAGTCCGAGGGAGTGGATTATTAAGTGCATAGCCCGAGCTTACTAACGTGCGCCCTCACACACGGATCGACCTGTGCATTGATCTCTTGTATTTCCCTTTGAACCTTTCTATTCTTTTTTACTAGCCATTTATCCCTTTTTGTTAAGGAAGCACGCCGGATATGGGAAGGAAGAATATGGCGCCGATTTAGGGTCTTGACAGGAGGAAATGGGGCGCCGTTTTAAGGTGAATAGGGGAGAAATGGGGCGCGCCGTTTTAAGGTTCAATAGGGGAGAAATGGGGCGCGCCGGTTGTGGGTATTAGAGGGGGGCGCGCCAGTTCGACCACGCCGTATTAACCAATTGCAAGGAGAGGGGCGCGCCGGTTAAGGGGCGTCGGGTTAAGAATGTTGAAAGGGGGGGGGGGGCGCCGGTTATATGAATATGAAGGAAGAGAGGAGGGGCGCGCCGGTTAGATGGACAATAGGGGGCGCGCCGGTTTAACATGATGCAAGGGAAGAGGGAGCGCGCCGTTTTATCCTTTGGAGAAGAGATAGGGGGATTTTGTGAGGAGTGTTGAAGCGGCGTGGCGGAACAATGGCCACGCCGTGTTAACCTGCGCCGGGATAGCCATATGGGGTTGTTTCAGAGCTCTGCTACTGCATTTCCTCTTCCTTTCACCCGTGGATTGATTCAAGGGTTGATTTGCCCGTTCTGTTGATAAATCAAGCTGGTAATGAGGAGGTTTTAAGAGTTTTAACCATTTTAATCGTTTATTATGATGAAACAGTATGAACATCTAAGAGTTTTATTTAAGCAGTTTGCTCACAGAGGCCTCACTTCGTTCTTCATTAGTTCAACTCATTCACCTGTTGTTGAGCGTTCTTAGCCCTGGCGAAAATCGGGCAGCACCTCCCCTAGACCGGGGCTTGCCAGAGAGAAGCAAAAGTCACCACGCGGATTACTCCCGGGTAAACTCTCAAAAATGCGGAGCGGCCTCACGGCAATCCGTTAGTCCGAGTATGAGGATGGAACGCTCGAGGGCCAGCCTACGAGAGCGACCATGACTCATGGACGACGATATTCGGGGCGAGACAGAATCTATGCCACAGTAGGGCAATGAATGTTCATCCGACAGTGGGTACCTTTGTGGGTCATGCCATGGAAAGGCAGCCTCAAGGGCCAGGGATGACCGGAGAATGAGAAGACGGAGCAGAGAATGGAACAGAGAACACAAGAGTTGCAAAACAGACTTTTCTTCTTTTATTCACCCACACAACGGGGAAGGAAACTTGATACAGATAAAATAGAAGAGAAGGCGTTACAAAACAAAAAGGGAAAATACATTCGATGGAGAGAAAGAGAGATGCATTAGACGGAGGAGGGAGAGGGAAGCATTGGCTTCTCCCCCTCCAACTCACCTCTCACTCTCGCCCCCTACCTCTTTCTCTTTTCTTCAGCCCAGAACCATGGAGCTCTCGGATGCCAGTAACTCCTTCTCCTCCCTTCTCTCTTTTCTTTTCTCTCTTCTTCTGTTCCCTTCTTCTCTTTTCTCTCTTCTTCTGTTCCCTTCTTCTCTTGATCCTCGTCTATTTGCTTCACAATGCTGCCCTATATATATCAGCCAGCTTGGGAGCGTCCCTGCCCATTCCACCTCGTCCGCAACGAAGTCAGGAGTTGACTCGTTGTGCTGGACGCCGTTGATTCGTCACGTACGCTACTGCTCGTCTGAGGACGGGATGTTCGTAGGTTTGCTGGGGGTTGCTTCGCCATTGAGCTTCTGTGCTGTCGAACGGAGGTTGAGACAGAACCAGGGGCATTGAATGTTCTGTACATCTCATTTATGCAGAACAGAGTATCGGTCGGCAGATGGGACAGGATGAGGTTAAACTCATTTCATTCGACGCGCCGTTTTAAGAAGAGGATATGGTGATAGCTTGTCCAAAAGTAGCGCGCCGTAGAAATGCTTCAGAGAACAGGATGAGGGGTTAAAACGGCGCGGGGGAATAGTTACCACGCCGGTTTAAACTCAAGTGTAATTGGCATGCCGTATTATGCCTTTTGGCCTTCAAACTGGCCATGCCGTAATAGCATACAAAGGGTGGCGCCGTTTTAACGGTTAAACAAGGGGAGAGGGCGCGCCGGAATTGGGCCATTCAAGGGAGAGGGGCGCGCCGGTTTGGCCATGCCGTTTTAGCAAGGGGGCGCGCCGTTTTAAGGCGTGCCGCTTTAAGGCCCTCCCGTGCCGTTTTAAGCACCGAACAGATTCTTTTCGAAGTCGAGGCCGTTTATATGAATGTTGGCATTCCCATAATGTTCCGGTTGCGTTGCATGGCTTCCACAACTTTCTGTTCGTAGCCTCCGAGACTCGGTCCCAGACTTTGCGTGACTTTGGGTGCAAGTTGAGACTGTGTCGGAGTTCCCGACTCTTCTTCGATTCAACTCTCGACACGACCGACTGTAGAGTTGTGGCCATATCTTCCCCCCGGGGGGGGCTTCCTTATCGACTAGCGGACCACCGAGCGAGTCCTCATCTTGATCGGGTGAGGCGTAAGGTTTCTCTGGTAGTCATGTATTCGACTCGCGCTCGAATGTGTAGACGTGAATGTCGCCATGATCATCATCGTCATTTTTTGGCGTCCACAGGGTCCTACATGGTTAGTAACACCTCTGATAGGTGCTTTCTACAATCTTTGGGCTTTCATATCATCAAGCATCATTAAAGGACAATTATTCATAGAATGCCCAACCTGCCCGCAGTAATGACATGAGACAATAGAATTTCTGTTCTTATTGTGCACATTAGTATAAGCATAAAATATATGTGCATGTGAATGAAATTCTCTGTTGTTTACATGGACATTTCTTCTTTTATTTTCAGTCAGCCAACAATCCACAGTTATGTGGCCTGACTTTCCACACTCAAAGCATGCATGCTATTTTCTTTCATATGCAAATTTATTCCTAACAGAACTATTTCTACTTACAGGGAATTTAACAGATTTATAGTTAAGCCTTTTCCCTTGAGCATGCCAACAGTGGGCTGCTATGTGCCCTCCCTTGCCACAGTCGAAACATGAGATAGAATTCTTTCTAGCAACATTCAGCCAACATTCAATTACCTTATGGCCTCATTTTCCACAGTTAAAGCACACAATGTGCTGGCTATATGAAGTAAATTTATTCTCATTAAAGACATACTGGTGCACATGATTTTTAGCATGAAATCTTGTTTGTGTATTAGCAAACCAACATTCAGTAGGAGAGTGTAGTACTTTACGACAGTGATGGCATTCGATTTTCTTTTTCCAAAGAGTAGGATCTTTATCATGAACTTTCTTAGCATGCAATCTACTGGCATTCAGATCATCTTTTTTCATCAACTTACACTCATGCATTAGATGACCTATGTTGTGACAGTAATGACATGACATTTTCTTTTTATGTGCATATGAATCTGTGATAGTTTTATTCATTGCATGTGCAGAAATACTAGAAGATTTCACAGGAGAACCATTAACCTTCTTTTTCTATTTTTCTGGCTTTTCTAGATTTTTACTTTGCTTTTTAGTTTTCTGTGCAGTAAATTGGAAAATAGAAGGAGCAGAGGTTTTCTTTTGATCAGAACTTTTTACAAACACCGTAGACATTTTACTTCCATCAATCTTTTTGTTTACCGGATTGTAACCCAGTCCCTCTCTCTGAAAATTAACATTGGTTCCAAGAAGCTTATTCGGATTGTCCTTACCTTTGACAAATTTTGATAATGAGTTTTACAGATCTTGAATCTTGAAATTTAAGGCAACAATATTAGCTTCATAACTGGACAGGTCTGTTTCACAGGAAATTACTTGTTGATGCAAGGCATCATTCAGACTTTTGAGTTTTTCAACTTCCTGTTTTAATTTTATTTCATTGTGAGCTTCAACTTCTTTTATGACAGATTTCCCTTTTTCATAAACTAACAATCTCTCAGACATAGCTGAGTTTAGATGTTTCAGGATGTTAATTTCCTCTTTCAGTTTACAGTTTTCCTCCTGGAGTTCATCATCAAATACTAAATCACTTAAGGAATTCTAACATTTATTAAACATTTCTTGTTGATTTTCTGATTAAAGTTGGTCAAAGTTTTTTTGAAGCTCTAAATTTGTTACTCTAATAGCCTCCAGTTTTTCAGATATCAATTTATTTTCACTATCAAGATTCATTGATTTATGTTCAGATTCCTTAGACTATTTTTTGAGTTTTTCATTCTCAGATTTCAAATATTCCAAATCTCAAGTAATAGCATCAAAATTTGTTAATTGTCTTCTGAATATACCATTTTCAGTTTTTAGAATTTCAATGTCCTCACTTACAGATTCATCATTTTCAAATTTGTTGAACTTCTTTTTCAGAGTTTTATTCTTTTTTCTTAGCTTTTCAAAAGACTCTAGCAAATTAGCATATGCATCTTCCCATTCATCTACAGTAAAGTTAACGAAAGGATTGTTTACCTCTTCTTCATCCTCACCTTCATTGCTTCCTTCATCCGTCATGCATTTTTGCTCTTCCTTTCCTTGACCGGCGGTCTTCAGTTTGTTTAGGATGTCCTCAGTTGACCTGCAATCATGAAAACATGAGTGGAAAGCCTTGTCAGTAGCTGCTTTTATTAAATTCAGAACTTTATGGTTTTCACTACTCATGGATTTATGACTGTCAATCCATTTGGACTTGTTCTTTGGTAATCTATGAGGACCATGTGAAATTAACTTCCATAGATCAGGATCAACTGATATAACATAGCTGCGCAGATTGGTAAACCACGAATTAAAATTAGAGCCATTGAAAGCCGGTGGATGAGCCTGTTGGCACCCAAAATATGATCGTCGGTGACCAAGCCACAAAGACGAAGGACCCAGCCCGCTGAAGCACGGAAGCCGATAAAGATCAACATATTGAAGATTTCTCAAGCTGTCGGAGCCTCGAGTCACCCTGTATGGACACGGGGACTTCACCTCAGGAGAGCCGAGACAAACTCACAACCAACCGGCAGTGCGATCAAGCCTGCCCAATGAACCGGCATCGACTCTGTCGTGCCGCATACACTACACCCATTGTCCGATCAAGGACAATGGTCTACCCAGTGGCTTCCCACCTCATGAAGGGCTCTCCTGAAGATGAAAGAGTCCCCCTGGCTCTCCGAGACGGAGGACCGAAAGCTCTGATGGCAGAAGATCCCGATCACCCGGCACAGGTACGGCTTCCCGCCAAGATGGGACCGTTAGTGGCCGAATGATCGCCCAACTTAGGGGAACTATCCCTGGTGTTACCCCACCCCCTAAGGAGCTTTGGGCCGAGCCAGCAGCACGGATCATAGAGCCGAAGGCCGTGTCAATGGAAGGCCCGTATGATCAAATCAAAGCTATCTGGAGTCTCGAGAATGGCCGTACGTCAACCTAGGAGCTTCGACAAGACATCTCGTCAAGGTTTCGATGAGCATTGGCAAGATAAATGTTCACGGTGACCCCCGGAATCATCCCCGGACTCATCGACTGGCTCGAAATGCGCGAGGAGCATTAGCACAGCGCGCCTTAAACTGGCGCCCCCCCACTTGATGCCCCCTTATCCCGACGCGCAAAGAACACCACCTGATGCCCCTTATTCCGGCGCGCAGGAGCCCATGAAGCTTTTCCTGGCGCGCAGTTCTTCACGCCGGATGAGTCTTGGGGTTCAATGATATATATATGCATGTCGCTGTTCGAAAAAAAGGGGAGAGAGGGGCAGATAGAAGAGAGGTTTTCGAGAGAGGCTTTCGAAGAGGAGACAGAGAGAGAAAAGGAGGAATGGGGAGAAAGCTTCCTGGGAAAAATAGGGTTTCTTCTGAGCGTCCTCCGCCGGCCATCTTCCTCTTCCTTCGCTCGCTGAAGATACGATACTCTATTTCAAGAACAGGTGGGCGTCGGTGCCTATCTTCCTCTACTTTCATGGATTCTTTTATTTTGAGGTTTCCATCTATCAGATGTAAGCGAGAGGGGGAGGGATGGCGATGATACGAGCCGGCCCCCCTCCCCCTTCTCTGCGATTCTCTCTTTCCCTTTGCTTTATTGTTGTGCCTCTGCACGTCCCTCTGCCTCTGCCATTGATGAACGGCGACCGAGCAATGATGCCGACGCCGGATTCTTAACATGTAAATGTTAGCCCATTCCCGTTTCTGGGATGGTAATATGTATATAAATGCTTAGACCAGCAGGTCGAATGAATGCTCGAAGCTTCTGTCCCCTTCTCTATCTATATCAATGTGTATGTTTGAGTTCTTCCGCGCGTGGTCTCTGATTTCGATTTCCCCGAAGTCCCGATCATGCCTCGAAGCATCGTGGGCTACAGAAACGACCCCTCCCCGGGTCTTTCCAATCGACTGCTTTCATTTCTGATTTAAGGATCTCTGTATCCCCCCGTGGACAGAGATGTGCTTATGCGCATGCTTCTTCCCGCCGTGGTATCGAGAGTCTAGTTTCCATTAACTCCTCCCTTCGTACTGCTCTGATTGTTCGCAAGGTGGGAGTTGCCTTTGGGGACGGTCGGATCCATCCCCCTGAAGGATGCGTCCTAGCTGTTCGAGCATATGCTTCTACGATGGGCCCGTCTCATCTGTGCATCTACTACCCCACTGCATCATGGTCATTGAACCGTTCCGAGATTCTCTCATCCCGTCTTAATCACCCGGGGAGGGGGACATTCCCCTATTGCTTCATGGAATTACTGGGCAATCGGGGGCTCTACCTCTCGATGGTAGATGCTTTCTCGAGGCCATAGCAGACAGTGACAGGGGTCTTCGCCCAGCAAGCTTAGCCCCGACAATCGGAGACCCGATCAAGGCCAAGGGATGTATGCTCCTGGTAGGCTAGCCCTCGGAGCTCCACTCTCCTAACGACCGGTCCCTTCAATGGATGTGCCATAAGCTGTGGGTTGTCCACCCTTCGTAGGCTAGCCCTCGGGGTGCTGCTCCCATCATCAATGGCCTCATCCTTCTATCTTCACCCACAGAGTATTGGTGCCCCTCGCAGGCTAGTCCTTGGGGTATCCTATCCGATGGGAATTTGCTGGCTGCCACTGTGCAGACCGACGATTTAGGGCTTACTCCAGGAGTGAGTATGACCTCGTTCCTCCCTACAACTCTTCGTGTTCAGGGGAGATGCTGCCCAATTTTGGACAGACTCAGAGTAGTAATGCCATAATCGGACGCTCGTTCTGGACTCAATCAACTCAGTGCTCGAGTATGAACCTCGCACTGACTCATTGCATCACTTCCGAAGGATTTTGGACTTCAATCAAACAAACAGCTGGCCTAAATAACTCTAAAACTCTCAAAATAAGCTTAACAAACTTAATGGTTTCAAAAGGCATCAAAAACAAATCAAGACAGCGTGGCCTTAGTCCGCCGCGCCCTAATACGGCGCGGTCCCCCCCCCCCCGCGCCGGATTAGCAATAGACTCATAAATTCTATTTTCTTGGCTGGCCAATTCCCGACGCGCCCTAAACCGGCGCGCCCCGTTCCCTGCACGCCGGGCTAACAAGTGCCTATGGCCGCGCCGTTTTAAACTTTTCCTATGTTCTGGCCGCGCCGGTTTAGACTTTTACCTACGTTTTGGCTGCGTCGGATTTGTTCTGTTCGCCCACGATTGGCCGCGCCGGGGAACTCTACCCCTACGCGTGGCTGCATCGGTCTTAAGCCCTGATGTTGTTCTAATCATCCACCTACCCTCGGTGTGACCTTAGTCTCCCGTGACCGGAATTAACGAATCCTAATAAACTGAATAAGAGAAGTGATGTTTGGATCTGAATCGCTTTGCTATCCGGTTTGTGCTATTATTCTTGCCTCACTTGGCGGAGATCGACAAACGTGTGTGAGCACTCCTCGCTTTCACAATTCTATAGCCATGCTTAATATAGTTATCATCATCATGCTTGCATACTTGCATAGACCCCCGGGTATATCAAATGGCATTGACAGAATGTCAGGTTACGCCCAATCGAAAGTCTCCGCTATGTGCGATGGTGGTCTCCGGACCTGCGTCCTCCGCCGTGTTCCAAGGGTCTCCAGTTCAATGAACCATGCCTCTCCTGCATGATAGATAGATGCATCACGCATGATTACGTCATGTTCATAACGTCACATCCTTTATTCCGGCCTTGACAGCCCATTATCTCGGCAATTAATCAAAGGTGTTCCCTCCTCGTGGGGGATGTAATTAACGTCATAACCTTTATGGTATGGCGGACTGCTGGTCCCGACCGAACCTCACTTTCGCCCGACATGGGTCAGAATGAGCGCATAATAAATTTGTCACCTACGTGACTGGCACGCCCGCGTCATCAATCAGTCAATTAATTACCAGTTAGTTAATTGGTTGTTCGACACGTGAAATAAGATATATATATATATGTACATGTATACATATATACATGAAATAAAACAATAAGATGGTCGGATAAAACCCATCACAAACAGTCTGGCACGCCCGGTGGGATAAGTGTCACCTTTCATCTCTTTGCTGAGATACTTGGGCTTCGAGGCCCTCTCAAAGGCTACTGATCGTTGGCTTGTTTGTCTTTGCATGAGAACGATGACAACAGCGGGATTAACTGGCGTCGGCTTCGGTCCTTCGATCGTTGCTGGGCACGCACAAGGTTACCTGGCGATGCCCATGGAGTTCGGCAGCTTCCCTGCCGCTATTGGCTTCCCCAACTTCTTGGGGTTAGCCTTTGTTGACATGCTGGAGATTGAAGCCCTGGAACCTGTCGAGGAAGCTATGGGGAAAGTGGAACCTCTGAAGGCTCCTTGCTGCAACGACTCATCCAAGAGTCCGGCCCCGGCCGCTAGCTGTCTGGTGCACCACGTCATACGCGGGACCCGCCCCAATATCGTCAACAAACACCCTGGAGGACGTCAACGTCGCCAAACCCAGAGGAGTGCTGCTGTGACTACTGGGACTCTATCTCAGTCCGGGAAGTCTATGATGGTTGGCGGCATGCGTGTCTTCCTCAACGGACGCAACGCACGGGTGGCCCCAAACAGAGTCATCCCCACCATCTCTGTCCACAACACATACCAGGCCCTCGCTGGAAGAAGGGCAGAAAGAGAAGAAACCGGCCACTATGGCCAAGGAAGGACGGCCCCCAGGCCAAGGAAGTTCAAACAGGTGTGGGTTCCCAAGCGGGCCCAACCTGTGCATCAGCTGACACCCATCCGTCGCCATCATCTGTATGACGGGGCGGAAGAGAAAAGAGAAAGGGGCTTGCCCTAGAAGAAGGAAGAAGAAGTGGTTGCGGACCCTCTGCGCCGCAAAAGTTTCCGGGCTGCTGCCCGTCAAGCCAACGTCCCAGCCACGGGACGAAGATTCCAACAACCTACCGACAGAGCTCGGCTGGCTTATATCCCTCCCGCGGGAGGTCGACAACTATCCCCCGTGTTACATCAAGAGCGGGGTCAAGAAGAGATGACCTATCTGGTCAGAAACTATTTTCGAGGGTTAGGCAACCCCTCGCTTGGGCAACAACGACTGATGCAAGCAGCCACCGCCGATGAAGACTACTGCCCGTCAGTGGCAGATGAAGAAGATATGGTAGAAAGAATGATGGTGTCGTCAGTCGACGATAATGGATATGATAACGGCTTCTAGATCAAAGTCGATAAAGCCATCCCCGAGTGGGAAGAAAGAGAAAGAGTTTCTGTGTTCGAGAGGCTGACCTTCCCGCAGCAAGCTAAAAGGAGGGTCCATCGACAAAGGAAAAGGATGCAGGTCTTCACCTGCAACATGGCTGGTGTATCCAACCGATATGGGGAGCTTCCTGAAGACCCCCAAGAATTGGCTCAGTTGGCCGCACGGCCGGGGCCGAATACTCGCAGAACAGAAGCAGCGAGGGAGCTCTTGATGATGGCTAAAGGAAAACAACCCCAAGTCTACCACCACTGGGATGACAAGGACCCCGTCCTGACAGCTAATGTAGTGACGACAGAGGAAGATGTTGCATCTCTGTAGTTTTGATGATGACTAACACTATGAATCAAATTATTTTTATGATAATTATTTTGATGCTCCTTGATGAATGATAAAGATCCTGCATTGTTTAAATATTCTTAGGATCTAATGTTGTTGTCTTGCATGCACATCTATGGATCAAATGCTTTTTCATCATGCTTTTCTGATTTAATGGTCCTCTATCATGTTCACCTATAAGCTCATGCTTATCTGTCTTGTTTATATGGGTTCTGTGCATTTAGTGCGTTGACGCACTTGGCTGGCTGCGTAGACGCAATAGTGCATCTTTCACTTGCTATTTTGTCCACTGCGTCGACGCTGTCACTAGATGCATTGACGCATTGGCTTGGTGCCAAGGGCTTGAGCGTCTCGCCTATGAAGCTGAGTCGACGCTGTCACCTGAAGCGTTGACGCATTGGCTTGGTGCCAAGGGCTTGAGCGTCTCCCCTATGAAGCTGAGTCGACGCTGTCACCTGAAGCGTTGACGCATTGGCTTGGTGCCAAGGGCTTGAGCGTCTCGCCTATGAAGCTCAGTCGACGCTGTCACCTGAAGCGTTGACGCATTGGCTTGTTACCAAGAGATTGTGCGTCTCGCCCAAGGAGCTGAGGCGACGCTACACAATGGAAGCGTCGACGCCTTGAGTTTATGACCAAAAGTTCTTTTGATCAACCACCAAGCAGAAGCGTCGACGCTGTCAACTGATGCGTTGACGCATTAGTGTGTTTTATCAAGGGACCTATTCTCCATTATATCCATTGCGTTAACGCCTTGGCTTTAGTGCGTTGACGCATTCTTCAGTCCTTTGATAATTCTCGTGCAATCTGTGTGAACAATGTATGACTTGAATATTTCTGAGATTGACTGAATGTTCTCTGAAACCTTACAGGGACTTAAAGACAAATTGGAACTTTATTCCAATCATGTGAGCACGTGATCCGAGGGAATAATCGTCTAATACGTGGCTTGGTTCATCTGGAAGCATTACTTCGCGCGTGTCTCCCAAACCCTCACTCTCTCGTAAGGTTGGATATATATATGAAGGTTTCTGCTCCTGAAAAGCTGCCGAAGCCACAAGGAAAAGGGTGAGGCCAGAGCGAGAGGAAGGAGAGGAGAAGCCATCCTGATCCATTCGATGAGCATACCTGGAAGAGAGAGAGTGATGAAGGAGAGGATGGTTTTCTGCTATGTTTTGTCTATGCTTCTTTAAGAAGCTACATTGTTTCTCCGTTCGATTGTCTTCGATATTTCTTTATGTTTTCAGTTGTTTGTTCTTAAATTCCGATACTCTGTTTTATCGTTCCCTCTAGGTGTAGAGGAAGAGAGGTGAATCCTCTGGGTTGCATTGTGGTTCCCTTTGATTCAGATCAGAGGAATGGAGGTGGTCTCCGGGGTTCTTGTGTTCAGATAGTAAGGAGGCTATCTGGGTTGTTCCCTCCGACTGTGAGGAAGAGAGACAGCATCTCTGATTTGCAGTGAGTGTGGGTCACTGCTGGGTTCCCTCTTGTCTAAGAGGAAGGGAGAGTTATCTCCGGGTCAGGTCTTGGGGTGTGAGACCTGGGTGCAAGCTGTGTGTTCAGCATCTGTAGGGATTTCGATCCCCAAGCTGTGGATCATCGTGTTGTTGGCAGACTGAGTCTGCAGTTCTTTCTTGTGAAAGGGAAGCCTCACTCGGCCTTGAGTGAGGGATGGACGTAAGTCTGCAGGTTGCAGACTGAACCATCTAAACCTCTTGTTCTTCGTGGTGTGATTGTGCGCATCTTTTCTCTTTATGCTTTTGTCTGGTTTCATGAAGTAAGTGTGATTGTTGATGATCGAAACCTTGGTCTGAGTGCTTGCTTAGTGCTTGTGCATATGTGCTGATGAAATTCTGAGTGATATATGTTCTGCGCTCGTGACCTGCTTTATCTTGGTTGAGGTTTCGGATTATTTTACATATAGTCATTCTTCCTAGCCCATCTTATCTTCTAAGATTACCTCGGCTAGGACAAATAAGACCTCATCTTTTACCTAAATAGCTGGGCGTAGCCTGTGATTCGAGGGTCTGAATCATATAAGACCTCACCCCCTGTATTGCAATATCCCCAATGCAATCCATCGGAAAGCCTGTAATGGCAGGACTCCGTGGTTTAATGGTCTACAGAATGTAGGGGGAGAATTAACCCCTTTGAATGCCTTGTTAGGCACCAAAGTAAACTTTAACAGAGAGGGGTTGGGTTTCAACCCAAGTAAGAAGGAAGCATTTGGGGTAAAAACCACTACTTTCTACACTAAGAAAGGAAAAGAGAAACTGGACATTCCATCCAGTTCTAAAACTACTGAACAACAAAAGAACATCCATAGACAACAGGCTGATTTTGGAAAAAATATCTTCAAGAAATTCAACAAGCCCACGCACCAGAAGCAAGGTGTATGTCAATTCAACAACTATGACTCTAATAAAAGAATGGGCTATTTTAAAAGCAACATGGGAACGTCTAACTACACACAGAATACTATCAATAAAATGCCTTCATCTAGACAGGTTAAAAATTATGGTCTGGCTGGGACCCAAACCTCTATCAACAGAAACTGGACACAACTTGAGAAACAAAAAGAAACAAATGAAATGCACATCAATAACAAAACTGTCAACCCTCAGCACAGAAAGAAAAAGGGGTTAAAACAGATCTGGATTCCCAAGACTATGCTTAATGAATTGAACGGTATTTTTGGACCCAACTTACCTTGGGTTCCAAAGCACACAACTTAAATTGTTATTGTGCAGGTGAGCCTAGCAGCCGAGAACAACAAGTGGTATCTCGACAGTGGCTGCTCGAGGCACATGACAGGGGATCAAAGAAAGTTCAGCAAGCTTGAATTGAAAGTAGGAGGGTCAGTTAAGTTTGGAGGTAAAAACAAAGGTCAAATCATAGGGACCGGAACCATCGGTAAGAAAACCTCCAACTCTGTTGAAAAAGTCTTGTTGGTTGAAGGTCTGCAACACAATTTATTGAGTATTAGTCAGTTATGTGACAAGGGTCACAAGGTTCTTTTTGATGAGCATGCTTGCAAAATTTTAGAACCAAACTCCGATAAAATAAAGTCCATTGCAAATAGAGTCAATAATGTCTATATTGTGGATCTTGATGTTGAGTCTGAGTCTAATCTGTGTCTCACTGCTGATTCAGAGAATAACATGTTTGACTGGCATAGGCGACTAGGCCATGCTAGCTTTAACACCTTGCATAAATTAGCCAAATTTGATTTAGTTAGAGGCATGCCTAGCTTGAAGTTCAAATCATTCTCTAAGCCTTGCGAGGCCAGTGCTCTAGGCAAGCAAACTCGAGCTTCTTTTAAAATTAGGTCTGAGAGCTTGTCAACAAAGATCATGGAACACTTGCACATGGATCTCTTTGGTCCTACCAGAACCCAGAGTCTAAATGGTAAGAGATTTGGTTTTGTCATTGTCGATGACTACTCTAGATTTGCATGGCTATTTTTCTTGGCAAATAAGAGTGATGCTTTTCAAAAATTTGAACATTTTTTCAATAAGCAAAAACATATAGGGCACAAGATCACTGTTATCCAATCAGATCATGGAGGAGAGTTTGAGAACTCCTCATTTTCTAGCTTCTGTGACAAGGAGGGACTAACTCACAAATTTTCTTCTCCCAGGACCCCAGAGCAGAATGGAATTGTGGAGAGAAGGAATCGAACAATAGTGGAAATGGCAAGAACACTACTAATGGAGAGTCAGCTACCTAAGAGCTTTTGGGCAGAAGCGGCAAACACAGCCTGCTACATACTTAATAGAGCTTTGGTAAGACCCATACATAAGAAAACACCTTATGAACTCCTGAAAGTTAAGAGGCCTAATGTCTCATATTTCAAAATTTTTGGTTCAAAATGCTTTATTCATAATAACAACAAGAGAGACTTAGATAAATTTGATGCTAGAAGTATTCCAGGAATATTCCTAGGATACTCTGAAATATCTAGGGCCTTCAGGGTCTTTAATAAAACTGATAGAACTGTAGAGGAAACCCCTCATGTTATTTTTGATGAAACAAAAACCTCTAACAGTCCAAATGATGATAATAGGTCTACAAGTCATGATGGAGAGTTCCTGGAACAAATGTAAGAGGAGGAAGTACAATCGGCTGAAGAACCCATTGATCTGAACCTAGTAAGTACAGCTGAGCAAGGTGAGTCCTCAAAAAATGTCAGAGTTTTAAAAGACCACCCTGTAACCAATATTATTGGTAGTCTTAATGATCCCTCTAGGACAAGATCTCATTTCAGAAATGTTCAGAATCAGGACTTAATTGCTTTAGTTTCTCAAATTGAGCCTAAGACCATTGAAGAAGCCTTAAGTGATGAGAATTGGGTAACTGCCATGTGTGAAGAACTAGGGCAATTTGATAGAAACAATGTCTGGGAGCTTGTACCTAGACCTGAAAATTTCAATGTAATAGGAACAAAATGGGTTTTTAAGAACAAACTGAATGAAGAAGGTGTCATCTCTAGGAATAAAGCTAGACTTGTAGCTAAAGGCTACAGTCAGGAGTATGGAGTGGACTTTGATGAATCCTTTGCTCCAGTAGATAGAATGGAGGCTATCAGAATTCTATTAGCATTTGCTTGTTCAAACAACATAAAACTTCAACAAATGGATGTTAAGAGTGCTTTCTTGAATGGAATTCTAAAAGAAGAAGTTTATGTTGAACAACCTACTGGTTTTCAGTTTTCGACTAAACCTGATCAAGTTTTCAGGTTAAACAAAGCTCTTTATGGACTAAAGCAGGCTCCTCGGGCCTGGTATGAAAGACTGACCAGTTTCTTACTGAATAAAGGATATAACAGAGGTAAAATTGACCAAACCTTATTCACTAAGAATTCAAGACAAGATCTCATCATAGTTCAGGTATATGTAGACGACATCATTTTTGGATCAATAAATCCTGAACTGTGTAAAGAATTCTTACAGCTTATGTCAGCTGAATTTGAGATGAGCTTAGTTGGAGAACTGACTTATTTCCTTGGCTTGCAGATAAATCAAATGTCAGATGGCTGCTTCTTCCACCAAACCAAGTACATGCTGGATATCCTAAAAAAGTTTGGAATGACTAACCTGAAGCAAATATCCACCCCAATGAGCACAAGCATGACCCTTAATGCAGATGAGTCAGGTAAACAAGTGGATGAAAAACTCTACAGAGGTATGATCGGATCCCTCTTGTACCTAACTGCCTCTAGGCCAGACATACAATTCAGTGTTGGTTTATGTGCAAGATATCAGTCTAGGCCTACTGAACTACATTTGTCTACTGTAAAAAGAATCTTTAGATATCTGTCTGCCACACATACACTAGGCTTATGGTATCCTGCTTCACGCACATTAGATTTAGTTGCATACACTGATGCAGACTTTGCTGGATGCAAACTAGATAGGAAGAGCACCAGTGGCCACTGCCAATTCTTAGGAGGATGCCTAGTTTCTTGGAGCTCAAAGAAACAACATTCAGTGGCTCTTTCCACTGCTGAGGCTGAATACGTGGCTGCAAGCAGCTGTGGCACTCAGGTTATCTGGATCAAGCATCAGCTTCAGGATTACCAAGTAGAGACAGGTTGCACTCCCATTTTTTGTGATAACACTAGTGCCATAAACATTGCAAAGAATCTTGTTTTACACTCACGAACAAAACACATTGAAATCAGGCACCACTTTATCAGAAATGAAATTGCAAATAAAACATTTGAATTAATTCATGTTGGGACTACAGATCAAATTGCTGATATTTTTACAAAACCTCTAGATACTGAAAAATTCACTTCTTTGAGAAGAGAACCTGGTATTTACAAACTCTGACAGATTTGAGGCAATGAATTTTGGTTCATGTTTTTTCCATAAATTTAGTGGTAGTTTTGTCATACCTTTTCTGGTGGGGGTCCCTATGTGAGGGGGAGCGGGTGTGTGCTTTGTGTAAGGTCAATTCTGCTTCTCTGCTATTTTCTGGGTAGAATGGAAGATAGAGCTACTAGAGAGGGGGAGCTTGACTAATTAGAAACGCTTGAAAGATGGTTGTTATTGCTGGATTAAATGTTAGAATTGATCTTGAATATTCCTCTTAATAGAACCTCATTCATTTCCTACATTCTTAAGTTTGTGCAATTAAAGTCCAGTTAGAATCCTCTTCTAGTAAGTCTTAAGAGGCTAAGATTAACCTTCACAAGTATATCCTCTTACTTTGTTGCATGACTCATGAACAAGCTAGACTTGTAAGAAATGGTTTCTGTTTATGAGCTTCTCATTGGACATCTTGATAAGACCTCTAATATTTGCCCTGGTTTTTGTCTTCAAACAACCCCTTGTTGAGCTAGTTAAACTGATCTGTGCTTAAAACTGCATACTGAGAAACTAGGAATCCCATCAATGAAATGAGAATTTCCTATGTCATGAGGTATCAGTTCTCATAAACAAAATCAAAAAAAAAAAAGAAATACAATTCAAAATTGTGCTTGGCAGAGCAATGATGACAATATGGTGAGTAACTGGGGATTCTGGCCTCTGATCAAGGTGTCTCCTCATGTAACAACCAATGGTCACTATCTCTGTTCTCTAATTGAGAAGTGATGAGGCTCTTACACTGAGTAACTGAGGATGCTGGCCTCTGACCAAGGTGCATACTTAATGTCAAAAGTGTAACTGGCCAAATACACTCTATAACTGTGCTCTTTCTGCCTGGACTGTTTGTCCTCAATGCCTACAGGCTGTCTTAGTGGTTCTGATGGGGACATCCCTTGCCCCTCCACATTTTCTGAAGCTCGGATTGATCATCGGTGTACGCCATTATGTTCCTCATGTGTTAGTGAGTCAAGTCATGTAATTTCCTTATTTTTATTTGAGTCTTAATCATGTAATTTTCCCTTTATTTGAGTCATGTACCTAGGTTAGAAAGTTGTTTTCCTAAGTCATGTGTCATTATGTTGGTTCATTAGGCTATTGGGCCCAAATAGTGGGCTAGGCCCAAGGGCGCCCCTCCCTTGGTGTATTTGGTCATTATGTCAGTTGTCAGGGTCAGTATGGTCATGTGAAATGTCTTGTGCCTATAAATAGGCCACCCCACTCCTCATATGTGAGAACTAATGCATGAATATTGAATTCCAGAAAAACTCCAAATCCCTCTAGCTTCCTCTCTCAATATATCTCTCTCTCTCTTTATCCCCCCCCTCTCTCTCTAAGGGGTCCCCCTCTCTCTCTCTCTCCCTCCACCCCAATTTTCGGAATTTTCTCTCTCCTCCCCATTCACCCCTCATTAAGACCTCTCCCCTTCCCCATACACTCATTTAACTCCCCCCCCAACCCAAGGTGGCATCCTCCAATCCACACCCCACCTCCCAACCCCCAACTACCCAACACCACTTCCTAAGCACCCCTTCCTCTCCCCAAGGTTGAAGGGGCTCTTCCCTAAGCCCAAATTCGAATTTCCCTCCCCTTAGGCTGTGCCCTTTCATCTCCCCCCACCCCCAAGCTCCCAAATTCGCCCCCCACCTCCCCCTTGGTCAAACCAAGTTCACCCCCCCTCTCCCTTGCTCTCCCCTTGCACATCTCCTCATTCTATCTCTGTTTCAGGCAGCAGAGTTGCAGCGACTTGCAGAGGCAGCCACAACCGTCCCTCACAGATTCAGGTGACAAGGCCTACATTTCTGGAATCATCTGCGAGTTAGCTTTCCAAAAAAGGTGGTCTCGCCAGCTTCCGAGGTCGGAGCTGTCCGTAGGAGCCGATCTCCCTCGACTGCGCAGAAGACCCCAGGCAGAGAGCCAGAGCGAGAGTGGAAGCTCGGCCACAGCGAACCTTTTGGGATTCAGAACAAGTGTTCTTCATTAAAATTCTTCCCTCTCAAGTCCTCTTTCATCCTCAAGAAGCATAGCTGCATTTGGACATCGGCATCTCAAGTTACAAATTTTCTACTCCAAGTGTGTCAGGTCAGTTTATAGGAGCTAGAACCGACACCCCTCTACTCATCTGATCGTCCCGGTCTTCTCCGACATCTGCCGACCTCACCGTTGGTGCTGACAGAAAGAACACTCGATTACGGTTCCAACGGTTCAGGTTTCGCCTCAATCAGAGCTTGGTAGTGATCGTGGCACCCTCTGCAACCAGCCACATTGTTCTACACCAGACAGAGGCAGAACGAATCAGTCCGGTTCCAGACTCTGCCCCGGCCAGCAACTACTGTACCAGGATCAGCAAAAATTCAGAGATCATCCTTGGTCCGTTAGCAAGATTTTGGCGCAAGTCTCATCAGGTTCCGAGCTCGGTGGAATTTTTGGCAGCGTCAACATCGACCCCCTATCCAGAAATACAGAAGAAAGGCAGAACCGGCGGAGCTAGGAAAGTCGGTCCTCTTTGCATAATTCCCCACCCCGCTTGGCTGGCTGAAAGGCCCCTCCCTGCGTGGAGATATTTTTGGCTATAATTCACTTAATCCCCACCCCGAGATCCCCCCCCTGCATGGGGTGTAGTTCATGTCATTATTAAGTCGCAGGTTTGAAGCTTCAATCGACGCGGCGTGCGGGTGCATACCCTCGCCTCCCCGCTCGCCCCCGTCTCCGGCCGGAGTCGGCGTCTTCACGCCGGCTAGGTGAGCTCCTGAACATCCCTCATTGCTGTAATGGACTTGCTTAGCTTAGTATTGCTTTAGTTACTCCGTCGGCGGAATGAGAGTGTCCGATTTAAATTGCCACCAAATTGAGTGACCACCGCGGGCGAGTTGTGAGAGCATCCACTTAACCCACACCCTTGGTGTGTTGGCCACCCATGATTTGGGCATCCTAGGCCCATTTGGGGTTCTTCCCAAGCTAGCCAACCACTGGAGCCTAAAGGTCCCGCCTCGGACTCTCTCTAACATCGCCTAGTCGCCATCGGGTACTAGTGTGCACCATACGGGTGAGCTCGCTAGTGTGAGTCCGCTGCTCAAACTTGAATGCTTGCAAATAGGTCTAAGGTTGGTTTTACATCAGGTTCAAACTCTTGTTGTCTCTTTGACAAGCTTTAACAGCTACCTCAGTCATACTTGTTGCCACTTGCTCTTCTCTCATAATCATAGTAAGTTGATAAACTTCAAGTTTATTCTGAATCTCTTTCTCTTACCAGAACTCCAAGATTCTTCACTGGACCTTACAGCCCCACTTAAGCATCTAAGATTTGACAATGAGTGTCTACTGTTGGAATTCTCTCCATCTTTACTCATCAGTCCAGCATGTCTATGATGACAATAAGGAGGCTATTTAGGTAAAAGATGATGCATGCTGTGAGTTCAGGCCTTGAGAGGTCACCATTGCTGCCCTTATTGAGAATATTTTAAGTTGGTGTTTCTTCTTTCACTGAATTTGACTCATGGTGTTGCCATCATCAAAAAGGGGGAGATTGTTACATCTCTGTAGTTTTGATGATGACTAACACTATGAATCAAATTATTTTTATGATAATTATTTTGATGCTCCTTGATGAATGATAAAGATCCTACATTGTTTAAATATTCTTAGGATCTAATGTTGTTGTCTTGCATGCACATCTATGGATCAAATGCTTTTTCATCATGCTTTTGTGATTTAATGGTCCTCTATCATGTTCACCCATAAGCTCATACTTATTTGTCTTGTTTATATGGGTTCTGTGCATTTAGTGCGTTGACGCACTTGACTGGCTGCGTAGACGCAATAGTGCGTCTTTCGCTTGTTGTTTTGTCCACTGCGTCGACGCTGTCACTAGATGCGTTGACGCATTGGCTTGGTGCCAAGGGCTTGAGCGTCTCGCCTATGAAGCTGAGTCGACGCTGTCACCTGAAGCGTTGACGCATTGGCTTGGTGCCAAGGGCTTGAGCGTCTCGCCTATGAAGCTGAGTCGACGCTGTCACCTGAAGCGTTGACGCATTGGCTTGTTACCAAGAGATTGTGCGTCTCGCCCAAGGAGCTGAGGTGACGCTACATAATGGAAGCGTCGACGCCTTGAGTTTATGACCAAAGGTTCTTTTGATCAACCACCAAGCAGAAGCATCGACGCTGTCAACTGATGCATTGACGCATTAGTGTGTTTTATCAAGGGACCTGTTCTCCATTATATCCATTGCGTTAACGCCTTGGCTTTAGTGCGTTGACGCGTTCTTCAGTCCTTTGATAAGTCCCGTGCAATCTGTGTGAACAATGTATGACTTGAATATTTCTGAGATTGACTGAATGTTCTATGAAACCTTACAGGGACTTAAAGACAAATTGGAACTTTATTCCAATCATGTGAGCACGTGATCCGAGGAAATAATCGTCTAATACGTGGCTCGGTTGATCTGGAAGCATTACTTCGCGCGTGTCTCCCAAACCCTCACTCTCTCGTGAGGTTGGATATATATATGAAGGTTTCTGCTCCTGAAAAGCTGCCGAAGCCATAAGGAAACGGGTGAGGCCAGAGCGAGAGGAAGGAGAGGAGAAGCCATCCTGATCCATTTGATGAGCATACCTGGAAGAGAGAGAGTGATGAAGGAGAGGATGGTTTTCTGCTATGTTTTGTCTATGCTTCTTTAAGAAGCTACATTGTTTCTCTGTTCGATTGTCTTCGATATTTCTTTATGTTTTCAGTTGTTTGTTCTTAAATTTCGATACTCTGTTTTATCGTTCCCTCTAGGTGTAGAGGAAGAAAGGTGAATCCTCTGGGTTGCATTGTGGTTCCCTCTGAATCAGATCAGAGGAAGGGAGGAGGTCTCCGGGGTTCTCGTGTTCAGATAGTAAGGAGGCTATCTGGGTTGTTCCCTCCGGCTGTGGAGGAAGAGAGACAGCGTCTCTGATTTGCAGTGAGTGTGGGTCACTGCTGGGTTCCCTCTTGTCTAAAAGGAAGGGAGAGTTATCTCCGGGTCAGGTCTTGGGGTGTGAGACCTGGGTGCAAGCTGTGTGTTCAGCGTCTGTAGGGATTTCGATCCCCAAGCTGTGGATCAGCGTGTTGTTGGCAGACTGAGTCTGCGGTTCTTTCTTGTGAAAGGGAAGCCTCACTCGGCCTTGAGTGAGGGATGGACGTAAGTCTGCAGGTTGCAGACTGAACCATCTAAACCTCTTGTTCTTCGTGGTGTGATTGTGCGCATCTTTTCTCTTTATGCTTTTGTCTGGTTTCATGAAGTAAGTGTGATTGTTGATGATCGAAACCTTGGTCTGACTGCTCGCTTAGTGCTTGTGCATATGTGCTGATGAAATTCTGAGTGATATATGTTCTGCGCTCGTGACCTGCTTTATCTTGGTTGAGGTTTCAGATTATTTTACATATAGTCAGTCTTCCTAGCCCATCTCATCTTCTAAGATTACCTCGGCTAGGACAAATATTTTTTAAACGGTGATCTATTCATCCCCTCCCCTTCTAGCTCACCGTCCTCATACTTAACAGAAGAAGATGACGTCCCCCTCGACATCCTGCCCGAGGGTACGTCCGGGGATACAGCAGAAGTTATCCCCACTACAGCCACTATAGACCCATCGGTCTTGATATTACTTCAACAATGTCGGCAAGAGATAGACTTGCTAAAGAAGCAGCTGATGGAGAAAACTGAACAGTCCTCAGCTTCCAAACCACCCGAAGTCCAGGGTGAATCATCTCGGGGAGCATTCCATCGTGACGGCCCTCCACCACTCTACACACTGCCTCAGTCGTCAGAGCCAAGCATGGCGACAATGCAACAGCAGCCGCCACAGCTACAGCCGCTGCTACCTCTGGTGCTCCTTCAAGCACACCAGACACCCCCGCTGCTGCGTCCTCCACAGGCGACCACCCTGGTCACCCCGTACCTACAGCCGACGCACTTCTATCCGGAGCCAGTTCACCCCACGGTCATGAACCGGATGATGGTGGAGAGGATGATTGAGCTGAAGCTCGCAGAGAAAAGTGAAGGCGACTATGTAGCATTTGATGCCTATCGGGTGCCCTACCCGCAATACCATGCGGCTAAACGACTTCCCCACGGGGTCAACAAGCCGCCTAAGTTTGACAAATTCAACGGGAAGGGGTCCCCGAAGGAGCACATTGCATATTACATGACCGTCATGGGTGATCTGGCCACCGACGAGTCATATTTGTTGAAGTTCTTCGTGTCCTCGCTGACGGGACTCGCATTTGAATGGTACTCCAGCCTCCTGGCCGGGTCGATCAATGACTAGTCGGATATGCAGAGAAAGTTCAGAGAAAGGTTTCACGTCACAGAGAGGGAGGTCACGGTGGCTGAGCTCTACTCAATAAGACAAAGGGCCAATGAGACAGCCCTTGATTACATTAAGAGGTGGAGAAACCTTGGAATGAGGTGCAAGTGGCCCCCGCATCAGGAGGACGCTGTGCAAATATGCAAACAAAATCTCAGAAGGGAGGTTCTGGAAAAATGATCGGAATGGAAATACGGTCGTTCGACCGACTGAATAATGCCGTGGTTGAAGTGGAAGCTTTCCTGGCCAGACCTACCCCTACATCTGCTGTCGGCACAACCCAGAAGGGCAAGGCAGTAGACCGGTGCTCCTCGCCTAAAGAAGCGAACGCTCTTGACATAAAGGCGTTCGAACAACAGAATGGTGAAGGCAAGAAGGGAGTCACCCCACAGCCTGCAGAAGCCCCAGACGGCAAAGAAGGTCCTTCGCTGAGGGACAAAATGAAGAAGGCCTATTCCTTTCCAAAGGACAAGACCCGGGTTCTGTTCGACTGGGTAATAGAATATAGCATGGTCACCCTGCCAGAGCCAAGAAGACCGGAGGACCTGAAAAGAAAAGACAGTCCAAGATTCTACCCCTACCACCAGATGTAGGGACATCCAATCGAAGACTGCTATGTTTTCAAAGACATCATCAAAGGGATGGTGAAGAAGAATGAAATTGAGCTGGGAGAGTACAAAGTGGACCCTCCTCAACCACATGAAGCCCCTCGGAGAAGGGCAGCAGTCAACATGATCTCCCTCTACCAGGCATTGCCCGAGGAGATCTCTGAAGCAAGCACGCGGAGCACCTACGAAACTCATTTCTTGGAGCCCGCGAAAGAACAACAGGGATGGCAGCAGATCCCTACGAAGCACAAGAAGAAGAGGGCACCCCGCCCGAAAGAGGGGGCACATATCCATGGTATTACACCCCGGCTTGCTCCGTCAGTGGTAGCACCCGTATGGGTCACTCCACCTACAGCTATCAGAATACCCACACATAATCGGAGGAGACAAACTCCACTGCAAATGATTAAGGAAACCAATCCTGGAGTCCTTCAACTGCAAAACCTCATTGAAGGGCTAGACGAGTATGTGCAGCCCGAGTTGAAACCTCTACTGGTGCGGGACCACGTCCCGTGGCAAGAATTAGAGCAGCTCTCACTTGAACAAAAGGAGGAAGCTGAAGAGGCACCCGACAGAGAGGGCAGTCTATTCTGGGGGCATCCGCCCCCAGAAGCAAAAAAGAAGAAGAAGCAAAAGAAGAAGAAAAGAAAGGCCACCAGGGCCAATAAAGTGCGGGTTGTCTCCTGTAATACCTTGTCAGCACTCTTCAACCTGCCCGGAGAGGAGGAAGAAGAGGAAATTTGTTTCACACCCCATGCTGGGGGACGCAAGGCCGAGGCTGTAACTGCTACACATGCCACCCGATCAGGCCGAAGATGGGGGCGCCAGCCGCCACCCAACCACAACATCATGTTTAGAGGGGAGCAACCCTACAAGACACCTCGGCTGGAGGTCAACGGAGTCCAAATCCCTCCTCCGTCAGGCCTATATAACAAGAGTGGGGGCAAGGGGGTCCCTTCATTTCTTGAATTCATGAAGATGTCCAAGGGGAAACAGCCTTGCCAGGAGGCTAACCCTACACCCGGGACCGTTCACCCGCAGCTCACGCAATCTGCTAAAGAGCCAAATACAGATGGAGCTTGCTCCGCAGCAACTAACAAATTAGACCCAGAAGTCGGTACCAGCCAGAAAGGCACTGAATCTGAGGAAGATGAAGCAGGTCCGTCAGGGCCCGCAAATCAAAACCTCCCCAAGCTCAGATGGGCCGAAGAGATGAAGCTCTCCAATGTCTGAGCTGGGAGTCGAATAATGAAGCTACTCAAGAAGCTCCCTGCTCGATTTACAATCTGGGAGATCCTCTCTTTGAGTGAAGAGACCCGACAGGTGATCATCACGGCTCTGCAAACGCCTGCTCATTTCGAGACTTGCATAGCTGAAGCTGTACCGGAAGCCAGTATGACCTTCACTCCAGAAGACATGCTACTGCCTACCATCAGCCACAACATTCCGCTGTATATGAAGGGGCACCTGAATGGAAGGGAGCTGAACAGGATTCTGGTTGATCCCGGTGCAGCGGTCAACATCTTGCCATATAGAATATATGAGAGACACCACTTTAATGTGCATCTCAAAAAAGTCGGGGATATGCGTATCGCCGGCTTCAATAAAAAATGTGAGGTGTCCATGGGAGTGGCAGAGTTCACCCTCACCTTAGCAGATTTCACTACGACGGTGCAGTTCCATGTCATTGACTCCCGCACCTCGTATAAGGCACTGCTCGGCCGCCCATGGCTGCATGAAAACATGGTGGTGCCCTCCACGCTCCACCAATGCATCAAATACAGTCTCCAAGGGAAGGAGGAGAGGATATTTATAGACCCCCACCTATTCGAGGTGTTTGAATGTCATTTGGCAGATGCCAACCTATATACAGGGCCTTCCCAGAATACCTCTAAAGTTAAGACCCCTGCGGGGGCATCCAGAAGCACATCCGGCAGCAGTTGGTACCCACCACCACCGCACGGATACGTCAAACCTAAGGTGGTCTTCCATATCACAGCATCCGGGGATGTAGGCAGAACAGCACCTCCAACATTATACCCTGAAGCTAATGAAGTGCGGGTCGCTCAGCGGCACAATCATATTGAAATCTCGGATGGCCTTACCAAGCCAGCTCCCGGCCTTGACAACCCCACTGTCGAGCCTTTCAAGACTTGGGAGGTGACACAGGAAGATGGACCCAACAACTTGTTCTATACAGCTGAGGAGCATCCTACTCGCGAAGACACAGACTGCAGCCTCCCCGAAGATATAAGCAACCCGCCGGTTCCCGTCCAAGGTCTGGCATTTACAACTGATCGGATGGCCAGGATGTTTCAGAAGCAACACATTCCCCCCGATCAGTCTCAAAAGCGTCCCGCAAATCTGGATAAGGAAATGAGATGTGTCTCTCAACATCTCGGGTTGGGATTCACCCTGGAAGAATATTATTACAGTGGGCGATACGAGGTGGACACCATCTCCGCCTTCTACCCTGCTGAAGATAGCCCGCTGGGAGCAACTTTTGATGAATACTCGGTGGAAGCTGAGCATGTTGAACTGGCTCGACCCGGAAATCAAGAAGCAGAGACCATGGCCTCCTGCCGATGCTGGGAGCAGGTCTACCCTGAAGAGGCGGCCCTTCAAGCCAAATTTGACATGGCTAGCAGCAGTGAAGCCGAAGATACTGAGGAAGTAGGAGTTTCTCCCTCCAGTGGAGTCCTACTGATGATAACTTCAACACCCCTTCTACTAATCAGGGAAGCCTCGGTTGACTCCGATCAGGGGGAACAAGCTACCAGGAAAGAAAAAGTCACTTCTACGGAAGATACAAGTGCCCCAGAAGGCGAGACCTCCTCAACTTCTGCTACAAAACCAGGATCTTGTCCGAGCCCGACAGTAAACAATTATCAGCCCGTCACGGCTGTAGCCTTATCTACAAACACTGAAGCTGCTCTCTCACCCTGGGGAGCTGCAGTGGTGACGGATTTGCTAATAGAACAATTCGCGCAGCCGCTAGCACGAGAAACAGAGAATCCTCAAGAAGCTTTGGTGGTGTCTGACGAGGAAGTCGAAGTACTCGACCCTCAAGATGGTATTCTAGATTTCGTTGACCTCCAGCCGGCACCTCTAGAGATAGAAGACGGAGGCTAGGCCACAGTCGATGAACTGATAGAAGTCAACTTGGGAAATGAGGAGGACCCTAGGCCCACCTTCCTCAGTGCCCAGCTGTCCCCAGAAGAATGGGAGCTGTACGTCCAGCTGCTGCTAGAGTACCGGGATTGCTTCGCCTGGACTTACAATGAAATTCCGGGTCTGAGCCCCGCTGTCTCACAACATGAGCTGGCAATCAGCCCTGAGGCCGAGCTGGTGAAGCAATCACCGAGGCGCATGAGGCCAGAACTCATTACTCAAATTTGTGCTGAAGTCAACAAGCTCATTGACGTGGGATTTGTTGAAGAAAACCAGTACACCACATGGCTGGCGAATATCATCCCCGTGAAAAAGAAGAATGGACAGATCTAGATATGTGTCGACTTCCGAGATCTAAATAAAGCCTGCCCCAAAGATGACTCCCCAGTGCCGATAACAGAAGTCATGATAGATGCTACAACCGGCCATGAGGCCCTGTCATTCATGGACGGGTCATCCAGTTACAACCAGATTTGGATCGCGGAGCATGACTGGGTCCATACTGCTTTCCGAACCCCTAAAGGCATTTATCACTATAAGAGGATGCCGTTCGGACTAAAGAATGCTGGTGTAACCTATCAGCGCGCAATGACCAAAATCTTTGATGAGTTGCTATACCACAAGGTTGAGTGCTACATAGATGATCTGGTGGTCAAAACCAGAAGAAAAGAAGATCATCTGCAAGACCTCCGGATTATTTTTCAGAGGCTGAGGCAGCATGAGTTGAAGATGAACCCCATGAAATGTGCATTCGGAGTGTCGAGCGGAAAATTCTTGGGCTTCATCGTCCGATATTGGGGGATCGAGATAGACCCCGTAAAAATCAAAGCAATTCAGGAGCTACCTCCACCAAGGAATATCTCCGAGCTGAGATCACTACAGGGCCGCCTGGCTTATATCTGGTGGTTCATCACCAATTTGTCAGGGCGATGCCAGCCTTTCCACAAGTTGATGATGAAAGATGTTCCCTTTTATTGGGATGAAGATTGTCAGACAGCCTTTGACAAGCTGAAAGACTATCTGAAGACTACGCCAGTGCAGGGCGCACCAGTGAAAGGAAGGCCATTAATACTGTATATAGCAGCTACACATAACTCTCTGGGGTAATGCTGGCCCAGAATAATGAAGAAGGGAAAGAGCAAGCCCTCTATTACCTCAATCGGAGACTGGTCAGGACTGAGGAGAAATATACTTATATTGAGAAGGTATGCCTGGCACTGGTCTTCGCAGTTAAGAAGCTCCGACACTACATGTTGTCACATGAAATTAGCTTGGTATCCAAAGAGGATCCCCTGAAATATATTACGTCCCAGCCGTCACTCAAAGGTCGCCTGGGAAAATGGGTGGTAATCCTTATGGAGTTCGACATCTCCTATGTACCGCGCAAGGCCGTCAAGGGCCAAGCTATTGTAGACTTCTTCGCTGAACACCCGGTACCTGGGGACTGCCTGTTGGAGCCAGAGCTCCCTGAAGATGAAACCTTGGAAGCCGTTCAGGTGCAGCCCTCCTTGTGGCAGCTATATTTTGATGGCGCTTCCAGAATTGACACCTCTGCCACTGGACCGGCCAGAGTCAGGGCAGGAGCAAGCATAGTCCTGAAATCCCCAAAAGGAGAAGTGGTGCACACATCCTGCTCCATAAACAAGCATTGCACAAATAATGAAGCGAAATATGAAGCCCTGATAATCGGGTTGCAGATCGCCCTGTCCATGGGAATTCAGATGCTGGAAGCATTCGGAGACTCCCTGCTAGTTATAAAACAACTAGAAGGAGAGTTCGATGTGTGAAAGCAAGAGCTTCTCCCCTATCACCAGCTGGCAACTCGCCTGATGTCAAGATTTTACTTCATCAGCATCAAGCACATCAACCGAGGTCGGAATGCTCAGGCATACGCCCTCGCTAAGCTGGCCAGTTCATTGGCGGTCCCACCAGATGCAAGCCTGAATGTAACAGTGATCAACCGCCGGCAGGTCCCCAGTGTAACGGAGGTCTTGGCTGACGAACGAGAGATTGAGGTGGTAGTCGTCGAGGAGATTCAGTAGCCCGATTGGCTAGAACATCTCCTGCGGTGGTTCCAACACCAACAGCTCCCGAGGGAAAAAGAATAGAGAATGAAGCTCCTAAGGGTCAAGAACTCTTATGAGATGAGAAGCGGAACCCTGTTCCGAATAATGGCAGATGTCCGAAGGAAAGTCCTACTTCGTTGCTTGTCGTCAATAGAGGTGGGACAGGTGATGCATGAAGTCCACGCGGGATCAGCTGGAGCACACCAGGCTAGCCCAAAGATGAAAATTGAGATAAAGAAATTGGGCTACTATTGGCCCACTATATTTGATGATTGCTGCAAGTTCGCCAAAGCTTGTCAGAAGTGTCAAGAACACGCTAATGTGGCAAGGAGAGCTCCAGTGCCATTACACCCGACCCTGCCAAGCTGGCCGTTTGCTCAGTGGGGCACGGACGTGGTAGGGCCGCTACCAACATCTTCATCAGGGTGCAAGTATATCTTAGCAGCTATAGACTACTTCTCCAGATGGGTAGAGGCGGTAGCACTAAGAGATGTGACGGGAGAGCTAGTTGCAAGATTCTTTCGGCAGAATATAATATTTCAGTTCGGGATCCCCAGTCGAATCATCTTTGATAATGGCAGCCATTTTAGGAACCAGAAGGTTTATCGGCTAGCCGACAAATACAAGATTGACTGGAGGACATCGTCCCCCTACAACCCTCAAGCCAATGGACTTGCAGAAGCCTTTAACAAGACAATATGCACGTTGCTGGCAAAGACTATCAAGTCTGATAAGAAAGATTGGGAAGAAAAGATGTACGAAGCGCTCTGGGCCTATCGTACTGTCTACAAAACCCCAACCGGTTGTTCACCTTTCTCCCTCGTGTATGGGTCAGAGACTGTGGTGCCGATTGAACTGGAAGTTCCTTCGCTGCGAGTCGTCATCCACCATGGACTAGTCAGCGGTGATCAAACCAATGCAGAAAGAAGATTAGAAGAGCTCGTTGAGCTCGATGGAAAACGCCTCCGGGCGCAACAAAACATCCAACTCTACCAAGCTCGCATGGCCCGTGCTTTTGAAAGCTGGTCAAAGGTCGAGAATTCAAGAAAGGAGACCTTGTAATGGTCAAAAGAAGAGAAGTAATGGCCTCAAACCGCAAAGGGAAGTTGGTCAAAAACTGGATCGGACCATATACTGTCCGCCGAGTATATGAAGGAGGTGCCTACGTCCTGGTAGACCACAAAGGAGTCATCCAGTTCTCTCCCCTCAACGGAAAGTATATGAAGTTGTATCATGCAGCACAACCGACATTCCCCGAGTGATCGGTCGGAATACCCCTATCTTGATCCAATGGCACTTTGCCCTAGCCGAGCTACCTTTCCTCGGTCTAGTGGTACTCCGTCCTAGCCGAGCTACCCTTACCTTGGCCTAGTGGCACTCCACCCTAGCCGACCTACCCTTATCTTGGTTCTGTGGCATTCCGCCATAGCCGAGCTACCCTTATCTTGGTCTAGTGGTACTCCGCCCTAGCTGAGCTACCCTTACCTTGGCCTAGTGGCACTCCGCCCTAGCCGACATACCCTTATCTTGGTTCTGTGGCATTCCGCCCTAGCCGAGCTACCCTTATCTTGGTCTAGTGGCACTCAGCCCTAGCCGAGCTACCCTTATCTTGGTCTTGTGGCATTCCGCCCTAGCCGAGCTACCCATATCTTGGCCTAGTGGCACTCTGCCCCAGCCGAGCTACCCCCATCTTAGTCTAGTGGCACTCCGCCCTGATCGAGCTACCCTTATCTTGGTCTAATGGCATTCCGCCCTGATCGAGCTACCTTTCCTTGGTCTAGTGGCACTCCGCCATGGCCGAGCTCTCAAAAGAATACACCATATTGCCGTTGCGGGCCTTACGTCCGAATCAGCGAAAGATCATTCTTTTGCGTTAGCATTCAGCCCCTGCTAACGAATATACCGCTCTGCTCGGCACAAGGCCCGGTGATCCGGTCAACAGCCGTCTACTACCAACCAAGGGTCAGACATCACACTTCGACCTACCATCCTTTGGTGAGGACACGCGCCACACTTCACGACAGAGTACACGGATCTCACCGGCATCCCTTTGGCTCGGCGATCACTTGGCGGACGAGCAGAGTTATCTTTAGTTATTTTATGCTTTAGGCCATGCTGGGCCTTGGTTTAGTCCCTGCGTGGGCACTTTTATTGTTATTGTGGACCTTTGTAGGCCAATTGGGCCAATTAGGCTTCCATTAGGTGATGTTAAGCTTGTTAGTTAGGCAAGGGAGAGTGGGCCACCTTGTGATCCACCTTATTGGCCCATTTGGGTTGGTCACCTTCCCACATGAGTGGCCCATGGGGATTTGCGCCCCCCCCCCTTGTGGGCTAGGGTTTGGGCGCCCCCTTCATCTCCTCCAAGAGGAGGAGGTGGCAGCCGCCCCCCACTCCTACTTTCTAGGAGTGGAGTGCGGCCCCCTCCCCTTTCCCTTCCCCATCCGATCACCCCCCCTCCCTCCTTTGGCCACCCCTTCCCCAATCCACTCCTACAATCAAGGAGTGGTGCGCACCCCCCTTTCCCCCCCTAGCCATGTTGCACACACCCCCCTTTCCCCCATGCCATGTGCGCACCTCTTCCCCCTCCCTCTTGGCTAGGGTTTCACCCTAGCATTCCCCCTCCCCATATAAAAGGTTTGTATTTTCTTTTGAGGATTATTATTGAATGAATGAAAGAAATTGCTGATTTTCCTTGAAGGTGGCTGCGCCCCTCCTTGTTCCTCCTTGCTCCTGCGACGGAAGGAAGCCCGTGGTGTGACTCCCCACCCCTCGGTGCGACGCCGAGGTTCCCCCTCTCTTCTATCTCTTCACAGATTCAAGTTCAGTGCAACCAGATCTTATCTGCAAGAACTGCGATGACCTCCTCTGTTCTTGGCGACTTTGGGCGACCAGCCCATTTTTGGGTGATTCTTCTACGAGTCGCTGACGCGTGCGAGGTGGTCTCGCCTCATTCGGAGTTCGGCATCACCCGTGGTGATTTTCTTCGTGAGCGCGCGCAGGACCCTTGAAAAAATCCCACGGGACGGACGTCTGCGAGTTTGGATGTGGGATCTTCACCGGTCGTACCTCTCTTCGTCCTCTGTCCAACGTCGCTGATCTCGCCTCGTTCCGACGTCCGAGCTGCTCGTGGCGTCCATTCCCGTGAGGTCGCGCAGGTCTGCCCTGCCCACCCGGCGCCAGGACCACCTGCGGATTCCAGAGCTTGCTGCTCTCAGCCATGACCAGATCTGACCGATTCCTTCGGTCGGGACCTGCTGCTCTGCGTCCTCTTCGTCCTCCAACAAGCGGAGCTCCGTTCGACCTTCGTAGCCACTTCTTCTCATTTTTCCCGCTCGAGCGCGCGGTTCTGGGAGCAGAATCCAGTCGCAACTTACAGGTGCGCCCCCGGCTTCCACGGACGGAATCTGCACGCCGCCTTTGGCCTAGGCTTCCTCCCGTGACCTAGCTACGCGCCCTCACTGACGGCGCCTCAATCGGACACCGGATCGGGTCGTGGGAGCTTCCACCGCCGAGTCGCGCATTGCTGCGAACCTGCCGATCACCGTCCGGACCCTCCTCGCGGCCAACCCTTCATCGAGTGCCGCCCGTCAGCCCGTGCATTGACAGCCCCGAATCCATATGTTGTAGCATGTTATCTCCCTGCGAGGAGTGGGCATTTTTTGGGTTGGAGTTGTATTATGGTTCACCTTGTGTATCGGGGTTGTCGATCTCGGCCGGGGTTTCTTCCCCACGCCTAGGCGTGGAGGTACGTGCGACGCTCCCTTTGTTGGCATTTGCTTTACTAGTATACTTTCTAGCATGCCGCGTGAGTGTGTGTAGGTTCCTAGCTAGCTTGTTATTCACCGCGTGATTGAGAGTTGAGCACCCATTCCGTGGCCCTAGTCGAGCGCCGAGCTCGGACTAGATTCCCATAGGCGCACGGCGGTTCCTTAGCCGCTGAGATCCCCGCGCTTCCCTCATAGGATGGTCGTTGGGCTTAGATTTCTTGTTGAGAGACGCCTCCACCCGGAGGAACGCTACGGAGGTCAGCCGCCCAGCTTGCCTTTGGCGTGCGAGTGCTGGCCGCACTTCATTGCATTCGTAGGTCCTAGCCCGTTTCGGTCCCGTCCCGCATCAAATTGGTATCAGAGCATATTGTCCCGCATCAAATTGGTATCAGAGCATATTGTCCCGCATCATCCTTTATATCAAAAAAAAAGAAAATAAAAGAAAAATGGGGTTAAAAATAGAGATACCCCGCCAGACTTGCACCTATATGAGGACAAGTGCAAAAATTGGCTATAACCCAACTGCGGCGAAAACCCGAAAGGGCCCTGCAGGTAAAATCGGGTACCCCGCCACGTGAAAACCCGAGAGGGCACGTGGGCAAATGCAAGAGGGGGCTGGCTCAGGCGAAAACCCGAAAGGGTGCTTGGGTCGGTAAAGTGGTAATTTAAAAGTTCCACTTTTATTCTCCACCTAATGAAACACCAAAAAGGACAATCATCAAAAGTCCCACCGAAAATCCTTTAACCAAACCCGTGTTCGACCCTCGTCATCATCAGCGAGATCGGTCAATCTCTACCCCTAACTTGGACCCTCCGTCCCTGTTAGTAATCCTACCTTTGCTTCGGAATGTGACCCATGCTGATGAACAAACCAGTGTTCGACCCTCGTCATCATTGGCGAGATCGGTCGATCTCTACCCCTAACTTGGACCCTCCGTCCCTGTTAGTAATCCTACCTTTGCTTCGGCATATGACCCATGCCAATGAACAAACCCGTGTTCGACCCTCGTCATCATCGGCTAGATCGGTTGATCTCTACTCCTAACTTGGACCCTCCGTCCCTGTTAGTAATCCTACCTTTTCTTCGGCATATGACCCATGCTGATGAACAAACCCGTGTTCGACCCTCGTCATCATCGGTGAGATCGGTCGATCTCTACCCCTAACTTGGTCCCTCCATCCCTATTAGTAATCCTACCTTTGCTTCGGCATATGACCCATGCTGATGAACAAACCCATGTTCGACCCTCGTCATCATCGGCGAGATCGGTCGATCTATACCCCTAACTTGGACCCTCCGTCCCTGTTAGTAATCCTACCTTTGCTTCGGCATATGACCCATGCTGATGAACAAACCCACGTTCGACCCTCGCCATCATCGACGAGATCGGTCAACCTCTACCCCTAACTCGGATCTTACGTCCTTGTTAACAAACCATGATTTTTGCTTCGACATTTAACCAGTGTCGACGAACTAAACCAGAGACCAATCTTTGTCAACATCGGCAAGGCCAGTCAGCATTCTCACAGTCCAGTTCTTCGGTATTCCGAATTCAAAAAAAGAACCAGAGAGAAAAAGAAAGAAAAAATAGGGTTAAAAATAGAGATACCCCACCAGACTTGCTCCTATATCAGGACAAGTGCAAAAAATGGCTATAACCCAGCTGTCGCGAAAACCCGAAAGGGCGTCGCAGGTAAAATCGGGTACCCCGCCACGTGAAAACCCGAGAGGGCGCGTGGGCAAAAGCAAGAGGGGGCTGGGTTCGGCGAAAACCCGAAAGGGCACTTAAGTCAGTAATGTGAACAAAAAAAGAGAAGAAAGAAAAAAAATTATAAATCAACGACGAATAGTGATGATCCGTCCTCCATTCAGAAGGCCCTTTATAGGGTCGAAGCGGAGTCGGCATCCGATGTCCCCCCTTATATATCTACATATATATTTCCCTTAACCAAACCCTTTTCGACTCTTGTCACCATCAGCAAGATCGGTCGCTACCCTTTTCGGTTTTTGTCATAATCGGCAATACCGTCTACCCTTTTCGACCCTTGTCACCATCGGCAAGATCAGTCGCTACCCTTTCCGATTTTTGTCATCATCGGCAATACCGCAAACCCTTTTCGACCCTTGTCACCATCGGCAAGATCGGCCGCTACCCTTTCCGATTTTTGTCATCATCGGCAATACCGTCTACCCTTTTCGACCCTTGTCACCATCGGCAAGATCGGTCGCTACCCTTTCCGATTTTTGTCATCATCGGCAATACCGCCTACCGCCTACCCTTTTCGACCCTTGTCACCATCAGCAAGATCGGTCGCTACCCTTTCCAATTTTTGTCATCATCGGCAATACCGTCTACCCTTTTCGACCCTTGTCACCATCGACAACATCGGTCGCTACCCTTTCCGGTTTGTCATCATCGACAATATCGCCTACCTTTTCGACCCTTGTCACCATCGACAAGATCGGTCGCTACCCTTTCCGATTTTTGTCATCATCGGCAATACCATCTACCCTTTTCGACCCTTGTCACCATCAACAAGATCGGTCGCTACCCTTTCCAGTTTTTTGTCATCATCGACAATACAGCCTACCTTTTCGACCCTTGTCACCATCGACAAGATCGATCGCTACCCTTTCCGGTTTTTGTCATCATCGGTAATACCGTCTACCCTTTTCGACCCTTATCACCATCGGCAAGATCGGTCACTACCCTTTCCGATTTTTGTCATCATCGGCAATACCATCTACCCTTTTCGACCCTTGTCACCATCGGTAAGATCGGTCGCTCCCTTTTCGGCCCTTGTCATCATCGGAAAGACCGTCCACCCTTTTCGACCCTTGTCATTATCGGCAAGATCGGTCGCTACCCCTTCTCGGTTCTTGTCAGCATCGGCAAGACCGTCCACCCTTATCGACCCTTGCCACCATCGGCAGGGTCGCTCGCTATCTGTTTTGGTGTTCGTCTCTCATATATCCTTTTGAGTCCTCCGGGCTCTCGGCTCGTACAGGCCGTTGTTTAGTCTTGAGAATAGTCGTGATGCGGTGGAGCAAACACCTCACCCCTTTGCTGAAGGAGTGAGCGCTCTCCTGCCCTCGCGACCCACACACTCGGACTAGAATCAACTGGCGAAAAAAAAGGGAAAAAAAGAAGAAGAATGATGACAGGATGGAGTCGTCATTTGACGGCAAAATGAAGATTTTTCATTCTACGGAATAAAGAGTACATGTTACCCGGGGCATTCCCCGGGATACATGAAGTCCATCAAAAAGAGGCAAATAGAAAAGAACTATGGCAGGGGGCGTCAGAAGATGTCCTCCAAATCTGGAATGCCCAGGGAAGGATGGCAGGCCAGCTCCTGCAGTCTGAACTCAGTGGCCGCCAGCTCGGATAATCTCTCCCCGAGGGAAGCAACTTGCCCTTCGGCCATTTCTGCCTCGTCCACCTTCTGGACTTCCAGAGGTTCTACCTCTTGAAGTTCAGCCTCTACCCTCGAGAGTTCGGCATGTAATTCCGCTATGCGAGCTGTGAGAAAACTTCGGTGCTGCAAAGAGGCATTGGCATCATCCCGCATCCTCACCGCAGTCCCTTTTAGAGAAATGAGAGCGGTTCGGCATTCGGCCCGCCCCAGTGTTACGGCCGCCAGCTGGTCAGCTGCCTCCCGGCCTAGAAATTCCCTTCTGTTTACATACTTCAAGAGCAAGATCACCCGTGGAGTCCAGTCGTCCATGGGGCAACAAAAGGCCAACAGTGATGTGACACTACCTCGGACCTAAAGCAAGCAAGCACAATCGCATTCAAATGGGCCGAATTGGGCCACCGCTCTATCGTCGCTCACCCAAGCCCGGGGTAACTTGGCAATGCCAAGGTGAGGTTGAGGGGTTGGGCCCTTGCTGGTAGAGGGCCAGCAAGGCCAAGATTTGAATCCCAAAGGTTGTGGATGCCCAATTCAAGGGGGCCGACAAAGTGCCAAAGGCACCGGTTGCACTCTTCCCACGGTGATCACTCAAGGCAATGGGGCTTGAGGATCGGGCTCTCACTCGCATAACCAGCGGAATTAGAACTAATATTGAAAGACAAGCACTAAGTGGAGTGAAGGTTTGAGCACTTACTCGACCGGTTTGAAGAAACCGGTCCCGGTCGGAGACGAGGGCGAGCGGGGAGGCGAGTGGATCCCCACACGCCGCGGCGGTGTCGCTTGACCTGCCAAAATAAAGTACACCACTACACCTCTCGCAGGAGGGGGATCTTGGGGTGGGGGTTAATGAAATTTCAGACAATACTACCTCCACGCAGGGAGGGACCTTCAGCCGGCCAAGCGGGGTTGGGAAACTATAGCAAAGAACGAGGAATAAGGGTGGACGCCGAATCTGCTTGCTGTCTGTGAGTCGGGACAGAGGGTCGGTGTTACTGTTGTACATCTTGGTCAGGAATTTTGTTGATGACAAGACCAGAGGGAAAACCTTCGTAGCTCGAAGGGGATTGCCTCAGAAATTTCTTAATTTCTTCTGGAGTCACTGCCAGTCGGGGCAGGAGCTCGAACAAGGCCTCTGATTTTCGGACTGGCAGTAGCAGGTCACCAACAGTAGGAAGACGAGGCTGTCCCAACCTCTCCTGAACTCCGAAAGAGGTGCCGTCAGTGCCGTTAGGACCACGGGAGAGTCCTCTTTGCAGCAAACAAAACGAGGACCCCAAAAGATGTCGGAGATGATCTGTGGAACCAGAAGAGTGAAGAGGGGTCGGTGCAGACTGTGGAAAGCAGAGTCACGCGATTGTGGGAGAAAATTGGTAACTCCTGCTCTCGGATGCTTAATGAACTTCCGCTTCCTGATTCTGAAAGTACACAGGCCGAGGAAGAACTTTGCAGAAGACCCTAAGCCTAATTCTTTCAGGGCTCGTCGTGGTGAAGCGTTTCCTCCAGTTCTGGAACTCTGCAGTGGCCGACCTGCGCAGTCGTGGGAGAACGGGGCTCCCGGGCAGCACCGAGCTCCGATGAGGACGAACCCACTTTTTTTGTGAAGAGGACAGGCAGACGCTTCCAATGATGGCCTTTGATCCATCAGAAACACCCGGGGGAAGCCGTGGTCGCCTCTGCAAATTGCTACTCTTCTGTAGATCTTCGGTTGAGAGCTGTAGGTTGAAGATGATGGGGGGGAATGGGGTATATGGGAGGGGAAATGGGGGTGGATGAGTGTGGGGGAAGCCAGGGCTGTGAGGGGGTCTAGGAGGGGGTGTTCTAAGGTGGGGGAAGGGAAGAATAGGGTCTGGAAGGGGGTCTAACAGGTGGTGGGAGGAGGAGCTACGAATTTGGGTAGGTGGGTGAGAGGGAAAGGGTCTTTGAAAATGGGTTTAAGGGTGGGATTAAATTTTGGTCTTGGGGGATGGGAAGAGGTGTATGGGGAACATAATAGGGGTGCTTGGGGTTGTGGGAAGGGTGCTTGGGGAAGTGGGTGGGGTAGTTGGGGGTTGGGAGGTGGAGCTAGGATTGGTGGAAGCTCTCTTGGGACTAGGGGGTGGAATAATGGGATGTGTGGGGAAGGGGAGTGGTCTTTAATGGGGGTAGGTGGGAAAGTGGTGGTTAGGAAGGGAGGATAGAGAAGATTTTCACATTTAGGTGTAGAGGAGAGAGAAAGAGGGGTGAAAGAGAGAGATTAAGAGAGGAATGGGTGGGGAATCTCTCCCCTAGGGTTTCTCACCCAAATAATGGAATCTCTCCACTAGATAAGAGGTTTGAACTCTCAAAATGGCAAGTTTTTCATTGATTCATTCATTAAGTTGAAATGGGGGGAATGTGGTCCTATATATAGGAAACACACATTTCTACAAAAGTCCCTTACAAAAGACTCAATAACAAATAACCGAAGGGGTAGGGGGGGCTCATGGGCCAAGCCCGAAGAATTGGGCCCAATAGCACATTACACAATCTAATGACACTCAAACTTAAGAAAATAAATGCAAGACCTAGGAGCATGACTCAAATAAAAGGGAAAATACATCAAATGACTCAAATAAAATTACATAGGACTCAAAATTAAATGACTAAACCATGCCGGATGCAACTGGGGTGAGGAGACGAACGGTAAACGTGGGCATGGGAGGTGATGTCCCCATCATACTCCCGGGGTGCGGAGAACTCGACTCTATCGAGTAAGTGTCCTTCCCTCCTTGGAGGGTGTAGAAGTGGTACCGCCCTCAAGTCTCCCGAACGAGACCGATCCATCCACCTGCCGAGATAGCGCTCATATACCTTGCTCCGAGTGGTAGTGACTTGTTCATCCAATATTTGTTCAATTTGTTCATGCTGGGCTCTCTTGGCTGGTGGTTTATCATCATGGGTGGGTGCTCTCTCAAGGGAAGAAGTAGGCTCAATCTCCTCACTAGGTACCACCGTGCGTCCCGTATATGCACTAGGTCGGCAACATTGAATGTGGGACTTATTCCATACTCCTTATGGAGATCTAACTCGTTGGCATTTGCACCAATGCGCCTCAAGACCTAGAAGGGACCAGCCCCACGTGGCCTCAGTTTAGAGTTGGCTCCCGAGGAGAGCCTCTCCATCCTTACCATCACAAGGTCACCCACTTGGAATTCTTGGTGATACCGATGAGAGTCGGCCAGCCTTTTATAAGCCTCATTCTTTTTGCTGATGTGCTTGCAAAGGTTTTCATGCAATTTTGTGAATGCTATCCTTTTAGTGGTTATGGGTGGACCTGGACAACCATAGATGGACCTATCCTGCCATGATGCCAGATGGACCATGATGAACCTTGGTGGGCCGGTGCAACCATTTGTGGACTTATCATGCAATGTTGTCATGTAGACTTTGGTGGGCCTAGGTGGGCCGGGGCAACCGTAGGTGAACCTATCATGTAAAGTGGTGATGAATGTGGGGGGGCCCGGACATCCGTAGATGCTTTTGACATGCTTAAGATACATGATGAATGAAGGAGGACCATGACATCCGAATGTGGCCCACTCATGCTTTCTACTTGACATGTGAGTGATATGAATGAATGGACCCAACATAGTGTTCATGCCAAGGGGTGTGGAAAGCCTAGACACATGCATACTTTTCCCAAAAGTGACTTCCATGTGTATAGGTGTGGGACAACCTTTGAACTCCCATTGGAAAGGATCGAATGGATCTAAGAAGGTGGTCATCATGGGGTGGGGCACCACCTTATTCCCTGGGGATATATGGTCCAAAGTTATGGCTCCCAAGGTGCAGCCCGGGTCATGGATGAGGTGGGTTTGGCCCAATATGGTGAGTGAGGGTAGGACAGGGTGGGTGGTTGGTAAGATGGTTGGGTCATATGAGTCCCTTGACTCCCATTGGAAGGGATCATATGGATCGTAAAATAGGTCACTTAGGGGGAGGAACTTCATGTCCTCAAGATCCTTAAAAGGTGTTAAGTCATCCTTCCCTATGATAGTTGGGCCAATGTTCTTGACAAGTGGGTCGGCCATGAGTGGAGGGCTTGGCTTTCTACCCGAGATAAGAAGCTCTAAATCAAGGAGAAGGTTGGGCTCATCCGGTGTAGGGAAGAATAGAAGGAGATCGCTAGTGTAGCAACCATTGGTGCAAACCGAGGTGATAGATCCAATGCATAGGTGTAGGAGGCTAAGGCTCCTAGGTTGTTCGGCCATAGGAGTCAACATGCTAGTGAACTCAATTTGCCATGCTAAGCCCCTAAGAAAATCCTCTAAGGTCTCCACTTGATAGGATGCTTGGATTGTGGTGTGATAGGAGAAGATGAGCACTAGGGGAAAATTTTGTTCTATGGGAGGGCAAACATGGGTCGAGGTCTCTCTAATTAGGCTCTTCCTTAGCCACCTAACAAGGGACTCTTCTAAGATGAATTCGGCCTTATCTAGAGGGGGTGGTGTAGGGTGAAGATCCTTGTGCGAGGCTTCCTCTTCAATTGGGACATAGGTGCTCTCTATGGAGGGGATAGGTTCCCGAGGGATATTTGTCTTCATGTGGCAAAGCGGGTGGACTACTTCTTCCAAAACTAATGGAGTGGGAAGGTTCTTTGATGGTGGGGTGATGATGGCCGGAGTATGGTGCACCCGGGGTGGTGAACGAGGGTGGGATTCCCGCGGGTGGGAGAATAAAAGGTTGTTGAATTTAAAGGTTCCCGAAAGGTGTGGCGGACGCACAAGGCAAGTCCGACGTGTTGGGTCGATGTTGACATTCCTTTCATCTAACCATTTCTTACCTAGGATTATACATGGACCTGCCAATGTTCCCTTTTGACCCCAAGCCCCATCCAAATACTTAATCTTCCCGAACTATTTATGGAATTCAATAAAGACTTGGTCTCCATTGTGCACAATTTGTCCGGTCCTACTAAGAGAGGTAACGATATCGGGGGACACCCAATTTTTAGATTCTAGGTCAATGAAATCAATTTCTACGGGCTTTCCATTAGGTAAGCATGCATGGGATATGATTGGGAGAGGAGCCATGTGACCCAAGACTCAATGTTAACAATGATGGGTTGACAATGCACGGTTCGGACAAGAATGCAAGCATGCCCTAGGACTTGACTTGTAGAGACAAGTCAAAGACTTGCTCTGATACCAATTGATGTGACACTACCTCGGACCTAATGCAAGCAAGCACAATCGCATTCAAATGGGCAGAATTGGGCCACCGCTCTATCGTTGCTCACCCAAGCCCGGGGTAACTTGGCAATGCCAAGGTGAGGTTGAGGGGTTGGGCCCTTGCTGGTAGAGGGCCAGCAAGGCCAAGATTTGAATCCCAAAGGTTGTGGATGCCCAATTCAAGGGGGCCGACAAAGTGCCAAAGGCACCGGTTGCACTCTTCCCATGGTGATCACTCAAGGCAATGGGGCTTGAGGATCGGGCTCTCACTCGCATAACCAGCGGAATTAGAACTAATATTGAAAGACAAGCACTAAGTGGAGTGAAGGTTTGAGCACTTACTCGACCGGTTTGAAGAAACCGGTCCCGGTCGGAGACGAGGGCGAGCGGGGAGGCAAGTGGATCCCCACACGCAGCGACGGTGTCGCTTGACCTGCCCAAACAAGGTACACCACTACACCTCTCGTAGGAGGGGGATCTTGGGGTGGGGGTTAATGAAATTTCAGACAATACTACCTCCACGCAGGGAGGGACCTTCAGCCGGCCAAGAGGGGTTTGGAAACTATAGCAAAGAACGAGGAATAAGGGTGGACGCCGAATCTGCTTGCTGTCTGCGAGTCAGGAGAGAGGGTCGGTGTTACTGTTGTAGATCTTGATCAGGAATTTTTTTGATGACGATACCTGAGGGAAAACCTTCGTAGCTCGAAGGGGATTGCCTCAGAATTTTCTTAATTTCTTCTGGAGTCGCTGCCGGTCAGGGCGGGAGCTCGAACAAGGCCTCTGATTTTTGGACTGGCAGTAGCAGGTCACCAACAGTAGGAAGACGAGGCTGTCCCAACCTCTCCTGAACTCCTAAAGAGGTGCCGTTAGTACCGTTAGGGCCGTGGGAGAGTCCTCTTTGAAGAAAAAAAAACGGGGACTCCAAAAGATGCCGGAGATGATCTGTGGAACCAGAAGAGTGAAGAGGGGTCGGTACAGACTGTGGAAAGCAGAGTCGCGCAATTGTGGGAACAAATTGGTAACTCCTGCTCTCGGATGCTGAATTGACTTCTGCTTCCTGATTCTGAAAGTAGACAGGCCAAGGAAGAACTTTTCAGAAGACCCTGAAGCCTGATTCCTTCAGGGCTCGTCGTGGTGAAGCGTTTCCTCCGGTTCTGTAACTCTGCAGTGGCCGACCTGCGCAGTCGTGGGAGAACGGGGCTCCCGGGCAGCACCAAGCTCCGATGAGGACGAACCCACTTTCGTTGCGAAGAGGACAGGCAGCCGCTTCCAATGATGGCTCTTGATCCTTCAGAAACGTCCGGGGGAAGCCGTGGTCGCCTCTACAATCTGCTGCTCTTCTACAGATCTTCGGTTGAGAGCTGTAGGTTGAAGATGATGGGGGGGAATGGGGTATATGGGAGGGGAAATGGGGGTGGATGAGTGTGGGGGAAGCCAGGGCTGTGAGGGGGTCTAGGAGGGGGTGTTCGAAGGTGGGGGAAGGGAAGAATGGGGTCTGGAAGGGGGTCTAACAGCTGGTGGGAGGAGGAGCTACGAATTTGGGAAGGTGGGTGAGAGGGAAAGGGTCTTTGAAAATGGGTTTAAGGGTGGGATTAAATTTTGGTCTTGGGGGATGGGAAGAAGTGTATGGAGAACATAATAGGGGTGCTTGGGGTTGTGGGAAGGGTTCTTGGGAAAGTGGGTGGGATAGTTGGGGGTTGGGAGGTGGAGCTAGTATTGGTGGAAGCTCTCTTGGGACTAGGGGGTGGAATAATGGGATGTGTGGGGAAGGGGAGTGGTCTTTAATGGGGGTAGGTGGGAAAGTGGTGGTTGGGAAGGGAGGAGAGAGAAGATTTTCGGATTTGGGTGTAGAGGAGAGAGAAAGAGGGGTGAAAGAGAGAGATTAAGAGAGGAATGGGTGGGGAATCTCTCCCCTAGGGTTTCTCACCCAAATAATGGAATCTCTCCACTAGATAAGAGGTTTGAACTCTCAAAATGGCAAGTTTTTCATTGATTCATTCATTAAGTTGAAATGGGGGGAATGTGGTCCTATATATAGGAAACACACATTTCTACAAAAGTCCCTTACAAAAGACTCAATAACAAATAACCGAAGGGGTAGGGGGGCTCATGGGCCAAGCCCGAAGAATTGGGCCCAATAGCACATTACACAATCTAATGACACTCAAACATAGGAAAATAAATGCAAGACCTAGGAACATGACTCAAATAAAAGAGAAAATACATCAAATGACTCAAATAAAATTACATAGGACTCAAAATTAAATGACTAAACCATGCCGGATGCAACCGGGGTGAGGAGACGAACGGTAAATGTGGGCATGGGAGGTGATGTCCCCATCAAACAGCTAGCGGGATAAATGCTCTATCAAGCCCCTCAGCTGAATATAAGTTAAATCTCTGCTGGCCGTTATGGTCTGCTGAAGGGTCCCTAGGAACTGCCACACGAGGTCACTTGAAGACTGGAGACCAAGCGGCGATGTCTCGGGTAGTTCAAATTCCACTCTGCTATCCACAGTGGCCCAGATATCATCGCCCGTCCCAGAAGATGACGATGGCATGAGCTGCAGTCCACTGCTATGGGGAACAACCGCGCTGGCCGATACGGTGGCTGGAGCCTGAATGATAACAATTTCCTTGCCTGCCCCCTGGGATGGAGGTGCGACAGGAATATCAAGAGCCAAGGACGTCTGTTCTTCGATGATCTCTCCGGCTTCTATTTCGGAGGGGCCACCCTTCTCCGGAGCTGACCGTTGTGTGACTTCTAATGGCTGAAAGTCCACAACTGCTGTCGAACTATCAAACCTCACAAGTGCTCCGGGTCCAGCTGGATCCGTTGCCGCTGCATAGTCCTTGGGGTATCGCAGCGCGATAGGCCGCAGGACAGACGGGAGAGTTGGATGGCCCATGCCTAGAGCCGGGAGAGGTATCTGCACCGTCATGGTTGGCAGCACCACCTCAATCTGCGCCAGAAATATATATATTAAAAGCTGAAAGGAAGAGGAAGAAAGGGCAGCAGGCATCGACCATGGATGGATCCTTACCTCGGCCGGTACTAGGCTCAAATCTCTAAGGGCCACTTCTCCGGCGCCAGCCTCTGCGCTCACGAGTGAGCCTGACGGCCCAAGACCACTCCACGACAACCGGGGTGGGCTGAAAGTTGGATGATCACTTTCATAGGCCGAGGACGCCCCGGCATCCTCCGTCTCTGTGTCAACAGGTGGGAACTCCTCATCACTGGAGCAGCCACCATAATCAACCTGTTCAGAGGAGGAGGATCCCTCTGCTCTTTCAGGACGCTCCACCATCAGAGCAGGAGCCTCGCCAGCAGAAGCATCACCCTCAGCAGGAACTTCCCCATGCTCTCCACACCAGAAGCAACGGTGGGTGGGATCTCGAAGACATGTTCACCCTGCCCCGGGATAATCACTTCTTCGGCACTCTCCGAGCCCGGAAGCAGTGACGGTTGTATATCAACTGAAATTTACGGCAAGAAAGGGTCAAGCCGGCTGAAGACATGAAGATTTGCGGTGGTATAGCAAGTAAACTATGAATTACCTTCCATCTCCTGTCTGGGTGTTGGGGAAGGCAGATCTCTTTCTACGGGAGTAGTAGGGATTTCCTCTGCCCCTTCCCTAGCCGCAACATCTACCGTCGCCTCCAGCCCGACAACCGCGGCAACTGCGTTGACAACCGTCAGCATGGGCTAGCCGAGACAGTCAAAGCAAGCTAATGAACTTTAAAGAGAAGAAGATCCTACCTTCAGCCTCTAGCCTCTGCGTGCGAGAAGCTTCAAACTCTTCGAAGGATACAACCGAAGGAAGGACGGTTGATGATTCCCTCTCTGCAGCCTTCTTTCGGCGCGCCCGTGTCACCCGGGTCACCGCCGCCTTCACCTTTCCGACGGCTTCTCTCAACTGGGATCGAGAACGCTTTCTCGAATCCCCAAGAGGCAGTGGCGTCGTGGTCGGGGCCAGCTCGGGAATCTCAAAATATGCTGGCTTCTGGGCCTTTATTTTCAACTCCCTAAAGTGTCGGGTCTCCTCCGAAGTCGGTCGGACTACACATGCACACAGGTGAGAATGATGCACCACAATGAAAGAGAGAAGCTGGCTGAAGGGCCTGAATGAAGAAATGGAACATACTTGCCAGCCCCGTATAGAAGGGGAAGAGAGGCCAATAATATAGCGATGGCGTTTTGTCTCTCGAAGCTGCCTCAAGAATAAGCCAGCATAAATCTCCGATCTTTTCACTCGGCTCGGCCAGCAGTGCCAGGTCCTCATGACCACGAGAAGATAGGAGATAATATAGGCTCAGGTGGTCCAGCCCCCATCTGTCAGCATATTTGAAAGAGATATGAAGAGGTCGGTCCAAGATGGCTTCGCTGGGACCACCCACTGAAAGACCGTGTGAGCAAAGAAGCGCGAATAGCCACGGGGTGTTGTCATATAAGGCGGCCCGCCTATCTTCCTTGCGAATGAAGGTCCGATAGGGATACAACCTATCCACCTCGGGACGCCAGTCGGCCACAGTCGAGATAGGCTCCTCTACCAGCAGAGGGAGTTGCTGAAGAATCACTCTCTCGCTGCTTACCCGGCATAAACCCCGAAGGGTTTTCACATAGTCATCCTTGTTGATCGGGGGCAGCTTCGGTTCAACCTTCATCCTGCGACTTTTTACAACCTTGCGGGCCTCCAGATAGTCCTTCGCTTCTGTATTGGTCCAGGACTTCAACTTCTTCAAATAAGAAGATTCAATGTCAAGAACTGGCTCTGGTAGGGAATCCAGGAACCTGTGCTCTGCCACGGCCCAACACTCTCGCCGGGAGCTCCTGTAAAACCCAGTCCGCGCGTTCCACCACTTGATATACTCAGGCGTGACGCGGGGAAAATGGGCAGGGGTTGGCACCCTGAAAGAAACGTCCTCTCGGCGATGGAAGAAGTCCTACCATATGCGGGCATCGTCATTTGAAACTTGCCTAGCCCTGTGCCTGTTGGGCAAGGCAAACTGTGAAGAAGAGTGTGGAATGTGCTGGTCGTAGCCGAAGTTCCGGATGCAGCGGAATGGATAGTACGGCTCCAACCACAAAATGCCGCTCTTGCGGAATACAAGGACACTCGGCCTGATAGCCAGTGCCCAGTCAACCAACTCCGGTTCGAGAATAGGCCTTGTACATTTGGCCTCGGAAAGCGGATGAATATACTCCTCAATCTTAAAAATATTGCACTATCTCGTCCTATTCACCAGCGGGCTGGAATGGGCAGCTAAGCTCCAAAAATGAAGAACCCCAGGTGAATCTGTGGGAATACGGGTCAATTTACCCTGAATGGCGTAGAGTTGCTCCGCTAGTAAAGATGGCTCGACGCTTGCAAACTCTATCATCCGCGGAACAAGAGGAACCGCCTGTAATGCCCGAGGAGCCGCCTCTGGGAACAGGGTACAAACCCAAGCATTGAAAAAATGTAATGGACCGACCGTCCGAAGACTTCTAGGGAGACGCGTCTTGTGCAGGTCTCCCAACATCTTGTAAATAAGGCATAAAGCCAACGGACAAAGAGATAGCTTGGTACCCCAAGCCATGAGACAGGCCGGATAAATGGCCTCTGCCCTAATCACGCTCTCGTCACCTTGCGGAAGAGCGAAAGAACAAAGCCAGTAAACCAGATACGCAGCACAGTGGGTGACTGTGTCAACACCGGTAGGGTTTGGGTTCTCCCCCTGACCTCCTCTCGAAGAAGATGATGAAGCGGCCTAGCGTCGCACCCTCTTCTTCCGCTTCTGAGCCACTGGCGCTATCGGGGGAAAGTCTTCATACTTATTCTTCCCATTGAAGAAATATTGAAGCCAGGTGCCCATCCGCACCCTTCGCTTCTCGCCCGGCTTCCGAGCTTCCCTCGTGTCGTGCGACGAATGAAAGAGGGTGCGGTACGCCTTCATCAGATATCGATAGGCGTAACCCGCCAGATATCGACCATCACCGTCGGTCTGATCTTTCAGCCAGTCAGGCCAACAAACATCTTCATACGGTTCCCCATCAATGGGTAGGCCGCTAAGCTGCGAGAGGCTCCATAAGTCTAGAGAGGTCTCTCCTTCCGAAGTATAGAAAGTGTTATATTCGGGGCAGAACACCTCAATCATACCGCAGCACAAGCCTCGGGAGATGGGGTAGCGGTACCTTGAGACATACATGCTGTGATATACACCAGCCCTGGTCAGAATTGGAGCATAATGATGCAGCACATAGTCTGTGAACTCCACTGCTCCGGGCCTGAATGCGTGGGCGTCGGTGGCCCTCAGCTCGGCAAACCACCCCAAATATATCTGGTGCTTGAAGCGGACCGCCAAGCAATCCAGCAGGAATGATTCTTCTCTGTACCCCCACTTCAGCGGGGCAAGGAACAAGCCAAAGATTGACTTCTCCCGATCCACTCTGACCGCGGAATCATTCCACCGAGCGGGTACAAATTCGGGGGCCCTGGTCAGCAGCCCATCTTCTGGAGCCAGATCTTGCAGTCCCAGCACGACGCTCCATTTCTTGACCTCTCCGGGGTGGTAAATGGGTCTTCCCCGCATCACGCAGTCCGTCAGATTGTCTCTCCACCAGCAGGGCCTGCTCAACTTTTCGGACAACGAACACGTCCCTCTTCCCTTGAAGGTTGAAGCGTTAGAGAAGGGACATCAGGTGTTTGTCTTTGGGGTAGTCCCTCCGGGCGACACCTTCCCTGTCATAATGAAAGGAGTCGCCCCCAAGAATGAGGAGATGGCTGGTATCCACAGTATCTGTCTCCGAATCTGAGGATTCCGCAACCACGGCCACTTGACCGTGCCCCCGATCAAGGGAATTGACGTTCGCCCACGTCACCACGGCACGAGAAGAAGAGCCAGATGCCATAATAGTTGCAAAGAAGCACATCAAATGATAAGCAAAAGTCAGAAAATAGCTGATCAAAGGCAGATTTCTGACAAAATTTCGGTAGAGTCTCCCCAGCACGGGAGATTGCCAAAGGAAAGCGGGAACGCGTCCACTAAGGGAACGGCCCCTAAAAGCAGCCATCGGCATCATACCGAGGCCAAAAGGAACACCCGGGGAAATAGCTTCGAGGGCAAGCCCTGCTAGAAGCCTCCCGGGGCCCAAAGAAAGGGTTTTGAAGCCCAAAAGGGTAGCATCTCGCTCACCTCGAAGAAAAAACCACCGCCGCTCTCGCCCTCAGCTCACTCAGCACCGCAGAGAGAGAAGAAAGGGAGGAGAGAGAAAGAAGTTGCGCAAATGAAAGGTGATGAAGAAGAAAAACAACCGAAGGAAAATATATAGGGGGGAACCCCTGTGGTTAATCTGACGCGTGATTTGGCGCGCCGAATTAACATCCCCCCAACAACAAAAGGCGCGCCGAAATCGGCCACGCCGGATTAACAGGCAGACACCCAGGCCCGCGCCGGATTAACAGGCAGAAACCCAGGGCCGCGCCAGATTAACGTCTAAGGCCAAGGGGGCGCGCCGGGTTACCCGCGCCGTATTAACATCTAAACGACGCCGGGTTAACATCCGTGCCGGATTAAGGGCCATCCCAAGCTCCTATCAACCGAAGAGGAGATCAGTCCGGGTGAAATTCATCCGTCGGCCCTGCTGCACTCGTTCCTTGCGCGCAACACCCACGTCTGGGGGGAATTTGTTGGCACCCAAAATATGACCATCGGCGACCAAGCCACAAAGACAAAGGACTCGGCCCGCTGAAGCACGGAAGCTGATAAAGATCAACATATTGAAGATTTCTCAAGCTGCCGGAGCCTCGAGTCACCCCGTATGGACACGGGGACTTCACCTCAGGAGGGCCAAGACAAACTCACAACCAACCGGCAGCGCGATCAAGCCTGCCCAATGAACCGGCATCGACTCTGTCGTGCCGCATACACTACACCCGTTGTCCGATCAAGGACAACGGTCTACCCAGTGGCTTCCCACCTCATGAAGGGCTCTCCTGAAGATGAAAGAGTCCCCTTGGCTCTCCGAGACGGAGGACCGAAAGCTCTGATGGCAGAAGATCCCGATCACCTGGCACGGGTACGGCTTCCCGCCAAGATGGGCCCGTTAGTGGTTGAATGATCGCCCAGCTTAGGCGGAACTATCCCTGGTGTTACCCCACCCCCTAAGGAGCTTTGGGCAAGAGCCAGGCCGAGCCAACAGCACGGATCATAGAGCCGAAGGCCGTGTCAGCGAGCGGCCCGTATGATCAAATCAAAGCTATCTAGAGTCTCGAGAATGGCCGTACGTCAACCTAGGAGCTTCGACAAGACATCTCGTCAAGGTTTCGATGAGCATTGGCAAGATAAATGTTCACGGTGACCCCCGGAATCATCCCTGGACTAATCGACTGGCTCGAAACGCGCGAGGAGCATTAGCACGGCGCGCCTTAAACCGGCGCGCGCCCCACTTGATGCCCCCTTATCCCGGCGCGCAAAGAACCCCACCTGATGCCCCTTATTCCGGCGCGCAGGAGCCCATGAAGCTTTTCCCGGTGCATAGTTCTTCACGCCGGATGAGGCTTGGGGTTCAATGATATATATATGCATGTGGCTGTTCGAAAAAGAGGGGAGAGAGGGGCAGATAGAAGAAGATAGAAGAGAGGTTTTCAAGAGAGGCTTTCGAAGAGGAGACAGAGAGAGAAAAGGAGGAATCGGGAGAAAGCTTCCTGGGAAAAATAGGGTTTCTTCTGAGCGTCCTCCGCCGGCCATCTTCCTCTTCCTTCGCTCGCTGAAGATACGATACTCTATTTCAAGAATAGGTGGGCGCCGGTGCCTATCTTCCTCTACTTTCGTGGATTCTTTTCTTTTGAGGTTTCCATCTATCAGATGTAAGCGAGAGGGGGAGGGATGGCGGTGATACGAGCCGACCCCCCTCCCCCTTCTCTGCGATTCTCTCTTTCCCTTTGCTTTATTGTTGTGCCTCTGCACGTCCCTCTGCCTCTACCATTGATGAACGGCGACCGAGCAATGATGCCGGCGTCGGATTCTTAACATGTAAATGTTAGCCCATTCTCGTTTCTGGGATGGTAATATGTATATAAATGCTTAGACCAGCAGGTCGAATGAATGCTCGAAGCTTCTGTCCCCTTCTCTATCTATATCAATGTGTATGTTTGAGTTCTTCCGCGCGTGGTCTCTGATTCCGGTTTCCCCGAAGTCCCGATCATGCCCCGAAGCATCGTGGGCTACAGAAACGACCCCTCCCTAGGTCTTTCCGATCGACTGCTTTCATTTCTGATTTAAGGATCTCTGTATCCCCCCGTGGACAGAGCTGTGCTTATGCGCATGCTTCTTCCCGCCATGGTATCGAGGGTCTAGTTTCCATTAACTCCTCCCTTCGTACTGCTCTGATTGTTCGCAAGGTGGGAGTTGCCTTTGGGGACGGCCGGATCCATCCCCCTGAAGGTTGCGTCCTAGCTGTTCGAGCATATGCTTCTATGATGGGCCCGTCTCATCTGTGCATCTACTAACCCTCTGCATCATGGTCATTTGAACCGTTCCGAGATTCTCTCATCCCGTCTTAATCACCCGGGGAGGGGGACATTCCCCTATTGCTTCATGGAATTGCTGGGCGATCGGGGGCTCTACCTCTCGATGGTAGATGCTTTCTCGAGGCCATAGCAGACAGTGACAGGGGTCTTAGCCCAACAAGCTTAGACCCGACAATCGGAGACCCGATCAAGGCCAAGGGATGTATGCTCCTAGTAGGCTAGCCCTCGGAGCTCCACTCTCTTAACGGCCGGTCCCTTCAATGGATGTGCCATAAGCTGTGGGTTGTCCACCCTTTGTAGGCTAGCCCTCGGGGTGCTGCTTTCATCATCACGGCCTCATCCTTCTATCTTCACCCACGGAGTATTGGTGCCCCTCGCAGGCTAGTCCTCGGGGTATCCTATCCGATGGGAATTTGCTGGCTGCCACTGTGCAGACCGGCGATTTAGTGGCTTACTCCATGAGTGAGTATGACCCCATTCCTCCCCTGCAACTCTTCGTGTTCAGGGGAGATGCTGCCCAATTTTGGACAGACTCAGAGTAGTAAGGCCATAATCAGACACTCGTTCTGGACTCAATCAACTCAGTGCTCGAGTATGAACCTCGCACTGACTCACTGCATCACTTCCGAAGGATTTTGGACTTCAATCAAACAAACAGCTCGCCTAAATAACTCTAAAACTCTCAAAATAAGCTTGACAAACTTAATGGTTTCAAAAGGCATCAAAAACAAATCAAGACGGCGCGGCCCTAGTCCGGCGCGCCCTAATACGGCGCGGTCCCCCCCCCCCCCGCGCCGGATTAGCAATAGACTCATAAATTCTATTTTCCTGGCTGGCCAATTCCCGGCGTGCCCTAAACCGGCGTGCCCCATTCCCTGTGCGTCGGGCTAACAAGTGCCTACGGCCGCGCCGTTTTAAACTTTTCCTACGTTCTGGCCGCGCCGGTTTAGACTTTTATCTACGTTTTGGCCGCGCCGGATTTGTTCTGTTCGCCCACGATTGGCCACGCCGGGGAACTCTACCCCTACGCGTGGCTGCATCGGTCTTAAGCCCTGATGTTGTTCTAATCATCCACCTACCCTCGGTGTGACCTTCGTCTCCCGTGACCGGAATTAACGAATCCTAATAAACTGAACAAGAGAAGTGATGTTTGGATCCGAATCGCTTTGGTATCCGGTTTGTGCTATTATTCTTGCCTCACTTGGCGGAGATCGACAAACGTGAGTGAGCACTCCTCGCTTTCACAATTCTGTTGCCATGCTTAATATAGTTATCATCATCATGCTTGCATACTTGCATAGACCCCCAGGTATATCAAATGGCGTTGACAGAAGGTCGGGTTACGCCCGATCGGAAGTCTCCGCTATGCGCAATGGTGGTCTCCGGACCTGCGTCCTCCGCCGTGTACCAAGGGTCTCCAGTTCAATGAACCATGCCTCTCCTGCATGATAGATAGATGCATCGCGCATGATTCCGTCATGTTCATAACGTCGCATCCTTTATTCCGGCCTCGACAGCCCATTATCTCGATAATTAATCAAAGGTGTTTCCTCCTCATGGGGGATGTAATTAACGTCATAACATTTATGGTATGGCGGACTGTTGGTCCAGACTGAACCTCACTTTCGCCCGACATGGGTCAGAATGAGCGCATAATAAATTTGTCACCTACGTGGCTGGCACGCACGCGTCGTCAATCAGTCAGTTAATTACCAGTTAGTTAATTGGTTGATCGACACGTGAAATAAGATATATATATATGTACATATATACATATATACATGAAATAAAACAATAAGATGGTCGGATAAAACCCATCGCAAATAGAGCCATGGAAATCAGTTCAAGAATAATTCAAGCAATAGACTAAGCACAAAAAGAAATGCACCTATAAATAGGATAGTATGATCCTCTACAGATCGTTGGATCTGATGAATCAGAAACACGCTTTGATACCAATTGATTGATACGGTGGCGCTCAGAAATAGATCCAGAGGGGGGTGAATCGATCTATTTAGAAATTATACCCAATTAAAAAATCAGCTCCACTCTAAGAACCAGAAGCAAAACTGATGCATGAAACACACTAAGATATAAGAGTCCACACAAGACACATCACCAACACTTGGCGAACGATAAGTGTGGAAAGTTGAAACTGATCACACCACAACTTGTGAAGGGGGGGGGGAAGAAGATAAGGAACAATCACATGAAGCAAACGATGGCACACTTAATTTTTAGGTGGTTCGATCTGAGACCCCAGATCTACATCCACCCCTCACTCTAACCCGAGTGAGGCTTCCCTTGCAAAATGTAAGACGCAAACTCAATTTGCAAACAAGATGCTGCCTGACAGCTTGATAACCGAGGGAGACAAATCCCTCAACCAGGTTCTGCAACCCACAGAACCAGAACCGGAGGCTAACCTCCCTTCCTCCAAACTGGAGGGGACCACTAGTGACAGCCCGTCACTAGCAACCGGAGACACCAGTCTCCCTTCCTCTAAACCAGAGGGAAAACCGTGAGTCATACCCAATCACTCACACCTGGAGAAACCAATCTCCCTTCCTCTGAATCCACAGAGGGCAATCGGAGATAAATCTCCCTTCTCTTGAACACACAGGAAGAACCAGACACTCTAAACAGGGAATCAGAAGAGCACTAAAAAAATGGGAATAAAAATGAAAATCAAAAGATCAACAAGAAAGAGCAAAAGCAAAAATACGAAGCTCCAATGAGCATAGACGTTCTGGATTTTATCCATGAACAGACTAAACAGATCTTCATGATGAGTGGCTGCACACTCTCTTCTTCTTCTCACGATCTCTTCCTCTAAGATCTCTCTTCTTCTAGCTCACTAGCTCTCTCTCTGAACTATTCTATTTTCTCTCCTTTTTGCTGGCTCTTTCTCTGCCGCCCCTACCCTTCTCTTCTCCTCCTTACTTTCTTTCTTCAATTTTTTCCTCCCTTTTTTTATTTTTTTTGAACTGGGTGATCAGCCCCCTTTTATATGCTCCAAGAGAGATGGGCGCGTGGTCGCCACAATTCCCGCCCTATTCTCCAAGCAGATCTGATCTAGACCTTTCCACGTGTCATCATCACTAGTCTTTTACTTTCCACATGGCAGGATCGCCTGGTATTAGCCTACCTTGGATCACGTGTTGATCACTCCACTTAAGTTCGTGCACGAGCCAAGGCAACCTTGGAATTAGTAAGGCTTTCTTGCTTCCTGCACTTAAGTTGTACAATCCTGGTTCAATTCATAAATCTCTGTTATCAGATAAAGGAATTTAATCAGTCACTTGACCTTCATAGTGGGATCAATATGCATTGATTGTCATGCAGAAATATGAGATTAGACTTCAGATCATGCTAGATATAATGTGTTGAAGATTCTGTAATTGTGAATGTGACATCATCATTAACTCTGATCTAACATCGACCCATAGTGAAAAATATAATAGCTAGCACAGACTTTAGCCTAAGCCATAGCTAACTAGCCTAGACCTAGTACTCAAGGCATGGTCTTCTAATACAGACCTTATGAGCAGTCTAACATTCACATTAGATATGACAGACTCAGACCCTATCATGCACCTGATGCAACTTAGCATAGACCAGAGTTTAGTTGGCACTGATATCAGTAGCTAGCAACGACCTTGGTATGCTCAACTTGCATCGACCTAAGTCATCCCTATAATAGATATGCACAGACCTTATATGGCTATATGCAAGATGTGCACCGACTTGCTACAGTGTGTGCACAGACATTGATTAAGCTAGATGAAGTGTGCATAGACTTATGAATCTATATGCAAAACATATATAGGCCACGAAGCAACAAGTGCACAGACCTTGATGTGCATAAGATAGATTGTGCGCAGACCTATATGCACAATGAAAAAGATGCACCGACCTTATAACATATGCCAAGCAACGTGCACTGACCTTAGTTGTGTGTGATGCAGAACATGCACTGACTATGTGAGCCTATATGCACAAACCTATATGCATGAGACGCGGCCAGCACCGACGTTGGGTATGCATGTAGCGTAGCTAGCACTAACCCTAGCTTTGCATCAACAGTAACTAGCACAGACCATCATGTGCTTGCGTGCAAGCATGCACAGACCTCCATATGAACACGTTTGGAAATGCACTGACTTTAATGCTCAAAGATAAGCACTGACATCGACGTTAAATGCAGCTAGCACCGACGTTGTATGCGAGATACACAACTTGCACCGACGTAGTGTGTATGCGAGATGCACAACTAGCACCGACGTAGTGTGTATGCCTTGGCATAAAAACATGCACCGACTTCTGTCATGCACCATGCAAACGAACAGTAACTTGCACCGACCTTAGTCTTCTATATGCATGCATATGCACTGACTATGAGATGCGCAAGGTAAATGTGCACCGACCGTGGTCTTGCACAAACAGGAATGTGCACTGACCTATAATGGCCTTACAATGCAATGTGAATCAGTGATATGCTCGGACCTCCTATATGCACAAAGCAAAATGTGCATCAACCTAGGTGTGCATGCCAGCTATTTGATAAAATGACCGTGCAACATTGTAAGACAAAGTGTTAACCATAATAAGGAAGGGATTAAGCACTGACCTGTATTTTTCAGACTGGGATGAACAATAATTTTACCTGCCTGGCATTGACTTTTATCACCAGCGTTGACTGTCGTTTCATGCCTTTTTGATGTATCTTTGGAACCTGTTCTGACTGACATTGTTCAAACTTATATATCTGTTTGATGAGCTCATTAATTCATGCCTCACATTTATATCATCAAGATTATAAATGATGAGACAAAAAGTTGACATCATCAAAATCACAGAGGGTACACAGCAATCTCCCCCTTTTTGATGATGGCAACACTATGAGTCATAAGCCAAATGAACCAGATATTATTCATGATATTATTCATGCCAGTGAGTTGAATGAATTCTACTGATGCAGACTCATTGTCCCCCAAAACTGATTCCAGACATGTGTCAATTAATACACAGACAAATGACCCTCCATGTATGCAGACACTCAATATGACTCCTCCACATATCCACATATTCCCCCCCTTTGACATCATCAAAAAAGAAGTACCTAAAATGTAAACAAAGGATCCAAGTCAGGCAGACAAATGTAGTCAATGTGTCACATTGTTTTCCCCCTATGGCAATTGAATTCAGGACCTGATGCCTAATGATGTGGCAAATACTAGCAAAGCACATTCTCCCTTGGAGCAAATGGCACATTAAGATGTTCTCTCAAGAACTCTCCCTTGGATGAATGAATCAAATCAGCAAAAACACAGGGGCATATAGGGACAGGTCAGTCAATGACTCAAGAGAAAGTAATCTGCAGAAAATATCAATCACCACATTCTGAACTGAAGTAATCAGTGAAGGACTGAGAGCTACCAAAATCTTTTAGCAGAGTAAGACTGAGCCCAAGAAATATGACGGATGGCCCAAGAGATCAAATGATTCAAGAAGTTTTTCAATAAGATGCCAATTTCATAATTCTGAAACTAAGGAATTTTCAGATTCTTCAACTATAAAGGCTTATGAATAAATCTCCCTTCTGAAACCGGAGGGGACCACTAGTGATAGCCCGTCACTAGCAACCGGAGACACCAGTCTCCCTTCCTCTAAACCAGAGGGAAAACTGTGAGTGATACCCAATCACTCACACCTGGAGAAACGAATCTCCCTTCCTCTGAATCCACAGAGGGCAACCGGAGATAAATCTCCCTTCTCCTGAACACACAGGAGGAACCCGACACTCTAAATAGGGAATCGGAAGAACACTAAGAAAATGGGAATAAAAATGAAAACCAAAAAAGCAAAAAGAAAAAGCAAAAATAGGAAGCTCCAATGAGCATAGTCATTTTGGATTTTATCCATGAACAGACTAAACAAATCTTCAGGATGAGTGGCTGCACACTCTCTTCTTCTTCTCACGATCTCTTCCTCTAAGCTCTCTCTTCTTCTAGCTCACTGTCTCTCTCTCTCTCTGAACTGTTCTCTTTTCTCTCTTCTTTGTTGGCTCTTTCTCTGCCGCCGCTACCCTTCTCTTCTCCTTCTTACTTTCTTTCTTCAGTTTTTTTCTTCCCTTGTTTTTTTAACTGGGCGATCGGCCCCCTTTTATATGCTCCAGGAGATGGGCACGTGGTCGCCACAATTCCCACCCTATTCTCCAAGCAGATCTGATCCAGACCTTTCCACGTGTCATCATCTCTAGTCTTTTACTTTCCACGTGGCAGGATCGCCTGGTATCAGCCTACCTTGGATCACGTGCTGATCACTCCACTTAAGTTCGTGCACGAGCCAGGGCAACCTTGGAATTATTAAGGCTTTATTGCTTCCTGCACTTAAGTTGTTCGATCTTGGTTCAATTCATAAATCCATGTTATCAGGAAAAGGAATTTAATTAGTCACTTGACCTTCATAGTGAGATCAATATGCATTGATTGTTATGCAGAAATATAAGATTAGAGTTCAGATCATGCTAGATATAATGTGCTGAAAATTCTATAATTGTGAATGTGACATCATCATTAACTCTGATCTAACATCGACCCATAGTGAAAAAATATAATAGCTAGCATAGACTTTAGCCTAAGCCATAGCTAACTAGCATAGACCTAGTACTCAAGGCATGGTCTTATAATAGAGACTTTATGAGCAGTCTAACATTCACATTAGATATGACAGACTCAGACCCTATCATGCACCTGATGCAACTTAGCATAGACCTAAGTTCAATTGGCACTGACCTCAGTAGCTAGCATCGACCTTGGTATGCTCAACTAGCATCGACCTAAGCCATCCCTATAACAGATATGCACAGACCTTATATGGCTATATGCAAGATGTGCACCGACTTGCTACAGTGTGTGCACAAACATTGATTAAGCTAGATGCAATGTGCATAGACTTATGAATCTATACGCAAAACATGTATAGGCCACGAAGCAACAAGTGCACAGACCTTGATGTGCATAAGACAGATTGTGCACAGTCCTAAATGCACAATGAAAAAGATGCACCGACCTTATAACATATGCCAAGCAACGTGCACTGACCTGAGTTGTGTGCGATACAGAACATGCGTAGACTATGTGAGCTTATATGCACAAACCTATATGCATGAGATGCGGCCAGCACCGACGTTGGGTATGCATGTAGCACAGCTAGCATTGACCCTAGCTTTGCATCAACAGTAACTAGCACAGACCTTCATGTGCTTGCGTGCAAGCATGCACAGACCTCCATATGAACACGTTTGGATATGCACTGACTTTAATGCTCAAAGATAAGCACTGACATCGACGTTAGATGCAGCTAGCACCGACGTTGTATGCGAGATACACAACTAGCACCGACAAGGTGTGTATGCGAGATACACAACTAGCACCGACGTAGTGTGTATGCCTTGGCATAATAACATGCACCGACTTCTATCATGCACCATGCAAACGAACAATAACTTGCACCGACCTTAGTCTTCTATATGCATGCATATGCACTGACTATGAGATGCACAAGGTAAATGTGCACCGATCGTGGTCTTGCACAAACAGGAATGTGCACTGACCGATAATGGCCTTACAATGCAATGTGAATCAGTGATATGCTCGGACCTCTTATATGCACAAAGAAAAATGTGCATCAACCTAGGTGTGCATGCCAACTGTTTAATAAAATGACCGTGCAACATTGTAAGACAAAGTGTTAACCTTAATAAGGAAGGGATTAAGCACTAACCTGTATTTTTCAGACTGAGATGAACAATGATTTTACCTGCCTGGCATTTACTTTTGTCACTAGCGTTGACTATCGTTTCATGCCTTTTTGATGTATCTTTGGAACCTGTTCTGACTGACATTATTCAGACTTATATATCTGTTTGATGAGCTCATTAATTCATACATCACAGTTATATCATCAAGATTATAAATGATGAGACATAAAGTTAACATCATCAAAATCACAGAGGGTACACAGTAGGTTCCACTCCTGTCATCGGACCAATCAGGGAACACCTTGGAAGTGGAGTTTTATCCAAGTTGCTATGCTATAAATAGCACCCATTCACCTTGGAAAAGAAGCAAGATGCTCAAAAATGAAAGTGCCACTGTGTGTGATTCAGAGAGAGTATCCTTGAGGAAAGTTGAGAGCATCCTCGAAGAGCACCTAAAGAGGAAGAAGAGTGTGGATATAAGGAGAGAATAGTCACCAGAGAGTGAGAGAGCTATTCGTGACTAGACGAGAGGGGTTTCCAGACTCGACTAAGAGTCTTGTGGGTGTTTATCAGAAAAGCTCCCAGATCTTCATCTGGAGCAACATTGAGCTTTATCATTTTTTTTATCTTCTTTTATTTTTGGCTCGTTTTCTTTTCTGATCTATCTACAATGTCTGTTTTCCGATACCCTATTTTGGGTTCGTTTCCTCTTGTCGCATGCTGTAAGTCAGCAGTGTGAGGAGGTTGTTCCTTAGCTCAAGTTGTTAGTCTACATTTGTTTGTGGATTGATTCTGCTTGTGTGTGTGTGTGTGTTACTTGCAAGTAGTGAAGCCTCACTAATCTAGTAAGGGGTGGACGTAGGTTACGGGTCGGCAACTGAACCACCTAAAAAACTCTGTGTAGTGGTTTGATCTTGTTGTGTTTGATATCTTTTCTTTTTCCTTCACTCACAGGTTACTAACTTCTCTACTTTCTGCATCTGACATTTCTCTTCTCCACACACGTTTGGCTTTTGGTAGTATTGTACACAAAAGATACATGTTCGTAGGACATCTCTAGTGATTTTGCTGCTGTCCTGCTCAAGGACAGACTTGTGTTTGATTGTATTCTTGAACAAGTTCTCGGGTGTTTTTGAGTTAGCCAACTAAGCTATTATTTAGAGAGTCAATCTATTCAACCCCCCCTCTAGATCTACTCTTCTAGCTAACACTATCTTTTCTAACCAGGGTTATTTAAATTAAAACATTTCTTTTTAAAGAGTTATTAGCAAGGTCCCATTATTAACCTTTATGGTTTTAAAGTTAAGAAGCCCTCAGTCCTGTAATTAAGCATTCTGAAGAAAATTATCTCTTACAGATTTCATGAAATTAAAACAAGCTCTCATATTTTGTCTGGAATTCTTCTTTCAACCTTACACATTAAAGTGTAAAAGACCCCTTCAAGAAAGACTTTAACTAGTATTGAAGTTAAACATATTTATACCATCCTGATTTTATTTTGGCGGAAGAATGCATAGTTGATCATTCTCATTTTCTTTTTGAATCCTAATTTTTCCTTTATATTTTGATCGAGTAGTCAAGTTGAACCACACCGTTTTACATGATGAGACATATTGTTTAGATGCTAGAATCCCTAGTTACTCAATGAGTTAACTATTCTACTTCAACTACATTAAATAGAGGTAACATGCAGTACCTTTTTACGTGAAGCAAACCATGTCTTAGGTGGAGGGACCCAGTTACTCAGTGTGCCATATCCTTGCTCTGCCATTTCCCTTTTTTATTTTTGAACATAACTTTTGGACATCACCTTTGTTGGATATATGTTGTTTTGATGATGTCTGAGCTTTATCCACTTCAAGTCTATTGAATTGATTCAACTATGCTCTAATGTTCACGATAATGTTCTTGATGCTACTAGGCTATGCTGATCATTAAAACACTCTCTTGTCTAAAGATCTCGGGATCAAAGAGTGACACTGTCAGATCAAGGCACCAAGTCCAAGTTAACTTGGGGAGCAACTGCAAGCAACAACAAGATCATCAATAGAAATGGCAGTTCAAATGAGAAGCTTTGTACATGGTTTGTCTAAGGAGAGAAGGGCTTTCCCCATATTGATATGAAGCTAAAAATGTTTGGGAAAAACTTGAAGGACAACGAGCTATGCATATGGTGGAACTTAGTTGCAAAGGCTCAGCAGAACATAAAAGATAGGTCAACCTCAAGCGTTCAAGTGTCGACCTCAAGCCTTCACAGAAGGAAGAAAAGCCCAAATGGCTCAAAGACAAGTCGACCTCACCTACACAGGAGGTCGACCTCAGGCTCTCATAGAAAGCATTATGAATGCTCTTCTTCATGGCTACCTCGACCTCACTGCCAGAAAGTGTCGACCTCACGAACACAACCAACATTCTGGGAAGCGGCTAGCGCAATCAGTGTCGACCTCACCATCAGGAAGTGTCAACCTCACGATCGAAGCCAACACTCTGGGAAGCGGCCAGCGCGTGCAGTGTCGACCTCACTTCTTTAGGAGGCCGACCTCAGGCTCTTCCAAAAGCCGTTGTAATCACTCGTCCTCAAAGCAGTGTTGACCTCAACTATCAGCAGGTCGACCTCACTGAAGAAGAATCTCAAAGTATTCTGATAGATTTATCCTTTTGAAAACGGTAGAGGGCAGAAAGGTCTGACGTAAACCTTTAAAATACATAGATTTTGAGGTTTGGAGAAGATTTCTAGGACAGGCAAAGGTCCTTGTCATTATAAGTGTCCATGGTAACTTCTTACTCCAAATATATGTCATCACTAAACCTTGGAAAAGGTTCTCTCACAGCCAACTCTGTCACATGCACCGGCCAGCAATGATTCTATCTAGAAGGAAAAATATCCCTGGATAAAGGACGTCCTCTCTGCTAATAGAAATTAAGGTTATGCAGGTTTCCTTGGTCAAACATCAATTGACTATTCTAGCAATTCGAAATTGGAGAACTTCTTTTGGAGGGAAACTTCCTAGCTACTTGAGCCTATATATTGGACGCCCTTCCCTTGCATGAAGTTGTTGCTGGCGTTCCAAGTTAGCCTACTGAAAGTGCAGATCATGGGAAAGAGAGAAAAGAGAAGAAAAGGGGGAAGGATACAGCCAGCCAGCCCTGGTTCCTTTATAAAGAAAAGAAAGGAGAGTGGAAGAGCACCCTAGTCCTGGTTCGAGTTCAACCACTGGTGAGAAAGGAAGAAGAAGCTGAAAGGAGTGCAGCCCCTCCTTGCAGCTGGCCTGAGTTTGATAGAGCTTCAAGACTTCGATCTGAAGCCACCATTGCCTTTTCCCCGTATTAGCTTTTCTGGTTTTACTTCTGTATTTGCAATCTTTAAACCGTGGGGGTCTGGTGCTCTAGCGAGAGACTGGAAGTGTAGTTGCTGCATTTGCAGCTTGTTGTTTTCTTTTGTGTGTATGTGTGTGTGTGTTGTGGATCTCATCCTTGTGTGTGTTTGCGTGTGTGTGTATGTGGTGTATCTCATTCTAGTGTGTGTGTGTGTTTGTGGTGGATCTCATCCCATGTGTGTGTGTGGGGGGGGGGGTTGAGTATTTCATCCTCGTGTGTGGGTTGAGGACTTCATCCTCGTGTGGAGAAAGCCTCACTGGATTTGGTGAGGGGTGGACGTAGGTCTACGGGTTTGTAGACTGAACCACCTTAAAAATTTCTTGTGCAATGGGGTGTGCCTTGTGTGATTAATCTATTTCTCTTTTCCCCCATTCACAGGACGAGCAGCATAAAGGGTTTGTTCATGGAATGTTTTAGAAGCACTGACTTATGTATTTGTAGTTGCTTTTCAAACACACCCTTACACTGACTTCATGATGCGGGACGACAACGAGATTTGACTCGGACTTGTTGTGACCTTGGACTCTATAGGAAGACGCGACTAAAGAGATGACGCGACCAGTAACAACACTACAACGTGACACCTAATGATGGGGACATCGAGGCAAGACCGTACGCATTTTGTTTGCATTTATGTCTTTTCATATTTGTATGTATACCCTTGTGTTATATGGGTACGCAATTGTAGGTCTTAGTGTGTTTATATGTAAAATTCCAATAGGACCAAGCAAGGGGGCCCTCAGCTCTTTTCCATTGGTCCATGTCACTCATGTGGGGCTGGTCAACCATCCTAGGTGGCCATCTAGAAGGGTTGAATGTCAAATGCCACATGGGTAGACAAGTGGTTAAATTGGTCCAAGGTAGGTCACCTACCTTCACCTACCATAGCCCTTGGTCAAGGGGGCGCCCCTCTCCCCGTATTATTGTATTAATTTTTGTGTGTGTTTCACACTTAATCCCAGCCCTTCAATCTCCACCCCTAGATCCAAGGGTTCACAATGCATTTGATGTGAATCATATAAAAGATTGTATTTTCATATGAATATTAATAAAAATTTTAGAAAATTTGTTTGGAAAGCAAGAAGCTTCCGCCCCCTTCCTCTCTCCTTGTGTTCTTCCCTCACCCCCTCTACAATTCAAGAGTGTATCAATCTTCTATCTCCCCCTCTCAACCTCTGATCTTCACCGGTGCCGTCGCCGCCGCCGTTCGTGCCGCCTTCGAGCCGCCGTGAATCTGTCTTCAGTTTTCTATCCTGCTGGATAGAGGTGTCTTCCTGAAATTCCTGATACCAGCCACTGCCTCTTCGTGGTTTGTCATTTTTATGGTGTGTTCCTATCTTCCATCCCATCATCCACAAAAAAATTCAGGTCGAAAATCCATCGTTTGATATTTTTACAATTTCAATCTTTAATCACTCCCACATCTGTCCTTTCTCTGTCTACAGTGACAGTAGCTCTGAGTTTCCCACCTCCGACCTTCTTTTTGTTTTTGTTAGGGCTCCCAATTTTACTGGGCATTCTGTCCATCATCCCCTACATCCACCATTTTTCTTGATTTTTGATCCGCCCCATATCCATTTTTTCAAAATTCGTGTTCTATCTCTGCTATAGTGCTTTCACCCAGATTCCAGATCCGACCTTCTTCCAGTATAAAAGTCCTATCAATTCGTAGCCACATCCAACCTTGTCCAAACTAGTGTGCCATCTTTCTAGCTCAATTTCCTACAACTTTGAGGAAGACCTCAAGAGCTGAATCGGACCTCTACCCTACGGTCTATGGCAGTTCTCAGAGAACAGCCCTGCAGATCTAAGAGTTAAGTCACTGTACAATAGCAACTCCAAAATTCATTAAAGCCAAGATCCATGCAGATCCAAGCCAGATATCTAGACCTAGATTGAGGGATTTGAAGTCAGCTTTCCAATGGCACCAGTTTCGTGTCGATCCGACATCGGGGCTGATCGCAGCATCCGTTCTCGCTAGGACGCGCGTTGAAAATTAGAAGTTGCAGATCCGTGGCCGGTTGTTCCGACCAGTGCCGATCGGAGCCGCCCGGCCTCCGGCCGGTGAACCAGCGTGCCGCCAGCCCAGGGAACACTTCCACAAGTGTCCCCACCATAGTGGTGACACCGGGTCCCGCACGATCCCTCCGGACAGCACGTGGGCCCCACCATCACGTGTTTGGGTGTTGCCGAATCAACGCGAGAAGCCGCCCGTCAACCCGAATTCAGTCCTCCCGGACCCCATTGTGTAGCCCTTTACCTCCCTGCGTGGAGTGGGCAGCGATTTGTATTGCTGTAATTTTGTGTATTGTTGTTCCGGGAGTACGAGTTTCGGTCGGGTCCGTCGTCCCCACGCCGAGCGCGTGGAGGTATCGTTTTCGCTCCCTACACTCGGTAATTGCTTATTTTCATATATACTTGCTTATGCCGCTGCTAGAGAGCATGTTCTAGGATCGTAGCTCGCTTTATTTGCATATCACCACTGCTGCGAGAGAGTGAGCGAGACCGTCCCGTGACCCGTTCCGGGCACAAGTGAGAGCCGACCACCCTAGCTCATTGCCGGTTTCTCAACCGTGCACGTCCGACGCTTCCCTCGTTAAGGGATGATCACGAGCTTGTCGTGTCCGTGTCTCGTCCCGCATCAATTTGGTATCAGGGCCAGGTTGAGTCTAGGGTGTCCAACAAAAAGTGTCTTTTGCATTGCATCCCAATAACCTTGTATATCAAAAGGTGTTGTCCGAACGTTAGGCTATGCCTATCGGGAAGGTCGCACACTTGCGTGAGTGATCTTCGGATCGCTTATCTCCGCCACGTACCGAGTCTTGGTAGTCACGTTTAGGGTTGTAGTCCATTTTCTAGGTGGTTCATCTACTAGTGTCGACATGCCCACCCACTAGTCCCTAATCCCCATGGATTCCCAAACACGCAGATGGTGGAGATACTATCTCAAATGGAAGGACCACCCGAACCATCCCACGAGGCCCGAAACCCGGGACTTCTACGGGTCCGATGACCCGAGTGTCTACCTAGAGTGGGAAGCCATTATGGACGATTACTTCGAGGTGCACATTATGTACGGGCCCATGCAAGTCGATGTTGCCAAAAGGTGACTTTTTGGTGAAGCCGCCGCAACTTGGAGGAACATCAAATATTGGAGGGAGGATAGGAATCTAAGGCCCATCGAGTCATGGTGGGAAATGAAGAGAGCGCTTAGGAGGGCCTACGTTCCCCGCCCACCTACCTCCAACCACGGAGGTCATACCACTCACCAACCCCACCAACTCACCCACAATCAAGTGGGCCACACCTCTACCCAATTTCACCCCTTCACTGCCATCTAAGCCCACCAAGGCGACCCCAATCTAGTGGCCCGCCCAGTCACCTCCAACCAGCCTCCCCTTGGCACCCCTATCCCAACCCACTCAAGTACCTCCAACCGAGTGGAAGCCCCGCTTATAGCCGAGCCTAGGACCACACCTAGGCCGAGGGACGAGGAGCAAGTCCGCCCCAAGGTCTCTACTCCAACCCGCTCCTTTGAGGAATTCAAGAAAATGATTTCGGATTTGTTGGACAGGATAAGTGCTTCTTCACCTCTCGTAGGTGCTCCATCACCACCCTCTCCTCCCGAGCTCTATTCGGAACCTTCTTCTTTGGAGCTACCAAAGCCCGAGCCACCCGTGTTTCTTACGGGAACACTTTACATAGCCGAGCCACTTCTTAGTTGGCTCAAGGATGGCTTGGTCCCACCTCCCTTTCCATCCATGGACCCCATCCTACCTATAGTGCCGGTCAACTCATTCCATACCACATTTCGATCTCGTCACCATGTTGATACGTTGGACGATCCTGTCATGGGATTAGATTCACAATGGGAGTTGACGCATCTTTTGGCCCGAGGCTTTGACCAACCCGCTAGTCTTAACTTCACCCATCCGGCCTTCGGGTCCATTACCTTCGAGTGCACCGTGGGTTGTGTCACCACGGAGGTTCTTCTACTTCTCCCGCTACCGGACGAGCCCGAATTCATACCCTTTTGTCCGAGGGAGGAATCATACTTCTTGCCTACGATCCCCGTCCCACCCGTCACCATTCAAGAAGGTGACTATCCACACCTTCAAAACTTCTACACATGGGACCGTGACTTGTGAGAACCCACCATAAGGGGTCATATCTTCTTTGATCCCTTTGACCCACTCCCTAGTGGATCCTTAGACCCTTCATATTCACTTCACTTCTTCGAGGGAGTCCGCTACCACACCCCTTCCCCACGGGCCGGGTAGTCTATGCCCACCAAGCCCGTACCCTTACAAGATACACCATCATCTAGGGGAGATACTCTTGACCCTCCCACATCCACATCCCATATGCATGCATGGCCCACCTTAGGAGGTCTAGGATTTCCGCATGATGTCAACCACCGGTTACGTCAGATGCATGCATGGCACACGTTCAGGTGTCTTGGTCCGTCGTCATCCATGTACGGGTCGGACTAACATTAGGAGTGTCTAGGGTCATAGTTGAGTCAATGTGCTTTTTTTGTGTGTGGTTTGTTTGCATGGTTTGTGTGTCGTTTGTTTGTCTGCATGTGTCTTGTGTCAGATCGTTGTCATTATCTTATGAGTAAGAGGCGATTGGACTCACTCGACGAGTATGGGATCGGTTCTATATCTATACCCGGATCTAGTCACCTACAGGGACTCAGCGGTGATTCCTAGTGAGTCTTCGAGCCGCCACCTCCCCTTTTGAGAGTGCCCCACCCGGAGTGTCCACCTTTAGCCCATAGCAGCTTGTGCATATCGAGTATATATGGAATGAGCAGGTGACGGACACTTGGAGTGGAGCATACCCGCGTTACTTGGCACGGTGACAGATCCGCCGGAGTATTCGAGCATCCATACCCCTACTCGACGGGGTCGAGTTCCTCCCACCCGGGGAGAATTGATGGGGACATCGAGGCAAGACCGTACGCATTTTGTTTGCATTTATGTCTTTTCATATTTGTATGTATACCCTTGTGTTATATGGGTACGCAATTGTAGGTCTTAGTGGGTTTATATGTAAAATTCTAGTAGGACCAAGCAAGGGGGCCCTCAGCCCTTTCCCATTGGTCCATGTCACTCATGTGGGGCTGGTCAACCATCCTAGGTGGCCATCTAGAAGGGTTGAATGTCAAATGCCACATGGGTAGACAAGTGGTTAAATTGGTCCAAGGTAGGTCACCTACCTTCACCTACCATACCCCTTGGTCAAGGGGGCGCCCCTCTCCCCTTATTATTGTATTAAGTTTTGTGTGTGTTTCACACTTAATCCCATCCCTTCAATCCCCACCCCTAGATCCAAGGGTTCACATTGCATTTGATGTGAATCAAATAAAAGATTGTATTTTCATATGAATATTAATGAAAATTTTAGAAAATTTGTTTGGAAAGCAAGAAGCTTGCGCCCCCTTCCTCTCTCCTTGTGTTCTTCCCTCACCCCCTCTGCAATTGTAGAGTGTATCAATCTTCTATCTCCCCCTCTCAACCTCTGATCTTCACCGGTGCCGCCGCCGCCGCCGTTCGTGCCGCCTTCGAGCCGCCGTGAATCCGTCTTCGATTTTTTGTCCTGTTGGACAGAGGTGTCTTCCCAAACTTCCTGATACCAGCCACGGCCTCTTCGTAGTTTGTAATTTTTATGGTGTGTTCCTATCTTCCATCCCATCATCCACAAAAAAATTCAGGTCGAAAATCCACCGTTTGTTATTTTTACAATTTCAGTCTTTAATCACTCCCAGATCTGTCCTATCTCTGTCTACAGTGACAGCAGCTCTGATTTTCCCACCTCCGACCTTCTTTTTTATTTTTGTTAGGGCTCCCAATTTTATTGACAGTTCTGTCCATCATCCCCTACATCGACCATTTTTCTTGATTTTTATTCCGCCCCATATCCATTTTTTCAAAATTCGTGTTCTATCTCTGCTATAGTGCTTTCACCCAGATTCCAGATCCGACCTTCTTCCAGTATAAAAGTCCTATCAATTCGTAGCCACATCCAAACTTGTCCAAACTAGTTATGCCATCTTCCTAGCTCCATTGGCTACAACTTTGATAAAGACCTCAAGAGCTGAATCGGATCTCTACCCTACGGTCTACGGCAGTTCTCAGAGAACAGCCCTGCAGATCTGAGAGTTAAGTCACTGTACAACAGTAACTCCAAAATTCATTAAAGCCAAGATCCGTGCAGATCCAACCCTGATATCTAGGCCTAGATAGAAGGATTTGAAGTCAGCTTTCCAACGGCACCAGTTTCGTGTCGATCCGACATCGGGGCTGATCGCAGCGTCCGTTCTCGCCAGGACGCGCGCTGAAAACCAGAAGTTGCAGATCCGTGGCCGGTTGTTCCGACCGGTGCCAATCGGAGCCGCCCGGCCTCCGGCCGGCGAACCAGCATGCCGCCAGCCCAGGGAACACTTCCACAAGTGTCCCCACCACAGTGGTGACACCGGGTCCCTCACGGTCCCTCTGGACAGCACGTGGGCCCCACTGTCACGTGTTCGGGTGTTGCCGAATCAACGCAAGAAGCCGCCCGTCAACCCGAATTCGGTCCTCCCGGACCCCATTGTGTAGCCCTTTACCTCCCTACGTGGAGTGGGCAGCGATTTGTATTGCTGTAATCTTGTGTATTGTTGTTCCGGGAGTACGAGTTTCGGCCGGGTGCGTCGTCCCCACGCCGAGCGCGTGGAGGTATCGTTTTCGCTCCCTACACTCGGCAATTGCTTATTTTCATATATACTTGCTTATGCCGCTGCTAGAGAGCATGTTCTAGGATCGTAGCTCGCTTTATTTTCATATCACCGCTGCTGCGAGAGAGTGAGCGAGACCGTCCCGTGACCCGTTCCGGGCACAAGTGAGAGCCGACCACCCTAGCTCATTGCCGGTTTCTCAACCGTGCACGTCCGACGCTTCCCTCATTAAGGGAAGATCACGAGCTTGTCATGTCGTGGTCTCGTCCCGCATCACCTAAAGAGCTCCAGAAGAGGCGGATATGCCCCAAATAAGAAGCGCTAACTCACAGTCGTCCCCGGCGAGGGAAACGCGATGATCTGCACGGTTGAGTAACCGGCTTTGAGTCTCGAGTGGTCGGCTCACTCTCGTGGTTGGAACGAGTCACGGGATGGGTCTCGCACTCACAACTCACAGCGGTGATTAAGTATGTACTAGCTAGGAAGATAACCTACTCACATGCAGCGGCATCTAGAACACATACTAAACAAGCAAATATGACAAAGAGGGTGGCAAATGTACCTCCACGCTCGGGGCGTGGGGAAGACGTCCCAGCCAAGTTCCATGACTCCCGGTACAGTAAATAAAGTTAATTACAGAGGTGATTTTCTTGCCCACTCAACGCAGGGAGGTAAAGGGCTTCACAAAAATGCCGGGAGCATCAAATTGGGTTGACGGGCAGCAAGGCGGCGGGTTCCAGGCGACGGCGGGCAGTGGCTCCGGTTCTGTGATTTGCTGGCCGGAAGGATAGTGAACACGGATGTTCAAAGGGACATCGGCCTCCTGGGATCTTCTAAAAGAAGAGGTGCACTGAGATGGTGGCGGAGGGTCCCTGGTTGACCCCCGGGAGTGGCGGTTGCTGAAGCTATCCTGAAGTATTTGTTCTGGAATTATCCGATGACCCCTTGTTGCTGTCCAGTCTCAAAGCTGAAATGCACGCCTCCGCGAAAATGGCCGACACTACCAGATCTGAAGTCGGATCGGGGCGAGATTAGCGCCGTTGGAAAGAGGACTCAGAGATCTTCAACATATTGGAATTTTAGATCCATCCAACGACTGCATTGGAAATGAAAACTACTGCAAACTGACTGAGTTCTCTATTCCGGAACACAGAATAGACTGGGTAAAACGGGATCTTCCTATTTATGGCGTTTGACTGAAACTCTAATGGAGGATCTAGGACTTGGGGATTTTTGTGGAGAGCGGGGGGAGGGTGATGATCACACACATAATTTTTTTGTATTTTTATGACAATGTTTGGGGGGTGGGAAAATTCAACTACCAAGGGCTATCTCCCAGATCTGCTCACAGGCAGACTATGAGGGGGAAAAACAAATGGCTGGGAAGGGACCTTAACGGGCTCTAATCTGCATGAAAATTAAACTAGGAATGGTGGAGAACGGGAGAAACCTACCCTCAAAACCGCATCACGATCAGACAGTTGGATCTCCTGTACCAGCCTTTTTACCGATCTACTGTCCATTAATCCCGAAATTCAGGACAGTAGGGTGGAAGCCGGGTTGTGGTGGCTTGATAGTGGCACGAACGGCGGCGGCGACGACGGTGATCATTGGCAGCAACAAGAGGAAGATAAAGGGAGGAAGAACTCTCAGAAATCTTAGGGTTTCAGTCCTAGATCTGAAGAAATATGGAGGAGGAAGAAGAAGAACTAGCAAGAAGGGAGAGAGGGGGGTACGCCCATGGCATAAATTCCAATAATTTTGTTCATTAAAATTGATAAAAATGCAACAAGAGACATTAAATACTAAACCCTAGAGCGAGCCAAATGACCTAGGATACCCTTGGTCAAGGGGGTATAATGGGAAAATGGGGGACAAGGTGGATTAAAATAATCCCACAAGGGGACAAAAGAGGGGGCGCCCCTCAATCCAAGTCAACAAAATGGGCTTGGTTTAATCCCCTTGGACCAAAATAAATCGAAAATACAAATACATGGTCAATTATTCTCTCATTGACCTAATATTAAAATCTAAAATAATACAAACCAAAATACAACCCAAATACTTGCCAAATACACACCAAATATGACTAAATACGTATAAAATACAAATACGTATAAAAATACATACTAAAGTATCAAGGCTCCAGTGGAGACTCCAGAATATCCCCCAGGCACAAAGAGGTCAATGTCGATCGAGTCGTGCTGCGTGTCCGGTACCGACGGCTCGCTGAGTCGAGCCGTACTCTGGCTCTGGTGTCCTCACCAATTCTCCTAGGGTGGGAGAAGCTTGACCCCATATAGTAAGGGTCCGGGTCGCTCTGGTATCGATCCAGCAGATCTGGATCTATCCTTTGTAGCTCGTCCCGGGTGATCCAAGTGTCATCTAATGCGGGCCGTCCCCTCCATCGCACCATGTAGCGCAGATACACTCTACCTCGAGTAGTCATTACCTGCTCGTCCAGTATACATTCTATCTACTCTTACTGCTGAGGTAACAAGGCTGGAGGTCGACACTCCAGGGTGGTGTCACTCATAATGGGTGGGGACGACTCAAAGGGCTCACTGGGTATCACCGTTGGGTCCCTATAAGCGGCGAGATCCTATATGTTGAAAGTGGAGCTGATCCCGTAATCCTCTGGCAAGTCCACAACATATGCATTTGATCAAACTCGCCTCACTACCTGAAAGGGACCGACATCGCGAGCATGCAACTTCTTCACGGCTCCCGAGGGAAATCGTTTAGGTCTGACCCTGATCATGACATAATCACTCTCCTGAAACTCACGGTGGTGCCTGTGGGCATCAGCCAATTCTTTGTATCGTGTGTTGCTGGACTCAATGTGACGACGCACATGCTCATGCAACTTTCTAATATGATCGTCAAAGGACTCGGCTGACTCAGACACAGGGGACTGGAAGGGAGATGGAACTAGGTCTATGGGCCTCCTAGGTCTATGGCTAGTGACAATCTCAAAGGGGCTCATGCCTATAGACCTATTGACCGAATCATTATAGGCAAACTCTGCTAAGGGTAAGGCCAAATCCCAAGCCCTGAGTCGATCTCGGACCAGACACCTAAGAAGATCCCCTAAACTCCTATTGACAACCTCAGTCTGACCATCGGTCTGGGAGTGATATGCAGTGGAGAATTTCAATTGGGGGCCCATCATGTGCCAACGGGTTTTCCAAAAATAGCTAGTGAACCGCACATCCCTATCGGACACTATGGTGCGTGGGAGTCCAAACCTGGAGACACGGTGTGAAAAGAATAGACAGGTAACTCTAGAGGCATCCGAAGTTTTGGAGTATGGAATGAATAATGCCATCTTTGAGAACCTGTCTACAACCACAAAGATAGAGTCATGCTTTCGGAGGGTGCGGGGCAATCCCAACACAAAGTAAATGCTAATGTCTTGCCATGGACTATCTGGGACGGGGAGGGGAGTATAGAGGCCAGTATTCTGCTTCCTTTGCTTGGCCATAGCGCAAGTGCGGCACTGGGCCACGATGGGAGCGACATCCCTCTTCAAGCTAGGTCAATAGAATCTATGCTCAACCCCCTCTATGGTCTTGTTTCGTCCAAAGTGGCCAACAAGACCTCCCGCGTGCATCTACCATGTAAGAAAGTCACGAACAAATGTCCGTGGGATGCACAACTTGTCACCCCGGAATAGGTGACCCTCCTGTCGCACAAACTCGCTATAATCACGTGAGGGACCAGCCTAAAGGGCTGCATAGATTGGACCGAAATTCGGACAATCAATATAGAAATCCTTCACCCTCTCTAAACCTACCACCTCTACACTCATGGTGGTCAACATCATCATCCGTCGGCGCATCGGCGACCTTGTTCTCCGCCCCTGCCTTATGCTTGAGCACAAAGGTGTACTCCTGGAGATACTCCACCCAACGACTGTGGCGAGCGTTCAACTTCTTCATGGTATGGAGGAATCATAAGGCCTCATGATCAGAAAAAAGGACAAACTCCTGGTGTAAAAGATAGTGCCTCCAATACCTCAATGCCTGAACAACTACGTAAAATTCTTTATCATACATGGAATAACGCAGTTTGGCATCATTAAGCTTCTCGCTAAAGAATGCAATGGGGTGGGACTCCTAACTCAACACGCCACCAATACCCACTCCAGAAGCGTCACATGTGACATCGAACACCTTAGAAAAATATGGTAATGCAAGGACAGGTGCCTGGGTCATACGCTCCTTGATGTCCTGAAAGGCTGTGGCTGCAGCCTTAGTCCATACGAATGCCCCCTTATTTATACAATCTGTGATCGGGACAGTGATAGAACTGAAGCCACGAATGAAGCGGCGATAGAACATCGCTAAGCCATGGAAGCTCTGGACATCGTGGAGGTTGCGGGGCACGGGCCACTCCCTAATGGCCCTAATCTTCTCCAGATCAGCAGAGACTCCATCCTTAGACACAATGAACCCGAGGAAGGTAATCTGATCAGTCATGAAGGCACATTTCTTCGGGTTGGCAAATAAGCTCTCTCACCTCAAAACGACACATACCTGCCTAAGGTGGTCTAAGTGGTCCTCCCTAGTGCGGCTGTAGATAAGAATGTCGTCGAAGTAGACGACCAAGAAGACCCCTATCATAGGGCGAAAAACGTGGGTCATCAACTGCATGAAGGTACTAGGGGCATTGAAAAGCCCAAAGAGCATAACCAAACACTCATAAAGACTATCCATGGTCTTGAATGTCGTCTTCCACTCATACCCATGCCTGATCCGCACCTGGTGATAGCCACTACGAAGATCTATCTTTGAAAAGATAGTGGATCCCGACATCATGTCTAATAAGTCATCCAATCGGGGAATGGGAAAGTGATACTTCACCGTGATCTTGTTGATCGCACGGCTATCAACGCATATCCTCCATGTGCAATCCTTCTTCGGGGCCAATAATGCGGGAACAGCGCAAGGGCTCTTGTTGTCCCTAAGAGATCCCCGACTCATCAACTCCTCGACCTGCCTTTGAAGTTCGGCATGGTCCATGGGACTCATCCTGTAGTGGGGAAGGTTGGGCAAGGATGAGCCCGAGATAAGGTCGATCTCGTGCTGGATATCCCTCATAGGTTGATGGCCTTCAGGGAGGTCTTTCGGGAAGACATCAGAAAACTCCCGTAGGATCGCATCTATCTCTGGGGGGTGCTCATCATCAGTCGCAGGAGCGACATCCTCCACTCCTCGGACAACAACAGCAAGGATAGGGCTACCCCCGGTCACCTCTTGCTCCATCTCTCGCGGGCTAATCATCATTAACCTTCGGGGTGGGAGGTCTCCTATGCTAGGAGCAGTCGAAGCGGTAGTGGCCCGCGACGAGGATGAGGTGGAAGGACCGTGATGTAAAACCGACCTTGGACCTATTTTGCAAGCATTCAAGTTTGAGCAGCGGACTCACACTAGTGAGCTCACCCGTATGGCACACACTAGGGCCCGAAGGCAACTAGGCGATGTTGGAGAGGGTCTGAGGTGGGACCATGAGGCTCCAAGGGTTGACAAGCTTGGGGAGAACCCAAAATGGGCCTAGGATGCCCAAATCATGGGCGGCCAACACACCAAGGGTGTGGGTTAAGTGGATTCACTCTCAACTCGCCCGCGGTGGTCACTCAATTTGGTGGCAATGTAAAATCGGACACTCTCTTACCGCCGACGGAGTAACTATAGCAATACTAAGCTAAGCAAGTCCAATACAGAAATGAGGGATGTTCAGGAGCTCACCTAGCCGGCGTGAAGATGCCGACTCCGGCCGGAGACGGGGGCGAGTGGGGAGGCGAGGGTATGTACCCGCACGCCGGGTCGGTGTCGCTTCAACCTGAAAGTGTAAAGAGTACAACACTACGTCTCTCGCAGGAGGGATGATCTTGGGGTGGGGATTAAGTTAATTACATCCAAAACTACCTCCATGCAGGGAGGGGCCTTCAGCCGGCCAAGCGGGTTGGGGATTACGCAATGAAACTTGACCTCCCGAGCTCCACCGGTTCTGCCCTGCTTCAGGTTCACTGGACAGACAGTCGGAGACGGTGCTGCCACGGGTTCCACGGAACTCGGATCTTGACGAGACCAGCGCCAAAAGTTTCCCAACTGACAGAGGATGAAGCTTGATTTTTGGGGAAGCTTTGATACTAGGGGCTGACCGCGCCGGCGACTGGAACAGGACAGCAGCGTCTGGTCTCTGGCGGGTACCGAACTGATGCAGCAGGTTGCAGAAGTCACTGTGGGCTTTCCCGGACTCCGATTGGAATGAAACTTGCGGTGATGCGATCATGGTCAGGGTAGCTTCGAGCCGGAGTTGACGGGGATGCGATACGATGTCAGTGGAGAGAGGGGTAACCGGAGGAGTGAGGACTGGTCTAACCTGGGACCACAGGGGGCAGTCTGCCGTCTCCGACGAAGAAAATTGGAGCAGAGGGTTCCGGTCGCCGATTGAGTCCCTTCATCTTGGAGGTGGAAGCTAGCTTGAAGTAGTTTCTTCCCTAGAAAAATGGCGCTCAGAGCCTTCACGAGCTGGCCGTGGCAGAGTCTGGGACCGGACTAATTGATTCTGCCTCTGTCTGGTGCAGATCAATGTGGCTGGTTGCAGAGGGTGCCACGATCTCTAACGAGCTCTGATTGAGGCGAGACCTAAACCGTTGGAACCGTAGCCGAGTCTTATTTCTGTCGGCATTGACGGCGACATCGGCAGATGTCGGAGAAGACCGAGACGATCAGATGCGTAGAGGGGTGTCAGTTCTGGCTCCTGTAAACTGACCTGACACACTTGGAGTAGAAAATTTGTAACTTGAGATGCCGATGTCCAAATGCAGCTCTGCTTCTTTAGGATGAAAGAGGACTTGAGAGGGAAGAACTTTTCTGAAGAACACTTGATCTGAATCCCAAAAGGTTCGTCGTGTTCGGGCTTCCAATCTCGCTCTGGTTCTCTGCCTGGGGTCTTCTGCGCAGTCGTGGGAGATCAGCTCCTGCGGATAGCTCCGACCTCGGAAGCCAGCGAGACCACCACCGTTGGAAAGGTATCTCAATGACGATTCCAGAAATGTAGGCCTTGCCACCGGAATCTTTGAGAGACGGTCGTGGCTGCCTCTGCAAGTTGCTGCAACTCTGCTGTCTGAAACAGAGGCTGAATGAGAAGAAGATGAGGGGGTGGGGAAGGGGATGGCCAAGAGAGTAAGAGGTGGAGGGTGAACTTGGCTGGTATGGGGAAGGGGGGCTGGGACTTTGGGTGGTTTTGGAGGTGGGGAGATGGAAGGGCACTACCCTAGGGAGAGGGAAATTCAAATTTGGGCTTAGGGAAGAGCCCCTTCAACCTTGGGGAGAGGAAGGGGTGCTTAGGAAGTGGTGTTGGGTAGTTGGGGGTTGGGAGGTGGGGTGTGGATTGGAGGATGCCACCTTGGGTTGGGGGGGAGTTAAATGGGTGTATGGGGAAGGGGAGAGGTCTTAATGAGGGGTGAATGGGGAGGAGAGAGAAAATTCCGAAAATTGGGTGGAGGGAGAGAGAGAGAGAGAGATAAAGAGAGAGAGAGAGATAATGGGTGAGAGAGGGAAGAGAGATTTGGTAGAGAGGAGTAAGACTAGAGAATTTTTTCTATTCAAATGATTCTTCAAAAGTTGTTACATATGAGGAGTGGGGTGGCCTATTTATAGGCACATGACTTTTTCACAAAGGACCCTAACAAAAGACACAATGACTAATAACCGAAGGGAAGGGGGGGCATCCATGGGCCTAGCCTAATGAGATGGGCCCAATAACCTATCAAACCAACATAATGACTCAATACTTAGGAAAATGACTCAACAACCTAGGTACATGACTCAAATAAAGGGAAAATTACATGATATTGACTCAAAGAAAATGTGAAGATTACATGACTAGACTCAAAAATACATGACTAACATAATGGCGCTTGCCGACGAACAATCCGAGTCCAGAGAAAATGTGAAGGGGCAAGGGATGCCCTCATCACACCCCCGGGGTGGGGAAAACTCGACCCCGTCGAGTATGGGTCCACCAGGGAAGTAGTACATCGAACTGCAGCTCTGGGTGATCCTCGATCTCCATACTCAACCCGCGACCATAGTCGGGGAACGGCGCTTCAGCTCGACAAAGTGACTCGGTCATACCCTCATGCTGGCGATGGGATCTTGCTTGCCTAGTATTGCCGCTGTGTGCTCACGTCGGGCTCTCAGGCTATTTGTGGTGGCACTCTGAGGGTGTCTCTCACAAGGGTAGGTGTAAGCTGGAGGCACTAACTAGGATCCACCGCGGTGCCCTTATAAGGTGCTAGATCCGCCACATGAGAAATGGGGAGAATCCCATAACCCTTTTTGAAAGTTCAACCCATAAGCCGGGTTGCCAAAGCCACTCGGAACTTGGCATGGTCCAAGTCCTCGTGCCCTCAATTTGGAGGTGACCCTGGGGTAGAGCCACTCCAAAGTCATCATCGTCAAGTTACCAACTTGGAATTCCAAGTGGCGCTCATGAGTTTTTGCTCGCTTGTTGTGAATATCACCGCTTGTTGCTTGATATGTGCTTGAATGCATATGCCATGCTTGATGATGCGATGTGAGTGGGCAATGTTTGGTATGCAAAGGTGGTCCAGGGCAGCCACATGTAGATCGATCATGCTTTGATGCTATGAAGATTGTGACAGACTCAGGGGGGCCGGGACATCCATAGATGAACCTTTTATGCATGGGTATGACAAATGTCGGGGGACCCGGACATCCATGTATGCTCTTCTCAAACTTAAGACTCATGATGAATGAGGGTGGGCCAATACATCCAAATACGGTCCACTTATGCTTCCTACTTGACATGTGGGTGATGTAAATGAATGTACCCGACTTATGAATCATGCCAAGTGGTGTTGTATGCCAAGACTTATGCACTCTTATGACAAAGATGTCTCCTATGTGTGGGCCTTTGGACTTCCATTGGAATGGGTCGAAGGGGTCTAGAAAGGTGGATATCATGAGATGGGGCACTTCCTCGATCCCTAGGTGTATACCACCCAAAGTCATGGTTCCCATGGTGTAACCCGGGTCTGGGATGGGGTGGATTGGATCAAACATGGTGGGTTGGGGTAGGGAAAGGTAGGTGGTAGTTAAGGTGGTTGGGTTACTTGGGTTCCTTGACTCCCATTGGAATGGATCATAGGGATCATAAAGTGGGTTACCAAGGGGCTCCATGTCCTCAAGGTCCTCAAAAGGTGATGAGTCGTCTTCTTCTAGTGGAATGGTTGGGCCGGTGTATGGGGTGGGCTGGTTGGTCAAGGTTTTAGGAATCACAATGGTAGGGGAGTGGACCAGAATGGGCTCTTCCACTATGGGGAGAAGGAAAAGGATGTCACTAGTGTAGCAACCAATAGTGCAAACCGAGGAGATAGACCCAATGCATGGATGGATGAGGTTAAGACTCTTGGGTTGGTCCGCTCCTAGGGCCAATAAAGAAGTCAAGTCTGATTGCCACTTTAGACCTTTGAGAAGATCATCCCAATCTTCTACCTCATAGTAGGATTGGATTGTGGTGTGATAGGAGTGGAGGGGAACAATTTGGGATGGATATCCCAAAGGTGAGAGAGGTGGGGGTGAGCTAGGAAGGGTGGGTCCTTGCTTGAGCCATTGGAGTATATGCTCATTCATGGTGAAGGTGGGTGACTCTTGAGGATCCGGGCTATTTGAAGTGGTAAAGGGTTGAGGCTTTTCCTTACCATTGGTGTGATCTTGGGCTTCCTTATGGGTGGGAATGGGTTCCGGACTAGCATCTACTCCCATGTGAAGGGTTGTGGAGGTTTCAATTCCTAGTGTTAATGGGTTGGGTAGGTCTAATGCGGGAGAATTGGTGATAGCTGGAGCATGGTGCACTTGGGGTGGTGGGCAAGGGTGGACTTGGATCGGAAGGGGAAGTAGAGGAGGCCTAGGTTGGGGAAAGATTGGTGTAGGAAGCGGGAGGTGAGTTGGGTGAGGGATTTTGGGTTTGGGGATGGTGGCCATTATGGGCCTTGGTGGAGGGGTGGACACGGTGTCCACATGGTTTTTAATGGTGAGGGTTGGATGAGTGGTGGTCACCATGGAGGGAATTGGGTCGGTTCGGGGTCTCTTGCCCTTGGGATCATTTGGGGTGGAAGTGGGGGCTAAAGAGGCTTGACTAGTGTAGGTTAGTGAAGGGGGTTTTGGTTGGGTTGTGGGGGCCCTCATGGGATTAGGTGGGGAGGTGGAGGCCTTGGAGACTTGGGTTCTAGTGGTAAGGGTTTGGACGGGTGGGTTTGGAGGAGTGAGAGTGCTCCTCGAGTTTTGGTAACCCGGGTAGGAAGGGGACATATATTTTGCTCTAAGTTGCTCCTTCATGTCCTTCCAAGTGGTGATGGGAGTTTCCCTTCTAAGTATCTTTAGCCCGACAATTTGCATCCAATAAGTTTCCGCCCGTTTGGTAAGTTGCATTTTGGCAACCAATGCCTTTTCATCCTCGGATATATGATACCAAGTGAAGTATTGGTCCATTGTAGCTTCCCAATCTAAATATTCTCTATGAGAGGTTCCATCAAAGGTGGGAAGTGGGAAAGGGACCATTCTATCGTCTGTCCTTGGGGCGGGCCTATTTTCTCCAAGTTGGTTGAGTCGGTCCGATATGTTATCAAGCCGCTCATTGGCATAGGTCAAGGCTTTCATGAAGTAGTTGACATGGCCAGGGAAGTTATGGGTGTTAGTGGTAGGCATCTCTTGGTGGCTTAGACTTATGGAGTGGGCCGATTGGTAAGGTTGATATGAGGTGGCCATACTAGGGGACAAGAGTGATGCACTTGAAGACTCTAAATGCATAGACATGCCCTAGGACCAACTTGATAGAGACAAGTTGTGAACTTGCTCTGATACCACTTGATGTAAAACCGACCTTGGACCTATTTTGTAAGCATTCAAGTTTGAGCAGCGGACTCACACTAGTGAGCTCACCCGTATGGCACACACTAGGGCCCGAAGGCAACTAGGCGATGTTGGAGAGGGTCCGAGGCGGGACCATGAGGCTCCAAGGGTTGGCAAGTTTGGGGAGAACCCAAAATGGGCCTAGGATGCCTAAATCATGGGCGGCCAACACACCAAGGGTGTGGGTTAAGTGGATTCACTCTCAACTCGCCCGCGGTGGTCACTCAATTTGGTGGCAATGTAAAATCGGACACTCTCTTACCGCCGACGGAGTAACTATAGCAATACTAAGCTAAGCAAGTCCAATACAACAATGAGGGATGTTCAGGAGCTCACCTAGCCGGTGTGAAGACGCCGACTCCGGCCTGAGACGGGGGCGAGCGGGGAGGCGAGGGTATGTACCCGCACGCCGCGTCGGTGTCGCTTCAACCTGAAAGTGTAAAGAGTACAACACTACGCCTCTCGCAGGAGGGATGATCTTGGGGTGGAGATTAAGTTAATTACATCCAAAACTACCTCCACGCAGGGAGGGGCCTTCAGCCGGCCAAGCGGGTTGGGGATTACGCAATGAAACTTGACCTCCCGAGCTCCACCGGTTCTGCCCTGCTTCAGGTTCACTGGATAGACAGTCGGAGACGGTGCTGCCACGGGTTCCACGGAACTCGGATCTTGACGAGACCAGTGCCAAAAGTTTCCCAACTGACAGAGGATGAAGCTTGAATTTTTGGGGAAGCTTTGATACTCGGGGCTGACCGTGCCGGCGACTGGAACAGGACAGCAGCGTCTGGTCTCTGGCGGGTACCGAACTGATGCAGCAGGTTGCAGAAGTCACTGTGGGCTCTCCCGGACTCCGATTGGAATGAAACTGGTGGTGATACGATCGTGGTCAGGGTAGCTTCAAGCCGGAGTTGACGGGGATGCGATCCGATGTCGGTGGAGAGAGGGGTAACCGGAGGAGTGAGGACTGGTCTAACCTGGGACCACAGGGGGCAGTCTGCCGTCTCCGACGAAGAAAATTGGAGCAGAGGGTTCCGTTGGCCGATTGAGTCCCTTCTTCTTGGAGGTGGCAGCTAGCTTGAAGTAGTTTCTTCCCTCCAAAAATGGCGCTCAGAGCCTTCACGAGCTGGCCGTGGCAGAGTCTGGGACCGGACTAATTGATTCTGCCTCTGTCTGGTGCAGATCAATGTGGCTGGTTGCAGAGGGTGCCACGATCTCTAACGAGCTCTGATTGAGGCGAGACCTGAACCGTTGGAACCGTAGCCAAGTCTTCTTTCTGCCGGCATTAACAGCGACATCGGAAGATGTCGGAGAAGACCGGGACGATCAGATGAGTAGAGGGGTGTCAGTTCTGGCTCCTGTAAACTGACCTGACACACTTGGAGTAGAAAATTTGTAACTTGAGATGCCGATGTCCAAATGCAGCTATGCTTCTTTAGGATGAAAGAGGACTTGGGGGGGAAGAACTTTTCTGAAGAACACTTGATCTGAATACCAAAAGGTTCGTCGTGGTCGGGCTTCCAATCTCGCTCTGGTTCTCTGCCTGGGGTCTTCTGCGCAGTCGTGGGAGATCAGCTCCTGCGGATAGCTCCGACCTCGGAAGCCGGCGAGACCACCACCGTTGGAAAGCTATCTCGATGACGATTCCAGAAATTTAGGCCTTGCCACCTGAATCTTTGAGAGACGGTCGTGGCTGCCTCTGCAAGTTGCTGCAACTCTGCTGTCTGAAACAGAGGCTGAATGAGAAGAAGATGAGGGGGTAGGGAAGGGGATGGCCAAGAGAGTAAGAGGTGGAGGGTGAACTTGGCTGGTATGGGGAAGGGGGGCTGCGACTTTGGGTGGTTTGGGAGGTGGGGAGATGGAAGGGCACTGCCCTAGGGAGAGGGAAATTCAAATTTGGGCTTAGGGAAGAGCCCCTTCAACCTTGGGGAGAGGAAGGGGTGCTTAGGAAGTGGTGTTGGGTAGTTGGGGGTTGGGAGGTGGGGTGTGGATTGGAGGATGCCACCTTGCGTTGGGGGGGAGTTAAATGGGTGTATGGGGAAGGGGAGAGGTCTTAATGAGGGGTGAATGGGGAGGAGAGAGAAAATTCCGAAAATTGGGTGGAGGGAGAGAGAGAGAGATAAAGAGAGAGAGAGAGATAATGGGTGGGAGAGGGAAGAGAGATTTGGTAGAGAGGAGTAAGACTAGAGAATTTTTTCTATTCAAATGATTCTTCAAAAGTTGTTACATATGAGGAGTGGGGTGGCCTATTTATAGGCACATGGCTTTTTCACAAAGGACCCTAACAAAAGACACAATGACTAATAACCGAAGGGAAGGGGGGGCATCCATGGGCCTAGCCCAATGAGATGGGCCCAATAACCTATCAAACCAACATAATGACTCAATACTTAGGAAAATGACTCAACAACCTAGGTACATGACTCAAATAAAGGGAAAATTACATGATACTGACTCAAAGAAAATGTGAAGATTACATGACTAGACTCAAAAATACATGACTAACATAATGGCGCTTGCCGACGAACAATCCGAGTCCGGAGAAAATGTGGAGGGGCAAGGGATGCCCTCATCAGACCGACTGTCCCTTGACTAGGAGGAGTCTAAGTGCTGGGGCCGACTGGTCCTTGGACAGAAGGATCCTTCGGCTGGGTGGGGTGGAGGGTGATCCTATGACCCCTGTGGTCGAATGTGTAAGTGTTCGACCGACCTTGAAGGGTGACATCCCGATAAAAAAATCAAGGCCTACCAAGGATAATGCTACCCACCTCCATAGGCAACACATCACACCAGATCTCATCATGGTAAGCCTGGAACTGCAGTGGCACTAGACATCGCAGTATGATCGGGATGGAAGTAGAATCTACCCAAGAAACTCTATAAGGTGCGGGGTGATCCACGGGCGTCAAACCCAGACGCCTAATAGTGCCCGTAGAGATAGCGTTAATGCAACCCCCTCTATCTATGATCACCTTGCAGGCCTTTCCTCCCAGCCTACAAAATGTATGAAAGATGGTGGTATGACGTCATTCGTCACTCACCTGAGGCTGGGTTAGAATGCACTTGACTACACCCAACTGTACATCACCCGGATGCTGGATACCTGGGACATCAACTGGCTCTCCCTCCATTAGTTCATGAAAGAACTCCTCCACTAAGTCCTGATCAGCCTCATAACTGATTGGCACTAGCTCAGGTGTGGGGTCGCTGGCAGAGGGATCAGAGATGAAAAGTGACTCCCGAGTGGGACACTTGGCCGAATAGTGACCAACCCCACCACACCTATAGCAAGTTCCCTGTGTCCCGAAGCCCTGGGATGTTCCACTAGCCATCGGCCCCTTACCCTTGTCCACAAGACAGACTGGGGATGTAGGAAGTAGGGGTCGAGTGAGCACGGCAGGTTGGGGAGGTCTAGGGGCAGGGATGGGTGCATGCTGGAGAAGGGGAGGATCCCTCGGAGGGAGGGGGCGCCTAGGAGCAGTGAGGTCCTAGTGAGGGGGTTTCTGGGGGTGGGCCATAGGCCACCGAGTGTAGGAACTAGGCGTGGTCCTAGAATAAGACACACGTGGATATGTGACCCCCTGGTGCGGGGTAGGAGCAAACTCCACCTCAAATTGCTCCACCTCGAGGGCAACCTGGTACGTGTCTTCCAACTTGGCCACTTTGTGGCGGAAAATCTCATACTGTAGGTGTGGCCGCAGACCAGGCCAAAAATGGGAAACAGTTAGGGAGCTTTCCTCTATGGCATCACATCGCAGAAAGTACTCATCGAACTTGGTGATGTAATCAGAGACTGACCGATCTCCTTGGGTGAGACTCTGCCATTTGTCTATGAGACGCTGGCGGTATGTGGTAGGAAGGTACTTCTTACGGAGTTTATCCCTCATCTCATCCCATGTCTCAACTTGGGGCTCCTTATGGTGAAATAGCAGGTTCTCCATGTTCCTCCAATAAGTCTGCGCCTGCCCTAGCAGCTTCATTTTGGCGAACTTGACTTTCCGATGGTCCGTCATCTCAAACAACTCAAAATATCGATCCATGCCGGCCTCCCAATCAAGATAGACCTTCGGGTCTAAGGACCCGTCAAACGTGGGAGGGTCTGCTTGCATAGTCCTGAGGACCCACTCCTCCTCATCATCTCTCTATGGTCGGTGACCACGACGGCTTTGGCCATTTCCCCCATAATCGTTCTCGGACTCGTAGTCCTCAACATTGGGGGCACGTGGTTGTCGCTCCTCAGCCCTGAGTGGGGCGGGCTGGGCAGCAGGCGCCTGAGGGGCCGTGACAACTCCGGGGAGCTCCTGACGGGGGACTCCCTCCATGCTCTCTATCCTTCCAACCATACCTTGGATAGATCGATCGGAAGCCTGAGCGTGGTCCTCCATGGCCTTGAAATGGCTCTCTATATGCTCGATATGCTCCCTAAGAGTTTGGTCGGACCTGTCCATGCGCTCCATGAGTAGAGCCACCAAGTCCTCAAGTGATCGGCCTCCCGGGTTGGCACCCCGAGGTTCACCCATAGTGTCAGGGCGATGGTATTATGCACCTTCACGGGTGGGCATGCAATTGGACCTAAAGGGAACTAAGGGGTGACTCTTTACGACCTATATGGACGAACTAATGCAAAATGACGGATGACCTAGTCTCCAATATCCGATACGAGGAGGAGGTTTGATCCGAAGATCGCGCTCACGCAAGTGTGGCCCTTTCCTAATAGGCGTGGCCTATCATTCCGGCAACACCTTTGGATATACCAGATGAAATGGAGCAGCATGGACCGACTACCCTAGACTCAAATCGGCTCTGATACCAATTTGATGTAGGACGACAATGGGACTCGACTCGGACTTGTTACGACGAAGGACTCTATAGGATGACGCGACTAAAGAGACGATTGGACCTGCAACAACACTACAATGCGGCACCTAAAGAGCTACAGAAGAGGCGAACAAGCCCCAAACAAGAAGCGCTAACTCATAGTCATCCCCGGCGTAGGAACCGCGATGGTCTGCACGGTTGAGTAACCGGCTTTGAGTCTCGGATGGTCGGCTCACTCTCGTGCTCGGAACGAGTCACGGGACGGGTCTCGCACTCACAACTCACAGCGGTGATTAAGTATGAACTAGCTAGGAAGATAACCTCCTCACATACAGCGGCATATAGAACGTATATTAAACAAGCAAATACGACAAAGAGGGTGGCAAATGTACCTCCACGCTCAGGGCGTGGGGAAGACGTCCCGGCCAAGTTCCGTGACTCCCGGTACAGTAAATAAAGTTAATTACAGTAGTGATTTTCTTGCCCACTCAACGCAGGGAGGTAAAGGGCTATACAAAAAATATCGGGAGCACCGAATTGGGTTGACGGGCAGCAAGGTGGCGAGTTCCGGGCGGCGGCGGGCAGCGGCTCCGGTTCTGTGATTTGCTGCCCGGCAGGATAGCGAACACGGACGTCCAAAGGGACATCGGCCTCTTGGGTTCTTCTGAAGGCGATGGTGCACTGGGACGGTGGCGAAGGGTCCCTGGTCGACCCTCAAGAGTGGCGGTTGCTGAAGCTATCCCGAAGTATTTGTTCTGAAATTATCCAGTGACCCCTTGTTGCTGGCCAGTCTCGGAGCAGAAATGCGTGCCTCCGTAAAAATGGTCAGCACGACCAGATCCGATGTCAGATAGGGGTGAGATTAGCACCGTTGGAAAGAGAACTCAGAGATCTTCAACATAATGGACTTTTAGATCCATCTAACGGCTGAATTGGAAATGAAAACTACTACAAACTGACTGAGTTCTCTATCCCGGAACACAGAACAGATAGGGCAGAACGGGATCTGCCTGTTTATGGGGTTTGATCGAAAATGAAATGGAGGATCTAGGACTTGGGGATTTTTGTGGACAGATGGGGAGGGTGGTGATCACACAAATAATTTTTTTATATTTTTCTGACAACGTTTGGAGGGTGGGAAAATTCAACTACGAAGGGCTATCTCGTAGATCTGCTCACATGCAGACTATGAGGGGGAAACATAAATGGCTGGGAAGGGTCTTAAACGGTCTCTGATCTACATGAAAATTAAACTGGGAATGGTGGACGATGGTCGGAACCTACCCTCAAAATCTCATCACAATCAGACGGCTAGATCTCCCGTACCACCCTTTTTACCGAGCTGCTGTCTAGCAATCCCGAAATTCAGGACAACAGGGTGGAAGCCGGGTTGTGGTGGCTTGATGACGGCGCGAACGGCTGCGGTGGCGGCGGTGATCGTTGGCAGCATCAAGAGGAAGGGAAAGGGATGAAGAAATCTTAGAAATCTTAGGGTTTCAGCCCTAGATCTGAAGAAATATTGAGGAGGAAGAAGAAGAACTAGCAAGAAGGGAGAGAGGGGGGTGCGCCCATGGCATAAATTCCAATAATTTTCTTCATGAAAATTGATAAAAATGAAACAAGAGACATTAAATACTAAACTCTAGACCTAGCCAAAGGACCTAGGATACCCTTGGTCAAGGGGGTATAATGGGGAAATGGGGGACAAGGTGGATTAAAATAATCCCACAAGGGGACAAAAGAGGGGGCGCCCCTCTCTCCAAGTCAACAAAATGGACTAGGTGTATTTTAATCCCGTTGGACCACATTAATTCTCCGTTGGACCAAAATAAATCAAAAATACAAATACATGGTCAATTATTCTCCCATTGGCCCAATATTAAAACCCAAAATAATACAAACCAAAATACATCCCAAATACATGCCAAATACACACCAAATATGACCAAATACGTATAAAATAAAAATACATATAAAATAATGCACTGAAGTATCAAGGCTCCGGTGGAGACTCCAGACTATCCCCCAGCCACAAAGAGGTCGGTGTCGACCAAGTCGTGCTGCGTGTCCGGTACCGACGGCTCGCTGAGTTGAGCCGTACTTTGGCTCTGGTGTCCTCACCACTTCACTCATGCAGGTAGCCTGTTCATTCATATGGTTGGAATCTCATGAGTGTTAAACAGGAGGACGGTGAGCTAGAAGGGGAGGGGATGAATAGATCACCGTTTAAAAAATTTGTCCGAGCCGAGGAAATCTTAGAAGATGAGATTGGCTAGGAGGACTGACAATATGTAAAATAATCCGAAACCTTAACCAAGATAAAGCAGGTCACGAGCGCAGAATATATATCACTCAGAATTTCATCAGCACATATGCACAAGCACTAAGCGAGCAGTCAGACCAAGATTTCTATCATCAACACTCACACTTACTTCATGAAGCCAGACAAAAGCATAAAGGAAATAGATGCGCACAACCACACCATGGAGAACAAGAGGTTTAGATGGTTCAGTCTACAACCTGCAGACTTACGTCCATCCCTCACTCAAGGCAGAGTGAGGCTTCCCTTTCACAAGAAAGAACCGCAGACTCAGTCTGCCAACAACACGCTGATGCACAGCTTGGGGATCGAAATCCCTACAGACGCTTAACTCACAGCTTGCACCCAGGTCTCACACCACAAGACCTGACCCGGAGATAACTCTCCCTTCCTCTTAGACAAGAGGGAACCCAGCAGTGACCCACCCTCACTGCAATTCAGAGACGTTGTCTCTCTTCTCCTCCTCAGCTGGAGGGAAGAACCCAGGTAGCCTTCTCACTACCTGAACACAAAACCCCAGAGAACTCCTCCCTTCCTCTGATCTAAATCAGAGGGATGCCACACTGCGACCTAGAGGATTCACCTCTCTTCCTCTACACCTAGAGGGAACGAAAACAGAGTATCAGAATTTTAGAACGAACAAAAGAAGACATAAAGAAATATTGAAAGACAATCGAACAGAGAAACAATGTAGCTTCTTAAAGAAGCATAGACAAAACGTAGCAGAAAACCATCCTCTCCTTCATCACTCTCTCTCTTCCAGGTACGCTCAACGAATGGATCATGATGGCTTCTCCTCTCCTTCCTCTCACTCTGGCCTCACCCTTTTTCTTGTGGCTTCGGCAGCCTTTTCAGGGGCAGAAACCTTCCTCTATATATCCAGACTCACGAGAGACTGAGGGTGTGGGAGACACGCGCGAAGAAGATGCTTCCAGATGAGCCGAGCCACGTGTTAGATGATTATTCCCTCAAATCACGTGCTCACATGATTGGAATAAAGTTCCAATTTGTCTTTAAGTCCCTGTAAGGTTTCAGAGAACATTCAGTCACTCTCAGAAATATTCAAGTCATGCGTTTATTCACACAAGTTACACGGAACTTTTCAAAGGACTGAAGAATGCGTCAACGCACTAAAGCCAAGGCGTTAACGTAATGGATATAATGGAGAACAGGTCCCTTGACAAAACACACTAATGCGTCAACGCATTAGTGACAGCGTCGACGCGTCTGCTTGGTTGCTGATCATAAGACCTTGGGTCATAAGCTCAAGGCGTCGACGCTTCCATCGTGCAGCGTCGCCTCAGCTCCTTAGGCGAGACGCTCAAGCCCTTGGCAACAAGCCAATGCGTCAACGCATCAGGTGACAGCGTCGACATAGTGAACACGACAGCAAGTGAAAGACGCACAATTGCGTCTGCGCAGCCAGCCAAGTGCGTTAACGCACTGAAGGCACGGAACCCATATAAATGAAGACAAACAGATACGAGCTAATGAGTGAACAAGTTGGAGAAGCATTTAATCAAAAGAGCATGATGAAAGACATTTTAATCAGAAGATGTGCATGCAAGTAATTTGATTCATAGTGTTAGTCATCATCAAAACTACATAGATTCAACAATCTCCCCCTTTTTGATGATGGCAACACCATGAGTCAAATTCAGTGAAAGAGGAAACATCAACCTAAAACAGTCTCATTAGCAACAGCAATAGTTCTTGATAAAATAGCAATGGTGACCTCTCAAAATCTGAACTCTCAGCACTCATTATCTTTTACCCAAAAGAAACCCCAAAAACTTCCTTTTCACTAGCTCAACCTCCTCCTTACAACCTCTTCACTCCCCCTTTCAACCTTCTCCCCCTTTGACATCATCAAAACAGAAGAGAAAGAGAGCAGTTGACACTGGATTGATGAGAAAAGATGGAGAGAGTTCCAACAGTAGAAACTCAGTGTCAAATCTTAGATGCTTAAGCGGGGCTTTAACGTCAGTGAAGAATCTTAGAGTTCTGGTAAGAGAAGGAGATTCAGAAGAAGCTTGAAGTTTATCAACTTACGATGAATGTGAGAGAAGAGCAAGTGTCAACAAATATGACTGAGGTAGCTTTTAAGGCTCGTCAAAAGGACAACACGAATTTGAACCATGAAAACAGCCTGTAGGCGCTGAGGACAAACATTCCAAGGAGAGAAAGCACTGTTGTAAAGTGTATTTCGCCAGTTACACCTTTGACATTAAGTATGCACCTTGGTCAGAGGCCAGCATCCTCAGTTACTCATTGTAAGAGCCTCATACCTTCTTAGTTAGAGAATAGAGATAGTGACTATTGGTTTTTACATGAGGAGACACCTTGATCAGAGGCCAGAATCCCCCGTTACTCACCACATGGCATCATTGCTCTGCCAACCATAAATTTTGAATTGAATTTCTTTCTTTTGTGTTTGTTTATGAGAACTGATACTTCATTACTTAGAAAGTTCCCATTTCATTGATGGGATTCCTAGTTTCTCAGTATACAGTTTTAAACACTGATCAGTTTAACTAGCTCTTCAAGAAGGTTGTTTGAAGACAAAGCCAGGGAAATTACTCGTGGTCTTATCACGAAATCCAATGAAAAGCGTATAACAGAACCCATTTCATATGAGTCTAGTTTGTTCATCAGTCAGGAAACAAAGTAAGAGGATATACTTGTGAAGGTTAATCTTAGCCTCTTAAGACTTACTAGAAGAAGATTCTGGCTGGACTTTAATTGCACAAACTTAAGAATGTAGGAAATGAACGAGGTTCTACTAAAAAGGGATGCTCAAGATCAATTCTGACAATTAATCCAGCAACAACAACCATCTTTTAAACGTTTTTAATTAGTCAAGCTCCCCCTCTCTAGTAGCTCTATCTCCCATTCTACCCTGATAAACAGCAGAGAAACAGACCTGATACCTCTCAAATCTCACACCCGCTCCCCCTCACATAGTGACCCCATCAGAAAAAGTAAGACAGAACTATCACTAAAATCATGGAAAGACATAAAACTGAATTCATTGCCACAGATCAGTCAGAGTTTGTAAATACCAAGTTCTCTTCTTAATGAAGTGAATTTTTCACTATCTAAAGGTTTTGTAAAAATATCAGCAGTTTGATTTGCAGTCCCAACATGAATTAGTTCAAATGTTTTATTTACAATTTCATTTCTAATAAAGTGGTGCCTGATTTCAATGTGTTTTGTTCGTGAGTGTAAAACAGGATTCTTTGCAATGTTTATGGCACTCGTGTTGTCACAAAAAATGGGAGTGCATCCTGTCTCTACTTGGTAATCCTGAAGCTGATGCTTAATCCAGATAACTTGAGTGCCACAGCTGCTTGCAGCCACGTATTCAGCCTCAGCAGTGGAAAGGGCCACTGAATGTTGTTTCTTTGAACTCCAAGAAACTAGGCATCCTCCTAAGAATTGGCAGTGGCCACTGGTGCTCTTCCTATCTGATTTGCATCCAGCAAAGTCTGCATCAGTGTATGCAACTAAATCTAATGTGCGAGAAGCAGGATACCATAATCCTAATGTGTGTGTGGCAGACAGATATCTAAAGATCCTTTTTACAGCATACAAATGAAGTTCAGTAGGCCTAGACTGATATCTTGCACATAAGCCAACACTGAATTGTATGTCTGGCCTAGAAGCTGTTAAGTACAAGAGGGATCCAATCATACCTCTGTAGAGTTTTTCATCCACTTGTTTACCTGACTCGTCTACATTAAGGGTCATGCTTGTGCTCATTGGGGTGGATATTTGCTTCAGGTTAGTCATTCCAAACCTTTTTAGGATATCCAGCGTGTACTTGGTTTGGTGGAAGAAGCAGCCATCTGACATTTGATTTATCTGTAAGCCAAGAAAATAAGTCAGTTCTCAAACTAAGCTCATCTCAAATTCAGCTGACATAAGTTGTGAAAATTCATTACATAGTTCAGGATTTGTTGATCCAAAGATGATGTCATCTACGTATACCTGAACTATGATGAGATCTTGTCTTGAATTCTTAGTGAATAAAGTTTGGTCAACATTACCTCTGTTATATCCTTTATTCAATAAGAAATTGGTCAGCCTGTCATACCAGGCCCGAGGAGCCTGCTTTAGTCCATAAAGAGCTTTGTTTAACCTGAAAACTTGATCAGGTTTAGTCGAAAACTGAAAGCCAGGAGGTTGTTCAACATAAACTTCTTCTTTTAGAATTCCATTCAAGAAAGCACTCTTAACATCCATTTGTTGAAGTTTTATGTTGTTTGAATAAGCAAATGCTAATAGAATTCTGATAGCCTCCATTCTAGCTACTGGAGCAAATGATTCATCAAAGTCCACTCCATACTCCTGACTGCAGCCTTTAGCTACAAGTCTAGCTTTATTCCTAGAGATGACACCTTCTACATTCAGTTTGTTCTTAAAAACCCATTTTGTTCCTATTACATTGAAATTTTCAGGTCTAGATACAAGTTCCCATACATTGTTTCTATGAAATTGCCCTAGTTCTTCACACATGGCAGTTACCCAATTCTCATCACTTAAGGCTTCTTCAATGGTCTTAGGCTCAATTTGAGAAACTAAAGCAATTAAGTCCTGATTCTGAACATTTCTGAAATGGGATCTTGTCCTAGGGGGATCATGAAGACTACCAATAATATTGGTTACATGGTGGTCTTTTAAAACTCTGACATTTGTTGAGGACTCACCTTGTTCGGCTGTACTTACTGGGTTCAGATCAGTGGGTTCTTCAGCCGGTTGTACTTCCTCCTCTTGCATTTGATTCAGGAACTCTCCATCATGACTTGTAGACCTGTTATCATCATTTAGACTATTAGAGATTTTTGTTTCATTAAAAATAACATGAGGGGTTTCCTCTATAGTTCTATCAGTTTTATTAAAGACCCTGAAGGCCCTAGATGTTTCAGAGTATCCTAGGAATATTCCCGGAATACTTATAGCATCAAATTTATCTAAGTCTCTCTTGTTGTTATTGTGAATAAAGCATTTTGAACCAAAAAATTTGAAATATGAGACATTAGGCCTCTTACCTTTCAGGAGTTCATATGGTGTTTTCTTATGTATGGGTCTTACCAAAGCTCTATTTAGTATATAGCAGGCAGTGTTTACCGCTTCTGCCCCAAAACTCTTCGGTAGCTGACTCTCCATTAGTAATGTTCTTGCCATTTCCACTATTGTCCTATTCCTTCTCTCCACAATTCCATTCTGCTCTGGGGTCCTGGGAGAAGAAAATTTGTGAGTCAGTCCCTCCTTGTCACAAAAACTAGAAAATGAGGAGTTCTCAAACTCTCCTCCATGATCTGATTGGATAACAGTGATCTTGTGGCCTACAATTTTTTGCTTATTAAAAAAATGTTCAAATTTTTGAAAAGCATCACTCTTATTAGCCAAGAAAAACAACCATGCAAATCTAGAGTAGTCATCGACAATGACAAAACCAAATCTCTTACCATTTAGGCTCTGGGTTCTGGTAGGACCAAAGAGATCCATGTGCAAGTCTTCCACAAGCTTGTTTGACAAGCTCTCAGTCCTTATTTTAAAAGAAGCTCGGGTTTGCTTGCCTAGAGCACAGGCATCGCAAGGCTTAGAGAATGATTTGAACTTCAAGCTAGGCATGCCTCTAACTAAGTCAAATTTAGCTAATTTATGCAAGGTGTTAAAGCTAGCATGACCTAGTCGCCTATGCCAGTCAAACATGTTATTCTCTGAATCAGCAGAGAGACACAGATTAGACTCAGACTCAACATCAAGATCCACAATATAGACATTATTAACTCTATTTGCAATGAACTTTATTTTATCGGAGTTTGGTTCTAAAATTTTGCAAGCATGCTCATCAAAGAGGACCTTGTGACCCTTGTCACATAACTGACTAATACTCAATAAATTGTGTTGCAGACCTTCGACCAACAATACCTTTTCAACAGAGTTGGAGGTTTTCTTACCGATGGTTCCGGTCCCAATTATTTGGCCTTTGTTTTTACCTCCAAACTTGACTGTCCCTTCTGCTTTCAATTCAAGCTTGCTGAACTTTCTTTGATCCCCTGTCATGTGCCTCGAGCAGCCACTGTCGAGATACCACTTGTTGTTCTCGGCTGCTAGGCTCACCTGCACAATAACAATTTAAGTAGTGTGCTTTGGAGCCCAAGGTAAGTTGGGTCCAAAAATACCGCTCAAATGATTAAGCACAGTTTTGGGGATCCAGATCTGCTTCACCCCTTTTTTCTTTCTGTGCTGAGAATTGACAGTTTTGCTATTGATGTGCATTTCAGTTGTTTCCTTTTGTTTCTCAAGGTGTGTCCAGTTTCTGTTGATAAAAGCTTGGGTCCCAGCCAGACCACAATTTCTAAACTGTCTAGTTGAAGACATTTTATTGACAGTATTCTGTGTGTAGTTAGACCTTCCCATGTTTCTTTTCAAATAGCCCATTCTTTTATTAAAGTCATAGTTGTTGAGTTGACAGGCACCTTGTTTCTGGTGCGTGGGCTTGTTGAATTCCTTAAAGACATTTTTTTCCAAAATCATGCTGTTGTTTATGGATGTTCTTTTGTTGTTCAGTACTTTTGGAACTGGATGGGATGTCTAGTTTCTCTTTTCCTTTCTCAGTTCAAAATGTGGTGGTTTTTATCCCAAATGCTTTTTTCTTATTTGGGTTGAAACCCAAACCTTCTCTGTTAAAGTTTAATTTGGTGCCTAACAAGGCGTTCAAATTGCTTTCTCCCAAAACAAACCTCTCAAGAGTTTTCTTCTTATCTTCCAACTCCTTTCGCAGAGATATGTTGTTTTCCAGCAATTCATCATTGACCTTTATAACAGCTTCATACCCTTCCTTGATTAAGTCATTTTGTCTCAGGTTTTCTTCAGTATGTTGATTGGTTTCATCAAGCTATTTTCTAAATTTTTTAAGTTCATCCTTAAAAAGATTATTCTCATTTCTTACATTCTCCATCTGAGCTAATTCAGCTACCAGTTTGGAATTTTCTATCTTGACGAGTTCTTGTTCTTCATTAACCATATTGAGTTTGCGTTTGATGACTCTATGTTCTTTAGCTAAGGCATTGTACATATCTAGCAGTTCACCATATTTCTCTTCCCAGTCATCAATAGAGTAAGTTACAAAGGGATTGGTTACCTCATTTTCCTCGTCGACCATCAGACATACTCCTTCAGTCTCCTTTCCTGAGGAATTAGTCTCTGAGTCTTCTTCTTCATCGCTCCAAGTGCATACCATAGCTTTTGGTTTTTTCTTGTACACTTTGGAGCCTTTCTTGTGGTAGTCCGGTGTCTTCTTCTAAAGCTCAGGGCAATCTTGCTTCATGTGCCCAAAGTTCCTCCAATGATAACACATCACACCTTCAGCATTCCTATCCTTGTCATTGCCATTGTTCGGATATTTACCTGATGAGTAGTTTCTTCTTTTCCTATATGAATTTCCCTGCATTTTCAGGAATTTCCTGAACTGACATGTGAGCAGTACTTTTTCACTTCTGTCAAGGTCGGGAATTCCATTAGACTCTCTGCTGCTGCTGCTGCTGCTACTGCTGCTGTGTCGTTCAACTTTAAGAGCAACATTCTTGCCCCTTCTGTCATTTCCTTCTCCTATTTTCTTGAGATTTATCTCATAGGTTATAAGAGACCCTATGAGTTCAGTGACGGTCATGGTTGTTAAATCCTTTGATTCCTCTATCACAGTAGCTTTTGTGGTGAGGACACACGGCGCTATCCTCGACGGAGCACCCGGCACACCGCTACCTCCTTGTGGCTCGGCGACGGCGGCACCTTCTAGTTATCTTTTCATCATGTTTAGGCCATGTTGGGCCTCAGTCTGGACTTGCTCAGGCCTTGTGGGCCTTGTCTTTTGGTCCCTGCGTGGACATCTTATTGTTTGGGCACTTATTGGGCCATATAGTGGCCAATTGGGTTGCTTTGTGGGGTAATGGATCTTGTTATTGGGTCAGGGGCTTATTGGGGCTTGAAGCCCACTTAAAAGAGGCCCATTAGGGTTTAGGGGGCGGCCCCCTCCCCATCTAGAGGAGGAGGAGGCAGCCGCCCCCCCCCCCTTCCTAGTTCTACTAGGGAAGGTGGGGGGCGCTCCCCTCTCCCTTCCCCTTTTCCCCTCTCCTCCTTTCCCCAACTCCACCCCTTCCTTATCCCACTTAGATTCCTTTCCTATTTTCAAAGCTTGCTGAAATTTGGGCCGCCTTTCTCTCCTTGGAGCTGGGCGCACCCCTCCCTTCTAGTTAGATTAGGGTTTTCCCATCCCCTATAAGTAGTTCTCACCTTGTACCGATTACAGTTTACACATGAATTTGAATACAAGTGAGTATTGTGCAAAGCTTTTTGCGCCCTTCTCTCTCTCCCTCTTTCTGCTCCTGCGACGGGAGAACGGCGGGGTGTGACGCCTCAGCCCTCGGTGGACTCCGGGGTTCCCTCTTATCCTCATCTTCTTCCTCAACGGTTCGTGTTCGTGATTCCAGATTTCTGCCCCGACTTGTAGCAGAGCTCGCGCCCCCTTCCTGGACGAGTTTTGCCACGACCTATTTTCTGGAGATACGTCTGCGGATCAGCTTCGCGTCGGCGCCCATTTTGCATCAATCGGAGATCGGCACTGCCCGTACCGATTTTCTCCGCCGACCTGCGCCAGCACCACTTTCTCTGCTCGCCCATCAGGGAGGCCCTGATTGCGAATTTTCCCCAGGCCTCCACGCTGCGTCTTTTGCCCTGGTTTCTTCAGGGTTCGTAGATCTCCGAGTCAACTTTCCAACGCCGCCGACGGCGTCGCGTTTCGACATCGTCACCGTCCGTGGCGGTCGATCTCGTGGGGTTGCGCCAGCGCGTCTGCCCAGTCCGCCCAGCGAACCAGCCCCGACTTTCAGCGACTCCTGCGGCTCGCACCGGCGTCGTCTGCCAGCGCCATTTGGCCGAGGGCGATCTCTGCCAGTCAGCTTTCACCCCCAACCGGCCCGGACTTGTTCGGGCACCAGAAGGCCGATTTCCAGATTTTACCGTCGGCGAGCGCAGTTCTGCGCCCACAGAACCTGATCTGACCTTCAGCAGCACCCACGGTCACCACCGGCGGATCCAGCGCGCCCCCTTTGGCCGGAGCGTTCCTCCAACAGTCAGCGACGCGTCCTCTCTGACGGTGCCTCAAACGGGCGTCGTATCAGCCCGTGAGACCCCCCCTCCGCCCAGGCGCGCGCGACACCGGTTTCTGCAGCGTTGCACCCGAACCTCCTCGTGGCCGACCCGTCACCGAGTGCAGCCCGTCAACCCGTGTCCGGCAGCCCCGAACGTATTGGTTGTAGCCTTTTACCTCCCTGCGAGGAGTGGGCCGTTATTGGGTTGTATTTTATTGACCTCTGGTGTATCGGGGTTGTTGGTTCACGGCCGGGGTTCCTTCCCCACGCCTAGGCGTGGAGGTACGCGCTCCGACTCCCCTCCTTTTGCTTGCTCTTTTAGTATGTGATTGATTATGCCGCGTGAGAGAGGGTAGGTGCCTAGCCACTTATTGCCATCACCGCGGATCGTGAGTGAGAGCATCCATCCCTAGCACTAGTCGAGCACCGAGCTAGGACTCGACTCCCCTTGTCTTTGGAGGTCGACTATACGCCTAGACACGTGCGCTTCCCTCCTTGGGACGGCCGAGGTCGGAGTTTCTGTTGAGAGACGTCCCTCATTCTGTGGGATATCACGGTGGTCAGCCACTTGGCGACCCTTGAGCGTGCTACTGCCGGCCTCAGTTAGAGTCTTTTGTGAGTCTTAGTCCGTGTCGGTCCCCGTCCCGCGTCATTTTGTGTGCCACGCTGGAGTCAAGGATCTTAAGATCTTCCTGACTATATCCCCTTCAGATATTTCCTTTCCAAATCCCTTGAGCCTGTTTGTGATCAGTGACAGCCTAGCGTACATATCAGTCACGCTCTCCTCTGACTTCATCTTGAATAATTCATACTCAGAGGTTAGGTAGTTTACCTTGGTAGCTCTGACCTGAGAGGTACCCTCGTAAATCAGCGCTAGTTCATCCCACATCTTCTTAGCTGTCTTGCACGCCGAAATTCGGGCATATTCTTCAGGGTGAACTGCGCACTGGATGATGTTGAGCGCAGACCAGTTCAGTCCGGATAATTTGACTTGTTCTTCAGACCACATCTCCTCATTCGGAGGTAAATCATAAGGTCCAGTTGTAATGACTCTCCACAGCTTGTGGCTCTGAAATCGGATGAAAACTTCCATCCTATTTTTCCAAAAGAAATAATTAGAACCATCAAAATATGGGGCACGAAAGATTGACTGTCCTTCAGCTATGTAGCTGCGAGGACCACTGGTTCCAGGATTACCCTGGTCGTTGGACCACATCCCGGGTAAACCCGCTCTGATACCAACTGTTAAACAGGAGGACGGTGAGCTAGAAGGGGAGGGGATGAATAGATTACCGTTTAAAAAAAATTTCCGAGCCGAGAAAATCTTAGAAGATGAGATTGGCTAGGACGACTGACAATATGTAAAATAATCCGAAATCTTAACCAAGATAAAGCAGGTCACGAGCGCAGAATATATATCACTCAGAATTTCATCAGCACATATGCACAAGCACTAAGCGAGCAGTCAGACCAAAATTTCGATCATCAACACTCACACTTACTTCATGAAGCCAGACAGAAGCATAAAGGAAATAGATGTGCACACCCACACCATGGAGAACAAGAGGTTTAGATGGTTCAGTCTGCAACCTACAGACTTACGTCCATCCCTCACTCAAGGCAGAGTGATGCTTCCCTTTCACAAGAAAGAACCGCAGACTCAGTCTGCCAACAACACGCTGATCCACAGCTTGGGGATCGAAATCCCTACAAACGCTGAACTCACAGCTTGCACCCAGGTCTCACACCACAAGACCTGACCCGGAGATAACTCTCCCTTCCTCTTAGACAAGAGGGAACCCAGCAGTGACCCACCCTCACTGCAATTCAGAGACGCTGTCTCTCTTCCTCCTCAGCCGGAAGGAAGAACCCAGGTAGCCTTCTCACTACCTGAACACAAAACCCCGGAGAACTCCTCCCTTCCTATGATCTAAATCAGAGGGATGCCACACTGCGACCCAGAGGATTCACCTCTCTTCCTCTACACCTAGAGGGAACAAAAACAGAGTATCGGAATTTTAAAACGAACAAAAGAAGACATAAAGAAATATTGAAAGACAATCGAACGGAGAAACAACGTAGCTTCTTAAAGAAGCATAGACTAAACGTAGCAGAAAACCATCCTCTCCTTCATCACTCTCTCTCTTCCAGGTACGCTCAACGAATGGATCAGGATGGCTTCTCCTCTCCTTCCTCTCGCTCTGGCCTCACCCTTTTTCTTGTGGCTTCGGCAGCCTTTTCAGGGGCAGAAACCTTCCTCTATATATCCAGACTCACGAGAGACTGAGGGTGTGGGAGACACGCGCGAAGAAGATGCTTCCAGATGAGCCGAGCAACGTGTTAGCCGATTATTCCCTCAAATCACGTGCTCACATGATTGGAATAAAGTTCCAATTTGTCTTTAAGTCCCTGTAAGGTTTCAGAGAACATTCAGTCACTCTCAGAAATATTCAAGTCATGCGTTTATTCACACAGGTTGCACGGAACTTTTCAAAGGACTGAAGAACGCGTCAATGCACTAAAGCCAAGGCGTTAACGCAATGGATATAATGGAGAATAGGTCCCTTGACAAAACACACTAATGCGTCAACGCATTAGTGACAGCGTCGACACGTCTGCTTGGTTGTTGATCATAAGACCTTGGGTCATAAGCTCAAGGCGTCGATGCTTCCATCGTGCAGCGTCGCCTCAGCTCCTTAGGCAAGACGCTCAAGCCCTTGGCAACAAGCAATGCGTCAACGCATCAGGTGACAGCGTCGACACAGTGAATACGATAGCAAGCGAAAGACGCACAATTGCGTCTACGCAGCCAGCCAAGTGCGTCAACGCACTAAAGGCACAGAACCCATATAAATGAAGACAAACAGATACGAGCTAATGAGTGAACAAGTTGGAGAAGCATTTAATCAGAAGAGCATGATGAAAGACATTTTAATCAGAAGATGTGCATGCAAGTAATTTGATTCATAGTGTTAGTCATCATCAAAACTATAGAGATTCAACAATGAGATCTCTGCAGACTAGTGCAACAGATCTCCCTTGGCTCTGAACTTCTTCTGAAGGAGTGTCGACCTCACTGTATAGTGGTGTCGACCTCGGCTGTCAATACATTATGCTTTGCCATTTCCATTTGAGCTATTCCCTTTTATCCGTTGTGCATTGTGCCTAAAGTAGTCCATTTGTATTATAAGCAGTGGGTTCTGTTTTATGTAGCTAAGATTTTAATTGGGCGATTATTTTAGAAAGGATCTATTCAACCCCCCTTATAGATCCATTGCACCCCTTGGGACCAAACAATTGGTATCAGAGCCTAGCTCTGTGTTACCCAGATCCAACGATCTGCACAGAAAGATCCCTGTGCGCTTGTCGTTGTTTAATTCCTTGAACCATGTTTGAGGAGTGCGTGCCAATGTTTGATGGCTTCAACTTCTCTACCTGGTTAGCCAAGATGTGCAAGTTTGTGATTTCTGCTGATCCAAATCTATGGACCGTAATTTCGCATGGGCCACATAAATTGCCTAAGTAGAAGTCCATATGGACTGAGGATCATGAATTGAAAAACAAAGAGAACATCAAGGCTCTACAAATGATTAAAGCTGCCTTGAGTTTTACTATCCTTCCTTATCTTCATGCAGCTCTGCCAAAGAAATCTTGGATGATCTAACTGCCACCTATCAAAAGGAGAATCACAAATGCATGACGGCCAAAGAAAGTGATCAAAGAAGCAATGAAGAATGTGAAGAGGTAAGATCTATCTTTGAGAACTTCTCCATGGAAGATTGATAAAATGTTTATGCTAAATTGCTTAACATGTATGAAAAATCAAGAAAATAGAATAAATCTTTGAACAAGAACTTAAATCATTCAGCTCACATTGATTCTGATAATGAAGGCTTGAAAGCCTTGAAATCTAAAAATGAAGATCTTAGAAATCAAATTGAAAAAGTAAAAAAGAAATTTAAAAATCTTGAGGAAGAAAACAATTTCATTCTTGGAAAATTGGAAGTTGTTGAGGTTGTAAATGCTGAACTTCAAGAAAATCTTAAAAAATCTGAAACTCAAAATAGAAAACTAAGAAAAAAGGGTGAAAGCACATGTTCTCATAATTCTGGTTGTTTTGAGTGTTATTTTGTGAGGGAATTGAATGAAGATCTCCACTCAGATCTTGAATGGCAGAAAGTCCTAATTGCTTCCTTAAGAGAAGAAAATAAAGACTTATTTGAAAAGAAATTAGAACTTGAACAAGTTGAGGAGGAACTCGAAGAGAAATTAAGTTCAACACCCAATGTTGAAAAATATGTTGAGGAAATATAAAATCTGAAAGAACAAAACATGAAACTCATTGAACTGAACACGGCTATGGCCAATAGATTGCTCTCTCTTGAGAAAGGAAAATCTATCATGGATAAAGCAGACTCAGAAAAACTGGAAAAATTGGAAAGGGAGAAGGAAAATTTTAAAATTGTCAATAAAATGTTGAATGAGAAGGTAGCTTCTCATGAAGAAGAAATAGCCAGCTACGAGCTTCACATTTCAAACCTTGAGTCTAAAATTTCTAAATTAAACAACTCCCTAGCTAAATTTGTAACTGGAAAGGATAACTTAGATAAACTTCTGGGGAGTAAGGTGAACCTCCAAAGAGAGGGACTAGGCTACAACCCAGTGAACAAAAAGAATTTTGAAAATAAACTCTACACATCCTTTATGTGTAGTTCTGAATCAACCAGTAGCTCAAACCCATCCTTGTTTTAGTTCACTGCCCAGAATAGTCAGAAGCAACCTGCTACTCAGAAAAATCAGAACCAAATTAAAAAATTGAAAAAAGGGTAATAATTTGCAGAACAAGCCCAAGAATTTTTCTACTACCACTATGCATCCTGTACACAAATCTCCTGGACATTCACATGCACACACCAAGAGAATTTCTTGTCATTATTATGATAAAATTGGGCATATAATGCATGACTGTCGTGCTTTGAAGAATGATGAATTCAGAACCATGTAAGAATAGAAGAAATAATGCAGAAAGTAATGGCAAGGGACAGGTCAACACTGGGAGAAAGCATGCTCAGCACGCTTATGTTTAGAAGCCCAGGTATGACCCAATGCGTCGACGCACTCAACACGTCAGGTCGACGCACCCTAAGGGTGCCAGATGAAATCATCCTCCTTCTTGCTTCCACTGTGGAAAAATTGGCCATACAGCTAAGGATTGTTGGCATCTGAAAGGAAGAACCCACTCTCATGCCAAAAAGGTTAATTTCCATGCTCATTCCTAAAAACTCAATGCTCAAGCTCACAAGAGAAATGGGGATAATCATGTGTGCTGCTTCTATTACGGTGAGTATGGTCATATGTTTGATAATTTCCATTGGGTGAGAAGTGATGAACTCATTACAGCAAAGAAAAGGAACTCACATGTCAAAAGTGCTGCTAACCATCAAGGACCCAAGGCAACTTGGGTACCTTAAAATTCCAAATAAGAATTTGGGTGCAGGGTGACTTGGAGTGAACAAAAGATTAGCTAAAAATCAAAGCTCAAGGCACATGTTTGTAAATAAATTTTTTGTTGATGTTAATTTTGCATGTTAGATTTATTTGATAGTTATAGTAGTTAAGTCTTTTCTTTGCCTACAATAAATTATTCACACTTGGAAGATTCCTTGCCGATTTGTTGTAAACCTCTTCTTGATTGATCATGAATAATCTGCTATGATGAGAGGATGTAGAAAGTAATGAGTTGCCTGCAAGTTTGTGCTACTTCCAGTTTTGCAGCGTAATGGATTTCTTGTTTATCATTATTCAGCATTGTTTTGATGATACTTGTCATGGCTGCATTTGATCCAACTCATCATTCATGTGGACACACAACCTGTTGTTTTGTTGTCATAACTTTCAAAAGCTTTGGACAAAGGAGGAGTCTAAGAGTCTGCACTTCAAAGTGTTTGCACATCTGTTTAAGAATACATTGTAATCTTCCTGAGTCTGCATCTGAATGTGCATTTTGAATATCATCTTGTGGTCTCATGCATTTCAATGCATATAAAGTTAAAGGACCCAACAACTGGCTCCTTGCTCTGCATAGTAGAATTTGCTCCACCATCATGTCATGACCCCCTTGGTATATAAAATGGGGATTTGTGGAAGGATGGATCAAGTCTAATGGGAAACTATCACAATGTGTGAGAGGATCCTTGGATCAAGTTCTCCACTCGGTATCATGGGTCAAACATACATGTAGGTCATAGGTTGCATACTCCATTGTCATGTCTCATAAGGCGTTTAGAAATCCCATGCACAAGTTAAGGGGGAGTCATCATGCTTACTTAATTTGAAATGTGTAAATCTATTGAAATCTCCCTTGTTGTTGTTCAGATCGACCTTTGATCAACTCAGGTCGACACCATGGTTGATTCATCTTGAAAATTTCTTTCTGGCTGAGCTCAGTGCCTCAACACCATGAGATGCCAATGTCGACACTCCTTCATCTGCTGATGATATTCACTTATCGTATCTAAGCTCACTGCATATCCTCAGGGGAAGTGTTCAGTGCCTACTTCCATTCATCTACCCAAGTGCATTCCATGCCTTCTTCAGCCCCGCATCCTGATTATGAATTATTGTGTCTCATTTTGGGTCTAAAATGCCTTGATTTCTCTGAACCTTCCTGGATGTCTGAAACTCTGCCATCCTTGTATGATCAAATGTCTGATCCTTGATTCCTTGAAGGCCTTGAACTCCTTGGAGGATTTTTTATCTGTCGTAAAGTTCACTTATCAGAGTAAATCCTTAAGAGGAATATTCTTTCATAGTGTTCTGCAGTACTACCCTGAACATGAAAGCTATTGGTTTAAATTTAATGATTTCTTGAGCTTTAAAGTTTAATGGTCTTGAAAGTGACTGTATTCAGACTTAATGGACCTAAACCAGTTTTTCATGTTTTGACTTGTTACGCCTTCTTAAATCTGAAAGTTTATTTTAACTACAAAGGCTTCATTGATTGAGTAACTTCATTCTAGTATTATTTTTAAACATTCGTCAAATCTGAAGTTTTAAAAAAAAGGGGGGCTACAATGAAAGCAATGAACTTCAGCCATGCTGAGTAACTAGAGATATTGGCATCTGATAAACGTATATCCTTATGTAAAAAGGTGTATGCTGAGTTCTGTGCTCTAAGGCAGAGCAATGGCATTAGATTCACTGAGAAACGAAGTCCCTTCACCAAAGAAGTGGAGAAGACAAAGTCATGAAGTGCCATGCTACCTCTGTTCTAAATTGAAGCAAAAAGGTAAGCTACACTGAGTAACTGGGGGTGATGGCGTCTAATCAACATGCACTCTCACGTCAAAAGGTGCATGCTTCACTTGACTACTCATAAAAGCAATAACAGTTGGTATTCGACAATGGTTTCAAAATGAAAAATCTGCATCTGTAGTGCTCATGAATAAAATCAGAAACGTCTAGGTGTTTAACCTCAATACTTCTTTTGTGGCTTTCAAAAGGGCTTTTGGAATTGAATGAGTAGGATGAAAAGAGGTTAATTTGGTCTATATATCTATCTCTGGTTCATTTCTATTAATGTTGAATGCAAATATTTTTAAAATGCTATTTTTTGAGAAACTCAGAATTCATCAGTTTTAAACCAACTTGAATATAAGGACTTTATCATTTTACTTCTATAAGTGAAGATTCTAAAAAATCTATAACTCTGCATTTATGAACTTGGCTTCAAGATGAAGAACATCCACCTTATCATTCTGGGATCTGTGCCTCAAAATATTCCAAGTTTCAACCCCAAGTGTTGACTCCTTGCATCCAGACTTCTGTCTCGTTGGCTTTTGTCCTTAAGATAATTTGGCCTCTTAATGCTCTTGCTCCTATGCTATCTGCTTTCTCTGAACAATCTGTATAGACTCTCCTCGCTGCCATGAAAGCATCACCATTCCCAACAATTGGCATTATCTCTTTAAAGCATTTGGTTTCAATTCTTCATGTATTTGGTTGGTTCACCATTTCCTTCCTCCATGCATTGCATAGAAAACCTTAAAAATCTGAATATCAGAAAACCAAAATTTTTGAAAAACATGAAAATCAAATATGTTTTATGGCTGCAGAATTGCTCTCTGATTGCATCTTCCTGCTATGATCAATGTCCTGCATATATTTGTCTCTCATGTTTCAGCCTGTGTTGCCTAGCTATGACTTCATGGCCTCCAATGTCACCCTGTGTGAACTATTCATGCCAAGCTAAGGGACTGAACAATTGGTATCATGGTCTTTAGAACCATGCTTGTATTAATAGAGAACCCAACAATCTGCTCCTTCATTAGGTTGCTTCAGAACTCACGGTCTTTAACAAGTTGTATGATATGCTTACACCATGCTTGTTATCTGCATTTGAACATTTATGACCCCATGTGCTCATCTTCTATTTTAGTAATTGGCTTAGACTTATGCCCTCTTTGCTGATGGCAAAGGGGGAGAGATGTCTTGATGAGTCTGCATCTATTCAAAGGGGGAGAGAAGAGAGAAGCCTTGCTGAGTCATCATCTGTTTCATGATTCCATTTCTTAGGTGACTCATAAGGACGCATAGTTGCCATCAACAAAAAGGCAGAGAATGTTGGATATTTGTTATTTTGATGATGTCTGAGCTTTATTCACTTCTAGTCTATTGAATTGATTCAACTATGCTCTAATGTTCATGATAATGTTCTTGATGCTCCCAGGCTACGCTCATCATGAAAACACTCTCTTGTGTAAAGATCTCAGGATCAAAGAGTGACACTGTCAGATCAAGGCACCAAGTCCAAGTTGACTTGGGGAGCAACTGCAAGCAACAACAAGATAAACAACAAAAATGACAATTTTAATGAGAAACTTTGTACATGGTCCATCTAAGGTGAGAAGGGCTTTCCCCATATTGATATGAAGCTAAAAATATTTGGGAAATACTTCAAGGACAAGGAGCTATGCATATGGTGGAACTTGCTTGCAAAGGTTAAGCAGAACTTAAAAGACAGGTCGACCTCAGGCCTTCACAGAAGGAAGAAAAGCCCAAGCGGCACAAAGACAGGTTCACCTCACCTACACAAGAGGTCGACCTCAGGCTCTCACAGAAAGCATTATAAACACTCTTCTTCATGGCTGCCTCGACCTCACCGTTAGGAAGTGTTGACCTCACGATCGCAACCAGCATTCTAGGAAGCGGCCAACGCTAGTAGTGTCAACCTCACTGTAAGGAAGTGTCGACCTCCTGATCGCAACCAGCATTCTGGGAAGCGGCCAGCGCAAGCAGTGTCGACCTCACGATCGCAACTAGCACTCTAGGAAGCGGCCAGCGCAAGTAGTGTCGATCTCACTTCTACAGGAGGTCGACCTCATGATCTTCCAGAAGCCATTGTAATCACTCGTTCTCAAAGCAGTGTTGACCTCACCTCTTAGCAGGTCGACCTCATTGAAGAAGAATATCAAAGTATTCTGACAAATGTGTCCTTTCAAAAATGGTACAGCGGGCAGAAAGGTCCGATGTAAATGTTTAAAATACACAGATTTTGAGGTTTGGAGAAGATTTCTAGGACACACAAAGGTCCTTGTCATTAAAAGTCTCCATGGTAACTTCTTAATCCAAATATCTGTCAGTACAAAACCTTGGAAAAGGCTCTCTCACTACCAACTCTGTCACCTGTGCTAGCCAGCAAGGATTCTATATAGAAGGGAAAATATCCCTGGACAAAGGACGTCCTCTCTACTAATAGAAATTAAGGTTCTATGGGTTTCCTTGGTCAAACATCAATTGACTATTCCAGCAATTCAAAATTAGAGAACGTATTTTGGAGGGAAACTGCCCAGCTACTTGAGCGTATATATTGGACGCCCTTCCCTTGCATGGAGTTGCTGCTGGAGTTCCAAGTTGGCCTACTGAAAGAGCAGATCGTTGGAAAGAAAGAAAAAAGAAGAGAAAGGAGAAGGATCCAGCCAGCCAGCCCTAGTTCCTTTATAAAGAAACGAAAGGAGAGTGGAAGAGTAGCCCAGTCCTGGTTCAAGTTCAACGAGTGGTGAGAAAGGATCAAGAAGCTGAAAGGAGTGCAGCCCCTCCTTGCAGCGGGCCTGAGTTTGATAGAGCTTTAAGACTTCGATCTGAAGCCACCGTTGCGTTTTCCCCATATTAGGTTTTCTGGTTTTACTTCTGTATTTGCAATCTTTAAACCGTGGGGGTCCGGTGCTCTTGTGAGAGACCGAAAGTGTGGTTGCTACACTTGCAGGTTGTTGTTTTGTTTTGTATGTGTGTATGCATGTGTTGTGGATCTCATCCTTGTGTTTGCGTGTGTGTGTGTGTGTGTGTGGTGGATCTCATCCCCGTGTGTGTGTTTCTGGGGGTGGGGGGGTTGAGGATTTCATCCTTGTGTGTGGGATGAGGACTTCGTCCTCGTGTAGAGAAAGCCTCATCGGATTTGGTGAGGCGTAGACGTAGGTCTGCGGGTTAGTAGACTGAACCACCTTAAAAATTCCTTGTGCAATGGGGTGTGCCTTGTGTGATTAATCCATTTCTTCTTTCCCCCAATCACAGGACGAGCAGCAAAAAGGGTTTGTTCCTGGACTTTTTTATCAGCACTGACTTATGTATTTGTAGTTGCTTTTCCAACACACCCTTACACTGACTTCACTCATGCAGGTAGCCTGTTCATTCTTCTCATTGGAATCTCATGAGATCTCTACAGACTAGTGCAGCAAATCTCCCTTGGCTCTAAACTTGCTCTAAAGGAGTGTCGACCTCACTGTATAGTGGTGTCGACCTCGGTTGTCAGTACATTATGCTTTGGCGTTTCCATTTGAGCTATTCCCTTTTATTCCGCTGTGCAATGTGCCTAAAGTATTCCATTTGTATTATAAGCAGTGGGTTCTGTTTTATGTAGATAAGATTTTAATTGGGTCATTATTTTAGAAAGGATCGATTCAACCCCCCCTTCTAGATCTATTGCACCCCTTGGGACCCAACAACCTTTTGACTCGAACTACCTCACATCTTAGGTGAAATGTATATAGTTACTCAGTGGGTCTTGGCCATTGCTCTGCCATTCTCCTCATTTTACATAATTTTTACTGCATATTTCCCTCGGATTACCTCAAGACAAATTAATGTTTAAGGTCAATACTCATCTTAACTTCTTTCAACAAGGTAGGCCTTTTAATCTTTAACTTTCAAATCTAATGAAGATCTCTAGACACAATTTTTTTAGACCGTCTAAAGGTCAACAAACCTGTGTTAGGCCTTTCTCAAATTGATGTGGCACGACAAAGTATGCCATGATGCTCTTTGAACCTATATTTGCAAGCACATAGACAAATAATAATGAACTCAATTTTGGCGGAATTTCTCACACGACATTCACTCCACCCGAAGGTGACTCAGGGATAATAGTGAGGAACCGGGGAAGGACCTCATTATTCTAGGGTTTGACTATGCGAGGGCTGACCCGCTTGATGGGTTGGGACTCCCACGTTCGTGGGTGGCCAGCATGTCGAGGGTGTGGATTAGTGGGTGGCACTAGCAACTCTATCCGCGGTGGGATGCACACTTGAGTGGAACGGAGATCGGGTACTCACTCACTGTCCGACGGGTAGAAAGTTATGATACAAGACAAGCAAATTAAATGCCAGGAAGGGTAACCAAGTGCTCACCTGATCGATTTAAAGAAACTGATCTCAGCCAGAGACGAGGGCGAGTGGGGAAGCATGGGAATGCCACCAGCACCCTGCGTCGAAGAAGCTTGACTTGCGATATTCTGTTACAGTACTACACCTCACATAGAAGGGTTGATCATGGGGTGTGAATGAACTTAATTACAATCAAATTGTATCTCCACATAGGGAGGGGCTTTCAGCCGGCCAAGCGAGGGCTGGGGATTACGCGGGAACTGGTTCTATTTGGTCTGATCCTGTAGGACAGCAAGTTGATGTCGGAGGGGCGATGGGCTTCTCCGAGCGCTGTCGGAGGTGAGGTCAGTGCCAAAATTTTCCGAGAACGAGGTAGGAGCTTGCTGTGGGAGCCGTGGGTCACCCGGGGATCGATCAGGGTTGTTGCTGGTCCAGCTTCATGAATCGATTTGAGTCTGTCCTGTCTGGGCCAACAAGACAGCAGGGCGATGTCGGAGTCGCCACAGGCTTCTCTGGGCACTCATGGGGTGGGGCCGGAGTCGAACTGACCGAGGACGAAGGAGGAGCTTTTTGTAGGACCGTGGGACGATCGGGGGTTGGTCTTGGTGGAAGTAGGTCAGGCTTCACGGGCCAATCTGATTCTATCCAATCTGGTCAGCAGAACAACAAGAAGATGTTGGGGTCGCCACGTGCTTCACCGAGTGTTGCAGGAGGCAAGGCTGGAGCCGACGTGGCGGGTGACGAGTCTGCTTCGCTTCATTGAAGATGGGGATCCCAGACGAGGTCGGTGGTGGCCTCAAAGATCAGAAGAGTGGGGAAGGGTCCATCTTGTGCTCAGAGAAGACAGACTACGCGTGCTGGGGAAAACGGCCGGACGGGGGTACCCCGGTGGCCAAACGACTTCCTCCTTCCTGGTGTTGGAAGAAGACTCGTGGAAGATCACCGCGGTCGAAAGGAACACCATGAAGCTTGAAGGGGAGGCCGTGGGGCCCTCTTCAATTCGCCTCAGGTCGTATAACAACCTGGATAAATTATAGGAATAAAATTTCCTAAATAAATAAATAAATTCAACAAAGGCCCAACTCAAACAAAATAGAATATCCACACCACCACCATTGAGACCTAGCCGATATATAATTAAGGCCTTAATAAATATATATGTATACAAATGGGCCTTATGGGCTAGGTAAAGATATATATATATATAAATATACATATGTGCATAGACCTTTTTTTTTAAATCAAAAAACTCAAAACGTAATGAAAATATATATTGGGCCTTTAGCCCATAAACTTTTCCTCGCCAGCAAATGCATGGGATAGGTGTAAAAACCTCAAAACGTAACTTTTCCTCGCCAACAAATGCATGGGATAGGTATATATATATATATAGTGAAGGGGTATTTCTCAAAACACCCAAAACATTATCCTCTTCATGTTTGAAGCTTACTTTTGGATGGGATTTTAGGATTTTGAATCCAACCAGGAAGGTGGCCGCAGATTTGGTAGTGGAAGGTGTTGGATTAAGTGGATGGTCAAACTAGAGGGGGAGGGGGTGAATAGGTTGACCCTTTGAAATCTTTTGCGAAAAATCACAATCAACTTTTAAGTAGCAAAATACTAGTTCAAAATACAGTAAACAGAAGGTGTGGAGATCGAACCTAATCAATCATCTAGCGACACACAGATATTGCAAGAGACAGCAAACCACAAGAGAACACAGATTTTTATGGTGGTTTGGTCTCCCTGTGGAGACCTACGGCCACCCCTCACTAGATCAGTGAGTATCCCTGCTGAGCCTTACAGCTTTGCTAAATCGAGGAACAATCCCCTCGACAATGCTGACCACTACAGCTTGGTTAACAAGAGGAACACATCCTCTCAATCAGTTACCCACTGACAAACAGCTTGAGGGCGTACAAGCCCAAACCCCTTGACCCAGACGCACCCTGCTGGATCAAATCCCCTCCCTCTACTCAAACTAGTACGAGGGAGAATTACAGTAGTAAAGTTCAAGCTAAAATTAAAAAACAAGAAACGAAATCACTTGAAGATGGAAGAATGTGCCTCAGATCTATGATGGTGCCGATTCTCGAATCTCAAACATAGAAATCGGAGAGAAAAGGCTTCATCGATCAGTTGGCTTTCTCCTTCTGGATGGTAGATAATCTTGCGATGTTCAACTGCCACTGGGCTTCCTCTAATCTTCAGTGAATGCAACAACACGCCAGAAGGAAGATGATGATCTTCGTCATTCTTCTCAAGAGCTTCCCCTCTGTCTTGTTCAACTGCCACACTTCAACTTTCGTCTCCCGCGCTCTTTTGATTCACGTGAATATTACTCTTGTGCGCCCCAACCAGATTTTCTGTTAGCCTTATGATTGTTCTCTTGCAGAGGCTTCTAGAATCGCCAGGTAAAAAGGAGAGCGCATGCTCTTTTAGTTGATGTGGCATCTAACTCCACTTACAGCTGGGGTCCACCTAATCATCTCTTGATGAAATTCAGATGGCGTCAACTCACTGTGACTAAGAGGTTGACGCAGCCTTGAACTGCCCACGGAGCCTTTCGAACATAGACCAGATGTGTTGACGCATAGGGTGCCTGCGTCAACCCACTGGGTTGACCCCGAACACTCTTTTATCTCAAACATGAGATGATGCGTCGACGCTGCGATGTTGTGGCGTTGACGCACTGAGTTTTGCCAGTGATTAATGCTTCTGCTTCTTGAACTGATGCGTAGATGCGATCAACATCCTGCGTAGACGTTGTCCTTTTATGCAAACCGCTGCGTGGATGCCTTGAGCATCATGCGTAGACCTTGTTTCTTCCTTGCATTCAAGAGTAAAGTAGATACATGCGTTAATGAATCAAGGGTTAATTCATCAGTTTTGTTGAACTCAACACACACACATCTCATGGTTGTCATCATCAAAACCAGGGGCACAACAATGTCCCCCTTTTTTATGATGGCAACTATGAGGTGTATGCCATTGCATCTACATACAAATGTATTGTTCAGATCAAACAAGGAATTCACTTCAGAGACTAGAGCACCAGTTCATGTCATTCAATTCATTTAGGTCCAAGGTATAACATTGATAAGAAGAACAAAAGAACTCTTCTAACAAAAAGTTGGACAATCTCACAGACAATTTCTTTCGAGCATATCACAAAATATGTAAACGAAGGAAAACTTCACTCAATCACATTTGGTGCAGATGCAATGCAATTCCAGGCACCAACTTGAGTTCATGTCTTTCCCCCTTTGACATCATCAGGAAGGGGAGCAGGTGAGGAAGAGTGAGACTGAAGAATATTTGCAGACACAGTATCCAGTTGTTGCTGAAGCTGAGTCATTGAAGATGCTAAACTGTCTAGTCTGTCCGAAAATTGCTGATCTCTTTGTAGGATAGACTTATGATAATCCTGTACTTTGGAAGTGATACTATCAAACCAGCTGTGTAAAATGTCAAACAGATAGTCCACTTGAGCTTTCTGCTGAGATCCCCATTCAGGTGTAGAAGAGGAGGCTTCTGTTGGTGGAGGGCAGTACACATCACGCTGATCTTCAATTGTGGGTGGGAAGTTTTCTTTTAGAATATGCAAAACATCCATAACCTCATCACCCCTAGAGTGGATCGTTCAAACAGTTTAGCAAGGTCCTTACCAAAAGATGTAATCTTTTCAAACAAGGTCTGAACCTTTTCACTGAACTCATTATTCTTGTCAATCAGGGTGGAATATTTCAAATTCAGCTTGGACTGGTTTTCCTTGACATCATAGTTATATGTCTGCATAGCCTTTAGCCTGTTCAGAAATTGTTGATGCAAGCTTTTCAAATTGTGCATTACTGACCCAACTTTCTGACAAACCTGAAGGAGGGATTCCATGAAGTTATGAAGCTTTTTTTCTGACTTGAATTTGTCATTCTTGAACAGTTCCCATCTGCTGTCTGATTTCTGCTCAAGACAAGAAATCCTTATTTCCATGGTTGAGCTCAAGTGCATTATGGAAGAATCAATGTTCTTGAACTTCATTTCCAGAAATTGAATCAAAGTGGGATTGATACCAGAAGTCTGATCATGCATGCCAGCATCATAATGAACATTATCTGGCATTCCGTCCTCAGGAAAGTAGGTAGATTCATGTTCCCTTCGAGGAGAGGGTTCCTGAAAAGGACCATGTATGGTCATAATATCTCTAGTGACAACTGGGAGAGATGGAGCAGTATCTGTGACAATATCTGCTTGGACCGGACAGGCCTCTTGTGGGTCCATTCTGGCAGGACTAACCTCTTGTCTGTCTACTCTGGCTGGACTGGCCGCTGGGTTTTCTTGTGCTATTTCGCTCATTTCTACAACAGGTGCCCCAGAGGCAGAGGTATGCTTCTGACTTGGCAGTACTCTGACTGGCTGTCCATTCACAACTTTAAATCCCATGAACTTCTGAATGTATGATAAGGAGTATCTATTCCCTCTCGGAATGTTTAGTTTCTTTTCATTTCCAAAGTTCACTCCAACCTTTCTAAAAATTGCAGTCAATGGGGTAGCATATGGAAGTGTCATAGACTGTTTCAGACATGTACCCATGGTCTGAATGATAACATCAGTCAATGAAATCTTGATCTATTTCAGCATACAGTATAGCAAGAATCATTGCATCTCAGTAACTCGTTCCCTACCATTGCTCTGGGGTGTAATGATGGATGTGCAGATATGATGTAGCAGTCTGTTGAAGGGAGGGAATCGATTGGCTTTCAGACTAGATAGATATGTCTGCTTGACAACAGTAGGATCACTAGGCTGTTCAGTCAGAAGGGCATAAGCATCATGTTCATCAAGATGAAAACTGTGTAGTTGAACCCCATCCATTGGGATTTTCCATGATCTGGCAAACAGTTTATTTGTTAACTCAAAATGGACATTTCTGACTGTTGAAGAAATTTTAGGGATTTGAGGATCATATTTCAAATTTTGGTAAAATTCCCGAACGAGGGTGTGGTAATAAATTCTATGATTTGTGACAAAAGACTACCAACCCTGAAAATCCAAAGTGGGAAATAACTGCGGAAAAACCTCAAGCATCTCAACATCAATATCAACAATATATCGTGGAATAAGGACTTTCAGAGGTTCTTCTATATTGATGGTGAGAGAGGGATCAGAAGACCTTGCATGTGAACTGTCCACACCTTGTTTCCCCTTGGCAGCAGCTAAAGATGTAGACTGCTCTTCTGCCCTAGATTTAGAGAGCTTTCTCTTTTTGGTCGGTGGGCTCGGATGGAGACGGCGTTTCCGAAGAGATAGCTCTATCTCTTTTCCCTTCCGTTTCCTGGGAGCGGAAGAAGACGGTATCTCCACTGGAGGATTTGCAATGGGAGCATCGTGAGTATCCTTCTGCTTCGCTGCCCTTGATTCTGAGAGATTTTTTGTCTCTGTGTCACGCCCCGAGCCTTTATTACAGCCGAAGACTCGCTCGAGAAACGCAAACAGCCGGCATGGTAAGCCTCTTGCAAGCAAGAATGACCAGAGCGCGAGACAATCACACACATAAATGTAATTGCACAGAATTTATTCAAACTCCAACTTTATTTCATAAATGATCAAAGTATTCCTTTACAATAATCACCTTTCATTCTACTAGACTCAAAAAATAAGAAAATTACATTGACTCAATCTAAACATTATAGACTTCCTAAGTCTTCGCTCGTAGCTTTACAAGACTTTCACTCACTTCCGGACCCGCCACTAGTATAGCCTGAATTCGAATCTAAACTACTTCCATCTCCTGAAAAATATTGGAAAATAGGTAATGAGCACACTTATCCAGTAGGTATCCTCGCATCAACATGAAAGTACTATTAAAGTGATTAATAATTTTGCTTTAAAGAAATAAGATAAAATCATGCAATGCGATGATCACGTGATTAAACCATAGTAACGAGATAATCATGTAAGATAGAGTGAGCAAGAATGAACTTATCAAGAATATAACAAGAACATGATATTAGCCTTTTCATGAACAATAATGTAACAAGAATACACTATCAAGCCACATAAACAACACCCAGCATCTTATGCTTATGAGCAAGTGCTTCGTGAATTTCTGTGGAATATCGAGCAAGAAAGTCATGTACAAGAACTTGATCATGCTGCATCGCGTTGTGATTTTTCACTTCACGAGCCGTGGATAATTCACTTATTTATAAAGAAAGTACTCCCAGCGCAATGCGACGCCAGTAGCATCATACCCTATAGTTTATAAAACAGTATGTTTTCGACAATCAGCCGACGGGACTAGCATAGAGCCCTTGAACACAATCAGTGCTCGATCGCATCTTCAAGTATAAATCAAGCTCTTACCACGCATGATAATAAAGTATGGCCATGAATATAGCAATATCAAATAATGAAAATCAATGTATGAACGCTTCAATTTGAATATGAGGAATTCAAAAATGACATTAAACAAGGTTTTGCTCATAAAATAAATTGACAGCATAACGGTACATTCTTTTCTCTTTCCAATCCTTATATTAAGTTTCTTGATTAATATTATAAGTTCTAGACTATCATTAGTTCTTCTAGAACCTTTGGAATATCAACCCTTGGGTTAAGTACTTAAGCAATGTGACGGTCGTTCTCTGGGCCGTTACATCATGTGACGCTCCAGTAGAGGGCCGTTACAATGATCAGAGTCCAGAACTATTAAAATAGACTCAGAGAAGTGTGACGGTCATCCAATGGGCCGTTACATGATTCTGACGGTCCAATGTAAGGTCGTTACATTACTAGATCCAGAAAATAATGATAGTGTATTCTAGTTAATGGGCTTTAATTGTACAACCAACTCGGCGTCCTAGTGGGAATCCCAGGCTCGCGGAGAATTACGGAGGCCTTGAAACAAGATTTCCTAGTCCATTGGAAGGGATATCCAATAGAGAGGTCCTCATGTCTAAGAATATGTTCCTATAGTGCAAAATGTGAACTAATGGTCGACATACCGGAGTATGTGCCATGTACTTATAGAAATGACTCTATTGATAGAGAAAGAATATATATATATATATATATCGATGTGAAATCATGATAAAAACTCTATCAATACATCATTCAAAATCATGTTTCTAATTACAAAACTATAGAGTTTTGGGCTCATGAAATTAACATAACTTAAAGTAATAGTGAGATACCAAAACATGCAATACCTATCATGAATGATTAAATAATCTCAAAGTCACGTAATCAGGTTAAAACTTAGGTAACTAGGCATAATAATAATTAAATCTGGCTAGTTTCCAATCTGTCTTGAGTTGATAGTACACAGGCACCTAACGGTCTAGCCAAGGCGCGTCACAGGGAGTGTGACGGTCTATCGAGCAACCGTTACAGAATGTAACGCTCCTGCATAGATGCGTCAGAGTCAACAAAGAAATCAATAGGCAACCAGGGACTGTGACGGTCCATCGTATGGCCGTTACTTGAGTGTGACGGTCCTACTATGGTGCGTTACATTATCTACTGACAAAAAATGATATGAAACCAAAGAGATCAACTCACATCATGTCTAAATCAAATACCATGTCTATTCTAGGCATGATAACGAAGTATAGGCTATCTATATGGATGGGTTCCAGTGAATAGACAAGATAACTTCTTTTATTTCTATTTAAGGCTAAGAGATGTATGAAATGCATGGAACTATGAAAACATGAAATTGATGATCTAAGATGCATGAAATTCAGTCAAATCAGAGGGTTTTTAGTCCTATCAAGATGTTTTTGCCATTCATGAGATGACCTATCTCTTCTAAGACCTTTAACCTTCGAATTTGGTGCTAGGTGCTACTCTTTGATCCTTGTACTTCCTGTGATAATTCAGCAACTTCCTTGAGCTCTAACTCTACGACCTCTTGACCTAAAGATGTGAAATTTTGAGAGTAGTTAGTCTAAAGTATTGTAAACAAATTCCTCTAAAGAACTTACCCGAGATTATGACTCCTTACCTTGATTCCACGCGAGTAAAAGTAAGGGTCGCGCAGTTCAGAACTAGGTCCTATTTATAGGGTTCTAGCTAGGGTTTGAAGATTAGATCGATTCTAGAGTCCTTAATCTGCTAAAAACTGATCTCTAAGAGTCCTTAGTAATGTTATAACTCTTCCCAAGTTGATCCATAGTGGATAAGATCATCAAGTTCCAATCTTTTTATAAGTTCTTCAACTTACGGAATTCACAGAGTGTAACGGTCGTAGATCCATGCGTTACAAGCATGTGACGGTCGCGCATTCAACGTATATAGAGTTTCAAATAAATAAAACTCTTTTATTCATTTATCCATATAATTATCTTAGATAATTAGTCTTTATCCTTAAAAATCCGTAAATAAGCTAAATAACCTTCTAGAACATGGGCCAAACTTAATGGGCTTGGTCCTTAAACCTTTTGGATAATAATTAGATAGGCTAGGCTAACTATTTTAACCTAATTGGGCCTTATAATGACTTATAATTCTACCAATCCATTTATAAATTTATTTAGGCCTGTATAAATTCTATAAAATTATATTATAATTCAAAAATTATTTATATGAATTCTGGGGTACTACACCCTCCCCCACTTAGAAGATTTTGGTCCCCAAATTCAATACATGGATTATGGAGAGTGTACTTACAGTTGAATAATTCTGGAAATCTTCTACGCATAGATTTCCTTGTTTCCCATGTTGCTTCATATGGCCATGTTTTCTTCCATTGGATCTTGACCATAGGAATAACTTTATTCCTTAATTGACGCACTTCCCTATCCAGAATCTTTATTGGCGTTTGCTCATATGTCATATCCTTCTGAATCTCCAGATTGTCATAAGTGATAATATGGTCAGGATCGTATACATACTTCTTCAGCATGGAGACGTGAAATACGTCATGAACTCCTGCTAATTGTGGAGGTAAAGCCAATCTATAAGCCACTTCACCGACCCTTTCAAGAATTTCGAAGGGGCCAATGAACCTTGGAGTTAGTTTTCTTTTAATGCCAAATCTTCGAATATCTCGACCTGACGAAACTTTCAAATATACATGATCTCCTACCTGAAACTCCAAGTCACGTCTTCGATTGTCGGCATAGGACTTTTGCCTATCTTGTGCCATTTTTATTCTCTCTTGAATGAGCTTGATTTTCTCCGTAGAATCCCTGATAAGGTCGGGGCCTAAAAATTACTTTTCCCCTATTTCATTCCAACATATTGGTGATCGACAACTTTAACCATATAGGGCTTCAAAAGGTGCCATTTGTATGCTAGCATGATAACTGTTATTATATGCAAATTCTACCAAAGGCAAGTGATCATGCCAATTACCTCCAAAATCGATAGCATAGGCTCTGAGCATATCTTCTACCACCTGATTTATTCTTTCCGTCTGACCATCAGTTTGTGGATGAAAGGCTGTGCTGAAATTCAATCTAATCCCTAGTGAATGTTGTAGGCTCTTCTAGAATTGTGATGTGAATCGCAGATCTCTATCAGATACAATAGAGACAGGGACACCATGTAATTTGACAATTTCCTTTATGTATAATGCTACTAGAATATCCAAAGACTATCGACTCTTTATTGGTATGAAGTGTGCAGATTTAGTCAATCGATCTATGATTACCCATATGCCATCGTGTCCTCCTCTAGTCTTAGGTAAACCCATAATGAAGTCCATCCCTATACTCTCCCATTTCCATTCGGGAATATCCAAGGGATGTAATTTACCTGCGGGTCTAAAATGTTCTGCTTTAACTTGTTGGCAGGTTAGACAACGAGACACGAAATCAGCTATCTCTCTCTTCATATTGGGCCACCAGAAACTTCTTTTCAGATCTTGATACATCTTTGTACCTCCTGGATGAATGGAGTACTTGGACTTATGTGCTTCATCTAGGATTAGTTTCTTCGTAGCCTCGTGATCTAGTATACATATTCGGCCCTTAAATAACAATCTTCCGTCATTGGAAATAGAAAAATCCGGCCTTTGTTCAACATTGGCCTTAATTTCTAGTAATATAGGATCATCATCTTGTAACTTGACCAAGTCCTCTATTAATGTAGGTTGAGCTCGAATATTAGCTATGAAACAATCTTCTTCCTTTATGTCAATATCTCAGTTCAATTGAGCAAATTGAGGCACTAGGTTGGTTTCACTAATCATAAGACTTGATAGCATACCCATTGGTCTTCTGCTGAGTGCATCTGCTACAGCATTAGCTTTGTCAGGATGATACTGAATAGTAAAATCAAAGTCTTTGAGGTATTCTAACCACCTCCTCTGCCTCATGTTAAGCTCTTTTTGAGAAAATAAGTATTTCAAGCTCTTGTGGTCTGAGTAGACCGTAAACTTTTCTCTATAAAGATAATGATGCCAAATTTTCAAGGTGAAAATAACTGCTACCAATTCTAAATCATGCACAGGATAGTCTTCCTCATGCCATTTCAGTTGTCTTAAATAATAACAGATTACCTTTCCATTTTGCATGAGAACGCATCCTAAGCCAATGCCAGATGCGTCCGTATACACATCGAATCCACCACCCTCCATTGGTAGTGACAAAATAGGGGCTGTTGTAACATGATTCTTAAGAGTTTGGAAATTCTTCTCACATTCCTCTGACCAGACAAAAGGATTTTCTTTTCTAGTGAGTCTAGTTAAAGGAACTACAATCTTTGAGAAGTCCTTAATGAATCTTCTATAATAGCCAGCTAGACCCAGAAAGCTCCTTACTTCAGACACAGTCGTAGGTCGACTCCAATTCTTGACAGCTTCTACCTTAGAAGGATCCACAGTAATACCTTCTTTTGAAATAATGTGGCCTAGGAATGAGACTTCCTCGAGCCAGAATTCACACTTATTGAGTTTGGCATAAAGCTTGTGTTCTCTAAGTGTTTGTAAAGCTATCCTTAGATGTTCTTCATGTTCTTCTTTTGTCTTGGAGTATATCAGGATATCATCGATGAAGACGACAATGAATTGATCCAGGTATGACTGGAAGACACTGTTCATAAGTTGCATAAATGCTGTTGGGGCATTAGTTAACCCAAATGGCATTACCACGAATTCATAGTGGCCATAATGACTTCGAAAAGCCGATTTATAAATGTCCTCTTCTTTGATTCTAAGCTGATGATAACCTGATCTGAGGTCAATCTTAGAAAAATATTCTGCTCCCGAAAGCTGATCGAAGAGCTCATCAATACGCGGCAATGGATACTTATTTTTAAATGTCAGCTGATTCAATCACCGGTAATCGAAGCATAGCCTGAGAGAACCATCCTTCTTCTTGACAAATAAAATCGTCGCACCCCAAGAGGATGTGCTAGGTCTTATGAAACCCTTGTCTAGTGGTTCCTGCAACTGCCTTTTCAGTTCCTTGAGTTCTGTGGGGGACATCATGTAAGGGGCTATAGAAATAGGTGATACTCTTGGAATGAGTTCGATTGTGAAGTTCACTTCCCTCTTCGGTGGTAAACTGGGTAGTTCAGATGGAAATACATCTGGGAACTCATTTACAATAGGGATGTCTGCTATAATAATATCCTTGGATTTTGAAATAATGACAGAAGTAAGGAAAGCTTCACATCCCCGCGAGATAAGTTTGCAAGCGTGAAGTGAGGATATAATAGTGGGGTGTTTCTTGTATTTGATGCCAGAAAAAGAGAATCTTGGAAGACCAGATTTTCGAAAGGATATTATCCTATTCCGGTAATTGATATAAGCATCGTGGTCTACAAGCTAATCTACCCCTAAAATGGCATCATAACCTTTCATGTCAAGGCACACGAGGTTTGTGGGGAGATTGTGACCTTCTACTACCACTTCGCTATCAGGATAATAGTTGGTAAGTTTAGTTCCAGATCCTAAGGGTGTGGAAATAGAAATATCTGAAGGTAAGGGGACTGATGCAATTGACAACGTTTTTGCAAAGGTAGTGGAAATAAAAGAATGAGAGGCACTAGTGTCAAATAGCACAAATGCAGGACGAGAATAAATTTGAAGAGTACCTTCCATAAGCCCATCATCCCTGGGCGCTTCCTCTTCGTCTAGAACGGCATTGAGGCGAGCCTGCCTCCTGCGTCCTCCAGATGACTGGCCCTTCATAAGGGGGCAATCCGGCATGTGATGCTCCCTGCTCCCACAACGTAAACAAGCGCTGAGGCGCTTCCAACACTCCTCCGCTGAATGGCCGAATTTCTCACAGAAAGTGCAAGCCGTGACGGCCTATTCCTTCTCCTCCTTAACCTTCTTTTGCTTATAGAAACTCCCACCGTTCCCATTCCTAGATCTTTTCTTATTATCACGGCTTTGGTAGGGTTCTGTGATACTAAATTTCTCCTTCTTATGACGTCGATCAGAACGTCAGCTTGACTCTTCTCCTTTCCCTTTTAACTTTTTGACCTTTTCTAAGGTCCTTTCACACAAATATGCTCGTTGAACCATCTCCGCATAGGTCCGGATGTTTTGGGTCCCGAGCTGCTGAATGAAGCCGAGTCGTAACCCGTCCATAAACTGATTTACCTTCAATAAATCGGTATTGATTAGATGTGATGCGTACGGTGCTAACCTTGAGAATTGTAGTTCGTACTCTGCCACCGACATCATCCTTTGTCTAAGGGAGGTGAACTCCATGGCTGTCCTTTCCTTTACATGCTCGGAAAAATACTTGGTACGAAATAAAGTAAGAAAATCGTCCCATGTATGAGGTGCATCGGCCGGAGGTGTCGGAACCGACTTCCACCATGTAAGGGCATCTTTATTTAGTTGAAATGTTGCTAGACGCACCTTCTCCTGATCAGTCATTGAATAACGTCAAATATCCTATTCATCTCATCGATCCAATTTTCTGCCTCATCGGGATTTGAAGATCCATAAAATCGTGGAGGATTTAGACTCCGGAAGTTGCGATGTAGGTCACCAGCCCTTGCCCCTGCACCACCTTGTGCTATAGTTTGCAATGCCTGAGTGAGGCTGGCAACTATTTGTTGCATACCGTCCCAATCTACGCGATGAGCCATTTGTAAAATAGGGTACTTGAGAGAGAAAAATAACTACTTGTTCTTTCTCATGAAAATCAACCTTAAAGCTAATTAATTATCTTATCCCGGGCTCTACCCAAATCCTCACATGGGTATGAAATTTCTTCCTTAGTTCATAGGTAGGGGTCCTTAAACCTTGGACTTATCCTATGACATGATTCCTTTCCCTAAGTCCTGAGACTTAGGCTCTGATACCAACTAAACTGTCACGCCTCGAGCCTTTATTACAGCAGAAGACTCGCTCGAGAAACGTAAACAGCCTGTATGCTAAGTCTCTTGCAAGAAAGAACGACCAGAGCGCGAGACAATCACACACATAAATGCAATTGCACAGAATTTAATCGAACTCCAACTTTATTTCATAAATGATCAAAATATTCCTTTACAATAATCACCTTACATTCTACTAGACTCAAGAAATAAGAAAATTACATTGACTCAATCTAAACATTATAGACTTCCTAAGTCTTCGCTCGTAGCTTTACAAGACTTTCACTCACTTCCGGACCCGCCACTAGTATAGCCCGAATCCGAATCTAAACTACTTCCATCTCCTGAAAAATATTGGAAAATAGGTAATGAGCACACTTGCCCAGTAGGTATCTTCGCATCAACATGAAAGTACTATTAAAGTGATTAATATTTTTACTCTAAAGAAATAAGACAAAATCAGGCAATGCGATGATCACGCGATTAAACCATAGTAACGAGATAATCATGTAAGATAGAGTAAGCAAGAATGAACTTATCAAGAATATAAAAAGAACATGATATTAGCCTTTTCATGAACAAGAATGTAACAAGAATGCACTATCAAGCCACATAATCAACACCCAGCATCTTATGCTTATGAGCAAGTGCTTCGTGAATTTCTGTGGAATATTGAGCAAGAAAGTCATGTACAAGAACTTGATCATGCTGCATCGCGTTGTGATTTTTCACTTCGCGAGTCGTGGATAATTCACTTATTTATAAAGAAAGTACTCCCAGCGCAATGCGACGCCAGTAGCATCATACCCCATGGTTTATAAAATAGTATGTTTCCGACAATCAGCCGAGGGGACTAGTATAGAGCCCTTGAACACAATCAGTGCTCGATCGCATCTTTTTGAAATTCAGGGTAGTGAGGAAACACACATGGCAACAGGGAAGAGAAGTGCCGTGGTAAAGAAGATGAGGGAAGCGGAGAGGTAGGAGCCAACATGGTTTTTGAAAGAGGCGAGGAGACAGAAGCGTTTACGCTGAGGGGTTTTAAAGAGATGACCCCTTGGTTTCAAAGAGACAGAGCCGGTTCAACGGGATGAACCAGACTAGGTTGATGGAGCGACCACGCGACTGCGTTGACGCATTGAAGGACTGAGGCGACGCCACCAAAAGGAATATGAAGAAAATATTGAGTTAAGAACCACAGTATTGAGGCATTCTGAGGACACTGAAATATGAAAGATGAGATTTGCATTTAGGGATTTTTAATAGATAAAATTGAAGTTCCCCTATGAGAGATATGCTAATAGACCCTAATTCATTTAATGATGTGGAGAAAAACAATCTTAGGAGTTTGAGTTAAGCCCTTGAACAAGAAGAGTGTGTGTATGGAATAAAGATAGAACAGCTTGCACACCAGGAACTTTATCAAAACTCTATCCTAGATTGTTCAATTTCAAGAGACCCTTATAGAAGTGAATTTAACGAGTATTGAAGATGAACTCGGTTGGATTTTATGTGAGCTTAAGAACAACCACACACACACACACACATATATATATATATATATTATTTATTGACATTTTTTAATATTTATTTTTAATTTTCATTAGCAGTCAAGTGTAGCTAGCATCTTGACACAGGTACACATGTTTATCAGACACCAGAGTCCCTGGTTATTAAGCATAGCTAACTATTCTGCTCCAATGAAACAGAGTTGACAATTCACATCATGACATGCCTCTCAGCACTTCATTGGTGCATGAAGGTAGTTTCTCAGTGAAAATTTGCCATTGCTCTGCAACGAATTATTTTTCTTTGAGAACATAGATAGCAGCTCACATCATGACATGCTCCTTAGCACTTCCTTGGTGCATAGAGATAGTTTCTCAATGAAGACTAGCCATTGCTCTGCAATTTATTAAATATATATATGTATAGGGTTTGTTCCTTCAGCTCTTATTAAACCTATTCTGAGTTTAAGGTCAATACATATATTAAATTCATTTTGCACAAAGTGGTCTCTTTACTTTTGATCATCATGGTTCTAGAGAAGATGAGTTTATAGTTTTATTAAATAGTTTTATAGCTGTTCCATATGCAAAGCACTTTTACATCCAAGGATTTTTAACATTCAAGGATCATAAGATTTATAAGTCTCCAGCCATTAAAATTACATAGAGTCAATCAGTGAAGACCAAAATCTCTCATAAAGGAATTATCATTTTAACTCCCCCTGAATCTATGACATCAACTCAATTTCTAGAGCTCATGAACCTTCCCTCATACTGAAGATTGATAGGTTCTACAACTCCTAGCTAAAGAGATGAAAGATGAAATATGTGAGAAAGAACCGAATTTATGAGAGGTTGAGAAAACTCCACGCTTCAGACAATCTAAGGTACTGGAAGTGCCATTTCAGAACAACTTCACACAGTAGTAGACTTTAACGCACATCAGACATTTCCAGATTGCGTTGACTCATCTCCAGTACTGAGTGAACTCTTCTTAAGTGAGCAAGTTGACTCTAGAACGGTTTACAAGAGGTTTCTGTCAGTGCGTCAACTCAACCATGTCACAGCGTTAACTCACTCAACCAATCAGGTGAACTGCCAGCACTATTTCCAGAATATTTCACAGCGTTAACTCACTCAACCAATCAGCTGAACTGCCAGCACTGTTTCCAAAATATTTCAATCAGTGCGTTGACCCAGCCTCATTACTGCGTTAACTCGGACTTCTTCACTAATAAGCCAGTTCAATTAACTACGTGAGCCACACTTCAGATTCACAAAATATTAATCTCAAGGTGGCAACTTGTTCTCCTCAGCAAGAAAAATCTAGTGCAAACTCCCCCTCAGATCATGTGATGTGACACCACCTTGGGGTGATAGTCACAAGACCAATGCTTCCTCGGACCTAAGTATGCAAGCACAACCACAAGCCTAAGAAGCCTACGTAAGCGGACCTTCGTATGGCGCACACACTCAACCCGGGGGTAACTCGGGGATGCCGAGTCGAGGAAGTGGGACAAGACCCTTGCTGGTAGAGGGCCAGCAACATCCAAGGTAAACCTCCCCTTAGGGAACGGATATCCAACTCAATGAGTAGGCAATGGCCAAAGGGCGCGGGTCACTCACTCACACCCACGGTGGTCGCACAAAGACGGTGGAGCCTTAGGATCGGGCGCTCTCTCCCTAACCGCCAGCGCAATTGCAGAATATTAAATGAACAAGCATAAATGAGAGCAAGGGACGAGTTCTCACCTAGCCGGTTTAAAGAAACCGTCTCCGGTTGGAGACGGGGGCGAGCGGGGAGGCGAGGGGAAGCACCCGCACGCCGCGTCGACGAAGCTTCAAACCTGCGAGTGTAATTATTACATGAACTACCCCCATGCAAGGGGGGGGGAATCTTGGGTGGGGATTGTGTGGTTACAACCAAAACTACCTCCACGCAGGGAGGGGCCTTCAGCCGGCCAAGCGGGGTGGGGAAATTAAGCTAAGAAATGATAATCTTTGATCTTCGTCGGTGCTGCCAACCCTCTGTGCCTGTGGATAGACGGTTGATGAAGTTGACGCTGCGGCCAGTCCAGATTTTTTTTTAAGACAAAACCAATGGAAAAATCTTCGTAGCTGGACCGAGACGACACCGGAATTTTATTGATTTCTTTGATTGCCAGTGCAGGTCGGGGCAAAGTCTCGAACTGAGGTACAGTTCCTCTGTTCGGACAGCTTCAGATTCTCAACAGCAAGAAGAAGATGTCGCCATGAGTGCTCCAGAGCTTCAATTTGAGCATGGCTGGTACCGATGGAATCGTTGACGAGCCCTTTTTGAAACGTGGGTCACGGGAATGCCAGACAGTGTCGGAGTAGGCCGGAAGATCTCAAACAAGGAGAAGGGGTCGGAGCAGACTGATAGGAAACAGAACCGTGCGCCAGGAGGAAGAAAATGAGAACTCTTGCTTCCAGGTGCCAATCGGAGCTCCACTTCTTGATTCTGAAAGTAGACTGGTCGAAGAAGATTTTTACAGAAGAACTCTTGCTCAGATTTCCACTAGGATCACTGTAGTGGAGCTTCCCATCAGGTTCAGGTGCTCTGCCAGGGAAGCTTCACGCAGTCGAGGGAGAAATGCTCTCCCAGGCAGCACAGTGCTCGGATGATATTGAAACCACCGCCGTTGCGAAGAAGACAGGTAGACGCTTCCGTGGGTACCTCTTGGGCCTTCAGATTGGCTGGTATGTGGTCGGAGTCGCTGCTACAAGTTGCTGGTCCACCTGCAACTTCTGGACTGCGAACTACACCTTTGATGTAGCTTCCAATGATCAAGAAAGAAGAAGAAGAAGTAGATATACGGTGAAGGGGGAGATGATGAGTGATGGGAGGGGAGTGTGAGGGAGGTATTGAGGGAGGTTAGAGGTGATGGGGAAGCTGGAGAAGGGGGGGGGCGTAGCTACTTGGAGGTTCTATCAATGGTGGTGGGAGAGGTGATGGAGAAGAGCAAGGAAGAATGGTGGAGATGAGAGAGAGAGGGGGGGGGCGACCCTAACCAAGGGGGAGGGGTCTTGGGCGCCCTAGGGCTGGGAGGGAAGGGGAATTTTGAATTCAAAATGGTCTAGGGAGGTGGAGGGTTGCATGGGGGAGAGGGAAAAGTGTTTGGGGAAGTGGGTAGGGTAGTTGGGGGTTGGAGGGTGGCTTAGTGATTGGGGATGCTCCCTTGGGACTAGAGAGTGGAGTAATGGAATGTGTGGGGAGTTGTAGAGGACTTAATGGAGGTAGGTGGTAGAGGGGAGGTGGTTGGGAGGGGAGGAGAGAGAGGGTTGGGCACCCTCCTCTTGGAGGGAGAGAGAGAGAGGAGAAGGGGGGGTAGGTGGGATTCACTCCCTAGGGCTTCTCACCCAAATAATGGATTCACTCCACTAAGAAGATTTGAACTCTCAAATGGCAATTTTTTCATTGATTGATTGATTCAAATGGGGGGAAATGGGGTCCTATATATATGCAACCCACATTTTACAAATAGCCCTTGACACTTGACACATTGACAAATAACCAACAAGGTAGGGGCGCCCATGGGCCAAGTCCACTGGGTTGGGCCCAATAGCTAGTCTAAATTAGCCTAAAGAGACTCAAACTTAGGGAAATAAACCAAAGACCTAGATACATGACTCTAATAAAAGGGAAATTACAACGATATGACTCAATAAAAATAAAGAAATACAACATAGGGCTCATAATAAATGGCTAGACCATGACGTACGCCTCCGGGGTGACGAGAAGGGCCGAGAGTGCCAGGACGGATGGTGATGACCCCATCATCATGCATGATAGAAAGTTTTGATGAAAATGCAGTGATTGACATGATGGCTTTTTATTTATCATGTGTTTGTCAAGAAAGATAATATGACCAAAAATTGAACTCCCCCTATATTTGTGACTTATTTAGAAACCAATAACTTTCAACTTAAGCAAGGCATGTAATCAATTTATTGCTAGGTAAAGTTAACCAATCAAATTCCAAAGAATAAACTGAGCTATCAAGTTAGGCAACAAGATGAGGATTACAAAGTCCAAGCTCTCTCCTAAGACAAGTAAATCTTTCATTACTCAGAGGCTTGGTAAAAATGTTAGCAATTTGATGTTCTGAGTCTACAAAAATCAATTTAAAGCTTCCTTTATTAACTTCATCTCGCAAGAAGTGATGTCTAATTTCTATATGTTTGGTCCTAAAGTGCTGAATTGGATTTTTTTTCCAGGTTAATGGCACTTGTGTTATCACACAATATTGGGACACACCCAAGATCAATTTGATAATCTTGGAGTTGGTGTTTGATCCACAACACTTGAGTGCCACAACTCCCTGCAGCGACATATTCTGCCTCTGTAGTGGATAGTGCGACTGAGTGTTGTTTCTTGGATGCCCAAAAAATCGAACACCCTCCCAAAAATTGGCAATAGCCACTTGTACTTTTCCTGTCAAGTTTGCAACCATCATAGTCTGCATCAGAATAAGATACTAAATCAAGAAGGCAGGATGTAGGATACCAAATCCCTAAATCTTGAGTTCCGACAAGGTATCGAAAGATATGCTTAACAGAGCTCAAGTGGGATTCTCTAGGATCAGATTGAAAACGAGCACACATGCATACACAAAATTGGATATCTGGCCTAGATGCCGTAAGATAGAGGAGTGATCTGATCATACCTCGATAAGTCTTTGCATCCACTGATTTACCTTTCAGATCTGCATCTAGAATTATGTTGGTGCTCATGGGAGTGTTGATTATTTTGAGATTCTCCATTTGATATTTCTTCAATAGTTCAGAGATATATTTTGCCTGGTTGATAAAGCATCCTTCCTTACTCTGGGTGATTTGAAGACCTAGAAAAAATTGCAGCTCACCCATTAGACTCATTTCAAATTCTGTAGTCATCAATTGTGCAAATTCCTCACACATGCTTGGTTTAGTGGATCCAAAGACTATATCATCAACGTAAATTTGAACCAGAACAATGTCATTGTTTCTTACCTTGGTGAATAAGGTTTGGTCCACTTTACCTCTTGAATATCCTTTTTCAGTGAGGTATGAGTTGAGTCTATCGTACCATGCTCGAGGTACCTGTTTAAGCCCATAGAGAGCTTTGTCTAATCTGTAAACATGGTTAAGACAGTCTATGCACTCAAAACCAGGAGGTTGTTCAACATACACCTCTTCTTTTATTAGACCATTAAGAAACGCACTTTTTACATCCATTTGTTGTTGTTTTATTCCATGGCAGCAAGCATATGCAAGTAATAATCTAATGGCCTCTAATCTAGCTACTGGAGCAAAGGATTCTTCAAAATCAATGCCGAATTCTTAGTTATATCCTTGTGCTACCAGTCTTGCTTTATTTCTTATCACAATTTCATTTTCATTTTGTTTATTTCTGAAAAGCCACTTAGTTCCAATTACTGAATGTTCATTGGGTCTTGGTACAAGGTGCCACACTTTGTTTCTCTTGAATTGATTTAGTTCTTCATGCATTGCATTTATCAAACATTCATATTTTAGGGCTTCAATTACATTTTTAGGTTCAATTTGAGACACGAGCCAGACTATCCATTTCCTCAATTATCCTAAAGTGAGATCTAGTTCTAGTAGGGTCATGCAGATTGCCAATAACGCTTGATAAAGGATGATCTCTTAACATTCTAACATTGGTTAGAGAATTACCTTCATTAGCATCTACATTACCTTGAGTGCTTGATTCTGCTAGACTCTCACCTGGCCTTGACTCTTTCTCATGGAGATCTTGTTCTTCCTTTACTTCAAGGAACTCCCCATCATCCTTGTCCCTGCAAGATTGTTCATTTTTAGATCTAACATTCACTTCATGAAAGACAATATGTGGAGATTCTTCTACATTTTGAGTTTTGACATTTAGGACTCTATAGGCCCTAGAGTGATTAGAATATCCCAGAAAAATGGCTGGTTCACTCTTAGGTTCAAACTTATCCAAGTCCCGTTTGTCATTATTTTGAACAAAGCATTTTAACCCAAAAACTTTGAAATGAGCAAGAGATGGCTTCTTACCTTTCATTAACTCATATAGAGTCTTTTTGGACAGAGGTCTTACCATTGCACGATTTACAATGTAGCACGCAGTGTTTACCGTCTCAGCCCAGAATTTCTTTGGAAGTTGTCCTTCGATCAGCATTGTTCTAGCCATCTCCACAAGAGTTCTGTTTCTTCTTTCCACCACTCCATTCTGTTCAGGAGTTCTTGGTGAAGAGAATTTGTGTGATATTCTTTTTGCCCTGCAAAACCCATCAAATTCTGAGTTTTCCAACTCTCCTCCATGATCTGACATAATAGATGAAATAGTATACTTACCATCCTGTTGAACTTTCTTGAAAATCACATGAAATGCTTCAAATGTATCATTTTTATGAGATAGAAAGAACACCCAAGTAAACCTAGAAAAGTCATCTACCAAAACAAAGCCATATCTATTTCCACTTAAACTTGCTGTTCTCGTGAGTCCAAACAGATCCATGTGAATAAGTTCAAGAGGTCTAGAAGATTGGTTTTCTATTCTAGATTTAAATGACTTCCTAGTGTGCTTACCTTGAGTGCATGCATCACAAACTTTGTCATTTTGTTTAAAAGAGACATCAGGCAAATCGTTTACCATGCTGAATTTTGCTAACTTATGCATGACAATATAGCTAGCATATCCTAGTCTACGATGCCATAGCCAAGCTAGCTCACTTTTGTTCACAGCAAGACAGAGATTATTATGAGCATGATCATCTAAGTCTACCATGTACATGTTGTTTATTCTTTTTCCAATGAACTTTACATTTTCAGAATACATTTCAAGAATGGTGCATACAAGAGAATGAAACACAACCTTGTGTCCCCTGTCACATAGTTGGCTTATACTAAGAAGATTATATTCTAGTCCTTCAACAAGCAGCACATCATCAATAGAGTTTTGCCAACTTTACCTTTTCCAATAATTTTGCATTTATTGTTGCCCCCAAACATGACATGCCCTCCTTCTTTCTCAACCAAGAAATAGAATTTTGCCTTATCGCCCGTCATATGCCTTGAGCAGCCGCTGTCAAGATACCATCTGTTGTGTACAGCTGCAAGGCACTCCTGCAATTCACATCAAGCGAGGGATTTTGGAACCCAAATACACTTGGGTTGTCACGCCCCGAGCGCGGAAGATACCCGGAGATGCGCGACGTGTCTATATCAATCATATCAATCAGAGTGGTCGTGTATTCGACGCAAAGACAGAGATGCGCAAAATAGCAAGATAACCCAATCCTTTATTTCATAATGGATAGACTATTACAAATCCAATACTCTGTTTAATAAAAAGGAAAAGAATACATATTTGACTCAAGAAACTATAGGAAAGACTAGACGACACTTGAGCAGCTCTATCACTTTCACTCTTGAACATTCCCATCCGATTGACTTCCATCGTCGTCGGACTTACCTGAAAAGTACAAAGGGACAAACGGAATGAGCGAACGCTCAGTAGGAAATTATATCTCAAGTACTAGCAAGGGGTTTAAGTAATTACATCTTTCATGAATGCAATAAAGCTATGCATGCTCGCATAAAACGACAAGATAGAGAGAATGTAATATCAAGAAATAAGATGAACTTAATCATGAACTTCCAACAAGATGACAAGTGTATTCAAGGTATTCAAGCAAGCACGTTTAACAAGTCATGTCAAGAACTTTGGCTATCATGTATCAAGCAAGTAAATTACCCTTTTTCGGGCCACGCATTTCATGTAAAGTCAAGTACGATTCAAGTACAAGATGTGTGTGGAATGTCCAATCAAGCAAGTCAAGTACTCGGTATAATGTCAGATACCTTATCATTTTAACTCCCATGGGCACAAGTACTTTCGGGTGCTCCTCCCAGGACTAGATCGGGCCCTATATGCACAGGCATTTATCATGTATTTTTGACATCCACTCTTGTTGATATAGCCAATATAGAGTTTCAATATTCAAGCTTGTAGACATGTATGACAACTTTGACAGAATAGAGTCCAAAAATATGACAAAGGACATAGATTGGCGATAATAACGGTAAAATCACGATATCAATAAAACTAGGTAGAATATGGTTCCCTTAATTTAGGTCCCAACATAAATCAATATGGACATTCTTTATATAGAATTGAGGTCCACATAAACATTAGATCAAGCAAGATACCCTCATTCTTATCATAGAATTGAGGTTTACAAGAACGACATGATATGGCATGATATCATCATCCCATTAAGAATTTCTTATGATATACTCTTTGTATAATCATAAGGGCCGGTATACCATGTTTATTTAGATTGACATGGCAAGGATCGTGTAATGGGTTTTTAGGGTACAACCAGCTCAGTCGGCCTTGAGGGAATCCAAGGCTACGAGGAGTCTTATGGAGGTCTCCATGACTAACTTGCTAGTCCAAAGGAACGGAATGTCCAATGGAGAGCTTGTATGTCAATGAGAGTTGAGTGTGATCGATGAAACAACGTGAAACGTGGGACTATACTCACGGAGTGGAGAATAGTGCCGATATATATATTATATAACATATGAAATCATCGGTTAACAAAAACAGGGAAAAATCAGTTTTACAGTAAAATAACTACTTAGGTCAAGTCGTTTCTCAAGTAATTAACGCCTAACAGAAGGGCGTTTACATATTTCTATTTTACAGAATTTTCAATAATTTTATTAATTCATGAAAAACACGCCCTCGTCAGGGGCATTAGTCAGGTAAGTAACGCCTAACATAAGGGCGTTCACATATGTTCCGTTTTGCAGAATTTCATTATTTCAATAATTTATATAAAACGCGCCCTGGACAGGGGCGTTTCTTCAGAGTTGACGACTATATAAGCAGGCATCTCATTATTTAAATATTTGACAGAATATAAATAATTTTTAGGATTTATTTAAAACACGCCCTGGAAAGGGGCATTACTGTTTAATTTTATTTTACAGGATATACATAGTTCAAGAATTTACAGAAAACGCGCCCTAGAAAGGGGCATTTCTTTTCAATTTACGCCCTGTGATGGGGCGTTAACAGGTGTAAAACGACGTTGTCAAGGTCGTGAATTCAAGGAATTTACAATATTTCAACAAATAAATTTCCAAGACAGGAGACATGATCATGACAAGAAAATTAGCAGGAATTTACAGGTAGAGTCATGCAAGATATTAGAATCGATATTTCATATTTATTGAATTTTAAACAGGATCAATTATTGATTACATTCGATTGTTCATGAAATTAACGCCTGTATACAAGGCGTATACTTTTAATTAACGACCACTGTGATGGTCGTTTCTTTTAAAGTAGCGCCCTATTCAAGGGCGTTTCTTGAAAAATTTACAGAAAACGTATTAAAACTACATGCAAACTGTATAAATATATCATGCATGGTGCTTCTTATATTTATTTTTTGTTTGGGCTACGAGACTTGAGAAAATCATACCTTAAAGGGTTGATTTGGAGATAACCGTGAAGGGTCTGTAAGAATTAAAGATGCAGCAGATGTTGGATGAAGATGATGAAGAACCTTGTTCTTCACGTTACAGAACCTGTAGAGGAAGAGAAAAAGGAAGAAGATGAAGATGTTAATAATCTTCGCAGATGTAACCGAAGCTAGGACAAATAATGAAGAACATAACCTTGTTCTTTACTCAAGCACCAGATCCTTATCCTGCATTAAAGGAGAAGAATAATAATCAATATTCTTCATGCGGCTGTAAACAAAAGGGCAAAAGAAATAAGAAGAACGTATGTTCTTCACTTACCGTGTAGCAGTAGATCGATCAAATGGTTTAGGGTTGGATCGATCGGGTATATTTATAGGATTTTAGAGTCCTAACAAAGGTAGTGTTTGATTGAGGGTAATATATCCCTAATAGAGTCCTTACTCTAATAGACACTTACTAGATTAGGTTAATCTTTCCCTGGATAAGCTCTGGGTTCGAACGGGTCACGAACTGAATTAACGCCTTAGGTCAGGGCGTCGATTCTTTAATTAACGACCTAGTCCAGGTCGTTTCTTAAGAAACGCCATGTATAAGGGCGTTCCTTGTTTTTAAAACATGCCTAATATATGGGCGTTTCTTTCACTTACCTATTTGGTCGCGTGAGAGTTGACGACCACATTCATGGGCGTCCTTTCTTTAGTCACGCCGTATGTAGAGGCGTTTCTTTTTAAATTAACGCCTTACTCAGAGGCGTTATCTTTAATTTGTTTTATTTTGTCTGTATTACTTCTATAATATGTATGTTTTTAATTTTATTTCAATATTCATTTATCAGGGTTGCTACATGGGTCCCATCAGACCATATGATCCTGTCAAGTAAGACAACATACTTTTGGGAATCCATATCTGTTGTTTTGGAGGTTTTTGAGATGTGGAGTTCATAGGTTTGAGAATTTTCTGATTAGGTTGAGGTACCCTTCGGAATGAATTCGTTGAACCAGTTCTGTTGTTAAAGAAGTGTGAAATTTTATTCTTATTTCCACTCCAATGATTATTATGATTCCAAGAAGCACTGGGGAACCTAGGACGAGAAGCTCTAGTTGAATATTTAATTCCGGATGGAATGAAGCTTTGCTGTGTAGACCCTCTTGCACGGTTGCGTTGACCCATCCACCCAAACCCCATGTCATATGGGTTCTGGTACGCAGGGTGCGTTGACGCAGTATAGACATTGCGTTGACGCGGCCAGTGGTTTGTTTTTGCCTTATTTCTATAGAAGCCCTTAGACATAGGTTGAGTAGACGCAGGATGGCCAGTGCGTTGACGCGGCTGTCTTGTGCCAATCCACTGACTCCTTGAATTTCCATAAGCTTGATGTTGGGTTGATGTACTAGGGTCCATGAGTTGATTTGAGGTTTTACTTCTAGACCTAGGCATATTTGTGTGGTGATTGGTATTCAAGGTAGCATTCATTTTCTCTTTGCCCTTTTCTTTTCTGGTTTCATCTGTCTATTTTACTTCTTCTTGATTTTTCCCATGTGGCTTCACTGCAGCCATTGAATTTTGCTCAGATGTGCTCTGTTCTGGAACAAAGGGTATTAGTCTTATCCCTAGATTCTTTTTTTTAGTTGGATTATATCCAAGTCCTTCTTTTCCAAAATTACTTTTTATTCCCATAACAACTTCTAGATTGTTTTTGCCTTGTGTAAATTTCTCAAGGGAGGCTTGTTTATTTGAGTTTTCATCTTCCAGTCTCTTCAAGTTTTCTTGGAGTTCTAGATTTACTCCCTGAATGGCTTCATATTTTTCTTCAGCAATTTTTACATCACTCTCCAATTTTTGCATTCTGAGTTTCAGGTCATCATGCACTTTCAGTAAAAATTTATTTTCTCTTTTCATCTCTATCAATTGATTTTTACACAGATCACTTTCAGCAAGAGACTTTCTTAGATGAGTAATTTCAGCTTCTAAGCACATGATTTTCTCATTCAAGAAATTTTCTTGACTAGTCAAAATTTTCTTCTTCTTTAGTGATTTATTTTCTTTCTTCACATAATCATACTTATCTAGCAATTCATTAAATGCTTCTTCCCAATCACTACAAGAAAAGTTTTCAAAAGAGGAGGTTACCTCATCCTGATCATCTCCCTTAGCCATAAAGCATAGCTTAACATCACTTTCTTCTTCAGAGGTACTCTCTTCTTCATCTTCATCTTTCTCCTCGTCACTCCAAGTACTCATCATAGCCTTTGGATTCTTATTCTTCCATTTTGGTTGGATTTTCTTCATATTCTCTGGACATTCAGATTTGATATGACCTTGTTTCCTGCATTTGTAACAAACAACCTTGTCAGATTTCTTAGAATTCCATGATTTGAACTTTGAACTCTTTCTTACCTATGGTCTACGGTTCCTTATAAATTTACCTTCCTTCCTTAGAAACTTCCTGAATTTCCTTGTGAGCATTGCTATCTCACCTGAGTCATCATCTGAGGTAGATGACTGACTGTCATCTGAACTCTCCCCGCTGCTTGGACCAGCCTTCAATGCAAGTGGCCTCTTCTTTTTCACATCCTCATCAGTTCTTTTGAAATTCAGCTCGTAAGCCATCAGTGATCCAATAAGCTCATCAAGGGTAGTGGTAGGAAGGTTCCTAGATTCCTCAACAACCGTGGCCTTGGTGTGCCAAATTGGAGTTAGGCATCTAAGAATTTTCCTGACCAGTTCATAATCATTGTAAACCTTTCCCAGACCTTTAAGACCATTCACTAATAGAGTTAGCCTAGCATACATTTCAGATATATTTTCCTCTGGCTTCATTCTGAAAGCTTCATACTCAGAAATTAACATATTAGCTTTTGTCTCTCTTACCTCTGACGTACCTTCATAGATGACTTCAAGTCTGTCCCACATTTCCTTGGCACTGGCACATGAGGACACTCGTGAAAAGTCCTTAGGATGCAATGAGCATTGCATGATATTCATAGCTTACCAATTGATGTTGGACTTTCGAATCTGCTCTTTTACCCACAGTTCTTCATCTCCTTCTAACTGATAGGGTACTTTGCTCACGACTCTCCAAATCTCATGGTCCTGAGATCTCAGAAATACATGCATCTAATTTTTCCAGTAAGCATAGTTAGTGCCATCAAAGAAGGGTGGCCTATTCACTACATACCCTTCAGGCATGAGCCCCTTGTTTTCCATTCCACTAAATCTCTCTGGGTTGTGAGACCCTTGACAAGAGAGCCAAGCTCTGATACCACATGTTGGATTAAGTGGATGGTCAAACTAGAGGGGGAGGGGGTGAATAAGTTGACCCTTTGAAATCTTTTGCGAAAAATCACAATCAACTTTTAAGTAGTAAATACTAGTTCAAAATACAGTAAACATAAGGTGTGGAGATCAAACCTAATCAATCATCTAGCGACACACAGATATTGCAAGAGACAACAAACCACAAGAGAACACAGATTTTTATGGTGGTTCGGTCTCCCTGTGGAGAACTACGTCCACCCCTCACTAGATCAGTGAGTATCCCTACCGAGCCTTACAACTTTGCTAAACCGAGGAACAATCCCCTCGATAATGCTGACCACTACAGCTTGGTTTACAAGAGGAACACATCCTCTCGATCAGTTACCCGCGGAAAAACAGCTTGAGAGCGTACAAGCCCAAACCCCTTGACCCAGACACACCCTGCTGGATCAAATCCCCTCCCTCTACTCAAACTAGTACGGGGGAGAATTATAGTAGTAAAGTTCAACCTGAAATTAAAAAACAAGAAACGAAATCACTTGAAGATGGAAGAAGGAGCCTCAGATCTATGATGGTGCTGATTATTGAATCTCAAACATAGAAATCGGAGAGAAAAGGCTTCGTCGATCAGCTGGATTTCTCCTTCTGGATGGTAGATAATCTTGCGATGATCAACTACCACTGGGCTTCCTCTGATCTTCAGTGAATGCAACAACACGCCAGAAGGAAGATGATGATCTTCGCCATTCTTCTCAAGAGCTTCCCCTCTGTCTTGTTCAACTGCCACACTTCAACTTTCGTCTCCCGCGCTCTTTTGATTTACGTGAATATTCCTCTTGTGGGCCCCAACCAGATTTTCTGTTAGCCTTATGATTGTTCTCTTGCAGAGGCTTCTAGAATTGCCAGGTAAAAAGGAGAGCGCATGCTCTTTTAGATGATGTGGCATCTAACTCCACTTACAGCTGGGGTCAACCTAATCATCTCTTGATGAAATTCAGATGGCGTCAACTCACTGTGACTAAGAGGTTGACGCAGCCTTGAACTGCCCACGGAGCCTTTCGAACATAGACCAGATGCGTTGACGCATAGGGTGCCTGCGTCAACCCACTAGGCTGACCCCGAACACTCTTTTATCTCAAACATGAGATGATGCGTCGACGCTGCGATGTTGTGGCGTTGACGCACTGAGTTATGCCAGTGATTAATGCTTCTGCTTCTTGAACTGATGCGTAGACGCGATCAACATTCTGCGTAGACGTTGTCCTTTTATGCAAACCGCTGCGTGGATGCCTTGAGCATCATGCGTAGACCTTGTTTCTTCCTTGCATTCAAGAGTAAAGTAGATACATGCGTTAATGAATCAAGAGTTAATTCATCAGTTCTGTTGAACTCAACACACACACATCTCATGGTTGTCATCATCAAAACCAGGGGCACAATAGAAGGGATTAGGATGGGAAACTTGACACTAACTAGGACTCTTATGTGGGAATTTAAATCCCATTAAGATACTTAGAACCCATATCCTTTAAATATGACCCCCTCCCGAATGAGCAAAAGCTATAGCTGCTGCTGCGTTCAAAGATATCCCGCGTCGCCGTCGTCATCCTATGTTTTCCTCTTGCTATCGTGCATGGAGAAGACATCCATTTCCCTACTGCTACAGTGGCTCTTATCGTTGCTGCCATGCCGTTCGTTCGTGAAAAGGAAGGGTGTTGCTTCTTCCTTTATTGAAGCTGTAGTTGCTGCTATTGCTGGCTTCTTCTTCTTCTTCTTCTGCCCGTTGCAGTTGCTGCCATAGCTACCTGCCAATGCAATTATTATTCTTCTTCTGTCATCTCAAATCATCAATCAAGGTAGGTTTTCTCTAAGTCTTGATCAAACTCTTGAATTAACAAAAAAATATGAATGCCCATGATCATGTAGATAACTCTCTTGCATCTCCTATTACTCCATTGTATGTAGTTTTATTTTCTGCATGTAAAAGAATGGGCGACCACCGACATGGGCGCAAATTCCTGAACCTGTGACTTCATGACCAGGCGCCCATTAATTAGACACCAGTATGCATGATGCACATTTATTGGGCAAATTAATAAATACATCATGTTAAAATTTTAATAACTATGTAACCTTACATCTAAATTTCATGTTCTGCATATATCTAGATTCCCCATATTTTTCTCTACATGACCATATTGTTAGTTTTCTAAAAATCTCAATAAACATCCAAGTGGTATTGTTCATCACAGTGAATGGAAGTTCATTTAAAATGAATAGTAGCATGAGTGTTAAACGTACCTGCCCAATGCGTAGCAGTAAAAGAATGGGCGACCGTTTAAATAGTCGCACATTAATGAATAAGCACCCCTACAAGTAGGCGTTGTTTTGCAAAAATTTAGTAAATAGAAAATATTTGGAAAATCATGAATCTGCGACCTAATCATGGACGTTATTTAAAGAATGTGTGCAGTTGTGTATGGTCGCCAATTATAATTATATATTATTGGTTTTTGGAAATATCTAGAATTAGCGCCCGTGCACAGAGTCGCTAATTCTTAGTGTTTTTCGAAAAATTCTGTTAATTTGTCGAATAAGCGACACTTCAAACAGACACACATTTATGAATGAGCACCTGTCTGAGTGGATGCAGATTTTTGCTCTTACAGTTTCTGTCGATTTTTCGGCCCATACCGCGGGACTTTTGGCACTCTTATCTCACGTCCGTAGATGGAGTCCCTATTTTGTTTCTATCGATTACACACTCAACTCTTGGTAATGATTGGACCCTCCGCTGGATATTCCTTCCTTCGGACTGGTACTTTCTTCATTGAGACCTCCGTAAATCTCCGCTAGCCTTGGATTCCCGCAAGGTAGCCGACTTGGTTGTACCCTAAAAACCCTGGAACCAATGATTGTCACGTCACTCTAAAGAAACATGATGTTTAACCCTTATAGAGTGTTGTTTCTGGCCTCTTTTGAGAAGTTTGTTTATGTCTGGAAACTGCGACCTTGACATGGACGCCAAGAGGAATTGGCAATTAGGCCAGTGGGTGTAGATTCTTGAATGAGCAACCGTGTAAATGGACGCAAATTCTTCATGCATGTACTGTTCACAGGAATGAGCGACCACCATAGTGGATGCCATTTCTAAAATCTGCGGCTATCTGAGTGGACATCAATTACCCTATTTCTTGACATGTCATCATTTTTCATGTGATTTATCGGTATGTCATCCCAGTTCAAGTTCTGTCCTTGAACTACTTCGTTCCGTGAAATCTACCTTATCATCCTACAATGGCTTATTCCGTTGGAACTCTATAGGCTATAAACTATAGTGGATGTCTAAAAATATATACATGACTCAATGCTTGCGCATATAGGGCCCGATCTGGTCCTGAGAGGAGCACCTGAAAATACTTGTGCCCATGGGAGTTGATTGATCACGGTGTGGCATTGCACCAAAGTGCATGACTAGCTTGATTTATGGCATTCCACAATCTCTAAAAGTGCTTGACTTGATACATGACATGATATGACTTGCGTGGCCTGGAACGGGTATTTACTTGCTTGAATTAAATAGCCAATATCTCATGACTTGACTTGATGACATGGTACTTGATACTTGAATCACATGAAATACTTGTTTGTCTAGCTACTTCTTGATATTCCTCTCTCATTATTCTCTTGCATTCTTGCATACATGAAGCATGCCACATTATAGAATTGGTTAATTATGTTGGTCCCGGGGTAGGTGAGCGGACAAGAAGGGGGGTTGAATTGTCCCCCACGCGATATGGCAAATTAAAACTTTACGCAGCGGAATTAACAACTTTAACGATATTGAAGAAAATGAACTAAGCAATATAAGCTAAGTTATCTCAATCTCACCATTCAAACACGATCAAGATAAACAACGTTAACATGCAAACCCACAAACCATAAGGAAATAGAGATTTTTAAGGTGGTTTGGGACCACGACGGGCTCCCTACGTCTACCCCTCACCAAACTCGGTTAGGCTTCACTCGGGGATAAATTCCCAGCACGGAGCAACACTCTAACACACACGCAGGACAATGCCTGCACACACACACAGGGACACGCCCCAACACACACACACATGGAGACAGAGTCTCCAACATGATCCTACAGTAGATCCACACTCGCACACACTAGCTGCAACATCCGCAACATAGAATTGTACACAGACGGTCCACACACACGAATATCTATAGTTCAAAAAAATTAACACAAATATTCAAAACATGCTTAACCCAAGATATAGATCATAAAGCATATCACAAACAATGTAGAAAGGATGTAGAAATAATCCCCCTCGATCTCCAATATCCGGTTGAATGTATTCCTTGAAGTACAAGTCGGAAGGAAGTCGGATGTCTTCGATTCGGGCATCAGATTGATCCTCTCCTTAATCTGCTTCTCTTTTTCTTCTACAACGATCTCCAGAAATGCCTTGGAGTAAATCAGATCTTCCTTTCTTCTTCCCCTTTTCTTCTTCTCCTCTTTCTTCACCTGCAAGATAAGAAAATTAGCTCAATAGGAGATGAAATCCCCAAATTCGTAGGTCAAGTATATATATACACAAAGAGGTGTAAAAGACCAAGATAGCCCGTTCTGGAATCCTCCAAAAGACCCCCAATAGGTCTACCATAAACCCAAGGGCATAATGGTCAAGTTTAGAACCCAAATGGATTGAGTTTAATGGGTTTCAAACTTGATTCGTAAGGGCGTTCGCCATATTTGGTCGACCGAAATTTGCCGTTGGTCGACCAAACTTTTACAGGTTTCAGTCTTTGAGCACTGGCCAGTTCGGTCGACCGAACTGCCCAGTTCAGTCGACCGAACTGCCCAGTTCAGTCGACCGAACTCTGCTGCATTTCAGCCTGCCATGCTCTGACTGAAATGGTTGACCAAACTTGGCCTTCTGGTCGACCGAAAACCTGTAGAATGGAAAAACTCAAGTTAAAACCATGTAAATTCATCCACTTTGATGTCATCTAACATTCAGTCAATACTTTGGTGTCTTGAGAGTCTATTAAGCCTTATCAAACCAATTTTCAACACCAAAACTAATTTTACCATGATTCACATGATTTAATCAACTTTCAAGCTAAAAAGCTCCATGAAAAAAGATCAGAAAGCACATACATTAAAACCAATGTTCAAGGTGCATAAAAACACTTTAGAAAACATGTTTATCAACATCAAGATATCAAGTTCATATAGTAATGCAATTGTCCAATATGAGTGCATCATGTAACCAAGTTCCATTCAACTCATTTTTGCCAATGTTTGCATGAGGGGTTCAACCTTTGCAACTTGCATAAAAGTCCTATGAAGAATATGCATGAGAATCCATTCCATTAATTCATACACATGAGAATATCATTCACCCAACGATTGGGACCAATTTGTCAAGTGTATAAGCAATGTGAAATGAAATAAAACATCAATATTCCCATGATGAAATTGACAACCCCATGATGAAATTGGTTGGAACAAAATCATGAAGTTCAGGCTAGAACTAAACCAACCCAAGGCCATGATATCAATGACAAATATTTGAATTCAGCATAAAAGACTTGCACAATGAACTTGTTCATATTAAAAAGCTATGTATCCTCTTTGAGAACATTACTCAATTTTGAGACCAATTGAGTTAGGCCAAAACCTTCAAGCAAGCATGCACAATTTGCTTCCACACACACACACACACACACACACACACACACACACACACACAATATTTTGTTATCATCAAAATCAAGAGGGAGTACAACAGAACCCAACAATCTCTCCCTTTTTGATGATGACAAAATATTATGGTAACCAACCAAATTCAAATCAAATCAAATCTCTGTCTCCCTCTTTGGCATTATCAAAAAGTGGGAGGAAAGTAATTAGCTTCAAATTTTAGATTAATGAATCAATAAAAACTCACTTCAGATTTTCACAAGATGCAATAGCAAAATAAAGACCAGATGTTTGCTAGAAAACATAACAATTGAAACATCAAATGATTTTATTTGATTTTCAGATTTTCAGATTTTCAGATTTTTAGTTTTCTTTTTAAATGCATGAAGCAAGATGCATAAAGGTGATGACACATGAAATGCACACAATGCAACTAGACAGTTACGTATATATATACATGCAACATAGCTCCCCCTTACTTATTTAAGAAGGTAATAGGTATAAGAAAGGTGCATGCGAGTCATAGCAATTAGGATGTTCATGTGTAACACATAGGAGGTTGTGCAATCACACATAAGAGTTATGCAATAGCCAATGCAATCAATCAATTTTCTGAATACATATTAAATTAAATTTCCATATGTGTAGGTTAATAACATGAAAATAGATTGTTGTGATATGGATATTCAGATTTTCGGATCAACACAATGAGAGATTATACAGACATCACTTCAATTTATGAGAACAACGTATTGGAGGCTATGCTCTGCCACAAAGAGTTTTTCACCATAATTTTTCAAGTCAAGTAATTTCACATTGATAAACAGAATTTTTTCAAGAGTGACCAGGTACAAATAATTCCTTTTTACAGGAGGAGACACATGGAGCTCATGCCAGACTCCCCGATTACTCAGATTATTGAATCATTTCACCTCATTTTGAACATAGATAATACAATATAACACCTTTCAGAAATCACATCACGTCTCAGGTGACGTGTATCCAATTTACTCAGTGAGACTGAGCATTGTTCTGCCATTATTTTTCAGATTCTTTCTACAAAAATTGGCAGGCAACTTTTTACTCAACAGCATCTTCAACATACATGTAGCAAGTTTAATATCTCTAGAGTGTTAAAAAAAATTCTTCTATCCTAATATTTAATACTCATTTTCACATTTTGTGCAAGAAGTGTATGAATTTGATTTAGCATGTATACCAAAAATTTTATGAACACGTAATAATGCAGCTCCCCCTAAATAGATGCACTTATCAAATATTTACCCCCCCTGAGTGTATGACATGAAACACTCTAGTGATGACTCAATTGCAATATTATTTATCAAGAAAGCATAAGGTCATAGAAATACCATGGATGGGGGTAAATAGCATATATTTACATGCAAGCACACAATGAGAAAATATGCAAAATGCAATGCAGAATACAGAATGTATTGTGAATACAAAATTTTAGATTTTATTTGAACATTCCAAACGCATTTCAAAATTTAACATGGGTGCAAAATGTAAGTTTTCAGTTTTTCATATGAATAATCTAAATGCACCCAATGCATCAACTCCAATGCATGCAACCTATAACGACATGAAAATACAATGCATGATGCAAAAATAAAATGCAAAAACTTGATTTTCAAAACAATATGATAGATTGCACAAGAAAGCATCCAGATTCAAATGATGAGCAACAAGCATTTTTCATCATGTGAGCTTTATAAGCTAGGGTGTAGAAATAGATTTGTAACATTCAATGCAACCCATTTATTTTCAGAAACTATTCAAAAACAAATTTTTAATAACATTTCAAAAGTTTAAAATATCATCCATAAGCCAAACAGATTTTTTAATGACTTTTCAGAAGAACGGCTCATGCACATCCAATGGAATCATATTCAATCCATTCAAACATTTGATAAATTCATCACAGCAGAACAGATGAATAACAATTCAAGTTTTTAGAATCAATACCTATCATAAGAACAAAATCACAAAGTGCCACAAGTTACGGCAAAGATTTTAGAGATTTACAGTTAAGTTGTTAAGTACAATGGTTGATCCTAAGATCATTAATCGGCATCATGATTAATCAGGTATAGTGATTTATATGAGATACATTTCAAGAAAAGTGAGTTAGATTCAAAAAACCAAGTCATTCATTCAACAAACTCCCCCTTACTAGGTGCATGAATTTCACATTTGACATTTTGACAGAGTATCATGCATCCTATGACTTATATGAACAAATGACTCACGGTACCAGGCGGAGGCACATTCTCACGCATGGTGATAGATTTCAGACATGAATGACCTACCCTTCCTCAGGTCACCATTTTTTATACCTTGAATGTCACGCCCTGACCTTTTAATATAGCAGAATGAATATCGGAAAGTGAACAGCCGGCATGGTAAGCCTCTCGCAAGCAAGAAATCAGAGCGCAAGACAATCACATAGAAGTAATTGCACAAGTAATTTTTCTCAAATTTCTAACTTTATTTCATAACCATATTAAATTTACATAAGATCACTTCTTGACAACTTTTATCACTACGACTCAAGAAAAATCAAAATTACAATATGACTAGACTAGACACTTTGATCATCTAAGGCTTCTCTCATCTTGAAAACCTTCATTCACTCTCGGACCCGCTACTAGCATAATCCAAATCCGATTCACTAATACTTCCTAAAATAGACAAGAAAATAGGTATGAGCACACTTGCTCAGTAGGTATCTTTGTATCAACATGAATGTAATATTTAAGGGATTAACGTCTTAGCTCTAGAATTAAGATAAAATAAGAATGCGATAAACAATCGATATAAACAAAGATAACCAAGAATCATAAAATAACTGATCAAGTAGATGTGAGCGAGTATAGACCATGAACAAGCAAGATTAATCACGTAGATGTAAATTTTGGCCTTTCATGAACAAGAATGTACGAGCATGTAATTAGAAAGTACTTTACACAACCTTGTAAAGGCTATGCATTAACAAGCATGTAAATTTCATAACGAGCCTCGTGGATTCCACTCATTTATAAGAGAAAGTACTCCCAGCGTAATGCGATGCCAATATCATCATACCCCATGATTTATAGCACGTTTCCGACCATCGGCCGTGGGGGCTACTATGGAGCCCTTAGACACAATCCGTGTCCGATCTTGCATCTTCAAGTTATAAATCCAGCTACTTCCATGAGATATACCAATAATTTCGGCCAATAATTCAATTCTAAGTAAAAAGTTTCATGACCACGTAACCAAGGTATAGAACGTACCAAAACTGACATGAGATATTAAGGAAGAATCAAAAGAATATTATACTCCGGTGGTATTCCGACAGCATAACAGTGCGTTCATTAAGTTTCATGTCTTAATATTGATTTATTAAACATATGTTGAGACTCTAGATAATCTGAAGACCATCTAGGAACTCAAGAAAATTGACCCCAAAGGTCAAACCTCGGGTTAGACATGTTCAGAGATAAAGTGATCGTTTACTAGACCGTTTCATGTAGAAAGCGATCAGAGTCTAGACCGTTTCATGAATAGAGTCGACGCATGAAAAAGAGTTGTCGACGCAGTGAAACCATCTGGAGCTTTGCGGTCTAGTGAATGGCTGTGTGGTGCCTTTTAGCGGTCGTCCATAGGGCCGTAAAGATCCAGAATACATAAAACACCAGTAAAGTGCTTTCAAGATAATTGGCTTTGATGGTACAACCAGCTCAGCGCCCTAGTGGGAATCCCAGGCTCGCGGAGTCTTACGGAGGCCTTGAAACATAATCCCCTAGTCTGACAAAAGGAATATCCGGCGGAGAGGTTCATAAGTCCAAGAGAGTGTGCCTATAAGTGCAAAGTGTAACTAATGGTCACATACCGGAGTATATGCCATATACTTAAGAAAATGACTCATAGATGAGAAATGATCGTGATAAAATAATGATCAAGTTAAAACTAGACAAGTCATGATCCATGTAAAATTTAATGTAATTATAAGAGTATATGGTTTTGGCATGAATTTAGCATAATTTTAAAATAATCCCAACATGCATAAGGAATATGAAATCAACTAGGATGATTGATTAACATACCCAAGTACAAAAATACAACATTTAAAACAGGTGTAAAACCTAACTAGCTAAGCTTATCATATGATATTTAGGGCTATTTTGTATTATGATTCGGATTAACATAAACACAGAACTCAGAAAACGTAAACGGTCATGTGAGGACCATTTTATCGGGCCTAGCGATCTATCATAGGGCCGCTAGTGATTTCAAGCGATCTTCAGGAAGACCGCTTCTTCCTGTTTACGGTAAATAGCAATAAAAACCGAAATATGGCTACTCTAAGGTAAATTGATGCATGAAAAATGACGTAAAAATATGGAATAACACATGCCAAAACAAAGTTGGGCCAGGAATATGCATAGAGGAAATGTAAATTAAGTAAGAATTACATCCTTTTCATTAAAGGGTTAGACTCATGCATGGAAAATGAACTAGTTAATAAAACACAAAATATTCCGCGTGCAACGCATGAAATCAACTAGAAATTGAGGACTTTTACTCCTAAGATCATGTTTAAGCCGTTCATGAGATAACCTATCTCTGATCTGGGCTTTAATCGTCGAATTTAAGGCTGGAAGTCAACCATAATTTCCACTTGTTTAGAATCAAACCAGCAACTTCGTGGCCTTCTAACTTCTAATCCTCCTCACCTATGACCACGAAACTTGTAGGGTAAGAAGATGGTACTAAGAGGAACAAAAAACTTTAAAGAATCCTTATATAATTACCTCATTTAGGGCTTCTAACTTGCTGATCAATCTGGCCCGGTCGCATAGGTTCCTGAGTTGCTTGTACCGAACTAGCGACTTTGGATGCCTCTAACTCCTCGTGGGCTTGATCTCCTAGAATGAAATTTTGAGGGTAGTTATACCTTAGTATTATAAAGAAATCCTTCTAAAGAACCTACGTCAAATTCGTCCTCCTTATCTTAGTTCCAAGCAAGCCAAACGTAAGGGTCGTGCAGGTTGGTTCTGGGGTCTATTTATTTGGTTAACTATGGTTTCCATGGATTAGAACAAACTTAGAGTCCAAATTAGGTTTTCAATTCTATCCTCTAGCATTCTAGAGCCTTCTAACTAAGGGATATCATCGATCCTAGGTGATTAAGATGCCAAAGTTCCCATCTTTTTATGCCTTCTTCCATTCATGGAATCTACAGATAGTAGCGGTCTAGTCTAGACCATTTTCAATCCCCAAGCGATCGCCCGATAGACCATTTTTGGCTTTGGGCACCGAGTTTGAAACATTTCAAACTCTTTGTCATATATCTGTTGATCTATCCAATATATTTATCCTAAATTTCGTAAATATCCTATTTTAAGTTTCTAGAATGTGGGCCAAACCTCGTGGGCTTGGTTTTGGGTCATTTTTGTCTTGTTTAAAAGGCCAGGTAAATTAATAAATATTGGGCCTTATTATTTGGTTTTAAATTAACCTAAATTCTTTTAATAATCCCTTTTATCTCTAGAAAATCTTAGAAAATCTAAATAAATTCTAGAAAATTCTAAAATATCATATACAAAATTTTGGGGTATTACACCCTCACCCACTTAAGAGAATTTGGTCCCAAAATTCCAATACATAGGCTTTAAGGGAGAGTGTACATACATTTAAATAGATCGAGAAACCTCTTGGGGATAGCTTCTTCTATCTCCCATGTTGCTTCATGGGGGCAACATTTGGTCCACTAGACTTTGACCATAGGAATGGTTTTATTCTGAAGTTGACGTACCTCTTGTTCAATTATTTTGATTGGCTTTAGCTCGTACGTCAAATCCTTTTGGATCTCGAGATTATCATAAGTGATAACGTGGAATGGATCATAGACATATTTCTTTAACATAGAGACATGGAATACATCATGAACTCCTGCCAATTGAGGAGGCAAATCTAATCGATACGCCACCTCTACCACTCCTTCAAGAATTTCAAAACGGCCAATGAATCTTGGTGTAACTTGCCTTTGATGCCGAACCTTCAAATTCCTCGACCCGGAGAGATCTTGAGAAATACATGGTCGCCTACTTAGAATTCCAGGTCACGCCTTAGATTATCAGCAAATGATTTCTTTCTATCTTGGGCCATCTTGAGTCTTTCTTGAATTAGCTTAACTTTCTCGATAGCATCCCTTATCAATTTTGGACCTAGAAGTTGTCCTTCCCCAACTTCACTCCAGCAAATAGGTGAGTGACAGCTTCTCCCATATAGTGCCTCAAATAGTGCCATTTGAATGCTAACTTGATAACTATTATTGTAGGCAAATTCTACTAGGGGTAAATGGCCGTGCCAGCTTCCACCGAAGTCTATAACATATGTTCTCAGCATATCTTCTACCACTTGATTGGTTCTTTCAGTTTGTCCATCAGTTTGCGGATGAAACGCAGTACTAAAATTCAATCGGGTCCCCAAAGAATGTTGCAGACCCTTCCAGAATTGTGAAGTAAATCGGGGATCTCGATCGAAAATAATAGTGACAGGGACACCATGTAACTTAACAATCTCCTTCATGTATAAGGCAACCAATATATCTACAGACCATCAGCTTTGAATAGGTAGAAAATGAACTGATTTTGTTAAACGGTCTATGATCACCCATATTCCATCATGTCCACCTCGTGATTTAGGCAGTCCCATGATAAAGTCCATCCCTATACTCTCCCATTTCCATTCTGGAATTTCCAAGGGATGTAGTTTTCGAGCAGGTCTTTGATGTTCCGCCTTAATCTGTTGACAAGTGAGGCAACGTGACACATAGTCCTCTACTTCCCTTTTCATATTGGGTCACCAATAATTCCTTTTGAGGTCTTGATACATCTTGGTAGTACTAGGGTGAATGGCGTACTTAGATTTATGAGCTTCTTCTATGATCAATTTCTTAGTATCCAAATGATCCGGTATACAAATGTGTCCCCTAAATAACAATCTTCCATTATTTGCATTAGAGAAATCCGACCGTTGCTCCATATTTGCTTTGATCTCCAATAACACATGGTCATTATCTTGGAGTTTGACTAGATATTCTATTAATGTGGGTTGTGCCGGGATATTGGCTATAAAGTAATCCTCTTTCTTTTTCATATTAATGTCTAATTTCAACTGAGCAAATTTAGAAATAAGATTAGTCATACCTTTCATGAGACTTGATAGCTTTCCCAATGGTTTCCTACTGAGCGCATTGGCAATAGCATTCCCCTTGCCAGGATGATATTGTATAGCAAAATCAAAGTCCTTAAGGTTCTCTAACCATCACCATTGCCTCATATTTAGCACTTTCTTAGAGAATAGATATTTCAAGCTCTTATGGTCCAAATAGACCATGAATTTATCTCCATAAAGGTGGTGATGCCAAATCTTCAAGGCAAATATAACAGCAGCCAGTTCCAGATCATGAACAGAATAATTTTCCTCATGCCGCTTTAACTATCTTGAAGCATAGCAAATCACCTTGCCATTTTGCATAAGTACACAACCTCGGCCAATGTCAGATGCATCGGTATAGACTTCAAATCCGCCACATTCTATGGGCAATGCCAGTATCGGTGCCGTAGTGAGATGCTCTTTAAGGTCTAAGAACTTTTCTTCACATTCCTTTGTCCACTCGAAAGGATTTTCCTTCCTGGTGAGTCTTGTTAAAGGAACGCATTTTTGAAGAAATTCTTGATAAATCGCCTATAATAACCAGCCAGGCCAATGAAACTTCAAAATTTGGATACGGGGTTCGGTCGGCTCCAGTTCTTAACAGCTTCAACCTTAGAAGATCTACTGCAATGCCTTCTTTAGAAATGATGTGGCCAAGGAAAGAGACCTCCTTAATCCAAAATTCACATTTGTTTAACTTACCATAAAGTTGGTGTTCCCACAAGGTTTGCAAGGCAACCCTTAGATGTTCCTCGTGTTCTTCCTTTGTCTTTGAATAGATGAAAATATCATCAATGAATACGACAAAAAATTGGTCAAGATAAGGTCTGAACACATTATTCATTAGTTGCATGAATACAGCAGGTGCATTAGTTAAACCGAACGGCATAACCAAAAATTCATAATGTCCGTATCAGCTTCGGAAAGCAGTCTTGTGAATGTCGTCATCCTTGATCCTCAATTGATGATAGCCTGACCTGAGATCGATCTTGGAGAAGTACTCTACGCCAGAAAGTTGGTCAAACAGCTCATCAATAGGCGGCAGTGGATATTTGTTTTTGATAGTAAGTTGATTCAATTGCCGGTAGTCAATGCATAATCTGAGGGTACCGTCCTTCTTCTTGACAAATAAGACTGGCGCACCCCAAGGGGATGTGCTAGGTCGAATGTAGTCTTTTTCTAGCAGCTCTTGAAGTTGATTCTTTAGTTCCTTCAATTCCATGGGGGACATCCTGTAAGGAGCTATTGACACTGGTGCTGCTCCAGGTGTGAGTTCAATACTGAAGTTAACCTCCCTTTCGGGCAGTAAGCCAGGTAACTCACAAGGGAAAACATCAGGAAACTCTCTAACTACAGGGATTTCTTCTATCTGAATTTCCTTAGACTCAGTAACTACTATGGAGGCAAGGAAAGCTTTGCATCCTTGCGAAATGAGTTTGCAAGCATGAAGAGATGAAATAAGAGAGGGATGCTTCCGGTATTTGATGCCAAGAAATGAAAATCATGGAAGACCTGGTTTTCGAAAGAAAATTATCCTACTACGACAATTTATATAGGCGTAGTGGTCTACAAGCCAATCAACTCCAAATATGGCATCGTAGCCTTTCATATCAAGGCATACGAGATTAGCGGGAAGATTATTGATGCGGGACGGACCACGGACACGACAAGCTCGCGATTGTCCCTTAACGAGGGAAGCGTCGGACGTGCGCGGTTGAGAAACCGGCAATGAGCTAGGGTGATCGACTCTCTCGTGTGCCCGGATCGGGTCACGGGACGGTCTCGCACTCTCTCGCAGCAGCGGTAATGAACAGATAAAGCGAGCTAGATATCCCTACACATGCTCTCTAGCAGCGGCATAAACAAATATATATGAAGTAAGCAAAATGCCGAGAAGGGAACGAAAATGATACCTCCACGCGCTCGGCGTGGGGAAGACAGACCCGGCCGAAACTCGTACTCCCGGGACAATTAATACACCATATTACAGCAAATGAATTACTGCCCACTCCATGCAGGGAGGTAAAGGGCTACACAAACGGGCCCGAGAGGACCGAATTCGGGTTGACGGGCGGCTTCTCGTGTCTCTTCGGCAGCACCCGAACTTGTGACTGTGGGGCCCACGTGCTGTCCGGAGGGGCCGTGTGGGACCCGGTGGCACCGCTGTGGTGGTGGATTCCTGGATGAGCGCTCCCTGGAGTGGAGGCAGGCTGGTTCGCCGGCTGGAGGGCGGGCGGCTCCGATCGGCACCGGTCGGAATAACCGGCCACGGATTTGCAGCTTCTGGTTTTCAGCGCGCGTCCCGGCGAGAACGGACACTGCGATCAGCCCCGATGTCGGATCGACACGAAACTGACGCCGTTAGAAAGCTAACTTCTAATAATTCAATCTACGATTGAAGATATGGCCTAGATCTGCACGGATCTAGGCTTTAATGAATTGTTGAGTTGCTATTGTACAGTGACCGGACTCTCAGATCTGCAGAGAACTTGTCTGAGAACTGCCTTTGACCGATATGTGAACGTCCGCATCTGAAGTGGTGGTCTTCAGCAAAGTTGTAGAAAATCAAGCTAGGAAAATGGACATAGTTTTTATGAGAGGTTTGGAGGTGGCTGTGATTTGTTTTGATTTTTGAACTGGAAGGTGGTTGGATCTGGGAATTAGCTGAAAACACTGTAGCAAAAATAGAACACGAATTTTGAAAAATGGATAGAGGGCGGATCAAAAATAAAGAACAATGGTGGATGTAGGGGATGATGGAAAGAACGCCCAGTAAAATTGGGAGCCCCAAAAAAAATCAAAAAGAAGGTCGGAGATGGGAAACTCAGAGCTGCTGTCACTGTAGACAGAGACAGGATAGTTCTGGGAGTGATTGAAGACCGAAATTGCAAAAATAACAAACGAAGGATTTTCGACCTGAATTGTTTTGTGGGTGATGGGATGGAAGATAGGAACACACCATAAAAATTACAAACCACGAAGAGGCCGTGGCTGGTATCAGGAATTTCGGGAAGACACCTCTGTCCAGCAGGACAGAAAATCGAAGACGGATTCGCGGCGGCTCGAAGGCGGCACGAACGGCAGCGGCGGCGGCACAGATGATCACCGGAGATAGAGGGGAGGGGATAGGAGGTAGAAAGCACTCTAGAATTAGAGGTTGGAGGAGATGAACACCAGGGGAGAGGGGAGGGGCTCAAGAATTACTCTTGATTTTCCAACAATTTTCTCTTCATTAATGCTAACAAATGGAAAATACAACCTTTTATATGCCATATATCAAACCCATTCTACACCCTTGGATCTAGGAATGGGGATTGGATGGCTGGGATTAAGTGTGATTAACACACCAAAAATAATAAAATAATAGGGGAGAGGGGCGCCCCCTTGACCAAGGTTAATGGGGTTGGAAAATTAGGTGGCCTACCTTGGATAAATTGAACCACATGTCTCCCATGTGGTCAATTGGCATTCTAACCTTCTAGATGGCCACCTAGGATGGTTGACCAGCCCCACATGGTCTAGGTGGACCAATGGGAAAGGGGTGAGGGCCCCCTAGCTGGACCTACTACACAATTGGTGCGGACACCAGGGCAATCACGTGACACGTCGGCAAACCGACGGTGCCATACGCGGAGCGCCAAGTGGAGTACATCGGCTTATCTTCAAAAGGGGGATAATTTGGCTTGAATTTGGACCTTTTTTGGCATTGAATTGGGCTTGTAAAGGGTATTGTATATGTAATTTGCTAATGGGCTGGTTGTAAGGCTCCTAAAGGGCCAAATTGTTAAAGCCCCTTAAACATTCCATAAGTAGAAATGGCCTTGGTCCATTTGTAATGGATCCATAAGCCATATGGGCTTCCTTCCTACATGGGTTCTCTAGATTGGATAATCTAGAGTGGGCTCTCTTCATTCATAGGCTTGGTTAAGCCATGGCCACATTTGGCCTTAAGCCATCAAGGTTGGAATGGGCTTGGTTAAGCCATGGACCAAAGTGGCCCATTCAAGGCCCAATGAAGGGGGCGCCCTCTTTTTTGTTGGTATTAGGCTAGCTAGTTTGATTTTCTTCTTCAATTATCACATGGGGCATTCAAATGGCTGCTGGTCAAGTTCCACATGGCTGCCACCTACCATCTTTACCTTGAAATTCAAAGGTAGGTGAGCTACCATGTCCCCTTGTCCCCCTTTCCCTTTCACCAAGGGTCTTAATCCATGCGCACCCCTCCCCCTACTTGCATCTTGCGCAAGTCCCCTCCCCCCTACCCCTTCCATTTCCCTATATAAGGGCATGTATAGTGTTTATGCTTAATAGAATGAAGTTTTGTGAAAGAAAAGTTCATTAGAGAGTTATTCTCTTTGTGTGTTCTTGGGTGTGACTCCCATTGAGCTGTCCTGGGACTGGACAGAACTGGGTTGTGAGACTTGACCCCATATCCCCCTTTTACTCTTATCTTTTTCTTCCACAAACATTATCGTGATACCTCTGCAAGTTAGAAAACTTTCAGATTTGGTTTCGCATCGATCGGAGTTCGTGAGCAACGATGGCGATTTTTCTCGTGGCGGCACGCAGATCAGTTCCTGAATGCTTCCCAGAAATGAAGTTGTCTGTGTTTTAATTCCTGGAGCCCAACCCCGATGCCATCTGAAGTTGGTTTCTGAAGAGAAATCGTAGTATTTCAAGTCCTCTTTGTGTTGCCACTGGTTTCGCCTCGATCCGTGACCGGTGCTGATCGTGACAACAGTTCTCGTGGGATTGCGCGGGCTGATCTGAGCAGGCCCGGCTGAGAACTAGAATCAACTTTCAGAGCCTGCCCCGCTTCATCTGGCCAAGATCCGTGTGAGGGATCTTCATAGTATTTCTTCCTATGGACGTCGCCTACCCTCTCCCACAAGGAACTCCCCGATCCGACATCGAAACCATTTTCTCAACATTTTACCGTGTTTCTGTGCAGTTCTGTGAGCACAAAACTAGAATCTCAGAAGATTTGTCACTGCGCCCAGATCTAAGGCATCTGTTCACGATCTTCGGAGTGAAGATATTACATCCAGTCGCCGACATTCTCCAACAAACGGCGCTCCGATCAGACATCGGATCTAGCCGTAGCAGCCTCCGCAAGCTTGCTGCGTAGGGTGACCAGCGCGGGCAGAACCGGGTCGGCTTTCCGTCGGCATACCCGAGCGGCTCTGGCACGCGTTCCTCACCTCCTGCGAGTGTGGCCCGTCAACCCGGGTTCCAGCAACCCCAAAGTTATTGATTATAGCCCGATACCTCCCTGTGTGGAGTGGGCCAAGCTTCTGAAATTGTAAAGTTAATCTTGTGTGTATTGGGGTTGTTCGGAAATCGGCCGGGAATTCTTCCCCACGACTTATCGTGGAGGTACGTGCTCGTTCTGATCCTTACATTTGCTGTTTAGTATGCTTTCTATTGCTGCGTTTGTGAGAATAGGGCCGATAGCTAGTTTCAAATTCACCGCGATTGTGAGTTGTGAGCGCCCGTTCCGTGGCTCCAATCGAGCACCGAGCGCGAATTAGCACCCTAGGCGACGGTGGTTTCTTAATCGCCGCGATCCCCACGTTTCCCTCGCAAGGGACGATCGTCGGGCTCAAGAGAGTCGCTGTTGAGAGACGTCTCCACCCGGAGAATACCACGGTGGTCAGCCGCCCGGCTTGCCTTAGTGTGATAGTGCTGGCCGCACATCGAGTCGGTCATCCGTCCCGCATCAAATTGGTATCAGTGCTGGTTGAGTCTAGGGTAGTCTTTGCATAAGTCTTGCATGCATCATGGTCTAAGTCAAGTCTAGAACCATCATTACTTTCAAAACAAAAAAAAGAGTGTTTTCAAATTGCATTTCACCCAATAGCCCGGTATATTAAAAGGCGTTGCCCGAACATTAGGTTATGCCTATCGGGAAGGTAGCGTACTTGCGCGAGTGATCTTCGGATTGCTTATCTCTGCCACGTACCGGATATTGGTTAGGTCTACGTGCATCATTTTTTTGCATTAGTGAGTGTTTGTATTAGTCGGTGTCTTCTAGTTCGTGTAGTCCTATAAGAGTCAGTCAGTCTTGTCCAAGTGTCGGCATGTCTAACATGTAGTTCTCCAATTTCTCATGGAGTCCCAATCACCCGGGCGATATGACCGTTGGCCCACTCATGGGCTTGGCAACCATCCTCTCCGCTTCTGTAGGCCTGAAGCCTCAGATTTTTTTGGCTCCAATGACCCGGGCATCTACCTCAAGTGGGAGGCCACCATGGACACCTACTTTGATTGTTATACTATGTCCGAGGCAATGCAATTCTCTTTCGCCAAAGAGCGGCTTCTTCATGAGGCTACCGAAAAGTGGGATTACATCGAAAGAATGAGAGAGGTTAGGGGGCAATGGCCCATCAAGTCATGGTGGGACATGAAGAGAGAGCTTAGGAAGGTCTACATGCCCCAACCGGTCACCTCCAACCGGCCCCACCCAATCACTTCCAACCAAGTGGGTCCTAGCCGGAGGCAAAGAGCCCCACACGTCGATGAGCCAAGACCCAATCCTAGGACGGTTGACTATGGGCGAGTCCACCATGATATCCCTATTCCAACCCACTCCGTTGCCGAACTTATGCAAATGATCTTGGACCGGTTGGATGGGGTGGATAGGACACGTACTCCTAGTGATGTACTCCTACCCGAGCCTAAGGAGGTAGCAACTGGAAGCCCCAACCCAATGCCATCTATAGTGCCATCCCGAGGTCCTCTCCACATCTTGGTGGATCCTCTTTCCCCACCCACGAGAGCTCCATTACCTACATCCCCTGTCCGTCACGAGGATAAGGGTAAGGACACACTTATCAAGGACCTCTCTAGCCCTAGGGGACAAAAGGGTTGGAGAAGCCTCACTCTCCGATCTTTATTCGGAGCCACCTCAGCCACAACGACCCGTGTTTCTAACGGGAAAGCTACTTATAGCCGAGCCACTCCTTAGCTGGCTTAAGAGTGGCCTGGCCCCATCTCCCCTCCCATCTATGGACCCTATCCTACATTTGGTGCCAATCAATTCATTTCACACCACTTTCCGGTCTAGTCACTATGTGGATACATTGGATGACCTTCTTACAGGGTTAGACCGACAATTGATATTTATGCACTTGTTGGCTCCAGGCTTCGACCGACCCACAGGTCGTAGTTTCACTCATCCCGCTTTAGGGTCCATCACCTCCGTGTACACCGTGGGTCATGTTACCATGGAGGTTCATCTACTCCTCCCGCTACCGGTCGAGCCCGACTTCACTCCTTTTATCCCGAGGGAGGAGCCCTCTCTTCTATACACTGTCCCATCTACCACGATGGATGGAGGTGACCATCACCTTCATGAATTTCAAACATGGGACTATGTAATGGAGTAACCGGGGGGTCACACATTCTTTGACCCATTTGACCCCTTCTCTAGTGGGCCTCGTGCTCCACCACTTCCCCTCTACTTTGTCAAGGAAGTCCCCTACCACTCTCTTCCCACTCGGGCCAATCAAATTCCACATAGCAATAGGTCCGATTATTGGGAAGCATGGCATGCCTTACCTACATGTAGTGGTGATGAACCTCTTAGCCCACCCACACCCACATCTGATAGGAAGTCCTTGCATGCATGGTGTCTTTTTGGGTGTCTAGGAGTACATCATCCTACCTACCTTTGGTTGCATCTAGTGTATGCATGGCACACATTTGGGTGTCCTGGTCCGCCATCATCCATGCGTAGGTCAGACTAGCCATAGGTTTGTCTAAGGTCATGTGTGTGTGTTTGTTTGTCTCCCTTGTTGTTCTCTTTCATGCATATGGTTTGCATTATGTCATGTCAATAAAAGGCCAGTCAAAGCACGCATAAGGAGGTAGCCAATGCATGCTACATATCCGTGGATTCAAAGGGAGAGTACATCTAGATTAGGGTCATACCTGATAGGTTTCCGCCCGGAGACCGAAAGCCACTCTAAGTCCACGATCCCAAACCTTTCCCGGTTAAGAAACAAGTGAGTTCGAAAGCGTACGATATTGAACTACCGAACGACAATGGTGTCAATTCGACATTCCATGTTTCCTTTGGTAGCATATTGGAACCCGCGGTGATCCCTAGTGAGTCTCGGGCTTTAACTTTCTATTGGGAGTGACCCCTCACCCGAGATCCACCTTTCCAGCCTCAACACATGCATATAGATTGTATACTGGATGAGCAGGTGATCACCACAAGGAATGGCGCATACCCACACGTCCTAGTGCATTGGCGAGGATGCCCCACGATGACCAACGCCTTGATCACATGCGGAGAGTGCAAGCTTCGGGACCCTTACTCGACGGGGTCGAGTTCCTCCCACCCGGGGAGAATTGGTGCGGACACCAGGGCGATCACGTGACACGTCGGCGAACCGACGGTGCCATACGCGTAGCGCCAAGTGGACTACATCAGCTTATCTTCAAAAGGGGGATAATTTGGCTTGAATTTGGACCTTTTTTGGCATTGAATTGGGCTTGTAAAGGTATTGTATATGTAATTTACTAATGGACTGGTTGTAAGGCTCTAAAGGGCCAAATTGTTAAAGCCCCTTAAGCATTCCATAAGTAGAAATGGCCTTGGTCCATTTGTAATGGATCCATAAGCCATATGGGCTTCCTTCCTACATGGGTTCTCTAGATTGGATAATCTAGAGTGGGATCTCTTCATTCATGGGCTTGGTTAAGCCATGGCCACATTTGGCCTTAAGCCATCAATGTTGGAATGGGCTTGGTTAAGCCATGGACCAAAGTGGCCCATTCAAGGCCTAATGAAGGGGGCGCCCTCTTTTTGTTGGTATTAGGCTAGCTAGTTTGATTTTCTTCTTCAATTACCACATGGAGCATTCAAATGGATGCTGGTAAAGTTCCACATGGCTGCCACCTACCATCTTTACCTTGAAATTCAAAGGTAGGTGAGCTACCATGTCCCCTTGTCCCCCTTTCCCTTTCACCAAGGGTCTTAATCCATGCGCACCCCTCCCCCTACTTGCATCTTGCGCAAGTCCCCTCCCCCCTACCCCTTCCATTTCCCTATATAAGGGCATGTATAGTGTTTATGCTTAATAGAATGAAGTGTTGTTGAAAGAAAAGTTCAATAGGGAGTGATTCTCTTTGTGTGTTCTTGGGTGTGACTCCCATTGAGCTACCCTGGGACTGGACAGAACTGGGTTGTGAGACTCAACCCCGTATCCCCCTCTTTCTCTTATCTTCTTCTTCCACAAAACTTATCCGTGATATCTATGTAAGTTAGAAAACTTTCAGATTTAGTTTCGCATCGATCGGAGTTCGTGAGCAACGATGGCGATTTTTTTCATGGAGACACGCAGATTAGTTCCTGAATGCTTCCGAGAATTAAAGTTGTCTGTGTTTTAATTCCTGGAGCCCAACCCCGATACCATCTGAAGTTGATTCCTAAAGAGAAATCGTAGTATTTCAAGTCCTCTTTGTGTTGCCGCTGATTTGGTCTCGATCCGTGATCGGTGCTGATCGTGACGACAGTTCTCGTGGGATCGCGCGGGTTGGTCTGAGCAGGCCCGGCTGAGAACTAGAATCAACTTTCAGAGCCTGCCCCGCTTCATCCGGCCAAGATCCGTGTGAGGGATCTTCATAGTATTTCTTCCTCTGGACGTCGCCTACCCTCTCCCATAAGGAATGCCCTGATCCGACATCAGCAACCATTTTCCCAATATTTTACCGTGTTCTTGTGCAGTTCTATGAGCACAAAACCAGAACCTCAGAAGATTCGTCACTGCGCCCAGATCTAAAGGCATCTGTTCACGATCTTAGGAGTGAAGATACTACATCCAGTCACCGAAATTCTCCAATAAACGGCGCTCCGATCGGACATCGGATCCAGCCATACCAGCCTCCGCAAGCTTGCTGCGCAGGGTGACCAGCGCGGGCAGAACCGGGTCGGCTTTCCGTCGGCGTACCCGAGCGGCTCCGGCACGCATTCCTCGCCTCCTGCGAGTGTGGCCCGTCAACCCGGGTTCCAGCAACCCCAAAGTTATTGATTGTAGCCCGATACCTCCCTGTGTGGAGTGGGCCAAGCTTCTGAAATTGTAAAGTTAATCTTGGGTGTATTGGGGTTGTTCGGAAATCAGTCGGGAATTCTTCCCCACGACTAGTCGTGGAGGTACGTGCTCGTTCCGATCCTTACATTTGCTGTTTAGTAAGCTTTCTATTGCTACGTTTGTGAGAATAGGGCCGATAGCTAGTTTCAAATTCACCGCGATTGTGAGTTGTGAGCGCCCGTTCCGTGGCTCCAATCGAGCACCGAGCGCGAATTAGCACCCTAGGCGACGGTGGTTTCTTAATCGCCGCGATCCCCACGTTTCCCTCGCAAGGGACGATCGTCGGGCTCAAGAGAGTTACTGTTGAGAGATGTCTCCACCGGGAGAATACCACGGTGGTCAGTCGCCCGGCTTGCCTTAGTGCTAGTGCTGGCCGCACATCGAGTCGGTCATCCGTCCCGCATCAACAATTGCACAAAAACCCACACAATCCATGGGAATGACTCATTGGCTTATAAAGCCTTACATTTGCGTACATACTTTCCCAAGGATATAAACACAAACTAAAAGGACATAAATGCAAAAGAAAAAGTACATGCTCGGTGTCGATTCCCATCAACTCTCCCCAGGTGGGAGGAACTCGACCCCGTCGAGTAGGGGTAGGGATGCTCGATTATTCCGGCGGATCCGTCACCGTGCCAAGTAACGCGGATACGCTCCACTCCAAGTGATCGTCACATGCTCATTCCATATATACTCGATATGCGCTAACTGCTATGGGCTAGAGGTGGACACTCCGGGTGGGGCACTCTCAAAAGGGAAGGGAGCAGGCTCGAAGACTCACTAGGAATCACCGCTGAGTCCCTATAGGTGACTGATCCGGGTATAGATGTGGAACCGATCCCATACTCATCGAATGAGTCCACTCGCCTCTTACGCATAAGAGAACGACAACGAGCTTGCACAAGACACATGCAGACTCACCAAACACTAACACACATATACAAACAACACAAATAAGAAACGGACTCATGCATGACTCTAGACAAAACTTGTGTTAGTCAGACCCGTACATGGATGACGGCGGACCAGGACACCCGAATATGTGCCATACATGCATTTACGTAACCGGAGATGGGTGGCATGGGGTACACCTAAATGTCCAAGTATGACCCAGTCATGCATGCACGGCCCTTTAGATTTAGGAGACTTGAGTGGGCTAGGAAAGCCGGGTGTGGAAGAGCCGGGTGTAGGTGTATCGTGGACGGGCTTGGTGGGTATGGAGGACCCGACCCGCAGGAAAGGGGTATGAAGGTGGACTTCCCCGAAGAAGTGAAGGGAATATGAAGGGTCTAGGGATCCACTAGGGAAGGGGTCAAAGGGATCAAAGAAGGTATGACCCCTTATGGTGGGTTCCAACATGACATGGTCCCAATCGTGAAATTCTTGAAGGTGCGGGTGGTCACCTTCCTCCGTCATGGTAGATAGGACCGTGTATAGGAAATATGACTCCTCCCTCGGAAGCAAAGTCATGAAGTCAGGCTCATCCGGTAGCGGGAGAAGTAGAAGAACCTCCGTGGTGATACAACCCACGGTGCACTCGGAGGTAATGGACCCGAAGGCCGGATGGGTGAAGCTACGACTCGTGGGTTGGTCGAAGTCTCGGGCCAACATATGTGTCAACTTCCATTGCGTGTCTAGTCCCATAACAAGATCGTCCAACGTGTCAACATGGTGCCTAGATCGAAACGTGGTATGGAAGGAGTTGACCGGCACTAGAGGTAGGATGGGGTCCATGGATGAGAAGGGAGGTGGGACCAAGCCATCCTTGAGCCAACTAAGAAGCGGCTCGGCTATGTATAGTGTACCCGTTAAAAACACGGGTGGCTCGGGCTTTGGTGGTTCCAAATGAGAGGATTCCGAATCGAATTCGAAAATAGAGGGGGATGACATTGGAACTCTCTCGAGTGGTGAAGGAATTGGGTTAGGTAGTCCGATCGGCTCGGGACTCGGTTGGGAGGTAGATGTTTGCCAAAGGGTTCGACCTCTAGAGTGAGAAAAATGAGACTCAAAGGGCTCGACCTCTAGAGCGACCTTATAAGATTACGCCAGCGAGAACGCGTCGCGGACAAGACATTCAAGTTGGAAGTGAAACCGCAAACCTCTCCGGAACTGAAATGCGGTCGTGGTGCTCTCCTCTCCCAAGCCATATTCCAACCGGTACTTATCATAGTCCCGGATGTACTCGGACACGGACCTATCACCTTGGATGGTTCGACATGGGTTGGCCATTGGTGCCGAAAAGGTGGGAATGGATCCCTAGGAATGGGTATGCAAGGCCATTTAGACAAGACACTAGATCGACTATGCACGGTTTGGGATGCATGCACACTAAGGACAAGACACCAAGACTCGGTACGTGGCGGAGTTAATCGATCCGATGATCACTCGCGCAAGTGTGCGGCCTTCCCGATAGGCGTAGCCTAACGTTCGGACAACACCTTTTATATACCGATTAATGGTATGCAAATGCAACTCCTAAGACCGACATAGACACTTAGACTTAAATGACACTCTTTTTTTTTTGTTTTGGACACCCTAGACTCAACCTGCTCTGATACCAAATTGATGCGGGATGGACCACGGACACGACAAGCTCGCGATTGTCCCCTAACGAGGGAAGCGTCGGACGTGCGCGGTTGAGAAACCGGCAATGAGCTAGGGTGATCGGCTCTCTCGTGTGCCCGGATCGGGTCACGGGACGGTCTCGCACTCTCTCACAGCAGCGGTAATGAACAGATAAAGCGAGCTAGATATCCCTACACATGCTCTCTAGCAGCGGCATAAATAAATATATATGAAGTAAGCAAAATGCCGAGAAGGGAGCAAAAATGATACCTCCACGCGCTCGGCGTGCGGAAGACGGACCCGGCCGAAACTCATACTGTCGGGACAATTAATACACCATATTACAGCAAATGAATTACTGCCCACTCCATGCAGGGAGGTCAAGGGCTACAAAAACGGGCCCAGGAGGACCGAATTCGGATTGACGGGCGGCTTCTCGCGTCTCTTCGGCAGCACCCGAACTTGTGACTGTGGGGCCCACGTGCTGTCCGGAGGGGCCGTGTGGGACCCGGTGGCACCGCTGTGGTGGTGAATGCCTGGATGAGCACTCCCTGGAGTGGAGGCACGCTGGTTCACCGGCCAGAGGCCGGGCGGCTCCGATCGGCACCGGTCGGAATAACCGGCCACAGATTTGCAGCTTCTGGTTTTTAGCGCGTGTCCCGGCGAGAACGGACGCTGCGATCAGGCCCCAATGTCGGATCGACACGAAACTAGCGCCGTTGGAAAGCTAACTTCAAATACGTCAATCTAAGATTGAAGATATGGCCTGGATCTGCACGGATCTGGGCTTCAATGAATTGTTGAGTTGCTGTTGTACAGTGATCGGACTCTCAGATCTGTAGAGAACTTGTCTAAGAACTACCTTTGACCGATATGTGAACGTCCGCATCTGAAGTGGTGGTCTTCAGCAAAGTTGTAGGAAATCAAGCTAGGAAAATGGAAATAGTTTTTAGGAAAGGTTTGGAGGTGGCTGTGATTTGTTCTGATTTTTGAACTGGAAGGTGGTCGGATCTAGGAATTAGCTAAAAACACTGTAGCAGAGATAGAACACGAATTTTGAAAAATGGATAGAGGGTGGATCAAAAATCAAGAACAATGGTGGATGTAGGGGATGATGGAAAGAACGTCCAATAAAATTGGGAGCCTCAAAAAAAATCAAAAAGAAGGTCGGAGATGGGAAACTCAGAGCTGCTATCACTGTAGACAGAGATAGGACAGTTCTGGGAGTGATTGAAGACCAAAATTGCAAAAATATCAAACGAAGGATTTTTGACTTGAATTTTTTTGTGGGTGATGGGATGGAAGATAGGAACACACCATAAAAATTACAAACTACAAAGAGGCCGTGGATGGTATCAGGAATTTCGGGAAGACACCTCTGTCCAGCAGGACAGAAAACCGAAGACGGATTCGCGGCGGCTCGAAGGCGGCACGAACGGCGGCGGCGGCGGCACAGATGATCACCGGAGATAGAGGGGAGGGGATAGGAGGTAAAAACCACTCAATAATTGGAGGTTGGAGGAGATGAACACCAGGGGAGAGGGGAGGGGCTCAAGAATCACTCTTGATTTTCCAACAATTTTCTCTTCATTAATGCTAACAAATGGAAAATACAACCTTTTATATGCCATATATCAAACCCATTCTACACCCTTGGATCTAGGAATGGGGATTGGATGGCTGGGATTAAGTGTGATTAACACACCAAAAATAATAAAATAATAGGGGAGAGAGGCGCCCCCTTGACCAAGGTTAATGGGGTTGGAAAATTAGGTGGCCTACCTTGGACAAATTGAACCACTTGTCTCCCATGTGATCAATTGGCATTCCAACCTTCTAGATGGCCACCTAGGATGGTTGACCAGCCCCACATGGTCTAGGTGGACCAATGGGAAAGGGGTGAGGGCCCCCTAGCTGGACCTACTACACAATTGAACAAAAACCCACACAATCCATGGGAATGACTCATTGGCTTATAAAGCCTTACATTTGCGTACATACTTTCCTAAGGATATAAACACAAACAAAAAGGACATAAATGTAAAAGAAAAAGTACATGCTCGGTGTCGATTCCCATCAATTATGACCTTCTACAGTAACTTCACTATTTGGGAAATAGGTTTTCAATTACGTTCCCGACCCTAAAGGAGTGACTATGGTTAAATCCGATGGTAAGGGAATAGGAGAAATATGCAATAGTTTTGCAAAGGAATTAACAATAAAGGAATGAGTCGCACCTGTATCAAATAACACAAAAGCAGGATGGGAATAAATATGAATTGTACCTTCTATGAGCTCCCCTTCTTTGGTTGGTTCATCCTCCAACACGGTATTCAATCTAGCTTGCCGCTTTCATCCACCATTTCTCCTCGTAGATGATTGCTCTTTCATCAGAGGATAGTCAGGCATGCGGTGCTCCCGACTTCCACATCTTAGGCATGCACCCAAACGCTTCCAACATTCTTCGACCGCATGACCGAATTTATCACAGAACGAGCAAGCCGTCATGGCTTATTTATCCTCTTCCTTAGTCTTCTTGTTCCGACGAACATCCATTTGCCGTCCCCATTCTGGGATCTCTTCTTGCTATCCCGAGAGTTATAGGTGATGCTGAATTTTTCTTTCTTCTTACCTCGCTGATCAGACTTCCAGCTCGGCTCCTCCACTTTGACCTTGAGTTTATCGACCTTCTCCAAGGTCCGTTCATATAAGTGTGCCCGTTGGACCATCTCTGCGTAGGTCCGAATGTTTTACGGGACAAGCTGCTGGATAAAAATGGGCCGCAGCCCATCCATAAAGCGATTTGCTTTAAGAAGATCCGTACTCACTAGATATTGAGCATAAGGTGCCAGGCGAGAGAACTGTAACTCATATTTTGCCACCGTCAACATGCCTTGATGTAGTGATGCAAATTCAGCCGCCTTCCACTCCTTGACATGCTCGGAGAAATATTTAGTTCGAAAGAGCGTGAGAAATCCTTCCCAAGTGTGTGGTGCGTCTACAGGTGGTGTAGGTACAGACTTCTACCATGTACGGGCATCTTTATTAAGCTGGAATGTAGCAAAATGAACCTTCTCTTGGTCAGCACATTACATGACCTCGAAGATACGATTCATCTCATCAATCCAGTTTTTTGCTTCGTCTAGATTGGAAGAACCATTAAATTGTGGAGGATTGAAACTCTGAAAATTACGGTGTAGATCACCAGCTCCTGCCCTAGCACCGGCTTGAGCCATATTTTGCAAGGCTTAAGTGAGACCCGCAACAGTTTATTGCATTCCACCCCAATCAACAAGGTGAGCCATGGTAAGAGTAAGGTACCTGAGAAGAGTAATAGATTTGTTAATTCTAACGAAATTGATGGGTTAATCTTAAAGATAATTCCAAATTACTAGCTTATCCCAGGTTCTACCCAATTTCTCTCAAGGGTGGGGAATTTTCTTTCCTTATTTCATAGGCATGGGTCCTTAAACCTTGGATTTAACCTATGACATGACATCTTTCTTAAGACTTCTAGGCCTAGGCTCTCATACCACTGTAGACACGCTAAAATTGACATTACTATGAGTACATCTCATATTGCCTCATAATGTCCCAATTCGACCCTCAATTTAGCTTTATTTGAGTGATTTTTTTCATTTTTCTTGAATTTCCCTCTTTTTTCTACTTTTTCCTATTTTTTCCTATTGTTCTACATTTTCTGGGTATTTTTCTCCACTTTTATCAATTTTTAAAGAATTAACGACATGAGGGGGAGAGTCATTTGATTTTAAAGAAAATATAAGTAAATAAAAAGGGAAATGTTGCCTCTTTGAGGAGGCATCCATTTATTTTATTTTCCCCTATTTTTCTAGATTTTTTGGATATTTTTCTCTATTTTTATGAATTTTCCAGGAATTAATGACATAAGGGGGGGCGTCATTTGATTTTAAAGAAAAAATTAAAAAAATAAAAAGGAAATGACGCCCCCGTAAGGAGGCGTCCATTCAATTGCGTAATATTTTATAAATTTTTTGTGTGGCCCTTTCAGGGTGTTTTGGTGGCCTTCTTGGTGTCAGAAAAATACGAAAAAATAGGAATTTGAGTCAGCACATTCAGATGCACATCCACCGAAAAAATGGAAAAAAATAATAAGAAATAAGAAATGGCCTTTTCTAAAAATAATGGGAATTCCTTGGAAATGACGCCCATCACCTGGGCGCTATTCAAATTAACAGCAGAGGAAGGGGCGCTATTTCTTTTTGGCTTTTTTTTTGATTGACGACACTCGGGAAGTCGTTATTTCAAATAACGACCGCGTGAGGGGTCGTCATTTCCCCCAGATTTCCGAACTGTGCCAGAACCCCGTTCTTTCTTCATTTTGAGCCCTTTTTCACTTCAGAAAGGACTCTAATGGCTTTCTATCACTGAGAGGACTCCTTTCAGTATTTGTCTCCTACTAAAAATTAATTTTCCTATTTTTATTTGGATTTAAACCCACGCATCTCTTCCCTATAAATAGAGCCCCTGCGGCACATGCTAAAAGAGGCCGACTTTAATTAATTACATGGGGAGCTGCTGCTCGGCTGTTGGCTCAAGGAGTAGGGCTTCTGGCGTCCAAAGCTCCATCCGTTTGAGCATTCCTCTCGAATGTTCATCCAAAGCCAAAGAAAGGAGAAAGCTACCCAGGCTCCTCCTACCTCCTCTCTATTTCTCTGTTCTCTATTTCTCTTTCTTTTATTTGCATTAACTGCATGCATGCATCTTAATTATTGTCCTGCTATTAAACTCCCTTCTCAACCACGTTGAGGCTCCACAGTGCAACGCTTGCACTAATTTTATCATTTTATTTTTATCCCTTCATCATCCTATCTCCCTACCCCTTACATTGGGGTTTAAAAGGGCAACACACAAGAGGTGTGTTCATATCCATGTTCTCACATTATATTTAATTCATTTAGGATTGATACTACACCTTGGGTTTACTAATTCCATTTTTATTGGTCGTTGTCTTTGTTTCTTGCAAGGGTAATCAAAGAAGAACTCCCTCCATCGGCCGACCGGTAGGAAGGGAAGGAAATCACTCACATCTCCCACGCTTAAGGTATTTATATTACGATCCCTCCTTTATTTATTTGTTATATCCTTTGAGGCCCGCGGTCTCTGGCGATCACCCTCCAAAATTGCATCCACGTATGCCCCTTTTCCCCTTTCCCACATTTTATTGCACGTGCTTTTTTATTATTTGTTAGTGGATTTTTAATTAGATCTACAAATTGGTGATCACGGTGGCACTTCCTCTTGTTTTTCATTTGATTACCCCTCCCTTGGACACCCACTTGTGCCATCTCCCCTTTGCACCCACGGTGCACCTCCCTTTGTGCTCCACGTAGCACACTCCCTAAGTGATTTTTTGTTTGATAGATTTTTTTTGAAATTCCATTTATCTATCCCTCCCAAACAAAAATAAAAAAGGGAGCATGTCATGCTATGTTTCTTAGTTTTTGATTGTCATGATTCATACTTTGAGTTTGTGAGTGTTTCCTTCATTTTTATTGGCCTTTTATTCACTGTTCTAAGCTTTCTGGCCACTGTTACGGGTTCTGGGAAGCAGGTAATTGGCGCCCCATACAGGGGCGCCCTTTCAGGAATTGGTGGCAGCCTCGTGGGTGCCAATTTCCTGAGTTTTTCACAGATTTACCTTTGTGTGCTATATTTGTGATATTTTTGTTCATATATACATTGTTCATTCATTTTGCATGAATTTTGCATTCATCTTTGCATTTACATTGGGAGACCTCCTCTCTCCACCCCTTTTAGGATCCATACCCCCTCTTGGTTAAAGAAGGACCCTCCATTGAGCATTCCATCTCTTTAGATCAGAATTTCTTAAATCAAGCCTCCATAAGTCCCCGCACCCGTGGATTCCCTCACGGACGTCGGGAAAGTTGTACCTTGAAGTTCCCCGGGTTTAGTTGGCCTATTTGTGGTGAACATTGACCTAGTTGGCACTGAAGTTGACTATATTGAAACTAGGTTCCTACCTTGTGTGACTTATATCACTTTTTTTTTCAAAATCACCTAATTCACCAAGGTTTAAGTCAAAACAAAAGCAAGCATAAACATCCCAACTTGATTAATATTGTTGTAACATTACTTTGATGGGTTGAATTGTTTGCTTGCGTGATGTTTAATCTTGATAACAAAATCACCATGTCTAATCAATCATATATTCATGAGGATGATAAACCTAGCATATCTTATAATCCTCAAGCTTATAAGTCTCACCACAATCTTTTTAAGGGACTGCATCCTCACTTTTATGGTATTGCACGACCCATGGGCAATTTCCAATCTCATGGTCCCTCGCATTCATTACATGCCACTACTCCCTCAGGACCATCTCCTCCCAATGATGAGAAGGTTTCCCAAGTCATCCGTGCATTAGATCATCTCACCCCTCAACAAATCCAAGCCCTTAAGGCTATTGTTGATGGCACATCTTCTTCTCATCCTCCCTCCAATCCCACACGGGTGGCCCATCACCTACCTCCATCCATTCAAACTCGGGTGGCCCATCACCTTCCTTCCTCTCTTATTTGCACTCCCATTCGAGGAGTCTATCCACCCCCTTCTGCACATATTCTTCCTCAGGCAATCCATCACCCGCCTTCTTCTATTCCTCCTCCTTCACGGCCCCAAGGCCCGCACGTTCCTTGCAACTCGGCTCGTCCGGGTTCTTTTGTGGGTCGGCCCATTAACCCTCCTCCACGGCCTTCATATCAAGCCACCCTTCCAAGGCCGCGGTGCCAACCCTCCAATGTGCAAGTTACACCCCTCCAGCAAAATCTCCGTGATGAAATTACTTCCATGGAGGAACAATTAAGGAAGGTCACAAGCCCGCGGCCCACTGCTCCTCCTCCTTCTCCAGTCAATCCTCTTCACGATTTCATGAATAACATCACTAAGATGGAAAAAGATTGGAAGGAGAGGAGAGATAATGGCATTACGGATTCAAGTGAGCAAGATATCAAAAATCAAGTGGACGCTGTTCACCCTCCACTCATCCATATGGCCCTCCACCTTCACCTTCGCATTTACCTCCATAAAATTTTCCACAATATGATGATCCTCCGCCTTCATTTGTACTTAATCCTCCACATCACGCTCCTCCACTACCCATTATTATGCCTCTGTCACGGCGTCCACTTGATATTTTTGATGAAGATAAAGATTTGGAGATGGCATAAAATGTTGAAATTCTGCAGGCACCTCTTCTGAGTTTCCTTCGTTTCCCACTCCCTCCATTGCCACCCGATGAACCCCCTACTCAGGATGAAGCCACCATCCCTAACCCCTCTTATGAGATCAATTGGTGTTATGATGATGGGTCGATATTTCAATCACTCACACCGGTGCACCATGCGTCTTCTCCTATCCCTAATACCTCTCGCCCCATCCGGCGCTTCCTACGCACCAAACCTTCTCCTTTTACACCTTCAATTACCACACCACTAATTTCCACTCCATCGGTCTCCGCTGAACCTCCACTAATCTCCGCCGAACCTCCACTAATCTCCATTGCATCGGCTTCCACCGAGACTCCATCAACCTCCACTCCACCGGCCTCTACAAAACCTTCCATTAAACATTTTCCTAAACCAAATAACACCTTTTCATTGCCGCCATCTTGGCCTTCCACTATCCTTATAACCCCCAAGCCCGTATTTGCCAACCCTTCACCTTTACCCATGGCTGATCCTGAGCTGGATTCATCTATTTTTTCACTCGAGCCGATCTCATTCGCTTCTGAGCAAGGGGAGAAGCCCGACGTGTTTCAACCTCCGCCTCCGCTTACCCTTCCATTAAAACTCTCCATTACACCTCCATTGCTCCTCAAGCTTACCGCTTTCACTTCACCTTCCTCTACCACTCGGAGTAGGTGTATTCCTATAAGCACATGTGCCAGGGATATCTAAGAACCGGGCAAGAAGGGCTTGACCTCGGTTATGCCATTCAAAATTCAATATTTTATTTGCCAGATGCCGATCCGTGTCATTATGCTGGGTATATTTGAGAAGTCTCCTTCAATACTAACTATGATAAATTCTTCCAAATCGATGCCATATCGACCCTTTATCAAAGTCACCTTATTTGTTGGCCGATGCTCTTTTAATGCTCTCATTACCAATCGTTCCGTCATTATACGACTCCCTTGTCAAACGAAGGGGCTCTCTTCCCATATTGCCATAAACACATGAGAGTATTCGAGCATTAATTCCATCCATTGAGCCATCTGGCCGGGCACTCTCCTTGCTATGGAGGGGTGGACATCCTTTCGTTAAAGGACTTTCCACCAATTCATTCACTCCTTATTCTGTTCCACCCACATTTTTCTCTCTACGGGCCACTCCATGGGTGAGGAGGAGGATCTTACCCTATCATTCCATGCATTCCTTGCATTCTTTGCATATCATGCATTTCATGCATCCCTTACAACCATCACATGGCATTCACATGCATTTGAATTTCTTCCTTCCCGGGTTTCTGAACCCGTATTTTCTCTTCCTTCCGGACCCTCCATATCTTCCACCTCCGGAACTTCTGGACTTATCTTTCCTCCCTGGGCATCGTGTCCCATGGTGTCTTCTTCTGCCAAAACCTCCGGATTTCTTATCTCCACTCCTAGGGCATCGCGTCCCGTCTTTCGCTATCCCTCCGGAACCTCCGAACTTATCTGATTACCCAGGGCATCGCGTCCCTTGGCATTTCCTTCCTCCAGAACCTCCAGATTTCTTATCTCCCCTCATAGGGGATCGCGTCCCTTCTTTTGCTATCCCTCTAGAACCTCCGGACCCTCCTGAACCTTTTCATCCACTCTTCCTAGGCCATCACATCCCTTTGCTTTGTCTTTCTCCAAAGCCTCTGGATCCCCTATCTTTCTTCCGATTCATCTTCCTACTTCTCCAGGACATCTCGTCCTTTGTTCTTTTCTACCTCTTCAATCATCTTTTTCCATACATTTTCCCAGGACATCGCGTCCCTCGGTGTTTTACTCCTCCGAAACCTTCGGATGATTCCTACCCGCATCATGATTCTCCTCCTCTCTTCCTCCCGAAACCTCCATATCCGCCTCTTTCCTTCTACCAATTTCTTCTTCTAATTCCTCCCAATCACGGGTCTGACCCGACTTCTTCCACATCCACTACTTTGGGCATCTGCCCATTCTCCCACTGCTTCCGAGGCTTTAGTCCTCACCCCTCCTCTTGATTCCCCGTTCCTGCTATAGACCTTTTATGTGATCAGGGTCTCCGCGCCTTAGCAAGGGAGTTCTAGCCCTCGCCTCTTTTTCTTTTCATCCTTATTTGTCTGAGTCTTATCTGGGCACCACTTCTTCTTGTTAAGCCACTTTCGAAACCATTGCGTCATCCTTTTATCTGCCAAAGAGGACAAATCTCACGATGATTAAGATCGCCTCCGACAGCTGCTACTTCATAAGGTTGCAAGGTAATATTTTGCATGACGTTTGCATTCAACATCTCTATGCATGGTTTTCAAATGAAGTGCTTCTTAACACGATTAAGAGTGGTATTTTTAGGCTTTTATCCTAGTTTTTTTATCTTTTATAAATTTTAAAAGAAAAAAATATAAAAAAGAGTCTTTAGGCTTGCTATACAACACTTTGGTTAATAAGAACCTTGTGTTGGGAGTTTGGCATTCTCTCCATGCTTGTTAAGAGCAACCCTTAGCTGGGCATTCCACACACTTCACGGCGTCCTTAGCCAGCTCCTTTGGATAAACACTGTTGTTGCTTTGGCCATGCCATGAGTATACCTGAAAGTCTTTTCTCTTCTTTACTCAGCCGAATGCAGGAGTAAGAGGTTGACGGATGAGATAACCAACCTAGGTAATCCCCAATACGAGAGAAGTCTCAAATAGGGGCAGTCTTGACCAAAAATAAAGAGAAATTCCATGATACATCTAGCCATAAAGGGCTATTATGAAAATCAAGTCAAAATTTGATAAAAGTAAAATTTAAATAAAGACATGTCAAGAGTGGCAAAGTCCCCGCGGGAAAAACCCTGGTCGCATGCATGTCAAGGGTCTAAAAATCAAAGGCACAAAGCCCCGGCGCAACAGATCACCTCTTTGAGGGGTAATACCTTGGAAGGATTTCAAGTCCCGACATCTCCCATCATGCATAAAGCTTATCTCCAATTGTTCTTCTCTTCTCCCTCCAAGACTTAGTGTTTCTCGGGTATGGCCTTGGTAGGGGCACCGTTAACTATGGGCAGTCGGCTGTAGGGCGCCACCTTTAAATGCACGCCCGGCTTTGGGTAGTTTTTTTAGTTAAAGGGGAAGGAAGGAGGACCCCTAGCCAGTGGTTCAAACATCCCTCTGATGCTGTATTTGCAAAGTCTAAGTCAAAATTCAAAAAAAATCATATATTTTCCAAAGTTTGTAAAAATTAAAAACATTCCAAAAACTCATAAAAGTTTGCATATTTCATTTTCATTTTCATTTTTTAAAAAAAAACTATTTTTAAATAATGCCCGCTCATGAGGGCGCCATTCCCGTAATCAACAGCAACTATCCGGTCGTCATTCGCATTTCTTCACCGCTGGCTCACATGCATTTCGATGCACATTTGCCAAGTCCAAGCCATCCTTCGTACGTCTACCCACCCCATAAGTCTAACCACACTCCATAGGTCTGTGCAATCCAAAGTCTATACACACTCCAAAGTCTTAGCAATGCATAAGTCTGTGCATATCATACGTCCAACCATTTCTCATGTCTTAGCAATGCATAAGTCTAAGCATTTCCAATGTCTAAGCATTTTCATACGTCTAAGCATTTCCAATGTCTAAGCATTTTCACAAGTCTAACCGTCCCAAAGTCTAAGCATTCCACTCATAAGTCTAAGTATACAAGTCTGTACATTACATCCCCAAGTCTAACCATCCCAAAGTCTAAGCATTCCACTCACAAGTCTAAACATACACGTCTGTGCATTCCACCCCAAAGTCTAACCAATGCCAAGTGTTGAGTTATGGTATTGATGATTGTTGTGATTGTTAAGTTATGGTTTTGATGATAACTAAACTTAATGTGTGATTAAGTGATGATAACTAAACTTGTGGTTGATTGCTCATGCTCTTGTCGTTTATGTATGGTTGAGATGACAAATGGGAACGGTTACATGGTCCTGATCCTTGGTTTGTATATGTTGGTTTTACAAGAGGCAAGAGGTTTCATAACCTCTTCAACGGGAAGAAGCATGGTATTAACCTTGCCTATCTTGCTCGCAGGATCAAACACATGGCAGTCACCTGGTGAACCATACGTGTGGATAAGCACCCTGCTCCTCTACAATCCAAAACAGACATGAACGGGCTGCTAAAGGACTTAAGCGACGGAGCTGAAGAGATTAACGGACCGACCCGGGAAAACCCGGGGTCTGCCCAGCTGGAGGTCGACCGCCAGCACAGGGGCGGTCGACCGCCCCTGCCAGCAACCCCCAGTCTACCGGTCTCTCAGTGGCGATCGACCGCCATGATAGGGTGCAAGGCCCGGATACAGAGGGGGGGTGAATGTATCCCTCTTCAAATATTGCCTAATTAAAACTCTAATGCTCAAATATGCGGAATTAAAAACAGTTGATGAAATATACTGAGAATACTTAGAAGGATCTCGGCAAGACAACACAATTGAATTAGCCCTCACACGATCCTAAGCAAGCATCTAATGTGCGCAGCAATGAAAAGAACACATAAGTACAAAAACAAACCACAAGTGAACACCAAGATTTTTAGGTGGTTCGGTCCACAGACCTACATCCACCCCTCACTCCAAACTGGAGTGAGGCTTCCACTAGCAAGGCTAGAACAGCAGACTCAGTCTGCAACAAATGCTGCCAAACAGCTTGACCAGGGGAACAACCTCCCCTCTTCCTCCCAACCGGAGGGAACCACTAGTGACACCCAGTCACTAGGAAACCAGAGACCGAAGTCTCTCTTCCTCCAGACAAGGAGGGAACACCTGGACTTGCAACCCACAAGACCAGAACCGGAGACGAATCTCCCTTCCTCCAAACCAGGAGGGAACCCACAAGTGACTCCCAGCCACTTGCAACCCAGAGGTCTCGGACCTCCCTTCCTCCCAACCGGAGGGAAACCACCAGTGACACCCAATCACAGGCAACTAGAGACGCACGTCTCTCTTCCTCCAAACCGGAGGGAACCCGACCTCACACTAGAGGATTGGAAGAACAACTATGTACAGTTAAAAAGAGAAACCAAAATTGCAGCAACTGAAAGCTGGAAAAGGAAATGCACAAGGTAGCTCTCGTAGGAGCAAACTGGGTTGGATCTGATCCAAGGTCCAGTGAACAGTGACGTTTCTCTTCTTCTTCACGAGCTCTCCATCTCACTTTCTCTTTTTCTTTTTCTTCTTCTGCTCTCTCACTCTGGCTCTCAGCTTCTCCCTTCTTCTTCTTTTCTTTCTTCTGCTCTTTCTGCTCTTTTCCTCTCCACTTCGATCACTCTTCCTTTTTCTGTTCTCGATCAGTCTCTTTTTCTCTTGATCAGTCTTCTCCAGATGGAGGAGGCTTCGTATTTATAGCAGCAGCAATTAGGGCATTGTCCTCGGATCACGTGCCAGGTGCCAACCTCGGATCACGTGCCCTTCATAGGCTTCACGAACAGTACCTGTCACACTGTCATAAGAAAATAATCAGAAGGATGTACAGACTTGCTGGGTAACTGAAGACCACCGTGTACAGACTTAGTGTGAAGGATAGAATGTATAGACTTAGAAATAAGGAGTGTACAGACTTTAGCTTGAAGAACGTTCACCCTTTGAGTGCTGAAGAGTGTACAGACTTGCTGAAGAGTGTTCAGCCTTTGAGTGCTGAAGTGTGTACAGACTTGCTGAAGAGTGTTCAGCCTTTCAGTGCTGAAGTGTGTATAGACTTGTTTGATCGTGCATGCTACAATGTGTAGACTTAGTGTTTGTGCATAAGGCAATGTATAGACTTATGAACTGATGCAGACACAAGCTGTGTATAGAAAGTGAATGCAATGCAGACACACAAGAGTGTATAGACTTGAAGGCTTGATAACGAGTGTATAGACTTGAAGTGTGAATGTGCATGCTAGAAGCAATGTATGGACTTGCTGAGTGCAGGGCAGACAATGTATGGACTTGCAGCGCGTGCAGGACATGCAGTGTATAGACTTCAAGGCAAAGGCTGGAGTGTGACGGATGTATAGACTTTAGAAGACGAAGCATGCTCAGGCCAACGATGTACATAGTTTGCCAATGTGAGACACTGTACAGGCTTTGATGCCCAAATGCAATGTATGGACTTGTGTGTGCTGTGTAGACAATGTATGGACTTGCAGCGCGTGCAGGGCATGCAGTGTATAGACTTGGAAAGCTTACAGGGCATGTAGTGTATAGACTTGGAAAGCTTGAAGCACAGACACGCTGCAATGTATAGACTTGAGTGAGATGCTGAGTGACACGATGGATGTACAGACTTTGAAAGACGATGCATTGTAGGCTAACGCTGTACAGACTTTGATAGTGTGAGACACTGAACGAGACGGTCGGATGGACAGACTTGAACGTGTGTGTCCTAGATTGATGAATGCAGATGTATAGACTTTTTGTGATGCCATCCGAAGCATGTATAGACTTGAACACAGAGACGCTGCATGAGACGATGTATAGACTTAACGATGCAAGTGATGTATAGACTTTATGTGAAAGCCCATTGTACAGACTTTACTTCGTGCAAGCTACAGTGCTAATGTATGGACTTGGTGTTCTGCATGCTATAGTGCTAATGTATGGACTTAGTGCAATGCAAAGGCTGTATAGACTTAGCGTGCTTCAAAGCAACTATGTGCAGACCTGGCGATGTATAGACTTGCACAGTTCTAGCCAAGGGATGTATAGACTTTAAGTGATAGCCCAATGTACAGACTTGCTGAACTAAACGTAGGAAAAGATAAGGAGTGTATAGACTTGCTCAGTTCAGAACGTAGGTGAAGATGCAATGTATAGACTTTAAGTCCAATGCAAAAGGCTATGAAGACTTTGAGACTTAATGCAAGGTGGCGAATGTACAGACTTGCCTATGTATAGACTTGAGCTAAGCAAGCTACAGGGCCGATGTATAGACTTGAGCTAAGCAAGCTACATGGCCGATGTATAGACTTGAGCTAAGCAATGCATGAACACTGTGGTGATGTACAGACTTGGCCAATGCTGTGAACAATGTATAGACTTTGAGTGACCTACAGACTTGATGCACGAACTGTGCACATGAATTAAGAGCACTGTGTAGACTTGTGTGCATGCAAGTGAGCAATGTACAGACTTGATGCACGAACTGTGCACATGAATTAAGAGCATTGTGTAGACTTGTGTGCATGCAAGTGAGCAATGTACAGACTTGATGATTGTGTGAGCTGCAGTGTATAGACTTGCTGGAGAGAACGATGTACATACTTGCTCTTGTGAAGGCTGTACAGACATTGAATGAAGCAGTGTATAGACTTGATAAATGACAGAATGCAATGCTGTATGAACTGACATATGACAGAATGCAATGCTGTATGAACTGAATGTCTGCTAATGCAAGATATCACATTTCTATGCCCAAAGCAGAAATAATCATTCAGACATAGATTCATGATATGCAAAGCTGTATGAACTGACATGATATTTGCCCAAAGCAGAACAATCAATCAGATGTGTTCATGATATGCTATCATCAAAATCATAGAGTTGAAAAACATGTCACAGAAGATCAGATAACTCATAGTATTTGCTATCATCAAAATCACAGGGGCACAACAATCTCCCCCTTTTTGATGATGGCAACACTATGAGTCACACTGACTCATGTCAAACTATTCTCCCCCTTTGACTTCATCAAAAAGAAAAATAGTTTGAGATGAGAGATACAAGCATTCATGATATGAATAAAGTAAGTACTCCCCCTTTGACTCAGTCATTTAGACATGAAAGACACAGAGGTAGTTAAACAATGAAGCACAAATCAAGTCTATGATGCAGCAGAATGCTCTCCTATACCATCCAGATCAAATCATGCACAACATGTGAAGGATAGCCAAGAAATGACAAGCAGGTAAATCTCCCCCTTAAAGCCAGAAAGGAGTTGAGGTATGTCAAGAGGAGATAAGCATCTATCAGCAAAAGCACATAGGCACTCAAGGATTACCACAAACTGTAAGCACAATGAATGAATGAGGAAGATGGATTTTCATTAGCACACCAAATTCATAAATCTTTGTAAACGAATTTTAGATTCTTCAATTATAATAGATTATGAACGAGTTTAAAATTTACCATCATGATTTAAGAGTGATGTATTCGAAGTTTATCAAGAAAATTCAATACTCATATCTGAAACACCTTTTAATAAAGATGAACCATCAACTCATGTGATAATCATGTTCAACCTCCTTCCATCTTACTCATTTAAATTCAATGACTCCTATGGAAGTTACACAAGATAATATTGAGATTAGACAGAGATAAATGTAACTGAACTTGTCTTTAATTTTTCAGAATTTTCTATTGAACAACACTCATTTTTCTTGAGCAGGTTTGGTTCAGTCAACACCTTTTTACGTGAGGCACAACACGTCTTAAGTGAAGTGACCCAGTTACTCAGTGTGACAACCATATTACCTCTCAAGGAGAACAGAGTTAGCAATTGAGTATCTTTTTACATGAGGAGACACCTTGATCAGAGGCCAGAATCCCTAGTTACTCAACACACCCATGCCATTGCTCTGCCAGATTTTCAAACATTTTTAAAAGAGAGTTAACTATGGCACTTCATGACATGGGCTTACTCTACTTCTTTGATAGAGAGCCCAGTTTCTCTGTGACCAAAGTCATTGCTCTTGCTTTAACTTTTTAAATATTTTCAGATTTTTCAAACAATGCTCAGTACACTGAAAAGTTTAAGAACAATACCTTCTACATGTATCTTAACCAAGGATAGCCATGTCTTTTAAAATTTCAGTTTTCAGAAGGTTTTGCATGAAGTTCATGAGACAATTGGTTAAGATTTAGTAAGCATGATGATTCAGATATTTTCAAGTCTTTTACATCAAAACTTAGGAAATACATTAGACTTAAATCAATTTGATTTATCAAAACATTCTTAAGCCAGTATAATAGAAGTTTCTTCTTTTCAGAATATGTCTGATTTATGTCTAGGGTGCACTGACTAAAATCTTTCCTCATTCAGATGAATCATTGACATTGTCAGGAAATCAATGGAGTCAACAAAGCATTTTTATTGAAAGAATAGCAGAGAGCCATCAGACGCCAGCATTAAGGACTAAAATTCAGTCAGATTAGCTTGGACCGGACTTGATAGGATATGAAGAAATGTGAATGATAGGAACAAGCTTGCAATTGAATTCACAGTAGGCAGAATCAATAGCTGAGTCTGGAATACAGACAGACCAGCTACACAAGTATAGACATCAGGGAATTCAAGTGAACCACACAATTGCCAAGAGAATGGATCAGATTGCTAGATAGAAGGAGTTCAAGAGGTGAAGAAGTGATCAAACAGGAATGCTCCCCCTGTCTAGATGCAATGGAATATACTTTTTGGTTTTTCAAAATTTATGACATGCACTACTCTTCAAATGCAACAACAGTCAAACTCCCCCTGACAAAGTGCATGATATGCAATTAAGGCACTGCACATGATTTTATGACTAAGTGTATAGATTTTCAAAGACTGTATGTCAAATGCATACACAGCTCAACATCCAAGCAAGTAAGGCCATGAAACTCAATGCAAGTGTCAACACAAATAAAGGAGTATGTATGCATGAAACTATGACTCATCAGATCAAGCATAAATTTCATTTGAACAGATGTGAAGAATTTACCTGAATGGGGCTTTATCAACTTGGGTGCCTTGGTTTAATTTACCCCTCTTTATTCCTCAGTCCAAGGCACACCTGCAAAGTTTTTGATCATTTTGATCCTGTAGGGACCCAAGCAGCTTTGGGTCCTACGTTAGCCCTGACATGTGTTCTAAACAAATTCATAGCAACATGGTCATCATGAACCATCAGGTAGCAATTGTCCATAGAGTGACCATACTTTCCACAATATCTACATGATGTGACTGGTTTCTGGTTCTTATGATGCATAGTAACAGCAGTATGAGGTTTATAAACATGATCATAAGATTTTCTGTTGTATGCATGATCAGTTTGATTCTTATTCTTAATCAGCCAACATTCAGCAGATTTGTGACCTTGCTTACCACAGTTATAGCATGAAAATTTTGCAAATGGTTTTGCAGGGAATTTGACAATATAGGGGTTGATAGAGTTCTTCTGAACATGCCAACAGTTCTTGACTGTATGGCCATTCTTCCCACAGTGAGAGCAAGCATAAGAATTTCTTCTATGAAAAACATTTTTACCACAAGTGGATCCAAACCAGCACTCAACAGCCTTGTGCCGAGGGTTATTGCAGTTAAAGCACACAATGTGCTGATTAGACTTGTGTTTAGTTCCATATGGACCATGAAGATGCATGGAAGACCTGGCATGCAATTTATTATCTTCTTTCATGATAAAGCATTCATTCATGAGATGACCATACTTACCACAATAATAACATGAAGCATCAGGCTTCCTAGTAGCATGGTTTCTATCAGAAAAATTTCTAGAATGTAATGTTCCACTAGCATGCTCATCCTTTAACAATAATCTGCAATCTTCCATTATGTGACCTGCCTTCCCACAATAATAACATGAACTCTTTTTAGTATGAGTGTGTGAGAGATCATGTGTCTTGTGTGCAGCTTTCTTTGTACTAACAGAGACATCTTTGTCCTTTTTCAGTGAATTTTCATTCTTTTTCAGTTTTTGAATTTGTTCTGCAGATTTGGAATTGACAGTGGACTTTTGTGCAGTGAATTGAAAAACAGAAGGAGCAGAGGTTGTGTTCTGATTAGAAGCTTTGACAAAAATAGTAGACGTTTTATTCCCATTACTCCTTTTGTTTGTCGGACTGTAACCTAGTCCCTCTCTCTGAAAACTAACATTATTTCCAAGAAGCTTATTCATATTATCCTTTCCTTTGACAAATTTTGATAGAGAATTTTTCAAATCTTAAATCTCAGAGTTTAAGACAGCAACATTAGCTTCATATTTAGACAGATCTGTTTCACAGGAAATGACTTGTTGATGCAAGGCATCATTCAGACTTTTGAGTTTTTCTACTTCCTGTTTTAACTTTATTTCATTGTCAACTTCAGATAGAGACTTGTTAAGATCATCAATTTCTTGTTGAAGGGATGTGATAGTGAGCTCATAGTTAGCTATCTTCTCTTCACAGCAATTGACATCTCCACTCAACATTAGGTTGATGGTTTTTAGACTCTCAATTTCTTGTTCAGCATTCACCAACCTATCAGAATTATCTATGCTCACACACTTTCCTTTTTCCATTGTCAATAACCTATCTGTCAGCTGGGTGTTTAGATGTTTCAGTTTGTTGATTTCTTCTTTCAACTTATTGTTTTGCTCTGTGAGTTCATCATCAAGCACCCAATCATCTGATGAAAACTGACATTCATAAAACATTTCTTGTTATTTTTCAGATTGAAGTTTGTTGAAATTTTTTTGAAGCTCTAAGTTTAATACTCTCTCGGCCTCCAGTTTCTCAGAAACCAAACTATTTACTTTTTCAAGATTATTTGATTTGTGTTCAGATTCTTTGAGCTAGTTTTTCAGTATTTCAATTTCAGATTTCATGTTTTCCAATTCAGAGTTGACAAGCTCTAAGTTTCTCACCAGTTCTTCATTTTGAACAACATCATTGTTATGAGCCTGATCATCATCAGTTGAGCTGAGCCTTTCCTTTAGTTCAGCAATTTCACAAACAAGCTCTTGATTCTCCTTTTTATGTAATCCAATTTGTTTCATAAGAGTTTGTTTTTCAGATTTCAAATGATCTAAGTCTGAACTAATAGAATCAAAATCTGTTAACTGTCTTCTAAATATGTCATTTTCAATTTTTAGAATTTCAAGGTTTTCACCTCGAGATTTAGCATCCTCATGATTCTTTAGCTTCTTTATCAGTTTTTTATTCTTCTTCTTTAGTCTTTCATAGGATTCTAACAGATTGGCATAGGCATCTTCCCAGTCGTCTAAAGTGTAACTAGAGAAAGGATTGGTTACCTCTTCAGCATCTTCGGATTCATCTTGATCACTGCCATGGTTGCTCTTGTCAGCCATCAGGTAGCTATCCTCATTTCTCCTCTGAGCTAGCTTCAGCTTATCCAGAATGTCCTTAGCGGACCTGCAGTCATAAAAATAAGAATGTAGAGCCTTGTCAGTTGCTTCTTTCATTAGATTCAAAACTCTCTGATTCTCTCCATGTTTTGATCTGTGACTGTCAGTCCATTTGGACTCTTTCTTTGGTAGTCTGTGAGGACCGTGTGAGATTAACTTCCACAGATCCGGATCCATCAATTTCACATAGTTATGGAGACTGCTAATCCATGAGTTAAAATCAGACCCATTGAAAACCGGTGTAGAAACCATGAAGGCAAATCAATCAAGCAATTTCAAAACAGTATGCAGAAGACAGAGATGCACCGAAAGCCAGCAGGATCCTCTACAGATCGTTGGATCTGGAAAGTCAGAGAACCTGCTCTGATACCAATTGATAGGGTGCAAGGCCCGGATATAGAGGGGGGGTGAATGTATCCCTCTTCAAATATTGCCTAATTAAAACTCTAATGCTCAAATATGCGGAATTAAAAATAGTTGATGAAATATACTGAGAATACTTAGAAGGATCTCGGCAAGACAACACAATTGAATTAGCCCTCACACGATCCTAAGCAAGCATCTAATGTGCACAGCAATGAAAAGAACACATAAGTACAAAAACAAACCACAAGTGAACACCAAGATTTTTAGGTGGTTCGGTCCACAGACCTACATCCACCCCTCACTCCAAACCGGAGTGAGGCTTCCACTAGCAAGGCTAGAACAACAGACTCAGTCTGCAACAAATGCTGCCAAACAGCTTGACCAGGGGAACAACCTCCCCTCTTCCTCCCAACCGGAGGGAACCACTAGTGACACCCAGTCACTAGGAAACCAGAGACCGAAGTCTCTCTTCCTCCAGACCAGGAGGGAACACCTGGACTTGCAACCCACAAGACCAGAACCGGAGACGAATCTCCCTTCCTTCAAACCAGGAGCGAACCCACAAGTGACTCCCAGCCACTTGCAACCCAGAGGTCTCGGACCTCCCTTCCTCCCAACCGGAGGGAAACCACCAGTGACATCCAGTCACAGGCAACTAGAGACGCGCGTCTCTCTTCCTCCAAACCAGAGGTAACCCGACCTCACACTAGAGGATCGGAAGAACAACTGTGTACAGTTAAAAAGAGAAATAAAAATTGCAGCAACTGAAAGCTGGAAAAGGAAATGCACAAGGTAGCTCTCGCAGGAGCAAACTGGGTTGGATCTGATCCAAGGTCCAGTGAATAGTGATGCTTCTCTTCTTCTTCACGAGCTCTCCATCTCTCTTTCTCTTTTTCTTTTTCTTCTTCTGCTCTCTCACTCTGGCTCTCAGCTTCTCCCTTCTTCTTCTTTTCTTTCTTCTGCTCTTTCTGCTCTTTTCCTCTCCACTTCGATCACTCTTCCTTTTTCTGTTCTCGATCAGTCTCTTTTTCTCTTGATCAGTCTTCTCCAGATGAAGGAGGCTTCGTATTTAAAGCAGCAACAATTAGGGCATTGTCCTCGGATCACGTGCCAGGTGCCAACCTCGGATCACGTGCCCTTCATAGGCTTCACGAACAGTACCTGTCACACTGTCATAAGAAAATAATCAGAAGGATGTACAGACTTGCTGGGTAACTGAAGACCACCGTGTACAGACTTAGTGTGAAGGATAGAATGTATATACTTAGAAATAAGGAGTGTATAGACTTTAGCTTGAAGAACATTCAGCCTTTGAGTGCTGAAGAGTGTATAGCCTTGCTGAAGAGTGTTCAGCCTTTGAGTGCTGAAGTGTGTACAGACTTGCTGAAGAGTGTTCAGCCTTTGAGTGCTGAAGTGTGTATAGACTTGTTTGATCGTGTGTGCTACAATGTGTAGACTTAGTGTTTGTGCAGAAGACAATGTATATACTTATGAACTGATGCAGACACATGCTGTGTAGAGAAAGTGAATGCAATGCAGACACACAAGAGTGTATAGACTTGAAGGCTTGATAACAAGTGTATAGACTTGAAGTGTGAATGTGCATGCTAGAAGCAATGTATGGACTTGCTGAGTGCAGGGCAGACAATGTATGGACTTGCAGCGCGTGCAGGACATGCAGTGTATATACTTCAAGGCAAAGGCTGGAGTGTGACGGATGTATAGACTTTAGAAGACGAAGCATGCTCAGGCCAACGATGTATAGAGTTTGCCAATGTGAGACACTATACAGGCTTTGATGCCCAAATGCAATCTATGGACTTGTGTGTGCAGTGTAGACAATGTATGGACTTGCAGCGTGTGCAGGGCATGTAGTGTATAGACTTGGAAAGCTTGAAGCACAGACATGTTGCAATGTATAGACTTGAGTGAGACGCTGAGTGACACGATGGATGTACAGACTTTGAAAGATGATGCATTGTAGGCTAACGCTATACAGACTTTGATAGCGTGAGACACTGAACGAGACGGTCGGATGTATAGACTTTAACGTGTGTGTACTAGACAGATGAATGTAGATGTACAGACTTTATGTGATGCCATCCGAAGCATGTATAGACTTGAACCTAGAGACGCTGCATGAGACGATGTATAGACTTAACGATGCAAGCGATGTATAGACTTTATGTGAAAGCCCAATGTACAGACTTTACTTCGTGCAAGCTATAGTGCTAATGTATGGACTTGGTGTTCTGCATGCTACAGTGCTAATGTATGGACTTAGTGCAATGCAAAGGCTGTATAGACTTAGCATGCTTCAAAGCAACTATGTGCAGACCTAGCGATGTATAGACTTGCACAGTTCTAGCCAAGGGATGTATAGACTTTAAGTGATATCCCAATGTACAGACTTGCTGAACTGAACATAGGAAAAGATAAGGAGTGTATAGACTTGCTCAGTTCAGAACGTAGGTGAAGATGCAGTGTATAGACTTTAAGTCCAATGCAAAAGGCTGTACAGACTTTGTGACTTAATGGAAGGTGGCAAATGTACAGACTTGCCAATGTATAGACTTGAGCTAAACAAGCTACAGGGCCGATGTATAGACTTGAGCTAAGCAAGCTACAGGGCCGATGTATAGACTTGAGCTAAGCAATGCATGAACAATGTGGCGATGTATAGGTTTGGCCAATGCTGTGAACAATGTATAGACTTTGAGTGACCTTATGCAAAGGCAATGTACAGACATGATGCACGAACTGTGCACATGAATGAAGAGCACTGTGTAGACTTGTGTGCATGCAAGTGAGCAATGTACAGACTTGATGGTTGTGTGAGCATGCAGTGTATAGACTTGCTGGAGAGAACGATGTACAGACTTGCTCTTGCGAAGGCTGCACAGACATTGAATGAAGTAGTGTATAGACTTAATAAATGACAGAATGCAATGCTGTATGAACTGACATATGACAGAATGCAATGCTGTATGAACTGACATATGACAGAATGCAATGCTGTATGAACTGAATGTCTGCTAATGCAAGATAGCACATTTCTATGCCCAAAGCAGAAATAATCATTCAGACACAGATTCATGATATGCAAAGCTATATGAACTGACATGATATTTGCCCAAAGCAGAACAATCAATCAGATGTGTTCATGATATGCTATCATCAAAATCATAGAGTTGAAAAATATGTCACCGAATATCAGATAACTCATAGTGTTTGCTATCATCAAAATCACAGGGGCACAACACGCCAGCCCAGTAGCGGTCGACCGGGATTCATAGGAACCATCCGTCTGCAGGTTTCTCAGTAGCGGTTGACCGTCAGCCCCTGCAGGTCGACCTCCAGCCCCGAGCTGCCGAACATTGTTGACTTTTTGTGACTTCGAGGAAAGCCCTTCCTCTTGCTATTGTTTAATCCCAAAGCCACCAAACCCTCCAGATTTTATGGATCTGGTCTAGGGCTTGTACATAGACCTTCCAAGGGTTATAAACATCATATTAGAGTCATAACCCTAATCTATCAAAGAGAGCCAAAGAGAGGCTATCCAAGGTGAAAGGAGAGGGTACTGTTGCTCCATGAATAGTACTTCGTGCAGCAAGATCTCCATCCATCTCCAAGGTGTTTCAAGCCAAATTTGAAGGTGTTTCAAGCCAAATTTGAAGCTATCAACCTCCAAGGAAGTGAAGAAGGAAGCAAGCATTCAAGGAAGATCAAGGTGAAGCTGTCTAAGGAAGAAGAAAGGAAGAAGCAAGTAAGCAAGTGAGAGATCAATGGAAGATTGCCAAAGGTGAAAGAATAAGGTTTTCACAACCCATTCAAAGCCATTCAAGCAAAGAAGGAATCAACGCAAGATCTGCATCATACACTCAGGGGGAGCCTAAATCAGGAGTATTCTAAACTATGGTTTAATTATTTTGGTGTCTTGTGTTTTAAGTTTCAAATTTGTGTTTCTTATAAACTGCAAACTTGTGTGTGTGTGGATCGTGTTGGATCCGTGGTCGTGTGTGGTCATTGTACTTTATTCATGTATTGTGTGCGTAGAGCTTCCTAGATCTACGTGTGTGTGTAGATCTTTTTAGATCTGGTCTTTTTAGTGTGTGGAGTGCTGCATCTATTGCATCGTGTGTGTGTGTTGTTGATCCTTCTGTCGGATCATGTTGGAGACCTCGTCTCCGTGTGTGTATGTGTGTGTTGGGGTGCATCACCGTGTGTGTATGCAGGCGTCGTCCTGCGTGTGTGGTTGAAGCGTCGTCTCCGTTTGGGGATTTATCCCCGAGTGAAGTCTCACCGGGTTTGGTGAGGGGTGGACGTAGGACTGCCATCGTTGCATTGTAAACTGTTTGTTCGGATTTATCCTCGTGTTTGTTGCATAATCTATATCATTATCATATATAGTTTGATAAATCCAAACTATGTTCAAACAGTTTTGAATCTCTTGAGTAGCATTCTATCACATATTTCAAAAAGGGTAAATGCTTTCGTAAAATTGGTAAACACCCAATTCACCCCCCTCTTGGGTGTCATTGATCGCGGGACTTCAATTGGTATTAGAGCCAAGGCTCTAATTTCATAGATCTAACGATCTAGAGTGATCCAGATCAATGACTACCATTATGTACACCTTGAATTCTCCACCGGTGTTTGATGGTTACAATTTTGATTTGTGGTTAGGAAGGATGTACAGTCTAGTTAACTCATATGATCCTAAGCTATGGAAGCTTATCTCACATGGTCCTTATGAGTTGCCTAAAGATAAATCTATCTGGACCGCATATTCCAAGCTCAAACCTGATCAAAATTGTTTGGTTCTAAAATTGCTTACTGCTGCAGTTGATTCTAATCATTTTCCTTTTGTCTCCAATTATCGATCCGCGAAGGATATCTTGGTTGGCTTAACCAAAGTCCGGGAAGAGCATAAAGATCAATGTCTTGTGACAGGCACAAGTGATCAAGGGAGTGATCAGCAAGTTGAATCAAGCTCAAAGGTAAATTCTGATTCTGATAATGAAGATGAATTTATCTATGAAGAGTTATTGATTGCATATGATGAGCTTGCTGATAAATACGAGAAGGTTAAGTCTGAAAACAAAAAATTGAAAAAGAATGTTGGACAAAATAAATGTGATTCTCCATGTAAAGAATGCTCACACTTGAAGGAATTGATTCATGGTCATGTGTTCGACATTGAAATTCATAAAGATCAAATTTCTTCTTTGAGAAATGAAAACAAAGAGCTGACAGAGAGAGTAAGTCTTATGAACAATGGTCAAAATAAGTTTGCTCATGATAAAAATCTTGAAATAGAAAATAAGAAACTGAAGGAATTGAATAGGATCATTTCTAAAAGATTGCTTACTTTTGAAAAAGGAAAATCTATGAATATTGATCAATCTAAAAAAGTACATGCTTTGTTGCAAGAAATTGAAAGTCATAAAACCATCAATGCTACTTTACATGAACAAGTCAACTCCTGTGAAAATAAACTTCTTTCCTATGAATTGCACATTGCATCTCTTGAGAAAGAGATTATTGACTTGAATGCTTCATTATCTAGATTTGTGAATGGTCAAGAAAATTTGGACAAATTGTTGGGGACAAAAGTGAATTTTTAAAGGGAAGGCTGGGTTTTAATCCTGTGAACAAAAAGAAGTTTGAAAATAAAGTTTATACATCTTTTGTGCACAGTTCAAACATAACCAGTACATCAAATGGGTCCCCAAATCAATCTTCTTCATAGATAATAAAAAGATTAAATGAAAATCTGAAAAAGAAAAATCATGTTGCACACACACATGCATCCATAAAGAAAATCAATTTGCATCAAAAATCCAAAAATACTGCTAGCACTTCCATGCATGTTGAACATACCTCTTTCACACACAGATAACCAATTAGAAAGAAACTCACATGTTTTTATTGTGAAAAATATGGACATGCTATGCATAATTGTTTCATTATGAAGAATGATGATTTGAGAGCATGTGGAAACCAAGCTGCTTTAAAAAATGCAAAGAGAGCCTTCACCACAAAATCTTTCATGCATTGCAATCACTGTGGAAAAAGGAGTCATACAACTTCACACTGCTGGTTATTGTTGAAGAGAAAGAACTCCTACTCAACACATCATGCTCTCACACACAAATCAGTAGAACCCATGAGAAGAAAGAAGATGATGCCACGTGCCGTCCACCATCACTTTGACAAATCTGGAAATGTTAAGCATGATTATTTTCTTGTGAAAGATGATGATTTGAATGTTGTTAAGGAGTGGAAGCCATGTGCCAAGAATGCTGCTAACCCACAAGGACCCAAGATGATTTGGGTACCTAAGAATGCAAATTGAGAAATCTATTTTGCAGGAGTGTCATAGAAATGGAAAGTATGACATCTATTTTCATCAAGAAGGTAAGGCATACGAGTCAAGTGACTCAAGCAAGGTTGGAAGAAAAATCAAAAACTGAATTTGATTTCTCAGGTGATATCCCTCTCATTCCTCCACTAAAAGTGTTATGTCATGTTTTACCCTGTGCTATATAGTTATGTGATCATGCATGAGTCTGTACATGCATTCCATCCATAAGTAGTTGCATACCCTTGTGCATATCATCCTCATATAGCATCTTGTTGAAGTGGAGTTTTGAAACCGTCAATAAATCTCGCTGCATATACTTTTTTTTTATAAGCACCGACCAACAGAGTTAATGTCCAGTCGAGTGCACCATCCCCCAGCAGGGGACAATGTTCTCACTCCCCCAGACTAACACTGTGGCCATAGAATTTTATTGATTTTTGTAATAAATACAGGCTCATCGGGGCATACCCCTGAACAGTTACAGTTTACAGCCATGAAAGTCTACAAACCGTAACCTGATACAAGTTCCAAAAATGAACAAAGTGAAGTCTATACACTGCACTACCTTTAGCTGCTGAAGTCTGTACATTGTGATACATAAGCTTTGTGAAATGTTAAAGTATGTACATTGTATGAAGTCCATACTGTGAAGTCTGTACATTCACTGCTGAAGACGGTGCAGAGTGTGAAGTCTGTACATTGTGGTGCATAAGCTTTGTGAAGTCCATACACTACATTGCATTCAAAGTCTGAGGCATTGTGAAGTTAGTTTGTGAAGTCCATATGTGAAGTCTGTACATTGTGCAGGAGCTTTGTGAAGTCTATACAATGCATTGAGAAGTCTATACATTGCAATCCCTTTCGCTGCTGAAGTCTATACATTGTGAAATGTGAAGTCTGTACAGTGTGTGTGAAGTCTGTACAATATGAAGTCTGTACATTCATTGTAAAGTCCAGCAGAGTCTGTACATTGTGAAGTTCAGCAGAGTTTGTGAAGTCTGTACATTATGAAGTCTGTACATTGTAAAGTCTATACACTGCCCTCCCATATGCATCTGAAGTCTGTACAATGCATTATGAAGTCTGTACATTGCGAAGTCTGTACATTGCCCTCTCTTATGCTGCTGAAGTCTGTACATTGCCCTCTCTTATGCTGCTGAAGTCTGTACATTGCTGAAGTCTATACAATGCATTGTGAGGTCTGCACATTGCCCTCTTTTATTGGTGCGGACACCCGAGCAGTTGAGCGGCGTGACACGTCGAGCCACCGGTACCGCACACGGAGCACGACTCGAGCCACCTCAGCGTCCATCTGGCTCGGAGATAGCCTGGAGACTCCGCCTTGAGCCTCCCCATTTATCATATTTAGTTAGACTTTATTTGTGTTTAATGTGTGTTTATTTCATTTGTATTCGGTTTGTAATATTGATTGTACGAGGGGTTTATGTGTAAAATTGGGACCCCGGGTCCCACGGCCCCCCCAGGCCCCATCCCATTGAGCCACCTCAGCCTAGGGTCCCATGTGGGGTCAGTCAACCTTCCACATGGAGGCTTCTAGAAGGGTGGGCCAAGTGGGGGACAAGGGACTTGGAAAGTCCACATTTGGCCACCCACCCTCACCTACCAATTCAACCTTCTACTCCTTGGTCCAAGGGCCGCCCCCCCCTTTGTTTTTTTTATATAATTTTTGTGTAATGTTCACATCTCATCCCAGCCCTCCATCCCCTTCCCCTAGATCCAATGGTGGATAATAGATGTGAGATGTAACACATAAATACTTGTATTTTCCCATTTTGATGAATTAATGCCATTTGAATCAAACGAATTCTAAGAGCAAGGGCTGGTGCGCCCCCTCCTCTCTCCTCCCTCCCCCTCTTGGATGCTGTGAAGGCTTCCATTCAGAGGTGTGACTCCTCGCGTATCGGTTCCGACGATCGCCGCCGCCGCCACCGCACCACCATCGCCATCAACGGAGTTTTGCCTGCATAGTACCACAGCAGCTTGTTCGAAATTCACAGGTCTTCCCCGAGCTCATTTGGCTACCAAATTTGGAGGAGTTGTTCCTGGGATGTTCCTCTCCACCCACAAAAATCAGGCCAGCATTCAGATCACGTTTCCTATTTTTTGATTTTTGTCCACTCTTCCATTTCGGTTCTGCCAGAGTTCTTTCCAGGTTCACCTCCGTCCTGAGTTTCTTGTATTAGAGCCATTTTTGATTTTTTTTAGTTTGCCCAATTTTACTGGTGGTTCCATCCATTCACCCCTTCATCCAAAATTTTTCTCAATTTTTTATTCACCCATTTCATATTTTCTAAAAATCGTTCTCAAACCCATCTACAGTTCTGTCCACCTGTTCCCAGATCCGACCACCAGTCACCCCAAAAATCATAACAAATCGCCGCCACCTCCAAATAAAATTCTAAAAATAGTCCCAGTTCCGTGGTTTGATTACTACAACGTTTAAGATGAGCGCGAAGTCTGAATCCAACGGTACGTAGACAGTCAACGGCCATTTACAGGAAACTGATATGCTGATCTGAGATTTCGGGAGCTGTGGAGCAGAGAATTGAAAAATAGTTAAAGCCCAGGTCCGCGCAGGTTCAGAAGAGTCCACTGACCCTAGATTGAAGGATTTCGAATTCTCTTTCCAACGGCACTAGTTTCGTCGCATTCTGGCGACGTGGCTGATCGAAGCGGCCGTTTTCGCCAGAGCGTGCGCCGGAAAATAGCAACCAAAATCCGTGGGTTATTAGTTCAAGAGTTGGGAATCGGGGCCGATCGACCCCCGATCGGTGTTCCCGGCCGACCGCCTTCCGTGGAGGCGGGCCACCAGGGGTTCCCATCACAGTGGGACCCACCCCCGCAGATCCGGAGGACGACGCCGTCGGAGGGCCCCGCGGGCCCGTAAAAGCTGCCGTTCGGAAAGCACGAAAACGCGGAGTTCGGCACCGCCGGGCGACATCAAGATGCTGCCCGTCAACCCGAGTTGCGTGATTCCCGGACCCCACATGTGACCTTTTACCTCCCTGCGTGGAGTGGGTCGAATCTCTTTGTACCGCTGTGAATTATGTTAACCGGGGGCCCGTAAGTCAGCCGTGGTGTCTTCGCCACGCCGGGTGGGTGGAGGTAAAGGTCTTAACTCCTTGGCGTTACATTACTTAGCTAGTATATGGTCTTAGGCCGCTGTCGAGAGTGTAGGTACTAGCCCGTGTGTCCATGTCACCGCTGTGAGAGTGAGAGTGACCCGTCCCGTGACTCGATCCGAGTCCGGAAGTTGAGTCGGACTACCCTTGACCTCTGCCGGTTCCTTAACTGCGCACGGTCCGCGCTTTCTCTCGCTTGGGACGACGAGTGAGCTTCCACTTCTGTTAGCGACGTTTCACCACTAGGAGCTTGTAGTGTCGGGCTTAGTGTCTCCCTGGTGTGTGTTGCTGGTCGCGTCCACATCTAGAGTCTGAGATCCACCCCACATAGAGTCGCCTCCCGTGTCCGTCCCGCATCAGTTTGGTATCAGAGCAGGTCGAGTCTAGGGTAGTCTTTGCATATGTCTTGCATGCATCATGGTCTAAGTCGAGTCTAGGATCATCATTATTTTCAAAACAAAAAAAAAAGTGTGTTTTAAATTGTATTTGCACCCTTTACCCTGGTATATTAAAAGGTGTTGTCCGAACGTTAGGCTACGCCTATCGGGAAGGCCACACACTTGCGGGAGTGATCTTCTGATCGATTAACTCCGCCACGTACCGGATATTGATTTAGGTCTAGATGCATTAGTCGGTGTCTGCATCAGTTTGTGTCTCCTAGTTCATGTGTGGTCCAATAAGAGTCGGTTGGTCTTCTCCACGTGTTGGCATGTCTATCATGTAGTTCCGCCAAATTCACATGGAATCCCCATCACCCGGGCAACATGGCCGTTGGTCCACCCATGGGCTTGGCAACCACCCACTCCACTTCCGTAGGCCCGAAACCTCAGATTTTATGGCTCCAATGGCCCGGGCGACTACCTCAAGTGGGAGGCTGCCATGGACACATACTTTGATTGTTATACCATGTCCGAAGCCGGGCAATTCTATTTTGCCAAGGAGAGGCTTCTACACGAGGCCGCCGAAAAGTGGGACCACATTGAGCGCTTGAGAGAGGTTAGGAGGCAATGGCCCATCGAATCATGGTGGGACATGAAGAGAGATCTTAGAAAGGTCTACGTGCCCCAACCGGTCACCTCCAACCGGCCCCACCCAATCACTTCCAACCAAGTGGGTCCTAGTCAGAGGCAAAGAGCCCCACACGTAGATGAGCCAAGACCCAATCCTAGGACGGTTGACTACGGACGAGTCGACCATGATATCCCTATTCCAACCCACTCCGTTGCCGAACTTATGCAAATGATTTTGGACGGGTTGGATGGGGTGGATAGGACACGTACTCCTTGTGATGTACTCCTACACGAGCCTAAGGAGGTAGCAACTGGTAGCCCCAACCCAATGCCATCTAAGGTGCCATCCCAAGGTCCTCTCCCCATCATAGTGGGTCCTCTTTCCCCACCCATGAGAGCTCCATTACCATCACACTCACCTTCCGATCTTATTTCGAAGCCCTCTCATTTGGAGCCGCCAAAGCCCGAGCCACTCGTGTTTCTAATGGGTACACTTTTCATAGCCGAACCACTTCTTAGTTGGCTCAAGAACGGCTTGGCCCCATCTCTCCTCCCATCCATGGACCCTACCCTACCATTTGTCACGCCCCGAGCGCGGAAGGAACCCGAGAAGTGTGTGACGAGTTTATATCAATCATGTCAATCAGAGCAAGTAGAATTTCGACATCAAAATAGAGTGCGCAATAAGATAAGAATTTAAAATAAGACCAAATACTGATACCCTTGACAACGACTTAAATCCAATAAACAATGTCACAACTCCAGGACTTAACAAGTCTAAATAGGCCCACAAGCCTTAATTATTACAATTCTTGCAATGACATAAGTTCCAATAACAAGACTCCAAGAATAAACTAGGGACGACACGACACGATAGAGTGCAATAGCATGACGCTTGTAGGTTCTACGCTCGTCACTCCTGCTCCTGCCCATCCGAGTCCGAGTTAGGGTCTACATTACCTGAAAGGTTGGGGAAAAGAACTTAATGAGCGAACGCTCAGTAGGAATTATATCTCAAGAACTAGCAACTGGTTTAAGTAATTACCTTTTTCAAATAAAAATGCAAGTCTAACACGTCAATCATGTAAAAATGAAGTGCTATGCAATTGAACATGATAACGAGAGGAAATAACTGATGATCCAAGATAGGGAAACTTCAAGTATTCAAGATTTCAAGTATTTGAACGAGTACCAAGTATATCAATAAAGTCTTTCATGTCATGAGATAATGGCTATTAGCAAGCAAGTACTTTGCCCATTCCGGGCCACGCAAGTCATGCCAAGTCAATCAAGTCTAGCACGTGAGAGAGAGATAGAGATATAGTGGAGTGTCGTAGATTCAAGTAAGTACTTCGGTGCAATGCCACACCGTGATCAATATAACTCCCATGGGCACAAGTACTTTCGGGTGCTCCTCCCAGGACCAGATCGAGCCCTATATGCGCAGACATTGTTACATGTAAATATCCAGACAACCACTTTATTGATAGCCATGGAATTCCAAGAACAACTCATGTAGGATCTCAAGGTAGATTCGTGGATAGGTTCCACGGAATTTAAGGAAGAATATTAGATAGACGAGGATAAAACTAACGAGAAACATGACATGTCGATAACCTGGGTAGATTCGGTACCTTAACTAGGTAGCCGTCATAACTTGAGTGGATGACTAAACCTGTCACCAATCAAGGGACATGAACCAAGCTGAGAGATTGACCCCATCTATAAGGGACTCAATCCAAGATACCGCCTAGTGGAATATCATCATTCCAATGGCAAAGATTATTCTCTCATGGACCAAGATGGCGACATGAGAGGGCCGGTTTACCACAAGACGTGGCAAAAAGGTACAAGGTGTTTAAGGTACAACCATCTCAGTCGGCCTTGAGGGAATCCAAGGCTACGAGGAGACTTACGAAGGTCCCAATGACTAACTCGCCAATCCGAAGGGACGGAATGTCCAACGGAGGGCTCGTATGTCACCAAGAGTTGAGGTGTATACGTGAATCAATCATGAAACAGGGACTCCATCTACGGACATGAGATGAGAGTGCCAAAAGTCCCACGGTATGGGTCAAAAACGGAAGAAAACGGTGAGAATAAGAATGCATTAATTATAGAGTTCATGTCCATCCTACCTTATAATTAACTATAATTAAATAAACTTATATTATTTAACACCCGTGGGTGCCGTCATTTATTAATTAGCATCCTCTTGGGGAACGTTAATTTTTCATGATTTTTAACTCAATTTATTTAGCAAGAATTTTCATTTATACCTATTTAATTGAATAATTTCAAAAACACACATTAAAAGGTACATTGATTTATTTAAAATAATTTAAGAAAATAGATTATATGATAATTAGGAGAAAAATACAAGGATTCCAAATATATTTCTTTCATAATTTTTGGTTACATATTTTAATAAATTTAGATTTTCAAAGACATATACACATGATATATATATATATAGTTAAATTGACGCCTATACCCCCAAACGTCAAAACTGAATCTCACGACCTCACATTGGTCGTTATTTCAAAATTCAAATTTTTTGGAACCTTTCATTTCTGTACTTAACAATGTCAGAATCTAGCTTATAATATACCGAAATGACCGGCTCGAAAAACTCTACACCTAACTATATGTTCAAAATAATTTTTCGACGAGAGACGGGGGATCTTGCCATAGAGGGCACGAAAAATGGTGCAACCACATCCACCATCTCGGTCCCCATCCCAATAGTACGTCCATAAATTTTTATGGCCCTAGGACACTTCTATACGCATGAACAACTAAAACTCCTAACTGTCATGAATTTAATTGACGTTTGTCGTTCATCAACCTTTTTAGAATTCAGTTAAGTGACGTCTTTTCGGCTGTCACCTTTTATTAATGAAACGTCTCTAACAGTGGCGTCAGTTTCAGAAACACGACATATGCGAGGTCGTCAATTCCAATTGGGATTTGACGACCGTTTTGATGGGCGTCAAAATAAAATAGCGCCCTAAAAAAGGCGTTATTTACTGTAAAAATTCTAATTTCAACAGAACATAACGATAATCATATATATGATATAAATGCATGATATAAGATGATTTTTATTATTATTATCTATCATGTTGGTCTTAAATCAGGGTTTAACTTTGTTTGGGCTACGAAACTTGAGAAAACCTACCTTTTAGTTGATTGGAGGGTTTTTTTTTGGACGAAGTCTGGAGCAGTTCCACTAATTGAGAAGCTTCAGAAGACGGCACTCTGTTTTCCTGTACGAAATAGAGTATCGCTTGTAATGATACTTGGGTTGCAGTAATAGGGGATGAAGAAGATGACTTACCCCCCCCCCCCCCCCAGAATTACTTTGGTCGATAAGTAGGATGATGATGAGGTAACAGCGGAAGAAGATGCCTTAGCTCCTTCAAGCTGTCAACACGACCGCAGGAGGAGGTTGGGGAAGAAGAGTTCCTTCTTCAGCTCTATACAAGATGAAGCAGAAGGTGAGAGGGGTATCAACAGCCAGAAACATGAGGAAGAAGGGGAAGAAGAGCTTCACCACTTCTTCACGTCTGCAACAACAAGAAGCAGAGTTGTTTTGGATGACGACGGCACGGGCTCCCTCTCCCTTGAGCGTAACAGCAAGGTTCTACTGATCGGTTTAGGTAGTTTATTTATAGTGGCTGGAAACCTTAAGGGGGTGAGGAGTTAAATGGAAGCAAGGAACCCACGGATTGGATCCTGGGTTTTCGATCAAACTTGGCAGGGCCTTAGACTAGCCATGCATCGACCAAGCATTTTCCTTTATTTAACTATCAGGGAAAAATGACGTCCGAGGCAAGGGCGTTTTTTTGTTCTTAAGTAGCGCCCTAAGAGAGGGCGTGTTTTCACTAAATAACGCCTTAATAAAGGTCGTCTTTTACGTTTCTATATTTGGGCGCTTTATTTCTAATTTTCTTCGTACGAATTAGCGCCCATATACACGGGCGTTACTATTCTAAATAGCGCCCAGGTGAAGGGCGTCCTTTACTTCTGACTATAAATTAGCGCCTTAATGAAAGGCGTTATTTTATTTTGGCCCATTTATATCTTTTAAACGCCAAGCCCATTATCATTTTAGGTTATTTTCTATTTATCAAATTTTTATTTTATTTAATTCCCAACCAAATTTGCACAAATAGATTTTATTTATTTAAAAATCTATCTTATTCTTTTAAAATTTTCAGGGGTGCTACACCCTCCCCCACTTAAAAGAATTTGGTCCCCAAATTCAATTGCGTGAATGGAGACATGGAGGGTATAGAGTACTTACTGTTTAGAATAATTCCGGATATCTTCTTCGCATAGATTCTTCAGTTTCCCATGTTGCTTCTTGTTTCTGACATTTGTTCCACTGCACTTTAACCATGGGAATGGTCTTGTTTCTTAAGACTCGGACCTCTCGATCAAGAATCTTCATTGGCCTTTGTTCATAAGTGAGGTCCCTTTGAATCATTAAGTTGCTATGATCAATGACATGGAAAGGGTCGTGCACATATTTCTTCAGCATGGAAATGTGGAACACATTGTGCAATTCCGACAGTTGTGGAGGTAAAGCAAGACGATAGGCTACCTCGCCAACTCTTTCTAATATTTTGAATGGACCAATGAATCTCGGTGTAAGCTTGCCTTTAACCCCGAACCTTCTTATTCCTCGAACGGGTGAGACCTTGAGGTAAACATGGTCTCCAACTTGGAACTCTAATTCCCTTCTTCTATTATCTGTATAAGATTTCTGTCGGGATTGTGCCACTTTGAGTCTTTCACGGATAAGTTCAACCTTCTCTGTTGTGTTTCTTACCATGTCTGGCCCTAGTAGTTGTTTCTCGCCAACTTCATCCCAGCATATAGGAGATCGGCAACTCCTGCCGTACAAGGCTTCAAATGGAGCCATCTGTATACTGGCTTGATAGCTATTGTTGTATGCAAACTCGGCTAGAGGCAAATGATCATGCCAACCTCCGCCAAAATCAATAATGCAAGCCCGTAACATGTCTTCAACTATTTGGTTTGTTCTCTCGGTCTGACCGTCGGTCTGGGGATGGAAAGCAGTACTGAAGTTGAGCTTCGTCCCCAAAGAGTGTTGTAGACCCTTCCAGAAATGAGAAGTGAAGCGAAGGTCTCGGTCAGACACGATTGATGTTGGGACTCCATGCAATCTCACGATCTCCTTAATATATAATGCGGCCAAAACATCAATCGACCATCGACTTTTAATTGGCAAGAAATGCGCCGACTTGGTCAGTCGATCGATGATTACCCAAATACCATCATGTCTGCCTCTAGACTTAGGCAATCCCATGATGAAATCCATACCAATTCCTTCCCATTTCCATTTGGGAATATCAAGGGGGTGTAACTTTCCGGCGGGTCTTTGGTGTTCCGCTTTTACTTGTTGGCACGTGAGACAGCGGGATGCAAAGTCCGCTACCTCCCTCCTCATGTTCGGCCACCAGAAAGTTCTCTTTAAATCTTTGTACATCTTTGTTGCTCCAGGATGAATGGCATACCTAGAGCGGTGTGATTCATCTAGAATTTTCCTTTTCAACTCCGGACAGTCCGGGACACATGTCCTATCCTGAAACATTAGACTTCCATCAACTGCCAGCTTGAATTCGGCTCTTTGATCCAGTTTCTCTCTGATTTCAATCATTCCAGGATCTTCATCTTGTAACTTCCTGATTTCGGATAGCAAGTCCGGATGCACACTCATGTGGGAGAGAGTAATACACCCGCCTTTCTGGTCCGTGCTTATATTTAATCTGGAGAATTCCTCTAACAGTTTCCATTCCCGTATCATGCAGCTGGCTATAAGGGATCTCGGCTTTCGACTTAAGGCATCAGCTACCGAATTCCCTTTACCGGGGTGATACTGAATAGTGAAATCAAAGTCCTTTAAATATTTCAGTCATCGACGTTGCCTCATATTAAGCTCCTTCTAAGAGAATAGATATTTGAGGCTCTTATGATCAGAGAATACTGTGAATTATTCTCCGTAGAGGTAGTGTCTCCAGATCTTTAGTGCAAATACTACCGCGGCCAATTCCAAATCATGCATCGGGTAGTTTTCTTCATGCTTCTTCAACTGCCTAGAAGAGTATGCAATAACTCTCCCTTGTTGCATTAATACACAACCGAGGCCAATACCGGAAGCATCGGTATATACCTCGTACTTCTCTCCTTTAATAGGAAGGGCGAAGACCGGAGCAGTGGTCAAACGGTCCTTCAATGTTTGGAAGCTTTGTTCGCATTCCTCATTCCACTCATACGGAACTTCCTTGCGGGTCAGCCTGGTGAGTGGTACTGCAATTTTCAAGAAGTTTTTAATAAAACACCGGTAATAACCAGCAAGACCAAGGAAACTCCTAATTTCTGTTGCATTTGTTGGTTGTTACCAATTCTTTACCGCTTCAACCTTTGCGGGGTCCACTGAGATTCCATCTTTTGAAATTACATGTCCTAAGAAGGACACTTCTTCCAGCCAAAACTCCCATTTGCTAAATTTGGCATATAATTGATTATCCCTCAATATCTGCAATGCTATTCTTAAATGTACTTCATGCTCCTCTTCAGACTTTGAATATATCAGGATATCATCGATAAAAACCATAATAAATTTCTCCAGATGTGGTCTAAAGATGCTATTCATAATCTGCATAAAAGCTGCAGGAGCATTTGTTAGTCCAAAAGGCATAACAGTAAATTCATAATGCCCGTACCTGCTTCGGAATGCAGTTTTGTGAATATCCTCGTCCTTGATCCTCAGTTGGTGATAACCCGATCGAAGATCAATTTTTGAGAAATACTTAGCTCCAGAAATTTGATCAAAGAGTTCATCAATCCTTGGTAGTGGATATTTATTCTTCATAGTGAGATGGTTCAGCTGCCGATAATCGATGCACAGCCTCATCGATCCATCCTTCTTCTTGACGAACAACACTGGTGCTCCCCACGGGGAAGTACTTGGTCTGATAAATCCTTTCTTCAATAGCTCCATTAGCTGTTCCTTCAATTCCTTTAATTCTGCGGGGGACATTCTGTAGGGTGTTTTGGAAACAGGTCTGGCACCCGGAACAAGGTCTATAGTGAACGAGACCTCTCTCTCCGATGGCAAACCAGTCAAATCTTCAGGGAAAACATCGGAGAACTCCCGAACCACTAGAATGTCTTCTAGTCTAGCTATCTTAGCCTCTGTGGCAGTTACAAATGCTAAGAATGACTCGCATCCTTTGTTGATAAGTTTATGGGCTCGAAGAGCAGAGATGACTGGTGATCTCTTCCCGGGAGTAACGTAAGTTAACTCCGGGTAATCCATAAAAGTTACTTTTCCATTTCGGCAGTCTACAGTTGCCCGATGGGTGGATAGCCAATCGGCCCCTAGAATTACATCATACTCCTTCAAGTCTAAGCAGATTAAATCTGCAGGTAAGTTGTGGCCTTTAACTATAATCTTGCAGTTTGGGTAATGTAAAGTGACATCAGACTCATTCCCTAATGGGGTAGAAATCACTAAGTTTATCCATTCCGGTTCCATAGAGAATGAAGCAGCAAATTTCTTTGAAACAAAAGAATGTGTGGCGCCAGTATCAAACAGTACTTGAGCAGATTTAGAGCAGACAGTCAAAATACCTTCCACCAACCCACCCTCGGTTGGTTCCGTCTCTTGGAGAGCTTGTAAACGTCCTTGCTTCTTTACCGGACGCTTCTCTTCCTTTGTCTCCGGCTCACTTTGCTCGTTCATCATCGGACAATTGGGAATACGGTGTTCTTTACTCCCACAACGGAGGCATGCTCCAAGCCTTCTCCAGCATTCCGTAGCCTGATGACCCGGTTTGTCGCAATATTTATAATTCTCCTTTGGCGGTGCCGTGATGGAGAAAGGTTTGTTATTAGCCTTTTTGAATTTCTTCACCTTGGAGGGTTCGCCTCCATTATTGGTCCACTTTTTGAAAGATGGTTTAAAAGTGTTGGGGCTTGTGACATTCTCCCTTTTATCCTTTCCACGGATTTTTGTCAGACAGTTCCGTGGCGCCTTCTAACAATTGGGTACGACGCACCATCTCTGAGTACACTTGAATATCCAAGAGAGTGAGCTGGGTGATATACTGGGGTCGTAACCCATTCAAGAACCTTCTTGCCTTCATCTTTTCAATGCAAACTAAATGTGGTGCATATCTAGATAAGCGGGAGAAGTGGGCTTCATAGTCAGCTACTGACAGGGATCGTTGCTTCAAGGCAACAAATTCCGCGGCCTTTTTCTCCTGAACACGGTCGGAGAAATACTTGCTATTGAAGTGCTCGACAAATTCAGCCCATGTAACATGATTTTCAAGCAAGGTGGCCTCGACGGACTCCCACCAAGCACGGGCATCCCTTTCCAGTTGGAACGTGGCCAGAAGCACCATTTCACCATCCGCGCATTGCATGACGCGGAAGATTCGCTCGATCTCCTTTATCCAGTTCTCCGCATCCTCGGGATTTGATGAACCTGAGAATCTCGGAGGGTTGAGATTTCTAAAACTCCGATGAAGGTCGCCAGCTCCATGATGTGCCCCACCTTGAGCCACCTGTTGCAAGGCCTGGGTCAAGCCTTGAATAGTTCGTTGCATCTCACGCCATTGTGCGCGTTCAGCAGCCATAGTCCTACAAGGAGTGAACCTTAATTAGTTTCATGTTGAAATTTGTAGTCGGATGCCCTGTAAGGACTTATACCCACGGCACTACCCATCTTCACAGTTTGGGATAGACCTATCCTTGGACTTTGGTTTCCTAGGACTTGAAATCCTAGGCTCTGATACCACAAAAACAGTCACGCCCCGAGCGCGGAAGGAACCCGAGAAGTGCGTGACGAGTTTATATCAATCATGTCAATCAGAGCAAGTAGAATTTCGACATCAAAATAGAGTGCGCAATAGGATAAGAATTTAAAATAAGACCAAATACTGATACCCTTGACAACGACTTAAATCCAATAAACAATGTCACAACTCCAGGACTTAACATGTAACACCCTCAAATATAGCTAAGTTGTACTCTATATCATTGAGGCGCCTTTTGAAGTATCGGCTCAGTTCTTGAAAAGAACTCCGAAGTTAAGCGTGCTTAATGGGGAGCAGTACTGGGATGGGTGACCTGCCCGGGAAGTCCCCCATTCTGGAGCCGATCACTGTTAAAAAGGGATAAAACCGTGAGGCCGGTAGGCCAAAGCGGACAATACCTCGATGGTATAGAGTACGGGGCGTGACAGAATGGTATCAGAGCTATATCCCAGCCGGAAGTGTGGGAACTAAGTGCCATGCAGGGCAAAGTGCTACACTATGGGAGCCACCTCTTGAGTCCGTAATGGAGCAAAGTGCTACATAGTGGGAGCCACCTCTTGAGCCTGTAGGGGCCACCTCTAGAGTCCTACCTGCCTGGGGGCTTGATGGCGTGATTGCGTGCTATATGTGTCCAGCGACGAGGACATCGCCTATATAAGAGGGGTAGATTGTAACACCCTCAAATATAGCTAAGTTGTACTCTATATCATTGAGGCGCCTTTTGAAGTATCGGCTCAGTTCATGAAAAGAACTCCGAAGTTAAGCGTGCTTAATGGGGAGCAGTACTGGGATGGGTGACCTGCCCGGGAAGTCCCCCATTCTGGAGCCGATCACCCTTAAAAAGGGATAAAACCGTGAGGCCGGTAGGCCAAAGCGGACAATACCTCGACGGTATAGAGTACGGGGCGTGACATAACAAGTCTAAATAGGCCCACAAGCCTTAATTATTACAATTCTTGCAATGACATAAGTTCCAATAACAAGACTCCAAGAATAAACTAGGGACGACACGACACGATAGAGTGCAATAGCATGACGCTTGTAGGTTCTACGCTCGTCACTCCTGCTCCTGCCCATCCGAGTCTGAGTCAGGGTCTGCATTACCTGAAAGGTTGGGGAAAAGAACTTGATGAGCGAACGCTCAGTAGGAATTATATCTCAAGAACTAGCAACTGGTTTAAGTAATTACCTTTTTTAAATAAAAATGCAAGTCTAGCACGTCAATCATGTAAAAATGAAGTGCCATGCAATTGAACATGATAACGAGAGGAAATAACTGATGATCCAAGATAGGGAAACTTCAAGTATTCAAGATTTCAAGTATTTGAACGAGTACCAAGTATATCAATAAAGTCTTTCATGTCATGAGATAATGGCTATTAGCAAGCAAGTACTTTGCCCATTCCGGGCCACGCAAGTCATGTCAAGTCAATCAAGTCTAGCACGTGAGAGAGAGATAGAGATATAGTGGAGTGTCGTAGATTCAAGCAAGTTCTTCGGTGCAATGTCACACCGTGATCAATATAACTCCCATGGGCACAAGTACTTTCGGGTGCTCCTCCCAGGACCAGATCGGGCCCTATATGCGTAGACATTGTTACATGTAAATATCCAGACAACCACTTTATTGATAGCCATGGGATTCCAAAAACAACTCATGTAGGATATCAAGGTAGATTCGTGGATAGGTTCCACGGAATTTAAGGAATAATATTAGATAGACGATGATAAAACTAACAAGAAACATGACATGTCGATAACCTGGGTAGATTCGGTACCTTAACTAGGTAGCCGTGATAACTTGAGTGGATGACTAAACCTGTCACCAATCAAGGGACATGAACCAAGCTGAGAGATTGACCCCATCTATAAGGGACTCAATCCAAGATACCGCCTAGTGGAATATCATCATTCCAATGGCAAAGATTATTCTCTCATGGACCAAGATGGCGACATGAGAGGGCCGGTTTACCACAAGACGTGGCAAAAAGGTACAAGGTGTTTAAGGTACAACCAGCTCAGTCGGCCTTGAGGAATCCAAGGCTACGAGGAGACTTACGGAGGTCCTAATGACTAACTCGCCAGTCCGAAGGAACGGAATGTCCAACGGAGGGCTCGTATGTCACCAAGAGTTGAGGTGTATACATGAACCAATCATGAAACATGGACTCCATCTACGGACATGAGATGAGAGTGCCAAAAGACCCGCGGTATGGGTCAAAAACGGAAGAAAACGGTGAGAATAAGAATGCGTTAATCATATAGTTCATGTCCATCCTACCTTATAATTAACTATAATTAAATAAACTTATATTATTTAACGCCCGTGGGTGCCGTCATTTATTAATTAGCATCCTCTTGGGGAACGTTAATTTTTCATGATTTTTAACTCAATTTATTTAGCAAGAATTTTCATTTATACCTATTTAATTGAATAAATTCAAAAACACACATTAAAAGGTACATTAATTTATTTAAAATAATTTAAGAAATTAGATTATATGATAATTAGGAGAAAATTATAAGGATTCCAAATATATTTCTTTCATAATTTTTGGTTACATATTTTAATAAATATAGATTTTCAAAGACATATACACATGATATATATATATATACATATATAAATATAAATATATATATATAGTTAAATTGACGCCTATACCCCCAAACGTCAAAACTGAATCTCACGACCTCACATTGGTCGTTATTTCAAAATTCAAAATTTTTGGAACCTTTCGTTTCTATACTTAACAATGTCGGAATCTAGCTTATAATATACCGAAATGACCGGCTCGAAAAACTCTACCTAACTATATGTTCAAAATAATTTTTTGACGAGAGACGGGGGATCTTGCCATAGAGGGCACGAAAAACGGTACACCACTTCCACCATCTCGGTCCCCATCCCAATAGTACGTCCATAAATTTTTATGGCCCAACGACACTTCTATACGCATGAACAACTAAAACTCCTAACTGTCATGAATTTAATTGACGTCTGTCGTTCATCAACCTTTTTAGAATTCAGTTAAGTGATGTCTTTTCGGCTGTCACCTTTTATTAATGAAACGTCTCTAACAGTGGCGTCAGTTTCAGAAACACGACATACGCGAGGTCGTCAATTCCAATTGGGATTTGACGACCGTTTTGATGGGCGTCAAAATAAAATAGCACCCTAAAAAAAGGCGTTATTTACTGTAAAAATTCTAATTTCAACAGAACACAACGATAATCATATATATGATATAAATGCATGATATAAGATGATTTTTTTTTTATTATCTATCATGTTGGCCTTAAATCAGGGTTTAACTTTGTTTGGGCTAGGAAACTTGAGAAAAACTACCTTTTAGTTGATTGGACGGTTTTTTTTTGGACGATGTCTTGAGCAGTTCCACTAATTGAGAAGCTTCAGAAGACGGCACTCTGTTTTCCTGTATGAAACAAAGTATTGCTTGTAATGATACTTGGGTTGCAGTAATAGGGGATGAAGAAGATGACTTACCCCCCCCCCCCCCCGGAATTACTTTGGTCGATAAGTAGGATGATGATGAGGTAACAGCGAAAGAGGATGCCTTGGCTACCTCAAGCTGTCAACACGACCGCAGGAGGAGGTTGGGGAAGAAGACTTCCTTCTTCAGCTCTCTACAAGATGAAGCAGAAGGTGAGAGGGGTATCAACGGCCAGAAACATGAGGAAGAAGGGGAAGAAGAGCTTCACCACTTCTTCACGTCTGCAGCAACAAGAAGCAGAGTTGTAGAGGATGACGACGGCACGGGCTCCCTCTCCCTTGAGCGTAACAGCAAGGTTCTACTGATCGATTTAGGTAGTTTATTTATAGTGGCTGGAAACCTTAAGGGGGTGAGGAGTTAAATGGAAGCAAGGAACCCACGGATTGGATCCTGGGTTTTCGATCAAACTTGGCAGGGCCTTAGACTAGCCATGCATCGACCAAGCATTTTCCTTTATTTAACTATTAGGGAAAAATGACGTCCGAGGCAAGGGCATTTTTTTTTCTTAGGTAGCGCCCTAAGAGAGGGCATGTTTTCACTAAATAACGCCTTAATAAAGGTCGTCTTTTACGTTTCTATATTTGGGCGCTTTATTTCTAATTTTCTTCGTACGAATTAGCGCCCATGTACACGGGCGTTACTATTCTAAATAGCGCCCAGGTGAAGGGCGTCCTTTACTTCCGACTATAAATTAGCGCCTTAATGAAAGGCGTTATTTTATTTTGGCCCATTTATATCTTTTAAACGCCAAGCCCATTATCATTTTAGGTTATTTTCTATTTATCAAATTTTTATTTTATTTAATTTCCAACCAAATTTGCACAAATAGATTTTATTTATTTAAAAATCTATCTTATTCTTTTAAAATTTTCAGGGGTGCTACACCATTAGTGCCGGTCAACTCATTCCATACCACTTTCCGGTCTAGTCACCATGTGGATACATTGGATGACCTTCTTAAAGGGTTAGACCGGCAATTGACTTTTATGCACTTGTTGGCCCCAGGCTTTGACCAACCTATAGGTCGTAGCTTCACACATCCATCCTTAGGGTCTATCACCTCCATGTACACCGTGGGTCATGTTACCACGGAGGTTCTTCTACTCCTCCCTATGCTGGCCAAGTCCGACTTCATTTCCTTTTACCCAAGGGAGGAATCTTACTTTCTACCTATGACTGTCGTCCCATCTCTCGCAATGAATGAAGGTGATCATTTACACCTCCAAGATTTCCAAATGTGGGACAATGATTTGTGGAAGCCTAGTCCGAGGGGTCATACCTTCTTTTATCCCTTCGACCCATTCTCTTATGGACCCCGTGACCCACCATATTTACTCCACCTTTTCGAGAGTCCACCATCATACCCCCACCGTCTCATCTCCCTTCAAGGATGAAGGAGATCAACAACACCTTCTATACTTCCACACATGGGATCTTGAGATGAGAGAATCCATATCAAGAGGTCACACATTCTTTGATCCCTTCGATCCCTTTCTTCATGGGCCCCTTGGCCCACAACCGCCATTCCCCCTCTTTAAGGAAGTCCACTATCACACCCCTCCTACTCGGGCCCGGCAACCTTCACATGGCAATAGGTCCGAACCGTCATTTGGGGGTAATGAAGACTTTGGTTCCCCCGACCCACCTCAACCACCCAAACCTCCCGGACTTCCCACATCCAAACCCCATGTCCATGGTTGGTGCATCGTATGATGTCTAGGAGTCCACCATGACATTAACCTCCGGTTATGTCAAATGCATGCATGGCACACATTCGGATGTCCTGGACCACCTTGCATATGATTGGGTTTTACTAACTGTAAGGTTGTTTAGGGTCGTGTGTGCATCCATGTGTTTCTTTTCTTTTGCTAAGCATGTTAGGTCGTGTGTGCATCCTGTGTTTTTTTCTTTTGCTAATCATGTTAGGAGTCTGCATGATGATGTCGTCGTCACAGTTGAGGCCAGCAATGCACGGTACAAGGAGTTAGCCGATGCCCACCGACACCACCGAGAGTTCCAGGAGGGCGAATATGTCATGATCTGGGTAAGACCTGAACGGTTTCCCTCTGGAACCGTTAAGAAGTTACAAGCTCGCGGAGCCGGTCCTTTAGAGTGTTGAAACGCGTTGGATCCAATGCGTATGTTGTGGACCTGCCCGAGGAATATGGTATAAGCTCTACCTTCAATGTATCGGATCTTGTTACATATAGGGACCCAGTGGTGATCCCTAGTGAGCCTTTTGAGCCATCTCCTCCCCTTGAGAGTGATCCCACACCTGAGTGTCCACTTCCACCTCCAGCCCCTTTTTCACGACAGCGTGAGCATATAGATCGTATACTGGACGAGCAAGTGACAGTTACCAGGAGTGGATCTTACCTGCGCTACCTAGTGCGATGGAGAGGACGGCCCGCTACTGAGGACACATGGATCACACATGGCGAGTTGCAGCGGATCGATCCGGACCTTCTGGAGCGATACAGGAGCGATGCAGACCCTTACTCGACAGCGTCGAGTTTCTCCCACCCGGGGAGAATTGGTGCGGACACCCGAGCAGTTGAGCGGCGCGACACGCCGAGCCATCGGTACCGCACACGGAGCACGACTCGAGCCACCTCAGCGTCCATCTGGCTCGGAGACAGCCTGGAGACTCCGCCTTGAGCCTCCCCATTTATCATATTTAGTTAGACTTTATTTGTGTTTAATGTGTGTTTATTTCATTTGTATTCGGTTTGTAATATTGATTGTACGAGGGGTTTATGTGTAAAATTGGGACCCCGGGTCCCACGGCCCCCCCAGGCCCCATCCCATTGAGCCACCTCAGCCTAGGGTCCCATGTGGGGTCAGTCAACCTTCCACATAGAGGCTTCTAGAAGGGTGGGCCAAGTGGGGGACAAGGGACATGGAAAGTCCACATTTGGCCACCCACCCTCACCTACCAATTCAACCTTCTACTCCTTGGTCCAAGGGCCACCCCCCCTTTGTTTTTTTTTATATAATTTTTGTGTGATGTTCACATCTCATCCCAGCCCTCCATCCCCTTCCCCTAGATCCAATGGTGGATAATAGATGCGAGATGTAACACATAAATACTTGTATTTTCCTATTTTGATGAATTAATGCCATTTGAATCAAACTAATTCCAAGAGCAAGGGCTGGTGCGCCCCATCCTCTCTCCTCCCTCCCCCCCTTGGATGCTGTGAAGGCTTCCATTCTGAGGTGTGACTCCTCGTGTATCGGTTCCGACGATCGCCGCCGCCGCCACGAGCCGCCACCGCACCGTCATCGCCATCAACGGAGTTCTGCCTGCGCAGTACCACAGCAGCTTGTTCGAAATTCACAGGTCTTCCCCGAGCTCATTTGGCTACCAAATTTGGAGGAGTTGTTCCTGGGATGTTCCTCTCCACCCACAAAAATCAGGCCAGCATTCAGATCACGTTTCTTATTATTTGATTTTTGTCCACTCTTCCATTTTGGTTCTGCCAGAGTTCTATCCAGGTCACCTTCGTCCTGAGTTTCATGTCTTAGATCCACTTTTTGATTTTTTTTAGTTCGCCCAATTTTACTGGTGGTTTCATCCATCCACCCCTTCATCCACAATGTTTCTCAATTTTTTATTCACCCATTTCATATTTTCTAAAAATCGTTCTCAAACCCATCTACAGTTATGTCCACCTATTCCCAGATCCGACCACCAGTCACCCCAAAAATCATAACAAATCGCCGCCACCTCCAAATAAAATTCTAAAAATAGTCCTAGTTCCGTGGTTTGATTACCTACAACGTTTAAGATGAGCTCGAAGTCTGAATCCAACGGTACGTAGGCAGTCAACGGCCATTTACAAGAAACTGATATGCTGATCTGAGATTTCGAGAGCTGTGGAGCAGAGAATTGAAAAATAGTTAAAGCCCAGGTCTGCGCAGGTTCAGAAGAGTCCACTGACCCTAGATTGAAGGATTTCGAATTCTCTTTCCAACGGCACTAGTTTCGTCGCATTCTGGCGACGTGGCTGATCGAAGCGGCCGTTTTCACCGGAGCGTGCGTCGGAAAATAGCAACCAAAATCCGTGGGTTATTAGTTCAAGAGTTGGGAATCGGGGCCGACCGACCCCCGATCGGTGTTCCCGGCCGACCGGCTTCCGTGGAGGCGGGCCACCAGGGGTTCCCATCACAGTGGGACCCACCCCCGCAGATCCGGAGGACGGCGCCGTCGGAGGGCCCCGCGGGCCCGTAAAAGCTGCCGTTCGGAAAGCACGAAAATGCGGAGTTCGGCACCGCCGGGCGACATCAAGATGCTGCCCGTCAACCCGAGTTGCGTGATTCCCGGACCCCACATGTGACCTTTTACCTCCCTGCGTGGAGTGGGCCGAATCTCTTTGTACCGCTGTGAATTATGTTAACCGGGGGCCCGTAAGTCAGCCGTGGTATCTTCGCCACGCCGGGTGCGTGGAGGTAAAGGTCTTAACTCCTTGGCGTTACATTGCTTAGCTAGTATATGGTCTTAGGCCGCTGTCGAGAGTGTAGGTACTAGCCCGTGTGTCCATGTCACCGCTGTGAGAGTGAGAGTGACCCATCCCGTGACTCGATCCGAGTCCGGAAGTTGAGTCGGACTACCCTTGACCTCTGCCGGTTCCTTAACTGCGCACGGTCCGTGCTTTCTCTCGCTTGGGACGACGAGTGAGCTTCCACTTCTGTTAGCGACGTTTCGCCACTAGGAGCTCGTAGTGTCGGGCTTAGTGCCTCCCTGGTGTGTGTTGCTGGTCGCGTCCACATCTAGAGTCTGAGATCCACCCCACGTAGAGTCGCCTCCTGTGTCCGTCCCGCATCATTTATGCTGCTGAAGTCTGTACATTGCCCTCGCCATGCCCTTGGAAATTCAGTAACTATATATGCCGGATGCGAATATTTGGAATGTGGGAGGCATCAGCCATTATATAGCCTCTAGCCATGAGAGGCAACTCCCTAGAAGATGAGAAGATATTATTGCAGCCCACCAGGATAGCATAATTCGCCAGAGCATCCGTGGTTTGATTAGCATCCCTGTATGTATGCACAATAGGAGCTTGTTGCAGTTTGAAAAAATACTGAAGTTTTCTCCACCATGGAAGAAAGGACCAAGGTGGGCTTCTATTTTGCTGAAGAAGAGTAATTAAGTCAAGTGAATCAGTGTAGATAATAGAGACTGGGATATTATGTAAATGAGCCAATCTTAAGCCATCAAGAAGGGCCCTTCCTTCTGCAATCATGTTGGACCCATGTCCATAATAATGAGAGAAACCCAATAGCATGTTCCCTTGAGCATTTCTGAAACATCCACCTCCCCTAGACATTCTTGGATTGCCTTTACTTGCACCATCAACATTAAGAGCAAATCCTGTTCTGGGAGCAATCCAACAAACTGTGATGCAAGATAATCTTTTGTGATTGATAGATATACCCATTGATTGGAGAATGCTTCTTAGTGGGTTGCCAACACCACATTTGAAAGTAATTAGTTTCAAATTTTGGACAATGTCATTGTGTATATGTTCAGCTATCCGAATATATTTAGTTCTGATTCCTTCATATCTGATGCGGCATCTGAATTTCCAAATTTCCCACACAATCATCATTGATATTTGCAGAGAAAGAAAACCTTGTGGGCTGTGAACAGAGGATTCATTGAGTATGCTGTAGAGCCGACAGTAAATGGAATTGAATTCCAGATGGGGATTAGCAATTAAAGGACCAAATTTGTTCCATAAATAATTGGCTATTTCACTATCAATAAAAAGGTGATCAATGTCTTCAATAGTATGGGAAGATGAGCAGCAATCACACCGGGAAACAGTGTATATCCCATATCGTTGGATCCAACTGTCCACGGGCACAGCATGATTGAGAAGTTTCCAGTAGAAAAATGAAGCGCGGGGAGGGAATTTTTGATACCAAACTTTAGTAGCAGGGACAACAATCACCTGCCCTTTGATATAATCATAAGTAGACTTTATGCTAAATTTATCTGAACTTGTAAAAGTCCATATTGGAATACAATCCCCTTCTTGAATAGTATAACTATATAGATCAGTCCTCAGATTGTGATCAGTAATCTCATTCCAGGCCGGATGATGGTGATCAGCCAATACAGATTGGACAGTACAATTTTCAGACCAAGCATTATTCTGGTAGGATGAATGATCCAGCAGAGGTTTGTCCTTATACCAGGTGTCTTTGAAAAAATTGGTATTTGCACCATTAAAAACAACTTTACGCATACCTGCCAGGAGGATCACCTTGGCTTTTTCAAAAACTCGACTTTTAATGCCTGCTGGGAAAGGGGTTTTACAGTCTGAGATATGCTTCCCTTGAATGTATTTACTCCTAACAAATTTGGCCCATAATGAGTTACTGTGTAAAGAAGTCCATAGCTGTTTAACATAAGAACATAGTTGAATATCCCCTAATTTTTGAATGCCCAGACCACCTACAGATAAAGGTTTACATACTTTTTGAATATACTGAGTTTGCATAATCCTTCACATACTGTCATACATAAATTGAATATTATGAATTCATGTCATAATGCATAGCAATCATCCTACCTTCACCACCCTTGACTACATAGTATATCAAATGGTGACATGTGGAAGGGCAGGTTACGCCTGTCTGAAAGCTATCACTACGCGTGAGGTGATTTTCAGATCTAAGTTCTCCGCCCGGTACTATGAGTCAATCAGTCACAGGCTGCACATGGCATTAAATTTTTACTGAGCATATCACAGTCATGCACACATTGAGGGGAAGTCATCAGATTCGTCATATAGGCTTAACATTTAGGTTCACACATGAGTCATGCATTGCATCTAGAACTATCAAGGGGTGTTGGTTGTTAAAATTATTTATCATGTCATTATTAATAATTTGAATCGAAATTGACAAATCAAACCTTTCTATCTTTGGATGCTGATTATACTCCCAAAATCCAAATGATGATGGGCTAAACTTGAATCAACTGGAAGAAAACCTTACAAGGATGAAAATGATGAGAACCCTCTCAAGTTGCTACAAGAAGATGGGGTACTTTGTGTAGAACAACATCTAGGATCGACTCAAGTACAAGGTGGTGAAAGTCTTGTACGTGTTGAAGTAAGTACCCAAGGCAAATCAGGTGAAAGGCTTGGAAGAAAATGGATTCTCAAGGCAAAGGTAAGAAAGCAAAAGCTGAAATATCAACCCTTGTGAGGTTGGTGATTCTAGTGATTGAAGGATTTTGATCTTGTCTCCTGAACTAAGGTAATTCAACCTTGTCAATTCATCCAATGGCCGTCTTTGTCAGTTGGTGATACTCTCAAGTCACAGGTATTGATTCTAAAAATATGAATTGTCATTAACTAGCATGTTGTGATGAATGTGCCTAATTGATTGAATCAAATTGAAAATCTTGAAAGATGTGTATGAAGTGGTTGCATATTGAATATTTTCAATTTGAATTGCATGATCACACTTGAATTGAATTACATATCTGGTATATTAAATGGCATCTGTGGAAGAGTGGATCATGTCCACATGAAAGCATTCCATATGCGTGAGCTGGGTCTTTGAACAAAAATCTATGTCTCGTACCAGATCTTCACAATTGTGACTGGCTTGTGATTAGTTGATTTGTGAATAAATCCTTGAACTGAGTTATTTAAGTTGAAAATGTGTTTTTGACTAAAATGCTTCAAACATTTGGCTTGTGGATGAATTCTCATTTCAAAACTTGTGAAAAGCCTTTGAAAATCTATTTTTGAACATTTCTGAAAATTGGGTTGCATTGCTTAACTTTGATCATTTATGCACCCTTTTTCATAAAGGTCATGTCATGAAAATGTTTGTTGACACATTAATATAATGTGAATACTCCAATGTGGAAATTACCTCATGGTTTGAAGATTAAGCTTTCCTATGCTGCATTTGCATCTTGCATCACATGCTCATCTAGGCATAGGTTGCATGCATTACAATTCATGCATTACCTGAAGTTAGTTCACTCGTTTGGTATCGGAAGTTTTACACCACATTACATTCTATTTTAGCATGCTGCATTTCATTATTATATGATCAAAGGTTGCATTGCATTAGAACTCATGCATTACCTGCATTCAGTTCATTCAATTGGTATCCATTTGATTGGTATCAGTTGCATATTTGCATTGCATATTGCATACATTCCCTCTGTGTGCTTGCTTGATATTGTATGCTATTCACCCCTATCCTTTGGCCCTTCTATGATCTTATGTCTTCTTGATAAATAATGATGCATTTGAGTCATTATTAGAGTGTTTCATGTCGTACACTCTGGGGAGTTCTTATTTCATAAGTGCATCTATTTAGGGGGAGCTGCCCTGTTATGAGTTCATGATATTTTCGGTATACATGCTGAATCAAATTCGTACACTTCATGCATAAAATGTGAAAATGAGTGTTAAAGATAAGGATATATGAATTTCTTTTCAACACTCTCGAGATGTTAAACTTGCTGCATATATGTTGAAGAGACAATTGAGGAAAAAGTTACCTACCTATCCTTGTTGAAAAATCTGAAATGAAAATGAAAGATAGAGCAATGCTCGATCTCACTGAGTAAACTGGGCACATGTCACCTGAGACGTGATGTGGTTCATATCTGAAAAGTGTTGACTAGTATCTCTGTTCATAATGAGGTGAAATGGTTCTGTATTCTGAGTAACCGGGGATTCTGACATGAGCTCCATGCGTCTACTCGCGTAAAAAGGAATTATTTGAACCTGACCACCCTTGAAAAATTCTGACTATCTGTGAGAATGGTTGAGTTGAAAAATGATGGTGAAAACTCTTTGTGGTAGAGCGTAGCCTCCAATACGATGTTCTCAAATTGAAGTGCAGTCTGTAAAATATCTTCTTGTGTTAATATGAAAATCTGAATATCCATATTGCAACTATCATTTTTCATGTTACTCACTTATACATCTGGAAATTTGATTCATTATGGATTCAGAAAGTTTATTGAATGCTTTAGTAATTGCATGAATCTCCTATATGATTGCATAGTTTCCCATGTGCTACACATGTACATTCCGGCTGTCATGACTCTCTTGCATCTTTCTTATACCCATTCCCTTCTTATATAAGTACGGGAGAGCTGTGTTGCATGTATATATACGTATTGGTTTGATAGCTCTTAATCATCCCACATGTCATCACTTGCATATGTTGCATTTCATGCATTTCAAACCAATATATAAAATTTTGAAAATTTGAAAATCAATGAAAATCTTTTTGATATGTCCTCTTGCTCTTGTTTGTTGTGAAAATCTGCCATGGGATCTAGATTTTGAATACTTTTCTGGTGAACACCTTAACCTGTGCACATCTTCCTCCACTGGTTCATATCCTTGAGGCCAATCACCACCTTCAATTGGCATCAATACATACTTGACTGTATTTGCTTTGGATGGTATCATCTTGATTTGTGAGAATAATCATCAATTGGTTTCTTCTGATTAGCATCATATTGCTTTGCTCGTCTATGATTTGCCCTTGCTTCTTCTGATTTGATATGATGGGATATTGCTATTTCAAAGGGAGTTAATCTTATTCTTCCATATTTGGCTCCTTCCAGCTCGCTTGATACTGCTATTATGGGAGAAAGAGTTGCATTATCTCGCCTTTTGATTATGTCAAAGGGGGAGAAACATTGATGATTGTGCCATTCTGTTGTATGTGTGACAGGGGGAGATAAATATATGTGCCATTCTGTTGTATCCACTCTATTGTATCATCATTAATAAGTTTATCATTAAGTTTATCATCATCAATAAATTTGTCATCATCAAAAAGGGGGAGATTGTTGAGTTATGGTTTTGATGATTGTTGTGATTGTTAAGTTATGATTTTGATGATAACTAAACTTAATGTGTGATAAAGTGATGATAACTAAACTTGTGGTTGATTGCTCATGCTCTTGTCATTTATGTATGGTTGAGATGACAAATGGGAACGGTTACATGGTTTTTATCCTTGGTTTGTATATGTTGGTTTTACAAGAGGCAAGAGGTTTCATAACCTCTTCAACGGGAAGAAGCATGGTATTAACCTTGCCTATCTTGCACGCAGGATCAAATACATGGCAGTCACCTGGTGAACCATACGTGCGGATAAGCACCCTGCTCCTCTACAATCAAAAACAGACATGAACGGGCTGCTAAAGGACTTAAGCGACGGAGCTGAAGAGGTTAACGGACCGACCCGGGAACACCCGGGGTCTGCCCAGCTGGCGGTCGACCGCCAGCACAGGGGCAGTCGACCGCCCCTGCCAACAACCCCCAGTCTACCGGTCTCTCAGTGGCGGTCGACCGCCAGCCCAGTAGCGATCGACCGAGATTCCCAGGAACCATCCGTCTGTAGGTTTCTCAGTAGCGGTCGACCGCCAGCCCCTGCAGGTCGACCGCCAGCCCCGAGCTGCCCAACATTGTTGACTTTTTGTGACTTCGAGGAAAGCCCTTCCTCTTGCTATTGTTTAATCCCAAAGCCACCAAACCCTCCAGATTTTGTGGATCTGGTCTAGGGCTTGTCCATAGACCTTCCAAGGGTTATATAACATCTTATTAGAGTCATAACCCTAATCTATCAAAGAGAGGCTGTCCAAGGTGAAAGGAGAGGGTACTGTAGCTCCGTGAATAGTACTTCGTGCAGCAAGATCTTCATCCATCTCCAAGGTGTTTCAAGCCAAATTTGAAGCTAGCAACCTCCAAGGAAGTGAAGAAGGAAGCAAGCATTCAAGGAAGATCAAGGTGAAGCTGTCTAAGGAAGAAGAAAGGAAGAAGCAAGTAAGCAAGTAAGGGATCAAGGGAAGATTGCCAAAGGTGAAAGAATAAGATTTTCACAACCCATTCAAAGCCATTCAAGCAAAGAAGGAATCAACGCAAGATCTGCATCATACAATCAGGGGGAGCCTAAATCAGGAGCATTCTAAACTATGGTTTAATTATTTTGGTGTCTTGTGTTTTGAGTTTCAAATTTGTGTTTCTCATAAACTGCAAACTCGTGTGTGTGTGGATCGTGTTGGATCCGTGGTCGTGTGTGGTCATTGTACTTTATTCATGTATTGTGTGCGTAGAGCTTCCTAGATCTACGTGTGTGTGTGGATCTTTTTAGATTTGGTCTTTTTAGTGTGTGGAGTACTACATCTATTGCAGCGTGTGTGTGTGTGTTGTTGATCCTTCTATCGGATCATGTTGGAGACCTCGTCTCTATGTGTGTGTGTGTGTGTGTGTGTGTGTGTTGGGGTGCATCCCCGTGTGTGTGTGCAGGCGTCGTCCTGCGTGTGTGGTTGGAGCGTCGTCTCCGTTTGGGGATTTATCCCCGAGTGAAGCCTCACCGAGTTTAGTGAGGGGTGGACGTAGGACTGCCATCGTTGCATCCGAACCACCTTAAAAACCGTTGTGCATTGTGGTTTGTATTGTATGTTTTGGTCCATTTCTTCTACCTCCATTCTCCGTGATTATTAGTGTAAACTGTTTGTTCGGATTTATTCTCGTGTTTGTTGCATAATCTATATCATTATCATATATAGTTTGATAAATCCAAACTGTGTTCAAACAGTTTTGAATCTCTTGAGTAGCATTCTATCACATATTTCAAAAAGGGTAAAAGCTTTCGTAAAATTGGTAAACACCCAATTCACCCCCCTCTTGGGTGTCATTGATCGCGGGACTTCACCAAGGTCTAAGCAATTCATAAGTCTAAGCAAATGCATACGTCTGTGCATCCAAGTTTAATGTCCAGGTCTAAGTCATTCCATATGTCTGTGCATTCTATTTCGAAGGTATGTGCATTCTATTTCCAAGGTATGTGCATTCTATTTCCAAGGTCTGTGCATTCTAGTACAAGGTCTGTGCATTCTAGTGCAACGTCCGTGCATTCTAGTACAACGTCTGTGCATCCTATTACAAGGTCTGTGCATTCTAGTACAACGTATGTGCATTCTATTACAAGGTCGGTGCATTCATATGTCTAAGCCATTACAGGGTCGGTGCAGTCCCCAAGGTCGGTGCATTCATATGTCTAAGCCATTACAAGGTCGGTGTAGTGCCCACGTTGGTGCAGTCCCCACGTCTGTGCATAATTCCAACCATTCCACCCCATCTCTGTGTTGGATATTGTGTTTTGATGATGACAAACACTATGAGTCATATGTATGATGTCATATGTGTTTTATGATTCCATATGTGCTTATTGCATATAGCATGGGTTTTTGTTACATACAGTGTGTATTACATAAAATGCTCATATTGCTGTATAGATGAATTACATGGAATTAATTGCTATACATGTGCATGTTTGTGAATGTCTATGTACAAGTCTTGCATAGAAACTGGTACAACCGTTCATATGCGTCAATGCACCTCACGCGTACACTAAGTCAGTGTTAGTTCGAGTCTTGGCTTTCGTAAGTCCGTGCAAACCTTCTCCTTCTTGCTCACATGAACTCGGTGCAAGTTTTGTCTTGAGCATCTAAAGGATCGTGAACATATAGGAGCTCGGTGCAAACACTGTGTTGGTCAATGCATGTAGCAAGGTCAGTGCATTGTAAGGGTGCAATCACTATTTTGAGGTCAGTGCAAACTTTGACTCAGTGTATATTTTCACTTACTCATATGGAGGTCAGTGTAAGTTTGCCTTGGTTAACTTTTTTTCTAACGCATATAGGAGGTGTGTCTTACTGTTCGCCTCACATGTGGCCTGGTGTCGGTGCATATTTTGTTTAAAGCTTTGCACTCGGTGCACATTTCCCAGTTCGTGTATTCAGTATTCATATACTCGGTGCAATGTCGTTTGTCTTCCTTGCACCTGAAGCCTGTGCATTCACTATTTATAAACTCAGTGCAATGTTTGGTTACCATGCATAGATAGTCTGTGCTCTTCACTGTAGCGAGATATGTAAGGGTCAGTGCATCTCTTATTCATTCATGCTTCCTAGTCGATGCACACACTGTAGCAGGTCAGAGCAAAATTTGCATCATGCGTATATATAAGTCTGTGCATACTTTCATATATGTACATCAAAGTCTGTGCATACTTTTGTATATACCATATTAAGTCAGTGCAAACATTGTTCTATACAATATAAGATGTCTAATGAAATATTCTTTTAACTGACAGGATAAAGTGATCTCGTGACCTCTGAAATGGCAGAAGGCTGGCTAGTGGATAAAGGGGCAAATGATAGGCACGTGATCCGAGGAAAGGATGCTTCTATTCCCTAACACATGGACCAATGGAATGTCAGTAGGGTTCTGTTGCTTGATCCATACGAAGCCCATGTTCCTATATAAAGCTACATTACCCTTCGAAGAAGGGTGTTGGTGCAAAAAAAGAGGCAACAAGAAGAAAAGAAAAGAGAGCCAACAGCAGTAGAAGAAGAAGAAGAAAAAGGAGAAGAGAAAGAGAGGTCATGAAAGGAGGATTGAAGCAAAAAAAGAGAGAGCCTTGAGAAGGGTTTTGAAGAGAGAGAGAGCAGTAGAAGAAGAGAGTCTTAGAGAAAAGAGAAGAGGAGAGTTGAGCAAGAAGATCAGAGAATTTGAAGAGTGATCTGAAGAGAGAAAGCAGAGTATCGTGAGCTAAGTGGAAAGAAGAGAATAGAGAGGTTGTTGTTCGTGAAGCAAAGGAAGAAGAAGAAGAGGGATTCCTGTCAGGATTCCCTACAGCTTGTTCGTGGTGCTGGATTCGATCCAACCCACGTTGGTCCTAGTGACCTACATTTAATTATGCTTTCTTTGTCTAGTTTTCAGTTGCTAGTTCGTCTAAGTTTCTTTCATTTTCATGAATCCTTGTGAGAAGCTATGAATCAGTGGAATCGAAGCTGTGTATCAGCGGATGGCAAGCTGTGTCACCCAGCGGATGGCAAGCTGTGAGGCCCTGCTGATGTAGGTAAGCTGTGAAGCCCAGTGGTTCAAGCTGTGCGACAGCGGGAAGCCACACTCTGGTTAGAGTGTGGGGTGGACGTAGATCTCGGGTCTGAGATCGAACCACCTAAAAATCTTTTATCCATCGTGGTTTGATTGCCTTGTTTGATCCGCTAGATGTATGCTTAGGGGCGACCTATAGTTCCCAACTAGTGGGTATCTGGTTTGCACACTGAGCATTTGATTCAGATCTTAAGAGAGAGAGCCATTTTGACTAGGTTTACTTGAGCACCGATCGTATACATTTGATTTTATCTAATTAAAGTTCAGTGTGTGCTCTCAGCCCTACAGTTGTTTCCTTTAATTCCGCATATCTGTTTGAGCTATGTTTTAATTGAGCAAAGGTTTTAAGAGGGATTCATTCACCCCCCTCTGAATCCGGTCCTAGCATCTTATCAATTGGTATCAGAGCCAGGTTTGCTGTCTTAACAGATCCAACGATCCTCAGTAGGATCTGCAACCTCTTTGGTGCATTTCTGAGCATGCCTATTCCGCGTACTGAATTGTTTGCTGATTTGTACAAATGGCTCATCCACCAGTTTTAGATGGCTCATATTTTAATTCGTGGCTTAGCAGCCTACGTAGCTTTGTTATATCTGTTGATACTGATAAGTGAAAATTAATTTCACACGGTCCACACAGATTACCAAAGAACAAGTCCAAATGGACTGGCATTCATAAATCCATGTGTGGTAAAAATCAAAGAGCTTTAGATCTAATCAAAGCAGCTACTGACAAGGCCCTCCTCGCATGTTTTGATGACTACAGTTCTACTAAGGACATACTGGACAAGCTGAATCTAGCCCAAAGGAGAGGAGAGGATAGATGCATGATGGCAAATGGAAGCAATCAAAGTAGTCATGAGAGTGAAAGTGACAGTCAGGTAAATCTCTTTCAGAACTATACTCTAGATGACTGGGAGGATGCATACGCCGATTTATTAGAGTCACATGAGAGGTTAAGAAAATAGTATAAAAAATTGAAAAAGGGTACTGGGTTAGGTAGTTCAAGCTCTTCTTGTGAAAAAGGTCTTGAGTTGAAATAATCTCATGATGCGTGCTTTTCTGATATTCAAATGCTTAAAGACCAAATTGCGTTGTTGAAAATTGAAAATCAAGAACTTGCAAATAAGAATTCTGAACTTGCAGAAAAACTTAGCTCAACTAATGATGGTCAGATTCCCATTAGTAATCATGTTCAGAATGAAAAACTGCTGAAAAATCTTGAAAGTGTTAACTCTGATCTAAACAAGCTGGAATCTGAAAATGAATCTCTCATGAAATCTGTTAAAGAAAATGAATAGAAACTTATAAAGATAGCACAAGAGAAAAATCTGCTTGCTGAACAAATTGATGTTGTTAAGTCAGCGAACACTCAGTTACAGAAAACTGTTGAAAAACAACAAAAAGATCTAAAAGAATTCGAAATCAGAAGGTCACAGGAGGCCAATCCAGAGGATCAAATTCTTCTTAATGAGTTAATTCAGAATGATGTTCTGATCAAGGAAAATGAGAAGTTGAAATTGTTAAACACTGCTATATCTGAAAAACTTCTTGCTCTAGAGAGAGGAAAGTCTATTTACATAGAAGAGTCTGATAAATTGAGCTATCTGGAACATGAAGTTGAGAAATATAAAACTGCTAACAAGGTGCTAAGTGAATGCGTTAATTGTAGTGAGCAAGAGATTGCCAGTTATGAGTTACACATTGCCTCTCTAGAAAATGAAATACAGGACTTGAGGAACTCTCTGTCAAAGTTTGTTGATGGTCAAGAAAACTTGAATAGGTTGTTAGGAGTCAAGATAAATCGTCAAAAGGAAGGGCTGGGCTACAAGCCAATTAATAAGAAATCTTTTAAAAATAAACTAATGACATCCTTTGTAAAAGCATCAAATGATGTCGCCACCTTTGTCAAAGCTTCTAGTGTAGCCACCACTTCACAAGTGAAACAGCCTGAAAATCAAAAGTTGCAAGAACAAAAGGAAGTTCAGAAACTGAATAATGAAACTCAGGGAAAGAATTTCGGGAAGTCTACCATTGAAAACAAGAGCTCCTATGCAACACCCCATGCTTCAAAACAAAGCTATGTTTCTTGTTTCTACTGTGGGAAGTATGGACACTTCATGCATGATTGTGTCCTAATGAAAAATGATGACATGAATGTTATTATAAGGCATGTTAGGAATTATCATGCAAAGAAATTTTCTTATTGTCACTGTGGTAAATTAGGACACACAACTGCACAATGCTGGGTTGCAAGTGATAATAAGAATTCACATTCATATCATGCTAAATTTAATGCAAACTTTCATGCTATTAACAAGAATAAATTTGTCTCAATAAACCAGCACATTACATGCTTTAACTGTGGCAAATCAGGTCACAAGGCGATTGAATGTTGGGTGAAAGTTGTTGGGAGAAATTCTATTTCATGTTTTCACAGTGGCAAGATGGGCCACATTGCATCCCACTGTTGGGATGCTCAATGAAGGAGATTTAACTCTAAATTTGTGAAACTTCCTATAAATCAAAATGGTTTCAGTAGAAATAAATTTGTTTTCAAAGAGAATATCATTTCATGTTTTGAGTATGGAAAGCCAGGCCACAAATTTGTTGATTGCTGGCTGGCAAGGAAAAAAATGCAAAATGCACATATGGATAACAAAAATATTCAGGCACATAGATTCCATGCTCACGTTAATGTGCACAATAGGAAGAACACAAAAATTGTTATCGCATGTCGTTACTGTGGAAAGAATGGACATTCTGTAAGACCCCAAATTCTTTAGAAATTTTTTTAGAAAGTTATTTGTAATTATTTAGAATTTATTTGAAGTTATTCGAAATTAATGAGAATTATCCAAATTAATTGGATTAATTAATTAATTAATAGAATAAGTCATTTTTCTTCTATTTTCTAAAAATCTCCAAAAATCACATCTTGTAGAATTAATTTTGTTTATGAACTTTGTCTTATACAATTAAGCCTAATAAAATCGTTTATTAAGCCGAATTAGCAAACTAAGTCTTCCGAACTTAATATTTAATTAATTACGGAATAGTAGAAGTGGAATTTTATCTAACATATAAAAATTCATAAAAATAGTAATTAAATAATATATGCTTCGACTAACACTTTTATCTTCTTGGAGTAAGCCTAATTAAATCATTATCTAGCCCTAATCAGTGGATTAAGCCTGACTTACAACCCACCTAACTCAAATTCGTATTCACTATTCACCCAAACTTTGAACATCAAATTCGAGCTTGTTTCTCAACCAAATGGGGTGATTCCAGAGGCAAATGAAAGGTATTACATAGATGAACTTTTCCCCTCAATCAATTTGAGGTAAACTTAGCCCCAAAACGTGCTGCCGACATAGTTTGGTCATGTCAAGGATTTCGGCGCCGTTTCTAAACACGTAGCTTGCAGCAGCAAATACTCCCAATTCAGAAGGCTCCAGAAGCTCTATGAGCTATCAAAATGAAGCCCTACGAGTCTTCTTTCATTTAGCTGCTGTGGGGTTCGCTAAAATTTCGGATCTGGAGAGATCTAGTTCGATTTGTGGAGGTCGGTCAGTAGGCCGTTGGCTTCCCTTCATCCTTCTTTGATCAATCGATTGAGGTAGGAATTCTCAACCAAATCTTGATCATGAGTATAGCAAATTGTACCTCTCATCGAGCTCTTTCCATTGGTGGCAAAAGCCCCAATTTTCATTAGGTATCCGTGGAGATATCGAGGTTTTAGTGAGGTGCTGTCAAGTTGTTCTTTATTCTAGGTTTCGAGTTCCTTCTTCAATTTGAGGTAGGTGATAACAGCCCAATTTCTAATTAACATACATGAATGTAATCAATAGCATGTTAGCTTTCTTTTGACATCAAAATCCCCAATTTTTATAGATTATGCCTAGAGTATTTCGTGTGTTATTAGAAGCATGCTAGCAAGCTAGACTTTACTTGTGTTCTTCATAGAATAGGTTGTATTTCATTGGATTCCTATCGAAATTCGTGATTTAAAATTATGTTTTATGACCCTAAGATGCATATTATTAACCCTAGAGTCTATGGTTATGATCCCAATACTTTTAGACCCCAAATTCGTGGAGATTTCATCGCTTTTTGGGTCTGGAAACCCAGGGGTCGACCCACGGGTCGACCCATTTCAGCCCTGCAAGCAGCAGCTTGCTGCCTTGCAGGGGTCGACCCAATGGGTCGACCCACAACCTGCAGGGGTCGACCCATGGGTCGACCCATGCAGCCAGGATTGCAGGGGTCGACCCAGGGGTCGACCCATCCCTGGAATTTTTCCAGGGGTCGACCCAAAGGGTCGACCCATGCCCCGTAAGCCCGTTTTTAATGATCCTTTGACCCGGGAATCAATCCGGATCACCAGCGAATCAATCCATTCAACCTAAACACTTTGAAAACTACATTTTTGAGGAACTAATGACCTATTCATGTACCCTTTTTAGTTTCAATTAACATTGGTCCATACATGTAAACTTAGTGTAAAAACACACCGTTTATCATCTTCATTTTCAATGCATACAAGATTAAATAGAAACCCACATAATTAGTGGTTAATGGTGTAACTAAATCTCTGTTAATGCATTCTATTTCACTCCTGTGGGAGTTGTTCTTTGCCTTATCATCTTGAATCAGCTTCTTGGCAATTGTCTTAATGCAAATGATAATGGTTAAATCATGATATCTTAACTTGATGATTAGGATTAATATGTTGTTTAGCTTGTTTGATTGCTGCTATTTTACAGTAGCGCAACACGATTAACTCTTGTTGTGACTTGATTTCAATCTCCTTGATGATTATACTTACCTTGAAATTCTGGAAATGAATCTCCTTCCTACTTGAAGTTGTTATTGCTACTTAGTTTAAACCTTGGAATTCTGGCCATAAACTGTGGAAGTCTAGATTCGTGGGATCTTTGATCCAAAGAAATCAATGCCTGGCAAACAATTAAGGGCTCGGTCTAGTCCTGGGAAGTGCGCCCGAACACTACGTGTACCCCTGGGAGGTGAATGACTAGGTGTGGCATTTGGCACCAGTACTTGACATGTGTTAAATCTAGGACTGTCCACTACTCTCTCCACTACTCTCTACATTACTTTCTACTACTTTTCACTTTCCACTCGTCACTGTTCTATACTCTACTTGTGGTTACTGTACTTGCTCATTACTTGGACGTGGAAATGAAATTACATACGTGCTTGACATGACTTGAATTGACTTGATATGGCCAACTTTTATTGTTATCTCCTGTAGTAAATTCTTGTCTTACTATTCTATTCATTATATTTCTTGACCTTGCAAGATCTTTGAATTTCGTTTCATCATCGTTATCTTTTTATCGTTTTTATCATTTGTAGCATGACATTTTGAAAAATGTAATTAAACTGTTAATCACTTATACATGTCTGTTATTTCCTACTGAGCGTTAGCTCACACCCCGTTGTTTCCCCCTTTTCCAGGCTTTTCAGGTGACGCGCTTACCGATGGGGAAGGGCAGGAGTGATGTCTTGAGTGTATCAGTTCTAGTGTGTTAGCAGTGTGTTATTGTTAGTTGTGTTTGGAGATCATTTAGTTTCAGTTTGTTATTGAGTTTTAGTGGTTGATTATTCCAGTTGTATTAAGTTGAACTTGAGGATTATTGTATTAGTCGTGGTTTATTATTAATCATTTAGCATTTCCATCTTGTAGCACTTGTGTATTGTTTTAGATTTAGTTCCCTCTCTTGCTAGCGTGTCCCTAACTGTACGTCCCGATACTTCCGCCTTGTTCGGGGCGTGACAGTTTAGTTGGTATCAGAGCCCTAGGTTTCACATTCCTAGGTTTCCTAAGTTTAAGTTTTCTTGCACTGCATCCCAATAATCGGTATATCAAAAGGTGTTGTCCGAACGTTAGGCTATGCCTATCGGAAAGGTCGCACACTTGCGCGAGTGGTCTTCAGACCGATTACCTCCGCCAGGTACCGAGTTTTTTGGTCGTGTCTAGGTGCACTAGATCCCTAACCTTGTAAAAGTCTAGGACCTGACCTGGTGAGATTGGGTAGAACTTGGGTTAAGTTCGTTTCTTAATCGTGTAATTATCTATCTTATTTGAACCTAAGTAACCTATTTCTCGTGTAGATGGCAGCTGATCGTGCTGAATGGAGGAACCTGCAACGTACGGTTCAAGGCCTTACTCAGGCCCTTCAGCAAGTAGCTCAGGCAGGAGCGGCACAGCATGGCACAGGTGATCTATACCGGAACTTTCGCGGAATGAACCCGCCTAGATTCGCTGGTTCGACTGACCCTGACCAAGCCGAGCACTGGCTAGATGAGATGGGGAGAATCTTTGAAGTTATGCAATGCACCAACCTGGAGCGTGTCCTTTTGTCCACATTTCAACTGGAACATGATGCACGTACTTGGTGGGATTCTATCAAGGCAACTCTCGGAGATCGGCAAGTTATGTGGGAAGAGTTCGAGGAATTCTTCAATAGCAAGTATTTTTCTGATAGAGTGCAAGAGAAGAAAGCGGCAGAGTTCGCGGCCTTGAAACAGCGAGGTTTGTCCGTGGCGGAGTATGAGGCTCAATTCGCACGGCTTTCTCGATATGCTACACATCTCATTTCCACCGAGAAGATGAAGGCGAAGCGCTTTCTCAATGGTTTGAAGCTTCATTATATCAACCAATTGGCACCGATGGAGATTTCCACTTATTCCGAGATGGTAAGGAAAGCGCAAGTTCTAGAGGATACTCTTGAGATGACGGAGAGAATCCGTGGTAAAGGCACCAAGAAAGAATTACCTACGGGTTCCGAGAGTGTCAAACCCGGGTATACCAAGAAGAGACCTGTTAGTGGACCTGGTTCGTGGAGCAGGTCCGGATCGTGGAAGGGCAAGATGCCGAGGCATGAAGACAAGAAGCCTGGCCCTATTGTTCCATTCAAGGGCGTGTGCAACTATTGTGATCATCCGGGTCACAATATAGAGGAGTGCTGGCGCAAGCAAGGCGCCTGTTTGCAATGTGGAAGCAAGGAGCACCGTATCCCCAATTGTCCTCTCATATCGGAACAAGCTACACCGGCAAAACCTCTAGTCTTCAAGAAACCACAAGGCAAGCTTCAAGCTTTACATGAAGATGAAACTGGGATTTCTGATGATGGCGGACTCGTCGAAGGTACCCTTACTATAATCGATAAGCCCGCATTTGCTCTCTTTGATACTGGTGCCACACATTCTTTTATTTCACGGAGATTTGCTAAGTCATTAGCTGTGGAACCTGTTTTGATGAAAACTCCGTTAGAGATTTCAACCCCTATTGGCACTAGATCAACAATCAAGTATTTCTATCCTTCTAGTAAGGTTATGATTGGTGAACAGAACTTTCCAGCAGATTTGGTCTGCATGGATATGAAGGATTATGATGTAATCCTAGGAGCAGATTGGTTGGCCAAGTATGAGGCCAATGTTCACTGTAGTTCTAGCTCAGTGACTTTTACTGGACATTCTGGCTTATCTTTTACGGGAGTCACGCACCATAACTCCGTACCACTCATTTCGGCTCTTCGAGCTGATAAGCTTTTGAGGCATGGGTGTGAGGCTTTTCTAGCCTTTGTTTGTGCAACCCCTGAGCAGCAGATTGAGATCAAGGACATTCCTGTTGTCCAAGAATTTCCTGATGTCTTTCCAGAAGAACTACCAGGACTTCCGCCTGAGCGGGAAGTTATCTTTTCTATTGATCTTATTCCTGACACAGCTCCTATTTCTAAGGCTCCTTATCGTATGTCTCCTGCGGAACTGAGGGAACTGAAGCAGCAACTGATGGAATTACTCGAGAAGGGTTTTATTCGTCCTAGTACTTCTCCGTGGGGAGCCCCTATGTTATTCGTCAAGAAGAAAGATGGTTCGATGAGGTTGTGCATTGATTATCGGTAAATAAACCAGCAGACTGTCAAGAACAAATATCCCTTGCCGAGGATTGACGAGTTATTTGACCAGATAGCGGGAGCTCAATATTTCTCTAAGATCGATCTTCGATCTGGATATCACCAGTTGCGGATTAAGGAAGAGGACATTTATAAAACAGCTTTCCGCAGCAGGTATGGTCATTTTGAATTTGTCGTTATGCCTTTTGGTCTAACGAATGCTCCAGCAGCTTTCATGCAGTTGATGAACGATGTATTTCGGCCCTATCTTGATCAATGGGTCGTGGTCTTTATTGATGACATCTTGATCTATTCCAAGAGTGAATTGGAGCATGCTGAGCATCTGAGAATGGCATTGCAACTATTGAAAGATCATCAGCTATATGCTAAGTTCAGTAAGTGTGAGTTTTGGCTACAAGAAGTGTCCTTTCTCGGACATATTATCACCAAGGAAGGTATTTCTGTTGATCCTTCGAAGATTGAGGCAGTGAAGAATTGGGAGCAGCCTACTACACAACCAGAAAAAGCGGGATTTCAGACGGACGTTATCCGTCTCAAATCCGTCTGAAAATCCGTCGCAACACATATTTGTAACGGATTTCCGACGGATTTAAGACCGAACTCGACCGTCTGAAATTCTTAGTCACAAATTTGTGACAGTTAACTTTTCGGTCTGAAATTCTGTCTGAAATTAAGACACAAATAATTTCGGTCATAAATTCCGTCTAAATCTCACACGATAAAATTTCCGTATGTAATTATCAGTCTGAAATTTCCGTCTGTATTTCATACGGTTTTTAAGACGGATTTATTATCCGTTGTAAATACCGTCCGTAATCCGTCTGAAATATTGTCTGAAATCCGTCTCTATTTCTGCCGGATATTACGACGGATTACTTTGTCGTCGTAACCTCCAACGACGGTTCCATATGTTGTTCGTCCTAAATCCGTCGGTGTTTAAAACACAATTCACGACGGATATGAATTCCGTCTGAAATTACCGTCTCTATTACAAACGTCATTTCAGACGGATTATAAATCCGTCTGAAAAAAAAATATATTTTTTTAAAAATTTAAGTTTATTTATCTAATAAACCTGTTAAAAAAAATTATTGGAACTAACCACAAAAAAAAACTCAACATCAACATACCCAAATAAATAAACACCACCGAAAAAATCTCAACATAACATAGATGTTCAAATAAATAAACACCACCAATAAAAAAATTCAACACCATGCTGACAAAATAAATACAAAGAAAAACACATTAACCCTGCTGATCCGTCTGAATAACATAAAACAAATATCATTAAACATCAAGAAATATCTGGTACATCGTCAATATCCTCATCATCCATATCGTCACTGCCCTGCTCATCTCCTCTGTCGCTGCCCGCAGAAGGATCCCCCTACATTAAAAAAATAATAACATTCATTCATAGATAAAAAAATTAGTGCGAAGAAATGAGCATAAATATAAATCAAACATATCAAATTGATAACTGCAGATTTTATAGATCAACTACTAGCTTGAAACAATATTTAGACCCCCGGACCTGACCTGGGAGTTCATTTAAGCTAAGTTTATTTTAAAACTGAACTTTGAGTGCCGAGCTCAAACCGGACATCCGATTTGGATTCCGTCAGTTCTGACAAGTCACTTTCATCTCCCCGGTCGCGTTGGAATGATCGGCATGGCCGTCCGACCGGTATTTCCAATTTTAGACCCCCGGACCCGACTTGGTAGTTCATTTAAACTAAGTGAATTTTAAAACTGAGCTTTGAGCACCGAGCTCAAACCGGACATCCGATTTGGATTCCGTCAGTTCTGACAAGTCACTTTCATCTCCCCGGTCGCGTTGGAATGATCGGCACGGCCGTCCGACTTGTATTTCCAATTTTAGACCCCCGGACCCGACCTGGTAGTTCATTTAAACTAAGTGTATTTTAAAACTGAACTTTGAGCGCCGAGCTCAAACCGGACATCCGATTTAGATTCCGTCAGTTCTGACAAGTCACTTTCATCTCCCCGGTCGCGTTGGAATGATCGGCACGGCCGTCCGACCGGTATTTCCAATTTTAGACCCCCGGACCCGACCTGGTAGTTCATTTAAACTAAGTGTATTTTAAAACTGAACTTTTAGCGCCGAGCTCAAACCGGGCATCCGATTTGGATTCCGTCAGTTCTGACAAGTCACTTTCATCTCCACGGTCGTGTTAGAATGATCGGCACGGCCGTCCGACTTCTATTTCAAGTTTTTGACCCCCGGACCTGACCTGGGAGTTCATTTAAGCTAAGTTTATTTTAAAACTGAACTTTGAGTGCCGAGCTCAAACCAGACATCCGATTTAGATTCCGTCAGTTCTGACAAGTCACTTTCATCTCCCCGGTCGCGTTGGAATGATCGGCACGGCCGTCCGACTTGTATTTCAAGTTTTTGACCCCCGGACCTGACCTGGGAGTTCATTTAAGCTAAGTTTATTTTAAAACTGAACTTTTAGCGCCGAGCTCAAACCGGACATCCGATTTGGATTCCGTCAGTTCTGACAAGTCACTTTCATCTCCCGGCTGTGTTGGAATGATCGGCACGGCCGTCCGACTTGTATTTCCAATTTTAGACCCTCGGACCCGACCTGGTAGTTCATTTAAACTAAGTGTATTTTAAAACTGAACTTTTAGCGCCGAGCTCAAACCGGACATCCGATTTAGATTCCGTCAGTTCTGACAAGTCACTTTCATCTCCTCGGTCGCGTTGGAATAATCGGCACGGCCGTCCGACTGGTATTTCCAATTTTAGACCCCCGGACCCGACCTGGTAGTTCATTTAAACTAAGTGTATTTTAAAACTGAACTTTTAGCGCCGAGCTCAAACCGGGCATCCGATTTGGATTCCGTCAGTTCTGACAAGTCACTTTCATCTCCCCGGTTGTGTTGGAATGATCGGCACGGCCGTCCGACTTGTATTTCAAGTTTTTGACCCCCGGACCTGACCTGGGAGTTCATTTAAGCTAAGTTTATTTTAAAACTGAACTTTTAGCGCCGAGCTCAAACCGGACATCCGATTTGGATTCCGCCAGTTCTGACAAGTCACTTTCATCTCCCCGGCTGTGTTGGAATGATCGGCACGGCCGTCCGACTTGTATTTCCAATTTTAGACCCTCGGACCCGACCTGGTAGTTCATTTAAACTAAGTGTATTTTAAAACTGAACTTTTAGCGCCGAGCTCAAACCGGACATCCGATTTAGATTCCGCCAGTTCTGACAAGTCACTTTCATCTCCCCGGTTGTGTTGGAATGATCGGCACGGCCGTCCGACTTGTATTTCAAGTTTTTGACCCCCGGACCTGACCTGGGAGTTCATTTAAGCTAAGTTTATTTTAAAACTGAACTTTGAGTGCCGAGCTCAAACCGGACATCCGATTTGGATTCCGTCAGTTCTGACAAGTCACTTTCATCTCCCCGGTCGCGTTGGAATGATCGGCACGGCCGTCCGACTTGTATTTCCAATTTTAGACCCCCGGACCCGACCTGGTAGTTCATTTAAACTAAGTGTATTTTAAAACTGAACTTTGAGCGCCGAGCTCAAACCGGGCATCCGATTTGGATTCTGTCAGTTCTGACAAGTCACTTTCATCTCCCCGGTCACGTTGGAATGATCGGCATGGCCGTCCGACCGGTATTTCCAATTTTAGACCCCCGGACCCGACCTGGTAGTTCATTTAAACTAAGTGTATTTTAAAACTGAACTTTTAGCGCCGAGCTCAAACCGGACATCCGATTTAGATTCCGTCAGTTCTGACAAGTCACTTTCATCTCCCCGGTCGCGTTGGAATGATCGGCACGGCCGTCCGACATGTATTTCCAATTTTAGACCCCCGGACCCGACCTGGTAGTTCATTTAAACTAAGTGTATTTTAAAACTGAACTTTGAGCGCCGAGCTCAAACCGGGCATCCGATTTGGATTCCGTCAGTTCTGACAAGTCACTTTCATCTCCCCGGTCGCGTTGGAATGATCGGCACGGCCGTCCGACCGGTATTTCCAATTTTAGACCCCCGGACCCGACCTGGTAGTTCATTTAAACTAAGTGTATTTTAAAACTGAACTTTTAGCGCCGAGCTCAAACCGGACATCCGATTTGGATTTCGTCAGTTCTGACAAGTCACTTTCATCTCCCCGGTCGCGTTGGAATGATCGGCATGGCCGTCCGACTTGTATTTCCAATTTTAGACCCCCGGACCCGACCTGGTAGTTCATTTAAACTAAGTGTATTTTAAAACTAAACTTTGAGCGCCGAGCTCAAACCGGGCATCCGATTTGGATTCGTCAGTTCTGACAAGTCACTTTCATCTCCCCGGTCGCGTTGGAATGATCGGCACGGCCGTCCGATCGGTATTTCCAATTTTAGACCCCCGGACCCGACCTGGTAGTTCATTTAAACTAAGTGTATTTTAAAACTGAACTTTTAGCGCCGAGCTCAAACCGGACATCCGATTTGGATTCCGTCAGTTCTGACAAGTCACTTTCATCTCCCCGGTCGCGTTGGAATGATCGGCACGGCCGTCCGACTTGTATTTCAATTTTAGACCCTCGGACCCGACCTGGTAGTTCATTTAAACTAAGTGTATTTTAAAACTGAACTTTTAGCGCCGAGCTCAAACCGGACATCCGATTTAGATTCCGCCAGTTCTGACAAGTCACTTTCATCTCCCCGGTTGTGTTGGAATGATCGGCACGGCCGTCCGACTTGTATTTCAAGTTTTTGACCCCCGGACCTGACCTGGGAGTTCATTTAAGCTAAGTTTATTTTAAAACTGAACTTTCAGTGCCGAGCTCAAACCGGACATCCGATTTAGATTCCGTCAGTTCTGACAAGTCACTTTCATCTCCCCGGTCGCGTTGGAATGATCGGCACGGCCGTCCGATCGGTATTTCCAATTTTAGACCCCCGGACCCGACCTGGTAGTTCATTTAAACTAAGTATATTTTAAAACTGAACTTTGAGCGCCGAGCTCAAACCGGGCATCCGATTTGGATTCCGTCAGTTCTGACAAGTCACTTTCATCTCCCCGGTCGCGTTGGAATGATCGGCACGGCCGTCCGACCTGTATTTCCAATTTTAGACCCCCGGACCCGACCTGGTAGTTCATTTAAACTAAGTGTATTTTAAAACTGAACTTTAGCGCCGAGCTCAAACCGGACATCCGATTTGGATTCCGTCAGTTCTGACAAGTCACTTTCATCTCCCCGGTCGCGTTGGAATGATCGGCACGGCCGTCCGACCGGTATTTCCAATTTTAGACCCCCGGACCCGACCTGGTAGTTCATTTAAACTAAGTGTATTTTAAAACTGAACTTTTAGCGCCGAGCTCAAACCGGACATCCGATTTGGATTCCGTCAGTTCTGACAAGTCACTTTCATCTCCCCGGTCGCGTTGGAATGATCGGCACGGCCGTCCGACTTGTATTTCCAATTTTAGACCCCCGGACCCGACCTGGTAGTTCATTTAAACTAAGTGTATTTTAAAACTAAACTTTGAGCGCCGATCTCAAACCGGACATCCGATTTGGATTCCGCCAGTTCTGACAAGTCACTTTCATCTCCCCGGTTGTGTTGGAATGATCGGCACGGCCGTCCGACTTGTATTTCCAATTTTAGACCCTCGGACCCGACCTGGTAGTTCATTTAAACTAAGTGTATTTTAAAACTGAACTTTTAGCGCCGAGCTCAAACCGGACATCCGATTTAGATTCCGTCAGTTCTGACAAGTCACTTTCATCTCCCCGGTCGCGTTGGAATGATCGGCACGGCCGTCCGACCGGTATTTCCAGTTTTAGACCCCCGGACCCGACCTGGTAGTTCATTTAAACTAAGTGTATTTTAAAACTGAACTTTTAGCGCCGAGCTCAAACCGGGCATCCGATTTGGATTCCGTCAGTTCTGACAAGTCACTTTCATCTCCCCGGTTGTGTTGGAATGATCGGCACGGCCGTCCGACTTGTATTTCAAGTTTTTGACCCCCGGACCTGACCTGGGAGTTCATTTAAGCTAAGTTTATTTTAAAACTGAACTTTTAGCGCCGAGCTCAAACCGGACATCCGATTTGGATTCCGCCAGTTCTGACAAGTCACTTTCATCTCCCCGGCTGTGTTGGAATGATCGGCACGGCCGTCCGACTTGTATTTCCAATTTTAGACCCTCGGACCCGACCTGGTAGTTCATTTAAACTAAGTGTATTTTAAAACTGAACTTTTAGCGCCGAGCTCAAACCGACATCCGATTTAGATTCCGCCAGTTCTGACAAGTCACTTTCATCTCCCCGGTTGTGTTGGAATGATCGGCACGGCCGTCCGACTTGTATTTCAAGTTTTTGACCCCCGGACCTGACCTGGGAGTTCATTTAAGCTAAGTTTATTTTAAAACTGAACTTTGAGTGCCGAGCTCAAACCGGACATCCGATTTGGATTCCGTCAGTTCTGACAAGTCACTTTCATCTCCCCGGTCGCGTTGGAATGATCGGCACGGCCGTCCGACTTGTATTTCCAATTTTAGACCCCCGGACCCGACCTGGTAGTTCATTTAAACTAAGTGTATTTTAAAACTGAACTTTGAGCGCCGAGCTCAAACCGGGCATCCGATTTGGATTCCGTCAGTTCTGACAAGTCACTTTCATCTCCCCGGTCGCGTTGGAATGATCGGCACGGCCGTCCGACCGGTATTTCCAATTTTAGACCCCCGGACCCGACCTGGTAGTTCATTTAAACTAAGTGTATTTTAAAACTGAACTTTTAGCGCCGAGCTCAAACCGGACATCCGATTTAGATTCCGTCAGTTCTGACAAGTCACTTTCATCTCCCCGGTCGCGTTGGAATGATCGGCACGGCCGTCCGACTTGTATTTCCAATTTTAGACCCCCGGACCCGACCTGGTAGTTCATTTAAACTAAGTGTATTTTAAAACTGAACTTTGAGCGCCGAGCTCAAACCGGGCATCCGATTTGGATTCCGTCAGTTCTGACAAGTCACTTTCATCTCCCCGGTCGCGTTGGAATGATCGGCACGGCCGTCCGACCGGTATTTCCAATTTTAGACCCCCGGACCCGACCTGGTAGTTCATTTAAACTAAGTGTATTTTAAAACTGAACTTTTAGCGCCGAGCTCAAACCGGACATCCGATTTGGATTTCGTCAGTTCTGACAAGTCACTTTCATCTCCCCGGTCGCGTTGGAATGATCGGCATGGCCGTCCGACTTGTATTTCCAATTTTAGACCCCCGGACCCGACCTGGTAGTTCATTTAAACTAAGTGTATTTTAAAACTAAACTTTGAGCGCCGAGCTCAAACCGGGCATCCGATTTGGATTTCGTCAGTTCTGACAAGTCACTTTCATCTCCCCGGTCGCGTTGGAATGATCGGCACGGCCGTCCGATCGGTATTTCCAATTTTAGACCCCCGGACCCGACCTGGTAGTTCATTTAAACTAAGTGTATTTTAAAACTGAACTTTTAGCGCCGAGCTCAAACCGGACATCCGATTTGGATTCCGTCAGTTCTGACAAGTCACTTTCATCTCCCCGGTCGCGTTGGAATGATCGGCACGGCCGTCCGACTTGTATTTCTAATTTTAGACCCTCGGACCCGACCTGGTAGTTCATTTAAACTAAGTGTATTTTAAAACTGAACTTTTAGCGCCGAGCTCAAACCGGACATCCGATTTAGATTCCGCCAGTTCTGACAAGTCACTTTCATCTCCCCGGTTGTGTTGGAATGATCGGCACGGCCGTCCGACTTGTATTTCAATTTTTGACCCCCGGACCCTGACCTGGGAGTTCATTTAAACTAAGTGTATTTTAAAACTGAACTTTGAGTGCCGAGCTCAAACCGGACATCCGATTTAGATTCCGTCAGTTCTGACAAGTCACTTTCATCTCCCCGGTCGCGTTGGAATGATCGGCACGGCCGTCCGACTTGTATTTCCAATTTTAGACCCCCGGACCCGACCTGGTAGTTCATTTAAACTAAGTATATTTTAAAACTGAACTTTGAGCGCCGAGCTCAAACCGGACATCCGATTTGGATTCCGTCAGTTCTGACAAGTCACTTTCATCTCCCCGGTCGCGTTGGAATGATCGGCACGGCCGTCCGACCTGTATTTCCAATTTTAGACCCCCGGACCCGACCTGGTAGTTCATTTAAACTAAGTGTATTTTAAAACTGAACTTTTAGCGCCGAGCTCAAACCGGACATCCGATTTGGATTCCGTCAGCTCTGACAAGTCACTTTCATCTCCCCGGTCGCGTTGGAATGATCGGCACGGCCGTCCGACCTGTATTTCCAATTTTAGACCCCCGGACCCGACCTGGTAGTTCATTTAAACTAAGTGTATTTTAAAACTGAACTTTTAGCGCCGAGCTCAAACCGGACATCCGATTTGGATTCGTCAGTTCTGACAAGTCACTTTCATCTCCCCGGTCGCGTTGGAATGATCGGCATGGCCGTCCGACTTGTATTTCCAATTTTAGACCCCCGGACCCGACCTGGTAGTTCATTTAAACTAAGTGTATTTTAAAACTAACTTTGAGCGCCGAGCTCAAACCGGGCATCCGATTTGGATTCCGTCAGTTCTGACAAGTCACTTTCATCTCCCCGGTCGCGTTGGAATGATCGGCACGGCCGTCCGACTGTATTTCCAATTTTAGACCCCCGGACCCGACCTGGTAGTTCATTTAAACTAAGTGTATTTTAAAACTGAACTTTTAGCGCCGAGCTCAAACCGGACATCCGATTTGGATTCCGTCAGTTCTGACAAGTCACTTTCATCTCCCCGGTCGCGTTGGAATGATCGGCACGGCCGTCCGACCTGATATTTCCAATTTTAGACCCCCGGACCCGACCTGGTAGTTCATTTAAACTAAGTGTATTTTAAAACTGAACTTTTAGCGCCGAGATCAAACTGGGCATCCGATTTGGATTCCGTCAGTTCTGTCAAGTCACTTTCATCTCCCCGGTCGCGTTGGAATGATTGGCACGGCCGTCCGACCGGTATTTCAAATTTTAGACCCCCGGATTTTCTCAATTATTCTGAAGTAAATGAGTTTTAAAATTAATAATGAACATAATTGAGTAATTCCATCAAAATAAAAACTTGGCTAGAGACTCACCTGTGCGGGCTGTGCTGTGGTGGTGGTTGATTTCTGAGGGACCATTCCGCTCTGGGAGAGGAGGCCACTAATTGCCTGCAAGAATACTGACACTTGGCTAGAGATCTCTTGCTGGAAATGCTGCTGCTGCCGCTGCATATCAGAAATCTGCGATCGGACCATGTCCATCATGTCGCTGGCAGAAGCGCTGGGGGCAACGGAAGGTATAGTGAAGGCACTGCCACTGGAAGAAGTATAGCTAGAACTCGCACACGCTGATGTCACCGCGCTTGCGTCTAGGCTCTCCCCAAAACCATATATTCGGCCTTTCTTCGGTACGCCAGCTGCTGCCACCCACTCCACCGGATCGAACTCCGGCTGCTGCGTGTCTCCCTCCCCGTACTTCTCTGTCACTGCTTTGCTATATGTTTCCTACAAATTGAATAAAATAACTAGTCAATTTCATATGAATTACATGCCGATTTAAATGAACGGTACAAGTTACATATGTAGATAAACTTACCGCTGCTGACTTAGCTGTGTCACTCACAAAATCATTAGTCCCCTTCTTTTTGTGTGTTCTGTCGAACACCTCGAGGAACGACGGAGGTCGATTAAGCTCCACAGCCTGTTATACAATTCATAGTAAAAAAAAGTCAAATATTGGGATAAATTGTAAGAAGATAAATTGGTATATTACTTACCAATTTTTGTTTATGAGCCGCATAAGAGATGGACCCACTCGTATGCAAATTTGAACCTGGTTTTGACGCCCTGTTTGCTTTGGCTTTTTCGGACTTTTCTATCCACTTGGGGTCGGCAAAATGGTCACAAGATATCTCCCAATCCTCCTGCCTCATCCATAGAGGGCGATGCGCCTTCCACAATTGTCGGTCTTCACTCCCCCCACTCAATTTTTTAGCGTGTGCTCGGGCCTCATGTATTTTCCTCTTGTAACTTGAGAGCATAGTAGACTCCCAGGCACGACGACATCTCGCCGCGTCATGTCCACATGTGAATTGAAAAGACCGCTGTAAATCAATTGCTTTTCACACTTAGTATAAAGTTGTAAATAGACTTTGGGAAATACTTGAATTAAATGACGTAATTACTTACTAAGAACATGTTGTACAATGAATCGCGGACGGACATCGGAAAATCTCTGAAAGTGGAAGCTGCCCCGGGCACATGTGCCAACATGAGTTCGGTGGAATGATGGACAGCGCCGTGGGGTTCAAATTTCATACTGCAATTGCAAATGTCAAAATATTCATATTACACAGTTGAGGGCTAATTAATGTAATATAACCTTATAGATTTACCCGGATACCCAACACGGGCGACGTCTATCATGGGTCGTGCCTCCCTCGTGACAACTGCCGACATCGTCAAGGGGCTGACTGGTGGGGGTGGGCCCTGTACAAGTGGGAGGTGGTGGGAGGGCACTGAGACCTGCAAGAATTTATTGTCATGTGGAGTGATACATATACTGCGAACATATAATTAAAATATACATACCTGCAGCGGGAGGTGGTGGGGTTGGCGTATGCACAACATGTGGGAGGCCACTGAGACCTGCAAGAATTTATTGTCATGTGGAGTGATACATATACTGCGAACATATAATTAAAATATACATACCTGCAGCGGGAGGTGGTGGGGTTGGCGTATGCACAACATGTGGGAGGCCACTGAGACCTGTAAGAATTTATTGTCATGTGGAGTGATACATATACTGCGAACATATAATTAAAATATACATACCTGCAGCGGGAGGTGGTGGGGTTGGCGTATGCACAACATGTGGGAGGCCACTGAGACCTGCAAGAATTTATTGTCATGTGGAGTGATACATATAATGCGAACATATAATTAAAATATACATACCTGCAGCGGGAGGTGGTGGGGGTGGCGTATGCACAACAGGTGGGAGGCCACTGAGACCTGCAAGAATTTATTGTCATAAGTAGAACAAATATTGAAGAATTTAAATTAAAATATACATACATGATCCTCGAGTCTTTTTGCCACTGAGACCTGCAAGAATTTATTGTCATGTGGAGTGATACAAATATTGCGAACATATAATTAAAATATACATACCTGCAGCGGAAGGTGGTGGGAGTGGCGTATGCACAACAGGTGGGAGGCCACTGAGACCTGCAAGAACTTATTTTCATAAGTAGAACAAATGTTCAAGAATTTAAATTAAAATATACATACCTGTAGCGGGAGGTGGTGGCGTATGTACAAGTGGTGGTGAGCCGACACTTGCACCTATAAATAAATTCTTTTAAGTTTGTAAATAAATAAAATATTTATATAGCTAACTTATTGATCAAATATACCTGTGTCTGAAGAAGATGGTAGCGAGGAGATAGTAGTGCCCCTCTCACTGCTAGATCTCCTCCCACCCCTACTACGACCTCCTCGCACCATTTCCTTATTAATAACAAAACAATTAATACATATTAATCCACAATTATATAAGGCTAGACAAATGTTATTTAAAATTATGCTTAAAAGTAAGAATCTTCTTACTAAATTATCAAAACATGCCTCCCTCATGTTGATATATCTAGCTCAACTTCATCATCTTCGTCATCCATAGTAGTCTCATGAGATTCAAAATCTTCATCTTCATCTGATTCTTCCTCCCCTCTAACATCAACATTTAGCTCCGTCGGATCGACTTCTTCCACGCCATCTCGCGTACGTAATGACAGTGGCTCATCAGATTCGTCCATATTAAACCTAGAGGAACCGACAACGCCAACTTCGTCTGATTGATAATATTCAGCACGAGCAACCTCTGAGACATCTCCACTCATAGTTAACTCATAAGTGGGAAAGAGTTTTGAGTTAACCCTGCAAACTGCCCACCAATCTCTATTCTTGGATGATGGATAGCTTGAATAGTACACTTGCTGGGCTTGTGCGGCTAAAATGAACGGTTCATAGGTCTTAAGTTTAAACCTATGCTTGACATTGACAATCCCATAATTTGTGTCATGTAGAACAGAATTAGGATCAAACCATTGACACTTAAATATATATACATGATTGTCTTGTCCCAAATACTGAAGTTCTAAGACTTCTTCAATAATACCATAGTAGTCCAATTCCATTTCATTGTATAAATTTCCCTTCACACATACGCCGCTGTTCATCGTAGACTTATTTCGCCCATAATCCCTTGTATGAAATTTGTATCCATTCACAATATATCCCGGATAGGCACGTGTCTGGTTCGAGGGGCCATAACTTATCTGTTGTACTCTTTGATCAGTAATGAGACCTTGTTCAACCTATATTCAAATTAGAGTAGTTAAAATAATAACAATTACCTCAACATACGTAAATACAAACATATATATTCAGAGTTCACACTAACTCGGTTTCTTAGCCATTTGGAAAAAAACTTGTCGCGTTCTTTTTCAATCTCCACATCCTGGATATTTGGACATTTTTCAGCTAATTCTGAATCAAATTGTCTGCAATATAAATGTAGCACCCCGTAAAAAAAATGATTAAAAAAATTGATAAAGCCAATGTATAGACTTTGTGAAGTCAATGTTGTATAGACTTTGAGGAAGCCAATGTATAGACTTTGAGGAAGCCAATGTATAGACTTTGTGAAGTCAATGTTGTATAGACTTTGAGGATGTATAGACTTATGGAGTTGCTGGAAATGTGAATTAATATCTTACTCAACATAAGGTTCAATCTCGAGGCAATTCAAAAGAATATATATCTCAGCGGCGTGCAACTCTCTATCTTCGAGCGTGCGAGTCAAGCAACGTCCGAACGCACGTCCAGGATGTTTAAATATGGAGAGCCGATCGGACGATTCATCCACTCCCCCATCATCATTACGTGGAGGTCGAGTACGACGAGTTTGAATCTCTGGCTCAAAGTACATAGAACAGAAGTTCGAAATTTCTTCAAGAATGTATGCCTCAGCAATCGAACCCTCCACCTGTGCCTTGTTGCGAACTTTCATTTTTAATTCATGCATGCACCTACAACAACAAGTCAGATGGCAACAAAATGTAGCGGCTATGGACGACTTATAAGTTAACAAAAATTGTCACATACCTCTCAAATGGATACATCCATCGAAATTGTACTGGACCTCCGACGATAGCCTCATATGGCAAATGAACTACCAGGTGCTCCATCGAATCAAAGAATGCCGGAGGAAATATCTTCTCTAGCTTGCAAATGGTTGTGACAACATCTTGTTCGATAGTTTGTACATCCCGAAGTCTGAGTTCAGATGCACATAAAATCTTGAAAAATTGACTCATCTCAGCTAGTGCTCCCCATATCTGCTTTGGCAACAAATCACGAAATGCAATGGGCAGTAGCCTCTCCATGAACACATGACAGTCGTGACTTTTCATACCATATATTTTCCCCTCATTAACATTCACACAACGGGCTATGTTGGATGCATATCCATCTGGGAATCTCAGTTGTTTCAACCACTGGCATACTTCCTTGATCTGTGTATCATGAAGCACATAAGTTGCTTTAGGCTGCACAGTTTTGCCATTGACACTTTGTAGTTCCAATTCTGGACGTCTACAAAGCATCTTTAAATCCATACGTGCTTTGGCGTTGTCCTTTGTTTTCCCTTTAACATTCATGATCGTATTGAACACATTATCAAAAAAATTCTTCTCGGTATGCATGACATCCAGATTGTGTCGTACAAGAAGAGTTGACCAATAAGGTAATTCCCAAAAAATGCTTTTCTTGACCCAGTTGTGATCCTTTCCAAAATTAGGGAGTTGCCGTGTGCTACCAGACAATTGAACTACATCTGGTAAATTGTGCACCCGTGACGCCATATGTAGACCCGACACCCGTTGCAAGTCAGCTTCATCCATTTCAACAGTATTTTTTTTAAACGAGTCTTTTTGCCTTCGAAAAGGATGGTCACTTGGTAGCAACCGCCGATGGCAATCAAACCAGCAGCTTTTCCCCCCATGTTTCAATACAAATGATTTGGTATCTTCCATACAGTAAGGACATGCTAGCCTCCCATGTGTGCTCCAACCAGATAGCATTCCATATGCAGGGAAGTCACTTATTGTCCACATCAGTGCAGCCTTCATAATAAAATTTTTCTTCCTATATGCATCATAAGTAACAACTCCATCAGTCCATAAAACTTTGAGCTCATCAATCAACGGCCTGAGATATATGTCCAAATTTTTTCGGGACTTTTTGGACCAGGAATTACTAGGGACAAAAACAGATTTTCTCGCTTCATGCACATGTGCGGCGGAAGGTTGTACGGTGTCATGAACACTGGCCAACAAGAATAAGCTGCCACTGAACCACCGAATGGATTAAAGCCATCTGTGCATAAACCCAATCGAACATTACGTGACTCCCTTGAAAAGGTAAGATGAGTACGACTAAAGTGAGTCCAAGCTTCACCATCGGCAGGATGACTGATTATATCATCGGCACGACGTACTCTTTCGGTGTGCCATGTCATATGCCGAGCCGTCTTTGAGGACATATACAGTCGCTGCAGCCTAGGCACAAGAGGGAAGTATCGCAACGCCTTGTAAGGTACATCTTTTGCCTTTGAATTGACCCCCCCCCTTAGGTTTGAATCTGTCATGGCCACAAACTGAACATGATATCTTATCTGCATCATCTTTGTAATATAACATACAATGATTCGGACATGCATCTATTTTCACATATCCAAGTCCTAAGTCATTGACCATCTTTTTTGCACGGTAAAAAGTTTCTGGCAACTTCTCGTCTCGAGGTAACATACTCTTGATCAAGAGGAGGAGACGGTCAAAACAAGTCTCACTGATGTGAAATTCAGATTTCAAGTTCAACAACTGTGACACTGCAGACAATCGAGTGTGATTTTCACAACCATCCCACAGCGGCTCATCAGCATCCCTAAGTAGTTCATAAAATCTTCCGGCTATCTTATTCGGCACTTCATCGTGAATATTAAAACTAGGACCAGCAGCATCTACAACCATATCCACGTACCCACTTGTGCCTGCAATATTGTCGGGCTCATACCTCCCGAATTGCTCACCATGACACGTCCAATTCGTATAACCATCCACGAACCCTTTCGTGTACAAATGATGTTGCACATCCCATGTTGAACACCACCTCAAGTTTCTACAACTTGAACAAGGGCAACGAATGTGACCGTCGCGATCTATTGCTGCATTTGGATTCCCCAATGCAAATTGAATGAAACTCTCAACCCCAAGCTTAAAGTCATCTGACACCACCCGGTCAACTATTCTACGATACATCCATGAACGATCTGTCGACATTTTGCCTGCACCCAATAAATGACAATACACATCCTAACTTTCAAATCATTACTCATAATATTACACCCGACCCTTTCCTCACATCGTTCATCATAGACCATTTGCAGTTGGAAGAGGAATATTGATTAGATTATCACTTTTTAACCCATCCATGAAGGTTTGATCGCACAATCACTTACTATATGTGCTGCACGATTTGCTAAAAATTTCGGCATCATCTCCCCACACTTCTCCGATATACCAAATATATTTATTGATTTTGAAATTTTCTTAAACACTTACAAGTAAGTGGTTAAGAAAACACTCAAAATCAATAATGGTATATCAGAGAAGAGTGAGGAGACGCAACCGAAATTCTCAACAAACCATACAAACATATATAGTAAATGACTGCCTAAGTGCGATCAAACATTCACAGACTGTCCAAACGGGACAATTCAAGACTTTGAGGTAGATATATACATTCTCATAAATAAATGAGAACATACATATCAATCCCAAAGTCTTGAACGGGAAGGCACATTGACACGGTTTTAACGCGCTCTCCTGAGGTGCGTGTAATGTTAGGTCGCACCCACGCACCTCAACTCACAGGGAATACCCCATGCATTTATATAACATAAAATTAAATAACAACGCAATTATCATTATGCACATATCAAATTAAATAACACCCAAATTACAAAAATTTTCAAATGAATAACATCGAAGCAAAACAATCTACATTTTTGAGCTAAATTAACATCAAATTTCTATTAAAATCAGATTTAAAATTATATTTACATGCAATTAAAATCCACAAAGTTTTAAATCACAAAACGAATTTTTTGGGTATTTACCTATTGCTATAGAGAATTCTGATTTCTTTGCATTTATCCACATCTTTGTATATATGTACTACTTAAGATATGTGGTCATTCCATTTCTCTATATCTTCTTATCATCATAAGACAAGGTTCAAATGGGATCACTTTCAACCTCAGTGGAGCATGTACGGATGCCCCTCCCACAAAGCTCCCCCTCCTCCCACCCGCCCTCCTGCTCCCACTGAGCTCCCCCCCACTGGAACCCTCTCGGATGCCCCTCCCCCCTCCCACCGAGCGCCCCGTCCCACAGAGCTCCCCCCCCCTCCCACCCCCCTCCCACAGAGCTCCCCCCCCCCCACTGGAACCCTCTCGGATGCCCCTCCCCCCTCCCACTGAGCTCCCCCCCACTGAACCCTCTCGGATGCCCCTCCCCCCTCCCACGGAGCTCCCCGTCCCACCAAGCTCCACCCCCCTCCCACAGAGCTCCCCCCTCTCCTCTGTATGCTGAACAGTCGAGCAAGATCCTACTTCAACTCATCATTGCCCGAAGACCGAGTGATATCTATTGATCTACCAATCAAAAAGCTGCTATCATTAGTGGAGTCACTAGAATTAAATGCCACATCTGGAACCCCAAAAGATTGAGAAACAATTGATGTTGAGAATTCTGCTTGAGTTTCCTTGGAGCCACTGGAATTGGAAATAATGTTGTTTGAAGTGAGATCAGTCTGATAGTCTTTGCCAGAGCTTATATTTTTTGCTAGTAAAGGATCACTAGGCATTGGTATCCCAAGAGGGTTATCAATGTCAACTCCAAAAAGGACATTGTTTCTCGGATCAGAAGTTGGAACTTCACTTTTCTGCATACCATCTGAACTAAAAATTAATGATTGTTGATTGAATGAAGGTTCTTTGATGGTGTTCTTGTAAACTCTGGCTATTTATTGCGTTTAGAATGTCACATGCCCAGGAAAGGAAAAATACAGCTATCATCAAGTTCTGTCCGGGGCAAGACTAGGAACATGTGTAGCATTTCACACAAGCGATTTATTTTTTTTAAAAAAAAAACCTGTGTATCGTTAAACTAAACCCATGGTTGTTCAGTCCAAATCAGTCTCCGTGGGTCCGACGAGTCTCCCCAGTCTAATTCAGTCCAAATTAATCAGGAAGAAGCTACCCAGGGAGATCCCAAGTGATGTGAAATTGTTCACAGTGGCCAATTTGGGCAGGGAGTGAGACGGTCACTTAGGCCACGGGTCCAAATTATCTATGACTCCGTTACGTGGAGTTTGGCTGGATTTGTGGGGATGAGTTTTAAAATTCTACTCATTAAAATATCTGACATCTCTATCATTTTAATCAAATGTAGTATTAAGATCTTGACTTATGCGCCCTGATAGATTTTTGGAGGAGAATAAGACATGTTCAAACTGAGTCTATTTTCGGAATTTGCGATATCTCACTCCAACGAGTTTTTAGATAGATTCTACAAATTAAAATACATCCACCTAATGTTCAAACTAGATTGTACAAGAACAGCATCATAATGAGAGGGGGAGAGGGGCCACGGACAGGGGAAGAGAGGGCAGTGGAGGGGGTGGGGGAGGGCGGCCAGAGGGAGTGAGAGGGAGAGGGAGTGAGGGAGCCGGACAGGGGAGAGAGGGCAGTGGAGGGGGTGGGGGAGGGCGGCCAGAGGGAGTGAGGGAGCGCGAGAGGGGAGAGGGAGAGGGAGTGAGGGAGCCGGACAGGGGAGAGAGGGCAGTGGAGGGGGTGGGGGAGGGCGGCCAGAGGGAGTGAGGGAGCGCGAGAGGTGAGAGGGAGAGGGAGTGAGGGAGCCGGACAGGGGAGAGAGGGCAGTGGAGGGGGTGGGGGAGGGCGGCCAGAGGGAGTGAGGGAGCGCGAGAGGGGAGAGGGAGAGGGAGTGAGGGAGCCGGACAGGGGAGAGGGAGGGATTGAGGGAGGGGAACATGATCGGGAGAGAGAGAGGGAGAGCGAGGCCACTTACCGCGGGTTTTTTGCATGAAAATTATTGTTAGACGTGAATTTGTAAAAAAAAAATTACTCGTGAAAATACATTAATAGTTATATCACTCTGTATTAAGGGGTGTCAATGGGCCGGGCCTGGGCTGAGCTTAAGTTGACCCGGCCCGAGCCCGACTTGTTAATATTAAGCTCGAGCTCGGGCTGGGCCCGATATTATTTAAAAAATATAAAGCCCGACTAAGGCTTGGCTCGGCCCGACAACGTAAATAGAAAAATAAAAAAAATAAAAATTAATATATTTAATAATATAAAGTTTATAATCTCACTAAATTAATTAACAAATTGATATTAATTACATAATTTATGTGAAAAGAGAGTTTTAAATTTTCTAAGTAAGTAAAATAACATAATTTTAATTAAATAATTTTTAAATTTTAAAGTGGGAATAAAAAAAGATAACGGGCCAGGCCGGCCCGCGGGTCAAACTCAAAGCTCAAGCCCGACCCGCGGGTCTAGTCGGGCCGGGCTTTTAGGTCCGACTAAAAACCCGCGGGCCGAAAAAAATCTTGTGGCCCGGCCCGAAATCAAGCCAAACCCGAGGGCCTGTCGGATCGGCCTGCCCCATTGACAGCCCTACTCTATAAACCCTAATTGTGCAAAAATGTCATTGTCGTAATTATTCGTTATTGCCCGAGAATCTAACCATGATTAATTTTAACCAGACATTGAGAAAAAATTAACATATACCTAACTAAAATAAAATAAAATAAAATAAAATAAAAATAATTTGTAACACCCTCCCCAACCTCCCACCGAAATATGCCCCCACACTCACACCCCACCGTATGCTCCCCATCCCCGTCGGAGTTAAGCCCCCTCCACCACCCCACCCTGCCACTACAACCCCCCCTCCCCAGTCCCCACCAAGGTAAATCCCCCTCCATCACCCCACCTTGTAGTTGCAGCCCCCCTCCCTGCATGAGTAAGCCCCCCACACACCCCACATCTATGCTGCCTCCTCCCGGTGGGAGTAAGCCCCCCACCAACCCTGTTTGACCCCCTCCCCACTGGAGTAGCCCCCACACCCTACCCCCCTCCCCGCTGAAGTTAGCCCCCCCCACCCCCACACTGTGAGCCCCCCTCACCCACCAGAGTAACCCTGCCCCACCCTACCCCCTTCTCACCAGAGTAAGCCACCCCCACCCCCCACACTATATGAAACCCCCCTCCCCATCTGAGTATTCTCCCCAACCGACCCCCCCGTCCCCTTGCTGCCGGCCACCGCAGGAACCCCCTCCCCTTCCAAAACACCCGTCCCCTCATCGCCGGCCCCCCTCCCCTTCCCAAACCCCCATCCCCTCACCCCCGGCCGCCATGGGAACCCCCATCCCCTTCCTAACTACCCTCCCCAACCGACCCCCCTCCCCTCGCCGCCAGCCGCCGCCACGGGAACGACGCCCCTCCTCTCCCCTTCCCCATCGACACCCCTCCCACACCCCCAGCGAGAACAAATGCAGGTTAAAAAAAAGACAGAGGGTGAGGGGGGACATACCGGCAGCGATCGTCTGAGCTTCGGCGAGGAAGGTGGGCACGGCTGCGAGCTAACACGAATGGCAGTGGGCACGATAGCAAGGACGTCGACGTTGAGGATGGCGAGGATGGCGACGGTGGCTTCTGACGACTTTGCGGCTCCGGCGGCTCCGGCGGCGACGACCGGAAGCAGAGGGCAGAGGAGAAGGAGAGAGTGAGATGGAGAGTGGGGGGAGTGGAAATGGGGTCGGGTGGAAGGGGTGGGAGGGAGGGGCCGACGGTGGCGGGAAAGGGGGAATTTTGAGACGGAAATTTGGACGGAACTTATTTCCGTCTGAAATTTCAGACGGATTACTTCCGTCTGAATATCCGTCCTAAATTTATGACGGATATAAAGACGGAATATATTCCGTCTATAATTATAGACGGATCTTCAGAGCGAATGTAGTCTGTCGTTAATAGAGATGGAATTTGTGACAGAAACTAATCCGTCACAAATACAGACGGATATTAAGACGGAAAATATCAGTCTGAAATATCCGTCTGAAATCCCGCTTTTTTTGGTAGTGCTAGTGCAACAGAAGTTAGAAGTTTCCTAGGCCTGTCAGGCTATTACCGAAGATTTATTCAAGATTTCTCCAAGATTGCAGTACCTATGACAAGATTAACCCGCAAGGAAAATAAGTTTGATTGGTCAGATGATTGTCAGCGAAGCTTTCAGACTCTGAAGGAGTGTTTGACTACTGCACCTGTTTTGGCTTTACCTTCCGGTGAAGGAGGATTTGTTGTTTATACTGATGCTTCAGGTATTGGCTTAGGCTGTGTACTCATGCAGCATGGGAAGGTGATTGCATATTCCTCTAGGCAGTTGAGGAAGCACGAAGATAATTATCCTGTTCATGATTTGGAACTTGCTGCAGTCGTGTTTGCTTTGAAGATATGGAGGCATTACTTGTATGGAGAAACCTTTACAGTGTTTTCAGATCATAAAAGTTTGAAGTACTTATTTTCTCAAAAGGAACTCAACATGAGGCAGCGGAGATGGTTGGAGTACTTGAAAGACTTCGACTTCTCGATTGAGTATCATCCTGGCAAAGGTAATGTTGTGGCAGATGCATTAAGCCGGAAGCCGGTAGCTAGATTGTCAAGTCTCATGTTACAAGAATGGAGATTGTTGGAACAATTATCTAGTCTGGATCTCAATATTGACAATGATCGGATCTTGATTGCTCAGATTCAACTTAAACCTGAATTATTGATAGAGATCAAGTCCTTGCAAGATAATGATCCCGAGTTGGTAGAGATCAAGGGAAACTTGAGCAGCAGACCTGACTTCATGTTGGCCGATGATGGTAGATTATTATTTAAAGGCAGAACTTGTGTTCCGGATGAGGCTACAATAAAGAACAAGATTCTCGAGGAGGCTCATAGATCCAGATATACCATTCATCCTGGAGGCACTAAGATGTACTGAGATTTGAAAAGGTCCTTTTGGTGGCCGAATATGAAAAGAGAAGTTGCAGGTTTTGTGAGCAGATGTTTGGTATGTCAGCAAGTTAAGGCCGAACATTTCAGACCAGTAGGGAAATTGAAACCACTCGACATACCCCAATGGAAGTGGGAAAGTATTGGCATGGATTTCATTATGGGTCTACCTAGGACTCGTGGTGGATTTGATGCGATATGGGTGATTGTTGATCGTTTGACAAAGTCGGCTCATTTCTTACCAATTAAGTCCAAGTGGACGATTGATGTATTGGCTGCTTTGTATATAAAGGAAGTGGTGAGATTGCATGGTATCCCAGTGAATATAGTATCTGATCGAGACCCCAGATTTACTTCACATTTCTGGAAGGGACTGCAAGAGTCTTTGGGTACTCGTCTGAATTTCAGTACTGCTTTTCATCCACAGACAGATGGACAGACTGAAAGAACCAATCAGATAGTGGAAGATATGTTGCGAGCTTGCATGATTGATTTCGGTGGTAATTGGAGTGAGCATTTGGCATTAATTGAATTTGCCTACAATAACAGCTATCAGTCTAGTATTCAGATGGCTCCTTTTGAAGCACTATATGGTAGAAGTTGTCGTTCCCCGTTGTGTTGGGACGAGGTAGGTGTGAAACAGTGGCTTGGACCAGATCTTGTTTCGGAATCATCACAGAACATCCGTGTTATCCGAGACCGGTTACAAGTAGCCCAGTCAAGACAGAAGAGTTATGCCGACAACAGGAGAAGGGATTTGGAATTTCAGGTTGGCGAGCATGTGTTCTTAAAGGTCTCTCCGACGAGAGGGATCCGAAGATTTGGCATTCATGGCAAGCTGAGTACGAGGTACATTGGTCCATTCGAGATTCTAGATAGAGTGGGAGAGGTGGCATACAGACTGGCTTTACCATCGCATTTGTCTGGCGTACATAATGTTTTCCATGTGTCTATGTTACGGAAATATGTGTACGATCTCACTCATATCATTCAACAAGTGGATTTTGAACTGAAGGAAGATTTGACCTATGAGGAAAGACCTGTCAAGATTCTGGACCGGAAGCATCAGCAACTCCGGAATCGTTCGATACCGATGGTCAAGATTCAGTGGAGTCGGCGTGGGACCGAAGAAGCTACATGGGAGTCTGAAGAGACTATGCGAAAGCGGTATCCCGATCTATTTTAGGTGAGCGATCTTTTTCTACTCTCAGTTTTAGTGCAGTGAATTTGGAGGACCAAATTCCTTTAAGTAGGGGAGGGTGTAAGACCCCAAATTCTTTAGAAATTTATTTAGAAAGTTATTTGTAATTATTTGGAATTTATTTGAAGTTATTCGAAATTAATGAGAATTATCCAAATTAATTGGATTAATTAATTAATTAATAGAATAAGTCATTTTTCTTCTATTTTATAAAAATCCCCAAAAATCACATCTTGTAGAATTAATTTTGTTTATGAACTTTGTCTTATACAATTAAGCCTAATAAAATCGTTTATTAAGCCGAATTAGCAAACTAAGTCTTCCGAACTTAATATTTAATTAATTACGGAATAGTAGAAGTGGAATTTTATCTAACATATAAAAATTCATAAAAATAGTAATTAAATAATAGATGCTTCGACTAACACTTTTGTCTTCTTGGAGTAAGCCTAATTAAATCATTATCTAGCCCTAATCAGTGGATTAAGCCTGACTTACAACCCACCTAACTCAAATTCGTATTCACTATTCACCCAAACTTTGAACATCAAATTCGAGCTTGTTTCTCAACCAAATGGGGTGATTCCAGAGGCAAATGAAAGGTATTACATAGAGGAACTTTTTCCCTCAATCAATTTGAGGTAAACTTAGCCCCAAAACGTGCTGCCGACATAGTTTGGTCAAGTCAAGGATTTCGGCGCCGTTTCTAAACACGTAGCTTGCAGCAGCAAATACTCCCAATTCAGAAGGCTCCAGAAGCTCTATGAGCTATCAAAATGAAGCCCTACGAGTCTTCTTTCATTTGGCTGCTGTGGGGTTCGCTGAAATTTCGGATCTGGAGAGATCTAGTTCGATTTGTGGAGGTCGGTCAGTAGGCCGTTGGCTTCCCTTCATCCTTCTTTGATCAATCGATTGAGGTAGGAATTCTCAACCAAATCTTGATCATGAGTATAGAAAATTGTACCTCTCATCGAGCTCTTTCCATTGGTGGCAAAAGCCCCAATTTTCATTAGGTATCCGTGGAGATATCGAGGTTTTAGTGAGGTGCTGTCAAGTTGTTCTTTATTCTAGGTTTCGAGTTCCTTCTTCAATTTGAGGTAGGTGATAACAGCCCAATTTCTAATTAACATACATGAATGTAATCAATAGCATGTTAGCTTTCTTTTGACATCAAAATCCCCAATTTTTATAGATCATGCCTAGAGTATTTCGTGTGTTATTAGAAGCATGCTAGCAAGCTAGACTTTACTTGTGTTCTTCATAGAATAGGTTGTATTTCATTGGATTCCTATCGAAATTCGTGATTTAAAATTGTGTTTTATGACCCTAAGATGCATATTATTAACCCTAGAGTCTATGGTTATGATCCCAATACTTTTAGACCCCAAATTCGTGGAGATTTCATCGCTTTTTGGGTCTGGAAACCCAGGGGTCGACCCACGGGTCGACCCATTTCAGCCCTGCAAGCAGCAGCTTGCTGCCTTGCAGGGGTCGACCCAATGGGTCGACCCACAACCTGCAGGGGTCGACCCATGGGTCGACCCATGCAGCCAGGATTGCAGGGGTCGACCCAGGGGTCGACCCATCCCTGGAATTTTTCTAGGGGTCGACCCAAAGGGTCGACCCATGCCCCGTAAACCCGTTTTTAATGATCCTTTGACCCGGGAATCAATCCGGATCACCGGGGAATCAATCCATTCAACCTAAACACTTTGAAAACTACATTTTTGAGGAACTAATGACCTATTCATGTACCCTTTTTAGTTTCAATTAACATTGGTCCATACATGTAAACTTAGTGTAAAAACACACCGCTTATCATCTTCATTTTCAATGCATACAAGATTAAATAGAAACCCACATAATTAGTGGTTAATGGTGTAACTAAATCTCTGTTAATACATTCTATTTCACTCCTATGGGAGTTGTTCTTTGCCTTATCATCTTGAATCAGCTTCTTGGCAATTGTCTTAATGCAAATGATAATGGTTAAATCATGATATCTTAACTTGATGATTAGGATTAATATGTTGTTTAGCTTGTTTGATTGCTGCTATTTTACAGTAGCGCAGCACGATGAACTCTTGTTGTGACTTGATTTCAATCTCCTTGATGATTATACTTACCTTGAAATTCTGGAAATGAATCTCCTTCCTACTTGAAGTTGTTATTGCTACTTAGTTTAAACCTTGGAATTCTGGCCATAAACTGTGGAAGTCTAGATTCGTGGGATCTTTGATCCAAAGAAATCAATGCCTGGCAAACAATTAAGGGCTCGATCTAGTCCTGGGAAGAGCGCCCGAACACTACGTGTACCCCTGGGAGGTGAATGACTAGGTGTGGCATTTGGCACCAGTACTTGACATGTGTTAAATCTAGGACTGTCCACTACTCTCTCCACTACTCTCTACATTACTTTCTACTACTTTTCACTTTCCACTCGTCACTGTTCTATACTCTACTTGTGGTTACTGTACTTGCTCATTACTTGGACGTGGAAATGAAATTACATACGTGCTTGACATGACTTGAATTGACTTGATATGGCCAACTTTTATTGTTATCTCCTGTAGTAAATTCTTGTCTTACTATTCTATTCATTATATTTCTTGACCTTGCAAGATCTTTGAATTTCGTTTCATCATCGTTATCTTTTTATCATTTTTATCATTTGTAGCATGACATTTTGAAAAATGTAATTAAACTGTTAATCACTTATACATGTCTGTTATTTCCTACTGAGCGTTAGCTCACACCCCGTTGTTTCCCCCTTTTCCAGGCTTTTCAAGTGACGCGCTTACCGATGGGGAAGGGCAGGAGTGATGTCTTGAGTGTATCAGTTCTAGTGTGTTAGCAGTGTGTTATTGTTAGTTGTGTTTGGAGATCATTTAGTTTCAGTTTGTTATTGAATTTTAGTGGTTGATTATTCCAGTTGTATTAAGTTGAACTTGAGGATTATTGTATTAGTCGTGGTTTATTATTAATCATTTAGCATTTCCATCTTGTAGCACTTGTGTATTGTTTTAGATTTAGTTCCCTCTCTTGCTAGCGTGTCCCTAACTGTACGTCCCGATACTTCCGCCTTGTTCGGGGCGTGACACATTCTATGGATAACTATCATATATTGAGGTTTGATGATTCATATGCTCAAACATTGCTGAGAGCACCCTTTAAAGGTGCAACTGTCAGTTCAGGACCCAAGACCTATTGGGTACCTACTTGTGCGAAATAAAGGCTATTTTGCAGGTGTGCCTTGGTGGGAAGAATAATTTGGGGATAATAAATCAAGGCATTCAAGAATGAAAATCCCAGGTATGCATTTACCAGGTCTGTCATGTTAACTCTGCTCAATTCCTGTCATTCAAGTTTTTTTGTCTTTGATTACTGCATAGCATGTTAAATCTATTTTTACATATTCATTCATCATCTACATTATCAAATTTGAACTCTCTAAATTCTGCTCATCTGAAACTTATGCTTTGCACTCAACTCTGTTGATAGACATCGTCTGATTAAAATTCTCTGAAAAATATCTGAATTTCACATGATTTGTGTTTTGATGTTTGTCCGAATTTGCATTGTATTCGTTAAAAATCTGATGCATATAGGACTGCATTGGCACTACATTGTCATGCATGACCACTATGGTACATCAAATGGTAAGCTACTAAAGGGCAGATAAAATCTATCTAGATGTTCTTACTATGTGTGAGATGGTCTTTTAGACCAAGTCCTCTGCCTAGTACCATGGGTCACATTGCATATAGGACAGTCTAATGCATTTAGTCAGGGGGGAGTCAATGCATAGGCATGCATGCTGTAATTGCATATCATTCATATTGAAAATACCAAAGAGTAATTTTCATGAATACTCTTGGGGGGAGTTCTTGTCTTAATCTGAATCGTTTGCTTACATGCTTGTATTGAGCTGTTCCATCTTCAATCTGAACCTCCTTTGACTGAACCTCAATGTTCCTTGATAAAAGTGAAGTTGAATTCACTTTATTCTTGATTGATTTTGTATGCAAGCTTCATTATATCCTCAGTGTCGACACCATGAGTCGACATTATGTCTCAAGCATTCCCTCTAAAATGCTGACGCCGAGAGTCGATATCTTCATTGGTGTGATTCTGCTTCTATATTTGCTCAGGGGGAGCATAAGAACAATTCTTGGATTGAATGATCATCCTTGTCATAATGATCTTCTTTGCTCTAAATGTATTTTATCACATACATGGTATCAGTCGGTCTCACTTGCATCTATCTGTTCTGAAAATCAGTTGAACTTAAATCCCATTTGCTGATGGGGAGCTTCTATCTACACTTCTTGATTATCATAATCATACTTATAAAATTGAAATTTCCTAATCAATGATAAGTCACCTGCTCGGCATTATTCTTTGAAAATCTGTCTGGCGGATAACTAATCCTTGATTCAGAACTTCTGAAAAACTTCACTCTTGGTATGATACTTGATGATCATTATTCTGAATCATTCACTATGGCTGGAACACTACTGTCAGATCTTCATGAAGATTTCAATGAGCTTATCCTAATCATAAATCCAAAATACTTGTACTAGGAATCTTCCATTGTATGGAACTATGAACATCTGAAATAACTCAGCTGGTTTAAGCCTTATGTATTTCTTGAGTTTGATTTCGAACATCTTGAAAATATCCGAATCAATCTTTAATAAACTTTAATGAGTTGATTCATGTTATATCATGTAAAACCTTCTGAAATTTGAATGTTTTTATAACCATGACTTTCTTTGGTAGAGTTACTTATGGTGAGTGCTATTTTTAAATGTTTGTTTGATCTGAGTAATGTCTGAATGAAAAATAAGGTCAGAGCAATGATTTTGGTCACTGAGAAACCACGTCCAAAGGACTGTGTCATGAAGTGCCTTAGTTATCTCTGGTGAAAATTTAATGAAAAATCTGTGAAATGTTAAGGCAGAGCAATGATTAGGTTGCACTGAGAAACTGGAATCCTCATCAAAGAAATGGAGTCATCCTATGTCATGAAGTGTCCTAGTTAACTCTGTACAATATGTATCATGACAGTTAGTCATACTAAGTGCTTAGGGATACTAACGTCTAAACAATGTGTATCCTCTAGTTACAAGGTGTGGACTAAACTCGATTTATCTTGAGAGTTATTGCAATAAACATTGATGATGCTTGATAGAAAAATAATCTGGAAATTTGAAAATTGCTGAATCTTTGGACAAAATCACATCCTTTCGTGCCTGTTTAATCTCAACACTACATCGTGTAACTTCTAAAGAAGTCATTGAATATGAATGAGTAAGAGATAGGGAGGTTAAACTAGATGTTAACATGAAGGCATGGCTCATCTTTATTGAAATTGATGTCAGATATGAGTACATGTTGAATGAATAAAACTTGAATACATCATGTTTAAACCAGGGCGCTCAATAAAGATTATGTCATAAGTCTTTATAGTGGAAGAATCTGAAATACATTAACCCTATAATTATGGCTTTGATAACTCATTACAATATATATTTTTTTGAAACTGATCTTTGTCTGCTTATCTGTGCTTTAGCTAAACTCATGTTATGTCTGATGAATCTGTTTCCATTCTAATCCTTCTGTTCTTCCAAAGAGGGAGAATTATATGTTGTTTCATCAGTCTTGTCCAAGGGGGAGAATGTGCTTTGCTGGTATGTGCCACCTCCTTAGGCATCAGGACCTCCATTCAGTTTTCATAGGAGGAGAGTAGTGTGTCACATTGTCTGCATTTGTGCTTAAATAAATTGCTCCATTTTAGGTCCTTTCTTTTTGATGTAGTCAAAGGGGGAGAATAGGAGGTGAGTCATATGTCATATTTGTGGCTAATATGTGGAGTCATATTTAGTGAGTCATATTTAGTGTTTGCATGGAGTCATATGTCTGCATGCATGACATGTTGAACATCTGGTTCATTTGACATATTACATGGTCATGTTGACTCATATGACTCATAGTGTTGCCATGGAGTCATATGTCTGCATGCATGACATGTTGTCACGCCCCGAGCGCGGAAGATACCCGGAGGTGCGCGACGTGTCTATATCAATCATGTCAATCAGAGTGGTCGTGTATTCGACACAAAGACAGAGATGCGCAAAATAGCAAGATAACCCAATCCTTTATTCCTTTATAATAGACTATTACAAATCCAATACTCTGTTTAATAAAAAGAAAAGTACATAGTTGACTCAAGAAACTATAGAAAAGACTAGATGACACTTGAGCAGCTCTAGCACTTTCACTCATGACCATTCCCATCCGATTGACTTCCATCGTCGTCGGACTTACCTGAAAAGTAAAAAGGGACAGACGGGATGAGCGAATGCTCAGTAGGAAATTGTATCTCAAGTACTAGCAAGGGGTTTAAGTAATTACATTTTCATGAATGCGATAAAGCTATGAATGCTCGCATAAAACGACAAGATAGAGAGCATGTAATATCAAGGACATAAGATGAACTTAATCATGAACTTTCAACAAGATAATAAGTTTATTCAAGATATTCAAACAAGTACGTTTAACAAGTCATGTCAAGAACTTTGGCTATCATGTATCAAGCAAGTAAATTACCCTTTTGCGGGCCACGCATTTCATGTCAAGTCAAGTACGATTCAAGTACAAGATGTGTGTGGAATGTCTAATCAAGCAAGTCAAGTACTCGGTATAATGCCAGATACCTTATCATTTTAACTCCCATGGGCACAAGTACTTTCGGGTGCTCCTCCCAGGACCAGACCGGGCCCTATATGCGCAGGCATTTATCATGTGTTTTGACATCCACTCTTGTTTATAGCCAACATAGAATTTCAATAATCAGGCTTGTAGACACGTACGACAACTTTGATAGAATAGAGTCCAAAATATGACAAAGGACATAGATTGGCGATAATAACGGTATAATCACGATTATCGATGAAACTAGGTGGAATTAGGTTCCCTTAACTTAGGTACCATGACAAATCGATATGGACATTCTATATATAGAATTGAGATCCACATGAACAGTATATCAAAGGTAAGATACCCTCATTCTTATCATAGAATTGAGGTTTATAAGAATGACATGATATGGCATGATATCATCATCCCATTAAGAATTTCTTATGATATACTCTTTGTATAATCATAAGGGTCGGTATACCATGTTTCTTTAGATTGACATGGCATCAATGGTGTAATGGGTTTTTAGGGTACAACCAGCTCAGTCGGCCTTGAGGGAATCCAAGGCTACGAGGAGTCTTACGGAGGTCTCTATGACTAACTCGCTAGTCCAAAGGAACGGAATGTCCAATGGAGAGCTTGTATGTCAATGAGAGTTGAGTGTGATCGATGAAACAACGTGAAAAGTGGGACTATACTCACGGAGTGGAGAATAGTGCCGATATATACGTATATGTATAATATGAACTCATAGGTTATAGAATCAGGATAAAAATCAGTTTACAGAAAATAACGACTTAGGTCAAGTCGTTTCTCAAGTAAGTAACGCCTAAGAGAAAGGCGTTTACATATGTTCCGTTTTGCAGAATTTTCAATAATTCAGTAATTTATCTAAAACGCGCCCTGGACGGGGTCGTTTCTTAAAGAGTTGACGACTACAGTAGCAGGCGTCTCATTATTTATATATTTGACAGAATTTCAATAATTTTTCACGATTTGTCTAAAACACGCCCTGGCAAGGGGCGTTACTGTTTAATTCTATATTACATAATATATGTATTTCAGGATTTTGACAGATAAACGCCCGAGGAAGAGGCGTGTCTTTTCAATTTACGCCCTATGGCAGGGCGTTAACATGTGTAAAACGACTTTGTCAAGGTCGTTACTTAAAGTTTTTGAAGGACAGTAATAATTTCAGGATAACAGAGGAACGAAGATAATATCAGGACAGTAACGTTAGCAGGTTGAAGACAGAGGATCATCCATTGTTTATAGTCATGATTTCGTAGATAATCAGTTCTTAAGGTGGGTGATTAACATTTACATGAAATTAACGCCTGTGTACAGGGCGTCAAATATGAAATTGACGACCTGGTCATGGTCGTGTCTTGTAAATTAGCGCCCTTGACAGGGGCGTTTCTTTCAAAATATTGCAGAACATAATAAAACTGTATGCATGCCATGCTTATACATATATCTTGCGTTATTTTATTTGGGCTACAGTGACTTGAGAAAACCTACCTTGTGATAATCTGAAGATTGAACCGTGAAGGTTTCGGGAAGGGGATCGATGCTCTGTTTAAGATGGCAGCTACTGGCTGATGGCTTTGATGAAGAACCCTTGTTCTTCGGTTCTATACTCCTACAGGAACAGAAGAAGAAACATTTATTGATTTCTTCACCTATCAGAACAGAGGAGATTAGAAGAACGTTACCTTGTTCTTCACTTATGCTGCTGCGTCCTCAACCTGTAAGAGGAAAAGAGGATGAAGAACTATTAGTTCTTCATGTAACCGAAGCAAAGAGAAACTTATATGAACTGCTATTACGTTCATAAGGAAAAGAAGAAGAAGAAGAAGATATGTTCTTCACGTACCTGTGCGGTTCGATCGTCCAAATAGGTTTAGGGTTTGTTCGATCTAGATTATTTATAGGATTTTGGACGTCCTGTTAAGGTTAGTGTTCTAGTAGAAGTAATGCTTCCAATATAGAGTCCTTGCCCTATTAAATACTGACTGAATTAACATAATCCTTCCCTGGATAAGCTCCCGTGTCGAACGGAACTCGAATGGAATTAACAACTTAGGTCAGGTCGTCAATTCTTTAATTGACGACCTTGTGCAGGTCGTGTCTTAAGAAGCGCCTTGAGGAAGGGCATTTCATGTTTCTAAAACACGCCCAAGATTGGGGCGTTTATTGGCTTACCGTCTTTGGCGTTGGAATCTGACGCCGTCAGGTGAGGGCGTCCTTTCTTTAGTTACGCCGTATATAGAGGCGTTTCTTTTTAAATTAACGCCTTACTAAGAGGCGTTATTTGTAATATGTTTTATTTCGTCTGGTTAGCCCCATTCTTATTATCTGTATTACTTCTGTAATATATATATGTTTTAATTCATTTCAAATATTCATTTGTCAGGGTTGCTACACCCTCCCCCACTTAAAAAGAATTTGGTCCCCAAATTCAATTGCATATTCTGTATACACGCGGAGAGTGTAGAGTATATACCTCTTAGAACAAGTCGGGAAATCGTTTCTTCATAGATTCCTCGGTCTCCCATGTCGCTTCGTGTTCAGAATTCTTATTCCATTGCACCTTAAGCATGTGAATAACCTTATTCCTTAGAGCTCGTATTTCACGATTTAAGATTTTCATAGGCTTCTGTTCATATGTGAGATCTTTCTTGATCACCAGATCTCCATGTGCAATAATGTGTGATGGGTCGTGTACATACTTTTTCAACATGGATATGTGAAATACATTGTGTACTTCGGACAATTGAGGAGGCAATGTGATGCGATAAGCAACCTCGCCAACTCTTTCGAGTATCTCAAATGGTCCGATGAATCTTGGCGTAAGCTTGCCCTTAACACCAAATCTTCGTATGCCACGTCCAGGCGATATTTTAAGAAATACATGATCTCCAACTTGGAATTCGAGATCTCTTCTCCTTGCATAAGCCTTTTGTCTGGTCTGAGTAACTTGCAATCTTTCTCTGATCACTTGTATCTTCTCAGTTGTATCCCTTACCATGTCTGGACCTAACAGTTTTTTCTCTCCAACTTCGTTCCAGCATAAAGGTGATCGGCAACTCCTTCCATATAAAGCTTCGAAAGGTGCCATTTGGATACTAGCTTGGTAGCTATTATTATATGCAAATTCAACTAGAGGCAAGTGTTCATGCCAGCTTCCACCAAAGTCAATGATGCAAGCTCTTAGCATATCCTCAACAACTTGGTTAGTTCTCTCGGTCTGACCATCCGTTTGAGGATGAAAAGCTGTACTAAAATTTAGTCTTGTCCCCAACGAATGTTGTAATCCCTTCCAAAAATGAGAAGTGAAACGGGGATCTCTATCAGACACGATTGAGACAGGAATTCCATGTAACCTGACTATTTCCTTGATATATAATGCAGCTAAGACATCAATTGACCATCGACTCTTTATTGGCAAGAAATGCGCCGATTTAGTTAAACGGTCAATGATAACCCATATTCCATCATGTCCTCCTTTGGATTTAGATAGACCCATGATGAAATCCATACCAATATCCTCCCACTTCCATTTTGGAATATCTAGAGAATGTAGTTTTCCAGCAGGCTTTTGGTGTTCCGCCTTGACTTGTTGGCATGTGAGACAGCGTGATACATAGTCCGCTATTTCTCTTTTCATGTTGGGCCACCAAAAGTTTCTCTTTACATCTTGGTACATTTTGGTTGATCCTGGATGAATAGTGTACCTTGATCGGTGAGCTTCATCTAAGATCTTCTTCTTTAATTCCGGACAGTCGGGTATACAAGTTCTATCTTTGAATAATAATCTTCCATCAGAAGTTAGTTGAAAATCAGATTGTCCTTCTAATCTGCCTTTGATTTCCACTAATATAGGATCATCATCCTGAAGTGCTTGTATCTCAGATAATAAATATGACTGTATGCTTACATGAGATAATGTGATAAATTTGGCTTCCTTGTCCAAGTTTATATTGAGCTTGGAGAATTGTTCTAGCAACCTCCATTCTTGTATCATATAATTGGCTATCATTGCTCTCGGCTTTCGACTAAGGGCATCTGTAACATAATTACCCTTTCCGGGATGGTATTGTATATTGAAGTCGAAGTCCTTGAGATATTCTAGCCAGCGTCTTTGTCTCATGTTTAGCTCCTTTTGTGAGAATAGATATTTGAGACTCTTGTGATCGGAGTATACAGTAAACTGCACTCCATATAAGTAGTGTCTCCATATCTTCAGGGTAAATACCACCGCGGCCAGTTCTAAGTCATGGACGGGATAATTCTCCTCATGCTTCTTCAGTTGACGTGAAGAGTATGCTATGACCTTTCCTTGTTGCATTAGGACACATCCGAGGCCAATGCCAGAAGCATCTGTGTAAACCTCGAATTTCTCTCCTTCTATTGGTAGAGCTAACACCGGAGCTGTAGTGAGATGATCCTTGAGAGTTTGGAAACTTCTTTCACATTCCTCACTCCATTCATATCGGATCTCCTTGCGTGTTAATCTTGTAAGTGGTACGGCGATCTTAGAGAAATCTTTGATGAATCGCCGATAATAGCCTGCAAGACCTAAGAAACTTCTGATCTCGCTAGCATTGGTTGGTCTTCCCCAGTTTCTAACAGCTTCAACCTTTGATGGATCAACAGATAATCCATCTCGTGAAATCACATGTCCTAGAAAAGCCACTTCTTCAAGCCAGAATTCACACTTGCTGAGTTTTGCATATAATTGATTTGTCCTCAAGACTTGCAATGCAATCCTCAAATATTTTTCACGTTCTTCCTTAGTCTTGGAATATATCAATATATCATCAATGAAAACCACCACAAATTGATCTAGATAAGGCCTGAATATGCTATTCATTAACTGCATAAAGGCAGCAGGGGCATTTGTTAGTCCAAAAGGCATAACAACAAATTCGTAATAGCCATACCTGCTTCTGAATGCAGTCTTATGAATGTCATCATCCTTGATTCTTAATTGATGATATCCTGACCTGAGATCAATTTTGGAAAAATATTTGGATCCTGAAATCTGATCAAATAACTCATCGATTCTCGGCAGTGGATACTTGTTCTTGATAGTGAGATGATTCAACTGTCGATAGTCGATGCACAATCTCATGGATCCGTCCTTCTTCCTCACAAATAAGACTGGTGCTCCCCACGGGGAAGTACTTGGTCTAATAAACCATTTTCGAATCAGTTCCATCAACTGCTCCTTCAACTCTTTGAGTTCAGCCGGGGACATTCTATAGGGTGCCTTTGAAACTGGACCAGCACCAGGGACTAAGTCAATGGTGAAGGCCACTTCCCTTTGAGGGGGTAATCCCGGCAAATCTTCCGGAAATACGTCTGAAAATTCTTGCACTACCTGAATGTCTTCTATCTTAGTGTCCTTTGTTTCCTTAACTGTGACAAATGCAAGGAAGGATACACATCCTTTCCTGACGAGCTTGCTTGCTCGAAGAGCCGAAATAAGAGGGGATTTGCTCCGACTCTTGGGGCGAGAAAAGACTAATTCTGGAAAATCTTTAAAAGCAATTTGGCTATTGCGGCAATCAACCGTTGCATGGTATTTGGATAACCAGTCCGCTCCCAGTATAACATCATACTCCTTTAGATCGAGGCATATGAGATCTATAGGTAAATTCCTACCTTGAACCATTACCTCACAGTTTTGATAGTGATGAGTAATATCATTTTCACTTCCCAGAGGAGTAGTTAGGACTATTTTTATCCATTCTGGTTCTAACGCTAACGGGTCGGCAAACTTCTTAGAAATAAAGGAATGCGATGCACCCGTATCAAATAAGACATAAGCACTTTTGGAACAAATTTTCAATGTACCTTCCACTAATCCGCCTTCTTCTTCAGGTTCGGTCTCCTGGATTGCATGAAGACGAGCATTCTTCGTCACCGGGCGTTTACCGTCACCGACTTGGTCATTCATTAATGGACAATCGGGAATCCGATGTTCACGACTCCCACAACGGAGACAAGCTCCTAATTTCCTCCAGCATTCTTCGGTCTTGTGACCAGCCTTGTCACAATGCTTACATACTGTATTAGAAGGTGTAGTGGTGATAGAGAAGGGCTTGGATTTCTTGAACTTGGAATCTTGAGAGGATGAACCTCCATTATTGGGCCTCTTCTTAAAGTTGGGTTTGAAAGAACCCGAACTTGTGACTTGCTCCTTCTTATCTTTCCCACGGATCCTATCAGATAGTTCCGTGTCATCTTCAAGTAATTGAGCTCGGCGCACTATTTCGGAATAAACTTGGATGTCCATAGGCGCCAGTTGAGTAATGTAGTGGGGCCTAAGCCCATTAAGAAATCTACGGGCTTTCATCTTCTCCGTGCTAATAAGATGCTTAGCATATCTAGACAACCTGGAGAACTGAGCTTCATAATCTGCTAATGATAAAGATCGTTGCTTCAATGCAGCGAATTCTGTAGCCTTCTTTTCTTGGACTCGGTCCGAGAAATATTTAGCATTGAAGTATTCCACAAATTCTTCCCATGTTACTTGAGTAGGATCGATGGTTGCTTCAATAGACTCCCACCAGCACCTAGCATCTTTCTCTAACTGGAATGGAGCTAATAGAACTTTGTCCTGATCCGTGCATTGCATGACACGGAATATGCGTTCGGTTTCCCGAACCCAATGCTCGGCATCGTCCGGATCGGTCGATCCCGTGAACTTCGGGGGATTCATGTTCTTAAATGCTTGGTGTAAGCTTCCAGCTCGTGGAGCACCACCTTGTGCTACCTGTTGTAGCACTTGAGTCATCCCTTGGAGGGTACGCTGCATGTTGCGCCATTGAGCACGTTCGGCAGCCATTATCCTACAATTACAATAACTATATCAGTACGTGATCGTATTTAAAGACTCGTACACTATGTTAAATTTAACCTTGGTTCTACCCAATCTCACTGGTTTAAAGGTTCAAACTTATCCTTGGACTTGGGTTTTTCCTAGGAATTGAATACCCTAGGCTCTGATACCACAAAGACTGTCACGCCCCGAGCGCGTAAGATACCCGGAGGTGCGCGACGTGTCTATATCAATCATGTCAATCAGAGTGGTCGTGTATTCGACACAAAGACAGAGATGCGCAAAATAGCAAGATAACCCAATCCTTTATTCCTTTATAATAGACTATTACAAATCCAATACTCTGTTTAATAAAAAGAAAAGTACATAGTTGACTCAAGAAACTATAGAAAAGACTAGATGACACTTGAGCAGCTCTAGCACTTTCACTCATGACCATTCCCATCCGATTGACTTCCATCGTCGTCGGACTTACCTGAAAAGTAAAAAGGGACAGACGGGATGAGCGAACGCTCATTAAGAAATTATATCTCAAGTACTAGCAAGGGGTTTAAGTAATTACATTTTCATGAATGCGATAAAGCTATGCATGCTCGCATAAAACGACAAGATAGAGAGAATGTAATATCAAGGACATAAGATGAACTTAATCATGAACTTCCAATAAGATAACAAGTTTATTCAAGATATTCAAGCAAGTACGTTTAACAAGTCATGTCAAGAACTTTGGCTATCATGTATCAAGCAAGTAAATTACCCTTTTGCGGGCCACACATTTCATGTCAAGTCAAGTACGATTCAAGTACAAGATGTGTGTGGAATGTCCAATCAAGCAAGTCAAGTACTCGGTATAATGCCAGATACCTTATCATTTTACTCCCATGGGCACAAGTACTTTCGGGTGCTCCTCCCAGGACTAGATCGGGCCCTATATGCGCAGGCATTTATCATGTGTTTTGACATCCACTCTTGTTTATAGCCAACATAGAATTTCAATAATCAAGCTTGTAGACACGTACGACAACTTTGATAGAATAGAGTCCAAAATATGACAAAGGACATAGATTGACGATAATAACGATATAATCACGATTATCGATGAAACTAGGTGGAATTAGGTTCCCTTAACTTAGGTACCATGACAAATCGATATGGACATTCTATATATAGAATTGAGGTCCACATGAACAGTATATCAAAGGTAAGATACCCTCATTCTTATCATAGAATTGAGGTTTACAAGAATGACATGATATGGCATGATATCATCATCCCATTAAGAATTTCTTATGATATACTCTTTGTATAATCATAAGGGCTGGTATACCATGTTTCTTTAGATTGACATGGCATCAATGGTGTAATGGGTTTTTAGGGTACAACCAGCTCAGTCGACCTTGAGGGAATCCAAGGCTACGAGGAGTCTTACGGAGGTATCTATGACTAACTCGTTAGTCCAAAGGAACGGAATGTCCAATGGAGAGCTTGTATGTCAATGAGAGTTGAGTGTGATCGATGAAACAACGTGAAAAGTGGGACTATACTCACGGAGTGGAGAATAGTGCCGATATATATGTATATGTATAATATGAACTCATCGGTTATAGAATCAGGATAAAAATCAGTTTACAAAAAATAACGACCTAGGTCAAGTCGTTTCTCAAGTAAGTAACGCCTAAGAGAAAGGCGTTTACATATGTTCCGTTTTGCAGAATTTTCAATAATTCAGTAATTTATCTAAAATGCGCCCTGGACGGGGTCGTTTCTTAAAGAGTTGACGACTACAGTAGCAGGCGTCTCATTATTTATATATTTGACAGAATTTTAATAATTTTTCACGATTTGTCTAAAACACGCCCTGGCAAGGGGCGTTACTGTTTAATTCTATATTACAGAATATATGTATTTCAGGATTTTGACAGATAAACGCCCTAGGAAGGGGCGTGTCTTTTCAATTTACGCCCTATGGCAGGGCGTTAACATGTGTAAAACAACTTTGTCAAGGTCGTTACTTAAAGTTTTTGAAGGACAGTAATAATTTCAGGATAACAGAGGAACGAAGATAATATCAGGACAGTAACGTTAGCAGGTTGAAGACAGAGGATCATGCATTGTTTATAGTCATGATTTCGTAGATAATCAGTTCTTAAGGTGGGTGATTAACATTTACATGAAATTAACGCCTGTGTACAGCGCGTCAAATATGAAATTGACGACCTGGTCATGGTCGTGTCTTGTAAATTAGCGCCCTTGACATGGGCGTTTCTTTCAAAATATTGCAGAACATAATAAAACTGTATGCATGCCATGCTTATACATATATCTTGCGTTATTTTTGGGCTACAGTGACTTGAGAAAACCTACCTTGTGATAATCTGAAGATTGAACCGTGAAGGTTTCGGGAAGGGGATCGATGCTCTGTTTAAGATGGCAGCTACTGGCTGATGGCTTTGATGAAGAACCCTTGTTCTTCGGTTCTGTACTCCTACAGGAACAGAAGAAGAAACATTTATTGATTTCTTCACCTATCAGAACAGAGGAGATTAGAAGAACGTTACCTTGTTCTTCAGTTATGCTGCTGCGTCCTCAACCTGTAAGAGGAAAAGAGGATGAAGAACTATTAGTTCTTCATGTAACCGAAGCAAAGAGAAACTTATATGAACTGCTATTACGTTCATAAGGAAAAGAAGAAGAAGAAGAAGATATGTTCTTCACGTACCTGTGCGGTTCGATCGTCCAAATAGGTTTAGGGTTTGTTCGATTAAGATTATTTATAGGATTTTGGACGTCCTGTTAAGGTTAGTGTTCTAGTAGAAGTAATGCTTCCAATATAGAGTCCTTGCCCTATTAAATACTTACTGGATTAACATAATCCTTCCCTGGATAAGCTCCCGTGTCGAACGGAACTCGAATGGAATTAACGACTTAGGTCAGGTCGTCGATTCTTTAATTGACGACCTTGTGCAGGTCGTGTCTTAAGAAGCACCTTGAGGAAGGGCGTTTCATGTTTCTAAAACACGGCCAAGATTGGGGCGTTTATTGGCTTACCGTCTTTGGCGTTGGAATCTGACGCCGTCAGGTGAGGGCGTCCTTTCTTTAGTTACGCCGTATATAGAGGCGTTTCTTTTTAAATTAACGCCTTACTAAGAGGCGTTATTTGTAATATGTTTTATTTCGTCTGGTTAGCCCCATTCTTATTATCCGTATTACTTCTGTAATATATATGTTTTAATTCATTTTAAATATTCATTTGTCAGGGTTGCTACACATGTTGAACATCTAGTTCATTTGACATATTACATGGTCATGTTGACTCATATGACTCATAGTGTTGCCATCATCAAAAAGGGGGAGATTGTTGGATGTTGTGTTTTGATGATGACAAACACTATGAGTCATATGTATGATGTCATATGTGTGTTATGATTCCATATGTGCTTATTGCATACAACATGGGTTTTTGTTACATACAATGTGTGTTGCATATAATGCTCATATTGCTGTATAGATGAATTACATGGAATGAATTGTTGCACATGTGCATGTTTGTGAATGTCTCTGTACAAGTCTTGCATAGAGACTGGTACAACCGTTCATATGTGTCAATGCACCTCACGCATACACTAAGTTAGTGCTAGTTCGAGTCTTGGCTTTCGTAAGTTCATGCAAACCTTCTCCTTCTTGCTCACATGAACTCGGTGCAAGTTTTGTCTTGAGCATCTGAAGGACTGTGAACATATTGGAGCTCGGTGCAAACACTGTGTAGGTCAATGCATGTAGCAAGGTCAGTGCATTGTAAGGGTCTGTGCAATCACTGTTTTGAGGTCAGTGCAAACGTTGACTCAGTGCATACTTTCACTTACTCATATAGAGGTCGGTGTAAGTTTGCCTCAGTTGATTTTTTTTCTAACGCATATAGGTGGTGCGTCTTACTGTGCGCCTCACATGTGGCCTAGTGTCGGTGCATATATTGTTTAAAGCTTTGCACTCGGTGCACATTTCCCCGTTCGTGCATTCTGTATTCATATACTCGGTGCAATGTCGTTTGTCTTCCTTGCACCTGAAGCCTGTGCATTCACTATTTATAAACTTGTGCAATGTTTGGTTAACATGCATAGATAGTCCGTGCTCTTCACTGTAGTGAGATATGTAAGGGTCAGTGCATCTCTTGTTCATTCATGCTTCATAGTCGATGCACACACTGTAGCAAGTCAGTGCAAAATTTGCATCATGCGTATATATAAGTCTGTGCATACTTTCCTATATGTACATCAAAGTCTGTGCATACTTTGTATATACCATATTAAGTCAGTGCAAACATTATTCTATACAATATAAGATGTCTAATGAAATATTCTCTTAACTGACAGGATAAAGTGATCTCGTGACCTCTGAAATGGAAGAAGGTTGGCTCGTGGATAAAGGGGCAAATGATAGGCACGTGATCCGAGGAAAGGAAGCTTCTATTCCCTAACACGTGGACCAATGGAATGTCAATAGGGTTCTATTGCTTGATCCATACGAAGCCCATGTTCCTATATAAAGCTACATTACCCTTCGAAGAAGGGTGCTAGTGCAGAAAAAGAGGCAGCCAGAAGAAAAGAAAAGAGAGCCAGCAGCAGCAGAAGAAGAAGAAGAGAAAGGAGAAGAGAAAGAGAAGTCACGAAAAGAGGATTGAAGTAGAAAAGGAGAGAGCCTTGAGAAGGGTTTCGAAGAGGGAGAGCAGTAGAAGAAGAGAGTCTTAGAGAAAAGAGAAGAGGAGAGTTGAGTAAGAAGATCACAGAATTGGAAGAGTGATCTGAAGAGAGAAAGAAGAGTATCGTGAGCTAAGTGGAAAGAAGAGAATAGAGTGGTTGCTATTCGTGAAGCAAAGGAAGAAGAAGAAGAGGGATTCCTGTCAGGATTCCCTACATCTTGTTCGTGGTGCTGGATTAGATCCAACCCACGCTGCTCCTAGTGACCTACATTTAATTGTGCTTTCTTTGTCTAGTTTTTAGTTGCTAGTTCATCTAAGTTTCTTTCATTTTTGTGAATCCTTGTGAGAAGCTGTGAAACAGCGGAATCGAAGCTGTGTATCAGCGGATGGCAAGCTGTGTCGCCCAGCGGATGGCAAGCTGTGAGGCCCAGCTGATGTAGGCAAGCTGTGAAGCCCAGTGGTTCAAGTTGTGCGACAGCGGGAAGCCACACTCTGGTTAGAGTGTGGGGTGGACGTAGATCTCGGGTCTGAGATCGAACCACCTGAAAATCTTTTGTCCATCGTGGTTTGATTGCCTTGTCTGATCCGCTAGATGTATGCTTAGGCTCGACCTATAGTTCCCAACTAGTGGGTATCTGGTTTGCACACTGAGCATTTGATTCAGATCTCAAGAGAGAGAGAGCCATTTTGACTAGGTTTACTTGAGCACCGATCATATACATTCAATTTTCTCTAATTGAAGTTCAGTGTGTGCTCTCAGCCCTACAGTTGTTTGCTTTAATTCTGCATATCTGTTTGATCCAAGTTTTAATTGAGCAAAGGTTTTAAGAGGGATTCATTCACCCCCCCTCTGAATCCGATCCTAGCATCTTATCAGTCTGTGCATCCAAATTCCAACCATCCCGCAACTGTCACTAAAAATTCAAATATTCTCAAAAATCCATAAAAAAATTCAAATATTCTCAAAAATCCATTAAAAATTTTCAAATATTCTCAAAAAAAAATCCATAAAAAATTCAAATATTCTCAAAAAAATCCATAAAAAATTCAAATATTCTTAAAAATCTATAAAAAAATTCAAATATTCAAAAAAATCCAAAACCATTTCAAATATTCTCAAAAAATCCAAAAACATTTGAAGTATTCTCAAAAATCCAAAAATATGAATATTCTCAAAAAAATAAAAAAATTCAAATAAAAAAAATCAAAGATTTCTCAAAAAATCCAAACATTTCAAATATTCTAAAAATTCCATAAAAATTTAGAATACTTTTTAAAACCCCTAAAAATTTGCATATTCCAAAAATCCAAAAAAATTACATTGAATTTTTCTAATGGTATTTTTTTTGCGGGGACGATTCCTTTGCAAGGATCAAGAACACGGGATGAGTCCTCTTCATTTCTTCCCAATGTTCTCATGATATGTCGCCCTGAGCACTTCGATCATCATCTCTACATCATTTTGAGCAATTCGTGTCAATCTGATCATCCCTACCACTTGGGGTATCACTCTGATTATTCACGTCAATCTGATTATCTCCACTCTGCGCATCACCCCAATCATTCAAGAGCCAACTTCTCTTACTATTCCTGCTAGCTTTGCTCAACCATTATGACATCATCCTGATCTTTTATGAATAAATCCTCTAAGATTGTCATCCTCATGACGACATTGAATAAAAATACTTGGAATGTTCTCCTGCTTTACGGCTTTAAATACAATGCTTTTCATGATGCTTTTCAATGCTAGGCAATGTTGTTGAATGTTTTGATTATGCTTTCATGCTTAAACTGTTTTATACTTATTCACTGCTTATGTTTCTTTATATCATGGCTAATGAAGTTTTTGAGCGCAGGATAAGAAGCTCTTGGTCCCACCGTCTGGGCATCGACACTCAAGTCCCACGGTGCTTGCACCTCCTTTCTTAGTTCTCCCATGCTTATTGCTATCACCATCTTCCTGTATGCATTTTCTTACTATATGTTATCTACGCTACTAGATTATATCAAGGACCTTGTGGCTTTGGTAAATATAGAATTTGAGTTCCCCTTCATCAAAAATAATGATGATTCCAGATGAGTCTTAGTCACACGGATAGGTCGTTGAGTCGTCCAAGGCTGGGGACGATGGTTCCCTTTTCCCAAGTTGATGCACGGATAAACGGGCTTCGGCTTAGTATCAACTCACAAAATGGGTTTCTTGACTCAGTCTTGACAGCTTAGCAATATTATCGTTGATTACCTTATATTTTCATTTGTTTTAATTTTTCCTTTAAACCCAACATGCATTCATATAGGACTTTGAATCAACGTTGGAAAATCATTCTGATAAGCTGATTTTGAGAGTCAAATTGATCCTTCATCATTCCAGATATGAGATATTCGTTGCTGAATGGAATCCTCATTTCGTTTTTGTTGTTGTTTTGGGTCATTTTCTCAAAAGCTCTTTGTTTGGATTTATATCCTCTACTTTCACTCTCTTTTTCCTTAGATCCGCCTTGGCTGTAGTACGTCCACATTGACTGGTAACCGCTCTCCAATGGCGAAACCTACAGGTTTGTGACTTGGGATATGTTGGCACTCAAAATATATCCAACGGCGATCAAGCCTCAAAGACGAATGATGCGGCCTACTGAAGCACGGAAGCCGAAAGAGATCAATACACTGAAGCCTTCTCAAGCTGCCAGAGCCTCAGGTCACCCAGTATGAATGCCGAGGACTTCACCTCAGGATGATCGAGAAAAATACACCACAAGCCGATAGTGTCGTTAGGACTGCCCAATTAATCGGTATCAACTTGGTCATACCGCGTAGACAATATCTGTCGTCCGATCAAGGACAAGCATGCATCCGGCGTCCGACCAAGGACAAGGATGTACCCATCGTCCAACCAATGATGAGAATGTATCTGTCGTCCGACCAAGGATGAAAATGTATCCATCATCCGACTAAGCACGAGAATGTACCCGGTGGCCCGCCACCTGAATGAAACATCCTCCTGAGGTGAAAGAACGCCCTTGGCCCTTCAGAATAGGGGACCGAAGGCTCTGTCAGTAGAAGATCCCCATGACCCGACATGGGTACGGCTTCTCAGCATATTGGGTCCGTTAGTGATAAAATGATCGCCCAGTCAAGGCAAAAGCACCACGGATGGTATTTCACCTCCCAAGAAGCTTCGAGCACAGGTCAAACCAAGCCAATGGCATGAACCACAGTGTCGAAGGCCGTGTCAGTGGAAGACCCGCATGTTCAAAATTGAAGATGCACGAGGTTCCGAAGAAGGTTGCACGTCAACCCGGGGGCTTCGTCGGGACTTCTCACCTAAGTTTTGCAAGACCACGGTGAGATGAATGGTCACGGTGACCCTCGGAACCAGTCCGGGACCCACTATCTAACCCGCGTTGAGCAAACGAGGCTTATCCGACGCGTCCTTTCACCAGCGCACCCTCAATCCCAGCGCCCTTCTACCTGCCGCGCCCCCTATCCTGGCGCCCTCTTGCCCGGCGCGCCAACTGAAGGTAAGGCTTCCCGACGCACATTCTCCACGTCGGGAGAGCCTTCACCTTTATAATCCTACTTGGTTCGACCAAGAAAAAAAAAGAAAAAAAGGAGGAGAGGCGAAAAAAGAAATACAACACATCCAAGAGAACAATCCGAAGAGAGAAGGGCAGAGCGGGGAGAGCCAATCAGAGCCCGTTCATCCGAGGGAGAGAGTAAGCTTGGGGGAGAAGCAGGGTTTCCACTGAGTCTCCACGCCGCCGTCTTCCCCGTCCGCTCGCTTGAATAGCTTTGGAGCCAGAGGATATACGTCGGAATCTGATACTCTATTTCTGGAGAAGAACCTTAGGTGGGTTTCGCGGTTTCCTTCCAGCGTTTCTCTCGAACTTCTCCCTTCTGATCCAATGTAAGTGAGGGGGGAGGGGCCCATCTCCCTCCCACCATCTCTTCATCTTCTTTCGCCTCTGTAATCCTTTCTCTAAATCTAATAAAACGGCCGCCGAGCAAAGATGTCGGGCCGCGCCGAATGATTGTGATTGTCTATGTATTTGTTTTCCAGTTGATGGAATGAATGATCTAGGCTATTGCATATGCTTCTACTTCTTCCTCGATTTGCATTTTCAGTCACCTCATGTATGAACGTCGGTTTTCATCTCGTGATATCGATCATGCCTGGGAGCCATACGGGCTACATTGATGTCACCCCCTCCCCGGGGATCCTCCCTTCTAATGCAATGGCCATGCCTTGCCGTATATATGTTGTGGGTTTCATGATTAGAGACACACTCGTGTGTGCATCTCTGCCTGTTCCTGTTCCGAGGTCGACCCCATCAACATCCCTCTGCACTTCTTCATAGTCCAAAGTGAATAGGGTCATCTCTATAACCCCCGCATCCATCATATGCTAATGATTTTGATGGTTGTTTCCTATATCTTAATTGTTGTAGTTCGTAATGCTAACCTAATAGCCCTGTGAACGCTAACCTAATAACCCCGTGAGTGATGCTTTTCCAACTCATCGGATGTTATGTTATGCTATTGTATTTCCCCCCTATCCTACATATAATTCATGATTGTCGAGCTTCGCTGTTCTTGAGAACACTGGCTTTAATACTTCGGGGAGGGGGACATACCCCATTAATATTTTAGAATCACCATTTGGTCAAAGGGTTCCATCTGTGAGTGATGAGTATCCCTATGGGCCATAAGGCGAATATCGATAGGGTTTAGCCCGACAGCAAATCCACTGTCCTTAGGGACATTGTGGTGGCCATGGGTCATATGCCCCTCGTAGGCTAGTCCTCGGAGCTCTTCCTCCCTACTGGTCGACCATTTTCAGATTGTGATTGGACAACGGGTTGTGGGCCCCTCATAGGCTAGTCCTCAGGGCTTTCCTTCCCTCATTGGTCATCTCATCCGATCAATTTCAACCCACGGAACCATGGTGCCCCTCGTAAGCTAGTCCTCGTGGTTTCCTATCCGCTTGGGGTTTGCTGGCCGCCGTTGTGCCGTCCGGCTTGTTAGGGGTTTACTCCGCACGTGAGTACAACCCCGCTTCTCCCCTGAAATCCTTCAGGGATGGGGAGATGTTGTCCAATTTTCACTAGGTTTTAACTAATCAGTGAACTACTTAATAAAACATGTGTTCTTAAACAACGAACCTCCGTGCTTGAGTACGAACCTCACACGAGCATATGACTCTGCTCCTGGAGAGCCCGGGGATCCAATTCAATAAACAATTAACCTAATCAAACCCAAAATTCTCAAGAACATCTTAATAAACCAAATAGATTCAAAAATACCCCAAAAATCAACTTAAACGGCATGGCCTCAACCCGGCGCGCCCTAATACGGCGCGGTACCCCCTCACGCCGGAATAGCTTTAGACTCAAATTCACATGGTTTTAAATGGTCTATACCCGGCGCACCCTAATCCGGCGTGCCCCACGACCATCGCACCGGGTAAACCACCTACCATGGCCGCGCCGGTTTAATCCCCTTTACCTACGCTTGGCCACGCCGGAGAACCCTTCTCCTATGCTAGATCGCGCCGGTTTTGAATAAATATTCTCTTTATCACACTATTTTAATCCCTCACTCATCTTCGGAGCAATCTTTACCTCCCACGGTCGAGGTTAATAAACCCCAATCAATAATAAACCAAATAAAAGCGGCTGTTCAAGTCCTAACCATTTTCCTATTGTGCTTCTATTATTATGTTTGGGTATCATCATGCTTTGGTTATCATGCCTCTGTCACCATGTTCATCTCCCTCGGCGGAGATTAATAAACTCGATTAATAATTATTTGTCTTCATGATTCTGTTACCATGCTTTTGCATAATCATAAACGTCATGCTGATGCATACATGCTTGCATGGACCCTCGGTGTATCAAATGGCACTGACAAAAGGCCGGGTTACACCCGACTGGATGTCTTTGCTATGCGCGATGGTGGCTCCGGATCTATGTCCTCCGCCACGCATCGAGGGTCCCCAATTCAATGAACCATGCTTCCCTTGCATGATAGATAAAAGCACGTCATGTGACCTCGTCACGTTCATCCCTATGCATCTTATTTCGGCCTTGGACGGCCCACTATCTCGGCAATTAATCCAAAGTTTTCTCCCTTATGGGGGATGTAATTAACGTCATAGCTTTTATAGTATGGCGGACTGCTGGTCCCGACCCGAATCTCACTCTCGCCCGATATGGGTCAGAATGAGCGCATATTAAATTTGTCACTTAAGTGACTGGTACGCCTTCGTGGTCAACTAATCAATTGCTTATTGATTAACTACATGGTTGTTCGATCCAGAACAAAATGACCGAACAAATCCCATCCCAACAAGTCTGGCACGCCCGGTGGGACCAGTGTCACCTTTCATCTCTTTACCGAGATATGTGGGCCCCGAGGCCCTCCCAAAGACTGCTGATCGTTTGTTTATTTTGTGTGGCAGACAGATAATGGCATCATCAGGACTTGCTACTCTTACCTTTGGCCCAGCGATCATCGTCGGCCATGCTGAACATGGGTACCTGGCGGTGCCCACTGTCCTCGGGACATTCCCCGCTGCTGTAGGCTTCCCCAACTTTTTGGGGCTAGCCTTCGCTGATCTACTACAAGTGGAGACCTCGGAGCCAGCCGAGGAGACTGCGAAGAAAGTTGAGGCCTTGAAGGCTCGATGCTCTATGGGCTAGCTCCAGAGTCCGATCCAAGTCGCCAGCTGCCTGGTGCACCACATCACTAATGGGGCCAGCCCCATTCCTGCCAAGAACTATAGAAGACACCAGCGTAGGGGCTTCCGGCGGAATACTACTACTGTTACCGGACGTCTCTCTGTGTCCGATAAGTCCATGATGATCGGTGGAGTTCGCGTCTTCCTGGATGGATGCGACGCTCGGGTGGTCCCGGATCGGGTCATCCCCGCCATACCTATTTACAACTCCTACCAAGTCCTCTCTGGGAGGAGAGCTGAAAAAGAAGAAGCGAGCCGCCATGGCCATGAGAAGCTGGCCCTCAGTCTGAAGAAGTTCAAACAGGTGGGTCCCTAAGAAGATCCAACCTGCTCACCAGGACGCACCAGTCCGTCACCACCCTGCACGTGACAGAGCGAAAATGGAGAAGGAAAGGGGCCTGGCCCCAAGAAAGGAAGAGACGGTTGTGGACCCTCCAAGCCAAGAATGTTTCAGGGCCTGCGCCCAATAAGCCAACATCCCCACAGTGGGAAGAAGATTCCAGCAACTCACCAGATCAGCCCGGCTTGCTTACATCCCTCCTGTGGGAGGTCGACAATTATCCCCAGTCCTACCTCAGGAACGGGGGCAAGAAGAAATGACCAACATGGTCAAAAACTACTTCAGGGGTCTGGGCAACCCCTCGCTGGGCCAACAACGGCTACTACATGCAGCTGTGGCCGAAGAAGACTACTGCCCACCAATGGCAGTTGAAGAAGAAGAAGAAGAAAGAATGATGGCGTCGTCGGTCGATGATAATGGTTATGAATATGGCTTCGATTATGAAGCCGATGAGATCGCCCCTCGGCGGGAAGAAATAAAAAGAATCTCTGTGTTTGAGAGGTTAACCTTCTCGGAGCATGCAAAGAGGAAGGTTCATAGATAGAAAAGAAGAATGCAGATCTTTACCTACAACATGGCTGGCATATCCAGCCAATGTGGAAGGCTTCCAGAAGATCCTTGTGAGCTGGCTCGATTGGCCGGCAGGTTGGGGCCGAACACTCGAAGGGCAACAGCCGCAAGAGAACTGTTGGCAGCGGCTAAAGGAAATCAAGCCCTGGCCCACCGCCAACGATGTGATGAAACCACTATTCTAACTGCCAATGTGGTGACAGCGGAAGAAGAAGAAGAAGTCTTGCTCGACATTCTACCTGAGGGTGCATCTGGGGAGACTACAGAAGCCATCCCCAGCACTACAGCTATGGATCCGGCAGTACTAATGATACTACAAAGGTATCGCCAGGAGATAGAGCTACTGAAGAAACAACTGATGGAGGAGACAGAGCAATCTTCAACCTCCAAGCAACTTGAGATGCAAGGCGAATCTGTTGCATCCCTACAGTTTTGATGATGTCTCACACTATAAATCAATTTTCTCTTTTACGATGCATTTATTTGTTTCTAAGCATGGAGGGGGTATGTGCTAATAGCATCATGTAGGTCTGTGCATTACATATTATTTGCTCTTTTGCTTAATGCATATTGAGTCAGTGCTAGTTCTGCATCTTTCACATAAAGTACTTGCGTCAGTGCAAGTCCTTGGTAATGCACAAGTTTTGCTATTCATATGTTGTCCTTGGCATTTCTCTAGGTCGTGAGCATTAAGGTCCGTGCATACTATGTCTCTGCATCTCACCTCTTGAGGTCGTTGAAATTTTTTGAGTCGGTGCAATTCTTGACCTGAATGCATTGGTCAGGCTGGTCGTTTCTTCATCTCAGTGCATATCCCGTCTCGATGCAAGCCTTGTCTTATACCTCCTCTTGCCATCTTGGTGCAGCTCCTGCCTGGACTGCATATCCCGACTCGTTGTATACTTTTATCTTCTGACTAACATGAAGTCCGTGCATCTTGTGGTTAGTCAAAGGCATTGGAACACCACACGGTGCATGCTTGGCTTAAAACAAATTCATGTTCGGTGCATAGTCAGGCCTATACACATCTCTGTAGCAACGACGTCAGTGCAGTTCCTGTTTCATGTCTTATTAGACTCGGTGCAAGTCCTGTAGATAGCTAACGTAGATTTGTGCATCATCTGATTCATTCCAGGTCGGTGCTTGTCATGCCCGTCTTAACCGATGCTTATTCTTTTGACTCAGTGCAGTTTCTGACTCTTTACTCTATACACCAATACGAATTATGCTAAATGTATGAAAAATATTCATTTCTTCTCTGACAATTTGTCTGTGCATTCACCAGAAATATGGCACATGATCCGAGGTAGATAGACGTCTAGAACACTCTCACACGTACCCCAACATCTTTAGGCGAGAAACGTGGTATCCACACGCCTAAGGTTCTGGATTAGATATATATATATATATATATATATATATATATATATATATATATATATATGATGTGGAAAAGGGTTCGAAAAAGGATGGAATAGTGGAAAACAAGAGCAGAGTGAGAGTAGAGAAAACCAGAGAAAGCCTACTCCATCCAGAGCTGAGAGAGAAAAAATTTTGAGAGAGAGAAGTGTTTGTGATCATGAAGATCTGATTCTACGGAAGCTATATTGCTTTTGGTTTCTAGAGAAGATTATCGTTGATCGATTGTTTTGTTTTCAAGTTTTTCTTTATCTTCATTCTATATTGTTACCCTCCACTGTTCGGAGGAAGGGTGAGGTTCTCCAATTTCCTCCATTGTCTTGGAGGAAGAGAGGTTCGATCCTCTGGTTGTGTGAGTTGCTTGGGAGTAACTGCACAGGATCCCCATTGCTACGTGCAAAGGAAGGGAGATTGGTTCTCTAGTGTTCTCTTCTGGTTGATCAGAATACTATGGAGGTTGTTCCTCAGGGCAAGCTGTTTGGCAGCGGTTGTTGCAAACTGAGTCTATTGTGTGCGACTCTATATTGCAAGGAAACCTTACTCTCTTGAGTAAGGGGTGGACATAGATTGCGGACATCAATCGAACCACCTAAAAAATTCCCAGTCTCTTTTGTGGTTTGCCGGTTTACGTTGTGTTGCTCTCCATCTACTTGTCGCATTGCTTCATTGTGGGCTGCTTTCTCGATCTCATTTCTTACACCTGTCATCCTTGTTGCCTGTCTCCGAAATCCTTTTCACTACAATTTGAGGGGTTGAGTAATCGGGTCTGTGTTGTACTGATTTTGGGAGTGATCTATTCATCCCTCCCCTTCTATCTCACTTTCCGCTACACGCATCAATTGGTATCAGAGTAGGTTTTCAACATGTGGGCCAACGGTCAGGGTAATCCTAATGGTCCTCGAAGCTTCATGGCTGAGGGACAATCTATCAGCCGCCCTCCGTTCTTTGATGGTAACACTTATTTCTTCTGAAAAAATAGGATGGAGGTATTCATCAGGGCGCAGAGCCACAAGCTGTGGAGGGTGATCACTACAGGGCCATATGATCTTCCACCGAACGAGGACGCTTGGATAGATGATCATGTCAAGCTATCATCACTCAACTGGACGGCCCTGAACATCATCCAATGTGCTGTACACCCAGACGAATACGCCCGCATCTCAGCATATAAGACGGCCAAGAAAATGTGGGATGAGCTGGAAATAATCTACGAAGGTACAGCTCAAGTGAAAGCAACGAAGGTAAATCACTTTACCTCTGAATATGAGATGTTTAAGATGAAATCAAAGGAGACCATAACTGAGATGTATGCCAGATTGTCTCTGATCACAAATAGTCTTAAGGGGCTTGGGAAAGAGATGGCTGAGGGAGATATAGTCAGGAAGATACTTAGATCTCTAACCCCTACATGGCACACTAAGGACATTATGATAGAAGAGTCAAGGGATCTGACGACTATGACAGTCACCGAACTTATAGGATCCCTTATGACGTACGAGATGAATTTTAAAAGGAATGGTGAAGGAAGTGACAGGAAGGGCAAGAATATTGCCCTCAAGGCGTCCCGCAGCAAAGGAAGTAGCAGCAGCGGGAGTAGCAGTTGTGAGTCCGACGGATTGTCAGATCTCGACCAGGAGGAGCAAGCAATGCTCACTCGACAATTCAGAAAATTCTTAAGGTCTAAGGGAAGGACTTTTAGGAGGAAGAAGTCACACCCTTCTAGTAAGAACTTTGATTCCAGCAATGATAAAGATAGGAGTACTATAAGAATTACATGTTTTCATTGCAGGAAACCTGGACACATGAAAGGGGACTGCCCTGATCTTCGGAAGAAGGGTCCCAACTTTCAGAAGAAGAGCTCGAAGGGGTAGAAGAAGAAGCCACAGGCAATGGTATGACGTGGAGCAATGAGGAAGAAGATCCGGAAGCCAATTCCTCAGAGGAGGATGAAGAAGGAATTTGCCTGATGGCAAACAACGAAGAGGAGGTAACAAATGTCTTTGAGAATTTTTATATTGATGACTGGGAATATGCCTATGCTGAACTGTTAGACAAGTTCAGTTCACTCAGTAAAGAGCATAGGGTTCTGAAGAGAAAATTCAATACCAATATTGAAGAACTAACACAAATCAGTAAGAAAAAATAGACATTAAACGAAGAATTAGAAGAAATGACTTCTCTGAAAAAAGAAAATGAAAAGCACAAATTAGAAAACCAGGAAATTCACACACAGCTCAACGAACTCAAGATCAAAACTGAAGAAAGTCTAAATGAAAACAGTGTGATCACAGAGAAATATGAAGCTGTTAAGAAAGTGAACACTGAACTTTTAAAAAACTCTAAGTCTCTGCTGTTATGTTAGATGGACGCGGTCTATTACCACTGAGAGTGGATCTAGAGGGGGGTGAATAGATATAATGTCTAATTTTAAAACACAGTTGAACTCTAATGCGGAATTAAAACAAGCAACTGTTGAACGACAGAAGGAAGACTATGAAATCACACAAACAACATGCAATCACACAGTAGACACCGATCTTTAAGGTGGTTCGATCTCAATCCAGAGATCTACGTCCACCCCACACTCCAACTGGAATGTGGATCCTGCTGACTCACAGCTTGAACAGCTGGGCTTTACAGCTTGCCAACAGACCGCTGATACACAGCTTCGCTGGGCTTTACAGCTTGCCGACCAGAGGAACAAATCCTCTGCAACCGCTGGGCGATACAGCTTAGCCGTCCGAGACCTGGTCTCGCCTACTGAGGATTACAGCTTCACCTGTCTAGTGGAAACCTCCACTACAATTGCTGGCTCACAACTTGATAACAAAAGAGTTTCAAAAAAAGTAAAGACCGAAACAAATGAAATGGAAAACCAAAATGAATGTAGCTCAATTGAGCAGTATCAGCTCTAGTATCTAAACCAAGAGACTGATTTACAAGACTTCGACAAGACTCTCTCAACTCAACTCTCTCAATCTTCTCTTCTCTCTTTCTCTTCTTCTCTCTGAATCTTCTTCTCTCTTTTTCTTCTTCTCTGTGGATCGTGCAGGCGCTCACTCTTTGTTCTTTTCTCTTAGCTCTGGCTGCTTCTATTCGATCAACTTCTTCTGAAGGAAGAAACTCTATATATATACCAGCAACAGGAAGGGCGTGTGCTCTCCACATCTCCCGCCCAATGGCTTGGACCACGTGGCAGCATCCAGCAGGCTTTCAGCATACGTGTCATATTCTGGTCACTCCCCTTATCCTCGGATCACGTGCCCAGTCATCAGTCTCTGCAAAGAATCCCTGTCAAACAGTCGAAATAGAATTGTCAGTTTAAGGTTTAAGCGATGTATAGACTGTATGAAGGCACTGCTGAAGTAATGTATAGACATTGTGAATGCGAAGCTATGCAGTGTTCAGACTCTACGTATGCAGACCCATGGCATTGTACAGACTTAGTAAATGCAGTGCTGTAGCCTGTATAGACTTCAGATATGCAAGACTATGCCATGTACAGACTTCCTATATGTAGGACTTATGCCATGTATAGACTTCATAAATGCAGAGCTTATGCCATGTATAGACTTCAAATATGCAGAGCTTAAGCCATGTACATACTTCAAATATGCAGAGCTTAAGCCATGTACATACTTCAAATATGCAGAAGTAAACGTGCATCAATGTGTAGACTTAGCAAAACAAACTATGAACAAAGCAACACAATGTGCAGACTTTGTGCAATGAGTGAAGCAGTGTATAGAGTTATGAGTGGAATACATGAAGCAATGTATAGAGTTAGAGTGCAATGAGTGTTCAAGTGATGTAATTAGTTGGCAGTTCTGTTGTTAGTGCAGTACAAGAATTCTTCACCTCCCGACAAGGTCTGCCTAGAAGTGCTACCTCAACTTTGATTGCTTTAATACCTAAAAGGCAAAATGTGACTTATATTGCATACTATAGGCTTATAAGTCTCTATAATTATTTCTACAAAATCATTTCCTCTGTCATTAATACCAGATTAGCCACCATCCTACCTAAGATTATCTTATTAGAACAATCTGCTTTTGTGAAAGGGAGAAATATTGTTGAGAACATAGCACTTGCTCAAGAAATGACTAATGATCTGGGTAAGAAAACAAGGGGTTCTAATGACATGATAAAGCTTGATATGGCTAAGGCTTATGACCATTTGGAGTGGGATTTCATGTTTGCTGTTTTACACAGATTTGGATTTAGCAACCAATTCATTTGTCTAGTAGAAAAATTAGTTAACCTGCTGGTTCTCTATTCTATTAAATGGGGAAACTACAGGTTTCTTCAAGTCTTCTAGAGGTGTCCGACAGGGAGACCCTATTGCACCTTCTTTATTTATCATTGCAGAGGAAGCCTTGAGTAGATCACTGAAGGCAGCATATTATAGTGGCAGGGTGGAGTGGTTTTCAGGTCCAAGAGGTTGCCCTAAAATCTCACATCTCCTATTTGCTGATGACACACTGATATTTAGTAAAGGCAACAGTCGTTCTGTTAGGAACCTGATGACTATTCTCAGTGACTATGAAATGGCTTCAGGACAGTAGATCAATGTTGTTAAAAGTGGGTTCTTTATCCATCCCAAGGGTAGTTGTAATGTGGCCAAGAGAATCAAAGATAACACTGGTTATACTCAGCACTCTTTCCCGCACAAATATCTGGGATTTCCATTGATTCAGGGCAGATCCAAGAAGGTTCACTTTGTTGGCATTATTAACTCCATTCAAAAAAGGATTACTGGATGGAAAGCTAGTCTTCTTTCTCAAGGAGCTAAGTTGATTTTAATCAAGCATGTTTTAACTTCATTGCCCATTTACACCTTATCCTCTTCACCTTTGTACAGTGGGACTCATCAGAAGTTAGAGCAGTCATTGGCCAATTTTTTTTGGGGATCTTCAACTTATGGTCAAAAAAGACATTGGAGATCTTGGCAGTCTATTTGTAAGCCCATTCCCCATGGTGGGTTTGGTATCTTGTCTTTCAGACACATGGAAACAGCTCTGAGGGTAAAGATGCTATGGCAGGCTCTGCATTCTACATCATTGTGGGCAGAGTTTTTTAGAGGTAAATATATTCGGAATGCCCTCCTAACTGATGTCCAGTTTAATAACATGGGAGGGCTAGCCAAAAGGAGTTGGAGAAAGGCAAGAGACTTGATTCTTCAACACAAAAGGGTTGTTATTGGTGATGGTAGTCACACTAACTTCTAGTTTGATAAATGGTTAGGAAACTTAACTTTGGCTGACCTGGTCCCTGCTCACTGTATTCCGAACCCTATGACTACTGTCAAGGAATTTTTAATGCACCCATCAACCGAAGAACTGGCTGTGCAAAATAGAGAGTTTCCTACTAATATCAACAATGCCTTAAAGAATATTTCTCTTATTCAAGAACAAGATCAAGAATTCTGGAGTTTATCCTCTTCTGGGAAATGCAATGTTCAGTCCACTTACAAACTTATGTGCAGCAGTTCTAGCATTCAACTAATGTTCCTTGGGCCCGGATTTGGTCTAGCTGGTTACCCACCAAGCTATCAGTTCACTTATGGAAAATTCTTCACAATTGTCTTCCTATTGATTCTAATATCAAACGAATTGGTATTCCTTTATGCTCTAAATGTCTCTACTGCTCACAGTCAAAGGAGGAAGACTTATGTCATCTATTTCTCACTAGTGAAACTGCTACTCAGATATGGGCTCATTTCAGACTTATGGGTTTACCATTATCTGGTAATTCAGTAACTTGTTTCATCTTCAATGCTATTAGCAGCATCCAGCAAAAAACCCTGTTCGGACTTTTCACTCTAGCTGTCCTCGGATATGGCATGTAGGAAATCTGGAAGACTAGAAATTGTGCCAAATATGATGGTAAACATATCTCTAAGCATGGTCTTATTCACAGAATTTCATACAAGGTCAAGCAAATTTGCGCGGTTGCTGATCTCAAGGAACCTCTCAACAGCAAAAGAAAAATCTTGGAGGACTTTGGGATTCATAATATCAAATCATGTCGACAGCAAATCAAACTCATTAAATGGGTCTGTCCTCCTTGGCCTTTCCTAAAGCTAAACACTGATGGGGCATCTAAGAAAGGCGGGGAATCCGGGGTTGGTGGAGTCATCCGAGACCACAAGGGGAATGTTCTTCTTGCATTTTCACATTTCTATGGTAAGACCAACAGTTTAGTGGCTGAAGCCCGGGCGCTTCTTGATGGGGTTAAATATTTGCATACTCTGGATAACAAGCCTGCTATCATTGAATGTGATTCTCAATCTCTAGTCCAGATCATTAGAAGACACATTCAATGCCCTTGGTCTATCATCATCTATGTTTAAGAAATATGGAGCAATTTTTCACAGTTGGATACCATTCATCATATATACAAAGAAGGCAATTCTGTGGCGGAATCCTTAGCTTTCCTGGCTTGTTCTATGAAATATAATTCCTTTTTTTCATCCCATGAGCTTCCTTCCAATATTAAAGGTGCAGCTCGTTTAGATAAGCTAGGCATGCCTGGCTTACGTTTGATGTAACTCTTATTCTTTTACAATGCTAATAAAATTTGCCTCCTAGAGATTGATGGTGGAGTGGGTCTTACCCCTGGCTAGGGGAGCACTCTCCCACCTTTCCCTAGGTAGGGTTTTTCTTGATTAAAAAAAAAGTGTTCAAGTGATGTACAGACTCAACGTTATGCAAGCAGACAATGTATAGAGTTGATAAAGCGATGCTCAACAAAAAGACGTCTTACACTTAGGCGTTTGTTTCAGAAGTGACGCCACTTCTAGTGGGCGTCAAATCTCGAGCATAGAGAATGTATAGACTTGCTACGGCACAAGGCAACATAACAATGTACAGACTCTGCCAAGAGCAATGCACAATGCACATATGAATGTACAGACTTTGTGTTGTGTAAGCATGCTAAGATGCAATGTATAGACTTTATGCGAGCATGCTACAGCCAGTGTACATACTTAGACCTGCGTGCATGCAATGCGATGTATAGACTTGCCCATGGCTGTCTAGACTTTGCATGCGTGCTTATAGCAATGTGCAGACTTGCAGACAATGTGTTGTGCAGACTTTGCATGGCGTAATGTATAGACTTGGTGGCGAGTGACTTACACAAAGACGATAAGTGAGACGGTCCAGTGTATAGACTTAGTGTCCACTTGAGACGCTCAGTGAGATGGACCAGTGTATAGATTTATGCTGTGCTGCAAGATGGCAGTGTACAGACTTGGTTAAGACTGTCTAGACTCTGTATGCGAGCTATGGCGATTTATAGACTTGCTAACAGGGCATTGTGCAGACTTTGCGTGCCACAATGTGCAGACTACACGATGTATGGACTTGCAAGTGCAACGTAGGTAAAATCACCAGTGTACAGACTTGCTAGTTGCAACGTAGGTAAAATATACCAATGTATAGACTTGCGAGTTGCAACGTAGGTAAAGATACCTAATGTACAGACTTGCTAGTGTGCATGCCACAATGTAGTGTATGGACTTTGAGTGTGCGTGCAGTGCTGCAACCGATGTATGGACTTGTGTTGACGCTGCATGACAACAGCCCATGTATAGACTTTGCAAATGCAAGCAATGCAGCAATGTATAGACTTTGGGCTTTGCCATGCAATGTATAGACTTGCTAGCCTGCGAGCCATGCGATGCACAGACTTGCTATGTCTGCGACACTTGCATTGTACAGACTATGCTAATCTGGTGCGTCGACCCATCTTGAAGGTGCGTCGACCCATCTGTATAAACTATATAGACTATGTTGTATTCATTGTGCAGACTATGCAGAGAGTAATGATGCATGGATGTATAGACTTGTGACTCATAAGTTTGCTATCATCAAAACTACAGATCATCAAAAACTAGAGGGGCACAACAATCTCCCCCTTTTTGATGATGGCAATACTATGAGTTACACTGACTCCTAATGCATGCTATGAGAATGCAAGTTCTAACAAGATCTCCCCCTTAACAATGAATACACTCCCCCTGGAATTCAACAAACAGACAATATTCTCCCCCTTTGCCATCAACAAAAAGGAGGGAAAGTGATTACAAGCGAAGGAATAAGAGAGATCATCTGAGTGGCATTCTGAACAAGTAGTTCAGGAATAAGCATTCTAAAGCACAGAGTCTTCAGTCATATGAATTTAGAAACTGCTTTGAGATAGAATTCTGGTTTAAAGGTTATAAATTTTGAGTTCATGCACTACAATCAATGGAAAAGTTTTCTGTGCATGATAAAACAATAAACCAGAATCACATTTGCATGAGATATTCAGTTTCAAAATATCTTACTTTCATAAACTCAGTAAAAAAATGGTTAAGAGATACCAGGTCATGTATTGAAATTAAACAAATTGACATCCCTGAAATTTCTTTTGATGGAACAGCATTTTCAATATTATTTCATTAAGGGCATTCAGGTACCATTTGTCTTTTTGCGTAAGGGTATACATTTATCAGACGCCAATACCCCTAGATACTCAACATGATGGACCATTCTGCCTATGATCAAACTCAATAAAACTGATTTACACCTTTTTGTGTGAGGGTACACGTTTATCAGACGCCAGTTACCCCCATGTACTCAGTGAAACCACCCTACTGTTTTGATCATTTTATACAGAGATAACTGATACACCTCATGACTTAAGTATTGTCCATTTCTTTGATGGATCACTTAGTTTCTCAGTATTTTACCAGTCATTGCTCAACCAATGTTATTTTTCAATTAATTTTTAATGTTTTTCAATATCTTTCTTAGCTGTCCTTTATTTATTTCAGAATGACTTGTTTAAGGACAATACACATACTTAGCCTTCTCTAACATGATTTTAGATGAGTTTTTAGATTTCAGATATAATTGGCTTTGTCTGACATGAAATAAGATAAGGGTTGAGAGCTTTATCAATTTTCAGCTTTCTTATTTACTGATTGCAATCTTTAAACTTTAAAGTTTATAAAATTTAAACCATTAAGTCAGTCTTCAAGCAATTAAAGTTCTTATAAATGAAGAAGTCTATTTTCTATTGCTTTGGAATCAGAACTGGCTAACAGATTGCCATATTGTCAGACTCAACTCATTCAGGGTCAAAGAATTTGGATTTCAATAAAGTTGATGACCACTCTGAATTTTTAACAATACTCCCCCTGTCTATATGCATGTGGTTTTAGATGAGAGAGAGCTTAGACACAGTCATGACTAAATGATATGCAATGATGATCATGAGTGTGATGCCAAAAAAAATATGAATGTCATGCATGATCATGAGTCTGTTGCAACATTCAACATTCACAAGGGTTATTCAAGCCATCAGGGAGTTTATTCATTATGCTGAAATTTACACAAGCCAAGTTCTCTTCTAAGAAATTTAAACCTTTCATTCCCAAGAGGCTTAGTAAAAATATCAGCAATTTGTTTTTCAGTTTCAATGAAGTTCATTTCAATTTCCTTTTTATTTACAACATCTCTAAGAAAATGGTGTTTTATCTCTATATGCTTAGTCCTAGAATGACGAACAGTATTTTTAGCAAGGCATATAGCACTAGTATTATCACACAAGATTGGAATACATTCCAGTTTTATCTGATAATCATCTATTTGGTGCTTGATCCAAAGTACTTGGGCAGCACAATTACTAGCTGCAACATATTCAGCCTCAGCTGTAGACAAGGCTACAGTATGTTACTTCTTAGATGCCCAAGATACTAGACAGCCACGAAGGAATTGACAATACCACTAGTGCTTTTTCTCTCTACTCGATACCCATCATAATCTGCATCAGTGTAGGCTAGAAGTTCTAACTCACACTTGACAGGATACCAAAGGCCTAGCTCTTGGGTGCCTAGTAAATACCTAAAAATCCTTTTCACAGATTTAAGATGTGATTCTTTAGGACTAGCCTGAAATCTAGAGCATAAACACACTACAAATTGAATATCAGGCCTAGATGCTGTAAGATATAGAAGCGATCCGATCATACCTCTATATAGCCTTTGGTCCACTGGTTTACCTTGAGGATCTTCATCTAAACTGGTTGAGGTACCCATTGGAGCAGCTATTTCCTTGAGGTTATCCATCTTGTACTTCTTCAATAAATCCCTTATGTACTTGGACTGAGAGATGAAAGTTCCATCTTTTGACTATGTCACCTGCAGTCCAAGAAATAATTTGAGCTCACCCATTGAGCTCATTTCAAACTCATTAGTCATTATCTGAGAGAATTCCTCACACAATTTGGGATTAGTTGACCCAAAGACAATGTCATCCACATAAATTTGAATGATAAGAATATCTGAATGACTTACCTTAGTAAACAGGGTTTGATCAACTACACATCTTGTGAAGTTCTTATCAGTGAGGAATTTGCTCAACCTGTCATATCAAGCTCTAGGAGCTTGCTTAAGACCATAGAGAGCTTTTTGAAGTTTATACACATGATTGGGGAAGTCTAAACATTCAAAGCCAGGAGGCTGCCTCACATAGACATCCTCACTGATTTCCCCATTTAGAAAAGTAGATTTTACATCCATCTGCTGAAGATTTATTCCTAGGGAACATGCATAAGCCAATAAGATTCGGATAGCTTCTAACCTGGCTACAGGGGCAAAAGACTCTTCAAAGTCAATTCCAAATTCCTGGTTATACCCCTGAGCTACAAGTCTGGCCTTATTTTTAATGACATTCCCTGATTCATCAGTTTTATTTCTGAATACCCATTTGATCCCTATGACTGTTTCATGATCAGGAGGTGGAACCAAGTGCCACACCTTATTCCTGTCAAAGTGATTGAGCTCTTCATGCATGGCATTAATCCAATGCACATCCTTAAGAGCACAGTCAATGGACTTGGGTTCTACATTTGATAGAAAGGCATATGCATTCAATTCATTTTGAATTATTAAGTGGCCTCTAGTCCTAGGAGGGTCATGCAAATTGTCAATCACATTATCTACAGGATGATCTTTTAGATATCTAATGTTGATAATTTCATTATCATGATTTTCATTTACCCCTCCCTGAACTGTAGGCTCTTCTTCATTAAGCTCTTCATTTCCTTCCCCATCTTCGGATTTATCTGCAGGATTCCCTTCTTTCAGAATATCACCATTGTCTCGATTCCTGCATTGACCAATATTAGACTTTACCAAAGATTCATCAAAAATAATATTTGGAGATTCTTCAACAGTTTTGGAATTCAGATTATACACTCTATATGCTCGGGTGTTTTCAGAGTAACCAAGAGAAATTTCTGGTTCACCTTTAGGTTCAAATTTATCAAGGTATCTTTTATCATTTATATGAATAAAACATTTACAACCAAAAACCTTGAAATGAGCAATAGAAGGTTTCTTACCCTTTATGATCTCATAGATTCAAGTACTTTTATCTCTAGATCAATTTGTTCTTTTACGGCGCATTTATTTGTTTCTAAGCATGGAGGGGGGATGTGCTAATAGCATCATGTAGGTCCGTGCATTACATATTATTCGGTCTTTTGCTTAATGCATATTGAGTCAGTGCTAGTTCTGCATCTTTCACATAAAGTACTTGCCTCGGTGCAAGTCCTTGGTCATGCATAGGTTTTGCTATTCATATGTTGTCCTTGGCATTTCTCTAGGTCGTGAGCATTAAGGTCCGTGCATACTCTGTCTCTGCATCTCACCTCTTGAAGTCGCTAAAATTTTTTGAGTCGGTGCAATTCTTGACCTGAATGCATTGGTCAGGCTGGTCATTTCTTCATCTTAGTGCATATCCCGTCTCGGTGCAAGCCTTGTCTTGTACCTCCTCTTGCCATCTTGGTGCAACTACTGCCTGGACTGCATATCCTGACTCGGTGCATACTTTTATCTTCTGACTAACATGATGTCTATGCATCTTATGGTTAGTCAAAGGCATTGGAACACCAAACGGTGCATGCCTGGCTTAAAACAAATTCATGTTCGGTGCATAGTCTGGCCTATACACCTCTCTATAGCAACGAAGTCAGTGCAGTTCTTGTTTCATGTCTTATTAGACTCGGTGCAAGTCCTGTTGGCAGCTAACATAGATTTATGCATCTTCTGATTCATTCCAGGTCGGTGCTTGTCATGCCCGTCTTAGCCGATGCTTACTCTTTTGACTCAGTGGAGTTTCTGGCTCTTTACTCTATACACCAATACGAATTGTGCTAAATGTATGAAAAATATTCATTTCTTCTCTGACAATTTGTCTGTGCATTCACCAGAAATATGGCACGTGATCTGAGGTAGATAGACGTCCAGAACATTCTCGCACGTACCCCAACATCTTTAGGGGGGAAACGTGGTATCTACACGCCTAAGGTTCTGGATCAGATATATATATATGCTGTGGAAAAGCGTTAGAAAAAGGATGGAACTGTGGAAAAGAAGAGCAGAGTGAGAGCAGAGAAAACCAGAGAAAGCCTACTCCATCCAGAGCTGAGAGAAAAAATTTTCTGAGAGAGAGAAGTGTTTGTGATCGTGAAGATCTGCTTCTACGGAAGCTATATTGCTTTTGGTTTCTAGAGAAGATTATCGTTAATCGATTGTTTTATTTTCAAGTTTTTCTTTATCTTCATTCCATATTGTTACCCTCCACTATTCGGAGGAAGGGAGAGGTTCTCTAGTTCCCTCCATTGTCTTGGAGGAAGAGAGGTTCGATCCTCTGGTTGTGTGAGTTGCTTGGGAGTAACTGCACAGAGTCCCCTTTGCTACGTGCAAAGGAAGGGAGATTGGTTCTCAAGTGTTCTCTTCTGGTTGATCAGAAGACTGAGGAGGTTGTTCCTCAGGGCAAGCTATTTGGCAGCAGTTGTTGCAGACTGAGTCTGCTGTGTGCGACTCTATATTGCAAGGAAACCTTACTCTCTTGAGTAAGGGGTGGACGTAGATTGCTGACAGCAATCGAACCACCTAAAAAATTCCCAGTCTCTTCTGTGGTTTGTCGGTTTACGTTGTGTTGCTCTCCATCTACTTGTCGTATTGCTTCATTGTGGGCGGCTTTCTTGATCTCATTTCTTACACATGTCATCTTTGTTGCCTGTCTCCAAAATCCTTTTCACTGCAATTTGAGGTGTTGAGTAATCGGGTCTGTGTTGTATTGATTTTGGGAGTGATCTATTCATCCCCCCCTTCTATCTCACTTTCCGCTACACGCATCAGAATCGTCACGGGGAGCCATCAACCGGAATGACCCCTCGCCACATTATGTCGTGCCCCAGCTGGCAGAACCAAGCTTGGCGACAAGTTAGCAACGCCCACCACAGCCGCTGATGCCGTCGGTGCTACCACAAGTGCACTAGACACCTCCATTACTGCGTCCTCCTCTGCAGGCGACCACCCTGGTCACCCCTTACCTACCCGGAACTGGTTGATACAGCCGTCATGAATAAAATTATGGTGGAGAGAATGATCGAGCTGAAGCTCGTTGAAAGAAGTGAAAGAGACTATGTCGCATTTGATGCATACAGGGTTCCATACTTACCGCATCATGCTGCCAAGCGGCTTCGTCCTGGGATTAGCAAGCCGCCAAAATTCGACAAGTTCAACGGGAAGGGAACCCCAAAAGAACATGTCGCTTACTACATGACCGTCATGGGTGATCTGGCCATCGACGAGTCATATTTGCTGAAGTTCTTCGGGTCCTCACTCACGGGGCTCACTTTTGAATGGTACTCTAGCCTCCCGGCCGGGTCGATCAGTGACTGGTCGGACATGCAGAGGAAGTTCAGAGAAAGATTACATGTTACAGAGAGGGAGGTCACAGTGGCTTACCTCTACTCAACAAGACAGAGGGCAGATGAGACAGCCCTTGATTATATCACGAGGTGGAAGAACCTCAGAATGAGTTGCAAGCGGCCCCCACATCAGGAGGACGCTGTACAGATATGTAAATAGAACCTCAAGAGAGAGGTCCTGGAAAGGATGATAGGAATGGAAATCCGGTCATTTGACCGACTAAACAACATTGTGGCCGAGGTGGAAGACTTCCGGGCCAGACCCGCCCCTGCATCAAGTACTGCTACCACCCAAAAAGGCAAAGCAGTAGAACGGCGCCAAGCGCCTAAAGAAGCAAATGCCCTTGATATTAAGGCATTTGAACAACAGAAGGATAAAGGCAAGAAGACGGTTACCCCCCAGCCTGCTAAAGCCAAAGATGGCAAAGAAGGTCCCTCACTACAGGATAAAATGAAGAAGGCCTACTCTTATCTAAAGGTGAAGACCATAATTCTGTTCGACTGGGTAACCCAGTATGACAAGGTCATCCTACCTGAGCCAAAGAGGCCGGAGGACCTGAAAAGAAAAGACAGTCCAAGGTTCTGCCCCTATCACTAGATGCTGGGGCATCCAATTGAAGATTGCTATGTCTTCAAAGATATTATTGAGGGCATGGTGAAGAAAGATGAGATTGACTTGGGAGAGTACAGGGTTGACCCTCCACAGCGTCATGACGCTCCTCTGAGGAGGGCTGCAGTCAATATGGTCTCTGCATACTAGGCTTTGCCTGAGGAGATCTCCGAAGCCAGTACTCGGCACACTTATGAACTCTATTTCCTGGCGCCCATAGAAGAACAACATGGATGGCTGCAAGTCCCTGCAAAGAACAAAAAAAAGGTGATACCTCGCTCGAAAGTGGGGGCACATGTTCGTGGCATCACACCACAACCTACCCCTCTGGTGGAACCACTTGTGTGGACCAACCAACCTGCAGTCATTAGAATACCTACACACAATCGGAGAAGATAGACTCCACTACCGGTGGTCAAGGAGATAAGTCCAGAAGCCCAGCGACTATAAAACTACATAGATGGGCTAGATGAATATGTACAGCCCGAATGGAAGCCTCTGTTAATACAAGACCATGTCCCATGGCCAGAGCTAGAGCAGCTTTCACTCAAGCAGGAGGGAGAAGCTGACGTGGCATCCAACAAGGATGGCAGCCTGTTCTGGGGGCAGGCGCCAACCGAAGAAATGAAGAAAAAGAAACAAAGGAAGAAAAGAAAGGCCGCCAAGGTCAATAAAGAAAAGATTGTGTCCTGTAATACCCTCTCGGCTCTCTTTAACCTCCCTAGTGAAGATGACGAGGAAGAAATATGCTTCACACCTACCGCCGGGGCAGGCCAGGCTTAAGTAGCTACTATAGCACATGCAACCCAGTCAGGCCGAAAATGGGGGCACCAGCCGCCTGCTAACCATAATATCATATTCAGGGGAGAGCAACCCTATAAGATACCATCCCCGGAGATCAAGGGAGTTCAAATCCCTCCTCCGTCGGGCCTGTACAACCAAAGTGGGGGCAGCACCACTACCCCTTCCTTCTTGGAATTTCTGAAGATGTCCAGGGGAAAGCAACAGTGTCAGGATGCCGACCTTGCAATCGGGAGTACTTGCCCGCAGCCCCAGTCGTCTTTTGAAGCTCCGGATACAGATAAAAGTTTGCCCGATAGCAGCCAATGAAGGGCAACAAGAACATGGCACCAAGCAAAAGGGTACGGACATTGAGCCCAATGAGGCAGGATCGTCCGGGATCGTAGTCCAAGACTCCTCCAAGCCTAGATGGGCAGATGAAATGAAGTTGTCCACTGTCCAAGCAGGAAGTCGGGTCGTTAAATTGTTGAAAAAGCTCCCGGCGAGATTCACTATTTGGGAAATCCTCTCTCTGAAAGAAGAGACCCGACAGGCGATTATCACTACTTTGCAGACGCCTGCCCAATACGAGGCATGTTTGGCTGAAGTGCTGCCAGAAGCCAATGTGACCTTCACTCAGGAGGACATGCTGTTCCCCACCACCAGCCACTGTACATGAGCGGACAGCTGAATGACCGGGAGCTAAGCAGAATCCTTATAGATCCCGGAGCGGTTGTCAACATTTTGCCTTATAGAATATATCAGAGGTACCACTTCAACGTGTGCCTCGATAAAGTCAGAGATATGCGTATCGCCGGCTTCAACCAAAAGTGTGAAGTATCGCTGGGGGTGGCAGAATTCATACTCACTTTGGCGAACTTTACTACGAGGGTGCAGTTTCATGTCATCGACTCCCGCACCTCATACAAGGCGCTACTTGGCCATCCCTGGCTGCATGAAAATATGGTGGTGCCATCCACGTTCCACCAGTGCATCAAATACAGTCTCGAAGGGAGGGAAGAAAGGATATTTGCTGACTTCCACCCATTTGAAGTGTCCGAGTGTCACCTGGCAGATGCTCATCTGTATGCAGATCGGTCTCAAAAGACCTCTGAAGCCAAGACCCTTGTAGGGGCACCAAAAATCACCTCCGGTGACGACTGGTTTCCACCACTGCCACGCGGATATATCAAGCCCAAGGCGGTCTCTCATATCACCGTCACCGGAGACGTGGGCAGGATTGCACCTCCTACTATATACCCCGAAGCCAATAAAGACAAGGTCGATCCCTGGCACGACCACATAAGGGTCCTGGAAGGCCTTACCAAGCCAATCCCTGGCCTCGATAATGCCATTGTCGAGCCTTTTAAAGATTGGGAAGTAGCGCAGATAGATGGCCCCAGTAGCTTGTTTTATACTGCCGAGGAGCACCATACACGGGAAGACACCGATTGTCATCTACCCGAGGATATAGAGAACCCATTGGCTCTCGTCCAGGGTCTAGCTGTAATACCCTAGTTCTTATTAGGTCTTTCGGATCCTTTTCGGAGAGTTTCAGATTGCTTTTGTGGGTCCTAAGTTGAGTTTTACGATCCGTGTGGGTTTTTCTATCGTACTAGTTATGGAATCTTGTGGTGAGTTTGTTTCTCAATTCATCGAACGTTGCATTCTTTCCAAGGATCATTTCAATTATTTTTGCGTATGTTTCTGAATTAGTCCATTTTCAGGCTAATTATCAAATTTTCAAAAATTACGAAAATTCCTAATTTCTTTCTTTTTCTTTTCTTTCCTCTCTCCTTCCTTCTCAGTTCGCCGTGACCCTCTCTCTCTCCTATTTTCTCTCTTCTCTCACCCTTCCGGCCCCGGCTGCAGACGGAGGAGGCTTGTGGGTGAGGTGGCGACAACATGGGGTCCATGAGGTGCGCGATCGAGTGAGGATCAGATCGATTTTGGCGCAATCTCGAACGGTGGATTCAAAGCCGACGGTCGAGCTCGCGGCGTGATTTTTGGCATGGTTTAGTCGCTTCGGCGCACGGTTTCTTCGGTGGAGGTAGGGAGACGGATCGCCTACTTCTCCTCTACATTTTCTAGTTAGTTTCACGTCATTCGGTGCTAGAACGAGTGAGTTTGGACTCGTTTAGGTAAAACCACGATTTTAGGAGTTCGTAGGGTTCGCCGAAAAACGGCGACCATTTTCAGTAAAATTGGGGTCAAACGAACTGCTGGGATGTCTGAATCCCATTCCCACAAGTTTTGTCATGATTGGTCATCATTCGGGGCCGGTAGGAGTCTGGGAACCCCGGTGCCCCAATTTGGGTCGATTCGTTGGAATCGCCCGTTTCTCGCGAATGAATGGTTGCATCTGCCCCTTCCGGCTTGTGGAAGGTGTTTTTCACCGTCTAGGACTGTTTCCCTTGCGTTTAGACGTGAATGGGGCGTGGAACCGGCCGATTCGGCCTTTTCCCTTGTTTACCTACCGTATCGCTTTGGTGGTCGTTCCAGAGACAGCTACAGGTCTCTGGCGGCCCCACGATAGACCGCCACATCCTTCAGTGTGTCGATAGTTTTGAGGTCAGTTTAGGTTGGCGGCCCAACCTCTGACCGCTATTTGCTTTTGGCGGCCCGATAGTGGTGCGCCAAGGCTCGTTGTTTCTCGACGTTCGTGTCAGTCGGTCCTCTCTGGCGGCCCTTCCTTGGAGTGCCAGAAGTCGTTGACTAGGGTCAACTATCTATGTCAGTTCGTGTTGGCCGCCTAGTGTATGACTGCCACTCTACTGTAGCGCGCCTATTATAGGCCGCCACAGTGTGTTTTGACCGGATCTGGGGTCTATGTCGGTTGGCTCTAGCGGCCCAACCTTCATGCGTTTCTTTGATGTAGCGTCTCTTCCCTCGACCGCTATAGTTCTCTAACGGCCTAGTCTAGAACCGCCAGAGTCTTGTCTCTGTTGGGGTGTAGCGGCCCTACCCTCGATCGCTTCTTCCGTATAGCGGCCTAAAGGTGGACCGCCATATCCCCAGGGTGTTGTTTTCTGAGGTTTTGATTAGTAAGGGTCTTGTCCTGATCTTGTGGTCCGCCCACTGTCCCGTGAATGTCTCATGACATCTTATGAGGGCTAAGAGGCATGGCTACAGAACAGCCATCTACAGAAGGTGAAAAGGGGCCGGGGAAGGTCATGCCGGGGAGGTACCGTCGCTGCGCAAGGGTCCGTGTGGATCTGCTCTAGAGGCCGTACAGCTGTGCGGCTCGATATTCTGCATCGGGCATCACGGACAGCGTCGTTCCGCGCAAGGTGAAACATGTAACCCGTAATTGGGGTCTTAGAAACACCGATTAGAGCACAGATTAAGCTTTCTATAACACGGGGATCGGGCAAATAAATTTTTGTTATCCGCTGCGTCGCCCGTAGGTGCTGTGCGAAACCTTACAGGTCTTCAATTGTTAGTGTTGGTGTGCTACATGCCAATTTAGGGTCGGGTAGACCCGATATATGTACGATCTTGTTCATTATTAATAAAGTGGTGTTTGAGCGTAAATGTGTGATTGTGTTACTTTACGTTGTCCCAAGGATATGTGGTTGTAAAGTCAGCTCGAGATGGGATCTCGAACATGAGATTGACTTTATATGTACACATGCCTTAAATTGTTCCTGGTTGGAGGGTAATTTCTCGGGGACTTTGATTACCTATTAAACCAGTACACATGATGTGTCAATGACCAGTCTCATGGTCATTGGTGCGGGGCACCAACACATATGTGTAGGTGTATGTCCTTGGAGGATGTGCACTGAACTGATCCGCTATTGGATCTTCAGATGGTTGATTATACCTAATGTCAACTGAAGATCCAACTGTCTCAGTAGCATCGTTGGTCCTTTGACCTGAGACATTGATCGGATCTTACACGAGGACTAGAATGGTTTAATTACTTGGCTAAGTGACTTTAACCATAAGTCATGAGTTACCGAGTCGTTAACCACCCCAGGATACATGTGAAGATCGTCAATGGTCAAGAAGGGATCACTCACTGTCGGGTATATATCAGACAGTTAATGGGTCATGACATTGACGCTCCGTTAAATCCCTGGACAGGGTCGTGTGAGTTCGTTTAGAACGGACGTCATACACTTTAAGGAGGTCATAGTCAAATGGCACGATCATGGGGTTTGACAGAAACCGTACCCTCGATCGTACCAGACTCATAGAAGGAGCGAGGGATTATATCGATGCGGTAACTGTGGACTTACAGGTACCAGACAGGCTAGTTTAAACCCGGCGTCTTCTAGGATCACGCGGATTTGCTTGACCCAACGTGATCGAAGGTTCGGAATGAATTAAACAATTATTCGGCTCTTGTAGAAGCGAATAATATGTTTAATTTACTTATAATTGGGAATTAGAAGTTAATGCGCCTTAAACTAGAGTGAGTAAGGGCCTAGAGGATCACACACAATGGATTCTTGGGTGACGGAGTATTATTGTACAAGTGTATGTATTAATTCCCTTTAATTCCTTTTGGAAAGGAGTGTAAATGGGGCTTAATACATATGTATAATAATGGAAAGGTTATATATATAATTTTGGTCTTTTGGAGGTCTTTAGAAAAAGGTCCAAAACTCGGTATATAGATCCTACGTGAAGCTAAGTCGAGCTTCTTATTCCAACTCTTAGGCTAAGCAGGCATTAAGGCTTAAGAGGAGGATTAGCTCCTCCCCTTTCCTCCCTCTTGCTCTCTTTCTACAAAAGGTGAAAAAGGGCTGGGGAAGGTCGTGCCGGGGAGGTACCGTCACTGCGCAAGGGTCCGTGTGGATATGCTCCAGAGGCCGTACAGCTGTGCGGCTCGATATTCTCCATCGGGCATCGCGGACAGCGTCATTCCGCGAAAGGTGAAACACGCAACCCGTAATTGGGGTCTTAGAAACACCGATTAGAGCACAGATTAAGCTTTCCATAACACCGGGATCGGGCAAATGAATTTTTGTTATCCGCTGCGTCGCCCATAGGTGCTGTGCGAAACTTTACAGTGGTATCAGAGCCAGGTTTGCGCTCTAGTCGGTGTTTTTATCACCGTTTAGAACCATGTTTTAGGGATAATTAAATCTTCAATTGTTATTGCCACAAAGAGATGTTGAGCATCCCCGTTCTTCCAGGATGTTGGGCATCGGTGGAGCAATTTTTTTTAAATTTTTTTTTGCTGGCCTGTTTTGGGCGCACTACGCCCAGGGCACTGTGCGCCGGCTGGTGCACCCTCGTGGGCGGGCGCCGCCCACGCGGGGCAGCCGCGTGGCGGGCGCCCGTAACGCGGGGCACCCGCGGGAGGAACCCTCGTTGCGGGCGCCAGCAACGCGGGCGCCCCCCACGCAAGCGGGGCTGGCCCGCTTAATTTTTTTTTAAAATTTTTTTAAAAAATTGCATTTTATTAGTTTTTAATTTATTGTGCTTAGAAATATATATATATGACATATATATATGGAAATGTACAGTAAATTAAATAGAATTTTATTTCATAAGTTAAATAGTGTTATCTCAATAGTAAATTTTATTTAACCGTTTTGAATTTACCGAGGTGAGATAATTACTATTTACCTTGAGATAAAATGGTAATAATTGAAGTTACTTTAGTAAAATTTAAATTTTTGAATTTTTAATTATTAGATAATTAGAAAATTTAAATTTTAAATTTTATTGAAGTTAAATGTGGAAAATTCAATTATTTGAATTTTAATTATTAGATAATTGTTAAATTCAAATTTTAACTTTTAGAAAATTACTAATTGAGGATAATTGCATTATTCTAAATTTACTTTCAAATAGAATTATTAGATAATTAGTTTGAATTTAAATTTAAATTATTGATATGTTTAAATTTTGAATTTAAATTTGATTATTGGATAATTAAATTTAAATTTAAATTTAATTAATTATCTCAATTAGATGCCCCTGTAGAAAATGATGGTTCTTTACGTGCTCTACTTTATTTACCTTGTGTTGGCCTGCTTGTGTGTTTAATTTTAGTTAATCATGCTTTGATTTTTAAAATTAAACAAAGCTAGCCTATTTTTGTTTGCACATCCCATTTTTAAATTCAAAAGTAAGGATTATTTTCAGAAAATAACCCTTGATTGATTTTATTTGAATGGGTTGGCAAGTGATCATGGACTTGAATTAATGTAATTAATTGGGGTATGCGAACCTCCTTTCTCACTCTGTCAAAATTCCAATGTACTTCTATCTTCCTCCATTATTGTACTCGCCCTAAGGGCTTCTGGAATTTCATTGATATGTAATTTACTTTTTTCCGGCCTGCGAGCTGTGTAAAAGTTGTAATTACTGCGGCGTCGGAGTTTGAAAGCGCGGAGCACACCCGACGAGGACGATCCAGCTGCTTCGGACGCGGGCCGGATGCCTTAGTTACATTAGGGATTAAGTCCATGATCACTTGCATTTTATTTTTACATTAGATGCATTTATTTTGTGTAAACTACTAGGTACGGTAAATATATTGGATATATTTATATTACCACCTAGGGTGAGATCAAGATAAAATTAAATTCCCTCGCGATTGAATTTTAGATCTGGTAAGCGTGGCTCTAGGAGTCGTCGTGGCCCTCCATCATTATGGAGTGAATGAACGTCTTCATTTCATGGATTTGTTTTACTTTCCACAAGGTCCATGAGTTTGGGGGCGGGATTAAACTCCAAGGCTCGGTCTCAATGGGGTGAGGAATTGAACTCGACTTTGTTGTGCTTTCCACAAGGGTCGGGTCATGAACTCATTGCTATGTAGTAATGATGGTTAGATCTAACCGAGAATATCCTTTGTTGTGCTTTCCACAAGGGGATGATTTCTCGGGGGCCGAATATCGGATATTGCATTAGATGCAAGTGCCTGTTGACTGCCCTTGAGATAGTGTATGGCTTGTTGTGCTTTCCACAAGGTCGTACATCAGTCTCGTTAGGATTCCGACCCACTAGGATGATCTCGTTGATCTCCCGTTCTATATACTGAGGGTTATATAGTCCGATCGAAAAACAGTGAGACTAACTAAGATAGAAAACCACATCTAAGTTAGAATTTGAACACATGCTAAGTTGTCTTTTATTTCTTATCCAGATTACAATGTCGTCGTCCAATACCCTCTGCGGCATCTTGGATGCAAACCGCTTAACTGGACCGAACTACTCGGATTGGCTGCGTAACTACGCATAGTCCTTACCGCCGAAAAGATTGCGTACGTGTTGGACACGGTTCATTCTGAGCCAGCTCCTGATGTCGACGAGGGCGAGTTACTGGCTTATGCCAAGTGGTCTGAGGACTCCTCCCTTGCCCAATGTTACATGTTGGCCTCTATGGCTCCCGAGCTGCAAAGGTAATTCAAAAAGACTGATTGTAGAAGTATACTTCTCAATCTACGCCAGCTCTTCGGGGAGCAGGGTAGGATTGAAAGGTATGACATCTCCAAAAGGTTTTTCAGGACACGGATGTCTGAGGGTTCATCAGTACAGGCCCATGCACTGAAAATGATGGAGTGGATTGAAAGACTCAATGCATTGGGGTTCAAGTTGGATCTTGAACTGTGCATTGATCTTATACTCCAGTCATTGCCCGATTCCTTTTCTTCCTTCGTCATAAACTTTAACATGAATAGAATTGATGCAACTCTCTCGGAGCTGCTCAATATATTAAAGAGTGTTGAAGGAACCATGCAGAAAGATAAACCATCTTCGTCTGTAATGATTGTTGGCCGGGCCAACAAGAAAAGGAAGGCCTCTCAAATATCCACCACGAGTAATAAAGGGAAGGGAAAGAAAAAGGCCACGGGTAAGCAAATCGCCAAAGTTGACAAAGGGAAGGGCAAGAAGAATGAAATGGAAGACAAATGTTTTCGATGCGGGGAAACTGGGCATTGGAAAAGGAATTGTAAGGCAATTCTAAATGAAGGTATTTTTGTCATAGACCTTAATTTGTCATATATGGAATCCACATCATGGGTATTGGATACTGGATGTGCATCTCATATCTACAAATCTGTGCAGGTGTTGGCAAATAGAAGGCGATTGGGCAAAAAGGAGATTGAAGTGAGGATGGGCAATGGAGCTTTAGTTGCTGCCAAAGCTGTCGGGACTGCACGCCTCAGTTTACCTTTAGGAGTCATTCTGGAGTTGAATGACTGTTATTAAGTTCCTAATATTATTAAGAACATTATTTCAATCTCTGGTTTGTATAACATTGGATATACATTGGCTTTTAATAGCACTGGGTGCTCTATAATGAATAATGGTTTGATTATAGTCAATAGTTCATTAGTCAATGGTCTATATGTATTAGATATACGTTCTGATGTTCTGCAAGTTTCCAATGCTGATGAAGTGAATTCTGCATATCTATGGCATTGCAGAGTTGGTCATGTAGGTGAGAAGAGAGTCTCTCACTGACACTCAAATGGATATTTGAATTCATTCGAATACAAGCCATTTGATACCTGTGAGTCGTGTCTCATGGGGAAAATGACCAAGGCTCCCTTTGGTGGACATGCTGAGAGGGCTGTTGACCTTCTCGAGCTCATACACTCGGATGTGTGTGGACCCATGTCCATAAAAGCAAAATGAGGTTATCTCTATTTCATTTCTTTTATTGATGACTTCTCTAGATATGGCTATGTGTATTTAATGAGACATAAGTCATAAGCCTTTGAGAAGTTTAAGGAATACAAGATTGAAGTAGAGAAACAGACAGGCAAAACAGACAGACAGGCATAATTAAGGAATACAAGATTGAAGGACTACGCGTGGAGAGCAGTAGTCCTTGCGTTCTTGTTCGACATGCTGAGTTCGACGGCCCGTCTGACGATGCTCGTGGGCTTCTCCCCCTTACTCCAGGTACAACTCCTACCCTAGACTTAATTATGCAACTCTATATGTTTCCTAAATGCTGACACGATGCTATGATGCAGGTGTGGGCCTACGTACACCTACGTGGGTTAGGCAGAGGCGAGGAGACTCGTCCTGGGCTCCTGCCGATTGCACGGAGGTGGACAACACCTCGGGAGACTGCAGCCCTGAGACGAGAGGTCCGAGAACTGCAGGATGACCTGGATGCTCTACCGTTTGCCTCGGTATACTTCTAAACTTAGACTCCTTTAATTAAATGCAATTCTTATATGATGATGATGCTGATGCGACTTTCAATTTCTTGCAGGTGCGGTGGACACCTTACACATAGGAGGGCCAGGAGGGTCAGCCTTGGGTGGTTGGTGCCCTCACTTTTGCTGGACGAGACGTGTGGCTTCACTACGTGAATGTGGTGGAGCCACTGCATTACAGATTGATGATGAGGACCATCGGGGTCCATCAGCCCGCGGTGGAGTTCCCGGCACCTGAGAAGGCGAGGGAGCGAGTGACGAGGACTACCAGAATTTGATTGGACGGCGAGGAATGCTACGCAGGTGGCCGACTGGACAGCTCTTGGGCGAGTGGTGACTGCCCGAGCAGAGAGCGACTTAGAGTACTACACGGCGTACGCTAGAACCTACCTGGACCAGGTGTTCCGGGGTGTCCACCGACCGGTATGACTTCTAAACTCAAACTCTACTTATCATGTTTATGCTTTCTATATGATGACGCACTAACACTTGGACTTCTACATGTAGATTAACCCTGAGGGACGACTAGCGGAGCTGCAGGGGCTCCTGCACTCCACCATCAGGGAGCGGGATGAGGCCCGACAGGCCCTGTCCTTACTGGTGAGTTTTCTAAACCCTAAACTCTCTAAATTATGCAAATGCTTATGATTATGACTATGTATGTGACTGACCTGGAGTTTTGGATGCAGCGTGCCGAGGGGGCCCAGCGATAGGGGGCCGATGCTCCTTCTTCTTCTTCTACCCAGACTCCTCCAGATCGGGCCGAGCGGGAGGCCGACTTCACTCGGATGGTAGCGCGGGCCAAGGCGGCCGAGGTGGCGCTCACCGAGAGGGTATGCAAAATCACTACATTTCCCTTGTTATTTATGCTTATGAAATGTATGATATGCAATTGACTGACCATGATATGTGCATGCAGACATCCGAGCTGACCCGTCTTAGAGCAGAGCTGGAGCAGAGTCGGGCAACGGCTAGGGGGGAGGTGGCCCCTGTACGGGAGGCGGCGGCACAGAGCCGGCCAGCCAACACCCTTGAGACGGCCCTCCTGGGAGCGGAGCTAGAGCAACTCCGAGCTGGAGTGAAGGAGCTGGTACGGGTCTGAGCGGAGCGGGATCGGGTTCTGATCGAGGCGTCCGGGCTGAGTGGAGAGCTGCGAGCTTATAAGGAGATGAGCCGACGATCGCGCAGCGGGACTCCGAGTGGAAGCCATGGCACCCACGGCTCTGTGAGGAGTTACTTCACGGGTTCCTCATGTCACCGAAGTAACGAGGAGGACGAGCAGCGCTGGCGACGTCAGCGTGACGATGCGACTTCAGCGATGCCTCCACCAAAGAGGCACGAGGGCGGTGGAGACAATGACGGGGGCCAGGCAGAGGGACAGTCCTGACTTTTTGTACTTAGGGCCTGACTTCTGTACATGATATGATATGATAGTGATATGCCTTTCTTTGTTTTGATTTTGTGGATGTATGAAATGTATGAATGAATGCAAATGACTGACACTGACTATCACCACGACACGAGTGAGACGGACACGGGTGAGAGAGAGAGAGAGACGGCATGAGTGAGTGACAGAGTGAGAGAGAGACGACACGAGTGAGTGAGAGAGAGCCGAGTAAGTGAGATGAGGGACGCCAAATGAGTGAGAAGAGGGACGCCAACTGAGTGAGATGAGGGACGCCAACTGAGTGAGATGAGGGATGCCAAATGAGTAAGAAGAGGGACGGACATGACTACTAGCGACACAGGTGCACACTGGTTGAATGAAGGCTTCAGATGAGTAGAACGGTTCCCAGTGGGCCGCCGAAGGTGACATACGGTCACTCTTTAGACCGTACTTAAAGAAGATAAATGGTCCTCTGACCGCTATACATAAAGTAGAACGGCTTATAATCAGCCGCTCGATAACAAGAATGGTCTGTCTAAGGCAGCTCAAACTTCAGCAGTCGAATTCTTGGAAGATGTTAAACGGTCTCTCTAAGGCCACTCAAAAGGATAGACTGTCTATCATGAGACCGTCCAAATGGGCATCCTGTGAATTTGAAAGGGACTCTACTGGAGACTCCTAACCCGAGGGTAAACCATCTAACTCCATCCAAACCTTATCTCAACCCGCCCTAAACTTATCTAATCCCAATCTCAAGAGACCTAACCTCCTTAACAAGACCTATAAGTAGGAGGGGAGTCTAAATTCGTGATTCGCACACCCTCCCTCTTCTAAGTCTTGAAACTTTTGCCATACTTCACCAAACCATCATGAAGAGGGTCCTAGAGGGGAGTTCCATGGAGGGAGCATCTTTTGAAGGGCCAAAGCCGGCCAAGAAGGAGCGGGAAGTGCTCCAACGATTGACCACGATCCTACGACATCTCAGCTCGAGCCCTCTGAGAGAGGTAAGTTAATCATGATTTCATTTAATTCAATTCTTTCATTTACTTACATGCTTTTCCTTCCTCTCTCTTTTCTTCCATCTTCTTTCATCCCACCTCAGGTTCTCCCTAGCCCCAAGCGGTATTCTATCTTGAAGTGGTTGGATCCCATGGTCCGCGCCTTGCCCCTAGGAGTGACATCTATCCCGAGATCTTGGCACTTACAACCTCTCCTAGTACTGGGTCAGAATTACCCAAAGCTTTCCCTTGATTGGCACAGCATCTCAGCCTTAGTAGAAATCTGGCACCCACAGACCCATACATTCATATTCCCATCATTTTAGGCCACTATCCTACTGGGGGAGGTAGAGACCTACTTCTCTTTACCCAGGTCCCAGGTGGGAGGGGAAGACTCAGTGTGTCATACTGTTGCCCCTGTAGATCCTAGGCTTATCTTGGGAGGGTTCATACCAGACAGCAGGGCTGTCCACACTTTCGTAGGCCCAAGTCAGATTCACCTTCTTCCTCTTAGTCAGTGGGTCGTGGAGCATTGTAGGAACAGGTGTGGGTGGGATGAATCCATAGCTAAGGCTACGTCCATTTGCTTGTACGGGGCTATCTTGTTTCCTTCAGTTGACCATGTGCTAGAGACTCCCCTTCTTAGTACCATCAATGGCCTATGGCAGGGACTTTCCATCACCCAGTCAATCCTTGCCTACTTGTACGAGGGCCTCACCTCAACAGCCTTAGGAGGTCCCCTGTTTGGCTCTATATCCTTCTAGAGTGTTGGATGGGTGTTAGGATGAAATTCATCTACAAGGAGGATGTCACTTTAGCTAGCAGGATCTTCCGGTGCCAGCCCCTCTTCTTCATAGGTGGCGCGTTCGGATTCTCTCCGCAGGTAGAGTGCAGGATAGCAGAAAAGAAGACCAGGGATGAGTGGTGACTACACATCAACAGGCTGCCCCTAGATTGGTTCATGATGCACCCGAACTTCCTCCGTGACACCACTGTCAGAGTTCCCAGGAGGCCAGGCTTGGACTTGAGGCTCGTGAGCGACACCGCGCTGGTGATGTACAGCCCGCACCGGTGCTACCTACAGGTTGGACAACCCGGACTGTTCTACGAGTACTACCCCACCTTCCTGCATCACAGGCGAGGCGGATCAGTATAGAGGAGGACAAGCAGGCGGTCAAGAGTGCCCTAATCATGTGGGAGGTGAGCAGGGTGCTCACCCTACCAGCAAAGGTTGCAGAGATCCCGGCGACACGCCAGGCCTATGTTAGAGAGTTGAGAGAGATACGTCCCCGTGGGGATGCCCAGCGGAAGACTGAGTGATTTTCTTTTGTTCTTCATGATCGTATTGATGTAGAGATTTGTGCTTTAGAGAATTTGATATGAATGAATAAAGCTTATGATTTGATTTGAGTTGAGTTTGGGCTTTACCGGCGTGAATGAGTGAGTCGGGATATGATTCCAGAATGTACGCGGTCACGGACTGACTGAACCTTCAACTTCAACCTGCCCCTATACATACACAAATGCAAACAAAAAAGACAGATTAAATCTATTTTAGGCTTAACCCCTTGCCTGTGGTAAGTTAAGAAATGACCAGTTCTTGATTTCTGGTCAAGGGGGTAAGCCTTATTAAATAGCCAAATAAAATGACAATGAATGCAATGGATGCTATGGATGCAAATCATAAAACCCTTTTTGTACTTTTGAAAATTTTAATTTTTTTTGATTTTGGAATGTTCAATTTTTTTTTGTTTGAGTTTTTGAAATATTTGATTTTTTTATTTTTGAAATATTTGCTTTTTTGGGTTTTGAAATATTTACTTTTTTTTGGTTTTGGAATATTTACTTTTTTTTGGGTTTTGAAATATTTGATTTTTTGGGGTTTTGGGATATTTCATTTTTTTGTTGGTTTTGAAATATTTGATTTTTTTGGAGTTTTGAAATATTTGATTCTTTTGGAGTTTTGAAATATTTGATTTTTTTTTGGAGTTTTGAAACCATCTTAAGCTTAACAACGGGGAACCTCTCATCTCACTAGGGGTCTCCCAGGTCCAACACGTGCTAAAAGGGACTGCCCGTGGCCGGGGCCAATTTCGCTTAACGGTGTCTCTACCGAGGCCATACCCGGGGTGGGATCCATTCCTTGGAAAATAAAACAAGATTTAGCAAAAAAGCTGGCGGTAGGTATAGAGGTTTTTTAGGGCTTGAGTTCTTCTCAATACACCCCCTTTTTAAAGAATTTGGTCTGTTGCGCCGGGGCTTTGTGTCCGTCATCGAACCTACATCCGCTCTAGGCACGCATACGACCGGGCTCATAACGTCCCGCGGGGAAACTGTACTGCCACTCTTACCATGCCTAGTTTTATTATTTTGGGGACTTTCAAACTTTTGAGAGCTTCGAGCTTTGGGTGAGCTTTTAGCTTTGATTTTTGCCCCTTTCTTTCTCCATTTCTTTTCTTAGTCATTTTCTGGCTCTTTTGAACCTACGGAATAAGGTCATAATGGACTGCCCCTATTTGAGACCTCTTTTATCGGGGGGTCTAGATCAGTTCTCAACCCCTTATTCACCACTTGCCCCTATTTTCAGTCGAGAGAGAAGAGAAGCAAGATCTTCACCCTCCCCTAAGCATGGCTAAGAGAGAGATAGTGTTGCGCAAAAGACGAAAACCACACCATGGGGGGTCGTTTTGTGTGTGAAATGTTGAACCGGGGATCCCCCTTTGCGATCAGGTGAAGGCACACCCCGATGCCAGGCTATCGCTGGCTTGACTCTATGGATAAAAGTGTTTTGGATATAACCCATTCCATAGATTCGGCAATTCCTCACCTTCCGCGTTGATTAGACGATACGCATTACCTGGATAGACCTCCTTAACTACAAACGGCACTTCCCAGTTGGGTTGCAGCTTAGACATGGGACCTGCTGATCTGATAAATTTACGTTTCAAAACCATGTTACCCAGTTGGAATTTTCTTTCGATAACCTTCTTTCGGAAATACTGCGAGACACGTTTTTGATAAACCGAGACGTGATTGGCCGCGTTAAGCCTCTTCTCGTCTAAGAGTTCCAATTGGACTAGCAACGCCTCTCGACGCTCATCGAGATTAAGTTCTTTGTCCAGCTGCACCCTTAGGGAAGGGATCAGGATCTCGTACGGGAGCACCACCTCCATCCCATAGGTGAAAGTAAAAGGAGTTTGCCCCGTGGGAGCACGGACGGAGGTGCGATAAGCCCATAGAGCTTCTACCAGTTTATCGGCCCAATTAGCAAATTTATGTGACTCGCATATTTTCTTGATGACTTTAAGAAGGGTTTTGTTCGTGGCCTCAGCCTGGCCATTACCTTGGGGGTAGTATGGTGATGAATGATGCAATGATATATTAAACTTCTTACAGAGGTCCCGGAGTTCTTGAGAAATGAATTGAGGCCTGTTGTCGGTGACGATATCGTTTAGCACTCCAAACTGCAAGATGATATTCTTCAGGATGAAGCGTCATACTATGGTGGCTTTGATTTCTGCATAAGCTTTCGCTTCCGCCCACTTGGTGAAGTACTCCGTAGCCGTCAAGATGAAGGACTTCTGCTTGACTGCGGAATTCGGGTCATCGAGAGGTCCGATGATATCAAAGACCCACATGGAAAATGGCCAAGGAGTAGAGAGAGGATGGAGAGAAGAAGCAGGAGCATGGATCTTGTCAGCATGGAGCTGGCATTGAAGACACCTACGGACATAGATGGAGCAGTCTTCTTCTAAGGTTGGCCAGTAATAGCCATGCCTAAGAATCTTCTTCGCCAATGCCTTCCCATTTATGTGCCCTCCACACTCACTGGAGTGAGCTGCTTCCATAACCTTCCAAGCCTCATCATCATCTAGACACCTCATTAGAACTCCATTGAGAGACCGCTTATACAATTCTCCAGCCATAATCGTGTATCTTGTGGCGACTCTTCTAATGGCCTTTCGCTGTTCGGCATTTACCGCCTCCAGAAATGAACCATCCCTACAATACTGCTCAATCTCATAATACCACAGCAACTCTTCTTCTTCTATGATCTCATCAAGCTCAGTTAATGAAACTTTTTTCACCTCTTCCCGTTCTACCTTCCTTTCTACATATTTCCTAAGGTTGTTGAACCAGGGATCCTGAAGAGAAGGGGCGTCCAATCACTGGACCACAATGGTCTTAGTAGCGCGACTGAGGGGAAATGAAAGGGAAGAAGCGAGTGATGCAAGCGCATCAGCCAGGATTTTCTGAGAACGAGGAGTGTTAATATAGATAAGCTTCCAGAATTGCCTAGCCAAGAGCGTGACCTGATCTTAATAAGGCTTAAGCTTAGGGTCACGGGTGCGGTAAGTTGACAGAACTTGATGCAGCACCAACCGAGAGTCTCCTATGATGTTAAGGTATCGCGCGCCCAAGAGGTAGGCATGCTTCAGACCGACAAGGAGAGCCTCATACTCGGCTATATTATTCGTGGCAGAAAATGAGAGTTGATAAGCGATAGGGATGGTCACCCCTTCCGGAGTGAGGAGAACGGCGCCGATTCCACTGCCCTGGGAATTGAGAGCACCATCGAAATGGAGAGACCAAAAAGGAAGATGAGTGATTACTGCCAAGTGTTCATCGGGAAACTCATCCTAGATTGAATCCGTGCGAGGGATAGGAGAATGAGCAAGATGCTCAGCAATGGCATACCCCTTGATTACTTTCTGGACGATGAAGGTGATATCGAACTGGGAGAGAAAACTCTGCCAGCGAGCTAACCGGCTAGAAAGGACAGGCTTTTCTAAAAGATAACGAATGGGGTCCATTCTAGAGATCAGCTTGACCTCATGGGCAAGAAAATAATGTTTGAGCTTCTGAGCTACCCATACTAGTGCTGCGCAGGTCTTCTCCATGGCGGTATACTTGGATTCAACGGGATTAAACAACCTCGAAAGATAGTATGCTGCCCTTTCCCTTCCTTCATCGTCTACCTGAGCCAGGACAGCTCCTAGGGAGTCCTCAATCACAGAAATGTATAGGATCAGGGGTTTCCCAGGGACGGGTGGTTGTAGAACCGGGGGATTAGAAAGATAGACCTTAAGATTCTCGTAGGCCTTTTGGCATTGTTCATTCCATTCAAATTTTGCTCCCGCCTTTAATAATTCATACAATGGGCGGCATCTTTGCGAGTGTTGAGATATGAATCTCCAGATGAATTGTAAACGCCCGATTAAACCTCTGAGCTCGGTGATTTTCTTAGGCGGTGGCATCTCCATAACGGCCTTTGCTTTATTCAGATCTATTTTAATCCCCCGTTTACTAACTATAAACCCGAGTAACTTCCCTAATGCAACTCCAAACATGCATTTCTTTGGATTCATCTTCAATTTATATTCCCTAGCCCTTTGCAACACTTTGACTAGAATGGCGGGGTGTTCTTCTTTGGACCTCGACTTTACCAGAACGTCATCCACGTAAGCTTCTAAGTAGACATGCATCATGTCGTGGAAGATAGCCATCATTACCCTCTGATAAGTAGCACCTGCATTCTTTAATCCAAATGGCATAATAACATAGCAGTATGTGCCCCAGGGTGTGATGAAAGAGGTCTTCTCTTGATCCTTAGGAGCCAGGCGGATTTGGTTATATCTGGAATAACCATCCATGAATGAGAGGGCCTCATACCCAGCAGTGTTATCAACTAATACATCAATGTGAGGAAGCGGAAAATCATCTTTCGGACATGCCTTATTTAAGTCCCTGAAATCGATACAAATCTAAATTTTGTCACCCTTTTTCATTACTGGGACTATGTTTGCCACCCATTGCAGATATAAAACAACTCTAATAAACTTGGCCTTATGCAATTTATCGACTTCTTCCTTAATTCTTAGGGCCATCTGTGGGTGGAATCTTCTTACTTTTTTTTTAACGGGTGTTGTCCCTGGTTTAAGAATCAATCGATGTTCAACCAACGTGGGATCAAGACCCGGCATGTCCTCGTAGGACCAGGCAAACGAATCGCTATACTCCTTCAACACCTTGATTAGCTCCACTTCAACCTGAGGAGGGAGTGATGTGACACAACCTCGGACCTAATTTAACAAGCACAACCACAAGGCTATGAAGCCTACGCAAGCGGACCTTCGTATGGTGCACACACTTAACCAGGGGGTAACTTGGGGATGCCGAGTCGAGGAAATGGGACAAGCCCCTTGCTGGTAGAGGGCCAACAAAGTCTAACTCAAACCTCCCCTTGAGGTGCGGATATTCAACTCAATGTGTTGGCCTTAGCCGAGGGACGCGGATCACTCACTCACACCCATGGGGGTCGCACAAGTGCGGTGGAGCCTTAACATCGGGCGCTCTCTTCCTTACCGACGGCGCAATTGGAGAATATTAAATGAACAAGAAGAATTGAGAGCAAGGGATGAGTTCTCACCTAGCCGGTTTGAAGAAACCGACTCCGGTCGGAGACGGGGACGAGCGGGGAGGCGAGGGCAAGCACCCGCACGCCGCGTCGATGAAGCTTCAAACCTTTGAGTGTAAATAATACATGAACTACCCCCATGCAAGGGGGGGGATCTCTGGGAAGGGAAGTCAATGAATACACTCAGTACGACCTCCACGCAGGGAGGGGCCTTCAGCCGGCCAAGCGGGGAGGGGAATTCGAGTTAGAACTGAAGAGAGGGAAGTCGAAGCCGAATCTGCCCGTTGACTGTGTCTCAGGATAGACCGTCAGGTATTTAGACGCTGTGGTCAGCTCCGAATTTTTTTTCATAAGAAACCACTTGGAGATTCTTCTTAGCTGGATCTGTATGATGCTTGAATTTTGTAAATTTCTTCGGGCACCGCTGCTGGTCGGGGTAGGGGCTTGAACAGGGTGGCAGACCCTCAGATCTGACAGCTTCAGGTTCCCAACAGCAGGAAGCAGAGGTTGCCACGGTCGCTCCCGAGCTCAAAATCAGGTGCCTCAAGAGTTGTTGGAACCGTTGATGAGTCCTCTTTGAAGCAAGACCAACAGGGATTCCAGCTGATGTCGGGGTCGACCGGTAGGCTCTGAACACTGAGGAGGGGTCGGTGCAGACTAAGTGGAAGCAGAACCGAGCACCCGAGGGAGAAAATTGATAACTTTCAGGTTCAGTCGCCAAATGGGGCTCTACTTCTTGGAGAACTTAGAAGACTCGTAGTAGAAGATGTTTGAAGAAGAACGCTCGATCCGATTCCCAACAAGATCGTCGCAGTCGAGCTTCCAATCCGGCTCTGGTCTCCTGCTAGGGGGATCTGCGCAGTTGTGGAAGAATGGCTCTCCTGGTCGATCTCAAACTCGAAATGGGACGGGACCACCACCGTTGCGAAGAAGACATGCAGACGCTTCCGTCGGTATATGTTATGCCACCTGAAGCTCCCAGGGGATGATGGGGTGGCCTCTGCAACCTGCGGCCAATCTGCTGCCTGCAACCAGAACTTGAGAGGGTGGAGATAGGTAATGGGGAATGGGGTAGATGGGAGGAGAAATGAGATGGTTGTGTGTAGGGGCAACCCCCAGCTGTGAGGGGGTCTAGGAGGGGGGGGTTTCAAGGTGTGGGAAGGAGAGAATGGGGGCTGGAAGGGGGTGTTTGCTATGGGTGAGAGAGGAGCTGCGAATTTGGGCTTGGAGGGAGAGGGGAAGGTGAGGGGGGCATAAGTGGGTGGAGGGAAGGTGAGTTTGAATTTTGCTTAATGGGGGGCATTCAATGGTGGTCTTGGGGATGGGAGGGGTTGTGTTGGGGAAGGGAAGGGGTGCTTGGGGTAGTGGGAAGGGTGCTTGGGGAAGTGGGTGGGATAGTTGGGGGTTGGGAGGTGGAGCTAGGATTGGTGGAAGCTCTCTTGGGACAAGGGGGTGGAGTAATGGGATGTGTGGGGAAGGGGAGTGGCCTTTAATGGGGGTAGGTGGGAGAGTGGTGGTTGGGAGGGGAGGAGAGAGAAAATTTTTGAAATTGGGTGTGGAGGAGATAGAAAGGGGAGTGAAAGAGAGAGATTAAGAGAGGGATGGGTGGGGAATCTCTCCCCTAGGGTCTCTCACCCATATAATGGAATCTCTCCACTAGATAAGAAGTAAGAACTCTCAAAATGGCAAGTTTTTCATTCATTGATTCATTACCTCAAAATGGAGAGAGTGGGGTCCTATTTATAGGGATCCCACAATTTACAATAAGACCCTGACTTTTGACACATTGACTAATAACCAACAAGATGGGGGCGCCCATGGGCCAAGCCCAATGAATTGGGCCCAATAGCTAACTAATAAACTTAATGACACTCAAACCTAGAGAAATAAGCACAATAGGGACATGACTCAAATAGAAGGGAAATTACAATGATATGACTCAAATAAAATAAAGAAACATACATAGGACTCAAAATAAATGACTAGACCATGATGTACGCCTCCGGGGTGACGATAATGGTCGAGAGTGTCAGGACAGATGGTGATGACCCCATCATACTGTCGGGGTGTGGAGAACTCGACTCCGTCGAGTAAGAGGTGGTACCGCTCACATGTCTTCCGAAAGAAGCCGATTCTTCCACCTAGCGAGGTAGAGCCCGTTCACCTTGCTCCGAGTGATGATTACCTGTTCATCCAATATTCTCTCAAGTTGCTTACGTCGGGCTCTCTGGGCTGATGGTGCTCACATGGGGAGGGGTGGGTGCTCTCTCAAGGGAGGAAGGGGGCTTGAAATTCTCACTTGGTGCCACCGTGGGTCCCTTGTGTGGCACAAGGCTTTCCACATTGAAACTGAAGTTAACTCCATATCCCTTGAGGAGGCCTAACTTAGTAGTGGGGCTAATGCACCTCAAAACCTGGAAGGGGCTGATCCCACAAAACCTCAATCTTGAGTTGTCTCTATGTGAGAGCCTCTCATTCCTCAGCATCCCGGAATCACCCATTTGGATTTCTTGGTGACGCCATTGAGTCGGTCGGCCTTTTGTAGATTTTATGACTCTTGTTGATGCACTTGCAAGGTTATCATGCAATTTTGTGAATGCTGTCTTTTTAGTGGTTATGGGTGGACCTGGACAACCATAGATGGACCTATCATTCCATGATGCCATAGGGACCTTAATGAACCTTGGTGGGCCGGGGCAACCATATGTGGACTTATCATGCAATGTTGTCATGTAGACTTTTGTGGGCCTAGGTGGGCCGGGGCAACTATATGTGAACCTATCATGTAAAGTGGTGATGAATGTCAGGGGACCCGGACATCCGTAGATGCTTTTGACATACTTAAGACCCATGATGAATGAGGGTGGACCAATACGTCCGAATATGGACCACTCATGCTTTCTACTTGACATGTGGGTGATATGAATGAATGGACCCAACATAGTGTTCATGCCAAGTGGTGTGGTAAGCCTAGACACATGCATGTTTTTCCTATGGGTGACTTCCATGTGTATAGGTGTTGGATAACCTTTGAACTCCCATTGGAAAGGGTCTAATGGATCTAAGAAGGTGGTCATCATTGGGTGGAGCACAACCTCATTACCTAGGGATATGTGGCCCAAGGTCATGGCTCCCAAGGTGTAACCCGGGTCTAAGATGGAGTGAATTGGGTCAAACATGGTGAGTTGGTGTAGGGAAAGGTGGGTGGTGGATAAAGTGTTTGGGTCACACGAGTCTCTTGACTCCCATTGGAATGGATCATATGGATCATAAAATGGGTTACCTAGGGGGAGGAACTCCATGTCCTCAAGATCCTCAAAAGTTGCTAAGTCATCATTGTCCATGATAGTTAGGCCAATGTTCTTGGCAAGTGGGTCGGCCATGAGTGGAGGGCTTGGCTTTCTACCCGAGATAAGAAGCTCTAAATCGAGGAGAAGGTTGGGCTCATCGGGTGTAGGGAGGAATAGAAAGAGGTCGCTAGTGTAGCAACCAATGGTGCAAACCGAGGTGATAGACCCTATGCATAGGTATAGGAGGCTAAGGCTCCTAGGTCGTTCGACCATAGGGGTCAACATGCTAGTCATCTCTAATTGCCATGCTATGCCCTTGAGAAGGTCCTCTAAGGTCTCCACTTGATAGGATACTTGTATTGTGATGTGATAGGAGAAGAAGGGCATTATGGGAAGGTCTTGTTCTATGGGAGGGAAAACATGGACCGGGATCTCTCTAATTGGGCTCTCCTTTAGCCAACTAACAACGGGTTCTCCAAAGATGAGCTCCGCCCCAACTAGAGAGGGTGGTGTAAGGTAAAGACCATCGTGTGAGGTTTCTTCTTCAACTTAGATTTGGGTTTCCTCCAAGGTGGGGGGTGGGTTTGGAGTGCTCACAACTATTGGATCGGGTATGAGTTCTTCTACCAAGGAGGTGAGGGGGTCGTTTGGGGTGATGAGGGTTGGTGTGTGGTGCTCCCGGGGTGGAGGGTAAAGGGAAATTTGGATTGGGATTGGTAGAGTGGGGTTTGGGAGTGGAAGTAGTGGAGGCCTAAGTTGGGGTAGGATTGGGGTTGGAAGTGGAAGGTGGGTTGAGTGACAAGATTTGGGTTGATGGGTTTGGGGGGGGTGTACCCTATTTAGGGGATGATGGAGGGGTAGTGGTGGGGACCAAGGGGAGATGTGGGGTATGGGTTTGGTGAGGGATTGTGGGTTGGGTGGTGGTAGCCGTCATGGGTCTAGGTGGAGGGATGGACACGGGGTCCACTTGGGTTTGAATGGTGGTCCTTATTGGGGAAACGGGGTCGGTTAGGGGTCTCTTCCCCTTGGGATCGACCGGTTGTGGAGGGGGGGAAGTGGGGGCCAATTGAGTTTGGATAGTGAGGTTTGCGGAAGGGAGTTTTGGTTGGAGTGTGGGGACCCTTAGGGAATTTGGTGGAGAGGTGGATGCTTGGTTTATTTGGGCCTTAAGGGAGAGGACTTGGTCGCGAAGTGTAGTTATGATGGTTGAGAAGTGATTTGTTGGGAGTGGTGGGGGAGGAGGCCTAAAGGTGGTATCAAGTTGGTCGGGTGGGGATGGAGGAGTGGTAGTGCCCCTCGGGCTAGGGGTGTTTGAGTAGAAGGGGTGGGAATATTTGAAGATGTAGATTTTTCTAAGTTCTTTCTTCATATCACCCCATGAGGAAATGGGTTCTTGTTTCCTAACGTCCCTTAAGCCCACTATGTTCCTCCATTTTTCCTTGGCTTGACCCCGAAATTACCCCATGGCAACGCGGACACTTGCGGGTCCATAAACCATAGTTCTCTCAAAGTGTTTTTCCATGGTGACCTCCCACTTTAGGTAGGCACGATAGCATGATCCATCGAAGAGGAGATCCTCAAAAGAGATTATGTCAAGTGGAGGGTTGATCGGTCCCTTGTGGGGGGTCGAGTGGGATGAATGTGACCAAAGAGAGGTAGCCACGTTGATGAATGCAAATGTGCCCAAGGACTAGACTTAGTAGAGACAAGTCTAAAACTTGCTCTGATACCACTTGATGTGACACACCCTCGGACCTAATTTAACAAGCACAACCACAAGGCTATGAAGCCTATGCAAGCGGACCTTCGTATGGCGCACACACTTAACCCGGGGGTAACTTGGGGATGCCGAGTCAAGGAAATGGGACAAGCCCCTTGCTGGTAGAGGGCCAGCAAAGTCTAAGTCAAACCTCCCCTTGAGGTGCGGATATTCAACTCAATGTGTTGGCCTTGGCCGAGGGACACGGATCACTCACTCACACCCACGGGGGTCGCACAAGTGCGGTGGAGCCTTAAGATCAGGCGCTCTCTTCCTTACCGATGGTGCAATTGGAGAATATTAAATGAACAAGAATAATTGAGAGCAAGGGATGAGTTCTCACCTAGCCGGTTTGAAGAAACCGACTCCGGTCGGAGACGGGGGCGAGCGGGGAGGCGAGGGGAAGCACCCGCACGCCGCGTCGATGAAGCTTCAAACCTGTGAGTGTAAATAATACATGAACTACCCCTATGCATAGGGGGGGGAGATCTCGGGGAAGGTAAGCCAATGAATACACTCAATACGACCTCCACGCAGGGAAGGGCCTTCAGCCGGCCAAGCGGGGAGGGCAATTCGAGCTAGAAGTGAAGAGAGGGAAGTCGAAGCCGAATCTGCCCGCGGACTGTGTCTCAGGATAGACCATCAGATATTTGGACGCTGTGGTCAGCCCCGAATTTTTTTGCAGACGAAACTACTTGGAGATGCTTCGTAGCTGGATCTGGATGATGCTTGAATTTTGTAAATTTCTTCGGGCACCACTGCTGGTCGGGGTAGGGGCTTGAACAGGGTGGCAGACCCTCTGATCTGACAGCTTCAGGTTCCTAACAGCAGGAAGCAGAGGTTGCCACAGTCGCTCCCGAGCTCAGAATCAGGTGCCTCCAGAGTTGTTGGAACCGTTGACGAGTCCTCTTCGAAGCAAGACTAACAGAGATGTCAGCTGATGTCTGGGTCGACCGGTAGGCTCTGAACACTGGGGAGGGGTCGGTGCAGACTAAGTGGAAGCAGAACCGAGCACCCGAGGGAGAAAATTCATAACATTCAGGTCCAGTCGCCAAATGGGGCTCTGCTTCTTGAAGATGTTAGAAGACTCCTAGTAGAAGATGTTTGAAGAAGAACTCTTGATCCGATTCCCAACACGCTCATCGCAGTAGACCATCCAATCTGGCAGTGGTCTCCTGCCAGGGGGGATCTGCGCAGTTGTGGGAGATGAACTCTCCTGGTCGATCTCGAACTCGGAATGGGACGAGACCACCACCGTTGTAAAGAAGACAAGTAGACGCTTCCATCGGTATTTGGTATGCCACCTGAAGCTCCCAGGGTACTACGGGGTGGCCTCTGCAACCTGCGGCCAATATGCTGCCTGCAACCAGAACTTGAGTGGGTGGAGATAGGTAATGGGGAATGTGGTAGATGGGAGGGGAAATGAGGTGGTTGTGTGTAGGGGCAACCCCCAGCTGTGAGGGGGTCTAGGAGGGGGGGTTTCAAGGTGTGGGAAGGAGAGAATGGGGGCTGGAAGGGGGTGTTTGCTATGGGTGAGAGAGGAGCTGCGAATTTGGGCTTGGAGGGAGAGGGGAAGGTGAGGGGGCACAAGTGGGTGGAGGGAAGGTGAGTTTGAATTTTCCTTAATGGAGGGTATTCAATGGTGGTCTTGGGGATGGGAGGGGTTGTGTTGGGGAAGGGAAGGGGTGCTTGGGGTAGTGGGAAGGGTGCTTGGGGAAGTGGGTGGGGTAGTTTGGGGTTGGGAGGTGGAGCTAGGATTGGTGGAAGCTCTCTTGGGACTAGGGGGTGGAGTAATGGGATGTGTGGGGAAGGGAAGTGGCCTTTAATGGGGGTAGGTGGGAGAGTGGTGGTTGGGAAGGGAGGAGAGAGAAAATTTTTGAAATTGGGTGTGGAGGAGAGAGAAAGGGGAGTGAAAGAAAGAGATTAAGAGAGGGATGGGTGGGGAATCTCTCCCCTAGGGTCTCTCACCCAAATAATGGAATCTCTCCACTAGATAAGAAGTTTGAACTCTCAAAATGGCAAATTTTTCATTCATTGATTCATTACCTGAAAATGGAGAGAGTGAGGTCCTATTTATAGGGATCCCACAATTTACAATAAGACCCTGACTTTTGACACATTGACTAATAACCAACAAGATGGGGGCGCCCATGGGCCAAGCCCAATGAATTGGGCCCAATAGCTAACTAATAAACTTAATGACACTCAAACCTAGAGAAATAAGCACAAGACCTAGGGACATGACTCAAATAAAAGGGAAATTATGATGATATGACTCAAATAAAATAAAGAAACATACATAGGACTCAAAATAAATGACTAGACCATGATGTACGCCTCCGGGGTGACGAGAATGGTCGAGAGTGTCAGAACGGATGGTGATGACCCCATCAGGGAGATCAGCAGAAATAAGTATGGGCCTGGGGTCCTCTTCTGTTCCAAGATTAATTTCGTTAGTGGGTTCATCCACTATCGAGGACGGCTCGTCAAACCTCTTCAAACCTTGTGCGTACAGATCAACAGTGTCATCCATATCTCTTTCCTCATCATCAACTGGGTCCTTCTCATTCACAATTTCATATACCCCTAATCCGTCATTGCCCCACACCCCATCCAATTCCTCATCATTTTCTAAGACAATTGCGGTCTCTACAAACTCCGGGCACTTAAGGAGGGCGTGGCATCTTTCGGCCAAATCTCGCAGAAACCTATCAGGGATGGATTTAGAATGACGCATCATAGGGTGTGCCGCAGACATGGATGGGCTGACTAGACTCGAACTAGGCTCTACCGCAACTGACTCGACTATCCTAGGAGACTCTACACATTGTACATCTAACCTAGGAGATAAGAAGTCTAAGGGGAATGAAGCAGGGGTCTCGTGCCCCTCGGGAGAGGACGGACTGAAAATAGCACAATCTTCCATTGAAACCACCGTTTTAAAATTGGCATTTTTTTTGGAGGTCGAAGGTGATCACGAGACAAGAGGAGGAAGAAGACAGGGGAGGAGGTAGTTGCATGGGGAACAAATCGGGGAAGATGCAATCAAAGAATGGATCAGAGGATCGAAACCACATCTCGTGGAGTTGGGCATTGGGGGGAGGAGGTGTAAACAAAGTTGAAAGATCAATAGGTGGGCAGCGCCCACATGCACACGGCACGAACAGAATTGCAGGCGGTCTCTCCGTGAAGTACGGGTCGACCAGAATTGGAGGGGAACGGGGGACAAACCCCAATTGTTGAAATAGAGAGGCAAGACGGGACGGGGACAGAGAAAAGGCAGTGATAGAGCTCCCCACTTCCCGTGGCCCCCGGCGGACTAGCTACGTTGGAGAATGCTTCACCAGCTGCATCTCCTTCTTCCTCGGGCGGTCCTCTTCCTTACTGAACAGCTTTTCAAAACAAACACAAAAATCATCCACATCACCCACCAGCCCCTTCAGCGGTGGTGGTGGGTCAGAATCATCACAGGCGGTATCAACCTTTACATCAACACATGGCGATGGTTGCTTCAAAGTGCCGGGCTGCAGCGGGCCTTTCACAAAATGTTTTCGATAGTCCCACGTTAACAGCCCAGAATGTCCGTCTCGCATCAAAATATCAGGCAATGTTTCAGGAAGAGGAGGGTAATGGGACCTTTTTGGGCTCAGTCGGGTAGATCCGTAAGCGGCGGGTGGAGGAACATTATGATATTGCGGCGGCCGTTGAGGCTGTTGGGGTGGTGGTGGTGGTTGTTGCGGGTGTTGTGGAGCTGGGAAAGTGGGTTGGGGAACTTGTGGAGCGGTGAACTGGGGGTTGCGTAGAGGCTGCGGGAAGCGAGGTGGAGCGGCTTGGTGGGGAAACTGAACAGTCTGGACCTGCCCGTTGATTTGCACTCCCTCAGTGATGGGGCCCTGGGACTTTCTGGTGGTTTTCGGTTTCTGGGCCTCAAACAGTGAATGAATATGGGAGTCTTTAAACTACGTCTGTATGAACCGAGCCCTTCTATATAACATGTGCATATTCGAAATGTCATTCATGGCCAAAATATTTCTGAATGTCGAGGTGGCATTGGAGATCAACAACTTAACTTTCTCTTCTTTCGGGATTTGCTCGGGCACACGTGAGGCCATCTGCCTCCATCAATCTGCATAGGTTGCAAAATCCTCCTCCGGCTTCATCTTTTCCATTGCCAGGTCGGTGAAGGAATACTCGGGACCGACCCGATCTTGGAACCTCTGAATAAACTTCTACTTGACTGTCTTGAAATTTTCTGCCTCCTCCATAGGCAAGGTATAGAACAACTCCAGGGTGACCCCCTCCAATGATCGGCGGAATAACTAAGCCATCAGGCGATCATCATGTTGGAACTGCGCCGACTCGTAAAGAAATTCCCTGACATGAATGAACGGGTTGCCGTTCCCATCATATTTTCAGTACACGGGGAGCTCGGATTGAGGAGGAAAACGAATGTCCCTGAAGTTAGGAATAGGGACATCAGCTACAGACTACGGGCCAACCCGTTTGTGGAGGAGGTCAATTTGTTGCTGCATAGCAGCCCATTTGTCAAGGAGTCCCCGCTCCTGGGAAGGAGGGGACTGAGCAAGAAAGATGGAGCCCGGATGAGGAACGGAGGGGTGAACCGGCTGGGAGGGGAGCCCATAGGATGGATAATGGGCCAAGGAAGGGCCAATATACACGTGAGCCACTTGGGCGGCCCCGGGTTGCAAACGAGTGAAATCAGCCAGGGCCTGAGGGACCTGTGGCGATGGAGAGATTGTAGTGTATGGATCGAGATAAGAACCAGAGGAGACCTGGGCCTTCCCCTTATCAAGATACTGATGGGCTGAGGTGGAGGCCTGGCCCACTTCCATGCTGGGGTATCAGAGAACCTGGGAACAGATTGGAGTAAGATCAATGGGGACAGCAGGGACGGGTGCTGACCCAACAACAGGAGACATAGTGGTGGTGGTGGCAGTCACGCCATAGGAAGGAACTGAGGATGGGGCGCCTACCCCTTGCAGAGCTTGCCGGATAAGGTGGAGCTGAGAGGGATCCAGCTAGGCCATCCAATTACGAATTTGACCGGCCGAATTTTGTGTGGAGGAACCAGGAAGGGAGGGCTGAGAGCCCTCGATGGCAATGGTCGGGAGAGGAGGGGCAGTCCCCTCTCCTCTCTGCACATGGGCGACCCTGGGCGGGTCCTCAAGAAGTCCGTGAGGCAGAGAATCCTCGTGGGAATGGGAGAAGTCGTATGACGACATGGGGGATGACGAATCAAACAAAGGATTGAGGTAAGAAATGAAGTGAGAACTGACCATAGGAGGTGATCATGAGGAGGAGAAACAACTCTACATACACCAAGCACTCCAAGACTAAGGCAAACAATCCTAACCAAAGAATAAACAAAGCCTCAAACAACCAAGCATTCAATGGAGGGGAGAGATGAGAGGAGAATCGACCAATTAAGCAATCAAATTATCAAATGATGCGTGGCAAATTTTTTTTTTTGAATTCCTCTTCTGGGACCTTAGTGGATTAGTTAATTTATAAATTCGCTCAACCACAAGGTACCTAATCAGGGTGGGAAATGAGAAACTGGGTTACTGTACGGGACTCTCTCTCTCATGGATGCAAACCCTAGACTGGGGGTGGATATGGTACAACCTGTCCATCGTTCGTGTGGGAATCCACAGCTCACGGGGGCTTACGGAGGTCCTCAGTAAGGTCCCCTAGTCGGCTCCAAGGAGTATGGAGACGAGAGGAAACCCTACCTCGGTAGGAATGCAACTACTATGAAAAGAAGGTGTGTCCCTATGCGCATCGCAGTGCATGCAAGGTCTAGCCTAGCAACTAGCAACCAATGATCAAGCAGATATGCAAGTAACTAAAGCAAGCATGCAACAATGACATAAGAGTAGGGAGAGATCAATAATCAGCACCAAACATCATGGAGATCAACTAACATGACAATCCAAATGAATCACGGGTGCACTGTAGCACCACAAGAATGGTCTCTAGGAGGCCGCTCAGAGAGAAGGACAGTCTATAGACAGCCGTATAATTCAGGGAGTGACGACAAAATAACAAGAAAATCAGAGAATGCAAGAAAGGAACAATGATAGAAATGAGACGTGTACCAGGATGGACAGTCTATTGACAGCCATTTAACGTCTGGAACAAACCTGCATCAACCGTGTAACAGCAACCAAGCCAAAAGAGTAAAGGCAGAGGCGTACCTGCAGCAGCAAGATGGACGGTGCACTATCGGCCGCACAGACGTTGGACGGCTCTGGAAGAACCGTTCGAAGTTCAGAGGACAAAAAAATGCAACCAGCAAAGATCAACCTATAATCACTCGAAGAAAATGGATGAACAGAGCAAAAGAGAGGGTCAGCAAGCCACTAACACGATGGGCACTAGGGGTCCCACCGTGATCACCACAAAATAAGGGTGTAGATATATTTCTCCTCCCGTCCGTTCTTTTAATGCCTTCCCATGTCTATCCTACCACATCCAACATGGGAAATGAATGAAGACAAAGGGAAAGGGAGGAAAGAAAACCTGTGATCGCCACCAAGGCGCCGAACGTGATGAACACGCTGTACCTTGGAAACAGGGAGAGGTACTCGCCTGGTGTGCAGCACTGGAAAGATATACGATTTAGGGAGAACCGCCTATAAGATGAACGGTCTCACGACAGACCGTCTAACAATGCTGTAGAGGACCCGGGATGAAGCACTCCTGGCAGTTGAACGGCTCTATCACGACCGCAGGAAGAAGAAGGACGGTCCAGATAGCACCGCATGTCTCCTTGAACAGATGGTATAGAACTGCGCAAGACCACCATGCTAGAAGTTACAAAGGGTCCAACCACCACCCTCTCCGACCGGCCAGAGGGGATGGGCCTCGTGCTAGGAATTGCTGACCTGCAAAAATGATGTGAAGAAGATAGAAGAAACCCAAGATTAGAGCTGAAAAGTGTAGTAAATCCCAAAATAAGAAGAAATGAACATGAATAAGTGGAAAGGGGGATACCTGGGGGATTTTAAACCCCTAGGGTGTCACAAACGTGGGTGGGTGTGTGCATGGCAATGAAGGTGAAGAAAACGTGGGGAGAAAGTGAGAAGAGTGATGCATGCAATGAAAAAAATGGACAAAACCAATCAAACACACAAGACTTAAAAGGTTGACTACTCCCCGAACCGAAGGCTTATATGGACGTAGAAAGCCTCCCTCCTTGGTGCTAGGTCGCTCAAGAATGTGGCAGGGCTTCGCCGTCGACCAAAAGTCTCCCCCCCTTTTCAAACCCGGCCTTTAGGGTCTATTTATATAGCACCTAAAGTCCTAGCTCGAAATTAGAGTTTAGAAGCATTTTCAGGTCGAGATTATCACACAAAAGATGAAGATAATTCAATTATGTTTCATCTGGAAGAAACGGCACTCGAAATGGTTGAGGATTCATAGAGAAATGACTGGATAAAGTTGGGGATAAATCCACGAGGAGAGAGAAAAAATATGTTGAATCTTTAGCAATCGAGCAGATGAACGGTCTAACGATAGACCACACATCCATATGGGTGGCCCATTCTGGGCCGTGCATCCCTGTCGGTGGAAATTCAACAATTCACAAAATAATCCAAATTATCCATTGAACCGGCCGAATAGTTCGCCGTTGGACTCTCATACATGAACGGCTCAGATGAGACCGCTCAAAGGTAGAGCGGCCAAAGACCCACCGTTCTAGCCTTGTCGGTGATAAATAGATTAATTGGATAATTATCTGACAAAATCACCAAGCGCAGGACTCTGAGAGACGAGCGGCTACCATCCGTCCATCCATCATGTTGAACGATTAGGGCAAAGACTGCATAAATGCTTGTCGGTGGAAATTCAGAAAATTAACCAAAATATTCTAAAATATATGGACGATCCACAGGCAACCGCACATTGATTGGGCAGCCTGGGATGAACCGTACATGTATATGGGTGCTTGAAACTCATAGAAAAGCTTAATCAACAAAAACCAAGGCCCATTAAGCCCAGAATTGAAACAAACCTAGCCAGGGAGGGAGGCTACCCATAAAACTGGCCCAAAACGTGCCTAAAAATAGCCCCAACGAGCGATGGACAACTCGAGACATCAACAAATGGGAGTAAGAGGAACGACTCAACTCATCAGTAAAAAATGGGTGTCAATAGGAGGCTTCACGGGTTCTAAGTGGTATCGGGTCTGCTCGGTAGTCCTATCGGGTGTATCCGGTATCCGAGATACGGGTCGTCACAGGTGGTATCGGAGCATTATTGTGTGAAGTACATGGGAATCCGAGATATACAATATCCAGAGTCCTGAAAGTCCAATATAGTCTTCAGCAGGCTTAGGTTTCGCGATTCTTTGTCGTTTTCATTGTTGTTGGTCTGTTCTTGGCGAGCTGCTCGATGCATGACTAGTCCTTCATGGTCATGTGCTCAACTATTGCTATGCCTTGATGTGACCCAGCTTACGGTTGTGTTCCATGGTTCTGTGTTCTGTACGGAGCCGGAATCTTGCAAGTGTTACTGTTGTTGTTTTATTACTGTTTCTCTATGATTTTGTGTATCTGTCTTGGCACTGTGTGGACAAGGTCTTGTCGATTAGCCTTGTTGTGCTCTTCTCTCCTGGTAGAGTTAGCATGCGACTCGGTCAGATGTAATATCTGAGTGAGGACTGACTTGATTGTGTTGTTATCCGGTGCTATCGTTGGTGTCCTGTGTGCCAGGTGTTCCCTGTTACCTTTGGCACTGGAGCCGATGATGTGTCGAGCTGTCAACTCAGAGGACTATGTTTCCTTGTTTAAGCTGATACTCACCGTGTCTGTCATTTTGTTTTCCCGATAGCTGTTCTCGTGGCATGTGTCGTGTCTCCTTTTCTGTGATACGTAAATGACGTTGCCTTGTTTCGGAGGTGTCAGACTTGTGCTCACTTGTGTCGTGCTCGATCCAGAGCGTGTACTTGTGATTATGGTTTGATTATGTCCCTCTGACTTGTATTTTTTGAGATTCACGCTATTTCAAGTTGTGTCTTAGGGTTGTTCTTCCCTGCTTCTCCTTTGCTAGTCCTTAAATTTCGAGGATGAAATTTCTTAAAGGAGGGGAGGATGTAATACCCTGGATCTTATTAGGTCTTTCGGATCCTTCTCGGAGAGTTTCGAATCGCTTTTGTGGGTCCTGAGTTGAGTTTTACGATCTATGTAGGTTTTTCTCTCGTACTACTTACGGAACCCTGCGGTGAGTTTGTTTCTCAATTCATCGAATCGTGGACGCCGCAGTTGCGTTGCATTCTTTCCAAGGATCGTTTCGATTATTTTTGCGTATTTTTTTGAATTAGTCCATTTTTGGGATAATTATCAAATTTTTAGAAATTAGAAAAATTCCTAATTTCTTTTTTTCTTTTCTTTCCTCTCTCCTTCCTTTTCAGTTCACCGCAACCCTCTCTCTCTCACCCATTTTCTCTCTTCTCTCGCCCTTCCAGCTTCGGCTGCAGATGGAGGAGGCTCGTGGGCGAGGTGGCGACGGCGTGGAGTCCATGAGGTGCGCGATCGGGTGAGGATCGGATCGGTTTTGGCACGATCCCGAATGGTGGATTAAAAGCAGACGGTCGAGCTCACGACGTGGTTTTCGGCGTGGTTTAGTCACTTCGGCGCACGATTTCTTCGGTGGAGGTAGGGAGACAGATCACCTACTTCTCCTCTACGTTTTCTCGGTAGTTTCACGTTGTTCGGTGCTACAACGAGTGAGTTTGGACTCGTTTAGGTAAAACCATGATTTTAGGAGTTCGTAGGGTACACCAAAAAATGGTGACCATTTTTAGTAAAATTGGTGTCAAACGAACTGCTGGGATGTCTGGATCCCATTCCCACAAGTTTTGTCGTGATTGGTCGTCATTCGGGGCCGGTAGGAGTCTGGGAACCCCGGTGACCCAATTTGGGTCGATTCGTTGGAATCGCCCGTTTCTGGCGAACGAATGGTTGCATGTGCCCCTTCCGGCTTGTGGAAGGTGTTTTTCACCGTCTAGGATTGTTTCCCTTGCGTTTAGACGTGAATGGGGCGTGGAACCGGTCGATTCGGCATTTTCCCTTGTTTACCCGCCGTATCGCTTTGGCGGTCGTTCCAGAGACAGCTACAGGTCTCTGGCGGTCCCACGATAGACCGCCACATCCTTCAGTGTGTTGATAGTTTTGAGGTCAGTTTAGGTTGGCGGCCCAACCTCTGACCGCTATTTGCTTTTGGCGGCCCGATAGTGGTGCGCCAAGGCTCGTTGTTTCTCGACGTTCGTGTCTGTCGGTCCTCTCTGGAGGCCCTTCCTTAGAGTGCCAGGAGTTGTTGACTAGGGTCAACTATCTATGTCAGTTCGTGTTGGCGGCCTAGTGTATGACCGCCACTCTACTGTAGCGCGCCTATTATAGGCCGCCACAGTATGTTTTGACCGGATCTGGGGTCTATGTCGGTTGGCTCTAGCGGCCCAACCTTCATGTGTTTCTTTGATGTAGCGCATCTTCCCTCGACCGCTACAATTCTCTAGCGGCCTAGTCTAGGACCGCCAGAGTCTTGTCCCTGTTGGGGTGTAGCGGCCCTACCCTCGACCGCTTCTTCCATATAGCGGCCTAAAGGTGGACTGCCATATCCCCAGGGTGTTGTTTTACGAGGTTTTGATTTCTAAGGGTCTTGGCCTGACCTTGTGGTCCGCCCACTGTCCCGTGAATGTCTCTTGACATCCTATGAGGGCTAAGACAACATTACAAGGTAGCCAGGAGTTTTCTTGCTTGAAGTAGGATTCTCTTTCCTACTGTAGAGTCATCATTGTCTGGTTCCGGTCAACCCGGGGTGACCCAGTGGTTGACTGGTAGCCTTGCGTGTGTCTCGGCGGTTATGTCCAGCCCAAGACATGGTTCTGGATGCCTCGAGGTATCATCTTACCTCGATTTCTATGTCCAGGTGTGCTGAGAGTCTATTAATCCCTTAGGTCTCTTCGTGTCATTTTCTCCGGTTGTTTCCTCTGGCTTAGGAATAGACCGATTGGCGGCTTGTTCCACTTTGTACGATGATCTTGACCCGAGTCTTCTGACTCAAGGATCGTTGTGTTTGCAGGTCTAGTTGACTGTCCTGAGTCAGGTAGCAGTCTGGTATGCTACCTCGTGTCCTATTCTTCATAGTACGTACGCCAATGTTTCCTCGCATATCTGTACTACAGCACTTCTGTTTCAGAGTTCTGTGTCTAGTGAGCCTCCACTAATCATAGCCTGATGGCACGTTACGGCGTGTTGTCCCACCTGGGAGTGGTGGTACGGTAGTTCCCGAGGTATGATTTTTAAGCTAGTTTCCGTGGGCCCCTGCTTACAGTAATGTCCTTGCTGGGGGGAAAACTACCTAGAGGCCTGGCTCTAGGCAAGAGTCGGTGTGTGCACACATGGTCAGGGGCATTTGGACTGGTGCCGACGGGCATGACCCTGACTAGTCACTTGTTGCTGTGGTTCCTGTTCTGGTTACAGTGTCTTAGTCTCTACCGTGTGCTCAGCGGCATAGTAGACGAGACACTTATAGGCGCAGCATAAGACGTCAGTGGACGCAGCTGGCTGTTCTTCTAGTGAGGAGGTAGTTCCGTCACGTGACACGTGACTCTCACGTTTCTCGTACGTCGTGACCTTTCTGGGTTAGCCTTCTCGTGGTCTTGCCCGAGGTCAGTGTTGTGTCGTGTGCACGACGTTCTAGCCGTGTGTGTGTGTGGTCGTGTCTAGAAGAGCATGCACGGTAATCGAGCCGTGTAAGCTTTAAGGCGTCCGTGTCTGTTTAGATCTTTCCTAGGCTTTTTGATGTCTTTGTCAGTGTACGACGGGTCGGTGACGCCTGACTCTGTGAGATCAGGGTCTGCCGTTCTGCTGCTACTTGGAGAAGTTTGGGAGGCCGAGGTTAGTTCGACAGTCGTGTTTTTCTTCAGGCACGACTTCTTTTCCCTTTTCTTTTAGCTGCTCTACTCCTTCTGTTTCTGATTTTCTTTTACACCTTTGTAGTTTAGTTTTCCTGCTTTACTACTCCTTCTGTTTACCTGCTGTTTTAGCGTGTTACTGCGTTGTTTTTCAGTGGGGATCCGCGTGACCCCTATTGGGCCAGTGACACGAGGCTCACCCGTGCTTTTCAGGTGGGTGGCGTCTTCTGCTTCTGCGGTTCCTGGTGTGATGCGTTCGTAGCTGCCAGCGGTACCTACGTCGAGTTTCCCCCGACCTCAATGTACGGCCTTCTTTTCTGTTGACAATACTGCATGTCTTTCCTTTGGACTCGACTCTGGTATAATTGTTAAACTGTTAATTAAAAAGAAATTTTATTTCTTCTACTTTAGCAAACCGATCTAATGAAATTTAATTGCTTACTGTTATATCTCTGTGGCTTCAATGTACTACACGACAATGAATTTTCCCTTCGGAGCCTTACCGCTCTTGGGAGGCTTCACAGGTTCCAAGTATCCGGGATCCGGGTCGTCACAGTAGCGTTCACGATGAGCCGGATGGCCAGGATGTTCCAGAAGCAGCATATCCCCTCCGACCAGTTGCGTAAAGACAAAGAAGCATTCCAGAAGATGTGGTATCCCGCAAGTCTGAACATAGAGATGAGACGTGTTTCTCAGCATCTAGGGTTGGGCTTCACCCTTGAAGAATATTATTATAGTGGGCGCTATGAGGTGGACACCATCTCCGCCTTCTATCTTGGTGAAAACAATCCGCTGGGGGCAACTTTCGATGAATACCCAGCAGAAGCGGAATATGTTGAACCGGCTCGACCAAGAGACTCGGAAACAGAGACCATGACTCCTTGCCGATGTTGGGAGCAAGTCTATCCTGAAGAAGTGGTCCTTCAAGCCAGATTTGACACGGCCAGTAGCAGCGAAGCCTAAGATGTTGAGGAAACGGGGACGTCTCCTTTTGGCGGGCCTCCGCTAATAATGATCTCAGCACCACTCTTGCCAATCTTGGAAGCTTCTGTTGGAACCGATCAAGAGATGTATGCTGCTAAAAATGAAAAGGCCACCCCCACCAGGGACATGGCGATCCAAGAGGGCGGGCCTTCGCACCTTCTGTTACAAAACTATGATGCTACCCCATCCCAGTAGTAAACAGCCACCGATCTTCCATGACCGCAAACCTGTCTCTAGGGTATGAAGATGTCAACTCACCCCTCGAAGCTGCAACGGCGATGGATTCGCTGATAGACTGATTCACACAGCCGCTACTAGTCGGCGCAGATATCCTTGGTGAAGTCCAAATAGAACCAAATGAAAAGATCGAGGTTCTTCACCTTGAAGATGATATTCCAGACTTTGTCGACCTTCAGCCAGCACCCACGGAAATAGAAGATGGAGGCCAAGCCACAGTCGATGAACTGATAGAAGTTAATCTGGGAGACGAAGATGACCATAGGCCGACCTTCCTCAGCGCCCAGCTACATGCTGAAGAACAGAAGCTGTACATCCAGCTACTGCAAGAATAATGGGATTGCTTCACCTGGACCTACAAGGAAATGCCAGGACTTAGCCCCGCAGTCTCACAACATGAGCTAGCAATAACCCTTGAAGCTGAACCGGTGAAGTAACCACTGTGGCATATGAGGCCAGAGCTCATCACTCAAATATGTAAAGAAGTTGACAAGCTCATTGATGTGGGTTTCGTTGAAGAAAATCAATATACCACGTGGCTGGCTAATATGTGCCCTTGACGAAGAAGAATGGGCAGATCCGGATATGTGTTGACTTCCGACATCTGAATAAAGCCTGCCTCAAAGATGACTTTCCGGTGCCAATAACGGAGGTCATGATAGATGCAACAATTGGCCATGTGGCCCTATCATTCATGGATGGGTCATCCGGCTATAACCAAATATGGATCGCGGAACATGACCGGGTCCACACTACCTTCCGAACTCCCAAAGATATTTATCACTACAAGAGGATGCCGTTCGGATTAAAGAATGTCGGTGCAACTTATCAGCGGGCGATGACTAGAATATTTGATGAGCTACTCTACCATAAGGTCGAGCGCTACATAGATGACATGGTGGTCAAAACCAGAAAGAAAGAAGACCATCTGCATGACCTCCGAGTTATCTTCCAGAGGTTAAGGCAGTATGAATTGAAAATGAACCCTATGAAGTGTGCGTTCGGAGTATCGAGTGGAAAGTTCTTGGGTTTTATTGTCAGATACCGGGAATTGAAATAGACCCTGCAAAGATCAAAGCAATTCAGGAGTTGCCCTCACCGAGGAACCTCTCCGAACTGAGATCTCTGCAAGGCCGCCTGGCATACATCCGGCAGTTCATATCCAACCTGTTAGGGCGATGCCAGCCCTTTCACAAGCTAATGATGAAAGATGTTCCCTTTTACTGGGACAAAGATTGCCAGACAGCCTTCGACAAGCTCAAAGACTATCTGAAGACTCCTCCGGTGCTGGGCGCACCGGTGAAAGGACGGCCGCTGGTTTTGTACATAGCAGCCACATATAACTCCGTGGGGGCAATGCTAGCCCAGAACAATGAAGAAGGGAAGGAACAAGTCCTCTACTACCTCAGTCAAAGAATGGTTAGAACTGAGGAGAGATACACCCATATCGAGAAGATCTGCCTGGTACTGGTCTTCGCGGTCAAGAAGCTTCGACACTATATGCTATCGCATGAAGTTAAGCTAATCTCCAAGGAAGATCCGCTTAAATATATCATGTCTCAACCGACACTCAAAGCCCGCCTGGGCAAATGGGCGGTGATCCTCATTGAGTATGATATCTCCTACGTGCCTCAAAGGGCCGTGAAGGGCCAGGCCATCGTAGACTTCTTTGCTGAGCATCTAGTGCCTGAAGACTACCCGCTAGAACCAGAGCTTCTTTAAGATGAAACCCTAGAGGTCGGCCAGGTGCAGCCTTCTCTATGGCAGCTATATTTTGACGGCGCTTCCACAATTGATACGTCAGCTACTGGGTTAGCCAGAGTCAGAGCCGGGGCAGGCATAGTCCTGAAATCTCCAGAAGGAGAAGTCATATATACATCTTGTTCCATAAACAAGCCATGCACAAATAATGAAGCAGATTATGAAGCCCTCATAATCGGGTTGCAAATTACGATGTCTATGGAGATCCAGATGTTGGAAGCATTTGGGGATTCGATGCTAGTCATAAAACAGCTGGAAGGAGAGTTCGATATGCGGAAGCAAGAGCTCCTCCCTTATTATCAGCTGGCACTCCGCTTGATGGCGAGGTTCTATTTCATCAAAATCAAGCATATTAACCGAGGGCAGAATGCTCAGGCGGATGCCCTCGCGAAGCTGGCTAGCTCTTTGGCAATCCCGCCTAACACAAGCCTGGATATAGCAGTAATCAACCGTCGGTAGGTCCCTAGCGTAACTGAGGCTCTGGCCGATGAACAAGAAAATGAAGTGGAAGCTATCGAAGAACTTTAGCGGCCCGATTGGTGGGAACACCTTCTGCGTTGGGTTCAACACCAACAGCTCCCAGAAGAAAAAGAACAAAGAATGAAGCTCCTGAGAGTCAAAGACTCTTATGAGATGAGAAGCGGAACTTTGTTCCAAATAATGGCTGATGCCCGAAAGAAAGTTTTGCTCTGTTGCTTGTCTTCAGTAGAAGCTGGGCAAGTAATGAAAGAAGTCCATGCCGGGTCAGCTGGAGCACACCAGGCTAGGCCGAAAATGAAATTTGAAATAAAAAAATTGGGCTATTACTGGCCCTCCATGTTTGATGATTGCTGCAAGTTTGCTAAAGCTTGCCCAAAATGTCAAGAGCACGCCAACGTGTCCAAGAGACCGCCGGTGCCGCTACATCCCACGGTACCAAGTTGGCCATTCACCCAATAGGCACGGACGTGGTAGGGCCACTGCCAGCATCTTCGTCATGGTGCAGATATATCTTAGCAGCCACAGATTACTTCTCCAGATGGGCAGAAGCAATTGCGCTAAGAGATGTGATGGTAGAATTGGTCACAAGATTCTTTCGGTACAATATAATATTCCGGTTCGAGCTTCCCATCCGAATTATCTCTAATAATGGCAGCCATTTTAGAAACCAGAAGGTTTATCGGATGGCTGACAAATACAAGATTGACTAGAGGACCTCGTCCCCCTACAACCCTCAGGCCAATGGACTTGCAGAGGCCTTCAATAAAACACTATGTACACTGCTAGCAATGGCTGTCAAGTCTAACAAAAAGGACTGGGAAGAAAGCATGTACGAAGCGCTTTGGGCCTATCGTGCGGTCTATAAAATCCCAACCGGTTGTTCACAATTCTCCCTCGTATATGGGTCGGAGGTTGTGTTGCCAATTGAATTAGAGGTCCCCTCACTGCGAGTTGCCATCCAACATGGATTGGATAGCGGTGAACAAACTAACATAGAAAGAAGATTGGAGGAGCTTGCCGAGCTCGAAGGAAAGCACCTTCACGCGTAGCAAAACATTCAGCTTTATCAAGCTCGCATGGCCCATGCTTTTGACAAGCTAGTCAGAGGTCGAGAGTTCAAGAAGGGTGACCTAGTAATGGTCAAAAGAAGAGAAGTGATGGCCTCCTACCGCAAAGGGAAGTTGGTTGAAAACTGGTTCGGACCGTATGTTGTCTGCCGAGTATATGAAGGGGGTGCATACGTCCTTGTAGATCACAAATGAGTCATCTAGTTCTCTCCCCTTAATGAAAAACATATGAACCTGTATCACACAGCTCAACCGACATTCCCAGAATGACCGAAACCCACCTTGGTCTAGTGGCACTCCGCCCTGGCCGAGCTCTACCCACCTTGGTCTAGTGGCATTTCGCCCTGGCCGAGCTCTACCCACCTTGGTCTAGTGGCATTCCGCCCTGGCCGAGCTCTACCCACCTGGTCTAGTGGCATTCCGCCCTGGCCAAGCTCCCCAAAAAAATTTCATATAATACAAGATTGCCATTATGGGCCTTACGCCCGAATCGGCATGAAATCCATCTTTTGCGTTAGTATTACTTTCTTGCTAACAAATAAACCCCTTCTTTCAACGCAAGACTTCGTGTCCTATCCGACTGTCTTACAATATTGCCATTACGGGCCTTATGCCCGAATCGGCATGAAATCCATCTTTTGCGTTAGCATTGCCTCCTTGCTAACGAATAAACCCCTTTTCAGCGCAAGACTTCGTGTCCTAGCCGACTCTCTTACAATATTACCATTATGGGCCTTACGCCCGAATCGGCATGAAATTAATCTTTTCGGTTAGCATTGCCTCCTTACTAACGAATAAACCCCTTTTCAGCGCAAGACTTCGTGTCCTAGCCGACTCTCTCACAATATTGCCATTACGGGCCTTACGCCCGAATCAACATGAAATCCATCTTTTGCGTTAGTATTACCTCCTCACTAACGAATAAATCCCTTTTCAGCGCAAGACTTCATGTCCTAGTCGACTCTCTCACAATATCGCCATTACGGTCCTTACGCCCGAATCGCCATGAAATCCATCTTTTCCGTTAGCATTGCCTCCTTGCTAATGAATAAACCCCTTTTTCTGACAAAAGACTTTGTGTCCTAGCCGACCTTCACACAATATCACCATTATGGACCTTACATCTGAATTGGTTAAAACTCCTCCTTTGCGCTAGCATTGTTCCTCTGCCAACGAATAAACTACCTTTACTGGCATAAGACCATGTGCCTCAGTCAGTAGCTATCTACCGTCACCAAGGGTCAAATATCACATGTTGACCTGTCAGCATTCTCTTGTCACACGAATTGAACAAAAAAAAGAGAAAAGAATATAAAAAATGGGGCTTAAAATAGAGGTGCCCTGCCGGCCTTGTTCCTACATTAGGACAAGGGCAAAAATGGCTATAACCCGGTTGTGGCGGAAACCCGAAAGAGCGCCACAGGCAAAATCGGGTACCCCGCCAAGTGAAAACCCGAAAGGGCGCGTGGGCAAAAGCATGAGGGGGCTGGCTTTGGCGAAAACTCGAAAGGACACTTGAGCTAGTAATGTGGTAATTCAAAGTGCCTCTTCACCCTCATTCCAATGAAACTCTGAAAAGGGTGATCACCACAGACCCCACCAGAGATCTTTCCCTCCTTGTGACCCTTGTCATCATCGGCAAGATCGGTCCACATCCGTCCGACACTTGCCATCATCGGTAAGATCGGTCGACATTTTCCTTAACTTGGACCTTCCGTACTCGTTAATGAATAAACCTATCTTTTGCTTCGGCATTTAACCAATGTCGATGAATAAACTTGTGTTCGGCCTTCGTCTTCATTGGCGAGACCGCTCGACATTTTCCCTTAACTTGGACCTTCCATCCTTGTTAATAAACCTATCATTTGCTTCGGCATTCATCCAAAGCCGATGAACAAGCTACTGTCGACCCTTGCCGCTATCAGCAAGACCGGTCAATACTCCCTTAACTTGGACCTTCCGTCCTTGTTAATGAATCTACTTTTGCTTCCACATTTAACCAGTGTCGACGAACAAGCCTGTGCTCGACCCTCGCCATCATTGGCAAGGCTAGTCGACGTCTCGTTAGCCCAGAACTCCTCATCCGTTGCTGACAAACGAGCCCACGTTCATCCTGAATTCTTTCCGAGAATCAAGTAAAAAAAAAAGACAAAAAAATAAAAAAAATGAGGCTTAAAATAGAGTTGCCTGGTCGGCCTTGTTCCTACATTAGGATAAGGGCAAACATGGCTATAACCCGGCTGCGGCAAAAACCTGGAAGGGCGCCGTAGGCAAAATCAGATACCACGCCAAGTGAAAACTCGAAAGGGCGCATGGGCAAAAGTAAGAGGGGGCTGGCTTCGGTGAAAATCCGAAAGGGCGCTTAAGTTAGTAAAATGATGATTTAAAGTTCCCAACATCCTGGCGACCCGTGTCATCATCGGCAAGATCGTTCAACCTCCTAGTGACCCTTGTCATCATCGGCAAGATCGGTCAACCTCCTGACGACCCTTATCATCATCAGCAAGATCGGTCAACCTCCTTGCGACCCTTGTCATCATCAGCAAGATCGATCGACCTCCTTGCGACCATTGTCATGATCGGAAAGATCGGTCGATCTACTTGCGACCCTTATCATCATCGTCAAGATCGGTCGACATCCTTGTGACCCTTGTCATCATCGGTAAGATCGGTCAACCATCCTTGTGACCCTTGTCATCATCGGCAAGATCGGTCAACCTCCTTTCGACCCTTACCATCATCGACAAGATCGGTCGACCTCCTTACGACCCTTGTCATCATCGGCAAGATCGGTCGATCTTCTTGCGACCCTTGTCATCATCGGCAAGATCGGTCGACCTCCTTTCGACCCTTATCATCATTAGCAAGATCGGTCAACCTCATTTTGACCCTTGACATCATCAGCAAGATCGGTCAACTTCCATGCGACCCTTGTCATCATCGGCAAGATAGGTCAACCTCCTTGCGACCCTTGTCATCATCGGCAAGATCGGTCGACCTCCTTGTGACCCTTATCATCATCGGTAAGATCGGTCAACCTCCCAGCGACCCTTGTCATCATCGGTAAGATCGGTAAACCTCCTTGCGACCGTTGTCATCATCGGCAAGATAGTGTTGAGTTATGGTTTTGATGATTGTTGTGATAGTTAAGTTATGGTTTTGATGATAACTAAACTTAATGTGTGATTAAGTGATGATAACTAAACTTGTGGTTAATTGCTCATGGTCTTGTTATCTATGTATGTTTGAGATGGGAAATGGAACCGGTTACATGGCCTTGATGCTTGGTTTGCATATGTTGGTTTTACAAGAGGCCAGAGGTTTCATAACCTCTTCAATGTGAACTAGCATGTATTAACCCTGACTATCTTGCTTGCAGGATCAAACTCATGGCAGTCGCCTGGTAAACCGTACGTATGGATAAGTACCTTACTTTTTTGATGAAAACAGATTTCATGCTTTACATTCTCAAGGCACACCTGCAAAGTAGATTTCTCATTTGATATTCTTAGGTACCCAAATCCTTTTGGGTCCTTGTGGGTTAGCAGCAACATGGGCATGTGGTTTCTAATTTTTGACAGCATTCAAATCATTATTTTTCTTTAGAAAATAATCATGCTTAACATTCTCAGATTTGCCAAAGTGATGGGGGGAAGCACGTGACATCACATTTTTCTTTCTTATTGGTTCTACTGGTTTGTGTGGGTGAGCATGATGTGTTGAATGGGAGTTCTTTAACAATAACCAGCAATGTGAAGTTGTATGACCCCTTTTACCACAGTGATTACAATGCATGGAAGGTTTTGTGGTGAAGACTTTCTTTACATTTTTTAAAACAGCTTGGTTCCTACATGCTCTCAAATCATCATTCTTCATAATGAAGCAATTATACATAGCATGTCCATATTTTCCACAGTAAAAGCATGTGAGTTTCTTTCTAGTTGGTTGTGTGTGCGTGACAGAAGTATGGTTAACATGCATGGAAGTGCTAGTAGCATTTTTGGATTTTTGATGCAAGTTGATTTTCTTTGTGGATCCATGTGTGTGTGCAACATGGTTTTCCTTTTTCAGATTCTCATTTGATGTGCTGGCTATGTTTGAATTGTGCAGAAAGGGTGTATAAACTTTATTTTCAAACTTCTTTTTGTTCACAGGATTATAGCACAGCCCTTCCCTCTTAGAATTCACTTTCATCCCAAGTAATTTGTTCAAGTTTTCTTGACCATTTATAAATTTAGACAGCGAATCATTCAAATCAAGAATTTCAGATTGAAGAGATGAAATGTGCAATTCATAGGAAACCATCTTATTTTCATAGGAGTTGACTTGTTCATGTAAAGTAGTATTGATGGTTTTATGACTTTCAATTTCTTGCAACAAAGCATGCACTTTTTAAGATTCATCAATATTCACAAATTTTCCTTTTTCAAAAGCAAGCAATCTTTCAGAAATGGTTCTATTAAATTCTTTCAGTTTCTTATTTTCCATTTCAAGATTTTTATCATGAGCAAACTCATTTTGACCCTTGTTCATAAGACTTACTCTTTCTCTCAGCTCTTTGTTTTCACTTCTCAAAGAAGAAATTTGATCTTTATGAATTTCAATGTTGAACACATGACCATCAATCAATTCCTTCAAGTGTGAGCATTCTTTACATGGAGAATCACATTTATTTTGTCCAACATTTTTTTTCAATTTTTTGTTTTCAGACTTAACCCTCTCATATTTATCAGCAAGCTTATCATAAGCAATCAATAACTCGTCGTAGCTAAATTCAGCTTCATTATCAGAATCAGAGTTTACCTTTGAGCTTGATTCAACTTGCTGATCACTCCCTTGATCACTCGTGCCTGCCACAAGACATTGGTCTTCATGCTCTTCCCGGACTTTGGTTAAGCCAACCAAGATATCCTTCGCTGATCTGCAATGGGAGACAAAAGGGAAATGATTAGAATTAACTGCAGTAATAAGTAATTTTAGAATCAAATAATTTTGATCATGTTTAAGCTTGGAATCTACGGTCCAGACAGATTTATCTTTAGGCAACTCGTAAGGACCATGTGAGATAAGCTGCCATAGCTTAAAATCATATGAGTTGACTAGACTGCACATCCTTTCTAACCACAAATCAAAATTGCAACCATCAAACACCGATGGAGAATTCAAAGTGTACATAATGGTAGTCATTGATCTGGATCACTGTAGATCATTAGATCTATAAAAATTAGAGCCTAATACTCTGCAGTATGAGACTTTTCACGTTTGGCGATTCTGGTTGACCAGAATGACCTAGTCCAATGGTTCTTGACAATAAATGACATATACCACCTGTATTGACCTGTAGAAAAGTAAGGTACTTATCCATACGTACGATTTACCAGGCGACTGCCATGTGTTTGATCCTGCAAGCAAGATAGTCAGGGTTAATACATACTCGTTCACATTGAAGAGTTTATGAAACATCTTGCCTCTTGTAAAACCAACATATGCAAACTAAGCATCAAGGCCATGTAACCGTTGCCATTTCCCATATCAAACATACATAGATAACAAGAGCATGAGCAATCAACCACAAGTTTAGTTATCATCACTTAATCACACATTAAGTTTAGTTATCATCAAAACCATAACTTAACTATCACAATAATCATCAAAATCATAACTCAACAATCTCCCCCTTTTTCATGATGACAAACTTAGTGATGATGAAAAACTTAATGATAAACTTATTAATGATGATACAATTATCAGAATGGCACAAAAGTTCTTCTTCCCTTCCCTTGTCACACACAATTATCAATTTTTCTCCCCCTTTGACATAATCAAAAAGTGAGATAATGTAAATCTTTCTCCCACAACAACAGTATCAAGCAAGCTGGAAGAAGCCAAATAAGGAAGAGCAAGCTTAACTCCATTTGAAACAGCAATAGCCAATCTTATCAAATCAAAAAAAGTAAGGGTAAATCATGGATGAAGAAAGCAATATGATTCCAATCAGAGGAAATCAATTGGTGATTATTCTCACAAATCAATTTGATACCATCCAAAGTAAATACAGCCAAGCATGTATTGATACCAATTGAAGGTGGTGATTGGCCTCAAGGATATGAACCAGTGGAGGAAGATGTGCACAGAATGAGGTGTTCAGCATGATAGCATTCAAAATCTAGATCCCATGTCATATTTTCACAACAAACAAGAGCAGGAGGGCATATCAAAAGGATTTTCTTTGATTTTCAAAGTTTCTGATTTTTGTATTTTGGTTTGAAATGCATGAAACTATGTATATGTTGATGATGACTCATGAAGTGCACACAATGCAACCAACCAGTTACATATAAACATACATGCAATCTCTCCCGTACATATATAAGAAGGGAATGGGTATAAGAAAGATGCTAGAGAGTCATGCTAACTAGAATGCACATGTGTAGCACATGGGAGATTGTACAATCATATAGGAGATTCATGCAATTGTTAAAGCAGTCAATCAATTTTATGAATACATAATGAATCAAATTTCTGGATGTGTAAGTGAGTAACATGAAAAATGATAATTGCAATATGGATATTCAGATTTTCAGATTAACACAAGGAGACATTTTACAGACTGCACTTCAATTTTGAGAATAGCGTATTGGAGGCTACGCTCTACCGCAATGAGTTTTCACCAATATTTTTCAACTCAACCAATATCACATGATAGTCAGAATCTTTCAAGAGTGATCAGGTTTAAATAATTCTTTTTTATTCGAGTAGACGCATGGAGCTCATGCCAGAATCCCCGGTTACTCAGAATACTGAACCATTTCACCTCATTTTGAACAGAGATACTAGTCAACACTTTTCAGATATGAACCACATCACGTCTCAGGTGACATGTGCCTAGTTTACTCAGTGAGACCGAGCATTGCTCTATCTTTCATTTTCATTTCAGATTTTTCAACAAGGATGGGTAGACAGCTTTTTCCTCAACTGTCTCTTCAACATACATGCAGCAAGTTTAACATCTCGAGAGTATTGAAAAGAAATTCATATATTCTTATCTTTAACACTCATTTTCACATTTTGTGCATGAAGTGTGCGAATTTGATTCAGCATGCATACCGAAAATATCATGAATACATAACAGTGCAGCTCCCCCTAAATAGATGCACTTATGAAATATAAACTCCCCTAAAGTGTACGACATGAAGCACTCCAATAAAGACTCAAATGGAACATTATTTATGAAGAAGACATAAGGTCATAGAAGTTTCAAGAATAGGGGTTAATAACGTATAATAGCAAGTAAGCATACATTGAGAGTTTATGCAAATACACTATGACATGCATGCAAGCAATGTGATGTCAATTTGATACCAATTGAATGGATGCCAACTGAGTGAACTAAGTGCAACTAATGCATGAGTTCCAATGCAATACAATGTGAGAGCGTATAAGATTGCGATACAATGTGCAAAGTGATTCAGACTTTTGATTTTTATTTACATGATCTAAAAGCACCTTATGCATTGAATAATGATGCATGCAACCTATAACTGTATGAGAATGAAAAATATGATGCAAAAGCACGATGAGAGCTTTGATTCCAATCCAATGTGACAACTTCCACATGAGACTATTCACATTCAATTAATGGGTCAAACAATCATTTTTTTTTGACATGATCTTTATGAATAAGGTTACATACATGATCAAAATTAAGCAATGTAACCCAATTTTCAGAATTGTTCAAAATCAGATTTTTAGAAGTCTTTCACAAGTTTTGAAATTAGAAATCATTCACAAGCCAAATGTTTGAATCATGAGCAAAAATATATTTTCAATTGAAATAACTCAGTTCAAAGATTCATTCATAGATCAACCATTTGACTTCTCTGAGTTCTAGTACGAGGCGGAGAACGTTGATCCAAAGACCAACTCACGCATAGTGAGAGTTCCCAGGTGGATGTGACCCACCTTTTCACTACTCAGTATTTGATATACCAGATACTCAATTAAGCTCTGATACCAATTGAAGTCCTGCGATCAATGACACCCAAGAGGGGGGTGAATTGGGTGTTTACCAATTTTAAGAAAACTTTTGGCCTTTTATAAAATAAGTGATATAATGCTAATCAAGAGGTTCAAAACTATTTGATCACAAATCGGATTTATCAACCTTTATATGATAAGATATAGATTAAACAAGATCTATGTAGATAAATTCGGAACAACAATTTACACTAACACTCATGTAGAATGGAGGTAGAGGAAATGGAGCAAACCACATAATATAAACACAATGCACAGCGGTTTTTAAGGTGGTTCGGATGCAACGACGGCAATCCTACATCCACCCCTCACCAAACCCGGTGAGGCTTCACTCGGGGATAAATCCCCAGATGGAGACGACGCTCCAACGACACACGCAGGACGACACCTGCCCACACACACGTGGACGCACCCCAACACACACACACACACGGAGACGAGGTCTCCAACATGATCCAACAAGCGGATCAACACAGCATACACACGCTGCGACAAGTGCAGCACTCCACACACACAAACACTAAGATCTAGATAAAACCACACACATACGCAGATCTAAGAAGACCTACGCACACACGAATCAAATACAAGACACACACACACGACCACGGATCCAACAACGATCCACACACACACAAGTTTTCCTAGTTTATGAGGAACACAAATATAACACCTAAAACATAAAGGCAATGAGGCACAGTTTAGAAAACTCTAGATTTGGCTTCCCTTTAAACGTATGCTGCTGATCTTTGAACGTGGCTTCAATCTTCACTTGAGCAGAGCTTGAAAGACTTTATATGGATCTTGAGAAATAATATTCTTTCACCTTTTAGCAGCCTTTTCTTGAATCGGTGCTTGCTTGCTTCTTCTTCCTTCCCCCTTGGGCAATCTTCCTTTGAATCCTTGCTTGCTTGCTTCTTCACTTCCTTGGAGGTTGCTAGCTTCAGCTTTGGCTTGAAACACCTTGGAGATGGATGAAGAACTTACAAAATGGAGTATGTTTGCAAGAGTTCCCGCAGCCTTCTTCTTACCTTGATAGCCTCCTTCTTGATCTCTCTTTGTTGGTTGCTTGCTTCTTCACTTGAATGGGGGTATAGTGGCTTCAGATTTACCTTCAATGTGGTGAGGAAGGATGAAGAACTTTAGCTCGAAGCACTGTTCACGGAGGTGCTACAGTACTCGTGAATATCCTCTTCTAGCCTCCCTTGATCTCTCTTGATCCCCTTGAAACATTAGGGTTTCTAACCCTCTTGTATGTGTTTTATAGCATTTGAATGGTTTATAGAAACCCCCTTGACCAGATCCACATTTTGTGGGTGATTGGGTGACTTTAGGATTAAAGAAATCCATGGAGAATGGCTCTTATCGAAGTGGAAAATAAAGTCAACATATGTTGGCTTGGGGCTCACGGTCGACCCGTGGAAGCTGGCGGTCGACCGCTACTGAGAAACCCTGTAGAAATTTGATCCCCGGAATTTTCGGTCGACCTGGGGCAGTCGACCCGGGGTGACCGACCGCCAGTTCTGCAGTATGAGACTTTTCACGTTTAGCGATTCTGGTTGACCGGAATGACCTAGTCCAATGGTTCTTGACAATAAATGACATATACCACTTGTGTTGACCTGTAGAAAAGTAAGGTACTTATCCATACGTACGGTTTACCAGGCGACTGCCATGAGTTTGATCTTGCAAGCAAGATAGTCAGGGTTAATACATGCTCGTTCACATTGAAGTGGTTATGAAACCTCTTGCCTCTTGTAAAACCAACATATGCAAACCAAGCATCAAGGCCATGTAACCGTTGCCATTTCCCATCTCAAACATACATAGATAACAAGAGCATGAGCAATCAACCACAAGTTTAGTTATCATCACTTAATCACACATTAAGTTTAGTTATCATCAAAATCATAACTTAACTATCACAATAATCATCAAAACCATAACTCAATAGATAGGTCAACCTCCATGCGACCCTTGTCATCATTGGCAAGATCGGTCTACCTCCTTGTGACCCTTGTCATCATCGGCAAGATCGGTCAACCTCCTGGCGACCCTTCTCATCATCGGCAAGATCGGTCAACCTCTTCGCGACCCTTGTCATCATCGGCAAGATCGGTCAACCTCCTTGCGACCCTTGTCATCATCGGCAAGATCGGTCAACCTCCTTTTGACCCTTGTCATCATCGGTAAGATTGGTCAACTTCCTTGCGACCCTTGTCATCATCGGCAAGATAGGTCAACCTCCTTGCGACCCTTGTCATCATCGACAAGATCGGTCGACCTCCTTGTGGCCCTTGTCATCATAGGCAAGATCGGTCCGAATTTGTTGACCCTTGTCACCATCGGCAAGACCGATCAACATTCCCCTAACCTAGACCTTTCGTCCTCGTTAACCAATAAGCCTCCTTTGCTTCGGCATTTAACCCATGTCGATGAATAAACACGACCCTCGGTTTCCGTCACCATCGACGATCCTATTGATAGGTCTTCTAACCTTATTCTTTGGTCCTAGGAGGCCTCTACACCCTCATCCTTCAAACTTTCAGCCTACATTAACCATATCTTGGCACCGAAAATAGTTACGCCACGGTGGAGTAAACACCTCACCCCTTTGCTGAAGGCGTGAGCGCTCTCCTGCCCTAGTAACTTACATATTCGTACTAACCACCGCACCGTAATAGGCTTCAAGCCCATGGCGCGCTGGATTAGGCACCGTGCCGGATTAGGCATCACGCCGGGTTAAAAGCCATTCCAAGCCTCTGCCATCCAGACGGGAAATCAGCCGAGTCGGAGCTCACCCGCTGGTCCTACTTCGCTCGTGCCTCGCTCACAACACCCACGGCTGGGGGGTATTTGTTGGCACTCAAAATATATCCAACGGTGATCAAGCCTCAAAGACGAATTATGCGGCCTACTGAAGCACATAAACCAAAAGAGATCAATACATTAAAGCCTTATCAAGCTGCCAAAGCCTTAGGTCACCCAGTATGAATGCCGGGGACTTCACCTCAGGATGATCGAGAATAATACACCACAAGCCGACAGTGTCGTCAGGACTGCCCAATAAATCGGCATTGACTTGGTCATACCGCGTAGACAATACCTATCGTCCGATCAAAGACAAGCATGCATCTGGCGTCCGACTAAGGACAAGGATGTACCCGTCGTCCGATCAAGGATGAGAATGTATCTGTCGTCTGACCAAGGATGAAAACGTATCCATCGTCCGACTAAGGATGAGAATGTACCCGGTGGCCCGCCACCTGAATGAAAGATCCTCCTGAGGTGAAAGAACGCCCTCGGCCCTTCAGAATAGGGGACCAAAGGCTCTGTCAGCAGAAGATCCCCATGACCCGGCATGGGTATGGCTTCTCAGCGTATTGGGTCTGTTAGTGACCAAATGATTGCCCAATCAAGGCAAAAGCACCACGGATGGTATTTCACCTCCCAAGAAGCTTCGAGCATAGGTCAAACTGAGCCAGCGGCACGAACCACAGTGTCGAAGGTCGTGTCAGCGGAACACCCGCTGTTGACACCCATTTTTAGCCCGCAAGTTACGTCATTTCTCTTATTCATCAATTTTGATGTCCCGAATTACCCGTTGTTTTGGAGCTTTCCTTGGATTGATTTCGAGCCCATTTCATTGTTCCATTCCTGTTGAGCCTTGGAGATCATTATTTCTTAGAGCCTCGGAGCCTATTCTATCACCTTTCGACTTTCCAAGTCGACTTACAGCCCATTTAGGTCGAGTTCCCTCAAGCATTCGGCCCCTTTCGCAGCGCAGTCTTGAAAAGTGGTACTTTTTCATCCTCTTTCATTCCTCTATTCATTAAGCGTCCTTCACCAAAGTTGTTCCATTTTTAAGGCCCTCCATTCTTCTTCTACACCATTATCCAGTTCTACACCGTTTTCAAGTATTAGTATTTTTCTATGTTCCTACCCCATTTTCTACCTCTTTGGATCATCTTTTAATCCTACGCTCTTCATGAAAGTTGTTAATCTTTTAGTTATCAACAATTTCTTCTTCTACCGCTTTCGCTAATTCGGCACCGTTTGAGAGGTATAATTCAATTTCCAAAGTCGCATGCAGTTTACTCAGAATGTTCTTCAATTCATTGAAAGGTCTCTCCTAGACCGTCCAATTCATTGAAAGGTCTCCCCTAGACCGTCCAATGATTGAAAGGTCTCCTCAAGAATGTCCAATGATTGAAAGGTCTCCCCTAGACCGTCCAATTGACTGAAAGGTCTCCCCTAGACCGTTCCATCATTGAAAGGTCTCCCCTAGACCGCCCAATTCATTGGAAGGTCGTTCGATAGACCGTTTTGCATCCTGTTTTAGCCCGAACTACCGTGGTCGCCCAAGTCTCTGTTCTTCATGATAAAAATGGTTTGGAAATGACCTTTATTTTTAAAAAGGGTCTATTGAGCAACCGTTTATATAACAGAGATTCCAAAAGTTCCTGAACTTCATCTTCTTCATCACCGGAGTCTAAGGTCGAACCTGTGCTCCTTGTTAGGGCACTATCTTCTAGAATCCTCTATGAAATTGGGCCCTATTTGTTTCTGTGTCTTCCCCTTTGTATTATCTCGAATTTGGTATATGGAGCTCGATTTTTAATTGACCAGATCTCCTGAAATCTTGGCCGCAATATCAGGTTTTATGCTTGTCGTGCAACCAAAAATCCTACAGATTAGGTTCTAGAGGCTTCTTCTAAGAGCCATAACTTCCACAATCTTCAACCAAAAAAAGTCCCGTTTATTCCTACATCTTATCTTGACTATTATCTCGAGAATGATCCAGAGATCTCGAGATTTGATGGACTCTATCTCCCGGAATCGTTACAGAAAGTTGAGGATTTCACCACTTTTCTATAAATAAGTGCCCAGTTCGCCTGCGCGACGAGGGGCTCTTCTTCGACCTGGGGCGAAGCCATGCCGAATCGCCGTCTCAAACCTTCGACCCCAGGCTATTGAGGGAAGTATTAGCTTTAATTTGGTTCCTCATTTGCTTCATTTCATCATTGTTTGCCCTCCTAACTTGGCCCATACTTTTTGCAAATCATTACAAGTTCTTGAACCTGTGCGGCAGGGCGCCCTTCGTCAGCTCGGGCGGAGTCATCATGCGTCCTCTTCATCCTCCGTTGACTCCATCCTGAAGAGGGGACTATCTTCTTCGTTTCCCATCTCTCTAGGCTCTCTATACTTGCTCCGATTTTTTATTCTTCTCACTTACTTTTCACAAATCGTCATAGTTTTACACTTAGTTTCTGCACAGTTTCCTGCACGTTCATGCGTTTTTCTCCATTTTGCACAACATTTTTCTCTCTATTTTCTTCATCAAATTCTGTGATTTCAAATCCCATGCATGCACAACACTCCCACCTTCTTTTGCACCCATTCATATGGGTTAAAAACCCTCCCCCGGTGCGTTCTCTCCCTTTCTTTCATCATATTTTATCATTCCGAGGCATATACTACACTTTCATGATCTAATGGGTTTTCTCTTATTTTTGTGACTTTGTTTTGCAAGAGACCATCAATAGAATGTGAGGCCTTTGCTTTCTAGCCGGCTAGGAGGTGAGGAGGTGTCACCCACATCGGTTCCCCGCACCCATCTTCAAAGCGCGATCACGTCGTGGTGGTTCATCTTCGGGCCGCATCTTCTTCTTCATTTTCCCAAGGTACGCAATAGATTTGTTTTCATTGTAGCATCTATTTCCTACTGTTATTCCTTGGGGTGGCGATCACGGTTTCTTTCTCTTCATCATCTCCCCTTTGCCCGTCATTGTCTATATTTCATGTTTTACATGTTCATGTTTATGTGTATGTTTACATAGTTTAAGGGCGGAGTAGATTAATCTATTTACAATTTTTTGACGATCACGGTGGGACGCCTAGTGCCCATCACGTTATATTTTTAGTCTCTTGCATGTCGGGAAGGTGTTCATGCATGTTTGGGTAGTCTCCTCCATGTTTTTCCATCATTCTGTCCATTTTCAGATTTGTCAGGGTTACACGTTCTATCGTAGGGCCGCCTAAACCTTTAAACGGCCTTTCCAGGACCGCCCAAAGCCTCTGGTGTTATAAACGGTCTTCACTGGACCGTCCAGGACCTGCGCAGTCATGCATTAGACCGCTTATAAGGTAAAAACGGTCATCTAGGGACCTTTTAGTGGTTCGGCCGGGCAAGATTTCTGTTCACAGGGGCCTTGTTCATTCGGGCATAACTTTGTCCCCCGACATCGGATTGGGCTGATTTTCATTGCGTTGTGCTATCCTTTGTATTGTATTTCCATACATATATAGTTTCCATCATTTGGACATCATTTTCATATTTAAAAATTGTCTCTATTTTTGGATTTTTGCATCTAGTTTGTAGGCAAATTCGGGATAGATTCACATGGGCCTTGTTCATTCGGGCATAACTTTGTCTCCCGACATTGGATTGAAATGATTTTTATTGCGTTGTGCTATCCTTTGTATTGTCTTTCCATACATATAGAGTTTGCATCATTTGGGCATCATTTGAATATTTAAAAAGTGCCTCTATTTTTACATTTTCCACATCTAGTTTGTGGGCTGATTTGGGGCAGATTCACAGGGCCGTTTTGCTTGCTGATTTAAATTACCTTCCAGGGACTATTTTGGTTATTTCTTGGTTCCGTTGGGTAGTCTTTTGTATTATCTCCACATCCAAATATTATTTGCATCCATTGGACTTCATTCGCCTACTTAAATAGTACCTTCATTTTTACATTTTATGCATAAAACTCACTTGTAGGTCCGGGGGCAAACACAAAGGGACATTGTCCTTTGATGTTTTTTCTTATCTTTTAGTGCCCAGTTGTCCCTATTTTAGGCATTGCATCATTGTTATTCATATTGTTTTGCATTTTTCATGCATTTTTGTGATGTTAGCATGATTTCATGATTGTCTTGATTTGCTAGACTTAGGCTAGAAATTGCATGCACCCCGGTGCACATAGGATCATGCATATTGGCATATTATAGTGGCATTCCCCCTCGGTAAGTGATCCTCTCACTCCCATATTCCTTGGGCTCGACTAGGTGATCTTATCCGGAACCTCCGTAAGTCCCCGCGAGCCGTGGATTCCTACACGGACGTCGGGCCGGTTGTACCGTTCCACCCCTTAGGCTTGCGTTTGCATACGTTGTGAAGGAATTAACCTTAGTCAAACCAAAATTTGAACCTTATTCCCTATAGGATACCTATCTTGAGGGAATTAATCTCAATCCAAATCATTAAAAGGCCCACCCAAAAATTTGACTTTAAATATTTCTCATCATGTTAATTTTTTTTGCTTGGTGAAATCCTTCATATTGTTTCTGGTGTTTGGGCTTGTCCAAGCCCATTTGTGTTATTTTATGTTGCATTCCCCACTACCCATATAGGTTTTGTCATTAGGCCCATTTAGGTTAGTCCATTCTGTGTGTCTATTTGTTTAGTCTTAGTGTCCTAGGTTTCTTTTCTTCTTTCTTTGCATTATTGAGTAATTCCCCCTTTTTAATTCTCGAGCCCTTTACTTCCCTCATTGTATTCCCTTGACTTTTCTCGTATAAAGTCTCCATTTGCCCTCATGGAGCGCCATTTTTCTCTGTATATTACCCTTCTTCCTCCCCGTCTTCCTATTCCCGTGTGGATTTTTCTTCCCATGCGGGCCCATCTCCTCGTGGCCCTTCTGACCCGCAAGCAAATCTTGTGGCCCACCTATCATCTCTGGCTTGCCAAACGACCCCGATCCAGGCCCAACAATTCATTGCTAATCTTAATGGGCCTTATTCTCATAACGGGCCTCCCTATTATACTCTTAATGGGCCCCCTTCCTTTAACGGGCCCTCTTATTCTCTTAATGGGCCCCATGTTGCTACTGGCCCAATTGGTCCTTATTCTCATGTTCATGATTTTTCTAGGCCCACATATCCTTCTATTCCTGGAATGGGCTTCCCTTCTTCTCAATCCAGATCTCTTTATCTAGCACAATACCATACTCTTGGCCAAAATTCACACTCTCTTACCTAAGCTGGCTTGCATCCTTCTCAGTCTCTCCCCATCGAGGAGATGATTGCTCAAACTCAGCGCCGACTTGATGAACTTCAGCACCGAATTGATCCCCAAACTTCTTTGAGTGTCACATTCGCATTCCAAGGTCTTCAGCTTCCACCGCATTCATAAATTCCTGCTTATCACCGGTATGGTGGAGTCGGTGACCCTTATGTGCACTTGAAGGACTTTCTTTGTCAGTCGGCCCAATTCCGACATGACCAACGCTTGATGGCTTATCTGTTTCGTCTATCTTTAGAAGGCCCAGCTCGGGATTGGTTCTTTTCATTGCCGCAAGATCAAGTGGTGAATTTTCAAGCTGTCCAAGAGAAGTTTATTCAGCAGTATCAATACCAGGTTGGGCCCAAGTATTCTATGGTTGATCTGGCCCATGAAAAGATGAAGCCCAACGAGGAGTTCTCTACCTTCGCCGACCATTGGCGTCGCTTGGCCACTCAAGTCTCGGGGCATATCCCGAAGGGAGAGCGAATCAAAATGATCATTTCTAATGTAACGCCCGAGTATCAGTTCATCTTAGCCTTGAATGACATCACCTCCTGGCAGCAGCTGTATAGCCGAGCCCGCTTCATCCGCCAACAACTCCTAGTTTTCCTTGACCCCGAGTCCCCTCCACCTTCTACGCCCACATACGCCTCTTATCCATCACCTTCCATGAGTCAGCCATCCACCACATATCCTTCCATGAGTCGGCCTTCCACTCCCACATACCCATATACCTCCACGTATCAACCCTCCATGAGTCAACCTACCGCCATCCACAGTTAGCCGTCCACCGTTTGATCTCCGCAAGCGTCCCTCCCTCTGGTCTAGGAAACACTACACCCCGAGCAGGTGGATGCTGTCTACATACCTCCTTGCTCTGCTCCACATATGCCTCCGCCTAGTCTCTCCACCAGTTGCCATACGCCTTTACCTTCACAACCCCCGCTTCCTTCTTCACTCCCATCTCCATTACCTTCTTCTACCTCTCGGCATCCACCTTGCCCAAAACAGGCTCCTTCTCTGTCGTTGCCGGAGTCTTTTACAGACATTTTTAGGGCTTTGATGGCCACTCATGCGTTGCAGCTCCCTCCGGTGGTGCCTTGCCGACCCGCGGCCAGGAATGTGTTTCAATATTGTGAATTTTATCGCCAGTAGGGGTTTTTGGTTGAGCATTGTCTCGAGTTTTAGGAACTTGTTTATGGTCTGGAAGATAATAAGAGGATCGATTGGGCCGCCATGCATGAGGCTATCTTAAATCTCCGCAGCAAGGTACAAAAATAGTCACCGTTTAGGCAGTCATTTCCACTATAAGACCAGGGGCACCCCTGCGTTTCTTTATCTGGCATTGCGCCCACTCCGCCACCTACTCCATCACCTGTCTCCTCCCCTATGCTTCTATCTACCTCGCGGCCTACCTCATCACCCTCTTCATCTCCACCTACCCCCTCACCTTCACCATCTCCTACTCAACCTCCACAACCTCCACCAACCCAAGCCTCTGCTCAGGATAGTGCTCCCACCTCTTGTTTCTCCATTTCCACCACCGGTTCTACTCCCGACCCTGCTAGACGCGTCGTGTCAATGCATCGAAGGTGGGCGCCACGACCCTCCAATTCCTCCACCTCACCACCACTCTCATCATCTTCACCTCCATTACCTTCATTGCCCGCATCACCATCTCCACTACCCCTACTGCCATCACCACCGCCCTCACTACCTCCTCTCCTAGTGACCCCTCTTCCATTACTACCACCATCTCCACCGCTTCTGCCATCTCCTTCGCCATCATTGCCCGAGTCTGAGCAGGCTACGCCTACTCCTACACCTCCACCTTCGCTTTTACCCCCTCCTACGCCACCATCTTTTCCTTTAAGTCCACCCGAGCCTGTCATCATCGCTATCCCTCCACCGCCCGAGACCTCTACACCTTCTAAACCTTCATCCACGCCTTCCATGCCTTCTCCACCCCTTTCTCCACATACTTCCACCCCACGGAGCCGGTACGCGCTATCTCTAGTGCCCCTCAAGTCTAGTCCCAGGGAGATGATGAGCCGAGCCAGGTTTCGATTGTGCATTTCAAGATTCAAGATTTCATTTGCAGCGTGCCAATCCGGGTCCTGGTCCCTGGCTATTTTGGGGATAATGAGCCTACATTTTCAGAGACGGTTTATAAGAAGAGTTCCCTCGCATTAGTGCCAGTTTCTTCAAAAGTGAGGCCGATGGCAATCTCTTTGCTCACTGGAGGTTCAATTATTGATACTGTTATTACCTCTCGCTCGATTGCTGTGCAGTTCACTGGCTGAGAGGTGTTGTCTACTTGGATTGTGCTAACTCATATGGCCACCAAGGGTCTGCTAGATTCCATGTTCTAGGGGCAATTGGTTGTACCTTCTACATTTTTCAAGGACATTTTGCACATTCTATGTAATCTCTCTCAGTTTATTAGCATGTCGGCTGCGTCAACGCCGCGCATTGATCTCCCTCAGCTTCATCCATCTCTTCTAGCAAGGGAGCTATGTTTCGTGCATTGATTGCCGAGGGGAGATGTCAAATCTCATGTTGCTTGTGCCGAGAGACCAAACTCCATGGTTTTCTGATATTCATCCTTCTAAGGAGTCACTTGCTTAAGGATGTCCACATGTTGTTAGCACCAGATGTTTAGGGGCAACTACCCCAACAAGGATGCATGTTCATAGACGGGCTAGGTCGTCTGCCAGATGGGCCCGCTATTTGAGAAAACATTGTAGATTAAGAAGCCCGAAGACCCGAGTCCATGTCAGACCGATTTATTTCAAGGAGATTTATACCAAGAAGAGGCGGCGGCGCAAGTTCAAGGGCCGTCGATTGTGCACTCAGGGGTCCACTTCTTCCTCTTCTTCTTCCTTTCAATCATCATTTCTTCTGCTCAGCTCCTACCCTTGGGTGGTGTACCTCCCTTCCTCTAATCCAGTTTCCATAATTTTCTCTTCTCTTTCCGGGTTCGCAAACCCCCATCCTTCTTTCTCCCCTCATCCGGAACCTCTTGATTCTCCATTTTCTCATGATTTTAGGCCTCGGTCTATGTCATTCTTCCATCCCGATCTTGGGACATCATCCGATTCTTCCCCGGGACTTCCGATTGCCACTTCTGGTTCTTCCCCGACCTTGTAAGGTGTTTATGCTTCTTCTTCCCCACCTCTGGTGGGTGATCGCTACTCTCCTTCTCCGACCATGTCGGATGATTCTTATTCTCCTCTTTCTTCTTACTCCTCTTGTAATACCCTGATGTTTCGAGAAATTAATTAGATGTTCCTTAATAAATAGAATGAGCTAGACTTCGACCATTTTATAAAAATCCAGAAAAATTATACTCTTGTAGAGGATAACATGTTTAACAAACTTGTCTTCTATGGCCAACCCAAATAAAATCTGTATGTTGGCCGAATTAGTGGATTAAGCCCAAATTGAACACTTAGTTAACCATACCTTGAAATGCCAAATTAGAGCCCAATACCCCATAAATTGAGCCCAAACCAGTGGCAAATGAAAGGCCAGGATGAGAGGATCATTTCCCCTATCTTAATCTCTCGAAACCCTAACACTAGGAGATGCAATCGGCAGATTTTTGGCACGTCAACAATTATGACGGCGTTCACATCATCCCGACTTGCGTGGACGAATACTCCGCGCATAGAACCCTCCAGAAGGCGTGTGACCTATTAAAATGAAGCTCTCTAACTCTAAAATCATTTAGAACCAGTGGCGACTGTAGAGGAGTTAGATCGAGGGAGATCTCCAGCGATTAGTGGCTGCGTGTACCGACGCCTTGGGTTTTCCTTCTCCTTCCTTCTTCATCCGATTCAGGTAGGTGATAGTAAGCCAAACCCTAAAAATAATATATGGTTGGAAGCATCATCGTGTCAACTTTTCATTGATGTAGAAAGCCCTAAATTTTATCAAGTGCTCTGCGAGAATTTCTGGTTTTAGTGGAAGCATGTCATTCGATTAAGTAGTAATTTCAAGCTGTAAACATAAAATTCATCCATGCATCTCGTAGAGTTTTTCATGCTCTTTCTTTTGATAGTAAAAGCCCCGAATTCCATGCTTTATATCTTGCGAATTCCATGTTTTAGTCTAACCCTAGAAACCTCGCCGGAGTCAGGCAAGGCGAAAGGGGCAGCGACCTGTCTGGACTTGTGCGGCCACATGATAGACCGCACATCCAAGATAGGCGGCCTATTGATGACCGTTTATATGTTTCTATCTCTGATTTTCCCTAGAACGTGCGGCCGAACCCTAACCGCATGATTGTCCTGCGGCTAGTTCCAGACCGCATATCCTTTCCAGCAGCATCACACCGACCGTCCATCTCCTGCAGGTCTTCGGACTTGAGGGGCCATGCGCGGCCTGTCTGTGACCGTCTATGGAGATGTAAGGTCCAGAACCGACCGCACATCTATAATAGAACAGATTAAATGATCATTTCTGCATGTTATGTCAATAGATTAGTGGTTAATGGCATGTTATAGCAACACACCTAATAAACTGTAATTCACGATAGTAAATAATTCTTGTTTATTTATTAGAGCTTGATCTTGATCCATTTTTTTAATAAATGTCAATCTAAATTGTGAATCCTTTATAATTGAAATGGCTATTAGGTTTACACTTTTTATAACCTCAGACCTGAACAGTTATTCTTGAACCATTTTTTTTATCCCCTAGAATTGAATCTGGACCCAATCGTACCGCTGTGATTTGAGGTAGTCCAAATTGGACTAGCAGGGACATGCACGGCCATTAGTGGACCGCATATCAGCCTGAATGGCCCAGTATCGACCGTTCATCCCTGGCTAATGCCAATTAGTTTTGGCCGATTATCCTTGATCCATCTTCGGCAACTTCCTGATTTGATCAGCCCAGTAGACCCTAGACCGACCAGTAGACAGTGGGCTGGACTCTAGTCCAGTTCCACCCTTCCTATGGCAGCCCGGGAGCCCACTTGGGCGAAGTTCTAGATTGTTGTTAGGCCCTGTGTTGTAAGGACAGTAATGGACCGTACATCTTACAGGCGGCCCTTAATGGATCATTCAATTAATGAGCGGCTCTGTCAGGACCGCATCTCCTGTCTTCGATTTTGTATACTTCTGGCCTTGAGCGGCCCAATACTTACCGTTCATATAGTAGAGTGGCCCTTTATCAGCCGTCCAACCTTGACCTCCCGAGGGCTAAACCTCAGCCCAGTTCCTGTTAGTGCGGCCCATAGTCGATCGTACAAGTCTTGCGTGGCCCAGTAGTGACCGCATATCTTCCAGAGACTAGTTTTCTCTGTATTTTATGGTTTTGAATCCAAGAACATGATGGTTCTTGATAACTTGAACTCCTGGATAGAAATTCTGGACAGTATCTCTTCAACATAGCCTTGGGATGTTCCGAGGTAAGTTTGTACTTGATTGTAATTGGCCATTTTAACTTGATTAAAGTCTAGACGGAACTTGGGATCTTGGATCCAATAAATCAATGCCAACGCATCATAAGGGCCCGGTCTGGTCCTGGGGAGAGCGCCTGAAGAGTACTTGTGCCCATGGGAGTTTGTAATGACGTGGTGAGGCATTGCACCGAGTGCATGACTAGCGTGATGTCTATGACAATGATCTCTTACTTGAATCGTGTTTGACTGGGTTATATATTCTTACTTGTTGGCCAATTTCCTACAATTTCTTGTTATTTATATTGTTCATAATCTTGCTATTCTTGTAGTTACATCATCTTGCCATATTGTTATTTCATTTCGTTCTTAGCACTTTCTTTTTATGTTGTTTCATCCGTTCGTCATTTCTTTTCTTCCGTTTCATATAACATGTAATTATTTGGTTAATTACTTACACTTGCCTGTTGTTACCTACTGAGCGTTCGCTCATATAGTTGTTTCCCCCTTTCCAGGCAGCTCAGGTGGAGATTCACAGTTGGATGGGAATGGGCAAGAGTGATGACTTGGAGTGTACCAGTTAGTAGATGTTGAGATTGTCATAGTTGTTTTACATCTAGCTATGCCTTAGAGCTTGTGTTAGTCTTTGTAACGGAGTCGAACTGAGGTTATGCTTGATTGTGTTTAAGTCGGTTTGATGGCTATTGTAATAGATTTGGAGTTATTTCTGTTAATGGCGTTATGTTAATTCTTAGCTTAGCTTGTTATCTTTAGTAGCATTTTCTACTACCAGTCCCGATATTCTGCGTCAGGGCATGACAGTTTGGTGGTATCAGAGACTAGATTTTCTAATTTTCCAAGGTTCTCTAAGTTCTAGGATCCTAAGTGATACCATAGGACCTATAGCCTTGTTATAGGTCTGAGGACCCAACCTGGTGAGATTTGGGTAGAAGACTAGGGTTGAGTTAATAATCTAATTGCACGATTATCCATTCTTAATCGAACCTAACATAACCTATTCCATGTGTAGGCTTTTGCAATGGCAGGAGAACGCGCGGAATGGAGGAACTTGCAGCGTACGGTTCAAGGACTTACTCAGGCTTTGCAATAAGTGGCCCCAGGAGGAGCTGCAAACCATGGCACTGGTGATCTTTTTCGAAACTTTCGTGGGATGAATCTCCCGTGATTTGGAGGCTCGACTGACCCTGATGAAGCCGAGCACTTGCTTGAAGAGATAGGGAGGATTTTTGAAGTGATGCCATACAGCGATCAAGAGCGTGTCCTCTTGTCGACCTTTCAACTTGAACGTGATGCGAGGACATGGTGGGACGCAGTGAAGGCTACCCTTGGTGATAGACAAGTCACATGGGAAGAGTTCGATGAATTCTTCAATGGTAAATATTTCTCTGATAGAGTACAAGAGAAGAAGGCGGCTGAGTTTGCTGCTTTGAGGCACTGAAATCTATCCGTAGCTGAATATGAAGCTCAGTTCTCTCGGTTATCTCGTTATGCTACTCACTTGATATCTACCGAGAAGATGAAGGCTAAGTGCTTTCTTAATGGGCTGAAGTTGCAGCATATCAACTAGTTGGCACCGATGGAAATTTGAACTTATTCCGAGATGGTGAGAAAGGCTCAAGTGTTGGAAGATACTTTAGAAATGATGGAAAGAATCCATGGGAAGAGTGTTAAGATTGAACAACACCATACTGGTTCTGGGAGTATCAGGCCTGGTCATGGTAGGAAGAGGCCCATTAGCGGGTCTGGTTCATGGAGGGCAAGATGTCAAAGATTGAAGACAAGAAGCCTGGCCCTATTGTTGTAATCAAGGGCGTATGCAAGTATTGTGATCGTCTAGGTCACAAGATGGAGGAGTGCTGGCACAAGTTGGGCGCCTATTTACGTTGTGGCATTAGGGACCGCCGTATTCCTGAGTGTCCCTTTTTATCTGAGCGGGCTAACACGGTGAACTCGCAAGGATTCAAGAAGCAGAAAGGCAAGCTCCATGCTCTACAAGAAGACGAGACAGGATCCGCCGAGGAGGGTGGACTCGTCGAAGGTACTCTTATTATACATGATAAATCAACATTTGTTTGTTTTGATTCTGGTGCCACTCATTCTTTTATTTCTCATAGATTTGTGAAGTCTTTAACTGTGAAGACAGTTTTGATGAATTCTCCGTTAGAGATTTCAACTCCTATTGGTTCCGGATCAGCAATTAATTATTTCTATCCTTCCAGTAAGGTCTTGATCAATGAACAAAATCTGTCAGCTGATTTAGTTTGTATGACATGAAGGATTATGATGTAATATTAGGAGCATATTGGTTGGCTAAGTATGAGGCCAATGTTCAATGCAGATCTAGTTCTGTGTCTTTCACTGGACACCCTGGACTTTCTTTTATAGGAATTAGACACCATAAGTCTGTTCCACTTATTTTGGCTCTTCGAGCTGATAAGCTGATGAGGAGAGGATGTAAGGCTTTTCTAGCCTTTATTGTTGTTACCCCTGAGCAGAAGATTAAGATTGAGGACTTTTCTGTCGTCCGAGATTTTTCAGATGTCTTTCCTGAGGAACTGCCAGGACTTCCTCCTGAAAGGGAAGTTATCTTTTCTGTTGATCAAATTCTTGGTGCGACTCCTATTTCCAAAGCTCCTTATCGTATGTCTCCTGTGGAGCTAAGAGAACTAAAGCAAGCAGTTGATGGAATTGCTTGAGAAAGGGTTCATTCATCCTAATACTTCCCCGTGGGGAGCCCCTGTATTATTCGTCCAAAAGAAGGATGGTTCGATGAGGTTGTGCATCGATTATCGGCAATTGAACCAATTGACTATCACGAAAAAATATACATTGCCCACGATTGATGAGTTGTTTGATCAGATAGCAGGAGCTCTGTATTTTTCTAAGATCAACCTTTGATCTGGATATCATTAGTTATGAATTAAGGAAGAGGATATCTATAAAACAGCCTTCCGCAGCAGGTATGGGCATTTCTAATTTGTAGTAATGCCTTTTGGGCTAACGAATGCACCTGCAGCTTTCATGCAGCTGATGAACAATGTGTTTCGGCCCTATCTTGATCAATGGGTCGTGGTGTTCATTGATGACATCTTGATTTATTGTAAGAGTGAGGAGGAGCATGCTGAACATTTGATGATGGCATTGCAACTATTGAGAGATCATCAGTTATATGCCAATTTTAATAAGTGGGATTTCTGGCTACAAGAGGTGTCCATTCTAGGGCATATCATCACAAAAGAAGGTGTTTCTATTGATCCTTCGAAGGTAGAGGCAGTAAAGAATTGGGATAAGCCCACTAATGTGACTGAAGTAAGGAGTTTCCTACGGTTAGTAGGTTACTACCGAAGGTTTATTCAAGATTTCTCCAAAATTGTGGTACCTCTGACAAGATTAACCCGCAAGGAGATCAAATTTGATTGGTCAGAAGATTGCGAGCGAAGCTTTCAGACCTTGAAGGAATGTTTGACTACTGCACCTATTTTGGCTTTACCTTCTGGAGAAGGAGGTTTTGTTGTATACACTGATTCTTCAGGTATTAGTTTAGGATGTGTACTCATGTAGCACGGGAAAGTGATAGTCTATTCTTCTAGGCAATTGAGGAAGCATGAAGAAAGTTATCATGTTCATGATTTGGAGCTAGCAGTAGTGGTGTTCGCCTTGAAGATATGCAGGCACTACTTGTATGGAGAGGCATTTACGGTGTTTTCAGATCATAAGAGTTTGAAATACTTATTTTCTCAGAAGGAACTCAATATGAGGCAGCGAAGATGGCTGGAGTATTTGAAGGACTTCGATTTCTCCATTAAGTATCATCCTGGAAAAGGCAATGTTGTGGCAGATGCCTTAAGCCGCAAGCCTATAGCTAAGTTGTCAAGCCTTATGTTACAAGAATGGAAATTGCTGGAGCAGTTAGCTAGTTTGGATCTTAATGTTGACAAGGATCGGGTTATGATTGCTCAGATTCAACTTAAGCCCGAATTATTGATGGAAATCAAGTCTCTGCAAGATGATGACCCCGAGTTGGTAGACATCAAGGGAAGCTTGAGTAACAGACCTGACTTCATGATGGCTGATGATGGAAGATTGTTATTTCAGGAAAAACTTGTGTACCTGATGTAGCTAAGATAAAGAGTAAGATCCTCGAGGAAGCTCATAGATCCAGATACACCATTCATCCTGGAGGTACTAAGATGTTTAAGGATTTGAAAAGATTTTTTTGGTGGCCGAATATGAAAAGGGTAGTTGTTGACTTTGTAAGTAGATGTTTGGTTTGTCAGCAAGTCAAGGCCGAGCATTTCATACCAGCAGGGAAATTGAAACCCCTTGATATACCCCAATGGAAGTGGGAGAGTATTGACATGGATTTCATTATGGGTCTACCTAGGACTCGTAGTGGATTTGATGCAATATGGGTGATTGTCGACAGATTGATAAAATTTGCGCTTTTCTTATCTGTTAAGTCTAAATGGACAGTTGATGTTTTGGCAGCTTTGTATATGAAGGAAGTGGTAAGACTACATGGTATACTAGTCAGCATTGTGTCTGATAGAGATCCCAGGTTCACTTCTCATTTTTGGAAAGGATTGCAAGAGTCCTTGGGAACTCGTCTGAATTTCAATACTACTTTCCATCCACAAACAAATGGTCAGACTGAAAGGACCAACCAGATAGTGGAAGATATGCTTAGAGCCTGCATGATTGACTTTGGAGGTAGTTGGAGTGATCACTTGGCATTGGTTGAATTCGCCTACAACAACAGTTACCAGTCCAGCATTCAGATGGCCCCATTTGAAGCTTTGTATGGTAGAAGCTGTCGATCCCCGTTATGTTGGGATGAGGTAGGTGAGAAGCAATGGCTTGGACCAGATCTCATTTCTGAATCATCCAAGAACATCCATATTATCGGAGATCGGTTGCAAGTAGCACAATCAAGATAGAAGAGTTATGCCGACACCAGGAGGAGAGCATTGGAATTTCAGGTTGGTGAGCATGTGTTTTTAAAGGTTTCTCCTATGAGAGGAATTTGAAGGTTTGGTATTCAGGGCAAACTGAGTCTAAGATACATTGATCCATTCGAGATTTTGGAAAGAGTGGGGGAGGTTGCTTACCATTTGGCACTACCACCTTAGTTATCTAGAGTACACAATATTTTTCATGTGTCTATGTTACGAAAATATGTGTATGATCCCACTCACATTATTCAGCATATGGACTTCAAATTGAAGGAAGATCTGACTTATGAAGAAAGACCGATCAAGATTTCGGATCGGAAGCAACAACAACTCAGCAATCGTTCCATACCGATGGTTAAAGTGCAGTGGAGTCGGCGTGAAACTGAAAAGCTACTTCGGAGTCACAAGATACTATGCGGAGGCAGTATCCTGACTTATTCTAGGTGAGCTGTCTCACTCCCTCTTTTTATTATTAAGTGCATTGAATTTGGAGGACCAAATTTTCTTAAGTGGGGGAGGGTGCAATATCCTGATTTTTCGAGAAATTAATTAGAAATTCCTTAATAAATAGAATGAGCTAGATTTCGACCATTTTATAAAAATCCAAAAATTATATATTCTTGTAGAGGATAATACGTTTAACAAACTTATCTTCTGTGGTCAACCCAAATAAAATTTGTATGTAGGCCGAATTAGTGGATTAAGCCCAAATTGAACACTTAATTAACCATACCTTGAAACGCCAAATTCGAGCTCAATACCCCATCAATTGAGCCCAAACTGGTGGCAAATGAAAGGTCAGGATGAGTGGATCATTTCCCCTCTCTTAATCTCTCGAAACCCTAACCGTAGGAGATGCAATCGGCAGCATTTTGACACGTCAACAATTGCGGTGGCGTTCACATCAACCCAACTTGCATGGATGAATACTCCGCGTGTAGCAACCCTAATAAATGAATAATTGAAATGAATTAAAACATATATATTACAGAAGTAATATATAAAAGGAATAGGGTTAATTGGACGAAATAAAATAAATTAAAAATAACGCCTCTTATTAAGGCGTTAATTTATAAAGAAACGCCTCTATCCATGGCGTGAATAAAGAAAGGACGCCCACACCTGCGGTCGTCAGTTCTCACGCGACCAAATGGGTAAGTAAAATAAACGCCCCTATCTTGGGCGTGTTTTAAAAGACGAAACGCCCTTTGTCAAGGCGCTTTTTAAGAAACGCCCTTATGCAAGGCGTCAATTAAAGAATACAGGCCCTTACCAAAGTCGTTAATTCCATTCGGAACCGTTCGAACCCATAACTTATCCAGGGTAAGCGATAACTATGAGAAAGAGTTCGAATGTGGTAATAACTCAATCTTGGAAATATTACTTCCAATCAAACACTAACTATTGTTAGGATTCCCAAAATCCTATAAAATCTCTCGTTTGACAAACCCTAAACCTATTTGATCCAAGCCTCTGCGACGGTAAGTGAAGAACAGAACTGTTCTTCTTTCCTTTCTTCTGTTTCGAGTATATGAAGAACTAACGTTCTTCATCTCCTTCTCTTCTTACAGGTTGAAGAAGCCTGGACTTCGTGGAGAACAAGGGTAAGTTCTTCTATCTTTCATCTTCAGCCAAGCATTATAAAGAAATTTCTAACATCTCTTCATATTCCCCTGTAGGAAAGCTCTAGTGATCTACCGAAGAACAAAGGTTCTTTGACAGAACAACTCCATCCTCCGTCAAGCCCTGCCTGCTGCTATTTGCTGCTGTTAGAAGCTTCAGAGTCTAGTATTCTCAACCAGATCTTCAGGTTTCTCCATCAGATAATCCTCATAAGGTAGGATTTTCTCAAGTCACTGTAGCCCAAACTAAATTGATACAGTACAATAATTATCATGCATATACATGGTTTGGTTTACTATAGTTTCTGAACGACTTTCTGTTAATTTCTGGAAAGAAACGTCCTTAGCAAGGGCGTGACTATGAAATACACGCCCCAGACTAGGGCGCTACTTTACAAGTCACGACCCTGCCAAGGTCGTCAATTTTGGATTTGACGCCCTGCACACAGGCGTTAATTTCATTTAATCATTAATCACCCATGTTAAGAATTGAGTATCTATGAAATAATGATCCTACAATAATGCATGATCACATGTCTTCAAACTTGCTAATTTTATTGTCATGACCATACATTCGTTCTCCATGAATTCTATTATCCTGAAATTATTACTGCCCATGAAAATTCATGGTATCTCTTGAATTCACGACCTACACTAGGTCGTTTTCCATATGTAAACGCCCCATCATAGGGCGTGAATTAAAAATAAACGCCCCTTACTAGGGCGCGTATCTGTTAAAATCCTGGAATATATATTCTGTGAAAATAAGAATTTAATGATTAACGCCCCTGACAAGGGCGCGTTTTTGATAATTTCTGAAAATAAATATGTTCTGAAAAATATTGTAAATAAAAAGACGCCTGCTACTGTAGTCGTCAACTCTTGAAGAAACGCCCCTGCCGAAGGCGCGTTTTAAATAAATTATTGAATTATTGAAAATTCTGCAAAACGGACCATGTGTAAACGCCCTTCTGTTAGGCGTTAATTACTTGAGAAACGACTTGACCTAAGTCGTTATTTTACTATAAACTGATTTTTCCTCTGATTTGCTAACCGATGGTTTATATATTATACATATATATATATATCGGCACTATTCTCCACTCCGTGAGTATAGTCCCACTTTTCACGGTGTTTTATCGATCACACTCAATTCTCATTGACATACAAGCTCTCCTTTGGACATTCCGTTCCTTTGGACTAGCGAGTTAGTCATAGAGACCTCCGTAAGACTCCTCGTAGCCTTGGATTCCCTCAAGGCCGACTGAGCTGGTTGTACCCTAAAAAAAACCCATTACACGATCCTTGCCATGTCAATCTAAAGAAACATGGTATACCGGCCCTTATGATTATACAAAGAGTATATCATAAGAAATTCTTGATGGGATGATGATATCATGCCATATCGCGTCATTCTTGTAAACCCCAATTCTATGATAAGAATGAGGGTATCTTGCTTGATCGAATGTTCATGTGGACCTCAATTCTATATAAAGAATGTCCATATTGATTTGTCATGGTACCTAGGTTAAGGGAACCATATTCCACCTAGTTTTATCGACATCGTGATTATACCGTTATTATCGCCAATTTATGTCCTTTGTCATATTTTTGGACTCTATTCTGTCAAAGTTGTCATACATGTCTACAAGCTTGAATATTGAAATTCTATATTGGCTATATAAACAAGAGTGGATGTCAAAAATACATGATAAATGCCTGCGCATATAGGGCCCGATCTGGTCCTGGGAGGAGCACCCGAAAGTACTTGTGCCCATGGGAGTTAAAATGATAAGGTATCTGGCATTATATCGAGTACTTGACTTGCTTGATTGGACATTCCACACACATCTTGTACTTGAATCGTACTTGACTTTACATGAAATGCGTGGCCCGAAAAAGGGTAATTTACTTGCTTGATACATGATAGCCAAAGTTCTTGACATGACTTGTTAAACGTGCTTGCTTGAATACCTTGAATATACTTGTCATCTTGTTGGAAGTTCATGATTAAGTTCATCTTATTTCTTTGATATTACATTCTCTCTATCTTGTCGTTTCATGCGAGCATGCATAGCTTTATTGCATTCATGAAAATGTAATTACTTAAACCCCTTGCTAGTACTTGAGATATAATTTCCTACTGAGCGTTCGCTCATTCCGTTTGTCCCTTTTTACTTTTCAGGTAAGTCCGACGACGATGGAAGTCAATCTGATGGGAATGATCAAGAGTGAAAGAGATAGAGATTCTCCAAGTGTCATCTAGTCTTTTCTATAGTTTCTTGAGTCAAATATGTATTCTTTTCCTTTTTATTAAACAGAGTATTGGATTTGTAATAGTCTATCCATTATGAAATAAAGGATTGGGTTATCTTGCTATTTTGCGCATCTCTGTCTTTGTGTCGAATACACGACCACTCTGATTGACATGATTGATATAGACACGTCGCGCATCTCCGGGTATCTTCCACGCTCGGGGCGTGACACCGCGCATATAACCTTCCAGAAGGCGTGTGACCTATTAAAATGAAGCTCTCTAACCCTAGAATCATTTAGAACTAGTGGTGGCTACATAGGAGTTGGATCGAGGGAGATCTCCAGCGATTAGTGGCTGCGTGTACCGGCGCCTTGGGTTTTTCTTCTCCTTCCTTCTTCATCCAATTCAGGTAGGTGATAGCAAGCCAAACCCTACAAATAATATATGGTTGGAAGCACCATCGTGTCAGCTTTTCATTGGTGTAGAAAGCCCTAAATTTTATCAAGTGCTCTACGAGAATTTCTGGTTTTAGTGGAAGCATGTCAGAACTAGGGTTAAAACTGTTCCCTTTCGATTAAGTAGTAATTTTAGGCTGTAAACATAAAATTAATCCATGCATCTTGTAGAGCTTTCCGTGCTAATTCTTTTGATAGTAAAAGCCCCAATTTCAATGCTTTATCTCATGCGAATTACATGTTTTAGTCTAACCCTAGAAACCTCGCCGGAGTTGAGCAAGGTGAAAGGGGCAGCGACCTGTCTGGACTTGTACGGCCACACGATAGACCGCACATCCAAGATAGGCGGCCTATTGATGACCGTTTATATGTTTCTATCTCTGATCGTTTCCCTGGAACGTACGGCCGAAGCCTAACCGCATGACTATCCTGCGGCCAGTTCTAGACTGCATATCCCTCCCAGCGGCACCACACCGACCGTCCATCTCCTACAGGCCTTCGGACCTGAGGGGGCATGCGTGGCCTGTCTATGACCATCTATGGAGATGTAAGGTCCAGAACCGACCGCACATCTATAACAGAACAGATTAAATGATCATTTCAGCATGTTATGTTAGTAGATTAGTGGTTAATGGCATGTTAGCAACACACCGAATAAACTGTAATTCATGACCGTAAATAATTCTTGCGGATTTATTAGAGCTTGATCTTGATTCATTTTTCCAATAAATGTCAATCTAAATTGTGAATCCTTTATAATTGAAATGGCTATTAGGTTTACACTTTTTATAACCTCAGACCTGAACTGTTATTCTGGAACCATTTTTTTTATCCCATAGAATTGAATCTGGACCCAATCGAACCGCTGTGATTTGAGGTAGTCCGAATTGGACTAGCAGGGACATCCGGGCCGTTAGTGGACCGCATATCTCCCTGAACGGCCCAGTATCAACCGTTCATCCCTGGCTAATGCCAATTAGTTTTGGTCGATTATCTTTGATCCATCTTCGGCCAATTCCTGATTTGATCAGCCTAGTAGACCCTAGGCTGACCAGCAGATAGTGGGCTGGACTCTGGTTCAGTTCCACCCTGCCTATGGCAGCCCGGGAGCCCACTTGGGTGAAGTTCTAGATTGTTGTTAGGCCATGTGTTGTGCGGATAGTAATGGACCGTACATCTTGCAGGCGGGCCTTAATGGACCATTCAATTAATTAGCGGCTCTGTCAGGGCCGCATCTCCTATCTTCGATTTTGTAAACTTCTGCCCTTGAGCGACCCAATACTTACCGTTCATATAGTAGAGCGGCCCTTTATCAGTCGTCCAACCTTGACCTCCCGAGGGCTAAACCTCAGCCCAGTTCCTGTTAGTGCGGCCCATAGTCGATCGTACAAGTCTTGCGTGGTCCAGTAGTGACCGCATATCATCTAGAGACTAGTTTTCTCCGTGTTTTATGGTTTTGAATCAAAGAACATGATGGTTCTTGATAACTTGAACTCCTGGACAGAAATTCTGGACAGTATCTCTTCAACTTAGCCTTGGGATGTTCCGAGGTAAGTTTGTACTTGATTGTAATTGGCCATTTTAACTTGATTAAAGTCTAGACGGAACTTGGGATCTTGGATCCAATAAATCAATGCCAACGCATCATAAGGGACCGGTCTGGTCATGGGGAGAGCACCCGAAAAGTACTTGTGCCCATGGGAGTTTGTAATGACATGGTGAGGCATTGCACCGAGTGCATGACTAGCGTGATGTCTATGACAATGATCTCTTAATTGAATCGTGTTTGACTTGGTTATATATTCTTACTTGTTGGCCAATTTCCTACAATTTCCTGTTATTTATATTGTTCATAATCTTGCTATTCTTGTAGTTACATCATTCTGCCATATTGTTATTTCATTTCGTTCTTAGCACTTTCTTTTTACGTTGTTTCATCCGTTCGTCATTTCTTTTCTTCCGTTTCATATAACATGTAATTAATTGGTTAATTACTTACACTTGCCTGTTGTTACCTACTGAGCGTTCGCTCATATAGTTGTTTCCCCCTTTTCAGGCAGCTCAGGTGGAGATTCACAGTTGGATGACAATGGACAAGAGTGATGACTTGGAGTGTACCAGTTAGTAGATGTTGAGATTGTTATAGTTGTTTTACATCTAGCTATGCCTTAGAGCTTGTGTTAGTCTTTGTAACGGAGTCGAGTTTAGGTTATGCTTGATTATGTTTAAGTCAGTTTGATGGCTATTGTAATAGATTTGGAGTTATTTCTGTTAATGGCGTTATGTTAATTCTTAGCTTAGTTTGTTATCTTTACTAGCATTTTCTACTGCCAGTCCCGATATTCCGCGTCGGGGCGTGACACCTCTTCACCCTTTCAGGGTCACCACCCTTTTTCTTGCTATTTTCGAGGCTTTAGCCAACCTTGATCTCAGTTAATCCATGTTTATTCTGTATCTGGTTCCTTATTATCAGGGCCTTAGTGCCTTAACTAGGGAGTTCTAGCCCTCGTCTCTCTTCCTTTTTATCTCTTCTTCGTCTAGTATGATGTCTGCCACTCCTCTGTGTCGAGGAATCCAATCATTTGCTCTCCATTCATCCTTTATCCTGGCAAGCAAGGAATACAAAGCTACTCGCGCTCCTCAAAGCTCGATGATCGAGATCGCTTCAGGATGCCGGTTTCCACGCCATGGATTTGCAAAGGTATCTTTATTTTGTGCAAGAAATGTGCTTTCATTTCCATTATTTCTATTGTTTCTGCACATGATTCCTTAACATGATTGAGTGGCTTTAAGAGTCTTTGTTTAATTAGATCTTAACTTTGTGTCAAATAAAAAAGTTAGCTTTTGCAGCATCCTTAGGCTGTCATAGCTCCGCACTGGGAGTCTTGTTTTTTTCCTCGATTGTTGAGGGTGACCTTTTGTATGGGTTTTTCACACACTTCATGGCAAGCCATAGCCGATTCCTCTTAGGCACACCATTGCTGCTTTGGCCATACTTTGGGTATGCACAAAGGTCTATTCTTTTCTCTGCTCGTCCAAGTGTAGGGGAAAGAGATGGATGGATGAGATGACCAACCTAGGCGCTCGCTAATACGAGAGAGGTCTCAAATAGGGGTAGTCTTGACCCTCAAAAGTGAACTTTCATGTAATATCTAGCCTATAAGGGCTACCAAAATGAGAAAATAATTCAATGCAAAATTATGATCGGAAGGCATGGCAAGAGTGGCAGTATAGTTCCCGCGGGACGTCATGAGCCCGGTCGCATGCATGCCTGATAAATATGGGTCTAAAAATTAAAGACACAAAGCCCCGACGCAACAGACTGTATCATTGAGGGGTAGTGCCCTGGAAGGAAGTCGAGTCCTAATATCTCCCATCCTGCATAAAGCTTGTCTCCAACTTTTCTTCTATTTCTCCCTCTTAGGCTAGGTTGTATCCTGGGTATGGCCTTAGTAGGGGCACTGTTCTTTAGAGGCGGTTGGTTGTGGCGAGCCACCCTCATATGCATGCCCTGTTTAAGGAAAGCCTTTAATGAGAGGGGTAGGAACGACGGTCCCTAACTAGTAGTTCGAGCCCGTCTTTGGGTACTACGGATTGCTATTTTAAATATTTAAAAAAATGAAATATTACTAAAAATCCAAAAAATGAGATATTATCAAAAGTCCAAATAAATTAAATATGTTCCAAAATTCAAAAAAATCAAATATTGTCTAAATCCAAACAAAAATTCAAATATTGTCAAAATCCTAAAAATATCAAATATTGCCAAAATCTAAAAAAATCAAATATTGTTCAAAATCTTAAAAAATATTAAAAAATTATCAAAAATTCAAAAATGTTTGTATTCTGTTCCTTTTTATCTTTTATTTTAAGGACATGTATGATTTGTTTACTAAGTGTGCAGGTCGCAGGTGTTCAAGCTTTCTGGCTCTATCATTTGCTCTGCCTCCTGTTCATACTTTTTTGATATGTCCTCTCTTTCTTCAAACTTGTCCCTCGATCTGTTCCGAAGCTCGTGTCCTTCTCATACTATGCGTCGCTCAGCTTTTGATCATATCTTCATGAGAGAGGGCTCTTTACCTCGCTGTTGCGAACCTGGCGGTTCTACGTCGTCAGATCTTGGGATTGATTGAAGAACATATTTTGTCATTTCCCGTGTTGTCCCCCTGTGCTCGTCGTCCAGGTGTCTTATCCCCTAGGGTCATCTCATGCATGTTCTAGTTCCACGTGTTGTCTCGTTCCACCATATGTTGCATGTGTCCTTGTCCCACTTGTGATTATTTCATATGTGTTATGTCGTCTCCCCTGTGGTTGTCTTAGATGTCCTCGTCCAACGTATTTCTGTCCCATTGCATGTGGTTTCATTCTGCATGGTGTGATGTCCCGCCATATGTTGCCATTGTTGACACCCGTTTTATGACCAATAAGTCGGGTCATCTCTTTATTCATTATATATGATGCTCCGAGTTGTTCACTCTTCATCGAGTCTCTTTGTTTAGTTGAAGATCATTTCTTGGGTCTTGACTCCTTGATCGGATGTGGCTCTTTGTGGCATTTCATTTTGACAAAAGCTTAGCAAAACCTTCATTCCTTCTTTTGAACTCCATTGATAATAACGGTCTGTCCCAGGCGTGTTTCTTCCTTCTAACGAATGGGTCCTGGGCCGTTGCTCCTTGAAGAGTCCTAGAGCTTAAGGTCTTGTTCCAAAGCTTATCCTTTGGCCTATATGTTGAATATAACGGTCTGTCGTGCAGCCATTGTTTCATTCTGACGCCCTATGCCTTGGCCATTGCTTTCTTTATAGAGTCCTATTGTTTTGATCTTCTTCCTGTTGATCTTATCTCTTTGGGGATAAAGTTGAAAGTAACGGATGTTCCTTGATGCGTTATTTCACTGTGGTGGTCTGTCGTGCAGCCGTTACTTCCTTCAGAGAGTCCTGGCAGTTCAGGCCTTTTCTCTGCTACTCCGTGGTCGAGATAAGAACTTGGATTGATGATATCTCTTCCAAATCTAATCCTCAGGACCTTATGTTTGATTCTATGGACTCTTGGTGATATTATCTTCAAGGATTTGCTCAGAGTTATCCCTTTATCTTGCTGGATTTTCCTCTGCTCGACCTGAGGGTTTGAGGGTCTATAAATAGAACCCTTGACTTCATGGTCCTAAGGAGGAAATTCTAGTTTTTGCGACGAAGTGCTGCCGCATTTTAGAGCCACGATTGATCAAGGAGAAGTGCTTCTCACATTTGTTTGCTGCCTGGTGAAGGGAGTATATGTTCCTCCTGGTTCCAAAGTTCATATTTGCATATTGAATTCCTTTTCCATCTCCCTTTCATCATAAGCATTATTTCTCTCCTTTCTCCACGTTTTTCACTGGTTTTCATCATCTAAACTTCCTCCCAATCTTTTAAAACGCCTAGAGGGGTTAAAAAACCAAAACCTCTCGGTATTTCCCTTTCCTTTTGATGATATTGTGTTTATTGATGAATTGATGCTATATTGTCTAAGGGCTAATTTGGTTTGTTTTCTGTTGCTTTCCATGTCTTTGGCAGGTTTACAGGTCCACCAGCACGAGGCCCAAGTCTTCTAGCCGGCCGGAAGAGTTGGAGTTAAAAGGATTCACGCTTTGCTATTGCAGGTTATTTAACGGTCTCGTGCAGGCACGTCAGATTCTTCCAGCGGTCTATCGAGCGACCGTCACTTCCAAGTGACGCACAGTGTTCTGGCCGTTACTTTCAGCTGACCTGCAGGCCTTCTTTGGGTTTCTCTCCCGTGGGCGGGTGTTTCATCCACCTATTTCCGAGGTATTTTCAGGTCTTTGACTTGTTTTTACTTTGGTGGCGATCACGTCTTTCTTAGTATTGGGCATTAGCTTTCTCTCTTGCATCTCATATCTTCTATTTTCTTGCTTGTTCCACCCTCGCGGTGTGTTTTTATTTATTCCTTGCTCCACGCCCCGGCGTGTTCTTTTCTTTATTTCCTTAGCTTAGGTTGATTGAGATAGCATGCCCATGCTAGAGCTAGCTTTGATTGCCTAGGTTCATGGTCACATGTTCATAGGTTAAGAGAAGGTCTTTGATTACTTGCTTGTCATCTAATCACGTTCACACAAAAACCCAAGAAGAGAAGATAGGCAAAACAAATCAACAGATAGGCAAAACAAATCAACAGATAATTTTTTGGCGATCACGGTGGGACAACTTGTGCCAATCGTGCTTTTGATTCATGTTAAACCTGCCATCATCTCTTGTGTTGTTCCCCTCCCGTTTTCCTCTTATTTCCTGTTGATCCTGGTTTTCTGAGTGCTCTAACGGCCTTGTGTCCCTGCGTTAGAGTCCTCTGACGCAGGGTCATTAGACCGCCACATCTGTTCTGCTGCGAGAGTTTTCACGGTCTTTTCCTATTACTTCTGGTTGATTTTGGCTCTCTGGCTCATTTGACGGTCCTACCTCCCTGCGGTATATTATTTCTGGCGGTCTGGTTTTCGACCGTTATTTTCTTCTGACGCAGGGTTCCTCGACCGTTATACTCCAGACAGGTACGCATCCGAGGTGCATTTATTTCCGCAGTTTCTGCTGTGACTCTTTGCTTGGGTGATACTTGACTTCCTCCTTGCTTTGTTTCATATCTCCATATCATTGTGTGCATCATTGATTGCTAGATTTTAGGCTAGGCTTTGCATGCACTCCGGTGCACATAGGACCATTCGACTTTTCATATCCTAGATTGCATTTTCCTACCTTGGTGTGCGGACCTCTCGTCTCCATATTCCTTGGGGCCGACTAGGAAATCACACCAGGGGCCTCCATAAGTCCCCGCGAGCCGTGGATTCCCACACGGACGCTGGGCTGGTTGTACCTTTCCCACCCCGTGTCTAGGGTTGCATAAGTGAAGGAGTGATTACACTTAGAGTCAAACCAAGTCCCATACCCATCTCCTGTTCGGAACCCATTGTTGAGAGCACATTTCAATCAATTCACTAAAGTTCCGAAGGAGAAATCACAAGAATCTTGCTGCATCATCTTAAACAACTTGGTTGACTTGGGGTGTCTTCATCTTTTATCACTTACATCTTTTGTTAAAACATCCGAGTTTGGTCACTCATTGTGTGATTGTTTATGTTGATTGTTTGCATCGTCAAGGTTGTCTGTTGCATGTGGAGTTGTTTTCGTCCGTCCGAACCATCTCCTCAAGTCAATTCCTTCTTCACGTTCTATTCCAATCCTCTCTTCGAGTCCGCCATGGCATCATTCAATCCTCCCCGTTCCCAAGAGGACTCTCTTCCTCAAGGGCTCCTTGAAAACCCTCCTAGGGTTATCACCTTTTCTTCCGGGGAGGGGACTACACCTCTTCCATCCTCCACTTCTATAGAAGGTGGTCAAGCTACCCCTTCTCTCTCCACTCCTTCCGCGGGCTCCATTCTTCAGATGATGGCCCAATTGGATCCGACCCAACTTCAAGTTCTTTATTAGGCCATGCAAGGGTCCAACGCATCTCCTTCTAAATCCAACCCTCCTATCGATCCATCTAGAATTAGTGGGCCCTTTGTCCAGCCCACTCCGATTGATCTCACCCCGGTCCAACCCCGGACCATCACTTTCACAGGCATGGAGACGGGCCAATCTTCTAACTCAGCCTATCAATCTTTTGATAAAGGGAAGTCACCAGTCCCTTCCTTTGCTCAGGTGGATCATCATACATCGGGCCCGATAGCTCCGCAAGTTCTCATGGGCCCTTCAGATTTCTTGCGCCCTCAGCAAGGGGTGGCTCAAGCCCATTCTAATCTGGGCCAATCTCAGGCCCAATATCCTTCTTATGGCCCCCCCATCTCTACTGTTTATCCCTCCACTCCTGCCTATGGGCTTCCACCTTCTGCCACAATCGTTCCATTTGCTCCTCAAATTCAATCAGCGTCCTTCACTACCCACGCTCCCTCCCGAGAGCAGGACTTGCTTGATAAATGGGCCACCATGCAGCAACAACTCGATTTCCTCCAGAAGCGGGTTGGCCCACAATCTTTGGCAGATGTTCCTGTCTCGAGCTTCCAGAACATTCGGTTCCCTCCGCAATCAGAGCTCTCCAGCTATCGTAAGTACCACGGGAACGGCAATCCCTTCATTCATGTGAGGGATTTTCTATATGAGTCGGCGCAGTTCCAATATGATGATCGCCTTATGGCGTACTTATTCCGCCGATCTTTGGATGGTGTTGCTCTGGAGTGGTTCTACTCGTTGCCGCTAGAAGAAGCTGAAAGTTTCAAGGTAGTAAAGAACAAATTCATCCAGCGGTTCCAAGACAGGGTCGGCCCAGAATACTCGTTCACAGATCTGGTGGCCGAGAAGATGAAGCCAGATGATGAGTTCGCCACTTATGCAGACAGGTGGAGACACATGGCTGCTAGAGTGCCTGGCCACATTCCGGAGGAAGAGAAGGTCAAGCTATTGATTTCAAATGCTACTCCGACCTTTCGGAACATCCTGGCAATGAATGACATAGCCAACATGCACCAGCTCTACAGCCGAGCGCGCTTCATACAAACCCAGTTTAAGGATTCCCCCATACATTCCCTATTTGAAAACCAAAAGCCCAAATATCATAAGAAACCACAAGGGCCGATTACCGAGGGAGTCCATACAAACGAACAAGTACAAACCGTTGCCTTTCCATTTCAAACCGCACCTTTCCGCTTCCCCCAAAACCCCCGCAATTCACAGAATCCCGCTCCACAAAACTTTCAAGCCACTCCGCAAAACCCTCCGCCTACCTTCACCACTCCACAAAATGCCTTCGTCGCTCCACAACAACCACCACCACCTCCGCAATACCATAACGCCCCCCACCCAACGGGTACAACAACAACCCAAACAGCAAGCGCCCGGCTCCCAGGAGAGCTCAATACCCCCCATTGCCAGAGACACTTACAGATATCTTCTCCGCCCTTATTTCAGTGAATGCAATCCAACTTCCTCCAGAACGGCCCAATTGGAACCCGGCCGTTGATCAGACAAAATATTGCATGTTCCATAGGCAGCCAGGCCACACCATTGAAGGATGTTTCTAGTTCCGAGATCTAGTCTATGATCTTCATGAGGGACAGAGAATCGATTGGGCCGCGATGCATCGGGCCATTATTGAGATTAAAGAGAAGAGAGGGCAGTGTAGACACGCCATTTTCACGTTTTCATAGGTACATCTTGTATTACACCGTGATGCCCCAAAGTGGCTCACACATTTCATTCATGTGGGTGATTAGTTATTTCGGCCTTTTTTACATGAAAATAATAATAATAAATAAAAAAATCAAAAAAGGTTATTACAAATACAAAAAAAAAATTTCAAAAAAAAGGTTACTAAAAATTCAAAAAAAAAATCGAGAAAAGGTTAAAAATAATAAGCAAGAAAATGTTTGAAAAAAATAATAAAACAAATCTCTATACACAAAATAAATCCTTTTGTTTTTGTATAAAATATAAAATTGAGAGTTTGGATATACATATATATATATAAGTAATTAACACAAAACAAAACCACAAAAAATATATAATTGTTATCCACCTGTAATCTCCACGTTAATATATAATTATTATGTTAATCTTTATTAGAATGAACCTTGATGTATTATATATGTTAATCGTTATTATCATTAATCTTGGTCTATTAATCTCTCTCACGTCTTTTTCTTCTTATCTCCCACTCTCCCCTGCTCCTCCCATTGCCATGTTATTTCATTTTCTTCAGCCCCACCGTAAGGACATGTTAACCACCGTCTCTCTACTATTCTTTCTCTGATACCTTCTCTTAATCACACACCTTTCTCTATCTTCTTTTTCCACTCCCTTGTCTTTTGTACTCATCAACCCGACAGAGGGAATTTCGTTCTTCTCACGTCCTTCTCATCTTTGGCAGCACATTCATCTCTTCCTCTCCCTCATCTTATCCAAGGGGCCCTCTCTCCCATCTCCCTCTTTCTCCTTTCTCTCTAACACCCCATGCGACACCCTCCTCCTCTGTCCTTCCTCTTTCTAGCCACCAAACCATCGCCTTCCCCTCTTTCCTTCCAGCAACGATACACCAAAAACCATAGCGCCCATGCCACCTCCGTCGTGAAACCAACCTCCTCTCTCCCTCTCTATGCCGGCCTCCCTGTCGTGATGCCAGGCGAGCCACCTCGCCGCTGCCGTCACTGTCGTCATCAACACCGCCTCCACTGCGAGCTCACCCACGCCGCCAGTGCCGCTGCAACCGCCTCTCAAGCCACCCTCCACGCCGTACGAGCCACCTGCTCACGCCCACGACAACTGGACGCCCAACCTCTCGCGACCACCTGCCACCACCATCGTCCGCCGTGAAGCACCGCTGCGACCTCACGTCCGGCGTTGCAAGCCCGTCGTCAAGCTCACCCTCCACCGTCCGTGTTCGCCGTCAACCCCCCCTTGCATGCACCGTCCAACTCTCCACGTCGCCGTTGCTGCGTTTCCGTCCACCGTCGGAGCATCTCCTCCGACCGTTGCTGCCGTCATCAGCCACCTCCATCCCACACGCGAGCCGCCCGTTCCACCTCCACGTCCTCACCGTGACCATCTCCTGCCACCGCCGCGGACGCCGTCGACCTCACCTCGTCGTCACCGCCGCAAGCCACCAGCCCCAGCTGCCGCTGCACCATCCTCTCTCCTCCCCCCTCTCTTTTCCTCTCTCTCTCCCTCGTTCTCTCTTTCTTCCCCCTCTCCCGATCGCGATCTCTCTCTCTCTCTCTCCCGTCTTTCTTTCTCTCTCCTCTCCACCGCGGGTCTCCCTCTCACGCTCTCTCTCTCTCTTCCTCCCTCTCACGCTCTCTCTCTCTCTCTCACACTCTCTCTCTCCCTCTCTCTTCTCTCCGATTTCTACTCTCTCTCCCCCTCTCTCTTTCTTTTTTTCTTTTTAATCCTCTCTCCCTCTCATCTATCTCGATCTCTCTCATCCCTCTCTTTTTTTATTTTTACTCTCTCACCCCCCCTCTCTATCAATCATTCTCCCATACTCTTTCTCCCCTCTCTCGATCTCTCTCTCATCTGCTTTTTTTATTTTATATTATTCTTCTCTCTTCCCTACCCGATCTCTTCTCTCTCTCACTCTGCCTTCTCTCCATTTTTTTTATTTAACTCACACCTTCTTTCTATGATCTTCCTCTCTATTTTATTTATTTTATTATTATCCCCCTTTTCCTCTCTCTCTTTATCACTCAATCTTTCTCACTTTCTCTCTTCATCTGTCTATCTATGTCGTCCCTTTCCCCCTTTCTGTGTTCACATGACACTCACATGCACCCACATGAGCATGTTCATTATATGTGCTTTATAAGTGCTTAAGATAAATCTGTGCTTTTCATTCTGCAGAAGGCTCAAGAGCTCCTTGGAAGCACCCTTTCCCATTGCATCCCCAAGAAAGCCCACGTTGGCATCCTGCTATGTTTATCTAACTTTTGTAAACCCATCATGTTGGCATGTGTATATTCATTACGGAAGGTTGAGACTTCTAGCTGAGAGGTCCAATAATAAGAGTGGAGTCCATTGTTGTGGAGGGTGATATCATTCATTATCCATAATACTTGTACCTATATACATATATATATATATTGCATGTGTATTTATGTATAAATAAATATATATATATCATATGCATATATATGTTTAAATATGTATATTGTTGTGTTCATCTAGATTAGTCTTATTTTGCCCTTTTGAATGTGCAGGAATAAACGTGGCCTTCGGCCCAATCAATCCTCCCGCGTGTCTATGAACACGGGAGAAGCCGTCTCGTCCCACCGTTTGCCCATTCTGCGCTTGTGCCGCCATCAGCGGCTCTGTTTTTTTATTCTTATTATTTTGTTGTGCTTTTAGTTTGTTATCCATGTTATCAGTGTTTTATTCCATGAATTGTTATCATATCATATCATCGTTCTGACTTAATTTTATTTCGCGTTTGTTTGTTTTGCAGGGTAACCACTCAAAGCCCCTTCTTCGACCAGTCGAACGAAGAGGAAGAAGGAACCCACGCAATCCCGCGTCAAAGGCAAAAGCGATCAACCAGTTCGGGACCCACGGTCCCTGGCGATCACACCACCAAACGCGTGCTTGTAGTAAATTTTAATTTCTGTCTATAATACCCGCGGATAGCTAAATCCCAGGTCTGTTTGTACTATAATCGGCCGTGGTGAGTCATTTCACCGTGGTCATTTACTTTCTGCACTTCCTTTCTGCATTTTGTTATATTATTGTTAAAACCCCGCACGGATCAATATCCTGCGGCGGTCTGTTTACTGTTTATATTCATGTTATTATTATTGTGTGAGGAGTGATATGCCGTTCAAATTCTGAGTCTACGTGTGTCTTTGTGTCCGCCAACTTCTACTACGTAGAGTCCAGGTTCGCACTCGGTATATAGAAAGCTGTCCTCGGAATGGTAGGTCACGCCTACCGGGAAGGGGTTCAGTTTGCGTGAGAGGGTCTTCGGATCCCGTTCTCCGCCCTGTACCGAGGGTCCGGTAAGTCTAGGCTCCACGTCCCCGTACAGAGTGACCTTTCAGGTCATACTCTCTACCGTCTTTTCTACATCACCCTTTTACGCACGCATTTTCATTTTCATTTCATCACTTTTTAACTTTCACTCAGAGAGGGAGAAACCCCATCTCTCTCTCTCAGTCCACCACATGACGCGTTCACATCTCTGGCGATCACGGTGGGACCTGCTTTTTACTTTTTTGGTTACCCACAAACTTTCGGCACCCATGTGTGCCCTTCCTTTTGACACCCACGCGTGTCCCTCCTTTCGGCACCCACGTGTGCCCTTCCCTATTGCGCCCACGCGCGCTCACTCCCCTCGTGCACCACGTGCACTCCCCCCGGTCCTTCGTGGTTACTTGAGAGGTCAACATTGTCTCGTGCACCACGTGCACTCCCCACTATTCGGCACCCACGTGTGCCCCTCCATTTAGCACCCACGTGTGCCCCTCCATTTAGCACCCACGTGTGCTCCCCATTATTCGGCACCCACGTGTGCCCCTCCATTTAGTACCCACGTGTGCTCTCCTCTATTCGGCACCCACGTGTGCCCCTCCGTTTAGCACCCACGTGTGCTCTCCTCTACTCGGCACCCACGTGTGCCCTTCCTTATTGCGCCCGCGTGCGCCACGTCATCCCCCTCGTGCACCACGTGCACTCTCATAGTCTTTTCTATTTTTCCAAGTGGTCTACGTGTCTCGGAAAGAAGAACGGCTATATCTACTCCATCTGTTCATTGTTGTTATATCTGTTATATCACTGTCATTCTGCTATATTTGTGTGTTCTTGTGTGTTACATATCTTTCATTCAGTATTGCATTTCATGCATCTACCCCTTTATTTTACTTTTCTAAGGATTAACCTTTCTCGGTGAAGGAAGGACTCTCCGTCGGGAATTCCTCTCGACGGACTAGGATCTCCTCCATCGGGACCTCCGTAAGTCCCCGACATCGAAGGATTCCCTCTTCGTTCACTGGGCAGGTTGTACCACTGAAGTACCCCGAAGTTAGTTACCTATCCGTGGTGAGACGAGTGTCCCTAGTTGACACGGCGGTAAAACCAAGGTGTAATTAGGATTTTTGCAAATTTTGTGTGAATATTTATATTTTTTAAAAAGATAAAAAAAGAGAGGTAAAACAAAAACAAAAAAAGTGGCGTAAGATCATCCACTTGTTTGGTAATCTTTGATATTTGTCTGCTGGTGTATGCTTTTACGTTCTGGAAAAATTACAAAAATGGCTCACAACTCTTCGAAGAGAATCAACCGGGTCGTGGTCAATCAGTTGAACCACGCGTCCATGTAATGGACTCAGGCCATTCTCGTGAGACCTCACAAGAGGTCCCCGCTGTTTCACGAGAAGTGGCCCCGCCTCAGGACATCTTTTCCCTGTTGGGTGTCCTTGCCAGTACACAGCTCAGTCCTGAGCAACTTCTGGCCTTTCAGGCCATTTTAAAGGGGAAATCTGTTTCTCCCCCTCCTCAGGAGTCAACTCCGGCTCCCACATCCCACCAACAGCCATTTCGGGCTACCACATTTCCATCATATGTACATGACGCTCCTTCTTCTTCGCTTCAAGGACAGGCGAGTCAACAGCCCGTTTCTTACCAATTCCCCCTTCTACAATCTCAAACCCCTACCATCCTTCATACGGTACCCCAAACGAGTCCGTCCACTGGTGGGCCACCATACCCTTCTGGTTCAGGGTTCCCTTCTCAGGTCCCTATAAGGCCTTCTCAGCCTCAATGGCAGGCCCCGCTTTCACCTGCCGAGGAGGTCACTCAGTCCCTCCTCAACAAATACAATGAAATGAACAAGGAGTTCCGAAATTTCAAGAAAGAGGCACATGGGAAGTCTGTCCCTGACATTTCCCTGCCAAATCTCCCCATATTTCATCTTCCTCCCTCCGAAATTCCTACATACCGTAGGTATAATGGCACGGAAAATCCTTATATTCACATCAAGGATTTTATGTATGAATCTTCCTCATGGCAGAACGATCCAAAATCCCTGGCTTACCTTTTTCGGAAATCATTGGATGGTCCCGCCCTAGAATGGTTCTATTCACTAGAGCCGAGTGAGGCTGGAGATTTTGAAATTGTCAAAGCCAAATTCATACAGAAGTACCGGGATAGGGTCGGTCCCTCCCTTTCTATCACTGACCTAGTTGCTGAGAAAATGAGGTCAGATGAGGATTTTGTCCAGTATGCTGATAGGTGGAGGTCTCTGGCCGATAAAGTAAAGGATACCCTTTCAGAACCCGAGCAAGTCAAAATGATTGTGTCTAATGCAACCCCGCAGTTTAGACACATTTTAGCCATGAATAAGCTTACCACGATGGAGGAACTTTATGAGAGGGCTCGGTATATCCAGACCCAATTAAAAGATTCTCCCATCATGCACATGTTTGAACCTCCAAAGCCAAGGGTGTTTAAGAAGACGGGCACTGGTGTCAAGGAGGAACAACTGAGGGAGTCGTCATAAACGAGCAAGTGAGTGTGCTTGGCGGCCCCAACCAACCAGTAACCCAAGGCCTCCTCAGGTTTCACGACCTCCCTTTCAGCAAGGTCCACCTCTTATCGTCCTCCACCCAAAATAACCCCTTCAAAACAACATGCCTCAACCCTTCATCCCCAGCAACAACAACAACAACCACAACCTCAGTATCACCAAGTTCCACCCCGGGAAATTACGGCCCACCACAACAACGGATGAGGCCCATTGGACCCAAAAGAGCCCATTATCCACCATTGCCCGAGGCATTGCCGGACATTTTTAATGCCCTCATGGCTGCCAACCTACTTACTTTGCCCAAAGAAAAGTTTGCATGGCCCCCAAATGCTGATACCTCCAGGTACTGTGTCTATCACAGACAGCCGGGTCATACGGTGGAGAATTGTTTCAACTTCAAAGATTACATTTACGACATGAATGATCTCGGTGAAATCGATTGGGATGAAATGAGGCGATGCATCGCCACCCTAAAGGCCAGGAGACCTCCGCCTAGGCCACAGTTACCACAACAACCACATCAACAACAACAGCCTCAGCAGGCCCCACAACAGCAGCCTAATATGGGCATCATCCATAACCCGCTTCCGGAGCACCAACAGCCCAACTACCAGGTTAATCCGATTTCCTCCTTCTCGGAAGTTGGAAGAGAGCAAACCTGTCATTTAGAAAGCACCTCTGTCCTTGCTACCAGTCATACCACCAATCAACCTCCTCGTCTCCTTCGAACAGCATCTTCTTACCATTCAACCCCCTCACAACCCCTATTTGGTCCTTCTTCCGTTCCACAGCCATCACGCCCTCTTATTCATACCCCTATCGTCAATTCACCATTAGTCTATCACCAAAGGCCATCTCCCACTCCTTTTTCACCCCTAAGTCCCCTGATCACTTCTTATTCCTCTAATTTACCATCTACCTCTATCGCACCTTTACCCCCGCCTTCTAACCTTTTTACCGCTCATTACCCGTATGACACACCATCCACCTCTACCCCCATTGAACCTCCTCCTCCACCATCCAAACCTCTTATCATTCACAGTTCATCTGAGGTCCCCTTTACTTCCACTATACCCCCTCCACCATATAAACCCCTTATCGTCCATCATCCACCCCAAGTCACCTCCGTTTCTAATCTACCTCAACCTTCAAACCCCTTATCATTCACCGTTCGTCCGAGATTTCCTCTACTTCCACTATACCCCCTCCACCATATAAACCCCTTATCATCCACCATTCACCCGAGATTCCTCTACTTCCCTATTCTTTCACATTCTAACCCCTTATCATCCGTGATTCACCCGAGATTCCTTCTACCTCTACTATACCTCCGCCAAGCAAACCCCTAATCAAAACCCCTACACCCATCATAACCCCTATCCCACCAACCATTCCTCCATTATTACCCCTTAAACCCTTGTTAAAATCACACCCAATACCATAGAGGTGCAACAAGACCCACAAGCAATGGTGCTCCGGAGTGGAAGGATGTTCCACCGGGTATTTCCCCAGAATAGTCAGGCCCCTGAACAATCTCAGCCCGAGAAAGATAAGGAAGAGCAGTCAGAAGAGTCCATCCCTGGGACCCAGTATGACTTGTTAAACATCTGGATAAGACGCCCTGCCCGTATCTCCATCCTTGAGTTGATTAAAAGATCCACGTCTCATCAAGAAGCTTTGAAGACTATCTTCAAAAAGTCATGGTGAACGAGGATCTCCCTGTGGAGAAAATCTCGACGGTTCTGACACCTATGGATACACAACCGCCCATTATGTTCCACAATCACGAGCTTGCCCCCAAGAAGCTCGAAAATATGCATTGTGCATTGCGGTGAAAATCAATGGCGTGTCAGTGGATCCATGCTTGGTGGACACGGGCGCGTCTATAAATGTGATTTCCCCGAGTACTCTCCAAGCATGTGGGGTTCATGAAGAACAACTCATGCCCTCCTCAATTACAGTCACGGCCTACGACAACAGTAAGAGGCCGCCAATGGGGATGATTGCCCTCAATGTAGAACTAGGTCTTGTATCAGTCTTTACGGAATTTCATGTCCTTGATATGGATCCCACTTTCAAGGCTATACTAGGCCGTACCTACATTGAAGCTATGAATGCTGTACCATCCACCAATCATCAGTGTTTGAAATTTCCATACAAAGGATGGGTTATCAAGGTAATGAGCATGCCCCTCTGCTCTACGGTGGATGCAATCACCACCTCTTTGCCTTCGGTCTGGCTGACTCATCGGCCCATACTATCCTTGTTGGATGTGTATGACCCCTGTCGTGCTCCCTTCACACAACAAAAGTCATTCCCTATGTCAAACTCACGTCTCCCCTTCCGCTCCAAAGGATGGGAGATTATGAGAAATATTGGCTACCAAGATGGCAAAGGTCTAGGGGCACAACTGCAAGGAAGGCTGAGACCACTCCAAAAGATAAAGCCAATCCATAGAGCTGGCTTGGGTTTTAAGGGGCCATTCGAATCAGACGGCAAACCCCTCACTTGGACTTTGTCCTCACATTTCAATAAAGGGCCCATCGTCCAGATGGGAGATCCTCCACCAAAATCACCTGGGGGGTCACAGGATGTGTTTTTAGCTCAAGGATGTTCAAGGATCCTTAAAAGAGGAAAGATTGTCCACCTGGATTGTGAATGGTATAAATGGTTTGACATACCAGATATATCCATTGCACTGGAAAGAATGTTCTCGCCTCCACATCTAGAAGTGTCGTCTTTGATCTCCGAAATGCCAGGGGACACCACCACACTTGCCAGAATGTCAAACCCTCCTCGCCAAGAGGATGTTGTCATCGACGGGTCATCACCCGCCACCAATATTGTCACCGACGGCTCGCTAGCCGTCATTTTCTCTACCCATCTATCACAGCCTCTGTTACTGTCTCCTTCATGGGCCAGACAGTTGTCTGATGATCTTCCCAGGTCCCCTTCTTTACTCATATACCTACGTGGGTTTCTTAACTCACGCCAAGTTTTTAATCACGATCTGCTCTACGAGCTACACAACCCTCTAGCTCTAATTCCCTTTTCACCTCCTCCAATTTCTTTTCATTGTTTTGTTATCAAAAATGAAAACGAAAAAAAAACGTCAATTTCCCAACTCCCCAACAACACATCTTTGTTGAGGAGACATCCTATATCTCCCATGAGTGTGCCCCGACTTACGGGCCACCCATTCAAGGTCTCTTGAGTGACCTTCTTTACCCCTCCTCTGAGGGGTCCTTCCCTGTACATTCTTCACTATCCTCTTTAGCTTCTTCTTCTTCTGTAAATAATGTGTGTCAGATTAGGAATAAGTCAAGGGTAGTGCCCAAGAAGAAATCCAAGGGTAAGCAAATCCCTCGGTGATTTCTTTTAGATTTAGCTGATAGGTGTCAAGCCCTTCTAGTCATTCCTCAATTGCTAGAAAATCCTATCCAATTGCCGGAGATAGAATGTGAAAATGATGGTATGATTGATGAAGGGTACGGGGTTTATGAAATCACCGATGATGAGTACCCCATTGAAGAAGATGACGGACAATATGAGGATGCGGCCGACGCATATGCTAGTGGAATGAGCAGATTTGACGAGCCGTCAGCCGCTATAGAAGAGTCTACCAAAGAGATTAACCTGGGAACTGAGGAAGACCCTAGGATTGTCCTCATAAGTGATAATTTACCATCATCTGACGAAGAGGCATTAATTAAGGTTCTCGAGGATTATAAGGACACGTTTGCATGGAGCTATGAGGATATGCCAGGATTGGATTCTACTCTGGTTGAGCATCGTCTCACTCTCAAACCAGGGTCCATCTCGGTAAAGCAACGGTTAAGACGTTTCCGCCCACAAATGGCTTTAAAAATGAAGGAAGAGGTCGACAAGCTCCACAAAGCTAGGTTCATAAGAGTCATCCTTTATCCTCAGTGGGTCGCAAACATCGTCCCGGTCATGAAGAAAGATGGAAAGGTGAGAATTTGTATTGACTTCCGGGACCTTAACCGTGCGTGTCCGAAGGATGATTTCCCTTTGCCTCATATTGATGTGTTGATTGATAACACGGCAGGATATGAAACCCTTTCATTCATGGATGGATTTTCTGGATATAATCAAATCGTCTGGCAGAAGAAGATCAGGAGAAAACCTCATTCACTACTCCCTGGGGAACTTACTGTTATGTGGTCATGCCATTTGGACTGAAGAACGCTGGAGCCACTTACCAAAGGGCTATGATGGTAATATTCCATGACATGATGCACATATATTTGGAGGTATATGTGGATGATTTGTTGGTAAAATCCAAAACTAGGGCGGAACATCCCGAGGTCCTTGCAAAGGTGTTGCAAAGATCGCGTGAATTCAATTTGAAAATGAATCCAAAGAAATGTGTGTTTGGTGTATCATCTGGCAAATTATTAGGCTTCATTGTGAGCAAAAGGGGTATTGAGATAGATCCCAACAAGGCTAAGGCAATTAGGGATATGCCACCCCCGAAGAATTTGAGAGAAGTTCGAGGATTAATCGGGAGGTTGCAATTTATCCGTCGCTTTGTGTCGCAACACTCGCAAAGGTGCCGGCCCTTCTACGAGTTGACCAAAGCAGGGACCAAATTCTGTTGGGATTCTAAGTGCCAGAATGCTTTTGACAGATTAAAGGAATATCTGGCCAACCCGCCTGTCTCACTCCACCTATTCCAGATAAGCCTTTGATCCTATATATCTCGGTCCTAGACGACTCTGTGGGAGCCGTCCTGGCACAAATCAATGAGGAAGGCAAGGAACGGGCAACCTATTACTTGTCCAAACTCCTCAACCCCTGTGAGCGAAAGTATACTGCCATGGAAAGACCTGTGCCGCCCTTGTGTGGGTGGTACAGAAATTGAAACATTACTTTCTTGCTCATGAAGTCCACTTTATTGCTCGCATGAATCCTATCAAATTTCTCTTGGAAAAGTTTATCCTTACTGATAGGCTAGCACGTTGGCAAAGCTTTCTATCTCAATTCGACATCATCTATATCCAGCAAAAGGTGATTAAAGGCTATGCTATAGCTGAGCATCTTGCTCACCACCCTCTCCCCAAATTTGATCCTGTTCAATCAGAGTTTCCAGATGAGGAACTAATGTCCATTACCCAGTCTGATGATCCCATGTGGACATTATATTTTGATGGAGCTTTGAATTCCCAGGGGAGAGGTATTGGTATTGTTCTTTTGTCACCTGAAGGTGTCGCTATCCCAGATGCATTCCAGCTCTCATTTCCAGTCACCAACAACGTGGCTGAATACGAGGCTCTTTTAGCAGGTCTGAACCTTGCCTATTCCTTCTGGGTCACTGAATTACGAGTCATAGGTGATAGTCAACTTATCCTTCGCCAAGTGCTCACCAAATATCGCACTCGCGATCCCAAGCTCAAGCCATATCAAGAGCTTACTGTTGCTTTCGCTAAACTATTCACTAAGTTGGTCTTTGTCCATGTTCCTCACAATCAAAACATTTTGGCCGACGCCCTTGCTTCGTTGGCATCATCATTAAGGTTTCCTCTGGGCAGAAGGGCTCTGTCCGTTTCTATCCACAAGCATCTCTTCCCTGCTATCCACAACCCTTCCTATTTAAGGGTTCAGGAGGAAATGTCAAAGATGGCTCAGGATAGAGAAGTTGCTGAAAAGAGGGAAATTATGTTGGTTGAATTGGAGGAAGAACTGGCTGATGAGGAGAAGCCATGGTTCTATGAGATTATTAAATATTGCAAAGACCAGTCTTACCCTGAAGAGGCAACTCAGAAGATAGAGGGCCATAAGAGAGTAGCCCAGAGATACACATTGGTTGGAGGATTGCTATACAAGAGAAGCCTCACTGGTGTTCTTCTAAGGTGTCTTGGTGATGATGAGTCCTGGAAGTGTGTAGAGGAAGCACACTCAGGTGTGTGTGGTGGCCATGTGAACAGCCAAATGCTTGCTAAGAAGATCCTTCGGCAAGGCTTTTACTGGCCCACCATGGAGGAAGACTGTGCTGTCTATGTCCGTAGGTGTGTCAAGTGTCAACTTCACGCTGATAAGATCATTCCCCATCTTCCTCTCTCCATCCAGTATCCTCCCCATGGCCTTTCTCCATGTGGGCATTCGACATCATTGGTCCTCTCGGTGATCCTAACTCCCTTACTAAACAAAAATCCTTCATCCTTACTGCAACGGAGTACTTCACCAAATGGGCTGAAGCTGAAGCTTATGCGGAAATCAAGGCATCAACAGTTTGCAAGTTCATTATGAAGAACATCATTGCCAGATTTGGCATCCAAGAACTATCATCACCGACAATGGGCCACAATTCATTCTCAGGATCTTCAGGACCTCTGCAAAAGGTATAAGATTGCATTGCATCATTCATCACCATATTATCCACAAGGCAATGGCCAAGCGGAGGCCACTAATAAAACATTGATTAAAATCATAAAGAAAACTTGTGAGTCTAGCAGATTCTCGGATTGGCCAGAGAAGCTCATTGAAGCTCTATGGGCCTATCGCACTTCAATCCGAACTCCTACTGGGCAAACTCCGTTCGCCCTCACTTACGGGATGGAGGCGGTAGTTCCGTATGAGGTTCTGATTCCCTCTCTGAGAGTACAATTGGACAAGGACCTTCCCCTCGATGAACATCGCGATTCTCTCCTTGCCCAGTTGGAACTCTTAGACGAGAAACGTCTGGTTGCTGCCGAGCATGCTCGCGTCTACCAAAATAGACTCGCATGTTTTTACCAGAAGAAGGTTATTGAGAGAAAGTTCAAAGTTGGTGAAATGGTAGTGAAAACAATTTTTGTAAAAACTGGCGGGCCGCGTTCTAAGCTCCAACCCAATTGGGAAGGACCATACGTGGTTCAGGCTGTACATCCTGGCAACGCCTACAGGCTAGTCAATGCTGAGGGGATCGAGTTATCCCACCCTTGGAATGGGCTGTATCTTAAAAAGTATTACCCTTAGATCGGTGTACATACTGTCAAAAAAAAAATTTGAAAACAAAAATAACAAAAAGAAATAAAATAAAATAATAAAATAATGAAAACAATAAACATATGTATATAAAACAAAAAAAAAGACCAAAAAAAAAAAGAAAATTCAAAATGCTGATGTTTGGAGACCACCATGGAATCAAGTTACTGCATCTTACCTTCATGTCAAGATAGGGCCCATTAAGGCTTGGTAGGTCTCAGGTCTTGGTTTGCCAGAACCGTGGAGACCTCTGTCCGGCCAGTTCGGCCTATGCCCCCTCAAAAGAAGACAACATGTATACACATCTGTGTTATAAAAAAATTGATAGCATCGCTTATGATAGGGCATCACTCAAAAGGTCTCCAAGAAAGCTCAAATCTTTATTCTCTTCTTCTCGACCGAATGAGACAGCCGGCGCCCTTAAAACGCTGAGCATGGGAAACACGAACACAACCCCTAGGGTGAGAGTAGGGCCCAATTCCTCGAGCATGGGTCAGAGCACGAGAAGAGGGCAGTGTCCCCGCAGGCATCCAAGAGGGATTCCATAATGTCAAAATACTATGTCCCTCGCAAAAATCTATCAAGAAAAAAAATCAGAAAAGAAGAACAAAATCAAAGTCAAGTGAAAAGCCTGGTCATAACCGTGCATGATCCCAATAATGAAACCCCTTTGACTGAAATTCAAATTCTACACAAAAGGGGTCATGAGATGTAAATGCTCGAGATTTGGTCTGAAGTTGCCCGAAAGGGGAAGTTAAGTGCGCCCCTACTGGCTCGCCGGGTTAACGATTTTGTCGGTCCTCTCAGGAGGTTTGCCCCCAATATTCTTCCTTCTTCCCCTGAAGATCAAAGCTCAATGGAGTTCCCGAAGGGTGAAACTTGCCAAAGCCTGCAACATCCTTTTAACACAAACATATGGTTGTCCATTTTGAAAAGCAGAAGCCATTGTCGTGAAGAAGTCTCCATGTTTCTGGCCGGTCAAGACCCTTGTCTACCACCTTAATGCCTTCTTATCTAACCTCGGGCTTAGACCAATGCAAGCGCGTCACCTACGGGTGCGACGGCGTCTGATTCCGGGTCAGCATCGTGCGGTTGGTCGTTCGGGTTCCATGGTGTTCCATTATATACCATCTAGAGTTGTGAGGAAATAAACCCGGGTCGGGCAAATCATTTACCTCGAACACTTTTTGGGTGAATCCCTGCGGTCGGAAGCGACTGGAGCCTAAGCATGGCATGGCGGTATTGTCATCAGGATAAGTCTTAGCCGGTGGGATTATCATTTGAGGAGTCTAGAGGCCCAAATCAACCTAGATGTGCACTTAGGATACCTGGGAGGTTAGTAAGAAATCTTTATTCTCATGCAGGTTAGGTGCCATATGGGTGCTTACCAGGCATTAGCAACAAAAAAAAATGATGATGATAAAAACAACAAAAAAAGGGGAAAAGAGAAAAATGTAGACATATGCAAAACAAAAAATGATGAAAAATAAAACAACAAAAAATGCAAGAAAAAATAAAAACAAAAAAGTCGCATTTCCTATGATTACATTTGTATGCAGCATTCCACTTTTAATTTTCGCTTGCATCCGTGTGCTTGTGTGCCGCATTCACCATCATATCTTTATCTTGCCTTTATTAATAAAGGCTTGGCCCCTTGACCCATTATCAAGGACAGTCAAAACAGAAATCTGCTTATTGAGCAAGGGGCCAAGTCAGAGCAGAAATTCTGACTTGTTTGTTTCAGTGATGTGTGCAGGGATTCGAGATAGCAAGAAAGAGATGAAAACAAATACCAAAAAAATCAAACTTTTTATTTCATTCCTAGAAATTGTACATCAAGTTCCACCTTCTCTCTCTACATTACTTGTTCCATCGCTCTCCGGGTAAGACGCTCTCGAGGGTGCTACCCAACTACGAAAAGCGGTACTTCTACCGCTCTGTGCTCATCTTCCCATCTCCACACCCCGGCGTTGATCTGCGGGGGCACCAAAAAAGCTACTAACACGAAGGCCACGCTCTCGTGCTCTTCGGTAGCGCTCTTCACCATCTTTTAGCCATTGTTCAGCAAGACCAAGGCTGGTTCGGAGTTCAAACAATTGGGCTTCCATGGCCCTTCGCTCCTCCCTCTCAGCCAACCTATCGGCTCTTCCTCTTTCTATGTCCCTTTCTTTTTCTGCCCGTTCTCTTTCTCGGTCTTCCCTCTCCAGTTGAAGGGTGATCTATAGCTCCACGGCATCCCTAGAAGAGTCATCATCTGGACGACGCCGCAGTTCATCTTCCAGCTCCGCTATTCTAGCCTCCCTCTGCGCAGCTTGGGCAAGTGCCTCTTGCGTCTCCTTTTCCTGCCAGATATGCCATCTCAGATATGCGGCAAGGCATGAATGAGGAAGATTCAACAATGAAACTTTTACCTGTATAGAGAGCATGCCTTCTGCCTCTGCGGCACGCTGCGTGGCACGAGCAAGTTGCTCGTGAAGCAAATCCAGCTCTGAGGTAGGGATCCATAAGCTGGAAGAGACGTCATCTGCTCCCATCGCTGATGAGACTGCGTCGATCTGGACGCGCTATAACCACATGAGGTGATAATTAGTGGCTAAGCACCATGAATCTAGGGTCATAATTAAGAGTGTGCATTGTATATACACCCACCGAGGCACTCAAGGCACCACGCGTGTCACCCAATTGTCGCTCCGTGTCTTCCAAGCGAGCTCGCAAGTTCGCTATCATGGTATCACAGACATCCTACAGCCATGTTATAGGAGTCAGCATTTTCACAAAAAAAAAAAGATAAGAACAAAAACAACAAAAACAAGGAAAAGAAAGAAAAAGGGAGGCCTACCTCCACAAGTCCCCCAGGTTGGAGTCGCTCTGCATACATCACCCTATACAGACGTAGATAGTCTTCACTATCCTGCGCTTGTGATTCCACGATTGTGCCACCCCGTTGCTAGTCTTCATACTGTTCGGGGAATCGCACACGCCAATCAATGTAGGTTGCCGGTCCCCGTGTCTTTCTCCCGACACGAGGTGGCACAGTCGTATCCACCCATTCCTGGGCTAACCCCAGGGTCCTCATAACCAATCGTAGCCGAAGTGGCTCGATTTCATTCAGGCAGTGCATCCAAAGCTCTCGTCCAAACCGGGCACGGCTTATCAGAACCCACGGTTGGTCGGCATCGACCATACCTGAGTAGGGTCTCCAGTTCACCTGGGTTAGATTGTACATATTCTTTTAGCTAGTCAAATGTAGAAATGAAAAGAAAAAATAATAATAATAAAAAATAATAAAAAAAGAAAAAAGAATCCTACCATCGCTGCTGGGAACTCCTGCAGCTCACGTCTTAACACCATCAGTTGGTAGGATAGAGGTGCTGTACTCATAATGGGTTGCCACCGTCTGGCTAATGGTACCGTCACTGGTCGCCAATGCCGAGCTCTCCCCATTGGGAGGTAATAGTAGCTCCATAGCTGCATCATCATGTGTCATTAGTGCCTTAAGTGAACTATTGGGAAAACACACAAAAAAAATGAAACAAAAATTACCTGGATAAATGGTGTAAAGCCACTAACTGTCACCTCACGGTCTGCCTCTTGGGATAGGCCTGTAAATAGATGTGCCAGCACGGCAGCGTCCCAAGCATACTGCCCTACTCTCTCGAGATCTACTAGCAGCTCTAGGAAGCGACAGTCGATGCTGCCTCCCTTCGAGCTCAGTAGCAATCTTCCCAGTAAGAAGAGGAGAAATCTCCTCAAATCCATGTTGGACCTTTCCCAATTGCCGAAATCTGTGCAGTACACAGCATGGCACCCTCTTTCTGTCCTTTCCATGAATTCTTCCAAGGACTCATCATCCCGTGGACGAGTATCAGCAAGCCCCAATGCCTCCATGATAGACGCCTTGGCTACTAATCGGTTCTTCCGACCGTCAAGTTCTAGTGCTAACAGCTTCTGGGCACCTTCTCGGTAGTCCGCGTAAGTGACTCCGGTCACTGCCTCCCCATCCACTCTGAGGCTTGTGATGCGGACAACATCTTCCAGACTGGGTACCATGTGCCCCCAGGGCATCAAGAATGCCCGACTCACTGGGTCCCATCTTTCGCGCAATGCTTGGATGAGGACGAGGTCGAGCTTGATTGGCTCGATCCGCAGAAAGGCCCCAAATCCCATCACGTCTAGCCTGGCCTTCTGGAAGTCTGGAAGACCACGATATGCGGCAACCACTAGCTCCCAGGAAATGTGCGATTTCATCATGCTCTGCACATACACAAGAACTGAGCAAAGGGGAGCTTTGCCAAGGAAGAAAAAGGGAGAAAGAATGAAGGAAGGGATGACAAGGTCCAACTTACGAGTTGTGATTGCGTCCTCTCACCGAGCTGCCCCTCGACTTCTGAAAGTCTCCTGGAACTGCTACCAGATCTGCTCCTCTTTGAAGAGCGGGAAGACTCACCTTCTGCTCTGAAACTAGATTCACCCTCCATCCTGAAAATTGAGCAACTCTCACTACCACCCCTTCTTGCAAACTTTCACTCTTCGGATCAGCTCTCACGACTCGGGTGCTCTCAAGTCGAGTGAAAGAGGAGATATTTATAGGATTGAAAGGAAGGTGATCTAGATCTATCACCATCACCCCTAGCAACAGCCTTTACGACAAGTCACCCTCCCTTACTGTTGCGGCCACTCTACCATGGGGAGTGATCGATTTGGGGGCGAGATTTGTTCACTTGTCGTCCTTATTCGGTCCAAAGATTCTCCGCGTTTATTATCCTGTTGCATCTACTTTTAGAGCAAACAGGCAAATCGGGGACATTTATGCGGGAAAATAGGGCCAAGGGCCGACGTTTTTGAAATTGGTGGTAGATCCTTTTGAAAAATCATGGCCACGGTACACTCGCATGTCACTTCGCCATGTGAAGTGAATGGAGCAGAGTTGTGATTGTTGACCCGCCACCCCTATTCGGTCCAAAGCTTCCCTGTGTCCCTTGTCCTATTGCGACTACTTTTAGCGCAAACAGGGAAACGAGGGACATTCACGTGGAAAAGAACACCACGGGCTGATAATTTTGAAGTCTGATGGCAGACTCCCTTTGAAAATCATGGCTATGGGGAGTCACCACTCTGTGTTTTAAGGCGACATCTCGTCGAGCATGTCTCGCAGGAACCCATGTGGTAGAAAAGACCTGTAGAGCAGAAGGAACGAACGGGCAAGCAAGTTGCGTTCAAACCAAGTCATTTCATTCCCATATCTATATAAGGGTTTGTGCCCGTCATGAGAAAGGAGTGGGTGTACAAGCCATTCACTAATCCTCGTCACCCTCCTGGTTACGTCTCTTCTCTCTCCGAAGGCAAGAAGTCCCTCAGAGGCCTTCTATAGCTCTGTGACGCAGTAATCGCTTTGCTGTGCCGTGCCTTTCCATCTGTTCTGGCGATGCGTTTTGTCGTCCTCCTGCTTCTCTCGCGACCCCGATGGCCGCGAACCTCCTGAAGTCGAGGATGCTGATTGAGCTGCCCTTTGCTTTGCTGATGGAGATGCTACCAGGTCCAGAAGCTCCTCTGCCGTGAGCTCCAATTCCTCTCCGATCTGCAGAGCAAGTGACCTGTCTGGACGCTCTTCCTCTCAAAGTTCCATCTCTTGGGCCTCCTGTGCTGCTCTGTCTTTGCCTTTCTCTTCGTCTTCTCTCGCTTTACCTATCTCCTCGCCACTTAGAGAGAAACCTTTAGCGTCAAGGCATCTCAGGGCAATCCCGCATGCTGTAGTTGCTCTGATCTTTCATCTCTTATTCTGTGATGGTCAGCTGTCGCTTGGCGTCTACCATATTAGCCGCTTACGGAAAAGGGATGGAGGAGATTCAAAGCATGTGCAAAGGCATTAAGGCCTTATTTCATTCCAAAATGAGGACTACACCAGGGGTTTAGGCACTTCGGGCCTCAAATTCCCCAATTGGGTTACATAAGCTTTCCATAGTTCCATGTCCTCATTTACAGACACCATGTGGAACACTTGCCTTCCACGATGCTTTAATTGCCTTCACATCATTTACATCTCCCTCCGTACCTAGCTCTCTCTTCCTCAGAGGAGGAATTTCAGATAACATTGGGAATGAATGGCGAGGGAGGCCGATCTGAGTATAACACCGATGTGCATTGTACAGAGCAAACTCAGTCGCGCCGACCAGCTGCACCTCCGCATCTGGGAAAGACCTCGTGAGGAGTTCACATGACAGTAAACATGTTGGCGCATAAGTGAACATGTTCTGTATCATAGTGCTGTAGTGATTTCTCCAGTCTTCGCGTTTCTTCAACCAAGGAGCGCGATTTACCACATTACCACTAAAGCCTAACACATCGGCTATGTGGTAAAGTGGACTTTGTTGGAAGATTTTTGAGGTAGTCGTCATCCCCTCATGGTGGTCAAATTTGAAATGCAAGTCAATCCAAAATTTAGAAGGAGTATGCAACCGAAAGGCGGCTTACCCATGCTGGAAGCTGTGAGACCGCTGTAGAGATAGGTAAGGATGGCGGGCCCCACTCTCTTTCCATTCCAAATCCCACAAATAGCGCTCAATTGGTCCTCCTCCACTATGTTGTCTGTATAAGGAAATAGGAGAGCTCCCGCTAAGCAGATTGTGAACCCCTTCATCAGTTTCTCCAGCTGATCATCACTTGTCGATTCTTCCAGGGCACTCATGGTCCATTCTGCAAGCTTTTGTAAGTTAATTCCCTGTCGAGTTTGGACCGCCTTGATAGCCTTCGATGGCATGAAACTTCCGAGAACCTCCTCAGAAGTCACATTTTTCAGCATGCGCGAGATCTTTATCTTGCCATCCTTCTTAAATCCCTTCAAACCGAGCAGCAACTCCACCTCCTCAAGAAGAATTGTTACTTCAAAAGTGGGGAAAATGAAGGTGTGAGTTTGAGGGTGCCAAATTTCTACCAGTGCGCCCATGGCTGCCCAATCCATGTAAATCTTGTCAGAGTGTTTGGCGTGAATCACCAATCCTTGGAGATGCCATTTTGAAATCACAGCTCTCATGCCAATGGTTATATTCGAAGTGAGCTTCGATAGCCAGGGCAACTTTGAGAACTTCCTTGGGCCCGGGAAGAGAGGATATGGCTGAAAAGGAAAGGAAATGTCGAGAAGGTGAAGGAGAAGTCGTATAGAAACTAGAAAGTGAGTCAACTCACCAGTCCTAAGTGAATTCTTTCACTCAGGTGTCCTTCAAGGTCCCTAAGCTGTTGGATCTCATTGCTAGCCCTGCTTCTCTTCATGGGATGTGAGGATTCGCCTTCCATCTCAGGTCAAATGGCTAAGATCACTCTTTCTCTCTCTTGCTTCGCTTCGAGGGAATTCGTGCTTGTGCTTCTTCCTGGTTCGCATATGAGCTACTTATAGAATAGAAAGGAATCAAGGTCGTCATCAACAGTTTGTCGTGTTATGATTATTAATCTTGTATGATTGGTCATGTTATGATTATGTTTTTTGATGATTGTGTTAATAACTCTGTCTTGTCATGATTGTGTTCATAATTCTATCTTGTCATGATTGTGTTGATAATTATGTCCTATCATGATTGTCTTAAATAACTCTGTCTTCATGATTGTATTTTATCATCATTGTGAAATTGTTCTATGTAAATTTTAAAGAAAAAAGCAAAAGAGAAAAAAAAGATTAAAAAAAAGGAAAAGAAAGAAAAAAGAAAAAATGGATCATCACTTTTCCACATGTATATCTCCGCATTGTGTCATGCATTACATTTAGTCCGAGTCGTACGGATAGGCCGTTAAGTGGTGATAGAATGGGGACGATGGTTTTGTTTGGTGTGTCGATAAACGGGCTCTGGCTCATTACTGGCTCATCGAATCGGTATCTTGACCCACTCTCCGCAGCTTAACCTTGGCCAGTTCGTCTCATTGTGAAAATCATTCACTTAAGTCGATTGTGCAAGCCACTGTGTTCAAACACTCTGAAATGTGAGATATTCCATTCTGAGTCGAGTACTCAGTTTTCCCGAGGTTGCCTTGGGCTGTTTCTCTGAAAGAGACCATTGTTTGGATTTGTCCCCAAATCATCTTTTTATTCCCCTCGGACCCACCTTGGCTGTAGCACTTCCACAGTGGCTGGTAACCGCTCCCCAATGGTGAAACCTGAGATTTACGACCCAGGTACTTCCGCGCCGTGAAGTTGGTCCTTTTTAGTTGTTTGTGCCCCAGTGCACACTTTGTCTTCCTTGTTTGTTTATCATCCAAACAATGGCTGATTTCGGAGAACCTTCCTCAAGGTTACTTCGGTGAAACTCGGGAAAGATTCCCATCAGGAAAATGATGAAGGCGTGTTTCATCACACCTTGGCATCTGCTTTTCACTTCACTCCATTTCATTCCATACATTTCATTCCATTCCATTACATGTCCTGCCCCTACAAAGCAGACGCCAAGGCGGGGCAGCTGTAGACACGCCATTTTCACGTTTTCATAGGTACATCTTGTATTACACCGTGATGCCCCAAAGTGGCTCACACATTTCATTCATGTGGGTGATTAGTTATTTTGGCCTTTTTTACATGAAAATAATAATAATAAATAAATAAATCAAAAAAGGTTATTACAAATACAAAAAAAATTAAAAAAAAGGTTACTAAAAATTCAAAAAAATCGAGAAAAGGTTAAAAATAATAAGCAAGAAAATGTTTGAAAAAAATAATAAAACAAATCTCTATACACAAAATAAATCCTTTTATTTTTGTATAAAATATAAAATTGAGAGCTTGGATATACATATATATATATAAGTAATTAACACAAAACAAAACCACAAAAAATATATAATTGTTATCCACCTATAATCTCCACGTTAATATATAATTATTATGTTAATCTTTATTAGAATGAACCTTGATGTATTATATATGTTAATCGTTATTAGCATTAATCTTGGTCTATTAATCTCTCTCACGTCTTTTTCTTCTTATCTCCCACTCTCCCCTGCTCCTCCCATTGCCATGTTATTTCATTTTCTTCAGCCCCACCGTAAGGACATGTTAACCACCGTCTCTCTACTATTCTTTCTCTGATACCTTCTCTTAATCACACACCTTTCTCTATCTTCTTTTTCCACTCCCTTATCTTTTGTACTCATCAACCCGACAGAGGGAATTTCATTCTTCTCACGTCCTTCTCATCTTTGGCAGCACATTCATCTCTTCCTCTCCCTCATCTTATCCCAGGGGCCCTCTCTCCCATCTCCCTCTTTCTCCTTTCTCTCTAACACCCCATGCGACACCCTCCTCCTCTGTCCTTCCTCTTTCTAGCCACCACACCATCGCCTTCCCCTCTTTCCATCCAGCCACGATACACCAAAAACCATAGCGCCCATGCCACCTCCGTCGTGAAACCAACCTCCTCTCTCCCTCTCTATGCCGGCCTCCCTGTCGTGACGCCAGGCGAGCCACCTCGCCGCTGCCGTCACTGTCCTCATCAACACCGCCTCCACTGCGAGCTCACCCACGCCGCCAGTGCCGCTGCAACCGCCTCTCAAGCCACCCTCCACGCCGTACGAGCCACCTGCTCACGCCCACGACAACCGGACGCCCAGCCTCTCGCGACCACCTGCCACCACCATCGTCCGCCGTGAAGCACCGCTGCGACCTCACTTCCGCCGTTGCAAGCCCATCGTCAAGCTCACCCTCCACCGTCCGTGTTCGCCGTCAACCCCCGCTTGCATGCACCGTCCAACTCCCCACGTCGCCGTTGCTGCGTTTCGTCCACCGTCGGAGCATCTCCTCCGACCGTTGCTACCGTCATCAGCCACCTCCATCCCACACGCGAGCCGCTCGTTCCACCTCCACGTCCTCACCGTGACCATCTCCTGCCACCGCCGCGGACGCCATCGACCTCACCCCGTCGTCACTGCCGCAAGCCACCAGCCCCAGCTGCCACTGCACCATCCTCTCTCCTCCCCCCTCTCTTTTCCTCTCTCTCTCCCTCGTTCTCTCTTTCTTCCCCCTCTCCCGATCGCGATCTCTCTCTCTCTCTCCCGTCTTTCTTTCTCTCTCCTCTCCCCTGCGGGTCTCCCTCTCACGCTCTCTCTCTCTCTCCCTCTCACGCTCTCTCTCTCTCTCTTCCTCCCTCTCACGCTCTCTCTCTCTCTCTCACTCTCTCTCTCACTCTCTCTTCTCTCCGATTTCTGCTCTCTCCCCCCCTCTCTCTTTCTTTTTTTCTTTTTAATCCTCTCTCCCTCTCATCTCTCTCGATCTCTCTCATCCCTCTCTCTTTTTATTTTTACTCTCTCACCCCCCCTCTCTATCACTCATTCTCCCATACTCTTTCTCCCCTCTCTCGATCTCTCTCTCATCTGCTTTTTTTATTTTATATTATTCTTCTCTCTTCCCTACCCGATCTCTTCTCTCTCTCACTCTGCCTTCTCTCCATTTTTTTTATTTAACTCACACCTTCTTTCTATGATCTTCCTCTCTATTTTATTTATTTTATTATTATCCCCCTTTTCCTCTCTCTCTCTCTCTATCTCTCAATCTTTCTCACTTTCTCTCTTCATCTGCCTATCTATGTCGTCCCTTTCCCCCTTTCTGTGTTCACATGACACTCACATGCACCCACATGAGCATGTTCATTATATGTGCTTTATAAGTGCTTAAGATAAATCTGTGCTTTTCATTCTGCAGAAGGCTCAAGAGCTCCTTGGAAGCACCCTTTCCCATTGCATCCCCAAGAAAGCCCACGTTGGCATCCTGCTATGTTTATCTAACTTTTGTAAACCCATCATGTTGGCATGTGTATATTCATTACGGAAGGTTGAGACTTCTAGCTGAGAGGTCCAATAATAAGAGTGGAGTCTATTGTTGTGAAGGGTGATATCATTCATTATCCATAATACTTGTACCTATATACATATATATATATATATATATATATATATATTGCATGTGTATTTGTGTATAAATAAATATATATATATCATATGCATATATGTGTTTAAATATGTATATTGTTGTGTTCATCTAGATTAGTCTTATTTTGCCCTTTTGAATGTGCAGGAATAAACGTGGCCTTCGGCCCAATCAATCCTCCCGCGTGTCTATGAACACGGGAGAAGCCGTCTCGTCCCACCGTTTGCCCGTTCTGCGCTTGTGCCGCCATCAGCGGCTTTGTTTTTTTATTCTTATTATTTTGTTGTGCTTTTAGTTTGTTATCCATGTTATCAGTGTTTTATTCCATGAATTGTTATCATATCATATCATCGTTCTGACTTAATTTTATTTCGCGTTTGTTTATTTTACAGGGTAACCACTTAAGCCCTCTTCTTCGGCCAGTCGAATGAAGAGGAAGAAGGAATCCACGCAACCCCGCGTCAAAGGCAAAAGCGATCAACCAGTTCGGGACCCACGGTCCCTGGCGATCACACCACCAAACGCGTGCTTGTAGTAAATTTTAATTTCTGTCTATAATACCCGCGGATAGCTAAATCCCGGGTCTGTTTGTACTATAATCGGCCGCGGTGAGTCATTTCACCGTGGTCATTTACTTTCTGCACTTCCTTTCTACATTTTGTTATATTATTGTTAAAACCCCGCACGGATCAATATCCTGCGGCGGTCTGTTTACTGTTTATATTCATGTTATTATTATTGTGTGAGGAGTGATATGCCGTTCCAAATTTCGAGTCTATGTGTGTCTTTGTGTCCGCCAACTTCTACTACGTAGAGTCCCAGATTCGCACTCGGTATATAGAAAGTTGTCCTCAGAATGGTAGGTCACGCCTACCGGGAAGGGGTTCAGTTTGCGTGAGAGGGTCTTCAGATCCCGTTCTCCGCCCTGTACCGAGGGTCCGGTAAGTCTAGGCTCCACGTCCCCGTACAGAGTGACCTTTCAGGTCATACTCTCTACCGTCTTTTCTACATCACCCTTTTACGCACGCGTTTTCATTTTCATTTCATCACTTTTTAACTTTCACTCAGAGAGGGAGAAACCCCATCTCTCTCTCTCAGTCCACCACGTGGCGCGTTCACAGGCAGCAGCCGAGGCAGCAAGTGCAGCAGCAACAAGCACTATATCCACAGCAGCTACCACCACAACAGCAACTACAATAGACTCAGGATCTGGGGATCCATCAAAATCCGATGCCAAATCATCCGCCTGCTCCACAGCAACCTCAGCCGCCGGCACCGGCTCAAGTGAACGTAGTTCAACCCCCAACCCCTAATGCCGAGTGGTCTTTTGATGACGATGGCGCCACACTGCAAATCATGGCCCTCCACCACAACCACCGCAATCCTCTTACCCCCTCTTTCGTCCTTCCCTCACACCGAATACCCTCTCCACTTGTCCTCCCATTTACACCCGCTCCAACAAATTCACTACCACCCACCACTCCGTCATACCCTTCGCCACTTACCTCTGCTACCATCATCACGCCATCGCCTAACCCATCACCTGTCTTGACGCCTCCACCAACACTCCCTCCATCCGTACCATCCACCATCACCATCCCGCCTTCCACCAATCCTTCACCCATCATCCGCTCACCACCACTCACCACCATCACCAACCTTACAACCCACCAAATCATCTCCCCCACACAGCTTACATCGCTCATCCACCCCGTAGGGCCCATCATGCTATCCACTGATGCCGCGGCCGCTTCAAGTTGTGCTTTAAGAAGCGGGAAGATGTTCCATCGGAACTAACCTACTACTTCTAATCCCCAGTATTCTCAGCCGATGGTCGATCAGGAAGAAACTGAACCTTTGCCGGGTACTCAATATGACTTGCTACATCATCTGGATCGAGTGCCCGCTAAAATATCTGTGCTGGAGCTGATCAAAAGGTCTACCCTTCATCAGGATGCACTGAGAGATTTCGTACAGAAGGTAATGGTCAGCGAAGACATGGCAGTCAATAGTTTACCGACCGCACTGGCTACTATCTCAAAGGGGCCGGCAATTACATTTTAAGAAACCGAGCTAGCACCTCCGGAAGCACGGCAGATGTCGCTCTGCATTACAATCACTCTGAACAAAGCCAGCATTGAAGCAGCGCTGGTTGACATAGGGGCTTCAATCAATGTATGCCCACTCAGCACTCTACGAGCTTGCAACATATCTGAAGAGTTATTACGACCTACCCCGACCACTATAGCAGCATATGACAACTCAAGGCGAGCATGTCACGGGGTAGTCACTATCCAAGCCGAGCTCGGACCTCTTACAATGGCCATAGATATCTACGTGCTGGACATTGACCCTATGTTCAAGGCTATCTTGGGTCGTCCGTGGATTGATACACTCGGCGCCGTACCCTCCACCGCATATCAGTGCGTTAAATTCCCTTTCCAAGGGAGGGTCGTTAAAGTTAAAAGCTTGTCCACAGTGCAGTCAGTTAAGGCCATTTCAGAACAGAGTCTTCCCACACTTTGGCCAAGCAGCCGGCCCGTCATATCAGTGCTGGACTTAAACTTCCCTTGGGCTTATACACCTCCTAGGCCTGTCACTACTCCAGTTAACATCAAAGTGAAGCCTCAGATTCGAGATTCCAAGTGCTGGAATATCATACTTAAACTAGGCTATCAACCAGGGAGGGGCCTTGGTGCAAAATTACAAGGAACGGCCAAGCCCATACCGAAGGGAAGGAAGATGGGCAGGAGAGGTCTCGGCTATCGAGAAACTGCATTATCAATGATGGGTGATTCTGGGCCGCTCACCTGGGATTATCGCCAACATTTTGTTAGAGCACCTCTCCAGCTCGGCACACTAACTTCAAAATCCGTTCAGCTGGAAAGAGATACGGTTTGTCCGATTGCCAGTCCGCACCCGTTGCCAGGAGGGTTAGATGATGACATGCTTGACTATAGCCGGGCCTTTCAGGGGCTCTTTCATGAAGAAGAACGCCAAAAGCAACAAGAAGTTCGGCTTGTTCAGTGGAGGCCGAAGGAGCGGCCAGTTGATGGCCTACAGGAAAGGGGGAGCTCTCCAGTTGTCTTTTCTTGGTCTCCCTCAGGCTTTCAATCTATTTTTCAGCAAGGGGACTACATACCCTGTCTTCCTCCTATCATGGTAAATCCGTCTTTCATTGATCCACCTGAGATTCTCTTTATTCCTTGTGCTTGCGGGCAGTGCCCGCGCATTGATCTATCCACTCTCTTCACTCCTCCTCCTCCCAACGCTCAACTCCACGAGATGTGGTTCTCCTCTTCTGATCCTTTCTTCGACTGCATTTTCCCCGAGCTGTTCCCCATGCAGCTCCCACCTCCTCCATCTTGCTGTGTAGTCTCCGCTGATCTCCAAAAAAAAACGTCCAATTTGAAACGGGGATTTTAGTGGAAGATTACACTATCCTGTCTCCATCCTCCTCCCAGGGGCACGAGTCCCCTGCTCCTTCCCTTCAACTAGGCCTCCTCTCTCCTAGGTTAGAATTAGGGTCCGTCGAGTCTAGGGAAGTAGAGTCAGTTAGGTCTAGAGAAGTAGGGTCTTGTTCTAGGTCGTCCAACCCTTCCTCCTCTGATCCGCGCCCGCTTGCGCGTGCTTCTCGATCAGTTCCTGATAGGTTCTTGCAAGATTTAGCTCAGCGTTGCCATGCTCTGTTGAAGTGCCCGGAATTCGTTGCTACGGCCACCGTGATAGAAGATGACGAGGAAATAGAACGGGTGTGGAACGACGACGGATTAGACGTCTATGAGATTTTGGACGAGAAGGATCCGATTAATGAAGACAGCAATGTAGATGACACTGTCGATCTGTATGCACAAGGACTGAAGAGATTCGACGAGCCGTCGACGGCAGTGGACGAACCTACAAAGGAAATCGACTTGGGAACTGAAGAAGATCCAAGGCCTATCATTATTGATGCTAACCTCCCTCCACAAGTAGAAGAGGATTTAATCAAAGTTCTAAGGGAGTATAGCGATTCCTTCGCCTGGTCTTACGAGGACATGCCAGGTCTTGACCCCTCTTTAGTGGAACATCGACTTGTGCTTAAACCAGGGGCAACACCTGTCAAACAACGGTCAAGAAGATTTCACCCCCACATGGCCTTGAGGATCAAGGAAGAAGTCGACAAGTTATATAAGGCCAGATTCATCAGAGTTGTTCTATATCCTCAGTGGGTGGCAAACATAGTCCCTGTTATCAAGAAGGATGGAAAAGTGCGTATTTGCATCGATTTCAGGGATATTAACAAAGCCTGTCCTAAGGATGATTTCTCGCTACCTCATATAGACGTCTTAGTAGACAACACCGCCGGGTATGAAGCTCTATCATTCATGGATGGATATTCGGGCTACAATCAAATCAGTCTCGCTCCCGAAGATCAAGAGAAAACCTCCTTCACCACGCCCTGGGGCACATATTGTTATGTGGTTATGCCATTCGGTCTGAATAATGCAAGTGCCACCTATCAAAGGGCGATGATGGCCATCTTCCACGACATGATGCATATCTATATGGAAGCTTACGTGGATGACATTCTGGTGAAGTCAAGAACCAAAGAAGAACACCCCTCTATCCTGGCTAAGGTGCTGCAAAGAGCCAGGGAGTACAAGCTTAAGATGAATCCGAAGAAGTGTGTATTCGGAGTCTCTTCAGGGAAGCTGTTAGGTTTCATAGTGAGCAAACGGGGGATCCAGATTGATCCTAACAAAGCACAGGCCGTCATGGACATGCCTCCGCCTAAGAACATTACGGAACTTTGAGGATTGATCGGTCGATTGCAATTCATTAGAAGATTCATATCCCAACATTCTCAAAGGTGCCGTCCATTTTATGAATTGCTTAAGGCGGGAGTTAAGTTTGAATGGAATGAAGATTGTCAAAAGGTCTACGAGGACTTAAAGGAATATCTATCCAATCCCCCAGTTTTGCAACCTCCTGTCCCTGGGAAACCCCTAATCCTATATATCTCGGTCATTGAGGACTCCCTCGGGGCGGTCTTAGCACAAGTGGATGATGAAGGAAAAGAGCGGGCTGCATACTATCTCTCTCGGTTGTTTAATCCAGCTGAATCCAGATACACCGCTATGGAGAAGACTTGTGCCGCCTTAGTGTGGGTAGCTCAGAAGCTTAAACACCATTTTCTTGCCCACACAGTTAGGTTGATCTCTAGAATGGACCCGATCTGTTATCTCTTAGAAAAGCCTGTCCTTTCTAGTAGGTTGGCTCACTGGCAGAGCTTCCTCTCTCAGTTCGACATCACCTTTGTTGTTCAGAAGGCGGTCAAAGGATATGCCATTGCTGAGCATCTCGTTCATCTCCCCATTCCTCACACCGATTCCATCCAAGACGATTTCCCTGATGAGCATCTTTCTGTTATCTCTCATCACCCCTTCTGGTCTCTGCACTTCGACGGTGCACTCAATTCTCAAGGCCGAGGGATCGATGCTGTTCTGCTTACTCCAGAGGGGGTGACCATCCCCTTTGCTTATCAACTTCGGTTTCTTGCTACCAACAACATCACTGAGTATGAGGCTCTCCTGGCTGGACTAAAGCACGCCTACCTCTTAGGTGCGCGTTATTTAAACATTATAGGATATTCTCAGCTCGTCCTACGGCAAGTTCTGACCACTTACCATACTCGTGACCCCAAGCTCAAGCCTTATCAAGATCTGGTCACGCTCTTTGCCAGGCAATTCCGTAAGCTGATCTATATCCATACTCCCCATTCTCAGAACATTCTAGCTGATGCTCTGGCATCCCTTGCTTCTTCCCTATCTTTCCCTCTCAGCCGGAGCACTGAGACTATCATCATTCAGAGGTTGGACGCACCCTCTCTTCAAGATCCTTGGTACATCAATCTTAGAAAATTTGTAGAGGCAAGAGCTAAGAAGGAAGATCTTAAGGAAGTATCTTTAACCGAGCTAGAAGAGATTCTGTACGAAGAAGAATTGCCTTGGTATCATGAAATCGAGTTATTTTGTAAGGAGGGATTGTTCCCAGAAGGGGCAAATGCTGAGCAACGTAAGTCAATCAGAAGAGCCGCCGCAAGGTACACCATTGTTGCAGGAGAACTGTATAGGCGCGCTACTAATGGGATGCTCATGAGATGCTTAGATGATGTTGAAGCTTGGAAGGTGGCTGAAGCAGCCCATTCTACTGAGTGTGGGGGTCTTGTCAATGGCCAGGCTCTAGCGAAGAAGATCCTAAGGCAGGGCTACTATTGGCCCACTCTAGAGGAAGATTACTCCCTCTATGTCCGGAGGTGTCTTAAGTGCCAACTCCACGCTGATAAAATTCATTCTCTAGCTTCATCTCTCCATCCTATGACCGCTCCTTGGCCATTCTCTATGTGGACCTTTGACGTTGTTGGCCCGCTCATTGATCCTAATTCTCAGATCAAGTAGAAATCCTTTATCCTTACCGCCACTGAGTACTTCACCAAGTGGGCCGAAGCCGAGGCGTACGCAGAGATCAAAGCTACAACGGTGTGCCGCTTTATTATGAAGAATATCATCTCGCGGTTCGGAGTGCCAAGCAGCATCATCACCGACAACGGACCCCAGTCCATTTCCCAAGAGCTTAAGGACCTATGTAAGAAGTTCAAGATTGCATTGCATCATTCATCTCCATATTATCCTCAAGGCAACGGCCAAGCCGAGGCCACTAATAAAACCCTTCTTAAAATCATCAAGAAAACATGTGAAGCTCATAAGTTTTCTGATTGGCCAGAAAGATTAGTGGAAGCTCTGTGGGCTTACCGCACCTCCGTCCGTACCTCTACGGGACAAACTCCCTATTTTCTTACCTACGGGATGGAGGCGGTGCTCCCATATGAGATCCTGATCCCTTCCCTTAGAGTGAAGCTTGATAAGGAACTTAATCTCGATGGACGTCGAGAGGCGTTGCTGGTTCAGTTGGAACTCTTAAATGAGAAGAGGATGAATGCGGCCGATCATGTATCCGTTTATCAGAAGAGGGTTTCGCGTTATTTTCAAAAGAAGGTAATCGAACGTAAGTTTCAAAAGGGTGATATGGTTTTGAAACAAAAATTCATTCGGTCTGCAGGTCCTAGGTCTAAATTACAACCTAATTGGGAAGGGTCGTTTGTCGTAAAAGAAGCTTATCCGGGAAATGCTTATCGTTTAGTAAACGCGGAAGGTGAGGAGCTCTCTCACCCGTGGAATGGGTTGTATCTTAAGCGTTTCTTTCCTTAGAGTCTAACCATGTGCTACCCCGGCAGCAAGATGTTCCTCCTTTCACTAAAGGAGTCCCGAGTGAGGCAATCACACACTACACGACGTCCCTGGTCAGCTTTTCCACGTTGAGAAAGGACAACGTTTCTCCTTGGCCATGCTTTGGGGGAAAGTCGAGGTTCCTGTCCGTTTCTTCCTTCAGCTAAAACCAGGGGCAAGAGGTGAATAAGGAGGCGATAGCCGATCCAAACACCCTCACGAGAGGAGGTCTCAAATAGGGGCAGTCCGTTATGACCTGACGCCACAAGAAACAAAAGAGACAGCGAAGGGGAAATCTCTATGACAAAATCAAAAGCATCACCTCAAAGTCGATATAGTATGAATTATGAATTCAAAGCTCCAGAAAGGCAAAGCAAGAAAAGCCAGGCATGACAAGAGTGGCAGTACAGTTCCCCGCGGGACGTTATGAGCCCGATCGCATGCATGCCTAGGGTGGATTAAGGTTCGATGACGGACTCATAGCCCCGGCACAACAGACCAAATCTCTAATGGGTTGTACGGAAAGGAAATCAAGTCTTAAAAAACTTCTATATCTGGCCTAAAGCTTGCGGGGATATTCTGTTTTTTTTTAGGACCAAGATTAGTACCCTGGGTATGGCCCTGGCAGAAACACCGTCATGACAATTGGACCTTGTCTAGGGGTCGTCACCTTCTCTCACACCAACCCCCGGACTCGATATCAACAAGGACGGGCTCACACTGCTGGGGAAGCACTGGTTTTCTAAAATCCAAAAAAATCAAATATTTTCAAAATCCAAACAAATTAAATATTTTCCAAAATCCAAAAAAATCAAATATTTTCAAAATCCAAACAAATTGAATATTTTCAAAATCCAAACAAAATCAAACATTTTCTAAAATCTAAAAAAAATCGAAATATTTCCAAAATCCAAAAACATCAAATATTTTCAAAACCCAAACAAATCAAATATTCTCAAAGTCTCACAAAAATCAGAAATTCTCCAAAACCCCCGAAGAACACCATCATATGCATTGCATGCATTGCATTATTTTTATTATGTTTTACGCCTATTTAACAAGGCTCCACCCCTTGACCAAATATTAAGAAACAATCATTATCTAACTTGCTTCAAGGCAAGGGGTTGAGTCTAAGAACATATCTAACTTGTTTCATGTTTAAAGTGTGTGCAGAACACAAGATCAAGATCAAAGTGAGAAGCTCACAATTATACATATTCAAAGGCTGTAACGCGTCATCACCAGGCCGCTACAGTCATCCAACGGTCATATCCTTACCATCACTCCTCTTCTTGCATAAGCTTTCTTTCTTTCAGCAGCCATCATTCTAACGGCCAGGGTTATGACCGTTACTTACTCTAACGGCCTGAGTCTTGACCGTTACATCCTTCAGAGAACAGGGTTCTTCGTGCTTCCATTCTGACGGCCTATCGTCAGACCGTCGTTTCTTTATAACGGCCCAGTGCACATCCGTTACATACTCCAGAGGCTCTACCTGTTCACATCATTCCAGACGATCAAGCCACAAAACTCTTGCTCATTCAACTGAGACAATCTCATCTCATTCAATCATGCTTAATGAAAAATGAATTCATAAAATTCAAACTTTTTGTCATACAAGCAACATCTCTCATAAATAAAAAAATAAATCAAGCTACATTAAGTTTTTTATCTGCAAGAGGGCGGATCTTCCTCAACTCTTTCACGTAGCCACGGCGTGCTTCGTCATTCTTTTCAACTACTTCTTGCCACGGGGGCACTTTGCTGATCTCCCACATGGTCAGTGCATTCCGGATCACTCTTTCATCCTCCTCGGTCCCCATCTTCCTAGATAGAAGGGGAGGGTAGTGTGATAGTGCAGGAGCTTGGGTTCTTGGAAGTCCGATCTCAAGATGGCACCGGTGCGTGTTGTAGATCGCCATTGTAGTATTCCCCACTAGCTGGAGGTCCAGGCCTTGACACCGCGGTATTTTAAGAGGAGTGCTTCGAAGGATTCTTGGTTGCATATTGAACTTGTCTATTGGCAAAGTGTTGAAGAAGAGGCGCCATTCATCCCGAGTTCTCTTATCTGCCGTCTTGCATTCAACCTGTGAAGAGTATCAAAATGCCCCTCCAATGAAGAAGAGAGGGTGGCTCCCGAAGATTCGGCTGGCTGAAGTTATGTCTTCTTTTGGTTGGAATTTGACTCTCACTCCTATCCAGCACTTAAGGAGTATCATAGAGCCGAACAAAGGTCTTCCTAGGCAAGCTGAACTTAGTCCTTCATAAAGGTATGAGAGGATCACTTGAGAGATGGACGTTCCCCGCCACAACCCACTAATAATGCTGAGATTTTTTATGTCTAAAAGGTGGTCGGTTGTGGTGAAAAGGAAGACTCCGCATAAGCACACCGCCACCGCCTTGGCTATTGCTTCGTGTCTCTCCCACTTGTTCTTGCAATGGGACACTATCCATTGTGCCAAGGGTATCAAATGAATGTGGTGTGGGCTGATCATGGTCCTCACGTCCTTCGGATTATGGATAAAATCACTCAAGATCAAGGACGGGTCAATACGCTCAACCGTGTAGCAAACCCGGTCTTCATCCCCCACCTTAGTCTTAGGAAGGGCTAGGTAGGTCTCTACCTCTTCTAATAGGACTGTCGCTTCAAAGGAAGGGAAAATGAAGGTATGAGTTTGTGGATGCCATAGTTCTACAAGAGCTGAAATACTTGGCCAATCTAAAGATAATTTCTGGAAGTTTTTGCCTAAGACCAAGAGAGGTTGAAGGTGCCATGCTTTAAGGATTGATGTGACTTCTATAGGGAGTGCCTTTACCATGGGAGCCACCCACTTCAAATTTGAATAGCATCTTGGGCCAGGAAGGGGCTTAAGAAGGAGAAGAAGAAGAAGTCATGAAAGGAATTGAAGTGCAGAAAATTCTGAACTTGGTTGGGTTATTGGGACTTACCACCCTTTGAGCATTAGAGCTTAGGTGCTTGGGAATCGAGGTTAGCCGTTGAAGCTCTCTGTGTTCCTTTCTTGCAACCTTAGGTCCGATGTAGACCTTCTCCTCCATAACCATCACCTTAAAGCTTCTCTTCATCTTGATTTCTGCCTTTAGGAGTGGTCTTTCAGCCCTAGCGCAGAGGTTTCAGCAAAGCTACGATTTTTCGTTGAGTTTCCAAGTTTTAAAGGCTTGATTTTGGTTTTAAAAGGATAAGACTTGAGTTAGGAGGCCTTATCTTCAATCTAGATAAGTTCTAGTGGGAGATTAAGTGGATAAATCTTGGGTTTAGGCTCTCACGGCTCAATCCGTCTCGGAACACAACTCAGGCTCCAACGGTCTATCGTGGGACCGTCATTTGTCTCTGACGCGCCGGAATGAGGCCATCGCATTTCCTGTAGGTTCAAGTTCACCCGATCCTGTTCTGTGAAGTTTGACGGTCCAACGTTTTACCGTCGTTCTTTCGTAATGCGTGGACCCTGAGCCGTTACACCCTCAGCCGTTCAGCTCCTTGGCTTCTGGGCTAAACATTTCCCGACGGTCTTGGTCAGGACCGTTGCTTCACCCTGACGCGTCTCCTTTGGGCCGTTGCATTTCCTGCTAGTTGCTCTGCAAACCATCGCTCTGCCATGATCAACGGTCCAGCATTAGGCTGTTATTTGTCTTTGACGCGCCTTCCGTTAACCGTCACTTTTCCTGTAGCCCCAGCTACAATTTGACCACTGTCATGGTTAACGGCCCTTATCTAGCGCATTATTTGATTATGACGGTCTGAACCTGGACCGTTACATTCTCTACTGCTGAATTGAGGCTATTCCTTCCTGCCCTTGCCTAGACCTGGCGGTCTTTCACATTTTACACCTCCTTCTCCACACATTCTCATGCACAACTGTTTTCAGTCTTCACATACATGCATTCCTACACATGCATTCATACACACATCTTACACATTCATCATCACATACAATCCTTCATTTGTTTTTGGCATTTCACAAACACACATTCCTGCACAAAATAACAAACGACCAAAAAGAAATTTCATTTTTCACTCCATTTTTTTATATAAGTCATGTACAAGTGATAACAAAAGGCAAAGAAATATATATATATATATATCACTCGGCCGGCTTATCTCTCGGGCCGCCATCACTATCTCCGGTACCCTCGGACTACCTGGCTGTTGGTCCCATGGCGCTGTACTCACCCTCTGGATGTCGTCTCTGGTCCGCCTCCTCGTTCCTCCGATGGCCGGAAGAACTGGTAAAATACCCGTGAACTCCGCTGATAGGGGCCACGCTCTGGCTCCGGCTGCTCGTCCCCGACTTCTTCCCTAGAAGCCGGAGTGCATTCTTCAAGGCCCCAATCGCGCCCTTCATCTCGAAGGTCTGCACTCGGAACTGATCTCGCTCGCCTCTTACACGTGCGATGTCAGCCCTGAGTCGCTCCATCTCTCCGTCATCCGGGCGTCACGGGGTCTCCACTCGCAATCTGGCCATCTCCGTCCGTACAAGCTCTGTTTCTGCTCGGGCTCTCTCTATCTCGGCCCGACTCCTCTCTATCTCCGCCTGGAGACGCTCTGCCTCCGACCGAGCCTGCCTCGCCTCGGCCACTGCTGCGGCTACCTCTCTCGCCTATAGATTGCATTTCATATAGTTAATCATAAGGCATTTAATTGGCATCATCATGAGCATAAGCATTTTAGCATCTTACCCGCTCTACGAGGGTGGCCTCCGCCTCCTCGGCCCGGGCAACCGCCCGAGCAAACTCAGCGTCCTGCTCTGCCCTGCCTCCCGCAGGCTGAGAGGAAGACGATGGGGCATCCGGTCCAGCGCGTTGGGCTCTTTCGGCCCGCTGAATTTAGAAATCATGGTTAGGAGTCATGATTAATCACATTAAGCATCATAATCATAATCATTTAAGTTCAAGTTTAGAGTATCACCAAGAGCTCCAGGGCAGTCCGGTACTCGTCCCAATGCTGGATGGTGGAGTGAAGTAATCCCTCCAGCTCGGCTATCCGTCCCTCTGGATCTAGCTGCATTTAGAAAGCATGTGAGTCATTTACATATAGCATTGCATTTTTTGCGTATAAAGAGGTTTAAGGTTTAGAGTTGCATACCGGTCGTCGGGTTCCTCGGTACACCCGGTCACCGTAGAGTTGAGCGAAGGCCTTCAGGTATGCCTCATCGCTCTCGTCTTGCTCCTTCACCGCCTGGCCCCGCTTGTTCCAATCGTGGACGTACTTCGCCTTCCGGGCGCACCAATCCACGTTGCCGCTGATACCCCTTGCCGACTTGCCTCGGTGGTCATCACTACGGCGTGGAAAGGTCACCTCGGGCTGGTGTAGTCCCCAAGTCTGCAGGATCAGCCTATAGTGCAGAGGCTCGATGATATGGATGCAATGCAACCATATGTCTCGTCCCTGGTACGATAAGGCCGCCTCCACCCACGGCTGACCCGTGTAACCCTCACCGCGGTACGGGGTCCATCTCACCTGAAAGCATTCAGTCCATTCATTAACATTTTTAGAAATATTGACAACATGTAGAAGTATTTAATAAAGCATTTAAAGGCGTGTAGAAGCATTTAAAAGCATGTAGAAATCATTTCGAGTTCTGGACTTATCGACGTGTGTGGGTAGGAGTCCAGGTCGTCCTGGATCGTCCTGGTCAGTCTGATGATCGACCCTGTGTCCCTCCCTACCGTCCATCGCCTCGCGATCGGGATGCGGCCGGGGTGGAGTAGTGTGCCTCTCCCGATGCCCGGGAGATACATGTAGCTCCAGATCTGCATTTTAGAAATCAAATCAGTCAAATTGCATAGTCATTTGCATGACATTTTTTGCATAATATAGAAAGCATTTAAATTGCACTCACCTGCAGAAAAGGCGAGAAGTCGCCCAGCATCATCTGTCGATCCGTCGTGCTGAGGGACTCGAACAGGAACGCGAGCACTGCTGCTCCCCATGCATATCTCCCGACTCTATGCAAGTTTTCTATCATCGGAAGCAGTCTGCAGCTGATGACGTCCGCTCGAGTCGTGAAGAGGAGCTTCCCGAATAGCAGCATCAGGAAGCGTCGCAGTACTTTATCTCCCTCAGGTCCTGCCTCCGTCGCCACGTGAGGGCGCACCTGGTCTATCACTCTGCCCAGATGCTCCTCGGGTAGCTCTCCTACGGCAATCGCTGCTCCTCTCAACCCCAAGCTCTCTTGCAGTACTGATCTCGAGAGTTGAGATGAGGACTGTCCCGGTCTGATCAAATCCAACCCGAGCAGCTGCTGTGCCATCTCCCGGTAATCACCGTATGTCCATCCTGTCACTGCAGCTCCGTGGACTCTCAATCCTGTAATCCTCGCTATGTCTTCTAGTGTGGGGATCATATGGCCCCACAAGAAGATGAACGCCCTGCTGATCGGGTCCCACCTCTCGTGCAACGCGTACAGCAAGGGTGTGTCCATCCGGATCACCTCGATGCTGAGCACCTCGACGAATCCCATCCCGGCCAGTCGTTCTCTCAAGAAGTCGGGCAATGCCTGGTACACTGCCCGGATCTGCAGCCAGGAGATCCTTGATCTTCGCTTTCCCTGCATGTCATTTAGATCATAAGTTAGTTGATTGCATCATAAAAACATTGCATAAGCATTTCAAAATGATAACAAAATAAAAACTTGAAATTGAAAAACCTAAAAATAGTTTGAGTCCCTGGTAGATGTAACGGCCCTGGTGTGAGGCGTCACTTGTTTCTGACGCACTCAGGGTGGCGCGTCAGGCGTGTGACGGTCGCTGACAGGACCGTCACATTGTCTGCTATTGGGTTTTTTTTTCCTTTGCATCCCCGTGATCTCTCACCTTGGCCAAATGGCCTACAATCATTCCTAATGGGTTCGTGGACCCATTTCTACCCCTCAACCCCGCATGCGTTCACAAATAAAATTCAAAAAAAAAATCAAAAATTGAAATTAGGGCGAGGGGACCTTCCTCATGGTCCATGCCCCTTCTCCTCTTCTTGGCTGGTTCTTTGGGATCTTCTTCACCCAATGGGGCTTCTCCTTGGTCCTCCACGGCCGTGGGAGCTTCATCTTCCTCCCTTGGGCTTCTTCTCACCGGTTGTTCTTCTTCCACCGGCGGGATTGCTTCCCGTTCGAGCCGGCGGTGAAACCGCCGTATGGCCTTCTTCTTCCCTCTTTCCCTCTTCTGTGGACGCGGCTGGGGTGCCTCATCGCTAGCCATGGTGGCGGTGGGGGTTGGAATCGACGGAGGTTTTCTCGGTGGAGATTTTTGAGGGTTTTGAATGATGAATGAATGGGCCATGACCGTTCGGGTTTTATTTTTTTTTGAACGCTGAGGAAATGTGACGGTCTATCGACCGACCGTTACATCCTTCTGACGCGTCTGTCTTCGACTGTTAAATGTGTTAGCCCTATTTTATTGGCGAATGTGAACCGCCTGGTTTTTGACGGCCCAGTGCTGGTCCGTTATTTGGTATGGCGCCCTTACACTAGACCGTTACAAACTTGCAAGTTTCTTGATGAATTAAATGGTCTAATTGATGTCAAAATGATTCCATTTTCTTCCATGTTGTTCATTATTGATGCCTCTCGCACGTACAAATGGTTATGCCTTGATTCGTGTTCATATTTGTTATTGGCTAACTTCTTTCCATGAAGGAATTTATGAACAAAGTCACGCTCTGCCGTTCGTCAGGCAGGTAAGTCAGGTATTGTATCTCGTTCCCTTATCCCTTAATGCATTACTATATGTTAGCTACGATATATTATCTCGAGAACCGGCTGGTCATTCGTGTGTTCTGGGATCTGATGTTACCCTTAAACAAAAATGATGATGATCTAAGTTCACATGTTTAATCGTTGGATAGACCGTTAGGTTGGAAAAATTTGGGGATGATGGTTCTGTCTTGCACGCCGTGGTTGCAGATGGTGTCCTGACCCTGATTTCTCCGGTCTAGCAATACTATTCTCGAGTATCTTGTTATTTTATCTTTCTTTGCATTCGTTTTGATGATTTCTTTTTCCTTTAGCCCAGCATGCATCGTACGCATTCTTTAAGCATTCGTGAAACTTCATCTGTCCCAGGTGTCTCAATGATGGTGAATGGCTATGTTCTTAATCTCGAATGAAGGAGAATTATTCCACTCTGAATTAAAAGGTTTCCTTCGATCTGTTGCTTGATGTAGTTGGCAGAAGATCCCGGTCTGGAGTTTAGTCAGTACTCTTTTCCCTTTTGCGTTGCCTCCGGCGGCCAGCCGTGTTTCCGTTCCTTAGTTGTTAGTTCCTCTAGACTTGCATTCTTTGGTTGGCTAGTTCCTCGTGATCTGTTCGAAGTTTTCCGGGAAGTTCATGTTGCTTGTTGGTTGAGAACGCGTGTCATTTACCTTAACGCCCTATTTTTGATCCACTCCACTTCATTCCCGCTTCATCTCCATGTTCCATTTTTGCTTTCGCTTCACCTCCGCTCGCTCCCCTGCAAAGAGGATGTTAAGGAGGGGCATCTGTTGACACCCATTTTATGACCAATAAGTCGGGTCATCTCTTTATTCATTATATATGATGCTCCGAGTTGTTCACTCTTCATCGAGTCTCTTTGTTTAGTTGAAGATCATTTCTTGGGTCTTGACTCCTTGATCGGATGTGGCTCTTTGTGGCATTTCATTTTGACTAAAGCTTAGCAAAACCTTCATTCCTTCTTTTGAACTCCATTGATAATAACGTTCTGTCCCAGGCGCGTTTCTTCCTTCTAACAGATGGGTCCTGGGCTGTTGCTCCTTGAAGAGTCCTGAAGCTTAAGGTCTTGTTCCAAAGCTTATCCTTTGGCCTATATGTTGAATATAACGGTTTGTCGTGCAGCCGTTGTTTCATTCTGACGCCTTATGCCTTAGCCGTTGCTTTCTTTACAGAGTCCTATTGTTTTGATCTTCTTCATGTTGATCTTATCTCTTTGGGGATAAGGTTGAAAGTAACGGATGTTCCTTGATGCGTTATTTCACTGTGGCGGTCTGTCGTGCAGTCGTTACTTCCTTCAGAGAGTCCTGGCAGTTCAGGCCTTTTCTCTGCTACTCCGTGGTCGAGATAAGAACTTGGATTGACGATATCTCTTACAAATCTAATCCTCAGGACCTTATGTTTGATTCTATGGACTCTTGGTGATAGTATCTTCAAAGATTTGCTAAGAGTTATCCCTTTATCTTGCTGGATTTTCCTCTGCTCGACCTGAGGGTTTAAGGGTCTATAAATAGAACCCTTGACTTCATGGTCCTAAGGAGGAAATTCTAGTTTTTGCAACGAAGTGCTGCCGCATTTTAGAGCCACGATTGATCAAGGAGAAGTGCTTCTCACATTTGTTTGCTGCCTGGTGAAGGGAGTATCTGTTCCTCCTGGTTCCAAAGTTCATATTTGCATATTGAATTCCTTTTCCATCTCCCTTTCATCATAAGCATTATTTCTCTCCTTTCTCCACGTTTTTCACTAGTTTTCATCATCTAAACTTCCTCCCAATCTTTTAAAACGCCCAGAGGGGTTAAAAAACCAAAACCTCCCGATATTTCCCTTTCCTTTTGATGATATTGTATTTATTGAAGAATTGATGCTATATTGTCTAAAGGGCTAATTTGGGTTGTTTTCTATTGCTTTCCTTGTCTTTGGCAGGTTTACAGGTCCACCAGCACGAGGCCCAAGTCTTCTAGCCGGCTGGAAGAGTTGGAGTTAAAAGAATTCACGCTTTGCTACTGCAGGTTATTTGACGGTCTCGTGCAGGCGCGTCAGATTCTTCCAGCGGTCTATCGAGCGACTGTCACTTCCAAGTGACGCACAGCGTTCTGGCCGTTACTTTCAGCTGACCTGCAGGCCTTCTTTGGGTTTCTCTCCAGTGGGCGGGTGTTTCATCCACCTATTTCCGAGGTATTTTCAGGTCTTTGACTTGTTTTTACTTTGGTGGCAATCACGTCTTTCTTAGTATTGGGCATTAGCTTTCTCTCTCGCATCTAATATCTTCTATTTTCTTGCTTGTTCCACCCTCGCGGTGTGTTTTTATTTATTCCTTGCTCCACGCCCCGGCGTGTGCTTTTCTTTATTTCCTTAGCTTAGTTTGATTGAGATAGCATGCCCATGCTAGAGCTAGCTTTGATTGCCTAGGTTCATGGTCACATGTTCATAGGTTAAGAGAAGGTCTTTGATTACTTGCTTGTCATCTTATCACGTTCACACAAAAACCCAAGAAGAGAAGATAGGCAAAACAAATCAACAGATAGGCAAAACAAATCAACTGCCATGTCCCACCATTTTCTCCGTTCTCATGCTTATTATTTGTTTATGTGGTGTTTTGCATGTGTTGCGTGCTCGTTCACTCTTCGTTATGTTATATTGTTTCGTTCATTTAGTCGTTATGTTTTCATTTTGTTCATGCTTGTTTATTCATGTTGCTGGTCATCTTATTTTAAAAAAAATCAAAAAAAATAGAAAAGGGAAATCCAAAAAATTTCGTTTCGCCTGCACAGGTTAGTCAGGTATGGCCTTCTATCCCTTCTCATTGTTGCATTACTATATGGTATCTATATTATTCTATTATCTCGAGAACCGACTGGTCATTCACGTGTTCCAAGATCTAGCAAAATGATGATGATCTAGGTGCACGTGTTTAATCATCTGATAGGCCGTTAGGTTGGGAAAATTAGGGAACGATGGTTCTATCTCGCACGCCGTGGTTGCGGATAGCGTCTTGACCATGATTGTTCCGGTCTAGCAATACTATTCTCGAGTACTTTCTATTTAAACTTTCTTTGCATTCATTTTGATGATTTCTTTATTTTAGCCCAGCATACGTCATGTCATATTTTGAGCATTCACGCCTCGTGATTCTCTCAAGATTGTTCCTCAAACAATGGTTGTTTGCATCTCAGCTCTCTTGGATAAGAGATTCTCATTCCACTCCGAATTTGAACGATTTCTCTAATCTTGCCGCTTGGTCTGGTTGGTCAGCTGATTCTTGTCTGGATTTTATCTCAGTTATAATTCTCCTGCTTTTTATGTTATGCTCCTTTCCGATCCCCTCACCGTCTGTGGATTGTGTCCCCAATGAGGCTGGTCGTGTTTCCTTTTTTTCATGTTAGTTTAGTTTTCCAGACATGTCTCGTTCTTGTCATCTAGTCTTGGTGGTTAGTTCGGCATTTTCGGGAGAATTCCCGTCACTTGTTGGTTAAAACAGGTGTCTTTTGCCTTGATGCCCGCTTTTCAGCTCTCTCCGTTTCATCTCTACATCATCTCCATTTCACGCCGTTGTCACTTTCGCTCCATCTCCTTTCCATTTGGCCTCCACGTCACTTTCGCTCGTTCCCTTGCAAAGTAGACATCAAGGAGGGGCATTTGTTGACACCCGTTTTTAGCCCGCAAGTTGCGTTATTTCTCTTATTCATCAATTTTGATGTCCCTAATTACCCGTTGTTTTGGAGCGTTCCTTGGATGGATTTCGAGCCCATTTCATTGTTTCATTCCCGTTGAGCCTTGGAGATCATTATTTCGTAGAGCCCTGGAGCCTATTCTATCACCTTTCGGCTTTCCAGGTCGACTTACGGCCCATTTAGGCCGAGTTCCCTCAAGCATTCAGCCCCTTTCACAGCGCAGTCTTGAAAAGTGGTCCTTTTTCATCCTCTTCCATTCCTCTATTCATTAATTGTCTTTAAAGAAAGTTGTTCCATTTTTAAAGCCCTACATTTTCTTCTTATACGCCATTATCCAATTCTACACCGTTTTGAAGTCTCAGTGTTTTCTCTGTTCTAGCCCCATTTTCTCCTACTTCGGATCGTCTTTTCATCTTGCTCTCTTCATGAAAGTTGTTTCTCCTTCCGTTATCTACAATTTATTCTTCTACCGCTTTCGCTAATTCTACCCCGTTTGAGAGTTACACTCCAATTTCCAAAGTCACACGTAGTCTGCTCATGATGTTCTTCAATTCATTGAAAGGTCTCTCCTAGACCGTCCAATGATTGAAAGGTCTCTCCTAGACCGTCCAATTATTGAAAGGTCTCTCCTAGACCGTCCAATTATTCAAAGGTCTCCTTTAGACCGTCCAATTATTCAAAGGTCTCCCCTAGACCGTCCAATTCACTGAAAGGTCTCCCCTAGACCGTTCCATCATTGAAAGGTCTCCCCTAGACCGCCGAATTCATTGGAAGGTCGTTCGATAGACCATTTTGCATCCTGTTTTAGCCCGAACTATCGTGGTCGCCCAAGTCTCTGTTCTTCATGATAAAAATGGTTTGGAAATGACCGTTTATTTTTAAAAATGGTCTATCGAGCGACCGTTTATATAACAGAGAGTCCAAAAGTTCCTAAACTCTGTCCTCTTCGCCACTGGACTCTATGGTCGAACCTGTGCAACGGGGCCTCCTTGTTAGAGCTCTATCTTCTAGAATCTTCCATGAAATTGAGCCTCGTTTATTTCTGTGTCTTCCCCTTTGTATTATCTCAAATTTGGTATATGGAGCATGATTTTTAATTGACCAAATCTCCTAGAATCTTGGCCGCAATATTAGGTTTTATGCTTTTCGTGCAACCAAAAACCCTACAAATTAGGTTCCAGAGGCTTCTTCTAAGAGCCATAACTTCCGCAATCTTCAACCAAAAAGAGTCCCGTTTTTTCCTACATCCTATCGTGACTATTATCTCGAGAATGATCTAGAGATCTCAAGATTTGGTGTACTCTATCTCTTGGAATCATGGCAGAAAGTTGGGCATTTCACCACTTTTCTATAATTAAGTGCCCAGTTCACCTCCGCGACGGGGGGCTCTTTTTCGACCTGGGGCGAAGGCATGCCGAATCACCGTCCCAAACCTTCGACCCCAGGCTATTGAGGGAAGTATTAGCTTTAATTTGGTTCATAATTTGTCTCATTTCATCGTTGTTTGCCCTCCTAACTTCGCCCATACCTTTTACAAATCATCACAAGTTATTGAACCTGTGCGGCGGGGTGCCCTTCGTCGGCTCGGGGTGGAGTCATCATGCATCCTCTTCGTCCTCCATTGACTCCTTCCTGAAGAGGGGAGTATCTTCTTCATTTCCCATCTCTTTGGGCTCTGTATACTTGCTCCAATTTCTTATTCTTTTCCCTTACTTTTCACAAATCGTCACAGTTTTGCACGTAGTTTCTGCAGAGTTTCCTACACATTTATGCATTTTTCTCCATTTTGCACAACATTTTTCTCTCTATTCTCTCCATCAAATTCTATGATTTCAAATCCCATGCATGCACAACACTCCCACCTTTCTTTTGCACCCGTTCATAGGGGTTAAAAACCCTCCCACGGTGCGTTCTCTCCCTTTGTTTCATGCTATTTTATCATTCCGAGGCATATACTACACTTTCATGATCTAATGGGTTTTCTCTTATTTTTGTGACTTTGTTGTGCAAGAGACCATCAATAGAACGTGAGGCCCTTGCTTTCTAGCCGGCTAGGAGGTGAGGAGGTGTCACCTACTTCGGTTCCCCGCACCCATCTTCAAAGTGCGATCACATCGTGGCGATTCATCTTCGGGCTGCATCTTCTTCTTCATTTTCCCAAGGTACGCAGTAGATTTGTTTTCATTATAGCATCTATTTCATACTGATATTCCTTGGGTGGTGATCACAATTTCTTTCTCTTCATCATTGCCCCTTTGCCCGTCATTGTCTATATTTCATGTTTTACATATTCATGTTTATGTGTATGTTTACATAGTTTGAGGGCGGATTAGATTAATCTATTTACACCTACGTGTTTAAAACTGAAGATGCACGAGGTTCCGAAGAAGGTTGCACGTCGACCCGGGGGCTTCGTCAGGACTTATCACTTATGTTTTGCAAGACCACGGCGAGATGAATGGTCACGGTGACCCCCGGAACCAGTCTGAGACCCACTATCTAACCCGTGTTGAGCAAATGAGGCTTATCCGGCGCACCCTTTCACGGGCGCGCCCCCTATCACGGCACCCTTCTACCCGGCACGCCCCCTATCCTGGCGCCCTCTTGCCCGACGCGCCAGCTGAAGGTAAGGCTTCCCGGCGCGCATTCTCCACGTCGGGAGAGCCTTCGCCTATATAATCCCACTTGGTTCGACCAAGTAAAAAAAAATAAAAAAAGGAGGAGAGGCGAAAAAGGAAATACCACACATCCGAGAAAATAATCTGAATAGAGAAGGGCAGAGCGGGGAGAGCCAATTAGAGCCCGTTCGTCTGAGGGAGAGAGGAAGCTTGGGGGAGAAGCAGGGTTTCCACTGAGTCTCCTCACTGCCGTCTTCCCCGTCCGCTCGCCTGAATAGCTTCGGAGCTGAAGGATAGACGTCGGAATCCGATACTCTGTTTCTGGAGAAGAACCTTAAGTGGGTTTCACAGTTTCCTTCCGGCGTTTCTCTCCAACTTCTCCCTTCTAATCCAATGTAAGTGAGGGGGGAGGGCGATGACATGAGCCCATCTCCCCCGCCACCATCTCTTCATCTTCTTTCGCCTCTGTAATCCTTTCTCTGAATCTAATAAAACGGTCACCAAGCAACGATGTCGGGCTACGCCGAATGATTGTGATAGTCTATGTATTTGTTTTCCAGTTGATGGAATGAATGATCTGGGCTGTTCCTTATGCTTCTACTTCTCCCTCGATTTGCATTTTCGGTCGCCTTATGTATGAACGTCGGGTTTCATCTCGTGATACCGATCATGCCCGGGAGCCATATGGGCTACATTGATGTCACCCCCTCCCCGGGGATCCTCCCTTCTAATGCAATGGCCATGCCTTGCCGTATATATGTTGTGGGTTTTATGATTAGAGACACACACGTGTGTGCATCTCTGCCTGTTCCTGTTTCGAGGTCGACCCCATCAACATCCCTCTGCACTTCTTCATAGTCCAGAGTGAATAGGGTCATCTCTATAACTCCAGCATCCATCATATGCTAATGATTCTGATGGATGTTTCCTATATCTTAATTGTTGTAGTTCGTAATGCTAACCTAATAGCCCTGTGAAGGCTAACCTAATAACCCCGTGAGTGACGATTTACCAACTCATCGGATGTTATGTTATGCTATTATATTTCCCCACTATCCTACATATAATTCATGATTGTCGAGCTTCACTGTTCTTGAGAACACTAGCTTTAATACTTCGAGGAGGGGGACATACCCCATTAACATTTCAGAACCGCCATTTGGTCAAAGGGTTCCATCTATAAGTGATGAGTATCCCTATGGGCCATAAGGCGAATATCGACAGGGTTTAGCCCGACAGCAAATCCACTGTCCTTAGGGACATTGTGGTGGCCATGGGTCTTATGCCCCTTGTAGGCTAGTCCTCGGGGCTCTTCCTCCCTACTGGTCGTCCCTTTTTGGATTGTGATCGGACCACGGGTCGTGGGTCCCTCGCAGGCTAGTCCTCGGGGCTTTCCTTCCCTCACTGGTCGTCTCATCTGATCGATTTCAACCCACGGAACCATGGTGCCCCTCGTAGGCTAGTCCTCGGAGTTTCCTATCTGCTTGGGGTCTGCTGGCCACCGTTGTGCCGTCCGGCTTGTTAGGGGTTTACTCCGCATGTGAGTACAACCCCGCTTCTCCCCTGCAATCCTTCAGGGATGGGGAGATGCTGTCCAATTTTCACCAGGTTTTAACTAATCAGTGAACTACTTAATAAAACATGTGTTCTTAAACAACGAACCTCCGTGCTTGAGTAGGAACCTCGCACGAGCTTATGACTCTGCTCCTGGAGAGCCCGGGGCTCCAATTCAATAAACAATTAACCTAATCAAACCCAAAGTTCTCAAGAACATCTTAATAAACCAAATAGATTCAAAAATACCCCCAACATCAACTTAAACGACGCGGCCTCAACCCGACGCGTCCTAATACGGTGTTGTACCCCCCCCACGCCAGAATAGCTTTAGACTCAAATTCACATGGTTTTAAACGGTCTATACCCGGCGCACCCTAATCCGGCGCGCCCCAAGGCCTTCACGCCAGGTAAACCACCTACCATGGCCACGCCGATTTAATCCCCTTTACCTACGCTTGGCCGCACCGGAGAACCCTTCTCCTATGCTCGATCGCGTCGGTTTTGAATAAATATTCTCTTTATCGCACTATTTTAATCCCTCACTCGTCTTCGGAGCAATCTTTGCCTCCCACAGTCGAGGTTAATAAACCCCAATCAATAATAAACCAAATAAAAGGGGCTGTTCAAGTCCAAACCATTTTCCTATTGTGCTTCTATTATTATGTTTGGGTATCATCATGCTTTGGTTATCATGCCTCTGTCACCATGTTCATCTCCCTCGGCAAAGATTAATAAACTTGATTAATAATTGTTTATCTTCATGATTCTGTTACCATGCTTTTGTATAATCATAAACGTCATGCTGATGCATACATGCTTGCATGGACCCTCGGTGTATCAAATGGCACTAACGAAAGGCCGGGTTACACCCGACTGGAAGTCTTTGCGATGCGCGATGGTGCTCTCCGGATCTATGTCCTCCGCCACGCATCGAGGGTCCCCAATTCAATGAACCATGCTTCCCTTGCATGATAGATAAAAGCATGTCATGTGACCTCGTCACGTTCATCCCTTTGCATCTTATTTCGGCTTCGGACGGCCCACTATCTCGGCAATTAATCAAAGATTTTCTCCCTTATGGGGGATGTAATTAACGTCATAGCCTTTATGGTATGGCGGACTATTGGTCCCGACCCGAATCTCACTCTCGCCCTATATGGGTTAGAATGAGCGCATAATAAATCTGTCACTTTGCTTTTGTGACTAGCATGCCAGCGTGGTCAACTAATCAATTGATTACTGATTAATTAATTGGTTTTTCGACCTAGAACAAAATGACCGAACAAATCCCATCACAACACGGTACTTCCACCACGCTGGAAGTTGATCATCTTCTTTTATCTTCCTCGTGCCCGCGTGTACACTCCATGTTTCATCCAAACATCGTTGATTTCATTGAATTTCCCGAGATTGCTTCATCTCGAACTTTTGATTTAATTCTCATCATGTGATGTTGATCGCGTGCCTCATCACACCTTGGCATCTACTTTTCAGTTCACTATATTCCCTTGCAAAGCAGACGCCAAGGCGGGGTAGCTATACACACGCTAAAATTGACATTACTATGAGTACATCTCATATTCTCTCATAATGACCCAATTCGACCCTCAAGTTAACTTTGTTTAAGTGGTTTTTCCCATTTTTCTTGAATTTCTCCTTTTTTCTACTTTTCCTATTTTTTCCTATTTGTTTGGATTTTCTGGGTATTTTTCTCCACTTTTATCAATTTTTAAAGAATTAACGGCATGAGGGGGGGCGTCATTTGATTATAAAGAAAATATAAGAAAATAAAAAGGAAAATTGTGCCTCTTTGAGGAGGCGACCATACATTTTATTTTCCCTATGTTTTTAGATTTTCTCGGTATTTTTCTCTATTTTTATGAATTTTTTAAGAATTAACGACATGAGGGGGGCGTCATTTGATTTTAATAAAAAAAATAAAAAGGAAATGACGCCCCCGTAAGGAGGCGTCCATTCAATTTGGTAATATTTTATAATATATTTCTGTGGGCCTTTCAGGGGTGTTTTGATAGACTCTGGGTGTCAGAAAAATACGAAAAAATAGAAATTGGAGTCAGCACATTCATATGCACATCCACCGAAAAAATTGAAAAAATAATAAGAAATTAGAAATAGCCTTTTCTAAAAATAATGAGAATTCCCTGGAAATGACACCCATCACCTGGGCGCTATTCAAATTAACGGCGGAGGAAGGGGCGCTATTTCTTTTTGGCTTTTTTTTTGATTGACAACACTCGGGAAGTTGTTATTTCAAATAACGACCACGTGAGGGGTCGTCATTTCCTCCAATTTTCCAAACTGTGTCGAAACCCCATTCTTTCTCTATTTTGAGCCCTTTTCCAGTTCAGAAAGGACTCTAATGACTTTCTATGACTGAGAGGACTCCTTCCAGTATTTGTCTCCTACTAAAAATCAATTTCCCTATTTTTATTCGGATTTAAACCCACGCATCTCTTCCGTATAAATAGAGCCCCTACGGCTCATGCTAAAAGAGGTCGACTTTAATCAATTACAGGGGGAGGTGCTGCTTGGCTGTTGGCTCAAGAAGTAGGGCTTCCGGCATCCAAAGCTCCATCCGTTTGAGCCTTCCTCCCGAACGTTCATCCAAAGCCAAAGAAAGGAGAAAACTGCCCAGGCTCCTCCTACCTCCTCTCTGTTTCTCTGTACTCTATTTCTCTTTCTTTTATTTGCATTAACTGCATGCATTCATCTTAGTCATTGTCCTGCTATTAAACTCCCTTCTCAACCACGTTGAGGCTCCACAGTGCAACGCTTGCACATATTTTATCATTTTATTTTTCTCCCTTCATCATTCTATCTACCTACCCTTTGCATTAGGGTTTAAAAGGGCAACACCCAAAATGTGTATTCATATCCATGTTCTCACGTTATGTTTATTTCATTTAGGATTGATACTACACCTTGGGTTTACTAATTCCATTTTTATTGGTGTTGTCTTTGTTTCTTACAAGGGTAATCAAAGAAGAACTCCCTCCATCCGCCGACCGGTAGGAAGGGAAGGAAATCACTCACATCTCCCACGCTTAAGGTATTTATATGGCGATACCTCCTTTATTTATTTGTTATATCCTTTGAGGCCCGCAGTCTCTAGCGATCACCCTCCAAAATTGCATCCTCGTATGCCCCTTTTCCCCTTTCCCACATTTTATTGCATATGCTTTTTTATTATTTCTTAGTGGATTTTTAATTAGATCTACAACCACCTTAACTATCACGTCCTGAGCTTTTAATACATCGGGATGAATATCGGAACGTGAATAGCCGGCATGGTAAGCCTCTCGCAACCAAGAAATCAGAGCGCAAGACAATAACATAGAAGAAATTGCACAAGTAATTTTTCTTAAATTTCTAACTTTATTTCATAACCTTAATAAATTTACATGAGATCACTTCTTGACAACTTTCATCACTACGACTCAAGAAAAATCAAAATTACAATATGACTAGACTAGACACTTTGATCATCTAAGGCTTCTCTCATCTTGAAAACCTTCATTCACTCTCAGACCCGCTGCTAGCATAATCCGAATCCGATTCACTAATACTTTCTGAAATAGACAAGAAAATAGGTATGAGCACACTTGCCCAGTAGGTATCTTCGTTACAACATGAAGGTAATATTTAAGTAATTAACGTCTTAGCTCTAGAATTAAGATAAAAATAAGAATGTGATAAATAATTGATATAAACCAAGATAACTAAGAATCATGAAATAACTGATCAAGTAGATGTGAGCGAGTATAGACCATGAACAAGCAAGATTAATCATGTAGATGTACATTTTGGCCTTTCATGAACAAGAATGTACGAGCATGTAATTAGATAGTACTTTACACAATCGTGTAAAGGCTATGCATTAACAAGCATGTAAATTTCATAACGAGCCTCATGGATTTCACTCATTTATATGAGAAAGTAGCCCCAGCATAATGTGATGCCAGTATCATCGTACCCCACGGTTTATACCACGTTTCCGACCATCGGCCATGGGGGATAGTATGGAGCCCTTGGACACAATCAGTGCCCACTCTTGCATCTTCAAGTAATAAATCCAGCCACAAGATATACTAATAATTTTGGCCAACAATTCAATTTCAAATAATAAGTTTCATGACCAAGTAACCAAGGTATAGAACCTAACAAAACTGACATGAGATATCAAGGAAGAATTAAAAGAATATTGTACTCCAGCGGTATTCCGGCAGCATAACGGTACGTTCATTAAGTTTCATGTCCTAATATTGATTTGTTAACATATGTTGAGACTCCATATAATCTGAAGACCATCTAGGAACTCAATAAAACCAACCCTAAAGGTCAAATCTCAGGTTAGACAGGTTCAGAGATAAAGTGGTCATTTACTAGACCATTTCATGCAGAAAGCGGTCAGAGTCTAGACCGTTTCATGAATAGAGTCGATGCATGAAAAAGAAGTGTTGACGCAGTGAAACCTTTTGGAGCTTTGCGGTCTAGTGAATGGCCGCTTGGTGTCTTTTAGCGGTCGTCCATAGGGCCGCTAAGATCCAGAATACATAAAACACTGGTAAAGTGCTTTCTAGATAATTGGCTTTGATGGTACAACCAGCTCGGCGTCCAAGTGGGAATCCCAGGCTCGCGGAGTCTTACGGAGGCCTTGAAATCCCCTAGTCTGACAGAAGGAATATCCGACGGAGAGGTTCATAAGTCCAAGAGAGTGTGCCTATAAGTGCAAAGTGTAACTAATGGTCACATACCAGAGTATATGCCATATACTTAAGAAAATGACGCATAGATGAGAAAGGATCGTGATAAAATAGCGATCAAGTTAAAACTAGACAAGTCATGAACCATGTGAAATTTAATGTAATTATAAGAGTATATGGTTTTGGCATGAATTTAGCATACGTTTAAAATAATCCCAACGTGCATAAGGAACATGAAATCAATTAGGATGATTGATTAACATATCCAAGTACAAAAATACAACATTTAAAATAGGTGTAAAACCTAACTAGCTAAGCTTATCATATGATATTTAGGGCTATTCTGTATTATGTTTCGGATTAACATAAACACAGAACTCAGAAAACATAAACGGTCATGTGAGGACCGTTTTATCGGGCGTAGCGGTCTATCACAGGGTCGCTAGTGATTTCAGGCGGTCTTTAGGAAGACTGTTTCTTCCTGTTTACGGTAAATAGCAATAAAAATCGAAATATGGCTACTCTAAGGTAAATGGATACATGGAAAAAGACATAAAAATATGTAATAAAACATGCCAAAACAAAGTTGGGCCAAGAATATGCATAGGGGAAATGTAAATTAAGTAAGAATTACATCCTTTTCATTAAAGGGTTAGACTCATGCATGGAAAATGAACTAGTTAATAAAACACAAAATATTCCACGTGTAATGCATGAAAAGAAATTGAGGGCTTTTACTCCTAAGATCATGTTTAAACAATTCATGAGATAACCTACCTCTGATCTGGGCTTTAATCGTCAAATTTAAGGCTGGAAGTCAACCCTAATTTCTACTCGTTCAAAACCGAACTAGCAACTTCGTGGCCTTCTAACTTCTAATCCTCTTCACCTATGACCACGAAACTTGGAGGGTAAGAAGATGGTACTAAAAGAACAAATAACTTTAAAGAACCCTTATATAATTACCTCATTTAGGGCTTCGAACTTGCTGATCAATCTGGTCCGGTCGCATAGGTTCTTGAGTTGCTTGTACCAAACCAGTGACTTTGGATGCCTCTAACTCCTCGTGGGCTTGATCTCCTAGAACAAAATTTTGAGGGTAGCTAGACCTTAGTATTGAAAGCAAATCCTTCTAAAGAACCTACCACAAATTCATCCTCCTTACCTTAGTTCCGCGCGAGCCAAACGTAAGGGTCGTGCAGGTTGGTTCTAGGGTTTATTTATAGGGTTAGCTAGGGTTTCCATGGATTAGAACGAACTTAGAGTCCAAATTAGGTTTTCAATTCGATCCTCTAGCATTCTAGACCCTTATAACTAAGGGATATCATCGATCCTAGGTGATTAGGATGCCAAAGTTCCCATCTTTTCATGCCTTCTTCCATTCACGGAATCTACAGATAGTAGCGGTCTAGTCTAGACCGTTTTCAATCCCCAAGTGGTCGCTCGATAGACCGTTTTTGACTTTGGGCGCCGAGTTTGAAATATTTCAAACTCTTTGTCATATATCTGTTGATTTATCCAATATATTTATCCTAAATTTCGTAAATATCCTATTTTAAGTTTCTAGAATGTGGGCCAAACCATGTGGGCTTAGTTTTGGGCCATTTTGGTATTGTTTAAAAGGCCATGTTAATTAATAAATATTGGGCCTTATTATTTAGTTTTAAATTAACCCAAATTCTTTTAATAATCCCTTTTATCTCTAGAAAATCTAAATAAATTCTCTAAAATTCTAAAATATCATATACAAAATTTTAGGGTATTACAATGAAGTCATGCAGTGAATCAAATAGATGCAATCCAAACTCATAATAAAAATTAATTTTTCATGATCTTCATTGAATGGAAGTTCAGTTAAAACAAATTTTAGTTATCTAACGAGAATTCAGAATTTTATTTTTAAAACCTAAGCCTTGAGCAGTCATTTTTTTCGAAGCCTTCCACTTGGCTTCAAGGCATCCCTACAACAAAGTTCTCATTCAATAGTTTTGGGTACCCAAACCTTCTTGGGACCCGGATGGTTAACATGAGCATTCAACTTCTCTAACGCATTCAGTTCATCAATTTTCATCCAATAGCAATCATCTATATAATGACCAAATTCACCACAATAATGGTAGCAAATTGAAGACTTCAGATTTTTCTTGTAAAAGTGAGCATAGAAATGTGTCCCATTTGCTTTCCAACATTGTGACACATGGTGTCCTAGCTTTCCACATGAATGACAATAATAAGAAGAATTTCTTAGTTTGCCAAACACAGTTTCATTTTTGTATACATGAAATCTATCCTTTTTCATGATGTTACAATCATGCATCTTGTCACCATAGTTTCCACAATTGAAACAAGAAATACTTATTCTTTTGGAGACAATTTCATTTCACCATGCTTTCAAATCATCGGATTTCATACCAAGGTAATCATCCATCATATGACCATGTTTACCACAATAAAAATATGAGACAATCCTTGGGGATACGTATGTGTGCGCGGCATGATTGTGCTTCCTAGCATTCACATTAGCACAAGCAGAATTGATTTTCAGCTTTGAGTTTTGATTCGAGTTCTGCTTAACATCACATTTCTGGATTTTCCTTTTAGCATGATGAACCGGGTTAGCATTTGAGGTACTAACTACATCCAAACTCGAGACAAAAGATGTATACAATTTATTTTCAAAGTTCTTTTTGTTCACCGGATTATAGCCAAGCCCCTATCTTTGAAAGTTAACCTTTGTTCCCAAAATTTTATCTAGGTTATCTTTCCCCTTCACAAATTTAGACAGTGATGCATTAAAATAATTGATTTCTTTTTCAAGAGATGTAATGTGCAATTCATAACTAGCTATCTCCTATTCACTGCAAACAGCACATTCATTCAACACTCTATTTACAGTTTTATAACTTTCAAGTTCTTGTTCTAGCACATGACAATTTTCAGATTCATCAACAACCAAGCTTTTCCCTTTTTCAAAAGCAAACAATTTCTCCGACATGGTTGTATTCAAATACTTCAATTTTTCAATTTCATCTTTCATACATGAAATGGTTTCTTCATACTTTTTGATATCAATCAAGAAAGAATCATTTTCAGTTTAGAGTTCTAAGCATCTATCACATGAAGAATTTTTAAGATTTTTTGAACAACTTTCATGCAACGAAATCTGAATTAGCATCGCGCTGTTTTCATTTTAAAGTTCTTCAAGTTTAGAACATTTATCACAAGAACTATTCTCAAGGAAGGTATTTTCAGATTTCTTTTGCAATTTTCTATTTTTAGATTTCACCTTCTTATACTTATCAACCAATTCATCATATAGATCCATATGTTCTTCGAAGGAGATTTCCTCACCTTCAAAGTCTAACTCTGAGCTTTCCTTGCTTGATTTATCATGCTTGTCAGCCATCAAGCACTCAATGTCCTTCTTTCCTTTATAGTTCTCGATCAAGCATTTCAATATTTTCTTGGCCGTCCTGGACGAGACAACAAGTGGAAATTTGTGAAGATCAATTGAACTTTTACAAACATTTAAAAGTTTAGAATTGTCTGTGTATCTATTCACATGCTTGACAGTCCACTTAGTCTCATCACTAGGCATCCCATATGAGTCATGCTCAACTAAATCCCAGAGTTTGGGATCAATGGTTTTAACATAACGACTCATGTGCAAAAGTCATTCATTGAAATTTGAACCATTAAAATAAGGAGGAAGGGAAGACAAACAAGTAATAGACATGATGCTTAAAAAAACTCGCTGAGGGATCTCTCTATAGGTCGTGAGACCTTAAGAAGATAGAGCCGTGGCTCTGGTACCAATTGTTGGTCCAGGGGTAGGCGAGCGGACAAGAAGGGGGTTTGAATTGTCCCCCATGCGATATGGTAAATTAAAACTTTACGCATCAGAATTAACAACTTTAACAATATTAAAGAAAATGAACTACACAATATAAGCTAAGTTCTCTCAATCTCACTGTTCACACACAATCAAGATAAACACCGTTAACATGCAAACCCACAAACACACAAACCACAAGGACACGAAGATTTTTAAGGTGGTTCGGGATCACGACGGCTCCCTACGTCCACCCCTCACCAAACTCACTTGGGAATAAATCCCCAACATGGAGCAACGCTCCGACACACACGCAAGATGACGCCTGCACACACACACGGGGACACACCCCAACACACACACAGAGAGACATATTCTCCAACATGATCCGACAACGGATCAACATACACATACACTAGCTACAACAACCGCAGCACAATAAACACAACCGTACACAGACGATCCACACAAACGAATATTTCTAGTTCATAAAAATCAACACAAATATTCAAAACATGCTTAACCCAAGATATAGACCATAAAGCATATCAAAAACATCATAGAAAGGATGTAGAAATACTCCCCCTTGATCTCCAATAGCCAGTTGAACATATTCCTTGAAGCACAAATCGGAAGGGAGTCGGATGTCTTCGATTCGGGCATCATCTCGATCCTCTCCTCAATCCGCTTCTCTTTTTCTTCTACAACGATCTCTAGAAATGCCTTGGAGTAGATCAGATCTTCCTTTCTTCTTCCTCTTTTCTTCTTCTCTTCTTTCTTCACCTGCAAGATAAGAAAATTAGCTCAATAGGAGATGAAATCCCCAAATTTGTAGGTCAAGTATATATATACACAAAGAGGTGTAAAAGACCAAGATAGCCCTTCTAGAATCCTCCGAAAGACCCCCAATAGGTCTACCATAAATCCATAAGCATAATGGTAAAGTGTAGAAGTCAAATGGATTGAGTTTAATGGGTTTCGGACTTGATTCGTAAGGGCATTCACCGTATTCGGTCGACCAAACGTTTACAGGTTTCAGTCTGCCCAGTTCGATCGACCAAACTCTGCTACATTTCAACCTGGCATGCTCTGGCTGAAATGGTCGAATGGGTATTTACTTGCTTGAATTAAATAGCCAATATCTCATGACTTGACTCGATGACTTGGTACTTGATTGTTGAATCACATGAAATACTTGTATGTCTAGCTACTTCTTGATATTCCTCTCTCGTTATTCTCTTACATTCTTGCATACATGAAGCATGCCACATTATTCAATTGGTTAATTACTTTAAGCAAGGTCTGTAATAGAGATATAATTCCTACTAAGCGTTCGCTCACCCTAGTTTTCCCCTATTTTTCAGGTAACTACAATGACGTAGATCATTCGGATGGGAACGGACATGGGTGAAGAGTATATAGCTATCTGACTATTGAAGCATCTAACTGGTCGTGTCTTTTCATTTTTCTTGAGTCTATCATTATATTTTCCTCTTTATTGAGTCTAGTTTGTCATTAAGTATTCCTTTACTTTGAAGGATCATGTATGGAACTAGTTGAAGTTATCAATGGAATAAAGGATTTGGTTTATTATCTTTACTTTTGCGTACTCTGTCTATAAGGTCGAATTCCTTATGCTCTGATTGACATGAATGATATAAACTCATCACATGTACCGAGTTCCTTCCACGCTTGGGGCATGACAGGTCGTCCACTGGAGGCAGACTGCGTAGCGTGATGAAATCCGCTCCTCCGGGCAGATCCAATGTCAAATGAAAGTGTGTGAGCACTCGATGCGAAGCTGACTCAGAGAAGAATCCTTTGGTGCTAGGTTGGTTTCCAGAAGTGGCTCTGATGTGACACAACCTTGGGGTCACAACCACTCGACCAATACCCTTGGACCTACAATCGCAAGCAAGCAACTTGAGCAGTGGACTCACTCTAGCGGACTGACTCGCGAAGCGCTCACGGTTGCTCATAGGCAAACCAGCGATGGTGGGAAAGGTCCGAGGTGGGACCTCACTGTTCTAGAGGTATGGCTAGCATGGGACAGAACCCAATGGACCAGGGATTCCCAATTTCATGGGCGGCCAGCACGCCAAGGGCGTGGGATGTAGGGAGCTCTCTCACAACTCACCCAGCGGTGGTCACTCGAACGATCGGCCTTTTGGACCGGGCACTTCCTCACCGCTGATAGAGCTAAGAAGCAATACTAATTAAGCAAGGAATGCCAGCAGAGTGAAGTGACCAGAAGCTCACCTGATCGGCGTGAAGACGCTGATCCCGACCGGAGACGATGGGCGAGCGGGGAGCATGGGATCGCCACCCGCATGCTGCGCCGATGAAGCTTCAACCTGAATTATCAATTTACAATCACTACACCCCTTGGAAGGGGGTTGGACTAGGGGTGGGGAAATGAAATGTTACATCCAAACACTACCTCCCGCAGGGAGGGGCTTTAAGCCGGCCAGGCGGGGGTGGGGGAAACTAAGTTAAGCCAAAATGACGAACGTTGCTGGTCCTGTCCGCTTCGGGAACACCATGACAGGGAGTCGATGACGGTGCCGCCACGGACTCCATCGACTTCATATAATGATGGGATCAGTGCCAAAATGTCTTGCGTTGCCCAGGAAGATGCCCAAATTTCTTGAGATTATTCTGATGCCGACGGTGGCCGAGGTGGGGTCGGGACCAGGACCGATCTGACTTGGTTTTGGTGGTCCCAGAACTTCTGCTACTGGAAGAAGTTGCAGCCACGAACACTCCCGGGGTCCGATGAGGGCGGGACCAGAGCTGTTGCGATCTTGGATGAGTCCTCTTCGATCAAAGACCAACGGGGTCTTTGGAGGAGGTCTGAGCAGACCGCGAGAACCAGAATGGTGGGAGGGGGTCGGATCTGCCTCAGGGGAAACTGATCTGCGCACTCCGGGGAGAAAAATTGGAACTCTGTGCTCCGGGGTCCAAATGGCGCCCTACTTCTTGGTGATGGCAGGGGACATGGAGGAAAAGATCTCAGCCAAAAAATCAGGTCCAAAATCACACAAGAGCAGCTGTGGTCGATTCTTCTCTTGGGCTCGAGTTCCCTACCGGAGCAGCTCTGCGCAGTCGAGGGAGAATGGCTCTCCCAGGTAGCACATACGTTGGATAGCTGCGAGACTACCTCGCCTGTGAAGCTGCTTCGAGGAGCTTTCAAGAAATATAAGATACAGCACCAGAAGATGCGCGATGACTCTGGGGCAGGCTCTACAACTTCGTAGTACTCTACTGTTGCTGGCTCCAGACTGGTAGTAGGGGGGATAGAGGGGAAGAATGGAGGGATTAGGCGGAGCAAATGGTGGGAGATTGACTTGGGGCCTTCCCTGGTGTGAGGGGGATGGGGGAAAAGAGTGGTGTCCAGGAGAATGGGGAAGGGAGAGGCTGGGGACGCAGCTCGCAGGTGGAGGGGGTGGGAGGTGCGGTCTGGGTGGAGAGGGAGAGGGGTGGGGGCGCAATTGGCCTAGGGGGGTGGGAGACTGGGTGTGTTTGAATTTTGGGGTTAATGGTGTGATTAATTTTGGTCTTGGGGATGGGAAGAGGTGTGTGGGGAAGTGGAAGGGTGCTTGGGGAGATGGGATTCTCCCTTGGGAGAGGGAGAATGACTCTTGAGGTTGAATAGGATTTAATGGGGGAAGTTAATGTCTCTAGGGAGGTGAAGGGGCAAGGTGATGTGGCAAGAGGAGAATGGATGAGGTGGAGGAGAGAGGGATGAGGTGGCAGCTGAGGTGGAGGAGAAAGAGGGAATTTCAAAATTGGGGGGGGGGGAAGAGGAGAGAGAGTGGGGTTCGCCCCCTTCTAGAGAGAGAGAGGGGGGAGAGAGAGCTTCTCACTCTAGGAACACTCAACTGGATTTCAATTTTTTATCAAATATTCATTCTTCATTGTTCTAAAAATGAGGGAGAGGGGGCCTATTTATTGGCATCCATATTTTCCATGACTAAAATAACCCCGAACTAATAGACTAATGACTCAACTATCCAAGGGAGGGGAGCCCATGGGCCTAGCCCACTTAATTGGGCCCATTAAACACATAACCTAGGTAAATGACTCACTAACCTAGGTACTTGACTCAAATTAAGAGGTTGAAAAAGTAAGTTTCGGATCTATTCACCCCCCGTCTAGATCCTCTCATACCATCCAACAGTTGGTATTAGAGCAGGTTCCCTAGAGATGTGGTCTAATGACCCAAGGAGATCCGATGGGAATGTCTCTCGCAGCTACATAGCTGAGGGCCACGTCATCAACAAACCGCCATCATTCGATGGTACAAATTACCTATATTGGAAGAACCGAATGAAAGTTTTTCTACGTGCCCAGGATCACTTGATTTGGTGTGTTGTGAGTAAAGGTCCCTTTGTTTTACCAGAAGTAGATGACACATTGACACCAGACCAGGTAAGAAATCTACAACAAATTGGAGTGTCATGAACATCATGCAGTACGCCATCCACCGTATAGAATACTCGAGAGTATCCACTTGCAAATCTGCAAAAGAAATGTGGGATATGCTTGAGTTAATCTATGAGCGGACATCGAAGGTAAGGGCCACCAAGGCCAACATGTTAACTTCTGATTATGAAATGTTCAGAATGAAACCAGACGAATCTATTTCTGAAATGTATGCAAGATTTGCCCAACTAACAAATAGCTTAAAACTTCTGGGAAAAGAATACACTCAGAGTGACCTTGTTAGAAAAATCCTTAGATCTCTCACTCCTACATGGCATACTAAGGCCACTGTGATAAAGGACTCCAAGGACCGGTATGCAATAACAGTCGATGGACTGATTGGCTCACTCATGACATATGAGCTAAACCTGAAACAAAGTGAAGAAGACACTAAGCCCAAGAAGATTGTGGTTCTCAATGTTTCTGAGAGCACTGATGAATCTGAAGATGAATGAGATGACAATCCATAAGGAAGCCTAGCTGACTATGCACTGCTCACTAAGCAATTCAAGAAGTTTTTGAAGAGGAGAGGTAAATTTCACAAGAGAAGAAAGACTCCACAGGTAAGTAGAACCTCCAACCTGAAATCTGCTTTAGTCAAGAAATCTGACAATGTCATTTGTTATCAATGTAAGAAGGAGGGACACATGCAAGGTGAATGTCCTGAGTTGCTCAAACGAATGAGCAAGACCAAGGGAAAGAAACCTAAAGCCATGATGTGCACATGGAACGATGATGAGGAAGAAGGTGAAAGCTCCTTAGGATCAGAAGACGAAGATGACTTCTGCCTCATGGCTGATGGTAATGAAGAGGAAGAAAATCAGGTAACTACCATGTTCGACCATTTCCCCGTTGAAGAATGGGAAAATGCATATACTGTCTTGTTTGAAAGATATGAAGTTTTTAAGAAAGAAAACATGCACCTTAAGAAGAAAATAAATGCCTTAGCCCATGACAACACAGTCAACAAAGAATTGGAAATTTTAAAAACTAAAAATGATAAGTTTCAAAGAGAGATTGAGGGGCATAAATCAAATAACTCAGAGTTTGAGAAGCTGAAGGAAGAGAATGAAAATCTTCAAAAACACATTGAAGAAGCCAAAATCACATGTCAGCAACACAAAAAGGAAGTAAAGCTCAGTCTTGAAAAGTATGAAGCCATCAAAGCTATTAATGATGAGTTACAGAAAAGTCTTGAAAAAGCTAAAAAGGAATTGAAGGACAAACAATCTGTCCTACAAACAATGACCCAGGGTAAATCCAATATGGATGCCCTTGTAGGCACCAGAGTCAATTTCAAAAAAGAAGGGTTAGGATTCAACCCCTATGAAAAAAGGCCCTTCGAATTCAAAACCATTTCATTCTGACCGGAAAAAGGCAAAGGAAAGTTAATTGTTGAAGAACTATCAAGGATGAATCCTCCTAAGACCAAAACTAGCACAAGTCAGAACACACAAACCCAAACATAGTCGGGTCAATGCACCTCTGCTCAGTCAAGCCCACAGGGTCGACGCACCCCTATCAGTAAAACCAGTCAGGTCAACACACTGCACCACCAGGTCGACACACCTTTGCTAGGCTGTAAGTTCAACCAAGACTGCTGCATCGACGCACTGTCTCACAAGGTCAATGTAGCTTATCTCGTCAGTTCAAACAGAAAACAAGTTCTATAATCCAAGAAGGTTCAATGGAGAGACAAACTTGGGTGCACATAATACCCATTTAAACCCAGTTATAAACCCACGTTTTAGGCCACCACTCAACACATTTTCAATGAATTTTATGAAACCTGGTTGTTACATATGTAATCACCAGGGACACACCAGCAACCAATGTTGGTCCGGCTAGAGAATAAGATCCTTCAAGCAAGTCTGGATTCCAAAGAACTTATTGCATGCATTCAACTATGAATGTGGATCCAAATTTGTTTGGGTTCCAAAAACTTCTGCTGAATGTCTTATGTGTAGGAATGCCTAGCAGCCTATCACAACCGATGGTACTTGGACAGTGGCTGCTCGAGGCATATGACGAGAGACAAGATCAAATTCATTCATTTGATCAGGAAAGAAGGAGGTCCAGTGAGGTTTAGAGGCAAGGACAATGGAACTATCATTGGCACAGGAGCCATAGGTAAGACTTCTTCCAATTGCATTGAAAGCGTCATGCTTGTTGAAGGCCTTAAGCACAATCTGCTTAGCATAAGCCAACTGTGCGACAAAGGCCACAAAGTATTGTTCGATGCCAAGGAATGTAAAATTTTTTAACATAATTATGATGTTCTGAAGTTTGTAGGACATAGAGTAAATAATGTTTATATGGTAGATCATGACTGTCCTTTTTCAGAAAACCTCTACCTGTTTGCCAATCGGCCCAATGACACGTGGTTGTGGCACAAAAGACTTGGCCATGTCAGCTACAACACATTGCACAAGTTAGCCAAGTATGGTATGGTGAGTGGTCTGCCCAAACTCCCCTTCAAAAGGAACACTCAGGTCTGTGAAGCATGTTCCCAAGGCAAACAATCCTGAAAATCCTTCAAGCCTAGAGGTGAGCCACTATCATCCATGCCCTATGAGTTTCTACACATGGATCTATTTTGGCCAACCAGAACTGCCAGCATCAATGGTAAGAAATATGGCTATGTGGTGGTGGATGACTTTAGCCGGTTCACTTGGATTTTCTTCTTAGCAAATAAAAATGATGCCTTCTCTGAATTTCAAAAGTTCTTCATAAAGATAAAGCATGAAGCTAAGTTGAGAATTTCTACAATCCTGTCTGACCATGGAGGAGAGTTTGAGAACTCCTCATTCTCTGAATTCTGTAATAAAGAAGGATTAACTCACATATTTTCTTCTCCCAAGACCCCATTACAAAATGGTGTTATGGAAAGAAAGAATCGGACAATTGTGGAGATTGCCTGAACAATGTTAATTGAGAGCAAACTACCAAGAAGGTTATGGGTTGAGGCTGCAAACACGGCTTGCTACATAATCAACCGGGCCATGGTAAGGCCAAAATGTAGGAAAACCCCTTATGAGATGCTGAAAGGTAAGAAACCCAATTTGGCCTACTTTAAAGCATTTGGACCCAAGTGATATGTGCATAATAATGACAAATCTGATTTTGATAAATTTGAGGCCAAGAGTGATATTGGAATTTTTCTAGGGTATTCTGAAAGTTCTCGAGCATACAGGGTGTTTAATGTGAAAAATCAAACAGTGGACGAAACTCCACATGTTGTGTTTGCTGAAATAAATTACAAATCTGACAAACATTTTAATGACAAAAAGATGGAGGAAGACGATGGTGTATTCACAGAATTCAAAGAAGAAGAGGGAGAAGGCAGACAACAACAACCCATACAGCAAGAAGTAGGTCGGTCGTCCGAAATCCCTGCACATCTCCTCTTGTCTGGTGAGTCTCCTACAAACATCCGAACTCTAAAAGATCACCATGTTCAAAACATTATAAGAGACCTCCATGATCCCCCTAGAACCAGATCATTTAATAAAGATGCGCATAATGAAGATCTCATTGCATTAGTCTCACAATTTGAACCCAAAAGCATTGAAGATGCATTGCAAGATGAAAATTGAGTCAATGCCATGCATGAGGAACTTAATCAAATTGAAAGGAACAATGTGTGGAATCTGGTTCCCAGACCCACAGATCAGCATGTCATTGGGACTAGATGGGTGTTTAGAAACAAACTAAATGAGGATGGGGTCATAACAAGAAACAAGACCAGACTTGTAGCTAAGGGGTACAACCAAGAGATAGGTATTGACTTTGAAGAATCATGTCCCTGTAGAAAGATTGGAAGCCATCAGAATCCTCTTAGCATTTGTATGTTCTCTAGGCATTAAATTACAACAAATGGATGTCAAAAGTGCCTTTTTGAATGGCTTACTAAAGGAAGAAGTTTTTGTAGAATGGCCTCCAGGTTTTGAACATGATGCCTATCCTAACCATGTGTATAAATTGAACAAATCTTTTTATGGACTGAAGCAGGCCCCACGAGCCTAGTATGATATGTTGACTGAACATCTGGGCAGCAAAGGCTACATTAGAGGTAAGATTGACCAAACTCTTTTTACAAAGGTGATGAATGGCCATATCATCATTGTGTAGGGATATGTAGATGATATAGTGTTTGGTTCAACTTATTAAACAATGTGTAAGCAATTTGCTGATCTAATGACAAAGGAGTTTGAAATGGGCCTCATGGGTGAACTCAAGTTTTTTCTTGGACTATAGGTCACATATACTAAAGAAGGTTTTTTCATAAACCAATCCAAGTACACATTGGAGATTCTAAAGAAATTCAAAATGAAGGATGCCAAGCACATCTCCACACCCATGGTAACTAATGCTACGCTAGATGCGAATGACAATGGTAAATTTGTAGATCCTAAAACATACCGAGGTATGATCATGTCTCTTCTATATCTCACTGCTTCTAGGCCTAATATATAGTTAGTGTAGGTATGTGTGCACGTTTTTAAGCTAATCCGAAGGAATCCCATCTAATTGCTATAAAAAGAATTCTGAGATATGTTGCTATTACACATGACTTGGGGCTGTGGTACCCAACATCATGCTGTTTTGATTTGATATCTTATACTGATGTTGATTCTGCTGTGGATGCAAACTTGATAGAAAAATGTTAGGGTGCTAGGCCCGGATACAGAGGGGGGGTGAATGTATCCTGCTACGAATAATGCCCAATTTAAAAAATCAGATGCTAAGCAAGTTCTGGAGTTAAGCTAATTCGATTAGAAAAAATAACAAGCAGGTGGAGCGAGCCTATCCAAGCATCTAGCGGAAGCGAATCAAGCAATCTGATGAACCAGTTGAAAATCCTTTTAAACAAAAGAGCAAATATGTAACTGGCCCCCAAATAACCAACTAGCGGAAGTAGCACAAATGAGAATAAGAAATCTCAAGACAATCTGTGAAGGATGGTAGGAGATATGGAAGAACACACTACAAGCAAACCACTGCTTAAAGATTTTAAGGTGGTTCGGTCCTCCAGACCTACATCCACCTCTCACTCCCAACCGGAGTGAGGCTTCACTAGCAAATGCTAGAACCAAGCAGACTCAGTCTGCAAACAGTTGCTGCCACACAGCTTGACCAGGGGAACAGCCTCCCCTCTTCCTCCAAGCCGGAGGGACACCCCAAGTGACTCTCAACAACTTGGAAACCAGAGACCGAAGTCTCTCTTCCTCCAGACCAGGAGGGAACCAACCAGTGACTTCCAGTCACCGGCAAACCAGAGGTCGAAGACCTCTCTTCCTCCCAACCGGAGGGACCCCTGGACTTGCAACCCACAAGCCCAGAATCGGAGACAAGTCTCCCTTCTCCTGAATCTACAAGAGGAACCCGATCCCCAGCAGGGCAATCGGAAGAACAAGATAACCAAATGAAAACGGAGAAACAAAAGACACAAAATGAAAATAACTTCAGCAAACAGAAAGCTGAAAGATGAAATGCACAATATGGCTCTCAACAGAGCTGACTGGCCTGGATCTGATCCATGGTCCAGTGAAGATAGATCTTCAGATGAAGCCTCCTATCTCTCGTTCTCTCTTCTTCTTTCTCTTCCTTTTCTTCTCTGCTTCCTTCTCTCACTCGCGAGCTCTCTCTCTCTCTCTTTACTTCTGCTGCTTCTCTCACTCTGCCACTCTTCTTTTTCTTCTTCTACTCTATTCTCTATATCGTGGAGGCACTCTCTGCTCTTCTATTTCTCTGCTTCTCTCTTCTATCTCTTCTTCCTCTCTTTTCCTTCTTTTTCTCTTTTTCTAGATCGAAGGGCTTTCTGCTCTTCAGGCTTCTGCTTCGATCTATCTTCTTTAGTGGAAGAAGACTAGTATATATAGTAGCAGCAGCAACACACTGGCGCGTGTGGCTTCCACGTTTCCAGCCCTAGAAATTTGGACCACGTGGCAGCTTCCTGGTTCACGAGCCAGGCACCTCGGATTACGTGCCCTACAATTCAAGGACATCCGTTCAGTAAAACTCAAGACTGCTACGTTGACTCTATCAGCCCATGGCGTTGACGCATCGATGATCCAGTGATCAAGTCTTTAGCAGATGGGCGTGCTGCGTCGACGCCGCTCCACTGCCGCGTTGACGCATCGGTGTGTACTAGCAGCTAAAAGGTGTCGTTCCATCAACCTGCTGCGTCGACCCAACGAGCTGCAGCGTCGACGCTGCCAAGGTACTCTAGAGGTTGCAAGGAGTTACTTGAACTGCTGCGTCCACACTGCCAGTGGGTGGTGTTGACGCATCTGAGTAACCCAGTAACCCATTGGTTCTCTTTTTGTAACTGCTGCGTCGACGCTACTTGCTCAATGCGGTGATGCACCAGAATAATCCAGGAGCTTCTTTCTTGATTTGCTGTGTCCACGTGTCAGCCTCTCAGCCAGCTTCAGCACACGTGTCACAATCCTATCTGCCCTTCCAGCCTCGAATCACGTGCCCTCCATAAGCTTCACGATCAGAACACCTGTCAGACAGAGTATCGGATAAGTCATCAGTTTAGGTGAAGAACTCTGTGTAGACTTGTAAAGACGATCATGCTGTATAGACTAAGTGTGTACAGTGTGAGGGAGTGTATAGACTTAGTTAGAAGGAGCCCGATGTATAGACTTGCCTATGCGAAGCCACTGTACAGACATTGAAAACGTGAAGCCAAAGTGTAGACTTCACGCTGTACAGACTTGAGGCTTTGATGAACGAAGGTTCAGTGTAGAGTTGGAATGTTAGGCCCAATGTATAGACTTTATGCGTGAAGCAGCACAATGAATAAGTGTGTACATTGAGACCCAGTGTATAGACATGACCTAACAGTCCAGTGTATAGACTTGAATAGCTGAAAGCTACAATGAGAGAGTGTATACACTTGACCAGATCAAGGGCAATTCGAGTGTACAGACCTCATGCCATGAGACGCTGAGAGAGATAGTCCAATGTACAGACTTATGAAGACTGATGCATGAACAGTAATGCATAGACTTAGGAGCATGAAGGCTAATGTGTAGACATCAACTATCAAGACGCTAAGGAAGACGGACAATGTACAGACTTCTTGTAACAGTCTGATGTACAGACTTCATGAAGCTAGACCAACGGCTGTACAGACTTTGAAGGAGGACAAATGTATGGACTTGGTGACGTGAAAGCGATGTACACACTTATAGCGTTGACGCTAATGTCTTGAGAATGCTCACAGCGTTGACGCTGCATGAGACGTAGGTTGTACATACTTAGCATGTGAAGACTGATGTGCATACTTGCTGAGTTGACGCTGTAGCCCAATGAGTTGACGCTGCAACGTATATTCTTGATGATCAACTGATGATGTATAGACTTCATCAAATGAAGAAACTGAACTGAAGCGTCGACGCATCAGCTCAAGGAGTTGACGCACTACTGTATGGACAGATACAAAAATGACCAAGGGGTCGACGCATCGGCACACTGAGTTGACGCACTGCAATGACAACTATGCAGACAGAGTGTAGCAATGAATGCTTTATGCATCAGTTAACATGACTGAACATCAAAATATATTAAACTAAACTGAGCAGTAAGATGACTGAACATTTGATTAACTCACATCAACAACCAATCATCAAAACCAAATCAATCATCAAAACAGAACATCAATGCATGGTGACTCACAGTGTATGACTCACATCAAAACCAATCATCAAAACCACAGAGGCACAACAATCTCCCCATTTTTGATGATGGCAACTCTACACAGTGAGTCAATCTGATGGTGAGTCAATCTGATGCTGATGACTCAAACTATTCTCCCCCTTTGACTTCATCAAAAAGAAAATAGTTTGAGAAATTATAGCATGTATAAAAATTCAGACAATTTCTCCCCCTTTAGGAGTTTCAGCAAAAGCATGAGTTAGAGATACTCAAAATGAACCTGCATGCACTTATTGAATGATATACTCCCTCTTTGGCAAACAATCTCCCCCTTTGGTATAATCAAAATAAACCATGGGAAGGGGTGAATGCAGATGCAGATACCAGAATGCAAGAACATAATTCTCCCCCTTTAAGAGTTTCTATGCAGCATGATGCATAAGACATGGAAGCTCCCCCTCAATAAGTGGAATCTTATGAGATGGATGAGAAGGAGACCACAGGGGTAAACAAGGAGAAGTTCAAGTCAATGAACCAAGGACAATAAGCAGAAAAGGTTCAAATAAGCAGATTTACAAATAAGCTCCAAACAGAAATAATTCAGTAAGATTTTCAAGGAGATATCAATCTCATAAATCCAAAACATAATTTTTCAAAGTCTTCCATTATAGGGACTTATGAATGAGCCTTTTGAACAGCATGGTTTAAACATGATGTATGCAGAGTTTATCAATAAAATTCTGTATTGATATCTAAAACCATGTTTTAATAAAAATGAACCAAGCCCTCATATTTATCTTGATTGTCCTCCCTTTGTCTTACACAATCAAATTTATTGCCTTCTTTCAGAATTACATGCACTAGTATTGAGATTAAGCAATTATGAAGTCATATTATTTTGTCTAGGGTTGTAGCAATTTGATTTTAGCATCAATATTCAGATATTTCAATTTGTTCAACAATTTTCCATGCTACAAATTTTACGAGCACTCTAGTTCAGTGCACACATTGTAACTAGAGGATATACCTTGATCAGAGGCCAATATCCCTAAGCCCTTAGTGTAACTAACTGTCATGCTTTATGTGAACAGAGTTAGCATTTACACATCATGACACACTACAACTCATTTTTTAATGAGTGTGTTGTATTTCTCAGTGTGCATGCCATTGCTCTGCCTGATTTTCAATAAATTTTATGCAGAGTTAACTAAGGCACCTCATGACACAGTCCTTTGGACATATGTTTCTCAGTGACCAATGTTATTGCTCTGACAGATATTACCCTTTAGACATTTCAGAAAAATTCATTTGCTTCAAATCAATAATAGTTTCATGTACTTAATCAGTTGAAGTCATGTATTCAAAAGTGCAGATTTCAGAAGTTTTCACAAGACACAACATGAAACAGATGGTTAAGGTTTATTAAACATGCTTCAGATATTTTAAAGAGATTTTAAAGCCAAACTCATTGAGTACATTAAACTTAAACCACATGAGTTATTTCAGTCATTCATAAAAATGTACAATAGAAGATTTCTAGTTCAAGAATTTTTAGATTTATGATCGAGATAGTCCCATTGAAATCTTCATGACAGACTGATAGAATTCTGAAGCCAAATGATACCAATTGATAGGAGAAATACCAATTGTTAAGAGAGATTGTGAAGCTCAAAGTTTTCAAAATATGATTAAGGTTTGTCAACAAAATCAATAAGAAAGGATATGCAATGAGTTCTGACACATGTATGCATTTGACAACCTATATGCAATGCATTGACTCCCCCTCACAATATGCATTCAAACTCTCTCTTTGGCATTTTCAATATAAGGAAATGCAATGCACTATATGTATGCAGGGACATGCAAAGACTCAACATTGAATGATATGCAAGGATATGCATCTAACTCCCCCCTCAAAACATGCAATGTTTGCACTGAAAACTGAACATATGATTCCAAATGATATTGTGACTTGTGCACAATCAGACTGTCCTATCAGCAAAGTGACCCATGGTACCAGGCGGAGCACTTGGTCTAAAAGACCACCTCACACATAGTAAGAACCTCCAGACAGACTTCCCTACCTTTTGGTACCTTACCATTTATATACCATTGAGGTCATGCATAATTATTCAACATGCAGTCCTATATGCAATTCAGAATTTCAGTGAGCTATTGCAACACACAAGTTTCAAGTCACACTCATATGCAGTTCAGATTTTTCAGAAAATTCGAAATGCAATTTGTTTTCAGAGTCTATACATAACACAATTATCAAGCAATTGAAATTAGCCTATGTATGCATCAGATACAGACAACCCTTCTTAATCTGATATTTGCACAGAACTCTCTGCAAATGCATGATCAGAAAATAATGCACATGGCAAATGATGAATGAAAATGCAAAAAACAGATTTAACTTGCTATGCATTAAAACTAAAAACAAGAAGAGCAGGAAGTTTACCTGAAAAGTTCAGTATGGGGTTTTCTTCTTGAGTGCCTTGGATCATTACCCCTTTTTATTTCAGTCCCAAGGCACACCTGCATAGCAATGTTATTTTGCACAAACAGGTGCCCAAGAAGTCTTGGGTCCTGACATGATAGTATTACTCCTAGCAGGTTTTCTCAACAATTTTCGTGCATGAAGGTCATCAGATTTCATCAAATTGTAATTATACATTGAGTGACCAATTTGTCCACAGCAATGGCATGAATTAGCAGATTTCAAATTCCTCTTATGCACATTTCTGTTGTCATGAAGTTCATTTGCAGAGAGAGAGTTCTGTTTACTATAATGATAGTAAGATGCACCAGATTTCAGATTTAATCTATGGACATTCTTGTTAGCATGAAATCCATGTGTACATGCATGAGATTTTTTGTTAACAGAATAAGAATTCTATTTATCAAAACCAGTTTGGTTTTGATATCCTGCCAGCCAACAGGTTGCAGCCCTGTGACCTGGCTTCCCACAGTTATAACATGAAAGTTTTACAAATTGTCTTACAGGGAATTTAGCATGTTTGAGATTCACATTTCTACCCTGAATATGCCAATAGTCCTTGACTGTATGGCCATGCTTTCTACAGTGAGAGCAATAAGAGGCATTCTTTTTAAAATTGAGTTCATTATTGCCATAGCCTCCTTGGGCATGCCAACAATCAATGACCCTGTGGCCATCCTTTCCACATTCAAAGCATGAAATAGAATTTCTTTCAAAAAAGCCTGACAAGCATTCAGAGGCCATGTGACCCCTTTTGTTGCAATTAAAACAGATGATATGCTGGTTCATTGAAACAGATTTGTTTTTATTAAAAACATGTTGGTTTGCAGGGAATTTAGCATGATATGAATAAAAGGTTTTCTTACCACTAGCAAACCAGCAATGAGCAATTGAGTGTCCTAATTTGCCACAATTAGAACATGTGACACTTCTTTTCTGAGCAGACACAGATTTTCTAGCATGCTTTTTGTCATCCTTTTTCATCACAAAATAGTTACTCATAAGATGTCCATACTTACCACAATAATGACATGAGCCATTTGATTTCGTAAAAACATGGCATTTATCTGATGAGTTTTTAGCATGCAGATTGTTCCTTTGAATTTTTGATGTTTTATGATTTTTATTTTGTTTTTCTATTTTCTTAGCCTTGTACCGAGGTGGAGATGAAGTAGAAGGCTTCTCCTGTTCAGAAGATTTTGCAAAGACAGTTTTCAGGTTGGCTCCATCAGCCTTCCTCATGACTGGACTGTAACCCAGTCCTTCTTTCTTAAAATTAATCTTTGTTCCCAGTATTTTCTGAACAATGGGCTATTTGTCTTTTGATGTTGTGGCTACGTTTGAAGCATTTACAAAGGATGTCATTACTTTGTTCTGAAGTTTCTTCTTGTTTATCTTATTGTAGCCCAGCCCTTCCTTCCTAGGGTTGATTTTTATACCTAGTAGCTTGTCTAGGTTTTTCTGCCCATCAACAAATTTAGACAAGGAAACTTTCAAATCCTGAATTTCATTTTCAAGAGATGCAATGTGTATTTCATAACTAGCGATCTCTTGTTCACTACAATTGACAGCTTCATTCAAAACCTTGTTAGCTGTTTTGTATTCTTCAATTTCCTTTCTCAGCTCATCTACCTCTTCAGTCTCGTTTGTACAGATGACTTTCCCTTTCTCCAAAGTGAGAAGTCTTTCAGACATGGCACTGTTTAACAATTTTATTTTTTTAACTTCTTCTTTAAGCTTATCATTCTGAATTAACTCATTTATTAGAGTCTGGTCCTCTAAGTTAACCATGCTTTCTCTCCTAGCTCCAAACTCCTTCAATTCCTTTTGTTGTTTTTCAAAATTTTTCTGTAATTCTATGTTTACAGATTTTATGGCATTAAAATTTTCAATCAGCAAATCATTCTCTCTTTTAAGTTTCTCTAATTGTTCTTCATTTTCTTTAGAAAACTTTCTGAGAGAGTCATTCTCATTTTTCAGCTTGTTTAAGTCAGATTTAACACATTCAAGTTCTTTCAGCAAATCCTTACTCTGAACAGACTCATGATTAGCTAGGCTAAGCTTCTTTTCAAGTTTAGAGATTTCCTTTACATGATCTTGATCTTCAATTTTCAACAATGAAATTTGTTTCTTCAACATTTGAATATCAGACATAAAAGCATCATGAACATTTTTCAGTTCAGCACAGTTCTTACATGGAGAATTGAAACTGTCTGACCTACTATTCTTCTTCAATTTATTGTGTTGTTCCCTTAACTGTTCATGAGAGTCTAATAATTCAGCATATGAATTCTCCCAGTCATCCAAGGTATAGTTCTCAAAAGGGTTTACCTCCTCATCATTATCGTCTTCACTTTGATTGCTGCCTTCATCGCTTCTGTTGGCCATCATGCAGCTTGTTTGATTTCCTTTCCCGGCTCTCTTCATCATTTCCAACATATCCCTTGCAGATCTGCAATCAAGGAAACATGAGTGAAAAGCTTTGTCAGTGGCTGCTTTCATCAGATTTATAGCTGTCTGATTCTTCTCATACATTGATTCGTGACTGTCAGTCCATTTGGACCTTTTCTTTGGCAGTTCATGAGGACCATGTGAAATTACTTTCCACAGGTCTGGATTCACTGATTTAACTTAACTACGTAAAGCACTGTGCCACTGGTTGAAATCAGAACCACTAAAGACGGGTGGACAAGCCATTGAAACAGATAGCCGATAGATTCAATGCAACAAGAATATTGATGCACTAGAACAAATTAGCACCTAAGACTGCAAGATCGAATCTGTAGGTCGCTGGACCTTGTATGCAGACACCGCTCTGATACCAACTGTTAGGGTGCTAGGCCCGGATACAGAGGGGGGGTGAATGTATCCTGCTACGAATAATGCCCAATTTAAAAAATCAGATGCTAAGCAAGTTCTGGAGTTAAGCTAATTCGATTAGAAAAAATAACAAGCAGGTGGAGCGAGCCTATCCAAGCATCTAGCGGAAGCGAATCAAGCAATCTGATGAACCAGTTGAAAATCCTTTTAAACAAAAGAGCAAATATGTAACTGGCCCCCAAATAACCAACTAGCGGAAGTAGCACAAATGAGAATAAGAAATCTCAAGACAATCTGTGAAGGATGGTAGGAGATATGGAAGAACACACTACAAGCAAACCACTGCTCAAAGATTTTAAGGTGGTTCGGTCCTCCAGACCTACATCCACCTCTCACTCCCAACCGGAGTGAGGCTTCACTAGCAAATGCTAGAACCAAGCAGACTCAGTCTGCAAACAGTTGCTGCCACATAGCTTGACCAGGGGAACAGCCTCCCCTCTTCCTCCAAGCCGGAGGGACACCCCAAGTGACTCTCAACAACTTGGAAACCAGAGACCGAAGTCTCTCTTCCTCCAGACCAGGAGGGAACCAACCAGTGACTTCCAGTCACCGGCAAACCAGAGGTCGAAGACCTCTCTTCCTCCCAACCGGAGGGACCCCTGGACTTGCAACCCACAAGCCCAGAACCGGAGACAAGTCTCCCTTCTCCTGAATCCACAGGAGGAACCCGATCCCCAGCAGGGCAATCGGAAGAACAAGATAACCAAATGAAAATGGAGAAACAAAAAACACGAAATGAAAACAACTTCAGCAAACAGAAAGCTGAAAGATGAAATGCACAATATGGCTCTCAACAGAGCTGACTGGCCTGGATCTGATCCACGGTCCAGTGAAGATAGATCTTCAGATGAAGCTTCCTATCTCTCGTTCTCTCTTCTTCTTTCTCTTCCTTTTCTTCTCTGCTTCCTTCTCTCACTCGCGAGCTCTCTCTCTTTCTCTTTTTACTTCTGCTGCTTCTCTCCCTCTGCCACTCTTCTTTTTCTTCTTCTACTCTATTCTCTGTATCGTGGAGGCACTCTCTGCTCTTCTATTTCTCGGCTTCTCTCTTCTATCTCTTCTTCCTTTCTTTTCCTTCTTTTTCTCTTTTTCTGGATCGAAGGGCTTTCTGCTCGTCAGGCTTCTGCTTCGATCTATCTTCTTTAGTGGAAGAAGACTAGTATATATAGTAGCAGCAGCAACACACTGGCGCGTGTGGCTTCCACGTTTCTAGCCCTAGAAATTCGGACCACGTGGCAGCTTCCTGGTTCACGAGCCAGGCACCTCGGATCACGTGCCCTACAATTCAAGGACATTCGTTCAGTAAAACTCAGGACTGCTGCGTTGACTCTATCAGCCCATGGCGTTGACGCATCGATGATCCAGTGATCAAGTCTTTAGCAGATGGGCGTGCTGCGTCGACGCCGCTCCACTGCTGCGTTGACGCATCGGTGTGTACTAGCAGCTAAAAGGTGTCGTTCCATCAACCTGCTGCGTCGACCCAACGAGCTGCAGCGTCGACGCTGCCAAGGTACTCCAGAGGTTGCAAGGAGTTACTTGAACTGCTGCGTCCACACTGCCAGTGGGTGGTGTTGACGCATCTAAGTAACCCAGTAACCCATTGGTTCTCTTTTTGTAACTGCTGCGTCGACGCTACTTGCTCAATGCGTTGACGCACCAGAATAATCCAGGAGCTCCTTTCTTGATTTGCTGTGTCCACGTGTCAGCCTCTCAGCCAGCTTCAGCACACGTGTCACAATCCTGTCTGCCCTTCCAGGCTCGAATCATGTGCCCTCCATAAGCTTCACGATCAGAACACCTGTCAGACAGAGTATCGGATAAGTCATCAGTTTAAGTGAAGAACTCTGTGTAGACTTGTAAAGTCGATCATGCTGTATAGACTAAGTGTGTACAGTGTGAGGGAGTGTATAGACTTAGTTAGAAGGAGCCCGATGTACATACTTGCCTATGCGAAGCCACTGTACAGACATTGAAAACGTGAAGCCAAAGTGTAGACTTTACGCTGTACAGACTTGAGGCTTTGATGAACGAAGGTTCAGTGTAGAGTTGGAATGTTAGGCCCAATGTATAGACTTTATGCGTGAAGCAGCACAATGAATAAGTGTGTACATTGAGACCCAGTGTATAGACATGACCTAACAGTCCAGTGTATAGACTTGAATAGCTAAAAGCTATAGTGAGAGAGTGTATACACTTGACCAGATCAAGGGCAATTCGAGTGTACAGACCTCATGCCATGAGACGTTGAGAGAGACAGTCCAATGTACAGACTTATGAAGACTGATGCATGAACAGTAATGCATAGACTTAGGAGCATGAAGGCCAATGTGTAGACATCAACTATCAAGACGCTAAGGAAGACGGACAATATACAGACTTCCTATAACAGTCTGATGTACAGACTTCATGAAGCTAGACCAGCGGCTGTACAGACTTTGAAGGAGGACAAATGTATGGACTTGGTGACGTGAAAGCGATGTACACACTTATAGCGTTGACGCTAATGTCTTGAGAATGCTCACAGTGTTGACGCTGCATGAGACGTAGGCTGTACAGACTTAGCATGTGAAGACTGATGTGCATACTTGCTGAGTTGACGCTGCAGCCCAATGAGTTGACGCTGCAACGTATATTCTTGATGATCAACTGATGATGTATAGACTTCATCAAATGAAGAAACTGAACTGAAGCGTCGACGCATCAGCTCAAGGAGTTGACGCACTACTGTATGGACAGATACAAAAATGACCAAGGGGTCGACGCATCGGCACACTGAGTTGACACACTGCAGTGACAACTGTGCAGACAGAGTGTAGCAATGACTGCTTTATGCATCAGTTAACATGACTGAACATCAAAATATATTAAACTAAACTGGGCAGCAAGATGACTGAATATTTGATTAACTCACATCAACAACCAATCATCAAAACCAAATCAATCATCAAAACAGAACATCAATGCATGGTGACTCACAGTGTATGACTCACATCAAAACCAATCATCAAAACCACAGAGGCACAACAAAAAAGTACTAGTGGCTACTACCAATTCATGGGTGGGTGCTTAGTATTTTGGGCTTCTAAGAAGCAGCATTATGTGGCACTTTCCACTGCAGAAGCCGAATATATTACTGCAGGTAGTTGTGGAACCCAGGTGCTATGGATAAAGCACCAACTCCAAGACTACGGAGTAGATCTTAGATGCACACCCATCTTGTGCGATAACACCAATGCCATTAACTTGACCAAGAATCCCATTCAGCATTCTCGTACAAAACATATTGAAAAAAGACATCACTTCCTCCGGGATGAGGTAAGCAAGAAAAATTTTGAATTTCACTTTGTTGAATCTGAGAAAAAAATTGTTGATATCCTTACAAAACCTCTGACTAATGACAGTTTTTCTACTTTGAGAAGAGAATTGGGTTTGTGCAGACCCCCCACTTGATTGATCTTCATAAGCTCATTCTAGCATGAGAGGCCATCGTTTGATGTTGATAGGGGGAGTCCATCATGCATGTTTAGCTGGATGCATCTCAATAGTTGCATATTAGTCCACATGTTGTACTTTGTGTTTTTATGTGCATCACCCTATGGTATATAAAATGGTGATGTATGAAAGGGCAGGCTTAGTCTGCCTTGGAACACTCACTATGTGTGAGGCAAGTTATTCGCCAGGTATCAAGGGTACTTTCACATTGCATTTTAGTGTGCATGGGTTGAGGGGGAGAGTATAATATTTTTTGAGGTAGGCTCATTAGCAGATTTGCTATTTTTAAAACATTCCTTCTGTTTAGCTTTAGTGAGTCGACGCCCTGATCAGTGTGCGTCGACGCCATAGTTCTATTGCCCACTATTCATCATTCTGGGAGGACACTCTGTGTCGACACACTGAGCAGAGTAAGTCGACACACCTGTGAGCATTTCTGAAACCTTATTGTTCCTTCTTCTCTTGTGTGCTACTCTCTCATGCCTTAACCTCCAATTTTTCTTCACATGCATACATCTTGTCATCCAAATCCTTGCACTCACTGAGGGGGAGTATGATACTTCATAGAGAAATTCTTTTCTAAGATTGATTTTTACTGACTAACCACTCTCAAAGAAATTCCTCTACTTAGCATCACGGTTGTTCATTGTATTGAGGGCTTAAGCTCAACAACCTTCTAAACTCTGAAGACAAGCCTGACAGGGGGAACTCTTCAGGTTTACTCTTGTTGATATGCCATGTGTACCATTTTCTGGTGTCCCATTGTCTGCTTATATTCATCCAGTGACAATCTTTATTGATAGACTCCACGTTGAGTATTGTGATCAAACAACCAATTCTGTTGAGAAATTGTTCAAAGCACTTTTTGTAGAGCAATGGTTGAGACCTGCTGAGTAACTGGGCGCACTTCACCTGAGACGTGAGGTGGTTCGCGTCAAAAGGCACTCTCTTGACTAACTCTGATCTGGTACTATATTAAAAAAAATGTTGAGAAGAAGGATTTCAACAGAGTAATAGCCTTTTCCACTTAGAATCTGCACACCTTCACCAATGAAGTGACAGCGGGTCGGGCATGATGTGGCAAGCTAACTCTGGTGTTCATGAGACAAGAGTAGTAAACTGCACCGAGTAACTAGGGCAGTTGCATTGAACAAATGTGACTCTTCGCATAAAAAGGTGCCAGTTCAACTTGATTGTCAATCTAATATAGTGTTGGATACTAGAGGTGCTTGCATTCAAGATCTCAATATCCTAGCTTGTTTGTCTTCAATACTCCTGGTAGTTGCTCTTAACAGGTCACTAGATCCTATGTGATAGACTGAACCGGGAACATTAAGACCCTTGGTCCATCAAGGTGTATCAGCTTTAGTAATCTTGCTTGAACAAACCCCGGTTAGTTACTTGGATTCTGCTATTTCTATATGTTCTTGATTTTAATCCTTCAATTCATCCTTTATTGCCATGACATGCGGTTGTGCTGGGAAGCTTTTCTGTGCGTTAAATCTTGGTCCAGTTCTAATCAAATCTCTCTTAGACCCGAATCCCTCCTCTGAAATTTTCTGCCAGTCTCCTTATCCCTGCTCCTTTATTCTCACCCCTCATGTTTTGCTGATGGGAAAGGTGGAGAGAGTTGATAATGAGTTATTAAGGAGAGTCAGCCTTCTTTCAGCCTTCAATGTCTGTTGCCTACATGAGTGTTCTTGCTTGCATATCATGTTTACAACATATCATGTTTACAACATATCCTTCGGAATGTTTCTGTGCTACAGTTCAAAAAACTAATTTGCTATCAAATGTGAGCATAATGACTCATAGTTGCCATCATCAAAAAGGGGGAGAATGTTGTATACATGATTTTTTGATGATGTCATAGTATAAGTCATTAGCCAATAAATTTAGAATCTCATGCAACATCTTCTAATTGGCTAGGTATGAAGTAGACTAATAGAGCATAAAGGCTGCGTTGACTCCACTATCTGCTGCGTCGACGCACAACAAGCCCCTCGTCAAGAAGAGTCGACCCCAAGAGTCGACTCCTCTTTTTCCAGGCTCTGGTTGGAAGCAGTTCAGCCGGCTGTGTCGACCCTAGAGTGAAGCTACGTCAATGCCATCAGTTCTAGCAGCTCACGCATTCACACGAGTTTCAATTAGCTCTCAGCCACAAGCAAGGAAGACAAATGGTAGCTACGTCGAGGCAAAGCCCACCCTGCATCAACGCAGTCAAGTGGAAACAACTCAAGTATACGCAAGGCTGGAAAAAGAGCTAAGGCAACAAGTCCTAAGTGGCTAAGGGTGACAAATAGCTCATCTTAGGTGAAAAATAACCTTTAGCGGTAACAATTAGATATACAAGGGTGAACAATGGGTTGCATAGCTAAAATAAGCAAAATCAACACATGCTGCATCGACGTAAGGCCGCTGCTACGTCAACGCAATCAACGTAGCCAAGCTTGGACATCAAGGCAGAACAAAAATTAAAGGCGATGGCTTCTGATCATAAGGGTGACAAATGGCTCCTAAGGGTGACAAATGCCTCTTAAGGGTAACAAATAGGCAACTAATGGTGATAAATAGCTCATAGCCTCATCAAGTGGTTTGTGAGCGAAGGCTGCATCAACACATGGGCAAAGCTACATCAACGCACCATGCGTCCCTCGTCAAAGCGGTTCACTGAAGTGTCAACCCCAGGAGTCGACTCTTCTTTTTCCACGTTCTGTTTGGGAGCAGCTCAGCTAGCTACGTCGACTCAGTGCTCTCAGGGCGTCGACGCAGGGGGTCTTCCAGAAGCCATCTACAAGGCCACCTTCAACAGTTGCGTCGACGCGCTCAAGGTTCATATGACAAAATCAAGTCAACTCTGTGTTTTTGAAAATCATACAGAGAGAAAAGAAGTTCGACGTAAACCTCTAGAAACACAGTTTTTGAGGCTTGGAAAAGGTTCCTAGGACAAGCCACTATCCTTGTTATCATTGGCTTACCAGTCAGCCCTTGTGGTCAATGGTGCTGACAGTTTACAAATGGGGGAAAGGTCCCTTTCAAGGCTATCTGCCATTTTGCATCAGACCAATCAGAAATACTACCCAAGAGATCTTCCAAGATAGAAGAACGTCCTTAGTGCTGCCAGCCAATGAGGCAGTAGATGTTGCAGGTTTGATTTATTTGAAGAACTATTTCTTTTCTCTAGCCAATCAAGTAGCAAGACCTTGGAGGGAAAATTGCTACTTCTTGAGCCTATAAATTGGATGCCTCCTCTTTGCATAGTGCTGTTGCTAGAGCTTCTGAAAAACCAGGAGAAGGCCGGAACGTGAGAGTCCAAGAGAGCAAAGAAAGAAAAGAGAAGAAGTGCAGTCCTGAGAGAAGAAGAACAAGAAGATGAGTGTGTCCAGCCAGCCATCCAGCCAAAAATCCTTAGCCTGAACTGTTTATTTCCATTCCGTCAAAGGCATGTGCTTGTAGCTTTTGTTTTTGTTCTTAGCATTTTTCAGAACATCCCAAGTGTGTGTAGCCAGGGATCTGTCCATGTGTTTTTACTGCACTTGTGGCATCTTGTTTTCTTTCTTGTGTGTGTGTATGGGGGGGGTTTGTTGAGTCTATAAGATAATGCAAACCAGATTCAGAGGGGGGGTGAATGAATCTCCAATTTAAAATTTTTGCCCAATTGAAACTCTACTAATAAATTGTAACGGAAATGACATCAGATGAGATCAGCAAGACATAAGTTCTATTGAGATTCACACTAGAACACTTGTCCAGAAGTTCTAATGTGATTCTCACTAGAGTACTTGAATAGCAGTGAGAAGATTTCCTCAGATGGCAACTTTGCTAAAACACCAGATAGCAGATATGATGTAGTCAATGCAATTTGAACGTAGAATTGCTTAGGCAAAATCTATACAACATAAACGAACCTAAGCATACATCTATCGATAGTCTGAATTGCATTCAAATCAAACAAACCACTGCACTGATGATTTTTTAGGTGGTTTGGTCCTCCAGACCTACATCCACCCCACACTCAACCTGAGTGTGGATTCCTACTGATACACAGCTTAAACCGTTGGGCTTCACAACTTACCTACAATCATTGAGCATCACAGCTTGCTCCGCTGGGCATTACAGCTTAAGTCACCGCTTATTCCCAGCTTCAAACCGTTGGGCCTTACAGCTTCGCCGCCACTGATACACAGCTTAAGAAATGGAATGTAAAATGAAAAAATAAGAAGGATAAAGTTCAGCTATAGAAAGCTGGAAATAAAGCACAATAATGTAGCTCACGTAGGAGCATAATCAATTCTGGATCTCATCCAAGAACTGATAAGATTCCAGATCTATGAGCTCAATCTCTCTCTATTCTCACTTGCTCACTCTCTTTCTTTTTCTCTGCTCATACTCTCTTTTCTTCTCAGCAATTCTATCTTGTCATTTTCTGTTGCTCTCTCTTTTCTTCTTTATCCTCTCTCTGCTTCGATTTTTCTTTTTCTCGCAGCCTCTCACGTCTTCTATATCCACACTGGGGGATGGGCACTCCTTTTATAACCTCCAGGAGATGGGCGCGTGGTCACCACAATTCCCGCCCAAATTTGATGCCAGATCTGATCCAAACTTTCCGCGTGTCACCATCACATTGCCGCTGCTTTACACGTGGCAGGATCCCCTGGTATCGCTAATTGTCTTGGATCACGTGCCAACTTCCAGTATTTTGGTAACACATGCTTCACTTAAGTCTCTAGAGCAGACGTTCGATCCTGGTTGCCTGGGCCTTTTCTCAGTTAAGTCCCTGTCAGTAAAGTGAGAGGAATTTCATCAAACACCTTTCAGTCGTACTGAGTGCATATATGCTAAGTGTGCATCGATCTTGTATGGGCACAAGGCAGATAGACTTAGACTTTATAAATGACAAAGCCAAGTATGCACTGACCTTAATATGCCTTAAAAAAAACTAGCACCGACCGGGTATAGGCCTTAGCCAAAAACATGCACCAACTATGTGTATGCTCAAACCTTGATAAATGCTCAGTGCTCGGACATATATGTGCTCGGACTTGGTATGTGCTAAGACTTGAAATGTGCTCAGACCTGGTATGTGCTAAGGCTTGAAACGTGCACCGACTTGGATTGACATTATGCATGAGTGTACACAGACCTTATGCATAAGTGTAAACCTGCACTGACTTTATATGCCATTTGCAAACATGCACAGACTTCAACAACAATAGACAATGCATGTGTAGACTTGCATGAGACAGATGCTTAGACCATGCCTAGTATGCATGTGCTTAGGCTAGAAAGCATGCACCGACTTGCTACAGTGTGTGCACTGACCTCATTGTGCAAAATGCCGTATGTGCATCGACTGCTACAGTATATGCACAGACCTTATTGCGCATGTTATGAAAATATGCTCGGACCTTATGCTAAACATGCACAGACCTTAATGTGAGCACGGCTAGCATCGACCTTGAACAGTGATGTGTACAGACCTTACGTGCTTGTGAACAGTGATATGCACGGACCTGTCTAGCATAGATGCAAACAAGCCTTGACCTTAGTTTGCCAAATGTAAAAGTAGCATCGACCTTCTATGTGCGTGAACTGTAACGTTCACAGACCTGAATAGTAACATGCACAGATGTTATATGCACAACAACTAAGTTTGCACTGAGCTTAACATGCACATACCATATATGCCTAATGAAGGATATGCACAGACTCTTTCATACAGACAACAAAAGTATGCAACGAGCTTAACATGCACAGACTCTTTCATGCACAGACTAATGTAACGTGTTACATGCTAACAGAGATCCTGTGCAAACTAACATAGACTCTGTTCATGCTAACACATACTTCCATGCAAACTAACACAGACTTTAGTTCATGCTAACACAGACTCTGTGCAGACTAACATAGACTCTATGCATACTGACATAGACTCTATTCACACTAGCTTAGACCTGACATGCAGGACAAAACATGCTGACACAGACTTGGATGCATGGAAACACATGGTAACTCAGACCTTACAGTATGCTAGTGCAGACCTTGATGCATGCTTGCACAGACTTTTTGTGCAGACGGCTCTAACTAGCATAGACCTTGTTGTGCATATATGAAATGTGCACGGACCTCAACTGCTATGTGCAAGATGTGCATTTAACATATTTGATGAAATGTCAATGCAACACACACATGTGCACAGACCATCCAATGCATGAAATCGAATATGCATCGACTGCCTAATGCAAGAAGGCAGTTGTGCATTGACTTTGAAATCAAATATGCAAGTGTAAAACTACAAATCATATCAACAACATAAACTACACTTCATATCAACAACATCATCAAAGCAAACATCTCACATGAGTTTGACAACATCAAAGCACATCAAAGCAACACATATGATCACATGAGTCATAGTGTTTATCATCATCAAAACCACAGGATTACAACAATCTCCCCCTTTTTGATGATGACAACACTATAAGTCATGTACAAATAAAATCCAGACTCATATTAAATTATTCTCCCCCTTTGACTTCATCAAAAAGAAATCAATAATTTGATTAATGCAGTGATCTAGTGTAACATTCTCGCCCTTTAAAAATGCAACCGTACTCCTTGTGAGAAATGAGGATCAGTGAAGAGAAAACAAGGGTAGGAATGGAGAAATTTCAGAAGGTAAACATATGCTCCCCCTTTGATAATAAAGGAATGGAAACCACAGCATACATAAATTCAGCAAAAACACAAGAGAGCACACATGATATGATATGAATAATCAGATAGGTTGAAGATTAAGCACAAGAGCAATTTGACAAGATGAGGTCCAACAGAATTAGAACATGAACAAGAGAAGTTCCACTAAGCGTCCAAATGTTTTAAAGAAGATTTTCAATGAGTTATCAAAGTCATAATTCCAAAGTTAAAGGTATTTCAGATTCTTCCACTATAAAAACTTATGACATAATCTTTATCGAACAGCCTGGTTTAAATATGATGTATTTAAAGTTTGTTCATAAATTATGTACTCATATCTGAGAATCAATCTTTTTAATACAAGTTAACCAAGCCTCCAGATTAACATCTAGTTTAAACCTCCCTTCTTATTCATCATTTAATTTCAATGGCCCCTCTAGGAGTTACAGGCAATAGTATTGAGGTTAAACATACAAGAGTGCATCTGATTATGTCTACCATTTCTGAAATTTTTCTGAGGAATTATTTTTTCAAAGCAGAATAACTTTTCATAGTAATAGTTGGTCATGTTTTTCAAGAGCATTCAAGTTTTAGTTCACAGCTTATAGCTATAGAATACACGTTATTTAGATGCAGGTATTCCTAAGTACTCAGTATGACTCATTGTTATGCTTCATAATGAACAGAGATAACTAGGGCACTTCATGACATAGGTTTATTCCATTTCTTTGATGAATAACCCAGTTTCTCAGTACAACTCAGTCATTGTTCTACCTTAATTCGATATTGCAATAATTTTCCAGTAGAGTTAACTATGGCACATCATGACACAGTCCTTTGGACATGGTTTTTCAGTAACCACAGTCATTGTTCTTACCAACTCTTATCTTTTTGACATTTTCAGATTTTCAAATGTTTAAAGACATTACTCATTACATATAACTCTGCCAGAGTTAGCCATGATCTCAAAATTTTCAAATTTTAGAAGATATTACAAGATATAATATGAACTACCTGGTTAAAGTTTATTAAAAGATTTGATTTTGATATTTTCAAGATGTTCAAATCAAAACTCATTAAATACATAGGACTTAAACCAGCTGAATAGTTTAGACATTCATAGTTCCATATAATGGAAGAATCCTAGTTCAAATATTTTCAGATTTATGATCAAGATATCCCCATTAGAATCTTCATGAATTTCTAACAGAAATTTTCAGCAATAGTCAAGAGTTCAGTATTAAGATCATTAGAAGGTATGCAAATTTGTGAAAAGTTTTCAGAAGGACTGATAATGAAAGGTTAATCATAGAAGTTGGTCGATCAATTCAAGAATTTCATCAGCTAGAAAAGATTTTCAATGAATGACAATTAAGTCAGGTAAGGATTCAATAGCGATGGGAAAGATAAGCTCAAAGGAATTTCAGAGCAGATAACTAGCTTGGTCAGACTGATAGAGTTTGAAGAAAATCATCATTCAAAGTTCAAAAGTTAAGAATAAAACCAAGCAGCAAAGATATTACTTAATTATATGAAAATTTGAAACTTCGGTTGACCAAACTGGACAAAAATGCAACACTATGTTCCCTTTGAATTGTGCAAACAACCAATCTTTTTGAAATTTTCTGGATAAATGATATGCAATGAAATATGTATGCTTATACATTAACTCTTTTTCATAGACTGCTTTGAGTCATCATATATGTCATGAGAATAATACATGGACTTAATCTAAACACATATGTATGACACAAGAATTATCCTGATTTACAGTAGCATAGAAGATGAATGTCAGTCAAGCAATTTCAAGAATATGATTTGCTCCCCCTAAATGTGCGGATTAATCAATCAATCTTGATGGGAATCGACGCCGAGCAAGTACTTTTCATATTGCATTTATATCCTTTAGTTTATTTTTATATCCACGGGAAAGTATATGCGCAATTGTACGGCTTTATAAGCCAATGCGTCATTCCCACGGATTGTTTGGGTTTCTTTGTAATTTGTCAGTAGGACTAGCAAGGGGGCCCTCAGCCCTTTCCCATTGGTCCATGTCACTCATGTGGGGCTGGTCAACCATCCTAGGTGGCCATCTAGAAGGGTTGAATGTTAAAATGCCACATGGGTAGACAAGTGGTTAAATTAGTCCAAGGTGGGTTACCTACCTTCACCTACCAATACCCTTGGTCAAGGGGGCGTCCCTCTCCCCTATTATTTTATGTTTTTTTTGTGTGTTGTTCAAACCTCATCCTAGCCCTTCAATCCCCCTCCCAAGATCCAAGGGTGTACATTAGATTAGATTGGTAGCATATAAAAGTGTGTATTTTATTGTGGAAATTAATGAAAAATCAGAATTTTTGTTGTAATCCAAGAAGCTTGGTGCGCCCCCAGCTCCTCCCCTCTGGTTCATCTCCTCCAACCTCCAATTCTAGAGTGGTTTCTACCTCCTATCCTCTCCCCTCTATCTCCGGTGATCATCTGTGCCGCAGCCGCCGCCGCCGCCGTTCGTGTCGCCTTCGAGCCGCCGCGGAGCCGTCTTCAAGTTTCTGTCCTGCTGGACAGAGGTGTAGTTCGTGAATTCTTGCTACCAGCCACGAGCTCAGATGGATTTGAAGTTTTGAGGGTGTGTTCTTACCTTTAATCCCCACCTCCACCTAAATTTTCACTTCCAAACTCCTCCATTTAGTAATTTTCCATTTTCGTTCATTTTGCATTCCCAGATCTGTTTTATCTCTGTCTACAATGACAACAGCTCTGAGTTTCCCATCTCCCACCACCTTTTCGAATTTTTCAAACCCTCCTAATTTTAATGGAAGTTTTGTACATCATCCCCTACATCCAACATTTTTCTTGATTTTTTATCCACCATCTATCTAATTTTCAAAATTCGTGTTCTATCTCAGCTACAATACTTTTAGCCTATTTCCAGATCCGACCCACTTCCAGTTCAAAACTCATATCAATTCTTAGCCACATCCAACCTTGTCCAAATTAGTTTTTCCGTTTTCCTAGATTGATTTCCTACAACCTTTCTGAAGACCATCACTTCAGATTCGGACGTTCACATATCGGTCAAAGGTAGTTCTGAGACAAATTCTCTGCAGATCTGAGAGCCTGGTCACTGTACAACAGCAACTCAACAATTCAATAAAACCCAGATCCGTGCAGATCCAGGCCAGAACTTTAGGCCTAGATTGAAGGATTTGAAGTTAGCTTTCCAATGGCGCCAGTCTCGTGTCGATCCGACATCGGAGCTGATCGCAACGCCCGTTCTCGCCGGGACGCGCGCTGAAAACCAGAAGTTGCAGATCCGTGGCCGGTTATTCCGACCGATGCCGATCGGAGCCGCCCGGCCTCCGGCCGGTGAACCAGCGCACCTCCACTCCTGGGAGCGCTCATCCAGGCATCCACCACCACAGCGGTGCCACCGGGTCCCACACGGCCCCTCCGGACAGCAAGTGGGCCCCAGAGGCACGAGTACGTGTGCGGCCGAAGCTACGCGAGAAGCCGCCCGTCAACCCGAAATCGGTCCTCTCGGACCCCATTGTGTCGCCCTTTAACTCCCTGCATGGAGTGGGCTGTAACTCATTGCTGTAATCTTTATGTATTAACTGTCCCGGGAGTATGACTTCGGCCGGGTCCGTCGTCCCCACGCCGAGCGCGTGGAGGTATCGTATTCGCTCCCTTACTTGGCATTTTGCTTACTTCATATATATTTGTTTATGCCACTGCTAGAGAGCATGTTTTAGACCTAGCTCGCTATAATTTCATATCACCGCTGCTGCAAGAGAGTGAGCGAGACCGTCTCATGACCCGATCCGGGCGCGAAAGAGAGAGCCGACCACCCTAGCTCACTGCCGGTTTCTCAACCGCGCACGTCCGACGCTTCCCTCGTTAAGGGACGATCGCGAGCTTGTCGTGTCCGTGGTCCCGTCCCGCATCAATTTGGTATCAGAGCGAGTTTGAGTCTAGGGTGTCTAAAAATAAAAAAAAAGAGTGTCATTTAAGTCTAAGTGTCTAAATCGGTCTTAGGAGTCGCATTTGCATACCATTAGTCGGTATATCAAAAGGTGTTATCCGAACGTTAGGCTACGCCTATCGGGAAGGACGCACATTTGCGCGAGTGATCTTCGGATCGATTAGCTCCGCCACGTACCGAGTCTTGGTCGTCATGTCTAGGGTTGTAGTCTATTGTCTAGTTGGTTTATCTACTAGTGTCGACATGGCCATCCACTAGCTTCTCCGTGTCCCATGGATTACCGAACACCCGGATCTTATCCATGGTGGCGATACTATCTCAAATGGAAGGACCACCTGAATCACCCCACTAGGCCCGAAACCCAGGACTTCTACGGTCCGATGACCCAGGTGACTACCTAGAGTGGGAAGCCATTATGGACGACTACTTCGAGGTGTACAATATGTACGGGCCCATGTAAGTCGATGTTGCCAAAAGGTGACTTTTTGGTGAAGCCTCCGAAACATAGAGGGCATCAAATATTAGAGGGAGGATAGGAATCTAAGGCCTATCGAGTCATGGTGGGAAATGAAGAGAGCGCTTAGGAGGGTCTACTTTCTCCGCCCACCTACCTCCAACCACGGAGGTCATACCACTCACCAACCCCACCAACTCACCCACAGTCAAGTGGGCCACACCTCTACCCAATCCCACCCCTTTGCCGCCATCCAAGCCCACCAAGGCGACCCCAATCTAGTGGCCCGCCCAGTCACCTCCAACCAGCCTCCCCTTGGCACCCCCATCCCAACCCACTCAAGTACCTCCAACCGAGTGGAAGCCCCGCTTATAGCCGAGCATGGGACCACACCTAGGCCGAGGGACGAGGAGCGAGTCCGCCCCAAGGTCTCTACTCCAACCCGCTCCTTTGAGTAATTCAAGAAAATGATTTCGGATTTATTGGACAGGATAAGTGCTTCTTCACCTCTCGTAGGTGCTCCATCACCACTCTCTCCTTCAGAGCTCTATTCGGAACCTTCTTCTTTGGAGCTACCAAAGCCTGAGCCACCCGTGTTTCTTACGGGAACACTTTACATAGCCGAGCCACTTCTTAGTTGGCACAAAGATGGATTGGTCCCACCTCCCTTTCCATCCATGGACCCCATCCTACCTATAGTGCCGGTCAACTCATTCCATACCACATTTCGATCTCGTCACCATGTTGATACGTTGGATGAACTTGTCATGGGATTAGATTCACAATGGGAGTTGACGCATCTTTTAGCCTGACGCTTTGACCAACCCGCTAGTCTTAACTTCACCCATCCGGTCTTCGGGTCCATTACCTCCGAGTGCACCGTGGGTTGTGTCACCACGGAGGTTGGACGAGCCCGAATTCATACCCTTTTGTCCGAGGGAGGAATCATACTTCTTGCCTACGATCCCCGTCCCACCCGTCACCATTCAAGAAGGTGACTATCCACACCTTCCAAACTTCTACACGTGGGACCGTGACTTGTGGGAACTCACCATAAGGGGTCATACCTTCTTTGATCCCTTTGACCCACTCCCTAGTTGATCCTTAGACTCTTCATATTCACTTCACTTCTTCGAGGGAGTCCGCTACCACACCCCTTCCCCACGGGCCGGGTCGTCTATGCCCACCAAGCCCGTACCCTTACAAGATACACCATCATCTAGGGTAGATACTCTTGACCCACCCACATCCACATCCCATATGCATGCATGGCCCACCTTAGGAGGTCTAGGATTTCCGCATGATGTCAACCACCGGTTGCGTCAGATGCATGCATGGCACACGTTCGGGTGTCCTGGTCCGCCGTCACCCATGAACGGGTCGGACTAACATTAGGTGTGTCTAGGGTCATAGTTGAGTCAATGTGCTTTTCTTCGTATGGTTTGTATTGTGTGGCTTGTTTGCATGGTTTGTGTGTCGTTTGGTGAGTCTGCATGTGTCTTGTGCAAGCTCGTTGTCGTTCTCTTATGAGTAAGAGGCGATTGGACTCGCTATATGAGTATGGGATCGGTTCTCTATCTATACCCGGATCTAGTCACCTACAGGGACTCAGCGGTGATTCCTAGTGAGTCTTCGAGCCGCCACCTCCCTTTTTGAGAGTGCCCCACCCGGAGTGTCCACCTTTAGCCCATAGCAGCTTGCGCATATCGAGTATATATGGAATGAGCATGTGACGATCACTTGGAGCGGAGCATACCCGCGTTACTTGGCACGGTGACGGATCCGCCGGAGTACTCGCGCCTCCCTACCCCTACTCGACGGGGTCGAGTTCCTCCAACCCGGGGAGAGTTGATGGGAATCGACGCCGAGCAAGTACTTTTCATATTGCATTTATATCCTTTAGTTTATTTTTATATCCACGGGAAAGTATATGCGCAATTGTACGGCTTTATAAGCCAATGCGTCATTCCCACGGATTGTTTGGGTTTCTTTGTAATTTATCAGTAGGACCAGCAAGGGGGCCCTCAGCCCTTTCCCATTGGTCCATGTCACTCATGTGGGGCTGGTCAACCATCCTAGGTGGCCATCTAGAAGGGTTGAATGTCAAAATGCCACATGGGTAGACAAGTGGTTAAATTAGTCCAAGGTGGGTTACCTACTTTCACCTACCAATACCCTTGGCCAAGGGGGCGCCCCTCTCCCCTATTATTTTATATTTTTTTTGTGTGTTGTTCAAACCTCATCCTAGCCCTTCAATCCCCTCCCTAGATCCAAGGGCGTACATTAGATTAGATTGGTAGCATATAAAAGTGTGTATTTTCATGTGAAAATTAATGAAAAATCAGAATTTTTGTTGTAATCCAAGAAGCTTGGTGCGCCCCCAGCTCCTCCCCTCTGGTTCATCTTCTCCAACCTCCAATTCTAGAGTGATTTCTACCTCCTATCCCCTCCCCTCTATCTCCGGTGATCATTTGTGCCGCCGCCGCCGTTCGTGCCGCCTTTGACCCGCCGCGGAGCCGTCTTAAAGTTTCTGTCCTACTGGACAGAGGTGTAGTTCGTGAATTCTTGCTGCCAACCATGAGCTGAGATGGATTTGAATTTTTGAGGGTGTGTTCTTTCCTTGAATCCCCACCTCCACCTAAAGTTTCACGTCCAAACTCCTCAATTTAATAATTTTCCATTTTCATTCATTTTACATTCCCAGATCTGTTTTGTCTCTGTCTACAGTGACAACAACTCTGAGTTTCCCATCTCTGACCACCTTTTTGAATTTTCAAACCCTCCCAATTTTAATGGGAGTTCTGTCCATCATCCCCTACATCCACCATTTTTCTTGATTTTTTATCCGCCATCTATCCAATTTTCAAAATCCATGTTCTATCTCCGCTACAGTGCTTTCAGCCCATTTCCAGATCCGACCCACTTCCAGTTCAAAAATCCTATCAATTCTCAGCCACATCCAAACTTGTCCAAACTAGTTTTTTCGTTTTCCTAGCTTGATTTCCTACAACCTCTCTGAAGACCACCACTTTAGATTCGGACGTTCACATATCGGTCAAAAGTAGTTCTCAGACAAGTTCTCTGCAGATCTGAGAGCCCGGTCACTGTACAATAGCAGTTCAACAATTCATTAAAGCCTAGATCCGTGCAGATCCAGGCCAGACCTTTACACATATATTAAAGGATTTGAAGTTAGCTTTCCAACGGCGCCAGTCTCGTGTCGATCCGACATCGGGGCTGATCGCAGTGCCCGTTCTCGCCGGGACGCGCGCTGAAAACCAGAAGTTGCAGATCCGTGGCCAGTTATTCCGACCGGTGCCGATAGGAGCCGCCCGGAAGCGCGCCTCCACTCCTGGGAGCGCTCATCTAGGCATCCACCACCGCAGCGGTGCCACCGGGTCCCACACGGCCCCTCCGGATAGCAAGTGGGCCCCACAGGCGCGAGTACGTGTGCGGCCGAAGCTACGCGAGAAGCCGCTCGTCAACCCGAAATCGGTCCTCCCGGACCCCATTGTGTCGCCCTTTACCTCCCTGCGTGGAGTGGGCTGTAACTCATTGCTGTAATCTTTATGTATTAACTGTCCCGGGAGTACGACTTCGGCCGGGTCTGTCGTCCCCACGCCGAGCGCGTGGAGGTATTGTATTTGCTCCCTTAGTTGGCATTTTGCTTACATCATATATATTTGTTTATGCCACTACTAGAGAGCATGTTTTAGGACCTAGCTCGCTATAATTTCATATCACCGCTGCTGCAAGAGAGTGAGCGAGACCGTCCCGTGACCCGATCCAGGCGCGAAAGAGAGAGCCGACTACCCTAGCTCACTGCCGGTTTCTCAACCGCGCACGTCCGACGCTTCCCTCTTTAAGGGACGATCGCGAGCTTGTCGTGTCCGTGGTCCCATCCCGCATCAAATCTTTTTGGAATTTTTCATATGAATGAAACACATTCAATTCTGAAATCACTATATGCATGAAAACACGTGCACATGAGCAGACAATGAAGTGTCTTACAGCAAAAGATAGAACACTTACAAAGTAATGTCGACTCAAGGTGTCGACATTTCTAACAAGATAAGTGTAGTGATGTGTTCAACATTCATTAAGGCATAATCAGAAATTTTCTTGATGTGAACAAACAGTATGCAACATATGCAATGAACACAATGCTTTCTTGACATAAACTCCCCCTGACATTATGCACCATATGACTGAAATCTAAGTATAATGCATGCAATGAAATTTATGTAGGGAATTTATCATCATTGAAACTTAGACTGCTTTATATGCAATTTGACCCATGGTACTTGGCGGAGTACTTACGTCCAAAGGACCACCTCACACATGATGTGGGTTTCCAGACATGCAGTGTCTGCCCTTCTCCCAACATACCATTTGATATACCAGTAGGTCAAATTGTGAAACGTAGTGCCAATGCAGTCCTATATGCATTAAGACCAATATCATTCAAATGCAATTGTCACATGTCCATATCAAATGCAATTCAAAATTTCATGACATGCAATTCATTTCTGATGTAAGACTTCCACAGACAACACATCATATGCATTGAGAGGTTCAAGTGCAAATTACAGATATACATGAGAACATGTATTCATGAGTTTTCAGATGACAAAATATCATGATTCTGCAATTATCTAATCAGAATTCATTAAATTCAAATATCAGACCAGAAAAGCACAAAAATGGGGTTTTACCATACTTGGGTGCCTTGGCTTATAAAACCCCTTTATTCATCAGCTTCCAAGGCACACCTGCAAAAATAGAATCACATTTTGCATATTGAGGTACCCAAGAATTCTCGGACCCTCCCTGGTTAGCAACTCCTCTGGCAGGAGTTCTCCAAGATTTCAGGACATAGTTATCATCAAATTTCAACATGAAACAATTTTCCATGTCATGCCCAAACCTACCACAGTAATGACAATAACCTGAGGTTCTCACAATTCCTTGAAATGAATGACTATTAGATTTTTGTGAGTAAGCAGGCATGTTATCATTTTTGACATGAGATTTTCTTTTATCATAGTCAGCAAACTAACATTCTCTAGCCTTATGACCTGATTTTCTACAATTAAAGCACTGAATATGCTGACTGTTTGAAACAGATTTATTTCTTTGAAAACCATGATTTACAGAATATTCAGCATGAACATTATGAAAGTGAGGTTTCTTCTTTTGATTGGGAGACCAGCATTTGGCTGCAATGTGGCCTTTCTTACCACAGTTATAACAATAAGAAGAATTTCTTCTTTCAACAACTGACCAGCAGTGACTAGCCCTATGGCCTAGCTTTCCACAATTGAAACACACAACATGCTAGTGCATTGAGGTATAATTATTCCTACCAAAGACATGTTGATTCACATAAGGATTTGTATGATGAGAATACAATTTACCCTTACTCTTAGCAGCATTCACATTTTTACAAGCATTCATATCATCAATTTTCACAACATGGCAGTCGTGCATCATATGCCCTGCCCTACCAAAATAGTGACATGAATTAATTTTTGACTTTGCATGTAAATGATTTTGAAAATTTTCAACAGTATGCACTGATGAACTACCAGGATTCTCAGAAATAGCAGAATGAATAGAGTTCATAGAACTAGCAGAAACAACTCTAAATTTATCCAGATTGGTATTCTTTTTCAGCTTTTCAGTCTTTTTCAAGTTCTTATTTTGGTTTCCAGTTCATTGAGCAATAAATTGGAAAATAGGTGTAGTAGAACTAAAAACATAAGAAGTTTGAGTTTTATTTCTATTTTTTTTTTTATTGACAGGGTTATAACCCAACCCTTCCTTCTGAAAATTTATTTTAACTCCAAAGATCTTATCAAGATTTTCCTTCCCTTTAACAAATTCGGACAGTGAATTTCTTAGATCCTGCATTTCAGATTTCAAAGATGAAACATTAAGTTTATATCCAACAATTTCAGTCTCACATGAAATGACATGTTTATGTAGTGCATCATTTAGATTTTTCAATGTTTCAATTTCCTGTTTTAGCTCTTGTTGCTTGTTGACTTCAGTTTCTTTCAAAATACATTTTTCTTTTTCAATAGCTAACCATTTTTCAGACAGAACAGTGTTCAAGACCATTAGCTTCTTATTTTGCTCTTTCAAATTTTTGTTTTCATCCATCAGAGTTTCTTCCGATTCTTCTACTTCCTTTTTCTTTTCAAGCAACAAATGATTTTCATCTTTTAAGGATGCAATCAAATTCTTCAGCATATCAACCTCAGAATAAAGGTCTTCAATCACTTCTTTTAGAAAAACACATTCATCATTTTCTTCTTTTGAGCATGTCTTTTCTGCTTCAAGGGATTTATTTATGAGATTATCATTCTCAGATTTTAATCTGTTCAATTCAGATTTCACCTTGTTGAATTCATGTAATTTCATTTTGAGTTTATCTATTTCATCTTTTAGTTCTTCATCTTCAATATGATCATCATTCATTTAATTCAGTTCCAAAATTTTCATATTCAGCTCTTCATTCTCTGTTCTAGAGTTGTTATTCAAGAGAACCTTATCTTTTTTCTTAATGAAGCAATTAGATCTTTGTGCAACTCAACATCACATAAAAGATTTTTATTCCATTCTTTCAAGAATGAGCAATTATTACAAGATGAACAATCATAAGAAGTATGGAGCAAATTTTGTTCAATTTTCTTTTTCAACTTCTTATTTCCAGATTTCAGTTTCTTACATCTATCTAATAGTTCTTCATACATGCATACTAATTCATCAAATGAAATGTTTTCTAATCTAGAGCTTACCTGAGACGATGGATCCTCATCCATTTGATTACTGCTTTTGTTGCTTTGATTGGCCATCAAGTATTTTTGTTCTTGCTCTTTATGAACAGCCATCACTGCATTCAGAATCTCCTTCTCAGAAGCGTACTCGCAGTTGGATGAAAACATGTTAGTATCAACTACAGTCTTCAAAATGTTAAGAACTATTTTGTTTTCTTTGTCCCTCGATCTATCCTCATTAGACCACTCAGTCTGGTCATGAGGCAGTTTATGTGGGCCTTTTGAAACCAAATTCCATAGATTAGAATCGATGGAATTCATATAAACACATAGGCCGCCTAACCAATTACTGAAATTCGAACCATCGAAGACCAGAAGAGAACCCATTGAAAAATAATTAAAAAGATTCAAAGTAATTAGCTAAACAGTAATAGATGAGCAATGCACCAAAAATAAGATAGCGGGATCGTCTACAGATCGTTGGATCTGTAAAGTCAGAGACCCGCTCTGATACCAATTGTTGAGTCTATAAGATGGTGCAAATCGGATTCAGAGGGGGGTGAATAAATCTTTCCTTTAAAAATTTTGCCCAATTGAAACACTACTAATAAACTTTTATGGAAATGAAATCAGATGAGATCAGCAAGATAGAAGTTCTTTTCAGATTCACACTAAAACACTTGTCCAGAAGTTCTAATGTGATTCTCACTCGAGTACTTGAATAGCAGTGAGAAGATTTCCTCAGATGGCAACTTTGTTGAAACACCAGATAGCAGATATGATGCAGCAAATGTAATTTGAATGTAGAATTGCTAAGGCTAAATCTATACAACATAAACAAACCTAAGCATACATCTATGGATAGTCAGAATTACATTCAAATCAAACAAACCACTGCACAGATGATTTTTTAGGTGGTTCGATCCTCCAGACCTACATCCACCCCACACTCAACCCGAGTGTGGATTCCTGCTGATACACAGCTTAAACCGCTGAGCCTCACAGCTTGCCTACAACCATTGAGCATCATAGCTTGCTCTGCTGGGCATTACAACTTAAGTCACCGTTGATTCACAACTTCAAACTGCTGGGCCTTACAGCTTCGCCTCCGCTGATACACAGCTTAAGAAATGGAATGCAAAATGGAAAAACAAGAAGGATAAAGTTCAACTACAGAAAGCTTGAAATAAAGCACAATAATGTAGCTCACGCAGGAGCATAATCAGTTCTGGATCTGATCCAAGAACTGATAAGATTCCAGATCTATGAGCTTAATCTCTCTCTATTCTCACTTGCTCACTCTCTTTCTTTTTCTCTGCTCATACTCCCTTTTCTTCTCAGCAATTCTATCTCGTCACTTTCTACTGCACTCTCTTTTCTTCTTCTGCTCCGATTTTTCTTTTTCTCGCAGCCTCTCACGTCTTATATATCTGCACTGGGTGATGGGCACTCCTTTTATAACCTCAAGGAGATGGGCGCGTGGTCACCATAATTCCCACCCAAATTCGATGCCAGATCTGATCCAAACTTTCCACGTGTCACCATCACATTGCTGATGCTTTACACGTGGCAGAATCCCCTGGTATCGCTCATTATCTTGGATCATGTGCCAACTTCCAACATTCTGGGAACACGTGCTTCACTTAAGTCTCTCGAGCAGACGTTCGATCCTGGTTGCCTGGGCCTTTTCTCACTTAAGTCCCTGTTAGTAAAGTGAGAGGAATTTCATCAAACACCTTTCAGTCATACTGAGTGCATATATGCTAAGTGTGAATCGATCTTGTATGGGTACAAGGCAGATAGACTTAGACTTTATAAATGACAAAGACAAGTATGCACTGACCTTAATATGCCTTAGACAATACTAGCACCGACCGTGTATAGGCCTTAGCCAAAAACATGCACCAACCGTGTGTATGCTCAGACCTTGATAAATGCTCAGTGCTCAGACATATATGTGCTCGGATCTGGTATGTGCTAAGACTTGAAATGTGCTCGGACCTGGTATGTGCTAAGGCTTGAAATGTGCACCGACTTGGATTGACATTATGCATGAGTGTACACAGACCTTATAATAATTAACTGTAAACATGCACTGACTTTATATGCCATTTGCAAACATGCGTAGACTTCAACAATAATAGACAATGCATGTGCAGACTTGCATGAGACAGATGCTTAGACCATGCCTAGTATGCATGTGCTTAGGCTAGAAAGTGTGCTTAGGCTAGAAATTGATGAGAGACGGGACGCGGACACGACAAGCTCGTGATCGTCCCTTAACAAGGGAAGCGTCAGACGTGCGCGGTTGAGAAACCGGCAGTGAGCTAGGGTGGTCGGCTCTCACTTGTGCCCAGATCGGGTCACGGGACGGTAACGCTCTCTCACGCAGCAGCGGTGATATAAATATAAAGTGAGCTAATTGTCCCTACACATGCTCTCTAGCAGCGGCATAAAAAAATATATATGAAGTAAGCAAAATGCCGAGAAGGGAGCGAAAATGATACCTCCACGCGCTCGGCGTGGGGAAGACGGACCCGGCCGAAAACTAGTACTCCCGGGAAACTTAACACACAATAATTACAGCAATGGGAACATGCCCACTCCACGCAGGGAGGTAAAGGGCTATACAAATGGGCCCGGGAGGGCCGAATTCGGGTTGACGGGCAGCTTCGGGTGTTGATTCGGCTACACGCGTGTTCACGACCGTGGGGCCCACGTGCTGTCCGGAGGGGCCGTGTGGGACCCGGTGGTACCGCTGTAGTGGAGACACTTGGAGAAACGCTCCCCGGGCTGGCGGCACGATGGTTCGCCGGCCGGAGGCCGGGCGGCTCCGTTAGGCACCGGTCGGAAAAACCGATCGAAAATCTGCCGGTTCTATATTTCAGCGCGCGCTCCGGCGAGAACGGACGTTGCGATCAGCACCGGTGTCGGAATGCGACGAGATCAGAGCCGTTGGAAAGATGCTTCGAAGTACTACAATCTAGTGGCCTTCAGAAAAATTCACCAGATTTGTACTTTGTGTTGGAGAATTTTATATGCTGTTGTTGTACAGTAACCGAAGACTCAGATCTGTAGAGAACTTTCCTGTTGATTGCCTTTGACCGTGAAGTAGATGTCCGAATTTGAAGATGTGTTCTTCCGCAAGGTTGTAGGAAATCGAACAAGAAAACTAGGACTATTTTTGTATCTGGATTTGGAGGTAGTGGTGATTTGTTCTGATTTTGGAAGTGGAGGGTGGTCGGATCTAGGATCTAACTAAAAACACTATATCAGAGGAAGAGCACGAATTTTTAAAAATAGATAGAAGGCTGATAAGAAATTAAGAAAATTTTTGGAGGTAGGGGGTGACGGACAGAACTCCCAATAAGATTGGGAGGGTTTGGACAAATCAAAAAGATGGTCGGAGGGGGAGAACTCAGAGGTTCTGTCACTGTAGACAGAAACCTGGCAGATCTGGGATGACAGGTTGGATGAAAATGTAAAAATACTAACGATGGAATGTTGGCGTGAAAATTTAGATGGATCTTGGGATGCAAGGTCTGAACACACCATAAAAAATTCAGATCAATCCAAGCTCGTGGCGGAGACAGACAATTCGTGGAAGCTGCTGTGGCTGGATGAAGACAGAACTGCAGAGGCGGCTCGATGGCGGCACGAACGGCGGCGGCGGCGGCACAGACGATCACCGGAGGTTGAGAGGGGATGATAGAAGGTAGAATCACTCTAGAACTTGAGGTTGGAGGAGAGGAACCAGAGGGAGAGGGGCTGGGGGCGCAATATGCTCCTTGCTTACACACAAAAATTCTGACTTTTCATTGAATTTCACATGAAAATACAAGCTTATATATGGTTTACATCAAATGCAATGTGGACCCTTGGATCTAGGGAAGGGGAATCAAGGGCTGGGATTAAGTGTGAATCACACACAAAAATATAAACTAATCCTAGTGGAATGGGGCGCCCCCTTGACCATATGTAAGGTTGAATGGGTAGTTGAATGGTAGGTGGCCTACCTTGGACAAAATGGGTCACTTGTCTACCCATGTGGCATATGACTAGTCCAACCATCTAGATGTCCACCTAGGATGGTTGACCAGCCCCACAAGATGACATGGACCAATGGGAAAGGGCTGAGGGCCCCCTTGCTGGTCCTACTGACAAATTACATAGAAACCCACACAATCTACGGGAGTGACGCATTGGCCGATAAAGCCGTACAATTGCGCGTATACTTTCCCGTGGATATAAAAATAAACTAAAGGATATAAATGCAATATGAAAAGGTACTGGCTCGGTGTCGATTCCCATCAACTCTCCCCGGGTGGGAGGAACTCGACCCCGTCGAGTAGGGGTAGGGATGCTCGAGTACTCCGACGGATCCGTCACCATGCCAAGTAGCGCGGGTATGCTCCACTCCAAGTGACCGTCACCTGCTCATTCCATATATACTCGATATGCGAACTGCTATGGGCTAAAGGTGGTCACTCCGAAGGGGCACTCTCAAAAGGGAAGAAAACAGCTCGAAGACTCACTAGGAATCACCGCTGAGTCCCTATAGGTGACTGATCCGGGTATAGATGTGGAACCGATCCCATACTCATCAAGTGAGTCCACTCGCCTCTTACTCATAAGAGACCGACAACGAGCTTGCATAAGACTCATGCAGACTTACCATGCAATACACACAACAATCGACTCGAGACACACCACACAAACAAACCACACAAGAAAAACACACCGACTCATATATGACCCTAGACTAAGATGGTGACACAAGCCCACTAGGTAGCGACATTCTGGGGGGCTGGTGAGCCATCCAACTCTCCCCCCAAGGCATAGTACTCAACGGCTAGTGCGTCATCGGCCTCATAATTGACACACTCAAGCTCGGGAGGTGCGGGCTCTCCAACACCTAAGGCTAGGGTGGCGCGAGCGGGACACTCGCTGGCAATGTGGCCAAATCCATGACAGTGGAAACACTGCACTCTCGACCGACTACTCTCTCCTATAAAAGGGGCCTTACCCTTATCATCCCGTCGGGTAGGGGGTGTAGGCAGCAAAGGGGGAGATGTAGGTGCCTTGGACAATAGTGGAGGGGGTGCCGGTGCTAGAGGACGGGCTATAGGAGCCGGGGGACGGGCAACGGGTGCCAGTGGTTGGGGTGGGAATAGATCCCGGGGTGGAGGAGGACGAGGTCGTGGAGCGAAGTGCTCCTGACGGGTGGGCTCCTGAGGTCGAGCCATGGGAGGCCGCTGATGTGGGCCTATGGAATGACGGGGCTCGGTACTACGGAGAGGGGTGGGACCCAACCGATGGCTAGACTCGAACTCTCCCTCAAATTTCTCCATCTCGAGAGCAACCTGGTATGCGTCTTCCAACGTCTTGGCATTGCGGCGGAAAAGCTCATACTGGTAGTGTGGCCGCAAACCACGTTGAAAGCGAGACACGGGCATGGTACTCTCCTCCGTGACACCACATCGTAGAAAGTACTCATCAAACTCCGCGATGTATTCGGAGACGGACCGGTCTCCCTGGCTAAGACTTTGCCATCTATCGATGAGTCACCGGCGGTATGTGGGAGGAAGGTACTTTTGCCGAAGTTTATTCTTCATCTCGGCCCATGTGTCGATCAGTGGTTCTAGCCGCTGAAGTAGCAGGCTCTCCACATTCTTCCAATAGGTTTGTGCCTGCCCCATGAGTTTCATGGTGGCGAATCGGACCCTTCGACGCTCCAACATATCATACCACTCAAAGTAACGGTCCATGCCGAACTCCCAATCTAGGTAGACTTTCAGATCCAAAGACCCATAAAAAGCGGGAGGGTCCGCTCGCACGGTTTAAGGACCCGGTCATCATCCGCATGTCGTTGTGGCTGAAAACCACGACGGTGTTGACCATATCCCTCATAGGCATTGTTGGAACCATAGTCCTCGAGACCAAGGTCACGGTGTGGTAGTTGGGGAACCCGAGGAAGGGCGGGTGGAGGAGCCTGTGGTGGCTGGTCTTGGGCCGCGGGAGCGGCCTGGACTTGGGCCATGGGAGCGGGTTGGACTTGGGCCACCGCGGGAGGAGGTGCGGGTGGGCCTTGGGCTGCCCCTGGAGGGTCCCCGTGTGACATCCTATCTAACCGCCCAACGAGGTCTTGGACCGACCTGTCGGAGGTCTCCAAGCGCCCCTCCATGGCTCTAAGGCGACCATCCATATTATCGGAGAAAGTCCGAAAGTTAGCATCGGATTGGTCCAACCTAGTCATAATGGCCATCATCGCCTCTTGTAGGGAGCGGAAGTCTCCCGAGGTATCCCGTGGGTTGGCCATAGGTGGTGGTGGGGGTGAGTACTGAGTACCCCGACGAGTGGGCATGCAAACACACCGACTAGAAGACGCCGACTAAAGTAAAACACACTAATGCAAAATGATGCGCCTAGACTTAACCAAAACGCGGTACGCGGCGGAGGTAATCGACCCAAAGGTCACTCGCGCAAGTGTGCGGCCTTCCCGATAGGCGTAGCCTAACGTTCGGACAACACCTTTTGATATACCGAGTAAAGGGATGCAATGCAAAAGACACTTTTTTTTTGTTTGTTTTAAAACAATGATGACCCTAAACACGACTTAGACGTAAATGACTAATGAATGACACTTTTTTTTTTGGACACCCTAGACTCAAACTTGGCTCTGATACCAAATTGATGAGGGACGGGACACGGACACGACAAGCTCGCGATCGTCCCTTAACGAGGGAAGCGTCGGACATGCGCGGTTGAGAAACCGGCAGTGAGCTAGGGTGGTCGGCTCTCACTTGTGCCCGGATCGGGTCACGGGACGGTAACGCTCTCTCTCGCAGCAGCAGTGATATAAATATAAAGCGAGCTAATTGTCCCTACACATGCTCTCTAGCAGCGGCATAAACAAATATATATGAAGTAAGCAAAATGCCGAGAAGGGAGCGAAAACGATACCTCCACGCGCTCGGTGTGGGGAAGACGGACCCGGCCGAAAACTCGTACTCCCGGGAAACTTAACACACAATAATTACAGCAATGGGAACATGCCCACTCCACGCAGGGAGGTAAAGGGCTATACAAATGGGCCCGGGAGGGCCGAATTCGGGTTGACAGGCAGCTTCGGGTGTTGATTCAACTACACGCGTGTTCACGACCGTGGGGCCCACGTGCTGTCCGGAGGGACCGTGTGGGACCCGGTGGTACCGCTGTAGTGGAGACACTTGGAGAAGCGCTCCTCGGGCTGACGGCACGCTGGTTCGCCGGCCGGAGGCCAGGCGGCTTTGTTCGGCACCGGTCGGAAAAACCGATCGGAAATCTGCCGGTTCTGTATTTCAGCGCGCGCTCCGGCGAGAACGGACGCTGCGATCAGCACCAGTGTCGGAATGCGACGAGATCAGAGCCGTTGGAAAGCTGCTTCGAAGTAATACAATCTAGTGGCCTTCAGAAAAATTCATCAGATTTGTACTTTGTGTTGCCGAATTTTATATGCTGCTGTTGTACAGTAACTAAAGACTCAGATCTGCAGAGAACTTTCCTGTTGATTGCCTTTGACCGTGAAGTATATGTCCGAATTTGAAGATGTGTTCTTCAGAAAGGTTGTAGGAAACCGAACAAGAAAACCAGGACTATTTTTGGATTTGGATTTGGAGGTAGTGGTGATTTGTTCTGATTTTGGAAGTGGAGGGTGGTCGGATCTGGGATCTGACTAAAAACACTGTATCAGAGGAAGAACATGAATTTCTAAAAATAGATAGAAGGCTGATAATAAATTAAGAACATTTTTGGAGGTAGGGGGTGATGGACAGAACTCCCAATAAATTTGGGAGGGTTTGGACAAATCAAAAAGATGGTCGGAGGGGGAGAACTCAGAGGTTCTGTCACTGTAGATAGAAACCTGGATGATCTGGGATGACAGGTTGGACGAAAATGTAAAAATACTAAACGATGGAATGTTGGCGTGAAAATTTAGATGGATCTTGGGATGCAAGGGCTGAACACACCAAAAAAAATTCAGATCAATCCAAGCTCGTGGCGGAGACAGACAATTCGTGGAAGCTGCTGTGACCGGATGAAGATAGAACTGCGGAGGCGGCTCGATGGCGGCACGAACGTCGGCGGCGGCGGCACAGACGATCACCGGAGGTTGAGAAGGGATGATAGAAGGTAGAATCACTCTAGAACTTGAGGTTGGAGGAGATGAACCAGAGGGAGAGGGGCTGGGGGCGTAATATGCTCCTTGCTTACACACAAAAATTCTGACTTTTCATTGAATTTCACGTGAAAATACAAGCTTATATATGGTTTACATCAAATGCAATGTGGACCCTTGGATCTAGGGAAGGGGAATCAAGGGCTGGGATTAAGTGTGAATCACACACAAAAAATATTAACTAATCCTAGTGGAATGGGGCGCCCCCTTGACCATATGTAAGGTTGAATGGGTAGTTGAATGGTAGGTGGCCTACCTTGGACAAAATGGGTCACTTGTCTACCCATGTGGCATATGACTAGTCCAACCTTCTAGATGTCCACCTAGGATGGTTGACCAGCCCCACAAGATGACATGGACCAATGGGAAAGGGCTGAGGGCCCCCTTGTTGGTCCTACTGACAAATTACATAGAAACCCACACAATCTACGAGAGTGACACATTGGTCGATAAAGCCGTACAATTGCACGTATACTTTCCCGTGGATATAAAAATAAACTAAAGGATATAAATGCAATATGAAAAGGTACTGGCTCGGTGTCGATTCCCATCAATATGCCATTTGCAAACATGCGTAGACTTCAACAACAATAGACAATGCATGTACAGACTTGCATGAGATAGATGCTTAGACCATGCCTAGTATGCATGTGCTTAGGCTAGAAAGTGTGCAATGACTTGCTACAGTGTGTGCGCTTACCTCAGTGTGCAAAATGCCATATGTGCATCGACTACTATAGTATATGCATAGACCTGATGTGACACAACCTAGGACTCAACAAGCAAGCACAATTAAGCATTCAAAACGGACCGATAATGGCAACCGCTCACTTGACGCTCACTAAGACCCGGGGGTAACTTGGCAATGCCAAGGGGAGGTTGTGTGGGCTGGGCCCTTGCTGGTAGAGGGCCAGCAAGGCCAAGGTTTGATTCCCCAAGGGTATGGCTGCCAAAATCAAGGGTCCGACGAAGTGCCAAAGGGCACGGGTTCCACTCTCTTCCCACGATGATCACTTATAGCAATGAGCTTAAGGATCGGGCTCTCGTCACGGCCAGCGGAGTTTATGAACTAATATTGAAAGAACAAGCATGAATTAGAGCAAAGTTTTGGAGCACTCACTCGACCGGTTTGAAGAAACCGGTCCCGCTCGGAGACGAGGGTGAGCGGGGAAGCGTGGGTTCCCCACACGCCGCGACGGGGTAGCTTGACCTGTTTAAGCTATTACAACACTACACCTCTCGCAAGAGGGGGGGACCTTGGGGTGGGGGTTAATGATATTACAATCAATACTACCTCCATGCAGGGAGGGGCCTTCAGCCGGCAAAGCGGGGAGGGGAAATCAAAGCAAAGAGTGAGAAATAAGTGATGACACCGAATCTGCCTGCTGTCTGTGGATAAGGACAGATAGCCAGTGTTGCAGCTGTAGAACTTGCTCAGGAATTTTGCTGAGGGCGAGACCAGTGCGGATCTCTTCGTCTCTGGAATAGGAGTGCCTCTGAATTTTTCCAATTTCTTCAGGGGTTGCTGCCGGCCTGGGCGGGAGCACGAACAGGGTTGCTGATTCTCGGATTGTCTGCAACAGATTATCAATAGCAGGAAGACGCGGCTGCCCCGACCGTTCCCGAACTCCGAATCAGTCACCGTTGGAACCGTTGGAACCGTGGGTGAGTCCTCTTTACAGCAGAATAAACGGGGATGCCAAAAGATGCTGGTGAAGATCAGAGGACTCAGAAAAGTGAGGAGTGGTCGATGTAGACAGTAGGAAGCGGAGTCGAACGCCTGAGGAAGAAAATTGGTAACTTCTGCTGCAAGATGTCGAACGGAGTTCTGCTTCTTGGTTTTGAAAGTAGACAGAGAGAGGAAGAACTTTTAAGAAGAGCTTGTGGCCTGATTCCTCCGGGGTTTATCATGGTGAAGCTTTCTCTCCGGATCAGGATCTCTGCAGAGCTAGCTCCTAGTTTCCAACAGCAGGTTGCAGAGGATGCCCCGACAGCTCCCGAACTCGGAATCAAGCACCGTCAGAGTCGTTGGAACCGTGGACGAGTCCTCTTCGCAGAAAAACTGACGGGGAGGCCAAATGATGTCGTAGAGGACCAGGGAACTCTGAACACTGTTGACAGGTCGGTGCAGACTGTGGGTAACAGGACTGCGAAGCTGAGGGAGAAAATTGATAACGCCTGCTACAGGATGCCGAATGGAGTTCCGCTTCTTGATTCTGAAAGTAGACAGGAAGGGAAAGAACTTTATAGAAGAGCTTGTGGCCTGATTCCTCCTGGGTTCTTTGTGGTGAAGCTCTTTCTCCGGCTCAGAACCTCTACCAGGGTAGATCTGCGTAGTCGTGGAAGAATGGGCTTCCTCGGCAGCACCGAGCTCCGATGGGGATGAGACCACTACCGTTGCGAAAAAGACAGGCAGACGCTTCCAACGATGGCTCTTGGGCTTCTAGGAACATCTGAAGGAGGTCGGGGTCGCTGCTGCAAGCTTCAGGTCTTCTGCAGGTCCTCTTACTCTAGATGGTAGAAGGTGGGGGTGATGGAGGGGAACAAGGGAAGATGGAGAGGATGAGAGGGGGCCGCCCCTAACCAAAGGGGAGGGGTCTTGGGCGCCCTAGGGCTGTGGAGGGAAGGGGATTTTTGAATTCAAATGGCCTAGGGAAGTGGAGGGTTGCATGGGGGAGAGGGAGGGGTGCTTGGGAAAGGGATGAGGTGGTTGGAGGGTGGCTTAGTGATTGGGGATGCTCCCTTGAGACTAGGGGGTGGAGTAATGGGATGTGTGGGGAAGGGGAGTGGCCTTTAATGGGGTAGGTGGGAGAGTGGTGGTTGGTAGGGAGGAGAGAGAAAATTTTCAAAATTGGGTGTGGAGGAGAGAGAAAGTGGAGTGAAAAAGAGAGATTAAGAGAGGGAAGGGTGAGGAATCTCTCCCCTAGGGTCTATCATCCAAAAAATAGAATCTCTCCACTAGATAAGAAGTGTAAACTCTCAAAATGACAAGTTTTTCATTCATTGATTCATTAAGTTAAAATAGGGGGAAATGGGGTCCTATATATAGGAAACCCACATTTCTACAAAAGTCCCTAACAATTGACTCAATGACAAATAACTGAGGGGGTAGGGGAGAGCCCTTGGGCCAAGCCCAATGAATTGGGCCCAATAGCTAACTAGACAACCTAATGACACTCAAACTTAGGGAAATGAACATAAGACCTAGGAACATGACTCAAATAAAAGGGAAAATATATTAAATGACTCAAATAAAAATTACATAGGACTCAAAATTAAATGACTAGACCATGCCGGATGCAACCGGGGCGAGGAGACGAGCTGTGAACGTGGACATGGGGGGTGATGTCCCCATCAAGACCTTATTGCGCATGTTATGAAAATATGCTCGGACCTTATGCTAAACATGCACAGACCTTAATGTGAGCACGGCTAGCATCGACCTTGAACAGTGATGTGTACAGACCTTAAGTGCATGTGAACACTGATATGCACGGACCTGTCTAGCATAGATGCAAACAAGCATCAACCTTAGATTGCCAAATGCAAAACTAGCATTGACCTTCTATGTGCGTGAATAGTAACGTGCACAGACCTGAATAGTAACATGCACAGATGTTATGTGCACAACAACTAAGTATGCACTGAGCTTAATATGCACTGAGCTTCATATGCACAGACCATATATGCCTAATAAAGGATATGCACAGACTCTTTCATGTAGACAACAGAAGTATGCACCGAGCTTAACATGAACATACTCTTTCATGCACAGACTAATGTAACGTGTTACATGCTAACATAGATTCTGTGCAAACTAACATAGAATCTGTTCATGCTAACACATACTTCCATGCAAACTAACATAGACTTTAGTTCATGCTAACTTAGACTCTGTGCAGACTAAGATAGACTCTATGCATACTAACATAGACTCTATTCACACTAGCTTAGACCTGACATGCAAGACAAAACATGCTGACACAGACTTGGATGCATGGAAACACATGGTAACTCAGACCTTACAGTATGCTAGTGCAGACCTTGATGCATGCTAGCACAGACTTTTTGTGCAGATGGCTCTAACTAGCATAGACCTTGTTGTGCATATATAAAATGTGCATGGACCTCAACTGCTATGTGCAAGATGTGCATTTAACCTATTTGATGAAATGTCAATGCAACACACACATGTGCACAGACCATCCAATGCATGAAATCGAATATGCATCGACTGCCTAATGCAAGAAGGCAGTTGTGCATGGACTTTGAAATCAATTGTGCAAGTGTAAAACTACACTTCATATCAACAACATAAACTACACTTCATATCAACAACATCATCAAAGCAAACATCTCACATGAGTTGGACAACATCAAAGCACATCAAAGCAACACATATGATCACATGAGTCATAGTGTTTATCATCATCAAAACCACCGGATTACAACAGGATCTTCCTTGTGGGACTTGTTCCTGTGTGTGTGTGGTTGGGGCATGCCCCCTTGTTCTGCTGGGCAACCAGCGTGTGTGTGTGGATCTCTATTGGCCAAAGAGTGGAAGCCTCATCAGGTTGGTGAGGGGTGGACGTAGGCTTACTGATAGCAGCCGAACCACCTTAAAAAGTTCTATGTTGTGGCATGCAATCTCCATATCATTTACTTCCCTTCACGTGTGTTGTATTTGTCTAAGTGTGGTAATAGCTTTTTCTCTACTGATATTCCCTATGCCTACCTGCTTTGTGTGCTCCGAATCGTTGTGTTGCTGTTCTTGCATAGTTCTTCTTAAGAGGTTGAAAAAGTGAGTGTCGGATCTATTCACCCCCGTCTAGATCCTCTCATACTATCCAACAGGGGGTATGCCCCATCGCCTCCGGATCAAGGGGGTATGCCTCCATTACTGCGGGATCATGGATTTGTCCAAATGAAGGAAGCCATATCATCGTTCGATTTTCACATTACTTGTGATTTCCAATTTACATTTTGACTAGCCCCAATCTCGCCAAGGGTTTGTTGAAGTGTCACAGCATGATCCTCGGTCAGCCATCATCAAAGGGGTACAGGTAGATTGGTAGAATATCATCTGTTCATTGGCGTATGCACCTGCTTTCATCTCGTTTGTTTCCATATCTTCTGATTTTTTTGATAACCCCACCGGTCATGGGGGCCTGCCCTTTATTCGGCATGATCTCCGGCCACCTCAATAGGGGAACAACACATCCTCACTCCCTCGAGGGCTCCTTGTCCATGGCCTCTCATGCCAAATCATGGATAAGGGCTACTCTTTCCCCCCAATGAATATTTACCGCCTCAGTGGCGAACAGTGCCCTGATATCCCTAGACCGGTCGTGCGATGGTTATACCAGCGGTCGCCTGAACCTCCATGTATATGTCATGGTCTTGAAATGGGTCAACACCCATGGCTGAAGATGTTTGACAACCCTTCGATGACACGGGTCTTCTAGTAGGCAACTCCTCGGAGATCCGACACCCGCTATAGGGTATGGGCTGTCGTTTGACATGCCCGTCGTTTACGGAGTCCGTCGCATCCTACTGTGGACGGGCCTCCTATACATCTCCCCCAACACGTTCTGCGGCAGGGGGAGATGCTGCCGAAATTTTCTTAGAAATCGGTGTTTTGTTTCCTATTTTGCATCATGTTTTCCCCGGCTTTTCGCTCGATTCTTACCCCTTATGGTGATAACAGCTCCACGGCTATCCATGCCGAATTGTGAGGGCAAGGCACCCGATAAAGAGGATAAATCAATAACAAGTGCCATCCCCTGGCATACATCGTCCCGGTGATATGTGAGCCCATGTGAGCGCGATCATGCTGGTTCTCCTCATGAACCCATATGCATGCACTGCAATGACAAAGGCAGTTCCACAATAAAAAGGCAAGCATTGATTGACGGCCTCACGGGTGATCGGGATTTCCTAGAGGGATGGCCCTCGGGCTCCTCCACCTATCACGGGGCATGTGATTGCCACTTAGGCATGACCGTCAGTCAGGGGACAGTCTCGACACTTCATGGACAAGTCTCTTATACCTTCCCCGACGCACTTCGGGACAGGGGGAGGTGCTGCAGAAATATTCCCAAAACATGACACGTCAATAAACAAGTAAATGGTTGGATAATGCAACAATATTATACCTTCGAACAACCAACATTTTCAAATGATGCACAAGCACACATGGTTGTATGCAGCATACGCGCTCTATCGAAAGTTGATTTCTACACGCAATTCCGAATTGAGAAATAAACTTCTATATGTAAATTTAACTACACGTGTTCGCATATGTATATATACGTACATAGATGCGCACATTTTATACCATTGAATGCTTGCATGTCCTGATTCTCCGGTATACAAATGGTGATTTGTCAAAAGTCAGATTGAGTCCAACTAGAGACTTTCACCATGCGTGAGTGGAAACTCCGCCTCGTACCGGGAATCGATTAACTTAAATAAACATCATCCCATTGCTTGTTTAACTACATGATAAACCCCACTTCATCAAATGCATGTTTTCAAATGTATGTTCTCCTTCAATTCATTTGGCCCCAGGGTCCCTCTATTTTGGTAATTAATCAAGGGTTATCCTTCTATCAAAAGGGCGTAATTAACGTCGTAGCCTTTATGGTATGGGTGATTTTGGGTCCCAACATGACACCCACCTTCATCTGATTAGTCAGACGATGAGTATAATAAACTCGTCACTATGTGACTGGCACGTCCTCACAATTAACAATGAATAAACCAAGAATATTTATAAATAAATTCCCATCTCCACAGTCGTCGTCCGCCCGCTCGCCTCCTGCCACCGTCGACCGCCCAGAGGAGAGAATAGAGAGAGTGAGAGTGACAAAAAGAGTGAGGGAGAGAAATCAGAGATGAGAGAGGTAATGGGGGGATTAAAGGATTTAGTTTTGGGTTTTAGAATTCTAATAATTAAAAAATTAGCAAAAATTAACCCTGTGATGCGTAAAAAAATGTGTAACTTACCTGTTACACCACTTAGCTCAAAAGTATTTTTTTTTCATATTGAGGGATCCGAAGATCCGATATTTAGAAATTATATTTTAATTAGAAATCTTAATCTGAGACATGCAGAAATGCTCCGAACCTATAGATACTGGATCTAGAGTCCCAAAATATTATAGGGAAGGTGGTGATGGTGCCAAGAAGGCGGATTCGATCATCGTCCGAGTTGGCGACTAGAGTTCGAGAGGAGTACGGAAGATAGTTATCGCCTCTGATTGTGGCAGCCCCAGATGCGCGAGTCATGCAGAGTTCTTTGATGGCATGTATTAGTTCTTTTCATAGCATTGGAGTCAGTAGCTCCATAGTCAGGAGGATGACATGGGCAACTCATTGCGACATGGCCGTGGGTGTATTCTGCAAGAGTTTATGTAGTTCCAGGCACTGCATTTTAAGGGCTAGCCTGATTCTGATGTGGCTAGATCATGGATTGATGCTCTTGCTTGTTTATGCTTAAAAATCATTCTTCATCACTTATTTTTCATTCAGGGATGACTGCGGTGACCACAAATCTCTCCCTGCCTCCTTTGCCAACAACCTCTGAGGTTGTGGAGGCAAGTCATCCTAGGCTAGAATTAGGGTGAGAGACAACCCATGAGACAGCCCTCAAGTCATCAGTTTCTTCTTCTACCAGGCCAGGTATGAAGATAGCGAGCTTTCTAAGGAGCATTATATGCACATCTTTGATTCAGAGGGTTGTTGTCTGTTGGAACGGTGCGATCGATACAAAGGGGGGGTGAATGTATCCCCTTCAAGAATATTGCCCAAATTAAAAACAAATCGCCTGCTACTAGATACAGTTGCAGAATAAAGGCTATTGAGTTCAAATATACATTTGATCGACCAGATGAGCTGCTGACTATACTAGTGGAACCTGATGAAGTCTAATGCCAAATGACAGTACAATGCAAACTAGACTCACTTACCAAGATGTAAAGCTCAAGGCCACTGTAACTCGAAACAAGACTATTCAAACAACCTGTGAAACAGATAGAAGATATGGAAGAGCACACCACAAGCAAACCACAGAACAGCAGGGTTTTTAGGTGGTTCGGTCCACAGACCTACCTCCACCCCTCACTCCCAACCGGAGTGAGGCTTCCACTAGCACAAGCTAGAACGCAGACTCAGTCTGCAAACAAGTTGCTGCCACACAGCTTGACCAGGGGAACAACCTACCCTCTTCCTCCCAACCGGAGGAACACCCCAGTGACTCCCAGCCACTTGGAACCCAGAGACCGAAGTCTCTCTTCCTCCAGACCGGAGGGACCCCTGGACTTGCTACCCACAAGCCCAGAACCGGAGACAAGTCTCCCTTCCTCCAAACCGGAGGGAACCCACAAGTATCTCCCAGCTACTTGCAACTGGAGATCAGATCTCCCTTCTCCTGACCCACCAGGAGGAACCCGACCTCAGACCAGAGGATCGGAAGAACAAAGATAACCAGGTGAAAAAGGCAAAAAAATAAGAAACGGAAAATACACAGCGATCGGAAGGCTGTAAATGAAGAACAAGAATGTAGCTCTCAAAGGAGCAGATCTGGCTTGGATTTAATCCAGATGCCAGAGGACAGATCTTCAATAGCTTCTTCCTTCTTCTCCACGAACTCTCACTCTCTCTATCTCTCTTTCTTTCTCCTCTGCTCTCCTTTTGTCTCACGCTATTCTCTCCTTCTTCTCTGTAACTCTTTTTCTTCTTGCCGGCTCACTCTTCTTTTATTTCTTCTTCTTCTCTTTTTCTGGATCGAAGGGCTTTCTACTCTCCAGGCTTCTTCTTCGATCAGCCTCCATCTGAAGATGAAGGCTCCAATATATACCAGCAGCAGTGGGGAGATAGGGCGTGTGCTTCCCACGCCTTCCGTCCAGAAGATTCCTCCTCGGATCACGTGTCAGGTGCCAACTTCAGGTCACATGCTAAATGACAGCAATCTGACTTGCTGCGTTGACGCTTTCAAGCAATGGCGTTAACGCAGTGAGGCATTCCAGTAAGCCATTAGCTTCGTCTCTTTAGCTGCTGCGTCGACACTGCTCAATTGTGGCGTTGACGCAGTGGAATAGCCTGTGAAGGTCTCTGCTTCTTTAACTGCTACATCGATGCTGCTTGCTTGTGGCGTTGACGCAGTGGAAGATATCGTGAAGGCTTCATCAATTGATGCGTGGACGCTTTAAGCTCCCAGCGTCGACCCTGTTCCCTTCAGCAATAAGAATGAAGTCATAAGATCTAAGTATGTACATTGTAGTGTATATACTTCGAAAGAAATAGTCCAATGTATATACTTCAAGAACTCTAGACAATGGACGTTGTACAGACTTCAGATGCAACAGTCCAATGTATGGACTTTGACGAAGTGAAGCAGTGTACAGACTTTGAATCAAACCGATGTATAGACTTGAATGGGTATGGAGTGTATAGACTTGAAGTCTGAAGACGATGTATAGACTTGGTGAACACTGCAATATCAATCGGATGTATATAGTTGGTGAAATGAAGTCCAGTGTACAGACTTGCAGATAAGTGCATTGGTTGTGCAGACTTCAATTAGAAGTTGCCCGATCTACAGACTTGAAGATAAGACTCCAATGTACAGACTTGTAAAAGCAAAGCCAATGCACAGACTTTGAAGGACTTGAACACTGCGATGTTCAGACTTTAGCAGTGTATAGACTTAGAGTGTAGCTAAAGCTTCGAGCGTAGGAATAGGCCAAAATGTATAGACTTTTAATGAAGGGCGTTGTGTAGACTTTGGAAAGTCTGAGCCAATGTATAGACTCTGCCTCAACAATGAATAGGTAAAACGGATGTACAGAGTTGGCCAAACACTTGAAGATCGACTGTACAGGCTTTGATAAAGTAGCGATGTACATACTTGGAGATGAGATGCCAATGTATGGACTTAATGATATGAACAATAAGGCATGTTGTACAGACTTACTCGATCAGGCTGATGTATAGACTTTGATACCCAGACAGTCAGTGTTCTGATGGGTTGACGCATCAGTAGGGGTGGGTCGACCCACTACTGTCCATACTAACTAAACAGACTTGGCCAATGCAGGATGTGTAGACTTAGAATGCAACCAGGATGTCTAGACTTGATGTGAGGCAATGCACAACGAACATGAACCAATGAATTGAATGCATATAGCAGACAAGAACTGAATGTATGCTGGAGAACTAATTAAAGCATTACCTGATCTGAGAACTCACCTTACCTGTCATGATTTGAGTTTGACTTGGGTTAACTTCATGACCTGTGAGTCATCCTTAAACCTGTTCTGACAGTTTCTCATAATGCAACAGGATTATACCATCAAGGATGTAAACATAATGAGTCATAATACTGTCATCATCAAAACTCCAGAACCACAGGGGACACATCAATCTCCCCCTTTTTGATGATGGCAATATTATGAGTCATTGCAATAGATACATCATGGTGATTATGAAATACCATATAACATGCACCACAGATATGACAAAGTTCATGAACATAAACACCATGTGATGCAAGTGTTGATTGATGCAAAAAAAAAAGAATGACTCACAAAAGTTCTCCCCCTTTGACAACATCAAAAAGAAGGGAATGTTCATTGACTGTTGAAGGAGCTATTATGCAATGCAGTGAGTTACAGCCATCAAAAGCAAAAACTCCCCCTGACAAGATACTCTCCTGAGTGAGCATTGAACCACAGGGACATGCAAGAATTCTCCCCCTCAGATCAACAGTCAGGTTTGAAATAATGGAGTCCAATGTGAGAAAGTAAGTACTCAGAATGAATGAGAAAGGTTTTCAATGGGATATCAATTTCATAAATCTGATTAAACAAGTATTTCAGACTCTTCTATTATAGAGATTTATGAATGATCTTCATTGACAAGTCAGATCAGAATATGATGTATGCAAGGCTTGTTTATAAGTTTCCTGTACTTATATCTGAAATCAGTTTTAATAAAAGTGAACCTTGCTTTCATATTGACAGTCTTGTTTGATCTTCTTCTTTCTTACTCACTCAATTTCAAAGATTCCTTTAAGAGATGCAATCAATAGTAATGAAGTTAAACACATAAGAAAAACATTTGTTTCTGTCAAGGGTTCCAATTGAATATTTCTTTTGCACATATTTTTCGAATGGTATACTAGATTAGCAGCAATTTTTATAACATTCTTCATGAGCACTTGAGTTTAGTACACCCTTGTAACTAGAGGATACACGTTGTTTAGACGCCAGTATCCCTAAGCACTTGGATGGACTAACTGTCATGCTTCATAGGAACAGAGACTGCATTTACACTTCATGACACACTACAGATCATTTCTTTGATGAGTGAGATGTATTTCTCAGTGTGCATGCTATTGCTATGCCAGATTATCAATCATTTTTAAGCAGAGTTAACTATGGCACCTCATGACATAGTCCTTTGGACATGGTTTCTCAGTGACCAAGGTCATTGCTCTGACAGGATTTACCCTTAGACATAATCCATATTCTCAGATGTTTTAAAAATCAATACTAATTTCATACATATCAATCAAGGAATATCATGATTTCAGAATTTTCAGAATTCAGAAGAGTTTAAAAGACTCAACATGAAAATGTTCGTTAAAGTTTATTAAGACCAACTCAGATATTTTCAAGATATGTTCATAAGCAAACACAAGACATACATGAAACATCAACCGGCTGAAAGAATCAGACATTCATAATCCTATATAATAGAAGATTCCTCTTTAATTTATTTTCAGATTTATGATCAGGATATGTACAGAGAATAATTTTTGAGTTTTCAGGAAAGGCCGAAACATTTTTGGGAACAGCCAATTCAACAGATGATACCAATGAATAAGATGAGTGAAGATGGCTGATAACAGTTGAAGTAGGAAGCTGAAATGTGTTGCATTACACATTCATCACAGGGATTTAAGCAAGATAGCAGTTCAATCTGAAGATGGGAAGTTCAGATGGTAGAACATGAATAATGCTCCCCCTAAATGTATGCAAGATCTAACATTCCTAAATGTATGCAACTCTGACCTATGGTACCAGGCGGAGGACTTGGTCTAAAGACTACCTCACACATAGTAAGCACTTCCAGACAGAATTCATCTGCCCTTTAGTATCTCACTATTTATATACCAAGAGTCATGCATGACAATCCAATGCATATGCAGTTCTACATGCATCTTTTAGCTAACACTATGCCACTTATATGCAATTGTGATGCATGTGCATGTCAAATGTGCAGATGAACATTTTTAAGCATGAGACATCATCCAAGCAACATACTTATTCAATTCAGCTTTTCAGATTTTTCAGAATGCAATTTGTTTTCAGTTATTGTGCATTTTACCAAATATCAAACAACTGCAATTGTCATATGTATGCATCAAATGCAGACAACCTTTAAATCTCATGTATGAACCAGTGCATGATCAGACAAAAAGAAATTGCAAATGGCAGATGCAGTTATGGACATGTATGCATGAGTTCTTAATTGACATATTAAGCATGATGTTCAGCTGGAGCAAAAATTCAGGTGAACAAGCATTTAATCAACAGAGTTGGGGTTTACCAAACTTTGGATGCCTTGGTTTATTTGACCCCTTTTTATTCCTCATCCTCAAGGCATACCTGTAAAGCACATATCTCATTTTGTGTTTCTAGGTACCCAAGACTTCTTGGGTCCTACTTTGTTAGTAACACCTCTGATAGGTGCTTTCCATAATCTTTGGGCATGTAAGTCATCAAACTTCATTAAATTACACTCCCTCATGGAGTGCCCAAACTGCCCACAATAATGACATGAAACAGCATATCTTGAATTCTTTTTATGCACAACATTGTTAGCATAGAATCTGTGTGTATTATCATGAAAGTCTCTGTTATTTGCATGCATATACTATTTTCCATCTCGTGCCAGCCAGCATTCAGAAGCTTGGTGGCCAGGTTTTCCACATTCAAAGCATGTAGAAATCTTTCTCTTAAAGATAGATTTATTTCTAACAAAAATATTTCTATTTGCAGGGAATTTTATATTTTGAGAAAATGTTTTTCTCTGAGCATGCTAGCAGTTCTTGACTGTATGGCCATGTTTTCCACAATGAGAACAATTAGACAAGGTATTTCTATGAGGACCTAACCAGCATTGTGCAGCAACATGTCCTATTTTTCCACAGTTATAACAATGAATTTTCTTTTCTCTAAGGACATGATTTCTACCCTGATTGTTTTGAGCAGCTGCTAGGTCATCTTTTTCCATCAAATTACACTCATGCATCAAATGTCCATATTTGTGACAGTAGTGACAGATCATTTTCTTTCTAGATGCATGCGAGTGTGTGGGTGAAACATGCAGAGTGGGAAGAGGAGCTTGTTGATTCTTTTCTTTCTGTTTTTCAAGATCTTTCTGCAATTCCATGTTTACAGATTTTATGGCATTAGATTTTTTAGCAAACAAATTCTTCTCTTGCTCAAGTTTCTCAAATTTTTCTTCATTTTCTTTAACAAATTTTCTAAGAGAGTCATTTTCAGATTTCAGCCTACTTAGTTCAGAGCAAACACATTTAAGTTCATTCATCAATTTTTCATTCTGGTTTTTATGCATATGGATATCTGACAAATAGGCATCATGAGATTACTTGATATTTGAACAATTTTCACATGGTGAACTTGAACTACCCTGATCACTTTTCTTTTTCAAGTTCTTGTATCGTTTTCTTAATTGTTCATGAGACTCAAACAGCTCAGCATATGCATTCTCCCAATCATCTAAAGAAAAATTCTCGAAGATGTTTACCTCCTCCTCATCATCCTCTTCTTCATTTTGGCTGCTCCTATGAATACTTCCTTTAGCCATCATGCAGTTATCTTCATTTAACCTGTGAGCTAGCTTCAGCTCCTCCAGGATGTCCTTGGCAAACCTGCAATCATAAAAACAAGAGTGTAAGGCTCTGTCAGTGGCTGCTTTCATCAGATTGAAGGCTTTCTGATTTTCTCCATCCTTTGATCTGTGGCTGTTGGTCCATTTGGACACTTTCTTTGGTAATGTGTGAGGACCTTGTGAAATTAATTTCCACAGATCAGGATTAACTGCATCAACATAATTTCGTAGACTGATAAACCACGCATTAAAATTAGAACCATTGAAAACCGGTGGATTACCCATGAAAGCTGATCAGATAAATGCAATAGGAATAATAAAGCACCAAGACAGCAGGATCGAATCTACAGATCGCTGGACCTTCTAAGCAGATAACCTGCTCTGATACCAATTGTTGGAACGGTGCGATCGATACAGAGGGGGGGTGAATGTATCCCCTTCAAGAATATTGCCCAAATTAAAAACAATTCGCCTACTACTAGAGACAGTTGCAGAATAAAGGCTATCGAGTTCAAATAGACATTTGATCGACAAGATAAGCTGCTGATTATACTAGTGGAACCTGATGAAGTCTAATGCCAAATGACAGTACAATGCAACCTAGACTCACTTACCAAGATGTAAAGCTCAAGGCCACTGTAACTCGAAACAAGACTATTCAAACAACCTATGAAACAGATAGAAGATATGGAAGAGCACACCACAAGCAAACCACAGAACAGCAGGGTTTTTAGGTGGTTCGGTCCACAGACCTACGTCCACCCCTCACTCCCAACCGGAGTGAGGCTTCCACTAGCACAAGCTAGAACGCAGACTCAGTCTGCAAACAAGTTGCTGCCACACAGCTTGACCAGGGGAACAACCTACCCTCTTCCTCCCAACCGGAGGGACACCCTAGTGACTCCCAGCCACTTGGAACCCAGAGACCGAAGTCTCTCTTCCTCCAGACCGGAGGGACCCCTGGACTTGCTACCCACAAGCCCAGAATCGGAGACAAGTCTCCCTTCCTCCAAACCGGAGGGAACCCACAAGTAGCTCCCAGCTACTTGCAACTGGAGATCAGATCTCCCTTCTCCTGACCCACCAGGAGGAACCCGACCTCAGACCAGAGGATCGGAAGAACAAAGATAACCAGGTGAAAAGGAAAAAAAATAAGAAACAGAAAATACACAGCGATCGGAAGGCTGTAAATGAAGAACAAGAATGTAACTCTCAAAGGAGCAGATCTGGCTTGGATTTAATCCAGACGCCAGAGGACAGATCTTCAATAGCTTCTTCCTTCTTCTCCACAAACTCTCTCTCTCTCTATCTCTCTTTCTTTCTCCTCTGCTCTCCTTTTCTCTCACGCTATTCTCTCCTTCTTCTCTGCAACTCTTTTTCTTCTTGCCGGCTCACTCTTCTTTTATTTCTTCTTCTTCTCTTTTTCTGGATCGAAGGGCTTTCTACTCTCCAGGCTTCTTCTTCGATCAGCCTCCATCTGAAGACGAAGGCTCCAATATATACCAGCAGCAGTGGGGAGATAGGGCGTGTGCTTCCCACGCCTTCCGTCCAGAAGATTCCTCCTCGGATCACGTGCTTAGCACCCACCTCGGATCACGTGTCAGGTGCCAGCTTCGGGTCACATGCTCAATGACAGCAATCTGACTTGCTGCATTGACGCTGTCAAGCAATGGTGTTAACGCAGTGAGGCATTCCAGTAAGCCATTAGCTTCGTCTCTTTAGCTGCTGCGTCGACGCTGCTCAATTGTGGCGTTGACGCAGTGGAATAGCCTGTGAAGGTCTCTGCTTCTTTAACTGCTGCATCGACGCTGCTTGCTTGTGGCGTTGACGCAGTGGAAGATATCGTGAAGGCTTCGTCAACTGATGCGTGGACGCTTTAAGCTCCCAGCGTCGACCCTGTTCCCTTCAGCAACAAGAATGAAGTCATAAGATCTAAGTATGTACATTGTAGTGTATATACTTCGAAAGAAATAGTCCAATGTATATACTTCAAGAACTCTAGACAACGGACGCTGTACAGACTTCAGATGCTACAGTCCAATGTATGGACTTTGACGAAGTGAAGCAGTGTACAGACTTTAAATCAAACCGATGTATAGACTTGAATGGGCATGGAGTGTATAGACTTGAAGTCTGAAGATGATGTATAGACTTGGTGAACACTGCAACATCAATCGGATGTATAGAGTTGGTGAAATGAAGTCCAGTGTACAGACTTGCAGATAAGTGCATTGGCTGTGCAGACTTCAATTAGAAGTTGCCCGATGTATAGACTTGAAGATAAGACTCCAATGTACAGACTTGCAAAAGTGAAGCCAATGCACAGACTTTGAAGGACTTGAACACTGCGATGTTCAGACTTTAGCAGTGTATAGACTTTGAGTGTAGCTAAAGCTTCGAGCGTAGGAATAGGCCAAAATGTATAGACTTTCAATGAAGGGCGTTGTGTAGACTTTGCAAAGTCTACGCCAATGTACAGACTCTGCCTCAACAATGAATAGGCAAAACGGATGTACAGAGTTGGCCAAACACTTAAAGATTGACTGTACGGGCTTTGATAAAGTAGCGATGTACATACTTGGAGATGAGATGCCAATGTACAGACTTAATGATATGAACAATAAGGCATGCTGGACAGACTTACTCGATCAGGCTGATGTATAGACTTTGATACCCAGACAGTCAGTGTTCTGATGGGTCGACGCATCAGTAGGGGTGGGTCGACCCACTACTGTCCATACTAACTAAACAGACTTGGCCAATGCAGGATGTGTAGACTTAGAATGCAACCAGGATGTCTAGACTTGATGTGAGGCAATGCAGAACGAACATGAACCAATGAATTGAATGCATATAGCAGACAAGAACTGAATGTATGCTGGAGAACTAATTAAAGCATTACCTGATCTGAGCATTCAACTTACCTGTCATGATTTGACTTTGACTTGGGTTAACTTCATGACCTGTGAGTCATCCTTAAACATGTTCTGACAGTTTCTCATAATGCAACAGGATTATACCATCAAGGATGTAAACATAATGAGTCATAATACTGTCATCATCAAAACTCCAGAACCACAGGGGACACATCATTGTCCTCACGAGACCCTCTTGACATTTGCTTCTTTTGCCCCTTTTTTTTTGGACGTTCACAGCTCAGAGGGATATACTTGCAAAGGTCGATAGCTTTCCAGGTCACGGAGTTGAGTGGCTTGACGCCCCTCAGATTGTACCACTTATGGGGGTCACGATGATGCTGGATATGTACATGAGCAGCATACAGATGTTGTGCCCCTTAGGCACAAGCATGTGCTATGTTGATTTGATGATAGCAATGCTGTTTTGTTTTGATGATTGCAACACAGTGAGTGCATTATGATATTATATTTTTTTTATGATGATGGCATGTTGATTTGAATGTGTGAGTGTGTCTTAAGTCTGCAGCATGCTCGCATAAGTCTATACATTGCATCTTAGCATGTTTGCACAGCACACCATCAAGTCTGGACATTGGTTGCACTCAGAGTCTATTCACTGCTTCATGCGTTGCATTCTAAGTCTAGACAACATTGCACGATGAGTCTTCATATTCAAAGTTTGTACAGCGAGTGACTTCATATATGAAGTATGTACATTGCACAGCACTGCATATATGATGTCTATACATTGGGAAGAGACGCATAAAGTCTATACAGTGCCTCAGGCTGAGCAAGTCCATACATTGGTCGGTGGAAAGTCTGTACATTTAGAAGTCTGTACATCCACCGTCTTTCTCAGTGTCTCATGCCAAGTCTGTACATCACTGTAGCTGCATCATCTTGGTCATTGTGAGCGACGTCACGCGGTTCGGAGAAGCGGAGAAGACGCGGAGCGCGCGGGCTCCTCTTTTGTTTGCTGCAACAAAGAAATAAGAGAAAAGATAAGGGGCCACCACGGGAGATTGCTCCGGCGGGGCGAGCGGGACAAATGTAATATAGCAAGATATGGGGGTTAAACGGCCATAGCGGGAAGTGACTCGCCGCGGCCTTGGAGGGACGGGAATGGTGCAGAAATTAAATAGCAAGAATGGAAACGGCCATTGGGGAAGTGACTCGCCGCGGCCTCGAGAATATGAATAGATAAGAATATAACATATAAGAACGGAAATTTAAACGGCCATTGGGGAAGTGACTCGCCGCGGCCTCGAGAATATGAGCAGAATATAACAGAATATAAAGAGAATATAAGAACGGAAATTTAAACGGCCATTGGGGAAGTGACTCGCCGCGGCCTCGAGAACAAGATGTGATCGCCAGGGGCCAAAAGACCCCAAAATAAAGAAAGTGATCGCGCCTACCTCAAGAGCGGGAGATGGCGGGTTGCTTCTTCCTCCCCCTTCGGTCGGCCGACGGAGAGGGCTTTCCTTGGTTACCCTTGCAAAACAGTAGACAATAAACGAACGGAATTAAAAAATGGCAGTGTAGTAACAATTCCTTGCAATAAAAGTAACGAGATCGTGACCTGACACACACCTGGTTGGTGTGGTTTTAAACCCCTCTCAGGCTCGAGTAAGAGGAAAATGCGATGATGAATGCAAGAAGTATGCAAGAGACGGCGCCCTTATGTTGGGAGATAGAGGATGCAGTATGATGAATGTAAAGAACTATGGAGAAAAAGGGGAAGAAAAGGCTTATTGGATGAGCCGAGGGTGAGATCCGGCGGAGCTCCGGCAGCGTAGGGACGACGTGGAAGCGCGGTGGATGAAGGTAGCCTTCCTCTCGCGAGCCTGGACACTCGAGAAGCCGGCAGAACCTCCACCTACAAAAGACCCCACGGGTTAGAAATGACTCCGGTAGCCTCTGGGCTCCGGCAGCCTATCGGATCTCTTAGAAGCTCCCCTAGAACTGAGGGGGTAGGCCTCTATTTATAGGGCTCCGGAGGGTGGAGGCGTCCAAGATCCTGGACACCTCCATCAGGGCCGAACTAATATTTTATTCTATTTTGATTTATTTTTTTAAAATATTTTTGTGGAGGCGTCCGTGGGAGGCGTCCAGGGCCCCGGACGCCTCCAACAGGTCCACCGAACCCCACCGACGGCCGCACGTGGTTTGGCACAACGCATGGTTTCGTGAGCGGCGCCTCGTGATTCAGAAATGGGCGCGTCCAGATGGCTGGACGTCTCCATAATTTGGATTTTTTCACACACGACAAACCGTCCTTAGGTGGCCGGCGCCCGTGAGGGAGTTCATGGAGGCGTCCAGGGGCCTGGACGCCTCCATAAATATATTATTTTTATTTTTTTGTTTTGTTTTTATGCCAGAGCTGGCATTTTATATTTTTTTTACTTATTTTTATGGAGGCATCCAGGGGCCTGGACGCCTCCATTAATATATTATTGTTTATTTGATTTTGGGCTGCGAAAAATAAATTAAAAGAATGGGGGCGTCCAGGGGCCTGGACGCCCCCATAAAGACCCACCCGGGTCCTCAGTTCAGGCGTTGGCGGCCGCCCGGCAGACACCCTTTCTGGTTTCGGAACCTCTGATGCGTCCGACTGGTGTTGATGCCGTCCGAATGCCGTGACGAGATGATTCTGGATGCCGAAAAGGGCGGAATAAGACTCAAGAAAAGGAAGCACTCAAGTGATTCAAAACGCGTAAGCCGTCGCACGGCGTTGTATAGTGATATGATTCTTTCTCAGGAGACGTCAGGAATAGCGTGTCTACAGCTGCCCCGCCTTGGCGTCTGCTTTGCAAGGGAGTGACACGTAGTGGAATGGTATCGAAGTGGAGTGAAATGAAGTGGGAGCGGACTGATAACTTGATGCCAAGGTGTGATGAGACACGCTTTTGATGTTACTGTCTAAAATTTTTCCTGGAGTTTCAATGAGACAACCTTTGAAGAAGGTCTTTCAAATCTTGACGATTGCTTGGACGGAGATCAAATAAGGGAGGGTGAGATGTGCGCTCAGGCACGAAAAAGAGACCAACTTCTCTGTGTGGAAGTACCTGGGTCATAAACCGGAGGTTTCACCTTTGGGGAGCGGTTACCAGCCAATGTGGAAGTGATGCGGCCAAGGTGGGTCAAACAAGTTAAAAAGTAAAGGAATATCTGAGAGTCTGTCCAAACAAGGGTCTCCTTTGGAAGAGCAACGTAGGGCCGTTTCAAGGAAACTCAGTATTTCATTCGGAGTGGAATATCTCATATTTGTAAGAATTGAAGCACAGCGGCTTTCGCAATCGAATCACTTGAATGATCTTCCGCAATAAATCAAAGTCCTATATGAATGCATGCTGGGCTTAAAGAAAAATTTAAAACAAACTAAAATAGAAAATAGCCAAGGATAATATTGTCAACTTGTTAAGAACGGGTCAGGATACCGATCCGGTGAGCCGACACTGGGGAGGGGCCCGTTTATCCGCGCACCAACTCACTGAATGGAACCGTCGTCCCCATACTACCACAAGTTAACGGCCTATCCGTACAACCCAAATTCTTCGGGATCATCACTGTTTTTGTTGAAGGGGAACTCAAATCCCGGATTCGTTCGGGCCGCAAGGTCCTTGACATGTTCTAGTAGCGTAGGTATCATATACTATGATGCATGACATGGTGGGACCAACCATTGAAAGGTGGGACAGGAGACAGGACAAAGACGTCCGTTAGTAAAACCTGCACAGACTAGCAAAGGTTAATAACATCAGAAAGTAACAGAATCGTAACAGAATCGCACCACAATGGAAAGGAGATCTAGCCAAAATCCTGACATTGACCGCTGATGTGACATGTTCCGTCCTGTAGCGCCCTACCCTTCCTATAAGAACTCCCCCTTAGGCTAGTTCATTCAAAAGCATCAAGGTGGGTTTTGGAAGCTCAGGAGAGGAAGGAGAGGGGAATCTAGAGATCTCAGGATGGAAGGAGAGTCTTCCCGCGTTATGAAGAGGAGCAGGCCTAGCAGCGAGATCAGGCGACTCTCCGACCTCGAGGGTCATCTGAGTGGGACGATCATGTCACATATGGTAAGCTGATTTCAAATTTCTCCACGTGAACCTTCTTCTTCCTTCCTTCATTTCTTCTTCTTTCTTTTCTCTTCCAGCCATATCCACTCTTCTCAGGCCCGAGGAAGTTTTCCAAACTGTCATGGCTTTCAAAGCTAACTTCCAACATCTCCATCGGCATGAGGGCCATACTCTCGAAGTGGCATCTGCACGGGCTCCTTATTCACGCCAAACACTACGAGAAGATTCGTATGGACTGAGCGGCTATGGGCGCACTAGTGGAGATTTGGCATCCCCAGACCCACACTTTTATCTTCCCGACCTTCGAGGTGACCATCCTCCTCAAGGAGGTGGAACTTCTGCTCGGATTGAAGAAATTCAAGAGTGACGGGAAGGTGAAGGCTATGCGAATGCTGGCACGGGGGACTTCCAAAAGCATCCTTGGAAGCTTCATGCTGCCTGACGCGGCTAGGAAGGTGCGTAATCAAAAGGGGATTGATTTGCAAAAGCTCGCGGAGTGGGTCATGGACGCCCTGAGGGGGGCACCAGATGATGACTACTTAGAAGGAATCATGAAGGGGTTCACTATCTGTCTGGCGGGTGCTCTCTTGTTTCCTCATACTGACAACATAGTGGAGGAGGATCAACTAAGTGCCATTCGCGGAATCTGGAGTGGAAAGAGGGTGGGACCCGCCGTCCTTGCTTATCTTTACAGCGGCCTTACTGCCTCGAGAATGGGTAAGCCTCCTTTTGGTTGCGCACTTGTCTTGAATTGCTGGCTTGATTTGCACTTCAAATTCGACCACCGCGAGGGAATGCCAACTGCTTCGAAGCTCTTCCAACAAAGCCCTCTTCATCACATAGCCGACGTGTTAGGCTTCGGTGGTACTATAGTGAACCGCGTTCCGTGGCTGAAGAAATGTGAAGACTGGCGGTCTCACTTCCCCACCGTGACACAAGGCTTCTTTACTTGCACACCGGCATGTTTGCTTTCGCTTGAGCTCCTCATGAGGTCTTCTCCCGAAGTTGATCTTCAACTGATCGACGCGACCGAGTTCGTCCTCTATAATGCGCATCGGTGTTGTCTCCAGATCGGCATCCCACGCCATTCGTTCCCACTACCGACTGGTATCGTCCCTTTGAAGAAGAGGGAGTTGGGCACGGAGGCGGATGCGAGGGAAGCGAAAGCCATTAAAGCTCCCTGGAAGACAAGTGTTGCGGGAAAGGCCTTAGCGCACGTGGGGGAAGAATGTGAGCTGTGGAGGGCTTATGTAACTGAACTAGGGAAGTTAAGGCCTAAGGCGCCTAAGCCCCTGATGTAGCTCATTCTGCTTTTCTGATGGAATAAAATCTGGCATTTGGAAGTTTTGGACCAGTTCCCTTTGTTATGATTTTTATTTTTCCATTTTTCTATTTTTGTGTTTTCTTTTTTTTTTATGTATCTATTTATTCACAATATGATCATATGTAAATATATATTAAAATATATTTTTAATGGGGGCGTCCAGGGGCCTGGACGCCTCCAAGTTTTTATTTTTTTTATTTATTATTATTATTTTATTATTTTGGGGGCGTCCAGGGGCTTGGACGCCCCTATATTTTATTTTTATTATGTTTTTTGAATTTTGTTTGGGGGCGTCCACGCGCCTGGACGCCCCTATATTTTCCTTTTATTATTTTTTTGTTAATTTTGTTTGGGGGCGTCCAGGCACCTGGACGCCCCTAAATTTTTTTGAATTTTTGAAAAAAAAAAGAAAAAAGTGGGGGCGTCCAGGCGCCTGGACACCCCCAAAAAAGGGTTTTTCTTATATAAGGGGGGCCTCACCCCCCTTTCACTTCTACTGTTCATTCTGACGACTCGTTCACCCTAAACGACCCATTCCCAATTCCAATGGAGCAAGGAGGCCCGAGCCAGGGTGGGGAGAAGCGGAAACGACGGGCTCATCGTCCGAGGAGGCTGAGAGATGACGCCGAGGAGGCTGCCGTGGCGGAGGAGATTGTCGTGGAGGAGGAGGCTCCTCTTTTGGCTGTGGAGGACCCTGCGGGCGCTAGTGACGCGAGACAGGACGAGCACGATCTGGTAAGCCCCTTAGACTTCCATTCTATTGGTTCACTGGGCCAAACGGGCGGACGAGAGGCTGTGTGGAGAACGCCGGGGAGTGAGGGAAGGAGGCGTCCAGGGGCCTGGACGCCTCCATATTTTCTTTTTTTTCTTTCTTTTTTTATTTATTTACGTAAATAATAAAAATAGAATTAAAAAATAAGGAGGCGTCCAGGTCTTGGGACGCCTCCATGATAATATATATATATATATTTTTATTTATTTTGGTTTTGGTTTTTGGGTTTTTCTAAAATTAAAATAAAGAAAATGTAAAGGAGGCGTCCAAGGTGTTGGACGCCTCCAAAAAAATATAAATATTTTTTTTAAAATAAAATAAAATAAAATAAATAAGTAGTATATACAGTGTTATTGTTTATTACTATTCATGATGCTGATGTGTTCTTTGTTGGTTTTGTGGTGTGCAGGGCGTGATGAAGGGCCGGATCAGCTGGTACCTAGTGGTGGCGGCATACCGTGGGCTGCCAGACTTTCAGAGGGCGCGTGTGGACGCCATGGGCTTCGGAGCTTTCCTTAGGATCGAGCTCTTTCGGCTCGACCTTCCTCTTATCCAAGCATTGAGGGAGCGGTGGCACGCACCGAGCCGGGCGTTTCTGATGCCCTGGGGGCACATGGTGCCGACACTCGAGGACGTGGCTCGGATCACCGGGCTACGAGTTGACGGAGAGGCGGTGAGCGGGGTCACCTACCCCGACTACCGAGAGAGTGTCCTGGACCTGCTATGGTTAGAGACGAGCGTGACTGACAGGGACAGCAGGGTAGTTGGCCGAGTGGAGATCATGGAGGCGCTCGGATTCGTCGACCCGCGCCAGCGGGTTAGCGAGACTGGAGCGGAGTTTCTGGCACGACCCGAGGGAGACGCTCGTGCAGCTTTCACCCAGGACCCGAGCTAGCGGGAGCTGGTGGATCTAGACCTCCGGAGGCTTCTTTTCTTCTTCTTGGGCCGCCTTCTGCTGGGGACGAAGGGGGATGGCATCCACTGCCGTTTCCTCGGGATCTTGGCGGATCTGGACAGAGTGGGACACTACGCGTGGGGAGCAGCTCTGCTTGCCCATCTGATTGCCGATCTCTCCCAGACTTCGGAGAAGGAGACGACAGTCAGTGGCTTCGCACCTTTTCTCCAGGTAAACATTTTATTTATGCATTCCCACAGTTAAATATGCAATTATTGTACTAATGATGTATGATGGATGCAGGTGTGGAGCTATTACTATTTCCCGATGGGGAGGGCTAGGCATGAGAACAGGAGGGCCGTGCCTCTGGCGCAGCGGTGGAGGCCGGTCGTGGTAGCGGCCCCACACAGCTACCAGCTAGCGTCACTTCGTCGGGAGCTGAGCGAGTATCCTGAGGCCATGGTATGATGCGTATGATTTTTTGTGTTTTCTTATGTGACTGAATGGCAACTAATATGATGCATGTATAATGATGTAGGTGGTGTGGAGACCCTACCTGGGCATGGGCGACGCTGGCCAGCCTTGGGTTGCAGCGGGTCTTCCTCGTTTCGGGCGGGACGTGTGGGTCCATTGCCTGAACGAGATCGAGCCGCTTCGGCTGAGGCTGGTTATGAGGACGTTGGGGCTAGCCCAGGAGTGGGTTGATGTAGATGAGCCGGCCCGCATCGGGCGGAAGACCAAGGGGAAGGCGAAGATTGTGGACTGGCGTACGCGCTTCCTGGCACAGTACCAGGACTGGCAGCAGGGCGGGGTCCCAGTGGTATCCCATGTACAGGATAGTACTGATTACCTGAGACGGTACAGGGCGACGTACGGGGACCGCCTCTTCCTTGGTGGTATGGCAGGGGTAAGTGAAATGAAAATGCTTCACCCTTCTACATGTGGCACTAACTTATGTGCAATGTAGGATGCTCGTGACAACATGATTGCTGACCTGCGGGCCCAGCTGGTAGATGCCAGGCGGCAGTTAGTGGCCATCCGACAAGAGTTGGAGATCCTGATGAGTCTATGCAATGCATTTTTTTTGTGACCTGGATTTTTGATGCTTAGCCTTTGACCGACGTTTGCCCCGTGTTTCAGTCGGCCCACCAGACAGCGGCAGTCGGGATGGCTGGTGGAGCGGGTTCCAGTTCGCGGGGCCCTCCTCCGGAGGTTTCTGCCCTCCAGGAGCAGCTGGCGTATGCGGTGGCTCACACTGAGGAGGCTGAGCGTGATCGCGAGGCTCGAGTGAGTGTTTCCCTGACCTCGACTCTCCTTCTGGCTGCTCTCCTTCTATCACTGTTCTCTTACGGTGCATGCGTGCTTTGACAGGTGGCCGAGATTCAGGAGGCCCTGGCCCGTGCTGTTCGTGCTGAGCAGGAGCGCGATGCTTGGGTGGCAGAGCGTGACGCCCGGATTGCGGAGCTAGAGGAGGAGCGGCGACGGGAGGCTGAGGAGCTTCCTCGCTACGTAGTGGATCTGCGGATCGCCCTCGAGCTGTCAAGGAGAGAGGCGACGAGGGAGAGAGAGGAGAGGGAGAGGGATAGGGAGACCATAGAGAAAGAGAGGGAGTACAGGATGGCAGAGTGACATCGAGATTGGGACGAGAGGAGAGCTCTGGTGGCCCTGGTGTCGGAGCTCCGGTTGAGTCTTGGCACGGCGGAGGAGAGTCTTCGGGAGAGTGAGGAGCGGTATCAGAGGGCGAAGGAGCGCGGGGCGCAACTCCGTCAGTCTGGTTCCTTTTCTGTGGGCAGCTTTCTAGTTTCTTCGGTCGAGGAGCGTCGCCGCACCTTGGAGGCTGGCATGGGGCCACCTGGAGAGGCGAGCACGGCTTCTCAGGGTTCGCAGAGGCCCCCTAAGGATTCCCGTCAGAGGAGGGAGGAGAGAGATGACCAGGAGGGTGATGGTGAGAGTTAGAGAGTTGCTTGTACACTCCACCCTCCTTACTGCATGATGTACTTTCGGCTATTATATGAAATGAAAATGGCTTTCTTGTGTTGTGTGTACTTTTCTCTCTTCCACACTTTCTTCTTTGCACTGAGTTGTCCTTCAAGGCACGCTCCACGAGACCTTGCCCTGAACATCGGGGAACTACGCTTTGTACGGGGGGATTCTATTTTCTCCCCCTTTTTGGGCGCGTCCAGGCGCGAGGACGCGTCTTAATCCTCGAATTCAAATTTAAAGCACCGGGTGGCCTTTCTTCTCCCGTGCCTTACCCGCAAATGAGCTCGCCTTCCGCCGAAACTCGCTCGTCCCCCTTTTCGTCTCCTTCCTCTCTTGATCGATGGAGTTCAGTGGTCTAGACTACGGCGAAGGTGGAGAGGGACGCGGGACCCCTCGTCCGAGGAGGGACGCGCAAGAGCACGAAACGACGTCCATGGAGGAGGAAGGGCCGCTTCGGGCCCCCGAGGGACCCCAGGGGCCCAATAGCGTGGAAGGAGGTTAACACGGCTCGGTGAGTGCTTGGTTTTCCCCCTCTTTGATCTATTTTGAGTTTTGAAGCAAGCCGTGAGGGGGGAAAGGGTTCGGCAAGTGTTGCACTTAAATGAAGGACGCGTCCTAGACAAGGGACGCGTTCTTTTTGACTGATGTGGGGTCCTTCTTTCTTGGTGCAGGACATGGCGAGGACCCTGGGCCTGGCCGATGAGTGGGCGAGTGCAGACGAGCCGAGCCACGTCAGGAAGGAGAGTTGCGGCAAGGCGAAGCTTGAAGATTGGCGCATACGTCTCCCTGGGCAGCAAGGGAGCGTACTGGTGCAGGATAGTGTCGACTTCCTGCGGCGGCAGAGAGAGAGTTATGCGGGGCTTCCCCAAGCCGGGGATACGCGCGACGTCGATGGGTTGCGTGCCCAATTAGCCGAGGTCAGGCGACAGCTGGCCGCCACTCAACAGGAACTGTCGCTCTTGGTAAGCTAAGTGCTGCATTTTCTATTTTTAAATGTGGAGCTTAGCTGACGGCTGTTGTTTGTTCGTTCCAGCGTGCCCAGTAGACAGCGACGGTGGGAGTGACTGGCGGCGCATCTTCCAGTTCCTCGGCCCCTTTTCTCGAGATTGCCTCCCTTCGGGAGCAACTTGCTGGTGCGGTGGCTCGGGCTGCCTGGGCGGAAGAGGAGTGTGATGCCTGGGTGGCGACTGTAGCAGAGCTGTGACATCGCGGTGAGGAGAGACCTTCTCCAGACATCCTGGAGTTAAGGGTTCTTCTGCAGATGATGAGGAGAGAGGCAGAGAGAGAGAAAGCCGAGAGAAGGTCCGAGCGACAGCGGGATCAGACCGAGAGGAGGGCCTTGGAGGCCCAAGTGAGGGAGCTCCAGCTGGGCCTTCAGGCCGTCGTGCAGAGGCTATGATGCGGGGCGGAACTGACAAATGGACTAAACCTATGATGAAGACCAAGTGCGGCCAGCACTCACACGTGACAAGGCAAGCCGAGTGATCGACCTCCGTACTATTCCTCCGAAGAGAGGCGTCTCTCAACAAGAAACCCAAGTCCACGGTCGTCCCTATGAGGGAAGCGAGTGGATCAAAGTGGCAAAGGAGCCGACGCGCAACTATAGGAGTCTAGTCCGAGCTCGGTGCTCGACTAGGGCCACGGAATGGGATACTCTCACTCACGATCTCGCGGTGTTGAATGCTAGCTAGGATCCCTACACTCTCACGCGGCATACAAGATCACATACTAGTAAAGCAAACTGCCAAGGGGGGGGAGCGTCGCACGTACCTCCACGCCTAGGCGTGGGGAAGGAACCCCGGCCGAGACCGACAACCCCGATACACACAATGAAAGAATACGTACAAGCCAGCAATGGTGCCCACTCCTCGCAGGGAGATAACAGGCTACAACAATTCCATTCGGGGCGGCCGATACACGGGCTGACGGGCGGCACTCGGTGAAGGGTTGGCCACGAGGAGGGTCCGAATGACGATCGGCAGAATCGCAGCAACGCGCGACTCGGTGGTAAACGTTCCCACGAATGGATCCGGAGTCTGATTGGGGCGCCGTCAGTGAGGGCGCGTAGTTAGGTCGCAGGAGGAAGCCTCGGCCAAAAGGCGTGCTCAGATTCCATCCGTGGAAGCCGTGGCCGCACCTGCAAGTGGGGACAAGGAATTTGCTCCCAGAACTGCGCTGTCGAGCGGGGAAAATGGTAACTCGCTGCTCCGGTAGGCGATCGAGGCCCCGCTTGTGGGAGGACGTCGGGGATGCAGAGCAGCAGGTCCGGACCAAAGAGCTCGGTCAGATCTGGTCGTGGTTGGACTCTGTGAACTTTGGAAGTCGCCGTTGTCCTGGCACCGGGTGGACTGGGCAGGCCCGCGCGACCTCACGGGAACGGACGCCACGAACAGCTCGGACGTCGGAACGAGACGAGGTTGGCGGCGTTGGAAAGAGGACGACGAGAGGTACAAACCCTGAAGAAATCAGCTCCAAACTCGGAGTTTTCCGTCCTGTGGGATTTTCTCAAGAAGGAGGGTGGATCTGGGCGCGCAGAGAGGGAGGCTCCTGCGCTAGCTCACGAGAAAACTCGCCACGGGTGGTGCCGACCTCGGATCGAGGCGAAACCAAAGCCCACGCGCTGCCGACTCGTAGAAGTATCCACCAAAAAAAGGAGGGGCTCGGATTCGACCCGCACAGGATGGAGACGCCGCTGCAACTCGGGGCCGAATCTGGAACACGCGAACTCGAACCGGAAACGAAGTAGAAGGGAGGAAGAACCTCGGCGTCGCACCGAGGGGATGGGGAGTCGCACCCCGGGGTTGCTCCCGTCGCAGGAGCAGAGGAGGAAGAGAGGGTCGCCCTCTCCAAGGGGTGGCTGCGCAAATGGCTGCTCAATCAAAATATTTCATTCATTAAATTCTAAAGAAAGTACATAAGACCTTATATATGGAGGGGGGGAATGCTAGGGTTTCAACCCTAGCAAGGGGGGAAAGGGGGGCGGCCAAAGGGGGGGAGGGGATCGAATGGGAAGGAAAAAAAGGGGGTGCGCAATCTACTTCCTAAAAAAAAGGTAGGGGGGCGGCTGCCTCCTCCTCCTCTTGGAGGAGATGAGAGGGGGCACCCAAAACCCTAATGGGCCAAAAGGTTGGACCAAGAAGTGGCCCACTAGTCCTATTGCCCAACCAATGAGCCTAGCACACCCAATAAAGGTCTAATTGGCCCCAATTGGCCTACAAAGGTCCACAATAAAGAATAAACATGTCCACGTAGGGACTAAACCAAGGCCTGGTATGGCCATCATGTAAAAGAAGGTCCTCTAAACCATGCCGTAGTCGCCGAGCCAAAGAGATGCCGGCGTGCTCCGCGTGCTCCGTCGAGAAAGGCGGCGCGTGTCCTCACCAGGCTAGGAGGGATGGAGACGCGCTACGAGAGAGCGCGAGAGTTCGGGGAGCGACTGCGCCAGTCTGGTCACTTTGCCGCTAGTGGCTTCTTTGCCACGCCAGGGGAGGAGCAGCGAGTCATTGTTGTGGAGCCGGCGCCACGAGACGAGGCGGGTGCTACTGCACGGGGATCCCGGAGGCTTCTGAGGGACCCTCACCTCAGGGGAGAGGAGAGGGACGCCTAGAGGGACGAGCATGAAAATAATGGCAAGAGTTGGCGAGCTAGTGGACCCGCCACCTCTCTATGATTGTAGTGTTTATGACAACTTATGTAGAATTATGAATGGTGTGATTTGATTTTCTGCTGCTTGTTTGTTCTCTTGCGCGTTCCTTCTTCCCTACACTTCTTCTCCTTTGCACTGTTCCCATGTGATAGGTCTGCCGAGACTCCACCCCAAGCGGAGAATCGCGTCTTGTTGTGACCATTTTCCATGGGAATCTGCCGTCGAAGTCAATAATGACGGCCCTAGTCCCTTTTCCCGGATGTTGTGTCAAGTTTTGCGGACGTCCTCCAAAACATGATAGGGTATCCCTAGACAACATAGGGGGCTAGTCGTCATATTCTTCGTCTAATCAATCACCCTGTGCGAGCGGTGAAGTGACACACGGGACCGCATGGTAGGTGCCTCATTGCGAGGGCTATCATTAAAGGTGATGGAGGCAATCTTGGCCTGCACTCCTTCCATTTCTATAAATTCTTGTCCCTTTTATCCTCCCAGGTATATCGAGAGCTAACTCGAGGAGCACAAGTTCTCACGGGAGAGGAGGAGTTTAAAATTCCGAGAGTTGGATGGAGGGCGAATCTTCCCACTCCTCGAAGAGAAGCAGATCCAGTGGTAGTAGTTCCATGAGGCTTTCGGACCTCGAAGGGCACTTCAGCGAAAGGGCCCAATCACAACTCGTAAGTTGAGCTTTCCTGCCCTTTTCTCATTCTTTCTCCTTCCTTTCATTCTGACCAAACCTCCTCTCCATTTCTTATGCACGCACAGAGTGTGATGAAATCACACATTTCATGGGAGTTAGTAGTGGCCGCATACAGGGGTCTCCCGGATTTTCAGAAGGCCAGGCTAGACGTGATGGGATTTGGCACCTTTCTTCGGATCGAGCCGATCCAGCTCGACCTGGTCCTGATCCAAGCCTTGTGTGAGAGATGGGACCCAGTGAGTCGGGCATTCCTGATGCCTTGGGGGCACATGGTGCCCAGCCTAGAAGATGTTGTCTGAATTACGAGCCTCAAGGTGGATGGCGAGGCAGTGACCGGAGTCACTTACGCGGACTACCGAGAAGGTGCCCAGAAGTTACTGGGTTTGGACCTAGATGGTCGGAAAAACAGGTCGGTAGCTAGGGCGTCCCTCATGGATGCATTAGGGCTCACCGACAATCATCGGCGGGACGACGAATCCTCAGAAGAGTTCATGGAAAGGATGGAAATAGGATGCCGTGCCATGTACTGCACAGATTTCGGCAACTGGGAAAGATGTAACATAGATTTGAGGAGATTTCTCCTCTTCCTTTTGGGGAGATTGGTACTGAGCTCGAAAGGGGATGGTATCCAATGTCGCTTCCTGGAGCTGCTATCAGACCTTGAAAGAGTAGGGCACTATGCCTGGGGAGCTGCCATGATGGCACACTTGTTTGCAGGCATGTTCCAAGAAGCGGATCGTGAGATGGCTGTGAGTGGTTTCACACCATTCATCCAGGTATTTTTAGTTTTGCTTGTTTTGTATATATTTTGGTGTGTTTTTGCAAGGTACTGATGACCTGCGCCGAGCAGCTGTGGAGCTATTATTACCTCCCCATGGGGAGAGCTCGACATTGGCGACCCGCGATGGTGCCGCTAGCCAGGCGGTGGGAACCCATCATGAGTGTGACACCCCTAACCTACCAACTGATGGTGCTAAGGCGGGAGCTACAGGAGTTCCCTGCAGCGATGGTAAACTGGAGACCCTACTCAGATATGGTCGATGCCGACCAGTCGTGGGTTCTAGCAAGTCGTGCCGGGTTTGGACGGGAACTGTGGATGCACTGCCTGAATGAAATTGAGCTGCTTCGGCTACGATTGGTTATGAGGACTTTAGGACTGGGTCAGGAATGGGTGGATACGGCTGCGCCACCTCGTATCGGGAGAAAGACGCGAGGACCGGCGACCTACATTGACTGGCGCGTGCGGTTCCCTGAACAGTATGAAGACTGGCAACGGGGTGGCACAATTGTAGAATCACAGGCACGGGATAGCGAGGATTACCTGCGTCTATACAAGACAAGGTACGCAGAGCGGTTCCAACCCCGGGGATTTGTGGAGGTAGGTTTCCCCTTTTTCTCTTTTATTCTTTCTCCTTTTTTTAGTTTTCTGGTGGAAATGCTGACTCGTATGGCTGCAGGATATCCGTGATACGATGATAGCGACTTTACGAACTCGCTTGGCAGAGATGGAGCAACGGTTGGGCGATGCCCGTGGAGCTACGAGCGCCTTGGTAGGTGTACAGTGCGTTCCTAATTAGAACCGCAGATTCCAGATGTTGGCTGCTAATTCACGTGGTCGTAGCATGCTCAGATTGGCGCGGCTTCCCCGGCGATGGGAGTAGGTGGTGCCTCTTCCAGCTTGTGGATTCCCACCTCAGAACTTGACTTGTTTCATGAGCAACTTGCTCACGCCACGCAGCGTGCTGCGGAGGCAGAAGGGATGTTCTGTATACAGGTAAAAGTTTCAGTGTTGAGTTCTCTTTGTTTTACGCCTTATCGCGTATCTGAGATGGTACACTCGGCAGGAAAAGGAGACGGAAGAAGTGCTTGCCCAAGCTGCGCAGAAGGAGGCTAGGATAGCAGAACTGGAGAGGGAACTGCGGCGTCATCCTGATGACGACTCCTCTAGGGATGCCGTGGAACTAAGGATCACTCTCCAGTTGGAGATGGAAGACCGCGAGAGAGAACGTGCAGAGAAAGAAAGAGACATAGAGAGAGAAAGAGCCAACAGATTGACTGAAAGGGAGGAACGAAGGGCCATGGAGGCCCAACTATTCGAACTCCGAATCAGCCTTGGTCTTGCTGAACAGTGGCTGAGAGATGGTGAGGAGCGCTACCGAAGAGCACGAGAGTGTGACTTTCGTGTTGGTAGCTTCTCTGCTGCTTCCGTGGATCAATGCCGGGATGTGGGCATAGGAAGGGGAGTACAGAGCGGTAGGAGTACCGCTTTTCGTAGTTGGGTAGCACCTTTGAGAGCGTTTTGCCCAGAGAGTAGTGGGACGAGTAATGCAGAGAGAGAGGGCGGAACTTGATGTAATTTTTTTGATTTTTGGAATAAAATACAAGGTTCGGTTTGTTTGTTTTTCACCTTTGCTTCTGTTGCCTGAATCCCTGCACACATCACTGAAACAAACAAATCAGAATTTCTGTTCTGACTTGGCCCCTTGCTCAATAAGCAAATGGTCCTGTGACTGTCCTTGAAACTGGTCAAGGGGCCAAGCCTTTATTAATAAAGGTAAGATAAAGATATGATGATGAATGCGGCACACAAACACACGGATGCAAGCGAAATTTAGAAGTGGGATGCTGCACGTAAATGCAATCATGTAAAATTGATTTGTTTTCTTTTTTATATTTGGCATTTTTTCATTTTATCATAAAAAAGATTTTTTTGTTTGCAAATATGTACATTTTCTCTTTTCCATTTTTGTTGTTTTTATCATTTCAATTTTTTGTTGCTAACGCCTGGCAAGCACCCAAATGGCACCTAACCTACGTGAGAACAGGGGTTTCTTACTGACCTCCCAGGTATCTTAAGTGCACATCTAGGTTGATTTAGGCCTCTAGACCCCTTGAATGATGATCCCGCCGGCTAAGACTTACCCTGATGACAATACCGTCATGCCATGCTTAGGCTCCCAGTCGCTTCCGACCACAGGGATTCACCCAAAAGGTGTTTGAGGTAAGAGATTTGCCCGACCCGGGTCTATTTCCTCACAACTCTAGATGGTATATGATGGAACACCCTGGAACCCCAATGACCAACCGCGCGACGCTGACCCGGAATCAGACGCCGTCACACCCATAGGTGACGCGCTTGCATTGGCCTAAGCCCGAGGTTAAACAAGAAGACATCAAGGTGGTAAACAGGGGTCTTGATCAGCCAGAAACACGGAGACTCCTTCACAGCGATAGCTTTTACTTTTCAAAGTAGGCAACCAAATGTGTATATTAAAATAAGGTCGCAGACCCTGGGCAGTTTTCACCTTTCAGAAACTCCATCGAACCTTCATCTTTAGAGGGAGAAGGAAGAGTGTAGGGGATAAACCTCCTGAGAGGACTGGCAAAGCCGTTAACCCGGCGAGCGAATAAGGGCCCATTAACTCTTTCCTTTCGGGCAACTTCGGACCAAATCTTGAGTATTTACATTCCATAGCCCCCCCTTTTTGTGGATTCAAACTTTTGCTTTGAGGGGTTCCATTTATCGCATCAGGCACGGTCACGACCAAGCTCTTGATTTTGATTTTGTATTTCTTTTTGTGAGGGAGATATAGTCGTTTGACGTTTGTGGGCTCCCTTTCGTATGCCTGCGGGGACACTGCCCTCTTCTCGTGCTCTGATCGATGCTCGAGGAAATGGATCCTACTCTTGCCCTTGGGGTTTGAGTTTCGGTTTCTCATGCTCAGCGTTTTAAGGGCGCCGACTGTCTCATTTGGTCGAAGAGAAAAGAATAAAGATTACAGCTTCCGGAGATCTTCTGGGTGGGGCCCCACCGTAGGTGATGCTACCGACTTTTTTGAATAAAATACATAATTGAGCACATGTTAGCTTCCTTCGAGCGAGCATAGGCCGATGTGGCCGGACAGGGATCTCCACGGTTCTGGCAAACCAAGACCCGGTGCCTACCAAGCCTTAATGGGCCCTATCCTAACATGAAGGTTAGATGCAGGGACTTAACTACATGGTGACTGCCAGACATCGGCATTTTGAATTTTTCATATTTTTAGTGGTTTTTGGTATTTCTTTGTTTTTGATGTTTTTTATCTTTTCATCATTTTTTTTGTTTGTTTTGTGCTAAGGGTAGTATTTCTTAAGATAAAGCCCATTCCAAGGGTGGGATAACTCTGTCCCTTTGGCGTTGATTAGCTTGTAGGCATTGCCAGGGTACACGGCTTGAATTACAAATGGTACTTCCCAATTGGGTTGGAGCTTAGAACGCGGCCCTCCAGGTTTGACAAAAATTCTTTTTACGACCATCTCACCGACTTTGAATTTTCCCTCAACGACTTTCTTTTGGTAAAAGCGAGCGAGTCTATTTTGATACACACGCGCGTGTTTGGCAGCGGCCAGCCGCTTCTCATCCAAGAGTTCTAACTGGGCGAGGAGTGAATTACGATGATCGTCGAGGGGAAATTCCTCGTCCAATTGTACCCTGAGAGAAGGGATCAGAGTCTCGTACGGGACTACCGCTTCCATACCATAAGTAAGGGCAAATGGAGTCTGCCCGGTGGGGGTACGGATTGAAGTGCGATAGGCCCATAGAGCTTCGATAAGCTTTTCTGGCCAGTCTGAAAACTTACTAGACTCGCAGGTTTTTTTGATGATTTTGAGCAATGTTTTATTGGTGGCCTCCACTTGGCCGTTACCTTGTGGGTAGTAAGGCGATGAATGATGCAATGCAATTGCGTAACTTTTGCAAAGGTCGTATAGGTCCTGAGAAATGAACTGTGGCCCATTGTCGGTGACGATTGTACTTGGGACGCCGAATCTGGCGAGGATGTTCTTCATGATGAACTTGTAGACTGTTGACGCCTTGATTTCCGCGTAAGCTTCAGCTTCGGCCCATTTGGTGAAGTATTCCGTCGCAGTAAGGATGAAAGATTTCTACTTGGTGAGGGAATTGGGATCACCTAGGGGACAAATGATGTCGAATGCCCACATGGAGAAAGGCCACGGGGAGTATATTGGATGAAGTGAGGAAGATGGTGAATGGATTTTATCGGCGTGAAGTTGACACTTGACACACCTACGGACATAGATAGCACAATCCTCTTCCATAGTGGGCCAATAAAAGCCTTGGCGAATGACCTTCTTGGCGAGCATCTGACTATTCACGTGGCCACCGCACACACCAGAGTGCGTCTCCTCTACACATTTCCAAATCTCATCATCACCAAGACATCTTAACAGAATACCAGTAAGGCTCCTTCTATAGAGTAGACCTCCAACCAATGTGTATTTCTGAGCCACCCTTCTTATGGCTTTCTTATCCTCCGTGGTGGCCCCTTCAGGATAAGACTGATCTTGGCAGTATTTGACGATTTCATAGAACCATGGTTTCTCTTCATCAGCCAGTTCTTCTTCAACCTTTGCCAACATGATCTCCCTCTTCTCAAGGATATCTTCCTGCAGGATCTTCCTTGCTATCCTGTCTTTGATGTTTACGTAGGAAGCATCATCGATTGCAGGGGCGTGAAGTTTATAGATGGAAATGGACTCAAACAATCTTCCTAGAGGGAACCTTATGGATGATGCCAATGAGGCGAGTTCATCGGCGAGAATATTCTGATGACGAGGGACATGAACAAAGATCAGTTTGGTGAACAGTTTGGCAAAGGCAGCAGTGAGTTCTTGGTATGGCTTGAGTTTGGGATCGCGAGTGTGATATTTAGTGAGCACCTGGCGAAGGATGAGTTGACTATCACCTACAACTCGCAACTCAGTGATACGAAAAGAATGGGCGAGTTCTAGGCCAGCTAGAAGAGCTTCATATTCGGCTATATTGTTGGTAACTGGAAATTTGAGCTGGTATGCCAATGGGAATGTGAGGCCTTCAGGCGACAGGAGGGCGACGCCGATTCCTCTCCCTTGAGAATTCAGAACTCCATCAAAATATAGCGTCCATATTGGCTCATCTGATTGGTTGACGGACATTAGTTCTTCATTTGGAAACTCTGATTAGACGGGATCGAACTTGGGAAGAGGATGCTGAGTGAGATGCTCGGCTATGGCATAGCCTTTAATCACCTTTTGCTGGATGTAGGTGATGTCGAACTGAGAGAGAAAACTTTACCAGCGTGCTAGCCTATCCGTAAGGACGGCTTTCTCCAGAAGGAATTTGATAGGATTCATTCGAGCAATCAAGTGGACCTCATGAGCCAAGAAGTAGTGCTTCAATTTCTGCACTACCCAAACGAGGGCAGCACAGGTTTTCTCCATGACGGTGTAATTCTGCTCACAGGGATTGAGAAGTTTGGACAAGTAATAGGTTGCCCGTTCCTTGCCTTCTTCATCTGCTTGTGCAAGGACGGCTCCCACGGAGTCATCCAAGACTGAGACGTAAAGGATCATAGGTTTTTCTGGTTTGGGTGGAATGAGAACGGGTGGACTAGCCAGATATTCCTTCAACCCTTCAAAAGCTTTCTGACATTTAGAATTCCAGTGGAATTCTACTCCTGGCTTGGTCAACTCGTAGAGAGGTCTACACCTTTGTGAATGTTGGGACACAAACCGACGAATAAACTGTAACCTCCCCATTAAACCTCGGACTTCCCTCAAATTCTTGGGAGGCGGCATATCTCTGATAGCCTTGGCTTTGTCGGGATCTATCTTGATCCCACTTTTACTCACAATGAAACCCAGCAATTTACCCGACGACACACCAAACACACACTTCTTCGGGTTCATTTTCAATTGGAACTCCCTTGACCTCTGCAAGACCTTAGCCAAAACTTCTGGATGTTCCATCCTGGTCCTTGATTTCACCAATAAGTCATCCACATACACTTCCAGGTATATGTGCATCATGTCATGAAATATGGCCATCATAGCTCTTTGGTAAGTAGCTCCAGCATTCTTTAACCCAAACGGCATGACCACGTAACAATATGTTCCCCAAGGGGTAGTGAATGACGTCTTTTCCTGATCTTCTTCTGCCAAACGAATTTGATTGTATCCTGAAAATCCATACATGAATGAGAGGGTTTCATATCCTGCCGTGTTATCGATCAACACATCAATGTGAGGCAAGGGAAAATCATCCTTTGGACACGCGCGGTTAAGGTCCCGGAAGTCGATACAAATCCTGACTTTCCCATCTTTTTTCATGACCGAGGCAATGTTCGCCACCCATTGAGGATAAAGGACGACTCTAATGAACCTGGCTTTGTGGAGCTTATTGACCTCTTCTTTCATTTTCAAAGTCATCTGAGGGTGGAAACGCCTTAACCTTTGTTTTACCGAGACGGTCCCTGGTTTTAGGGTTAAATGGTGTTCGACCAAGGTTGAATCTAGACCCGGCATATCCTCGTAGCTCCATGCAAACGTGTCCTTATATTCCTTGAGAACCTCAATTAATGCCTCTTCTTCAGAGGGTGGTAGGTTGTCACTTATGAGGATGATCCTAGGGTCTTCCTCAGTTCCCAAGTTGACTTCTTTGGTGGATTCTTCTACGGTGGTTGATGGCTCGTCGAATCTCCTCATTCCACTTGCGTATGCGCCCGCCGCATCCTCATATTCTTCACCCTCATCTTCAGTGGGGCATTCTTCATCCGTGATCTCGTAGACTCCATACCCTTCATCAAATGCACAGTCACCCTCACATTCTATTTCCGGTAGCTGGATGGGATTTTCTAACAACTGGGGGATGGCAAGAAGGGCCTGACACCTGGCGGCCAAATCCAGAAGGAATCGACGAGGGATCTGCCTACCCTTGGATTTCTTCCTAGGTACTACCCTTGGTCTATCATTCCTAGATTGATTGACAATATTTACAGAAGAAGAGGAAGACGAAGAGGATGGTGTAGAATGTACAGGAGAAGACCCCTCAGAGGAGGGGTAGAAAAGGTCGCTCATCAGACCTTGGACGGGTGGTCCGCAGGGCGGTACGTACCCGTGACAGATGTAGGAGGTTTCCTCAACGAAGATGTGTTATTGGGGAGTTTAAAAATTGACATTTTGTTTCATTTTCATTTTTAATGACAAAGCAGTGAAAAGAGATTGGAGGAGAGAGAAAAGTGGTTATGGCTAGAGGATTGTGAGGCTCATAGAGCAGATCAGGGTTGAAGACCTGGCGCGGGTTGAAAAGCCCGCGTAGGTATGTAAGCAAAGAAGGGGACCTGGGAAGATCATCAGACAACTGTCTGGCCCAGGAAGAAAATATCAGCAAAGGCTCAGACGAGTGGATGGAGAAGATGGCGGCTAATGAGCCGTCGACGGCAATGTTGAGGATGGATGATGATCCGTCGATGATAGGGTCCTTCTGGCGAGGACGATGATAGTTTGGAACCTTGGCAAGAGTGGTAATATTCTCTGGTGTTCCAGAGATCAATGGCGGTCCTTCAAGCTGCGGAGACGAGAACATCCTTTCCAGTGCAATGGAAATGTCCCGTATGTCGAACCATTTGTTCCACTCGCATTCCAGATCTTTGATCTTGCCTCTTTTGGTGATCCTCGAACATTTTTTAGCCAAATATACAGCATGTGATCCCCCATATGCTTCTCGTGGGTGATCTCCCATCTGAACAACGGGCCCTCTGTTGAAGTGGTTTGATAGAGTCCATGTGAGGGGCTTCCAATCCGCCTTGAACGGTCCTTTGAAGCCTAGGCCAAACCTGCGGTTCGGCCTAATTTCCTTTGACGGCTTGAGTCTACCCTGTAACTGTGCGCCCAGACCTTTACCCTGTTGATAGCTGATGTTCCTCATGATCTCCCACCCTTTGGAGTGAAAAGGGAGATATGATGTTGCGGTTGCCCTGACCGGCTCCTTCGGTGCTAGTGGAACGTGAGATGAATTACGTACGTCCAATAGTGACAATATGGGCCGATGAGACGGCCAAACAGAGGGCAGAGAGGTGTTGATAGCATCCACTATGTGAAGGACAGGTGTACTGACCACTTTAATAATCCTCCCATTGTAAGGAAACTTCAGGCACTGATGGTTGGTGGAAGGCACAGCGTCCATGGCTTCGATGTAAGGGCGACCCAGTATAGCCTTGAATGTGCGGTCCATGTCGAGGACATGGAATTCTGTGGGAATTGACATGGGGCCTAGTTCTGCCTTCAGAATAATCATCCCCTGCGGCGGCCTTTTACTATTGTCATAAGCCGTGACCGTGATCGAGGAAGGTCTTATTTGTTCCTCGTCGACCCCACACAACTGAAGAGTGCTCATGGAGATCACATTTATGGACGCACCCGTGTCCACAAGACATGGGTTTATGGATACCTCATTAATTTTTATTGAAATGCACAGTGCATATTTTCAAGCCTCCTTGGGAGCGAGCTCGTAGTTGTGAAACATGATGGCCGGTTGTGTGTCCGTTGGGGTCAGGACGGTAGAGATCTTTTCTACAGGGAGGTACTCATTCACCATGACCCTTTGAAGGTACTCCATTAAGGCTGCCTGGTGGGATGTGGATCTTTAAAGAAGCTCCAGGATGGAGATCCGAGCAGGCGTCTTGTCCAAATGTTTCAATAGATCATACTGTGTTCCAGGGATAGCTCTTTCTGGTTGTTCTCCATCATCCTTCTCTGGCTGAGATTGCTCAGGATTCTGACTGTTGTGGGGGAAAACCCTGTGAAAAATCCTTCCACTCTAGAGCACCATTGCCTGCGGCTTTTGTACCTCTGTGGGGGTAACAGTGGGTTTTAACAGGGATTTGAGGGGTAATGGTGGAGGAATGGTTGATGAAGCAGGGGTGATGACGGGAGCAGGGATTCTGATGAGGGGTTTGTTAGGTGGAGGCATGGTGGAGGTAGAGGGGATATCGCGCGGATTATGAAGGATAAGGGGTCTGGAAGGTGGAGGTGGAGACGAAGTAGAAGTGGGTAGGGCTTGAAGCGGGCAATGATTTTGAGGTGGGTGATGGTTAATGAGTGGTTTTGAAGGCATTAGTGGTGATACGGTGGAGAAAGACGGGGTTATGTATGGTTGACGGATGATAAGGGGTTTAGAAGGCGTAGGGGTAAATGTGGTAGAGGTGGATGGTAAAGTGGGGGAGTGGGAGAAGGTGAGAGGGTGTGAAGGCGTAGTGGAGAGTGTCGGTTGATAGGGGATCGGGGTACGGATGAGAGGGCGTAATGGTAGTGGAAATGGTGAAGGTGATACTGACGCGGGTTGATGAGAGAGAGGTGCTACCCGGGTAAGGCAAGGGTGTTGCGTGATGATAGGATTGGCGGTAGAAAGAATGGAGGTACTTTCCTGGTGCCACACCTGCTCTCTCCCGACTTCCGGGAAGGAGGAGATGGGGTTAACCTGATGATTGGGCTGTTGGTGCTCCGGTAATGGATTCTGGATTATGCCCATGTTGGGCTGTTGTTGTGGGGCCTGTTGAGGCTGTTGTTGTTGTTGTGGTTGCTGTTGCTGCTGCTGTTGTAACTGCTGCTGTGGCCTATGAGGAGGTCTCCTAGCCTTGAGAGCCGCGACGTATCGTCTCATTTCATCCCAATCTATTTGATGTTCATCATTCATATCGTGGATGTAATCTTTGAAATGGAAGCAGTAATCTACTGTGTGTCCTGGCTGCCTGTGGTAGATGCAGTATTTGGAGGTATCAACATTCGGGGGCCACACGGGCCTTTCTCTGGGTAGGGCGAGTTGGTTTGATGCCATGAGGGCATTAAAAATGTCTGCTAAGGTTTGTGGCAATTGTGGATAGTAGGCTCTCTTGGGACCGACCAGCCTCCTTTGTTGCTGTTGGGGACCATAGTTCCCCGGGGGTGGAACTTGGTTGTACTGAAGTGGTGGTTGTTGTTGCTGAGATTGTGGTTGTTGTTACTGGGGTTGACGTAATGGAGGCATATTATCCTGGGGTGGATTATTTTGGGGTGGAGGACGAAGAGGGAAAGGACCTGGTTGGAGGGGAAGTCGAGGCATTTGTGGAGGCCTTGGGTTGACTGCATAATTGGCATTGTTGACTGCACCCACTTGCTCATTTATCACAACACCTTCTGTGGCTCCGCCCGAGACACCAGCGCCTGTCTTTCTGACCACTTTGGGCTTCGGTGACTCAAACATGTTCATAATGGGGGAGTCTTTTAACTGAGTTTGGATGTACCGGGCCCTTTCATAGAGTTCCTCCATTGTAGTAAGTTTATTCATGGCCAGGACGTGTCTGAACTGTGGGGTTGCATTAGACATAATCATCTTCACTTGTTCGGGCTCGGAGAGGGTGTCCCTTATTCTTTCCGCCAGAGACCTCCATCTATCAACATAGCGGACAAAATCCTCATCGGGCTTCATCTTTTCAGCCACTGGTTGGTAATGGAGAGTGAGGGACCGACCCTATCCCTATATTTCTGCAAGAACCTTCTCTGGAGTATTTCAAAGTTCTCGGCCTCGCGGGGCTCCAAAGAATAGAACCACTCTAGCGCGGGAGCATCCAATGATCTCTAAAAGAGGTATGCCAGGGACCTCTAATCATTTTGCCAATAGGAGGATTCATACATGAAATCCTTGAGGTGAATGAAGGGGTTGCCGGTACCATTGTATCTGCGGTACGTGGGCATTTCGGAGGGAGGAAGATGAATGATGGGAAGGATTGGCAAAGCAACCTCCGGGGTGGCTTTCACGTCCACCATTCTTCTCAGATTTTGAAACTACTCGTCCATACAATTGAACCTATTGAGGAGCGATTGGGCAACCTCCTCTGGAGGTGAAGGTGGCACTTGCCACTGGGGGAGAAATTGTCTCCCGGATACTTGAGGGGGGAACCCCGAATGAGAGGGAGCTATCGGACCGCCGACAGTTGGCCCTGGCTGAAGCGGTATGTGGGGAACAACGGGAGTTTGAGATTGTGACGGGAACTGGAATGAGGGTGGTTGTTGGCTCGCTTGTCCTTGAAGTGAGGGAGACTGGATGGCTTGCGCCAATGAAGGAGATGGAATGGCCTGCACGGACTCTTGGAGAGGTGCGATGGCCGGAGTTGATTCCTGGGGCGTGGGGGAAACAGATTTCCCCTTCAGAATGGCCTGGAAGGTCCGGAGCTGTTCAGAGGTAAGCTCCGTGTTGGCGAGGACACCCAGTAAGGAAGAGATATCATGTGGTGGGGACGTGTCCCCGGCAATAACCTGCACCTCATGCGAGGGCTCATGAGAAGGACCCGAGTCCATAGCATAGACTCGCGGGTCGGCTGAAAAATCACGACTAGGGTGGTTCTCCTCAAAAGACTCGTGAGCCATGCTCACAGTTTTCCCAGAGCGCAAAAACATACACTAGCAAGCAGGTAGCAGAGATTATCAAACAAGTGGATGCCTTTACGCCTTTTTTGTGTTTTGATTTTGATGATTTTTTTTATGTTTTTAGCGAGATCCGAAGTTCACACAAAATAGGGACCCTAGTTTATTTTTGTTTCACCGCCATGTCAGCTAGGGTCTCTCGTCTCACCACGAATGGGATGACTAACTCCGGGGAACTTCAATGGTACAACCAGCCCAGTGAACGAAGAGGAGATTCTTCGATGTCGGGGACTTACGGAGGTCCCAGTGGAGGAGATTCTAGTCCGTTGAGAGGCATTCTCAAACGGAGAGTCCTTCCTTCACCGGGAAAGGGTGATCCTTAGAAAAAATGAAAAAAAGATATAAAAGAGGGATGGATGTTTGTAATGGAATGCTGACAGAGATATAGAGTAAGAAAACAACAGAAATAACAAACATATAACAAACACCCAACCAATCACAACTGACAGTGCTGCCCTGAGCACAACGGGAGCGCGCGACGGCGCCAAGGTGGAGAGGCACGGACGGTGCCGAACTTGCAAGGGTAGCCAAAAGGAAGTAGTAGAGGTCCCACCGTGATCGCCAATCTGTGAGCGACGTCACGCGGTTCGGGGAAGCGGAGAAGACGCGGAGCGCGCGGGCTCCTCTTTTGTTTGCTGCAACACAGAAATAAGAGAAAAGAGAAGGGGCCACCACGGGAGATTGCTCCGGCAGGACGAGCGGGACAAATGTAATATAGCAAGATATGGGGGTTAAACGGCCATAGCGGGAAGTGACTCGCCGCGGCCTCGGGGGGACGGGAATGGTGCAGAAATTAAATAGCAAGAATTGAAACGGCCATTGGGGAAGTGACTCGCCGCGGCCTCGAGAATATGAATAGATAAGAATATAACATATAAGAACGGGAATTTAAACGGCCATTGGGGAAGTGACTCGCCGCGGCCTCGAGAATATGAGCAGAATATAACAGAATATAAAGAGAATATAAGAACGAAAATTTAAACGGCCATTGGGGAAGTGACTCACCGCGGCCTCGAGAACAAGATGTGATCGCCAGGGGCCAAAAGACCCCAAAATAAAGAAAGTGATTGCGCCTACCTCAAGAGCGGGAGATGGCGGGTTGCTTCTTCCTCCCCCTTCGGCCGGCCGACGGAGAGGGCTTTCCTTGGTTACCCTTGCAAAACAGTAGACAATAAACGATCGGAATTAGAAAATGGCAGTGTAGTAACAATTCCTTGCAATAAAAGTAACGAGATCGTGACCTGACACACACCTGGTTGGTGTGGTTTTAAACCCCTCTCGGGCTCGAGTAGGAGGAAAATGCGATGATGAATGCAAGAAGTATGCAAGAGACGGCGCCCTTATGTAGAGAGATAGAGGATGCAGTATGATGAATGTAAAGAGCTATGGAGAAAAAGGGGAAGAAAAGGCTTATGGATGAGCCGAGGGTGAGATCCGGCGGAGCTCCGACAGCGTAGGGACGACGTGGAAGCGCGGTGGATGAAGGTAGCCTTCCTCTCGCGAGCCTGGACACCCGAGAAGCCGGCAGAACCTCCACCTACAAAAGACCCCACGGGTTAGAAATGACTCCGGTAGCCTCTGGGCTCCGGCAGCCTATCAGATATTTTAGAAGCTCCCCCAGAACTAAGGGGGTGGGCCTCTATTTATAGGGCTCTGGAGGGTGGAGGCGTCCAGGACCCTGGACACCTCCATCAGGGCCGAACTAATATTTTATTCTATTTTTATTTATTTTTTCAGAATACTTTTGTGGAGGCGTCCAGGGCCCCGGACGCCTCCAACAGGTCCACCGAACCCCACCGACGGCCGCACGCGGTTTGGCACAACGCGTGGTTTCGTGAGCGGCGCCTTGTGATTCAGAAATGGGCGCGTCCAGATGGCTGGACGTCTCCATAATTTGGATTTTTTCACACACGACAAATCGTCCTTCGGTGGCCGGCGCCCGTGAGGGAGTTGATGGAGGCGTCCAGGGGCCTGGACGCCTCCATAAATATATTATTTTTATTTTTTTATTTTGTTTTTATGCCAGAGCTGGCATTTTATATTTTTTTTACTTATTTTTATGGAGGCGTCCAGGGGCCTGGACGCCTCCATTAATATATTATTTTTTATTTGATTTTGGGCTGCGAAAAATAAATTAAAAGAATGGGGGCGTCCAGGGGCCTGGACGCCCCCATAAAGACCCACCCGGGTCCTCAGTTCAGGTGTTGGCGGCCGCCCGGCAGACACCCTTTCTGGTTTCGGAACCTTTGATGCGTCCGACTGGTGTTGATGCCGTCCGAATGCCGTGACGAGACGATTCTGGATGCCGAAAAGGGCAGAAGAAGACTCAAGAAAAGGAAGCACTCAAGTGATTCAAAACGCGTAAGCCGTCGCGGGGTGTTGTATAGTGATATGAGACTTTCTCAAGAGACGTCAGGAATAGCGTGTCTACAGTCATCGTCTCACTCGAGTAAGTCTGTACATTGGCCTTGCATCGGCAAGTCTGTACATTGGCTTCATATGCTCTTAAGTCTATACATTGGCCTCAACTTTAAAAGTCTGTACAGCCTTTCATGTGAAAGTCCATACATTGCCCTTGGAGTCCAAAGTCTATACATCGTGTTTGGACTAAGTCTGTACAGCCATTTACATAGTGAAGTCTGCACATTGCTGAATGCTCTTCAAGTGTGTACAATGCTTGGTTAAGTCTATACGCTGCTTCATATGCAGTGAAGTCTGCACATTGCTGAATGCTCTTCAAAGTCTGCATAGTGAAGTCCATACACTGCACTGGAGCATGCATCTCATGCAAGTCTATACATCACCTTCAAAGCCTTCTGTTGAAACCTCAAGTCTGTACAGCGAGCAGCGTCCTTGTGTCTCAAGCCATTCTCCAAGTCTGTACACTGGTCGTGCATTCAAGTCTTTCACAAGTCTGTACATCAGACGCGCATGCTCGCCTGTCCCTCCGTATGCTCTCCTGGGACCGAGTATGCTCTCCAGTGACTGTTAATGCTCCAATTGGCCAGCGTCTCTCTTGATCAAGTCTATACACTCATTCACTGTTCATGCATTCACAGTGAAGTCTGTACATCCGTTTGGCTATGCATCACTATCCACCAAGTCTATACATTGGTAGAGTCTGTACATCAGACGTGCATGCTCGTCTGTCCCCCCGGATGCTCTCTTGGGACCGAGTATGCCCTCCAGTGACTGCTAATGTTTCCCTAACTTTGAGGATGCTCCCTTGGAGCAGCGATTGCTCCCCAGAGACAGCATGTGCTCCACATGCTCCCCTGACGCTGGTGATGCTGTCCAGAGGCCATAGATGCTCCCCTGAGACTTCATATGCTCCCGTGCGAGAACGCACTAGTCTCTGGGTATTTAAAAGAATTGTATTACATGCATTCCCTTTTACATTACAAGTCTACACATCATGATCATCTTTACAAGTCTATATAGAGCTCTTCACTTAACCTGAGATTCCGATACTCTGTCTAACAGGTGCTCTGCTCGTGGAGGCTAATGAAGGGCATGTGATCCGAGGCTGGATGGGCAGACATGATCGTGACACGTGTGCTGAAGCTGGCTGAGAGACTGACACGTGGTCCAAGGTTTTTGGGCGGGAGATGTGGAGAGCACACGAGCTGCTGCTGCTGCTACTATATATATGAGTCTTCGTCTTCAGATGAAGAGCGATCGAAGTGGAGAAAGAAAAAGCAGAAGTGCAGAGACTTCGATCCAGCAGAAGAGCAGAAGAAGAGTGAAGAGAGCAGAAGAAGAGAAAAAGAAAAGAGTGAAGAAAAGAAAGAGAGACAGAGAGCAGAGAAGAAGAAAAAGAAAGAGAAAGAGAGATCGAGAGTTGAGAAGAAGAGATCAGCTGAAGATTGTCTCAACTGGACCGTGGATCAAATCCAGGCCAGTCAGCTCTTGTAGAGAGCCACATTTGTGCTTCATTTCTTTACAGCTTTCAGTTGCTGTTGCTACTTATTTTCATTTTCCATTTTATCCATTCTTCAAGTTGTTAGTCAGCGGATGCAGTGGAGGTCTCCACTGGACAGGTAAGCTGTAATCCTCAGCTGGCGAGACTTGGTCTCGGACGGGTTAAGCTGTAATCCCCAGCGGGTTCAAGCTGTGAGTCAGCGATGGCTAAGCTGTATTGCCCAGCGGAAGCAAGCTGTGATGCTCTGCGGATGGCAAGCTGTGAGGCCCAGCTGATGTATGGCAAGCTGTGATGCCCAGCTGTTCAAGCTATGAGTCAGCAGGAAGCCACACTCGGGTTGAGTGTGGGGTGGATGTAGGTCTGCTGGACCGAACCACCTACAAACCTCTGTGCAGTGGTTTGATGTTTCTATCTGTTTGCTTCCGCTAGATGAATGCATAGGGGCGCTCCATGTGTTTGCTTATAGGTTCAGTAGATGAGTGTTCTAATTTGTCTTGTTAGCATTGCAATCTTTAAGTGAGCGAAATCTTATTTTGGGTGAAGGTTTTTAAAGGGTATATTCATTCACCCCCCCCCCTCTGAATACTTGCACCGAACCTAACACTTGGTATCAGAGCGGGTCTCTGATCTACCAGATCTAACAATCTACAGAGGATCCTGCTAGTTTTGGTGCACATCAGAGTGGATCTCTTGTGCTCGTTGTTTTGTTTCACTGTCTTAGTGCTTTACTTTGCTTATTTGATTTTGCTGCATTTCCTGTCATTTGTTTTACTTCGCTGAAATTGTTTGCCATCTGTTCTAATGGATCGACCTCTGATTTATGATGGTTCTAACTTTGAAACTTGGCTAGGAGGCCTAGATGTGTACGTAGATTCCATTGATCCCAAACTATGGAGTTTGCTATCCAAAGGCCCACATCGATTACCCAAAGATCAGACCAAGTGGTCTAGTGAGGACACCTTTAAGAACCGTGACAATGTCATAATCCTTAACATCTTAAGAGCTATAATCAATACTGATATGTACCCTTTTACTCTCAGGTGCACATCTGGAAAGGAGATATATGACGGAGTCATTTCTGCGCATAATCAAAAAGGTGATAGTTGCTTGATGGCCAACCGGGATGATGAAGATGAGACCTCATCTCAGGTAAGCTCTGAATCAGATGGATACTCTTTCGATGAATTGATAGAGATGTATGAAAATTTGTTCAAAGTGTCCAAGAAATTAAAATCTGAAAATAAAAAATTGAGAAAAGACATGAATCTTGAAGTCACTCGTTTGAAGGCAGAAAATGAAAACTTGAAATCTGAAAATGAGAATCTCATAAATAAGCACATTAGAGAAGATGATTCTTGCAATGCATGTGCTATTTTAGAAGACATGATAAATGAGTTTGATCATGATGATAATTTGCAAAAGGAATCAATCAAATCCCTGAAAGAGGAAAACAAATTATTATTAGAAAAGAAAACTGAAGCTGAAGAAATTAAAAGTAAAATGCTTGAAGAAAATGCTCATCTGAAGGAACAAAATAAAAAGTTAATGGTTCTTAACACTATTTTCTCTGAAAGATGGATGACGATTGAAAAAGAGAAATCAGTATTGAAAGAGTGTATCAATTGCAGTGATGAAGAAATTGCTAGTTTTTTAATACACACTGCTGATTTGGAAAATGAAATTGTGTTATTAAAAGAAAACTGGCTAGTTGTGAAAAGGAGAAAGTTGATTCAGAAAATCTTATAATCTCCTTGGAAAGTAAAATTACTGAGATGAATGGTACTTCATCTAAGGTTGCTAAGGATAAAGGTAAAATGAAAATATCATCGGAAGATGTAGTAAGTGATCAATGTGAGGAGATTGATAACATTTCTGAAATTAAGCAAGCTAAGAAGAACCAGCTGTATACCACTTTTATTCGTAGCTCTGGTTTAGCTAGCACTTCAGCTTCTTCTTCAAATATGCATGCTGCTAAGGAAATTCAAAAACGAAATAAAAATCAGAAAACCCCAAAAACTCAAAGGAACAATCTGCATGCTAAAAACTCATCTGATAAGTGCCATGTTTTAAATAAATCTAATGGTTCTTGTTCTTGTCATTATTGTGGTAAGTATGGACACTCTATGAGTGAGTGTTTTGTGATGAAACAAGATGACAGAAAGCATGCTAGAAAAGTTCTGTCTGATCAGAAAAAGGGTAATCTGAATGTTAAAGAATTTCATGCTAGAAATCATGTTTCTAGGAGACAGAATCTAAATTATTTTTGTTGTGGGAAGTTTGGCCACATTGCTGCTCAATGTTGGCAGAATCCGAGAAAGAGATTCAACTCTAAACCTGTTAATTTTCATGTTAACAAAAAGATGTTTGACAGGAATAACCTTGGCTCCAAAGGTAAGCACCCAAGGTGCTTCGAATATGGGAGGCATGGCCACACAGTCAAGGACTGTTGGCATGTACAAGGAAGTAGATTTAATTTCAAATCTGTAAAATTTCCTGCTCCCAATGCTGCTAGTAAGAAACAAAATGTCCATGTAAACAACAGAACATTTCATGCTAAGTTTCATAGGTCTCATGCTGCTGTTGATATGCATCATAGGACCAGACAATCTGTTGGTTCATGTTATTACTGTAGAAATTTTGGACATTCTATGTCTGATTGTTGTCTAATGGAATTTGATGATAATGCTGCAAAAAGGGTGTTTAGAACACCTATCCGGGTAAATGCAGGACCCAAAGCTGCTTGGGTCCCTGCAGGATCAAAATGATCATAGTGTTACAGGTGTGCCCTGGGTCAAAGAATAAACAGGGGTTAACAGACCAAGGCACTCAAATGGAAACCCCAGGATTCTACATTTCAGGTTAGTTCTGAACTTTGTTTAAAATTCTATTATCTGAAATTGTTGTTTTGCTTGTTTGATTTCTGATGGCTTCTTCATGTCTAGCTGATCAGTCTGCATTCCAGACTCAGCTACTGAGTTTTAATTCTGCATATATGATGCTCTTCGCTCTTGCCATTTATTGCATATGTTCATAAGATGCTGAATGCACTGCACAATCATGTTTGCAGTCGATGCATACCTTGTACTGAGCTTGAATGATTCATCTAGTGCATAGAGTCGATGCAGGTGTCTTGTGTCAATGCAATGCATGCTTGTTGTTGAATGCATACTTAGACTGAGTGTGAATGGTTCATTTAGTGTACACAGTCAATGCATGTGTCTTATGTCTGCATACATCATTTGCATGACTGTCATTGATGCTGTTCAAAGCATGTAGGACTGCTCTATGTTGCATTGTCCTTGTTAACCCTGATATATCAAATGGTATGTTACTAAAAGGTAGGGAAATCTGCCCGGAGGTTCCTACCATGTGTGAGATGATCTTTGAGACCAGGTTCTCTGCCTAGTACCATGGGTCCTGTCTTCATGTAGAACAGTGCACTGCATCATATTTTTGAAAAATCTGAAAAAGGATAAAAATATTCATGACTTGGATGCATAATCTTGAATTGAGTGCATACTTGCCTCATATATCATTGGTGCATAGTCTACATGTAAAACAGTGTGTTGCATAACATAATCCTTGCATCATGATGTTAGGGGGAGCTGAGAGTTTTTCTGGTCAATTCATTGAATCCTTGCTACTTCTCACTGTCCCCATTTAGTTCTTTCATATCCTTTGACATCAAATGCTCCTGGAACTCAATGCCTATTGCTATCATTTCCCTAACCTTCACTGAACAACAGTTCTGTTTCTGGTTTAGTACATTGAGTTGTGATTATTTCAATTGTTCTTTTATAAGAATCACTCTTAAAAATTGAAAAGAACTAAATGTTTAACCTTTATAAATTGGAGAGTTAAGTGTCTGCACTTCAGAATTTGAGATAAAAGAAAACTTTTATATCTCTTAATCTTTGTCTCATGGCTAAATTAGAAAAAGTTTTTTGTAATACCTAAATGTGTTGAACTGGAAATGTCTAGAACATGTGAATAAGAGTATGTAATGATTTTTTAAACAATCACTCTAAAAGAAATAAGGGCAGCAGTAAATAAGATCATAAATGTAAAAGAGCTGAACATAGTGACAGAGTAATGGCTGATTGCACTGAGAAACTGTGAACTCCTCCAAAGAAGCAGGAGAATTCACATGTCATGAGGTGCTTCAGAATATCTCTGTTCATAGGGTCAAATCTATAGGGGGAGTCCTCACCAAGTAACTGAAGGTACTAACCTCTAATTAAGGTGTACCCTTAATGTCAAAAGTGAAGACTATTCCTTGTAGGTCTTGATCTAAAATAGATCTAGTAGTTTATGCCTAGTAACTGGGGGTACCTGCCTCAGATCAAGGTGTACACCTAATGTCAACAACATAAATGCCACTGGTCTATTCACTTAGTTCAGGTTCAGAAATTGAAAAATGAAAATCAAACTGCTGTAACCCTTTGAAAATCAAAAGTCAATGAGTGAAAATTGTTTTTATTAATACATATTCAAGTTGCCTTTCTTGAAATTCCATGTTTAATCACAAAATGGTATTATTTCTGACTTATCTATTAATACCACGTGCCTTAAATTCATTGCTATAAATGGAGTCTAAAACTCTTTTTCAAGGGTCAGGTGTTTTACTCTAGATTTATCACTGTTAAACCTGATTTTTTGTCAAAATTGTATGTTGCTGATTCTTATACTTTAACAATTATTTATAATCATGCTCCTTTCTTAACCTATGCTTATGATGTTGTCAAGTGACCCTCCTACCTTCTCTACCTTTGAATTATCTGTCCATATTCCTTCTCAAAGGGGGAGCAATTATTAAGGGGGAGAACCAGTTCAGGGGGAGTCATATCTTCAGGGGGAGTTTACTGCTCTAGAAGAATTTGCATGCATATTGCCATATTGTACTCATGTTCATACTACTTTTCTCTTTTTGATTATGTCAAAGGGGGAGAAAATTTTGTGTGTGACTCACTATCACAGTGTGTTGCCATCATCAAAAAGGGGGAGAATGTTGTGCCCCTTAGGCACAAGCATGTGCTATGTTGATTTGATGATAGCAATGCTGTTTTGTTTTGATGATTGTAACACAGTGAGTGCATTATGATATTATGTTTTTTTTATGATGATGGCATGTTGATTTGAATGTGTGAGTGTGTCTTAAGTCTGCAGCATGCTCGCATAAGTCTATACATTGCATCTTAGCATGTTTGCACAGCACACCATCAAGTCTGGACATTGGTTGCACTCAGAGTCTATTCACTACTTCATGCGTTGCATTCTAAGTCTAGACAACATTGCACGATGAGTCTTCATATTCAAAGTATGTACAACGAGTGACTTCATATATGAAGTATGTACATTGCACAGCACTGCATATATGATGTCTATCCATTGGGTAGAGACGCATAAAGTCTATACAGTGTCTCAGGCTGAGTAAGTCCATACATTGGTCGGTGGAAAGTCTGTACATTTAGAAGTCTGTACATCCACCGTCTTTCTCAGCGTCTCATGCCAAGTTTGTACATCACTGTAGCTGCATCGTCTTGGTCATCGTCTCACTCGAGTAAGTCTGTACATTGGCCTTGCATCGGCAAGTCTGAACATTGGCTTCATATGCTCCTAAGTCTATACATTGACCTCAGCTTTCAAAGTCTGTACAGCCTTTCATGTGAAAGTCCATACATCGCCCTTGGAGTCCAAAGTCTATACATCGTTCTTGGACTAAGTCTGTACAGCCATTTACATAGTGAAGTCTGCACATTGCTGAATGCTCTTCAAGTGTGCACAATGCTTGGTTAAGTCTATACGCTGCTTCATATGTAGTGAAGTCTGCACATTGCTGAATGCTCTTCAAAGTCTGCATAGTGAAGTCCATACACTGCACTGGAGCATGCATCTCATGCAAGTCTGTACATCACCTTCAAAGCCTTCTCTTGAAACCTCAAGTCTGTACAGCGAGCAGCGTCCCTGTGTCTCAAGCCGTTCTCCAAGTCTGTACACTGGTCGTGCATTCAAGTCTTTCACAAGTCTGTACATCAGACGCGCATGCTCGCCTGTGCCTCCGGATGCTCTCCTGGGACCGAGTATGCTCTCCAGTGACTGTTAATGCTCCAATTGGCCAGCGTCTCTCTTGATCAAGTCTATACACTCATTCACTGTTCATGCATTCACAGTGAAGTCTGTACATCCGTTTGGCTACGCATCACTATCCACCAAGTCTATACATTGGTAGAGTCTGTACATCAGACGTGCATGCTCGTCTGTCCCCCCGGATGCTCTCCTGGGACCGAGTATGCACTCCAGTGACTGCTAATGCTTCTCTAACTTTGAGGATGCTCCCCTGGAGCAGTGATTGCTCCCCAGAGATAGCATGTGCTCCACATGCTTCCCTGACGCTGGTGATGCTGTCTAGAGGCCATAGATGCTCCCCTGAGACTTCATATGCTCCCGTGCGAGAACGCACTAGTCTCTAGGTATTTAAAAGAACTGTATTATAAGCATTCCCTTTTACATTACAATTCTATACATCATGATCATCTTTACAAGTCTATATAGAGCTCTTCACTTAACATGATATTCCGATACTCTGTCTAACAGGTGCTCTGCTCGTGGAGGCTAATGAAGGACACATGATCCGAGGCTGGATGGGCAGACAGGGTCGTGACACGTGTGCTGAAGCTGGCTGAGAGACTGACACGTGGTCCAAGGTTTTTGGGCGAGAGATGTGGAGAGCACACGAGCTACTGCTGCTGCTGCTATATATATGAGTCTTCGTATTCAGATGAAGAGCGATCGAAGTGGAGAAAGAAAAAGTAGAAGTGCAGAGACTTCGATCTAGAAGAAGAGCAGAAGAAGAGTGAAGAGAGCAGAAGAAAAGAGTGAAGAAAAGAAAGAGAGACAGAGAGCAGAGAAGAAGAAGAAAAAGAAAGAGAAAGAGAGATCGAGAGTTGAGAAGAAGAGATCAGCTGAAGATTGTCTCAACTGGACCATGGATCAAATCCAGGCCAGTCAGCTCTTGTAGAGAGCAACATTTGTGCTTCATTTCTTTACAGCTTTCAGTTGCTGTCGCTACTTGTTTTCGTTTTCCATTTTATCCCTTCTTCAAGCTGTTAGTCAGCGGATGCAGTGGAGGTCTCCACTGGACAGGTAAAGCTGTAATCCTCAGCTGGCGAAACTTGGTCTCGGACGGGTTAAGCTGTAATCCCCAGCGGGTTCAAGCTGTGAGTCAGCGATGGCTAGGCTGTATTGCCCAGCGGAAGCAAGCTGTGATGCTCAGCGGATGGCAAGCTGTGAGGCCCAGCTGATGTATGGCAAGCTGTGATGCCCAGCTGTTCAAGCTGTGAGTCAGTAGGAAGCCACACTCAGGTTGAGTGTGGGGTGGATGTAGGTCTGCTGGACCGAACCACCTAAAAACCTCTGTGCAGTGGTTTGATGTTTCTATCTGTTTGCTTCTGCTAGATGAATGCATAGGGGCGCTCCATGTGTTTGCTTATAGGTTCAGTAGATGAGTGTTCTAATTTGTCTTGTTAGCATTCCAATCTTCAAGTGAGCGAAATCTTATTTTGGGTGAAGGTTTTTAAAGGGTATATTCATTCACCCCCCCCCTCTGAATACTTGCACCGAACCCAACAATAGACTCTTTTTTAGAAAGAGACTCTCTCCCTGTTGAAATGGTGTAAGGTGCTCTTAAAGGCAACACCCAAGTTTATCATGCATTGAGGCTGCCAAAGGATCCTTGGATGGTTGCTGTGGAGGACATCTGGGGCTAGTTTCGCCGCCTATGTGAAGCTTCTGAATGGAAAGCCCACTCTTCAAAGATTCAACAATTTGAAGGGGAAATTTCTATGTTGATGGAGAGGATTCAAGAGCAATACTCAAGGGTCGACGTTTTTAGAGGTCGTAGGAGCGAGCTGCCAGTCGCACATGCCAAGAAGATGATCAAGGCTTCAAAGCCTCGAGCAGTAGCCTAAGGTTTGATGGACAATGCCCAAGACCTGTTGATTGATTCTCAGTCAGATGTCGAGGAAATGCGGCGACTATAGGTTGAAGAGACCTTTCTCACTCAGGAGAGTGGCTCTCTTCATGGTGAAGTCCTTATGAGACAGGCTCAAATTGAGGAACTGAGTATGAAGAAACCCAAACACCTCTGAGTCTATCCCTTGTACAATATGTCATTTGTTGGTGTTTCTATCTTTTTTTTTAGCATTCATCCATTTTGCGGTCACCCCGGGGACTTGTCTCGCTCTCCAATTTTCGTTGATGAATGACAAAAACTAGCAAAGGCAATCCCGGACTGTCTACAAGAAGTGGTTGCTTTCGTAATTCTAAGGGCCATTTGTTACTTGGGTTTGCCTATTATTATGCTTGCGGAACTAATATTATTACTGAAGGTCGGGCAATGTTAGATGGGCTGCGACTTGCTATTTTTCATTCCATTCTTGTCTAGATGATTTGCTCCGACTTGTAGGTTCTCATCAATCTATTAAAGGACAAAGGCCACCCCCCTTGGTCTCTTTTGCCTTGGTGGAACTCTTTGTTGGACCTCCTCTCCACTATCTCATGTCTGAGAGTCCATCTTTATAGGGAGGTGTGGGCGTGTAAAATTTCAAGCCTGTAAACTCCTCAGTTCCGCATCGAGAGATGAGACTGGAGAAGAAGGCTGCGGAGAGACTGGCTACCTAGACTCTGAATAATTCTACTGCCCGACAACATCTCCTACTTGCACGATGATGGGGACATTACCTCCCATGCCCACGTTCACAGCTCGTCTCCTCGCCCCGGTTGCATCCGGAATGTTCTAGTCATTTAATTTTGAGTCCTATGTTGTAATACCCCAATTATTTATTAAGTTTTATTGAGCTTTTATTAATTAAAAATTGAATTAAAATGAATTAATGTTTGAATTTCGAAATATTAATATTTAATTCATTAGAAAATAGAACCTATAAAATTCGACTACCTTGGAAAAATCTGTAAAAATAGTAATTGGGTAAAAGATCATTTTTATAGCAATTTTGTCTTCTGGACTTGACCCAAATTAATTACGTAACCTTGTCTAATTGGAGGATTAATCCCGAATTTGACTTTCACCTAACCTTTACCTAATCGTAACTTAAAACGTGAAATTCGACCTTGTTACTCAACCAAATGAACTGAAATCAAGGGCAAATGGAAGGCCACGAGGTAAGGAACATTTACCCTCAATCAATTTGAGGTAAACCTAGCCCTAAAACGTGTTGCCGACATAGTTTTGGTCAAGTCAAGGATTTCGGCGCCGTTTTTAACACGTAAGTTGCAGCGTCGAATACTCCCAACTCTGAAGGATCCAGAAGCCCCATGACCTATAGAAATGTAGCTCTTCAACTCTAGTTTCATTTGGTTGCTGTGGGGTACGTTGAAGTTACAGATCCAAGGAGTTCTTGCTCGATTAGTGGAGGTGGGTCGGCAGGCCGTCGGCTTCCTCTCTTCCTTCCTTGTTCCAACGATTGAGGTAGGAATTCTCAACCAAACTTCGATCATGAGTATAGAAAATTATTCCTCTCATCGAGCTCTATCCATTGGTGGCAAAAGCCCCAATTTTCATTAGGTATCCGTGGAGATATCGAGCTTTTTGTGAGGTGCTGTCAAGCTTATTTTTCATTCTAGGGTTTCGAATTCTTTCTCCGATTTGAGGTAGGATCTAACAACCAAATCCTAATTAACTTACATGAAGTAATCAGCATGTTGTTAGCTTTTATTCAACGTAGAAACCCCGAATTTTTATTGAGCATGCTTGGTGAATTTCAAATTTTTGTAGAAGCATGTCTAGAACATGATTCATATAGTATTCCTTTAAGCCAGAGCTTGATTGCGGGCTTATTTTGAGTCATGCAACTTGATATTCATGTAGCATATCATACATGGTTGGATTCATGATCGAGTTAGCTTTCTTTTGACACCAAAATCCCCAAATTTGGTTTTGTATATCGAGAGCATTTGACAATTTAGTGGAAGTATGTCCTGAACTAGGTCTTCTTGTGTTCTTCATAGAATAGGTTGTGATTAAATGGGTTTCTGATGAAATTCGTGCTTTAAAACTCATGTATTATGACCCTCATATGTCTAGTAAGATTCCTATAGCATGGGGTTTTGATTTCAACTCAATTGGACCTCAAATGGGTAAGTTTACATGTTTTCCGGAGGCCCCGGCCTTTTCTGGGCTTGCAGGGGTTGACCCCAGGGGTCGACCCATGCCCCAGCAGCAAAGGCCAGCCCGAGGGTCGACCCCTGGGGTCGACCCATTCGGCCCAGCGTGAGGGTCGACCCAATGGGTCGACCCATGCTGCTGATTTGAGGGGGTCGACCCCAGGGGTCGACCCATCCAGCAGGCAGACCCCATTTTTACAGGGGTCGACCCATGTACCAGAAACCCGCTTTTTATCGTTTTGCGACCTGTGGATCGATCCGGATCATTAGGGGATCGACCCATTGAACTTAGACCAATTGAAAACTATACTTTTGAAGAACCAGTGACCTATTCTGGAAACCTTATGATTTCAATTTACATTGGTTCCTACTTGCAAACATAGTGTAAAAACATGTTGTTTACCATCTTCATTTCGACTCATACATTGGTTAAATAGAAACCCACATAATTAGCGATTAATGGTGTAATTAAATCTCTGTTAATGCATTCTTTTTCCTTCATGTACAAGTTTATTCCTTTACCTTATCATCTTGAATCAGCTTTTGGCAATTGTCTTAATGCAAATGATAATGGATAATCTTTGACATATTAACTTGATAATTAGGATTAATATGTTGATTAGCTTGTTGGATAGCTGCTGTACTACAGTAGCGTAGCATGATTAACTCTTATTGTGACTTGGTTTTCACTCTTCTTGATGATTGTGCTTACCTTGAAATTCTGAAATGAATCTCCTTCCTACTTGAAATTGTTATTGCTACATGGTTCAAATCTTGGAATTCTGGTCATAAATTGTGGAAGTCTAGATTCGTGGGATCTTTGATCCAAAGAAATCAATGCCTGGCAAACAATTAAGGGCTCGGTCTAGTCCTGGGAGGAGCGCCCGAACACTACGTGTACCCCCGGGGAGGTGATTGACTAGGTGTGACATTTGGCACCAGTACTATGACATGGGTTAAATCTAGGACTGGCCACTACTCTCTACTACTCTCTACTACTTTTCACTTTCCACTCTTCACTGTTCTATACTCTACTTGTTGTTACTTACTTGCTGTTACTTGGATGTGGAAATGAAACTACACACGTGCTTGACATGACTTGAAATATCTTGATATGGCCAACTCTTTATCGTTATCTCCTGTAGTAAATTCTTGTCTTTGTTATTCCTCTTAAGTATTACCATTCTATTCCTTTATATTTCTTGACCTTGCAAGATCTTTAAATTTTGTTTCATTATATCATCATGATTCTTTTATTGCATTATCCTTTGTAGCATGATATTTTGAAAATGTAATTAAACTGCTAATCACTTATACCTATCTGTTATTTCCTACTGAGCGTTAGCTCATAGTTGTTGTTTCCCCCCTTTCCAGGCTTTTCAGGTGACGCGCTTACCGATGGGGAAGGGCAGGTGTGATGTTTTGAGTGTATTAGTTAGTCGAGTTTAGAGTGTGTTGTGTTTCAGTTATGTTATTGTGGTTTAGAGTTTGTTATCCCAGTTGTATTGAGTTCATTTGAGGATTACTGTACCAATTATGTTTTGTTTAATAGTCAATAAGTTATTTACGTTTCTTAGCATTTATATATATTTAGATTAGTTCTCTCTCTTTCCAGCTCGTTTCTAACTGTACGTCCCGATATTCCGCGTCGGGGCGTGACAGTTTAGTTGGTATCAGAGCCCTAGGTTTCATATTCCTAGGTTCCCTAAGTTTAGGTTTTCTTGCATTGCATCCCAATAATCGGTATATCAAAAGGTGTTGTCCGAACGTTAGGCTACGCCTATCGGGAAGGTCGCATACTTGCGCGAGTGGTCTTCGGACCGATTAGCTCCGCCAGGTACCAAGTTTTTGGTCGTGTTTAGGTGCATTAGACCTCTAACCTTGTTAAAGTCTAGAACCTGACCTGGTGAGATTGGGTAGAAACTTGGGTTAAGTTCGTTCCTTAATCGTGTTATTATCTTTTTTTTGTTTGGACCTAAGTAATCTATTTCTCGTGTAGATGGCAGCCGATCGTGCTGAATGGAGGAATCTGCAGCGCACGGTTCAAGGCCTGACTCAGGCGTTACATCAGGTAGCTCAAGCTGGAGCAGCGGGTCATGGCACCGGTGACTTATACCGGAACTTTCAAGGAATGAACCAGCCAAGATTTACTGGTTCGACTAACCCCGATGAGGCCGAGCATTGGCTCCACGAAATGGGGAGAATTTTTGAAGTCAAGCAATGCACCGACCAAGAGCGTGTCCTTCTTTCTACCTTCCAATTGGAGCGGGACGCGCATACTTGGTGGGATTCCGTCAAGGCAACTCTAGGCGATCAACAAGTCGCATGGGAAGAGTTCGAGGAATTCTTCAATGACAAATATTTTTCTGATCGTGTACAAGAGAAGAAGGCGGCGGAGTTCGCGGCTCTAAAGCAGCGAAGCTTATCGGTGGCCGAATATGAAGCACAGTTCTCTCGGCTTTCACGCTATGCTACTCACCTTATCTCCACAGAAAAGATGAAAGCTAAGCGATTTCTCAACGGGTTGAAGCTTCATTACATCAATCAACTGGCACCGATGGAGATCTCTACTTACTCTGAGATGGTGAGAAAGGCACAAGTTCTAGAACATACCTTAGAAATGACGGAGAGGATCCGTGGGCAAGGCATGAAGAAGGAACAACCAACTCCTAGACCCAGATTTGGCACTAGCAAAAAGAGGCCCATGAGTGGGTCTAGTTTGTGGATCGGATCGGGAACGTGGAAAGGCAAGATGCCAAGAAATAAAGAGAAGAAACCCGGCCCTATTGTTCCATTCAAGGGCAAGTGCAAGTATTGTGATCGTCCAGGTCACAAGATGGAGGAATGCTGGCGCAAGCTAGGTGCGTGTTTACGATGTGGGAGTAGGGAACACCGTATCCCTGACTGCCCTCTTCTATCGGAACAAGCTACACCGGCAAAACCTCAAGTTATCAAGAAGCCGCAAGGAAGGCTCCAAGCTTTACATGCGGATGAAACTGGGATTTCTGATGATGGCGGACTCGTCGAAGGTACCCTTACTATAATCGACAAGCCCGCATTTGTTCTCTTTGATACTGGTGCAACGCATTCTTTTATTTCTTGAAAATTTGCGAAGTCGTTATCTGTCGAACCTATTATGATGAATTCTCCATTGGTTATATCAACTCCTATTGGTTCTGGAGTGGCTATTCAATATTACTATCCTTCTAGTAAGGTTATTATTGATGAACGGAACTTTCCAGCCGACTTAGTTTGCATGGATATGAAGGATTATGATGTAATCCTTGGAGCAGATTGGTTGGCCAAGTATGAGGCCAGTGTTCACTGCAGTTCTAGCTCAGTGACTTTTACTAGACATTCTGGTTTATCTTTTACGGGGATCAAGCACCATAACCCCGTATCGCTCATCTCTTCTCTTCGAGCCGACAAGCTGATGAGGCGAGGTTGCGAGGCTTTTCTAGCCTTTGTCCATGCTACACCGGAACAGCGAGTTGAGATAAAGGACACTCCTATTGTCCAAGAATTCTCCGAAGTCTTTCCAGAGGAACTACCAGGACTTCCGCCTGAGCGGGAAGTTATCTTCTCCATTGATATTGTTCCTGGCGCGTCTCCTATTTCTAGAGCTCCTTACCGTATGTCCCCTGCGGAGCTAAGGGAATTAAAGCAATAGCTGATGGAATTGCTCGAGAAGGGCTTTATTCGTCGGAGTACTTCACCTTGGGGAGCTCCTGTATTATTCGTCAGGAAAAAGGATGGTTCGATGAGATTATGCATCGATTATCGGCAACTGAACCAGCTAACTATCAAGAATAAATACCCATTGCCGAGGATCGATGAATTATTCGACCAGATAGCGGGAGCACATTATTTCTCTAAGATCGATCTTCGATCTGGATATCATCAGCTGAGGATTAAGGAAGATGATATTTATAAAACGGCTTTCCGCAGCAGGTATGGTCATTTTGAGTTTGTCGTTATGCCTTTTGGTCTAACGAATGCACCAGCAGCTTTCATGAAGTTAATGAATAATGCATTCCGGCCTTATCTTGATCAATGGGTCGTGGTATTCATTGACGACATACTAATTTATTCCAAGATTGAAGAAGAGCATGCCGAACATTTGAGAATGGCATTGCAGATATTGAAAGATCATCAACTATATGCCAAATTCAGTAAATGTGATTTCTGGCTGCAAGAAGTGTCCTTCTTAGGACATATCATCACCAAAGAAGGTATTTCAGTTGATCCTTCGAAAGTGGAGGCAGTAAGGAACTGGGATCAGCCTACTACAGTGACCGAAGTGAGAAGCTTCCTAGGCCTGGCAGGCTATTATCGGAGATTTATTCAAGACTTCTCCAAGATTACGGTACCTCTCACTCGATTGACCCGCAAAGACAACAAGTTTGAATGGTCCGAGGAATGTCAGCAGAGCTTCCAAACATTGAAGGATTGCCTCACTACTGCACCCATATTGGCTTTACCTTCTGGCGACAGTGGTTTCGTGGTCTATACCGATGCTTTTGGTATTGGCTTAGGTTGTGTACTCATGCAGCATGGTAAGGTGATTGCCTATTCTTCTAGGCAGCTGAAGAAGCATGAAGAGAATTACCCCGTTCATGACTTGGAACTTGCAGCAGTTGTATTCGCCTTAAAAATTTGGAGGCATTACTTGTATGGAGAAACATTCACAATATTTTCAGATCATAAGAGTTTGAAGTATTTATTTTCTCAGAAAGAACTTAACATGAGGCAGAGAAGATGGTTGGAGTACTTGAAGGACTTCGACTTCTCGATTGAATATCATCCCGGTAAAGGCAATGTGGTGGCAGATGCATTAAGCCGGAAGCCTATAGCTAAATTATCAAGTCTCATGTTACAAGAGTGGAGGCTATTGGAACAGTTAGCTACCCTGGATCTAAATGTTGATAATGATCGGGTTATAATTGCACAGATTCGACTTAAGCCCGAATTATTGATGGAGATCAAATCCTTGCAAGATAATGATCCCGAGCTGGTTGAGATCAAGGGAAGTTTGAGTAGCAGACCCGACTTCATGGTGGCTGACGATGGAAGATTGTTATTCCAGGGTAGAACTTGTGTACCTGATGAAGCTGAGTTAAAGAACAAGATTCTGGAGGAAGCACATAGATCCAAATACACTATTCATCCTGGAGGCACGAAAATGTTCAAGGATTTGAAAAGGTCCTTTTGGTGGCCGAATATGAAAAGAGAAATTGCAGATTTCGTGAGTAGATGTCTGGTTTGTCAACAGGTTAAGGCTGAACATTTCAGACTGGCAGGAAAGTTGAAACCACTCGACATACCCCAATGGAAGTGGGAATGCATTGGCATGGATTTCATTATGTGATGCGGGACGAGACACGGACACGACAAGCTCGCGATCGTCCCTTAACGAGGGAAGCGTCGGACGTGCGCGGTTGAGAAACCGGCAAGAGCTAGGGTGGTCGGCTCGCACTTTCGTGCCCGGATCGGGTCACGGGACGGCTTCACTCTCTCTCGCAGCAGCGGTGATATGAAAATATATCGAGCTAGATATCCCTACACATGCTCTCTAGCAGCGGCATAAACAAGCATATATGAAATAAGCGAAATGCCAAGTGTAGGAGCGAAGACGATACCTCCACGCGCTCGGCATGGGGAAGACGGACCCGGCCGAAGTCGTACTCCCGAAACAATTATACACAAATATTACAGAAATGCAACTCGCTGCCCACTCCACGCAGGGAGGTAAAGGGCTACACAATGGGGTCTGGGAGGACCGAATTCGGGTTGACGGGCGGCTTCTCGCGTTGATTTGGCAACACCCGAACACGTGACGGTGGGGCCCACGTGCTGTCCGGAGGGGCCGTGTGTGACCCGGTGGCACCGCTGTAGTGGTGGATGCCCGGAGGGTCGCTCCTTGGGATGGCGGCACGCTGGTTCACCGGCCGGAGGCCCGGCGGCTCCGTTCGGCACCGGTCGGAAAACCCGATCGAAAATCTGCTGGTTCTGTATTTCGGCGCGCGCTCCGGCGAGAATGGGCGCTGCGATCAGCCCCGATGTCGGATCGACACGAGACTGGCGCCGTTGGAAAGCTAGCTTGAAGTTCTTCAACCTAGCCCCAAAGATCTGGCCTGGATCTGCTCGGATCTTAACTTATGGAATTTTCAATCTCCTATTGTACAGTAACCGAAGACTCAGACCTGTAGAGAACTTGACTATGGATTGCCTTTGACCGTGAGGTAGACGTCCGAATCTGGGGTTGTGTTCTTCCGAGAAGTTGTTGGAAATGGAGTTGGGAAGACAGAAAAATTGGTTTGGACACGTTTGGATGTGTCTATGATTTTCTGTGATTTGTTTACTGGATGAAGGTCGGATCTGGGATCTGACTGAAAATACTGTAGCTCCGCTAGAACATGAATTATTAAAAATAGGTAGAAGGACGATAAAAATTTATAAAACATTTTGGTGATAGGGGATGATGGACAGAACACCCAGTTAAATTGGGAGGTCTAAAATAAATCAAAAGAGTGGTCGAAGGTGGAGAACTCAGGGCTACTGTCACTGTAGACAGTGACAGAATAGATCTGAGATAGAGGGTTGAACGAAATGGTAAAAATATGCAAAGGTGGCTTTTGAACCTGGATTTTTTTTTGGAGAATGGAATGGAAGATAGGAACCAACCCTCAAAATTTTAAATCAATCTGAGTTCGTGGCTGGCTTCAGAATTCACGAACTGCACCTCTGTCCAGCAGGACAGAAAACCGAAGACGATCCCGTGGCGGCTCGAAGGCGGCACGAACGGCGGCGGCGACGGCACCGATGATCACCGGAGATAGAGGGGAGGGGATTGAAGATAGAACCACTCTAGAATTTGGGGTTGGAGAAGGAAGAACACCAGGGGAGAGAGGGAGAGGGGGCACACCCTTCTTGCTTCAAGCAATTTTCACATAATTTCTTCATTAATCTCTAATGACACTATACATAGGCTTATATAGAAAATAGCAAGGGGTGGGGGGGCTGATAATTTCGTGAGAAATATGTCATTTTCATCCCCCATGTGGTCAAAACTCAAAATAAATAAATTACATATGAATGGGCACTCCTTTGACTAGGTAGGTAAGGTAGGTGGCCTACCTTTGAAATTTTAACCCCTTTGTCTCCCATGTGGTCAATTAGCATTCAAACCTTCTAGATGGCCACATAGGATGGTTGACCAGCCCCACATGCATGAGGTGGACCAATGGGGAAGGGGAGGGGGGCCCCTAGCTAGACCTACTACACATTTGCATAAAAACCCACACAATCCATGGGAATGACTCATTGGCTTATAAAGCCTTACATTTGCGTATATACTTTCCCAAAGATATAAACAAAAACTAAAAGGACATAAATGCAATAGAAAAGGTACAGTCTCGGTGTCGATTCCCATCAACTCTCCCTGGGTGGGAGGAACTCGACCCCGTCGAGTAGGGGTATGGATGCTCGAGTACTCCGGCGGATCCGTCACCGTGTCAAGTAGCGCGGTTATGCTCCGCTCCAAGTGATCGTTACCTGCTCATTCCATATATACTCGATATGTGAACTGCTATGGGCTAAAGGTGATCACTCCGAAGGGGCACTCTCAAAAGGGAAGAAAACAGCTCGAAGACTCACTAGGAATCACCGCTGAGTCCCTATAGGTGACTGATCCGGGTATAGATGTGGAACCGATCCCATACTCATCAAGTGAGTCCACTCGCCTCTTACTCATAAGAGAACAACAACGAGCTTACACAAGACGCATGCAGATAAACAAACGACACACAAACCATGCAAACAAACCACACAAAATAAACCACACAAGGAAAACACACCGACTCATATATGACTCTAGACACACCTATTGTTAGTCCGACCCGTACATAGGTGACGGCGGACCAGGACACCCGAATGTGTGCCATGCATGCATGTTATGTAACCGGAGATGGGTGGTATGGGGAACACCTAAACATCCAAGTATGACCCAGTCATGCATGGACGGCCCTTTGGATTTGGGGGACTTGAGAGGGCTAGGAGGGCCGAATGTTGTTGTATCGTGGACGGGCTTGGTGGGTGTAAATGACCCGGCCCGTGGGGTAGGAGTGTGATAGTGGACTCCCTTGAAGAAATGAACTATATAAGGTGGGTCATGGGGTCCACTAAGGAATGGGTCAAAGGGATCGAAGAAGGTATGACCCCTTGTGGTGGGCTCCCCCAAGTCACGGTCCCACGTGTAGAAGTTTTGAAGGTGTGGATAGTCACCTTCTTGCATTGTGATGGGTGGGACGGGGACCGTAAGCAAGAAGTATGATTCTTCCCTCGGACAAAAGGGTATGGATTCGGGCTCGGCCGGTAAGGGAAGGAGTAAGAGGATCTCCGTGGTGACACAACCCACGGTGCACTCGGAGGTAATGGACCCATAGGCCGGATGGGTGAAGCTAAGACTAGCGGGTTGGTCGAAGCCTCGGGCCAATAAATGTGTAAAGGTCAACTGCCGGTCTAACCCTTTAAGAAGGTCGTCCAATGTGTCCACATAGTGACGAGACCGGAAGGTGGTATGAAATGAGTTGCTTGACACTAGTGGTAGTGTGGGGTCCATTGATGGGAAGGGAGGTGGGACCAAGCCATCCTTGAGCCAACTAAGAAGCGGCTCGGCTATGAAAAGCGTACCCGTTAGAAATACGGGTGGCTCGGGCCTTGGTGGTTCCAAATGAGAGGATTCCGAATCAAATTCGGAAATAGAGATGGATGACATTGGAACTCTCTCGAGTGGTGAAGGCCATGGTGTAGGCGGCTGGGAGGTGGATGCTTGTCGAAAGCCACCATACCGAGAGAAGTGTGACTCAAATGGTTCGACCACTAGAGCGACCGTATAGGATTCCGCTAGAGAGAATGCATTGCGGATAAGGCATTCCAATTGGAAGTGAAGGCGCAAACCTCTCCGGAACTGAAATGCGGCCGTGTTGCTCTCCTCTCCCAAGCCATGTTCCAACCAATACTTATGATATGCCCGAAGGTACTCGGACACGGACCTATCACCTTGGACGGGTCGACATGGGTGGGCCATAGTTGCCAAAATACGGGAATGGATCCCTAGGAATGGATATGCAAGGCCATTTGGGCAAGACACTAGACACGACCCTAAGTAATGCAAAGTTGGAATGCATGCACACTAAGGACCCTAGACGTAAACCAAGACTTGGTACGTGGCAGAGATAATTGACCTGAAGGTCACTCGCGCAAGTGTGCGGCCTTCCCGATAGGCGTAGCCTAACGTTCGGACAACACCTTTTGATATACCGAGTAAAGGGATGTAAATGCAAAAAGACGCTTTTTTTGTGTTTTAGAAATATGATGATCCTAGACTAGACTTAAACGGACTAATGACTAGACGTAAATGCCACTCTTTTTTTTTCTTTTTGACACCCTAGACTCAACTCGCTCTGATACCAAATTGATGCGGGACGAGACACGGACACGACAAGCTCACGATCGTCCCTTAACGAGGGAAGCGTCAGACGTGCGCGGTTGAGAAACCGGCAAGAGCTAGGGTGGTCGGCTCGCACTTTCGTGCCCGGATCGGGTCACGGGACTGCTTCACTCTCTCTCGCAGCAGCGGTGATATGAAAATATATCGAGCTAGATATCCCTACACATGCTCTCTAGCAGCGGCATAAACAAGCATATATGAAATAATCAAAATGCCAAGTGTAGGAGCGAAGACGATACCTCCACGTGCTCGGCATGGGGAAGACGAACCCGGCCGAAGTCGTACTCCCGGAACAATTATACACGGATATTACAGAAATGCAACTCGCTGCCCACTCCACGCAGGGAGGTAAAGGGCTACACAATGGGGTCCGGGAGGACCGAATTCGGGTTGACGGGCGGCTTCTCGCGTTGATTCGGCAACACCCGAACACGTGACGGTGGGGCCCACGTGCTATCCGGAGGGGCCGTGTGGGACCCGGTGGCACCGCTGTAGTGGTGGATGCCCGGAGGGTCGCTCCTTGGGATGGCGGCACGCTGGTTCGCCGGCCGGAGGCCCGGCGGCTCCGTTCGGCACCGGTCGGAAAACCCGATCGGAAATCTGCCGGTTCTATATTTCGACGCGCGCTCCGGCGAGAATGGGCGCTGCGATCAGCCCCGATGTCGGATCGACACGAGACTGGTGCCGTTGGAAAGCTAGCTTGAAGTTATTCAACCTAGGCCCAAAGATCTGGCCTGGATCTGCTCGGATCTTGACTTATGGAATTTTCAATCTCCTATTGTACAGTAACTGAAGACTCAGACCTGCAGAGAACTTGACTATGGATTGCCTTTGACCGCGAGGTAGACGTCCGAATCTGGGGTTGTGTTCTTCAGAGAAGTTGTTGGAAATGGAGTTGGGAAGACAGAAAAATTGGTTGGACACGTTTGGATGTGTCTATGATTTTCTGTGATTTGTTTACTGGATAAAGGTCGGATCTGGGATCTGACTGAAAATACTGTAGTTCCGCTAGAACATGAATTATTAAAAATAGGTAGAAGGATGATAAAAATTTAAGAAAAATTGTGGTGGTAGGGGATGATGGACATAACACCCAGTTAAATTGGGAGGTCTAAAATAAATCAAAAGAGTGGTCGAAGGTGGAGAACTCAGGGCTACTGTCACTGTAGACAGTGACAGAATAGATCTGAGATAGAGGGTTGAACGAAATGGTAAAAATATGAAAAGGTGGCTTTTGAACCTGGATTTTATTTTGGAGAATGGGATAGAAGATAGGAACCAACCCTCAAAATTTTAAATCGATCTGAGCTTGTGGCTGGCTTCAGGAATTCACGAACTGCACCTCTATCCAGTAGGACAGAAAACCGTAGACGATCCCGTGGCGGCTCGAAGGCGGCACGAACGGCGGCGGCGACGGCACCGATGATCACCGGAGATAGAGGGGAGGGGATTGAAGATAGAACCACTCTAGAATTTGGGGTTGGAGAAGGAAGAACACCAGGGGAGAGAGGGAGAGAGGGCACACCCTTCTTGCTTCAAGCAATTTTCACATAATTTCTTCATTAATCTCTAATGACACTATACATAGGCTTATATAGAAAATAGCAAGGGGTGGGGGGGCTTATAATTTCGTGAGAAATATGTCATTTTCATCCCCCATGTGGTCAAAACTCAAAATAAATAAATTACATATGAATGGGCACTCCTTTGACTAGGTAGGTAAGGTAGGTGGCCTACCTTTGAAATTTTAACCCCTTTGTCTCCCATGTGGTCAATTAGCATTCAAACCTTCTAGATGGCCACCTAGGATGGTTGACCAGCCCCACATGGATGAGGTGGACCAATGGGGAAGGGGAGGGGGCCCCCTAGCTAGACCTACTACACATTTGCACAAAAACCCACACAATCCATGGGAATGACTCATTGGCTTATAAAGCCTTACATTTGCGTATATACTTTCCCAAGGATATAAACAAAAACTAAAAGGACATAAATGTAATAGAAAAGGTACAGGCTCGGTGTCGATTCCCATCATTATGGGTCTACCTAAGACTCGTGGTGGATTTGATGCGATATGGGTGATCGTCGATCGCTTGACAAAATCGGCTCATTTCTTACCCATTAAGTCCAAGTGGACAGTTGATGTATTAGCTGCTTTATATTTGAAGGAAGTGGTAAGGCTCCATGGTATACCTGTCAGCATTGTGTCTGATAGAGACCCGAGATTTACTTCACATTTCTGGAAGGGACTGCAAGAGTCTCTTGGTACTCGTTTGAATTTCAGTACTGCTTTTCATCCACAGATAGATGGACAGAGTGAAAGAACCAACCAGATAGTGGAAGATGTGCTGCGAGCTTGCATGATTGATTTCGGAGGCAGTTGGAGTAATCACTTGGCATTGATTGAATTCGCCTACAACAACAGTTACCAATCCAGCATACAAATGGCTCCATTTGAAACTTTGTATGGAAGAAGTTGTCGTTCCCCGTTGTGTTGGGACGAGGTGGGCGAGAAGTAATGGCTTGGACCGGATCTTGTTTCAGAATCATCACAGAACATCCGTGTTATCCGAGACCGGTTACAAGTGGCTCAGTCAAGACAAAAGAGTTATGCCGACACAAGGAGAAGAGCATTAGAATTTCAAGTTGGCGAGCATGTGTTTCTGAAAGTCTCTCCTTCGAGAGGGATTCGCAGATTTGGCATTCATGGCAAGCTGAGTCCGAGGTATATTGGTCCATTCGAGATCCTAGATAGAGTGGGAGAAGTTACTTACAGACTGGCTTTACCGCCTCAGTTATCTGGCGTACATAATGTTTTCCATGTGTCTATGTTACGAAAATATGTGTACGATCCCACTCACATCATTCAACATGTGGATTTTGAGTTAAAGGAAGATTTGACTTATGAAGAAAGACCTATCAAGATTCTAGATTGGAAACAGCAACAACTCCGGAATCGGTCTATACCGATGGTCAAGATTCAGTGGAGTCGGCGTGGAACCGAAGAAGCTACTTGGGAATCGGAAGATACTATGCGGAAGCGGTATCCCGACCTATTCTAGGTGATCTATCTTTTCCCTACCTTCCGTACATAGTGCAGTGAATTTGGAGGACCAAATTCTTTAAGTAGGGGAGGGTGTAATACCCCGATTATTTATTAAGTTTTATTGAGCTTTTATTAATTAAAAATTGAATTAAAATGAATTAATGTTTGAATTTTGAAATATTAATATTTAATTCATTAGAAAATAGAACCTATAAAATTCGACTACCTTGGAAAAATCTGTAAAAATAGTAATTGGGTAAAAGATCATTTTTATAGCAATTTTGTCTTCTGGACTTGACCCAAATTAATTACGTAACCTTGTCTAATTGGAGGATTAATCCCGAATTTGACTTTCACCTAACCTTTACCTAATCGTAACTTAAAACGTGAAATTCAACCTTGTTACTCAACCAAATGAACTGAAATCAAGGGCAAATGGAAGGCCACGAGGTAAGGAACATTTAACCTCAATCAATTTGAGGTAAACCTAGCCCTAAAACGTGCTGTCGACATAGTTTTGGTCAAGTCAAAGATTTCGGCGCCGTTTTTAACACGTAACTTGCAGCGTCGAATACTCCCAACTCCGAAGGATCCAGAAGCCCCATGACCTATAGAAATGTAGCTCTTCGACTCTAGTTTCATTTGGTTGCTGTGGGGTACGTTGAAGTTACAGATCCAAGGAGTTCTTGCTCAATTAGTGGAGGTGGGTCGGTAGGCCGTCGGCTTCCTCTCTTCCTTCCTTGTTCCAACGATTGAGGTAGGAATTCTCAACCAAACTTCGATCATGAGTATAGAAAATTGTTCCTCTCATCGAGCTCTATCCATTGGTGGCAAAAGCCCCAATTTTCATTAGGTATCCGTGGAGATATCGAGCTTTTTGTGAGGTGATGTCAAGCTTGTTCTTCATTCTAGGGTTTCGAATTCTTTCTCCGATTTGAGGTAGGATCTAACAACCAAATCCTAATTAACTTACATGAAGTAATCAGCATGTTGTTAGCTTTTATTCAACGTAGAAACCCCGAATTTTTATTGAGCATGCTTGGTGAATTTCGAATTTTTGTAGAAGCATGTTTAGAACATGATTCATATAGTATTACTTTAAGCCAGAGCTTGATTGCGGGCTTATTTTGAGTCATGTAACCTGATATTCATGTAGCATATCATACATGGTTGGATTCATGATCGAGTTAGCTTTCTTTTGACACCAAAATCCCCAAATTTGGTTTTGTATATCGAGAGAATTTGACAATTTAGTGGAAGTATGTCCTGAACTAGGTCTTCTTGTGTTCTTCATAGAATAGGTTGTGATTAAATGAGTTTTTGATGAAATTCGTGCTTTAAAACTCATGTATTATGACCCTCATATGTCTAGTAAGATTCCTATAGCATGGGGTTTTGATTTCAACTCAATTGGACCTCAAATGGGTAAGTTTACATGTTTTCCGAAGGCCCCGGCCTTTTCTGGGCTTGCAGGGGTCGACCCCAGGGGTCGACCCATGCCCCAGCAGCAAAGGCCAGCCCGAGGGTCGACCCCTGGGGTCGACCCATTCGGCCCAGCGCGAGGGTCGACCCAATGGGTCGACCCATGCTGCTGGATTTGAGGGGGTCGACCCCAGGGGTCGACCCATGTACCAGAAACCCGCTTTTTATCGTTTTGCGACCCATGGATCGATCCGGATCATTAGGGGATCGACCCATTGAACTTAGACCAATTGAAAACTATACTTTTGAAGAACCAGTGACCTATTCTGGAAACCTTATGATTTCAATTTACATTGGTTCCTACTTGCAAACATAGTGTAAAAACATGTCGTTTACCATCTTCATTTCGACTCATACATTGGTTAAATAGAAACCCACATAATTAGCGGTTAATGGTGTAACTAAATCTCTGTTAATGCATTCTTTTTACTTCCTGTACAAGTTTGTTCCTTTACCTTATCATCTTGAATCAGCTTTTGGCAATTGTCTTAATGCAAATGATAATGGATAATCTTTGACATATTAACTTGATAATTAGGATTAATATGTTGATTAGCTTGTTGGATAGCTGCTGTACTACAGTAGCGCAGCATGATTAACTCTTATTGTGACTTGGTTTTCACTCTTCTTGATGATTGTGCTTACCTTGAAATTCTGAAATGAATCTCCTTCCTACTTGAAATTGTTATTGCTACATGGTTCAAACCTTAGAATTCTGGCCATAAATTGTGGAAGTCTAGATTCGTGGGATCTTTGATCCAAAGAAATCAATGCCTGGCAAACAATTAAGGGCTCGGTCTAGTCTTGGGAGGAGCGCCCGAACACTACGTGTACCCTCGGGGAGGTGATTGACTAGGTGTGGCATTTGGCACCAGTACTATGACATGGGTTAAATCTAGGACTGGCCACTACTCTCTACTACTCTCTACTACTTTTCACTTTCCACTCTTCACTGTTCTATACTCTACTTGTTGTTACTTACTTGCTGTTACTTGGATGTGGAAATGAAACTACACACGTGCTTGACATGACTTGAAATATCTTGATATGGCCAACTCTTTATCGTTATCTCCTGTAGTAAATTCTTGTCTTTGTTATTCCTCTTAAGTATTACCATTCTATTCCTTTATATTTCTTGACCTTGCAAGATCTTTAAATTTTGTTTCATTATATCATCATGATTCTTTTATTGCATTATCCTTTGTAGCATGATATTTTGAAAATGTAATTAAACTGCTAATCACTTATACCTATTTGTTATTTCCTACTGAGCGTTAGCTCATAGTTGTTGTTTCCCCCCTTTCCAGGCTTTTCAGGTGACGCGCTTACCGATGGGGAACGGCAGGAGTGATGTTTTGAGTATATCAGTTAGTCGAGTTTAGAGTGTGTTGTGTTTCAGTTATGTTATTGTGGTTTAGAGTTTGTTATCCCAGTTGTATTGAGTTCATTTGAGGATTACTGTACCAATTATGTTTTGTTTAATGGTCAATAAGTTATTTCCGTTTCTTAGCATTTGTATATATTTAGATTAGTTCTCTCTCTTTCTAGCTCGTTTCTAACTGTACGTCCCGATATTCCGCGTCGGGGCGTGACATATGTAATTTTTATTTGAGTCATTTGATGTATTTTCCCTTTTATTTGAGTCATGTTCCTAGGTCTTGTGTTCATTTCCCTAAGTTTGAGTGTCATCAGGTTGTCTAGTTAGCTATTGGGCCCAATTCATTGGGCTTGGCCCAAGGGCTCTCCCCTACCCCCTCGGTTATTTGTCATTGAGTCAATTGTCAGGGACTTTTGTAGAAATGTGGGTTTCCTATATATAGGACCCCATTCCCCCCATTCCAACTTAATGAATCAATGAATGAAAAAACTTGCCATTTTGAGAGTTTACACTTCTTATCTAGTGGAGAGATTCCATTTTTTGGGTGAGAAACCCTAGGGGAGAGATTCCCCACCCTTCCCTCTCTTAATCTCTCTTTTTCACTCCACTTTCTTTCTCCTCAACACCCAAATTTGAATTTTCTTCTCTCTCCTCCCTTCCCAACCACCTCCACTCCCCACCTACCCCATTTAAGCCTCTTCCCATTCCCCACAACCCTCATCAATACTCCACCCCTTCCCAAGACCCCCTCCACCAATCCTCTCCTCACCATCCAACCCCCAACTACCCCTCCCACTTTCCCAAGCACCCTTCCCACTACCCCAAGCACCCCTTCCCTTCCCCAACACAACCCCCCCATTCCCAAGACAAAAAATTAACCCCACCCTTAAACCTATTTTCGAATATCCTTTCCCTCTCTCCATTCCAACCAAATTCGTAGCCCCCACTACCACCATCTATTGGACCCCCTTCCAGACCTTATTCTCCACCTCCCACACCTTAGAACACCCCCTCCAAGACCCCCTTACAACCAGGGGTCACTCCCACACTCATCTACCCCCTTCCCCTTCTTCTTTCTTGGTCATTGGAAGCTACTTCGAAATTACAGTTTGCTGTCCAGAGGTTACAGATGAACAAGAAACTTGCAGCGACCACCACGACTTCCTCCGGACGAGTTTGAAGACCCAAGAGCCATCTTCGGAAGCGTCTACCAGTCTCCTTCGCAAAAGAAGTGGTTTCATCTTCTTCCGATCTCGGAGCCGTCCAGGAGGTCCATTCTCCCACAACTGTGCAGTTCTACCTCGGCTGAGGACCTGAGCCAGATTAGAAGCTTTGCCACGACGAACCCCGAAGGAATCAGTCCACGAGTTTTTCTTCAAAGTTATTCATCGCCCAGTCTACTTCCAGAATCAAGAAACAGAACTTCATTCGGCATTCGTGATCTAGAGTTCTCATTTTTCTCCCTCATCTACGCAGATCTGCTACTCATAGTCTGCACCGACCAGTCACCATTGTTCTGCATTCCCTAGTCTTCTCTGACATCGGTTGGCTTCCCCGTTAGTTTTTCTGCGAAGAGAACTTGTCCACGATTCCAACGACTTTGACGGGGCTTGATTCCGAAGTCGGGAGCTACCGGGGCATACTCTGCAATCTGCTGTTAGAAGTCTGCAGCTGCCGGTCCGAGAATCTGAGGCTCTGTTCAAACCTCCATCCCAGCCAGCAGCGACTCCAGAAGAAATTAAAGAAATTCTGAGGCATTCCCTTCTCAGCTACGAAGATTTCCCCACTGGTGTCGCCACCAGCAAAATTCTTGAGCAGGTTCTACAGCAGCAACACGGACTATCTATCCCTGTTCACAGACAGTAGACAGATTCGGTGCCGTCACTTAGTCATCCCTCTTTACTCTAATTTCCCCGCCTCGCTTGGCCGGATGAAGGCCCCTCCCTGCGTGGAGGTAGTATTGTTTGTAATCTCATTAACCCCCACCCCAAGATCCCCCTCCTGCGAGAGGTGTAGTGGTGTAACTTGTTTGGGTAGGTCAAGCTACCCCGACGCGGCGTGTGGGGATCCACTCGCCTCCCCGCTCGCCCTCGTCTCCGACCGGGACCGGTTTCTTCAAACCGGTCGAGTAAGTGCTCTATAACCTTGCTCTAATTTATGCTTGTTCTTTCAATACTAGTTCATAGTTCCGCTGGCCGTGAGAGTGAGAGCTCGATCCTCAAGCCCCGTTACTTTGAGTGATCACCGTGGGAAGAGAGAGTAACCCGGTGCCTTTGGCACTTTGTCGGCCCCATTGAATTGGGCATCCACAACCTTTGGGATTCAAATCTTGGCCTTGCTGGCCTTCTACCAGCAAGGGCCCAACCCCTCAACCTCACCTTGGCATTGCCAAGTTACCCCGGGCTTGGGTGAGCGACGAGAGAGCGGCGGCCCAAATTGGCCCGTTTTGATTGTGAATGTGCTTGTTTGCCTAAGTCTTAGGTTGCGTCACATCACACGAGAGCATTAAAACAACAAGGGGGGATTAAGATGCCCCTAAATTGATACGGTGACGTGGGTTCGCCCTCGGGTCCGCGGCAACGAAGAATACACCTAGAGGCTCGGGATTCTTGAGTCCACGAAGAAAATTGACGAACTGCAGAGCACCGCAGCAACGGAGTACGCACTGCCAACTCACTGTGGGACTGGCAAATTGAATCCTAGGTGAGAAACATAAGTATCCTGGATTTGAAGGCCTCGAGGAAAAAAAGGAAAATTGGTATGGTGAGGCCATTGGCCTAGATACGGTGAGGCCATTGGCCTTGATGCAGTGAGGTTGTCGGGCTTGATGCGGTGAGGCCATTGGCCTTGATGCGGTGAGGTTGTCGGCTTGATGCGATGAGGCCCTTGGCCTCAATACGATGAGGCCCATGAGGCCTTGAACTAGTGAGCCCCCTAAGGCCTTTGAATGATGAGGCCCATGAGGCCTTGGCACGGTCAAGCCCTTGAGGCCTTGAACCGGTGAGCCCCCCTAAGGCCTTTGAACGGTGAGCCCCAGAGACCTTGAAAACTGTGCGTCGCACCCACTGTTCCCCTAGAATCTTGTTAAGCCGTTGAACCGGTGCGCCCGTTGGCCCCTTTATCCGGTGAGGCTGTCAAGTCTTTCAACCGGTGCCAGGTGTCACCTTCTTCATCTGGTCACCTTGGCAGTGCCAGTGAATCGGTGGGCTTGGTATCTCTTCTTTCTCCGGCGACGCATTGTAACCATTGGACCGGTGACTCCGGCATCAAGTCAAGCAGTCGCTACAAATCTCCAGTTTGGCACGCAATGGGCTCACATCGGGCCAGCTGGGTTTGCCTTGCTGTCGTCACTTGGTCAAGGCACACCAGAGGCACTGTAGAGGGACAATATGGGGGGATCAATCCTTGGACTGACTTCCACCGTCAACGACTGTCGAGACCCCCGGCGCCCCTACAAAAAGAGAGGTCAAGTAGATAAAGAAGGAGGGACGCAGAAAAGAAAGGAAGAGAGAAGGAGAGGTTTAAAAAAAAAGAGAAGAAAGAGTGAGGCTCCAGCTCCATTGGCACTGGTGAAGGGAAAGATAAGAGAAGAAGAAGGTGAGGGAAGGGAACAAAGAAGAGAGGTTTTGGAGGGGGAGGAACCTGTGCTCCGTCCCTTTCCCCATGGTAGCCCTTTTCTTGGTTGTTGTTGTGTTTCTAGTACTTTTTTTTACCCCACTGTGTATCCCACACCGTGCTCACCGCCCCTTCTTTTTGCAAGGAATAGAAAGGTTATCGAACGTTGATGTCGAACATATGTGCATCCTATGATTTCTCCTTGTTGTCTCCTTGGGGTTTCCTTTGCTTCTCCATCACACTCTCCCCTGCTGCTCCACCCTTCTTGCAGTAGTTCTGAGGCTCAGGGCCATCAGTCTGATGAGTTTCTCACCCCGGGCCTCGAGGAGTGGCCCTCACTCATCCCCATTGTCATTTCCTTCCTCTCTCTTGGCTCTCCATTTCGAGGTGTTAGCTGGGTGAACACCACCACCTAGGTCCAATCCATGGCTGAGGTCCAGGTCTTCCTTATGTCAAAAAAGGACATCTGCCCAAGAGCAAACCCCCCCTCTTAGCATTAGCCCTTAGCTCGTACGAGTCTTTTATCCAGTGGTTTTTTTTCCTACCTTGTTGTGATCCGGTGGCACCTCCTTTGCTGTGATCCGGTGAGGTCCTTTACCTGTGATCTAGTCCACCCCATTTCTCTCTTGATTCGGTGACCCCTGATCGTCTGTGATCCGGTGACAATGGCCAACCCTTGATTCTGTGCACCCGCACCCTGATCCAGTGACCCTGCCCGCTCCCTGATCCAGTGACATCTCCCCTTCGATCTGATGCCCCTGCTCGTGCATGATCTGACACCACCCTTCTTTCTCTTGATCTTGATCCGGTGACACCGATGCCTGATCTGGTGCACTCTCCTTATTAGCTGATCTGGTGACACCCCGCTACCATCCTGATCCGTCACTACTCTTCTTGATCTGGTGCGCCACCCCTCTTTGATCCGGCGACACCCCAGTCTCTCCTGATCCGGTGAGGTCCCCTTCCTCTATGTTTCAACAGCGGAGCCTTTGCTTAAACCATCATTTACTGGTTCTTGGATTCAAAGGTGTTGTTGTTTCCTTGCGCACCTCTACTTTTGGGATGCGTCACTCCTTGTCGACGTGTACCCGCTTTACCCCCCCCGGCATCTGGGTCAACTGAAGATGCTGCCGAATTTTTATCAGGAACAATAATACATTAAAAGATAAAAGGAAGCAACAAACAAATGAGATAAACAATAACAAAGCGCTCTGACTGAAACAAGAGAACTATGGAAGACACGAAGAACTGAACTTAACACCGCATGACGGACTGTTGAGCATGATTGCGGACTTAATCCAATAAAAGAGAAGAAAATCAACTAAGGTTCCCCACGTGCATTTCACAAATAAAAGAGACCCCTCTCACAAACATTCGTGGCCCGTGTCGACCTCATGGCCTCCTACATTGACCTTTCCCCTCCATGGTTGCTGGCTGCGTCGACCTCTCCTTTCTCCGATCGCGGCTCGCGTCGACCTCATGGCCCCTTGCGTCGACCACCCCTTGATCCAGTTGCCACTCGCGTCGACCTCAGGACCATCTTGCATTTACCTCGCCCTTTCCTAGGCGTTGCCTACCTCGACTCCTCCTCGCTCTGGCTGTTGCCTGCGTCAACCCCTTCGCACCTAGCGTCGACCTCTCCAGCTACTCCATGTTACTGGGAGTTTCGGTCGGCCGAACTCCCTTCTCCGGTCGACCGAGCACCCATTCTCGTTAAAAAAAGATAAGCAAAAAGGAAGCGAGAAAAGAACAAAATACTAAAGGAATAACAAAATAATCAAGACAAACAATGTACAAACAAAAAATGAATAAATAAATAAAAATTCTACATACGAATGGAACTAAACTAATAAGATAAAAGATGCATTAGACATGTGCCCTGGCATGCATTTCGAAAAATCTCATATTTGAAGTCTATACATCGTGCATTGTTAAGTCTGCACATTATGGTAAGCAAGTCTGCACAACGCCTTGTTAGGAAGTCTATACATCGCCATAGCTCGCATGCAGAGTCTAGACAGTCTTAACTAAGTCTATACATCATGTCTGCATGTAAGCATTCAATGTCTATACATCGGTTGGTTGCACATTGGACTCCAAGTCTATACACTGCATACACTGCTTCATGCATTGCACGAAGTCTGCACATTGTGTTGCTATGCTCATACTGCATGTTACAAAGTCTACAAAATGGTGCACACTAAGTCTGCATACTCATTTGGCATGTCTGTACAACCATCTGTAATGCTCATAGTCTTGCATACACGAAGTCTGTACACGCCATAGCATTGCATGCACGAAGTCTATAAATGCCATAGCTTTGCATTTACAAAGTGTGTCCATGCCACAGTCCTGCATACATGAAGTCTAAACATTGCATCACTTGTACATGCATTGCCTTCACGCAGAGTCTATGCATTCCCCATAGCCTACACAGCATGTCTATACAATGTCTGGCAGCCTGCACAACATGTCTATACAACGTCCAGTAGCCTGCACGCAAAGTCTATACATTGCGTCCAGCAGCCTGCATGCCAAGTCTGTACACACTTCAGTGCACATGTGCATCTCCTTCAAGACGAAGTCTAGACACTCGTTTCCAAGGCTTCAAGTCTATACACTCGTTTCCAAGGCTTCAACTCTATACACTCGTTATCACCCTTCAAGTCTATACACTCAAGCTGCATCATGCCTGTACACACTTTGTTAACAGCCTGAACCAAGTCTGTACATCCATCTGATATCTTCTTATGACTGCTTGACATGTACATCCTTCGAGAAGCTGATAAGTGGCACCTGGCACGTGATCCGAGGACAACGCCCTAATTGCTGCTGCTATAAATACGAAGCCTCCTCCATCTGGAGAAGACTGATCAAGAGAAAAAGAGACTGAGCGATAACGATAGAGAAAGAGAGTGATTGAGATAGAAGAAAAGAGCTGTAGAGAGGCAAAGAGCAGAAACAGCAGAAGAAAGAAAAGAAGAAGAAGAAAGAAGCTGAGAGCCAGAGTGAGAGAGTAGAAGAAGAAAAAAGAAAGAGAGAAAGAGAGAGATGGAGAGCTCATGAAGAAGAAGAGAAGCTTCATTGTTCACTGGACCTTGGATCAGATCCAACCCAGTTTGCTCCTGCGAGAGCTATTGTGCATTTCATTTTTCCAACTTTCAGTTGCTGCGGTTCTTGTTTTCTCTTTTTAACTGTTCACTAGTTGTTCTTCCGTTCCTCTAGTGTGAGGTCGGGTGCCCTCCGGTTTGGCGGTAGAGAGACTTGCGTCTCTGGTTGCCTGTGACTGGATGTCACTGGTTGTTTCCCTCCGGTTGGGAGGAAGGGAGGTCCGAGACCTCTAGGTTGCAAGTGGCTGGGAGTCACTTGTGGGTTCCCTCCTGGTTTGGAGGAAGGGAGATTCGTCTCCGGTTCTGGTCTTGTGGGTTGCAAGACTAGGTGTTCCCTCCTGGTCTGAAGGAAGAGTGACTTGCGTCTCTGGTTTGCTAGTGACTGGGTGTCACTAGTGGTTCCCTCCGGTTGGGAGGAAGAAAGGAGGTTGTTCCCCTGGTCAAGCTGTTTGGTAGTATTTGTTGCAGACTGAGTTTGCTCTTCTAGCCTTGCTAGTGGAAGCCTCACTCCGGTTTGGAGTGAGGGGTGGACGTAGGTCTGTGGACCGAACCACCTAAAAAATCCTGGTGTTCACTTGTGGTTTGCTTTTGTACTTGTGTTCTTTTCATTGCTACGCATTAGATGCTTACTTAGGATCGTGTGAGGGCTAATTCAATTGTGTTGTCTTGCCGAGATCCATCTTAGTATTTTCAGTATATTTCATCAACTGTTCTTATTCCGTATATTTGAGCATTAGAGTATTAATTGGGCGATATTTGAAGAGGGATACATTCACCCCCCCCTCTGTATCCGGGCCTTGCACCCTATCAATTGGTATCAGAGCGGGTCTTTGACTTTCTAGATCCAACGATCTGTAGAGGATCCTGCTGGCTTTCGGTGCATTTCTATCTTCTGCATACAGTTTTGAAATTGCTTGATTGATTTGCCTTCATGGCTTCTCCACCGGTTTTCAATGGGTCTAATTTTAACTCATGGGTTAGCAGTCTCCATAACTATGTGAAATTGAGGGATCCGGATCTGTGGAAGTTAATCTCATACGGTCCTCACAGACTACCAAAGAAAGAGTCCAAATGGACTGACAGTCACAGATCAAAACATGGAGAGAATCAGAGAGTTTTGAATCTAGTGAAAGAAGCTACTGACAAGGCTCTACATTCTTGTTTTTATGACTGCAGGTCCGCTAAGGACATTCTGGATAAGCTGAAGCTAGCTCAGAGGAGAAATGAGGATAGCTGCCTGATGGCTGACAAGAGCAACCATGGCAGTGATCAAGATGAATCCGAAGATGCTGAAGAGGAAACCAATCTTTTCTCTAGTTACACTTTAGACGACTGGGAAGATGCCTAAGCCAATCTGTTAGAATCCTATGAAAGACTAAAGAAGAAGAATAAAAAATTCATAAAGAAGCTAAAGAAACGTGAGGATGCTAAATCTCGAGGTGAAAGCCCTGAAATTCTGAAAATTGAAAATGACATATTTAGAAGACAGTTAACAAATTTTGATTCTATTAGTTCAGATTTAGATCATTTGAAATCTGAAAAATAAACTCTTATGAAACAAATTGATTTACACAAAAAGGAGAATCAAGAACTTGTTTACGAGATTGCTGAACTAAAGGAGAGGCATAGTTTAATTGATGATGATCAGGTTCATCACAGTAATGTTGTTCAGAATGAAAAATTAGTGAGAGATTTAGAGTGTGTCAACTCTGAATTGGAAAACATGAAATCTGAAAATGAAATACTCAAAAACTAGCTCAAAGAATCTGAACACAAATCAAATAATCTTGAATAAGTAAATAGTTTGATTTCTGAGACACTGGAGGCTGAGAGAGTAATAAACTTAGATCTTCAGAAAAATTTCAACAAACTTCAATCTGAAAAATAACAAGAAATGTTTTATGAATGTTAGTTTTCATCAGATGATTGCGTGCTTGATGATGAACTCACAGAACAAAATAATAAGACGAAAGAGGAAATCAACAAACTGAAACATCTAAACACCCAGCTGACAGATAGGTTATTGACAATGAAAAAGGCAAGTGTGTGAGCATGGATAATTCTGATAGGTTGGTGAATGCTGAACAAGAAATTGAGAGTCTAAAAACCATCAACCTAATGTTGAGTGGAAATGTCAATTGTTGTGAAGAGAAGGTAGCTAATTTTGAGCTCACTATCACATCCCTTCAACAAGAAATTGATGATCTTAACAAGTCTCTATCTAAAGCTGACAATGAAACAAAGTTAAAACAGGAAGTAGAAAAACTCAAAAGTCTGAATGATGCCTTGCATCAACAAGTCATTTCCTGTGAAACAGATCTGTCCAAATATGAAGCTAATATTGCTGTCTTAAACTCTGAGATTCAAGATTTGAAAAATTCTCTATCAAAATTTGTCAAAGGAAAGGATAATCTGAATAATCTTCTTGGAAATAATGTTAGCTTTCAGAGAGAGGGACTGGGTTATAGTCCGACAAACAAAAGGAGTAATGGGAATAAAACGTCTACTATTTTTGTCAAAGCTTCTAATCAGAATACAACCTCTGCTCCTTCTGTTTTTCAATTCACTGCACAAAAGTCCACTGTCAATTCCAAATCTACAGAACAAATTCAAAAACTGAAAAAGAATGAAAATTCACAGAAAAAGGACAAAGACACTCCCATTGCTATAAAGAAGGCTGCACACAATTCACATGATCTCTCACACACTCATATTAAAAAGGGGTCATGTTATTATTGTGGGAAAGGAGGTCACATAATGGAAGATTGCAGATTGATGTTAAAGGATGAGCATGCTAGTGGAACATTACATTATAGAAAATTTTCTGATAGAAACCATGCTACTAGGAAGCCTGATGCTTCATGTTATTATTGTGGTAAGTATGGTCATCTCATGAATGCATGTTTTATCATGAAAGAAGACAATAAACTATATGCCAGGTCTTCCATGAATATTCATGGTCCTTATGGAACTAAACACAAGTCTAGTCATGTCACGCCCCGTACTCTATACCATCGAGGTATTGTCCGCTTTGGCCTACCGACCTCACGGTTTTGTCCCTTTATAACAGTGATCGACTCCAGAATGGGGGACTTCCCGGGCAGGTCACCCATCCCAGTACTACTCCCCATTAAGCACGCTTAACTTCAGAGTTCTTTTCAAGAACTGAGCCGATACTTCAAAAGGCGCCTCGGTGATATAGAGTACAACTTAGCTATATTTGAGGGTGTTACAATAACCCAGCTGTGGCGAAAACCCGAAGGGGCGCTGCAGGCAAAATCGGGTACCCCGCAGCGTGAAAACCTGAAAGGGTGCGCGGGTAAAAGCAAGAGGGGGCTGGCTCCGGCGAAAACCCGAAAGGGCGCTTGAGCCAGTAAAGTGGTAACTTCCAAATTCCTCTCCTATTCTCCACCCAATGAAACTCTGAAAGGGACAATCACCAAAGTCCCACCGGAAATCCTTTAACAAACCCACATTCGACCCTCGTCATCATCGGCGAGATCGGTCGATCTATACCCTTAACTTGGACCTTACGTCCCTGTTGATAATCCCATCTTTGCTTCGGCAAGTGACCCATGTTGATGAATAAACCCATGGTCGACCCTCGTCATCATCGGCGAGATCGGTCTATCTCTACCCTTAACTTGGACCTTACGTCCCTGTTGATAATCCCATCTTTGCTTCGGCATGTGACCCATGCTGATGAATACACCCATGGTCGACCGTCGTCATCATCGGCGAGATCGGTCGATCCCTACCACTAAGACTTGGACCTTGCATCCCCGCTAATAAACCCACCTTTGTTTCGGCAATAACCTATGCAGATTAATAAACCCACATTCGACCCTCGTCATCATCGGCGAGACCGGTCGATCTTTACCCTTAACTCGGATCTTACATCCTTGTTAATAGACCATGTCCTTTGCTTCAACATCTAACCAGTGTCGACAGACCGAAGTAGGGTCCAATCCTTGTCATCATCGACAAGGCTAGTCAATATTTTCGCGGTCCAGTTCTTCTGCATCCCGAATTCAAGAAAAAAGAAAGAAAGAAAAGAAAATGGGGTTAAAAATTGAGATACCCCGCCAGACTTGTTCCTATATCAGGACAAGTGCAATAATGGCTATAACCCAGCTGTGGCGAAAACCCGAAAGGGCGTCGCAGGCAAAATCGGGTACCCCGCCGCGTGAAAACCCGAAAGGGCGCGCGGGCAAAAGCAAGAGGGGGCTGGCCTCGGCGAAAACCCGAAAGGGCGCTTAGGTAAGTAATGTGAATAAAAAAATTGAATGATGAATAGTGATGATTCTTTCTCTGTCCGGAAGACCCCTTACGAGGTCGACGGGGAATTTTCATCCGATATCCTGCCTATATACATCTATTATTTACCCTACCCTATTCGGTTTTTGTCACCATCGGTAAGACCGTCTACCCTTTTCGACCCTTGTCACCATCGGCAAGATCGGTCGCTACCCTATCCATTTTTTCTCACCATCGGCAATACCGTCTACCCTTTTCGACCCTTGTCACCATCGGCAAGATCGGTCGCTACTCTACCCGGTTTTTGTCACCATCGGCAAGACCGTCTACCCTTTTCGACCCTTGTCACCATCGGCAAGATCGGTCACTACCCTATTCAGTTTTTATCACCATCGGCAAGACCGTCTACCCTTTTCGACCCTTGTCACCACCGGCAAGATCGGTCACTACCCTATTCGATTTTTGTCACCATCGGTAAGACCGTCTACCCTTTTCGACCCTTGTCACCATCGGCAAGATCGGTCGCTACCCTGTCCGGTTTTTGTCACCATCGACAAGACCGTCTACCCTCTTCGACCCTTGTCACCATCGGCAAGATCGGTCGCTACTCTACCCGGTTTTTGTCACCATCGACAAGGCCGTCTACCCTTTTCGACCCTTGTCACCATCAGCAAGATCGGTCGCTACCCTACCCGGTTTTTGTCACCATCAGCAAGACCTTCTACCCTTTTTCGACCCTTGTCACCATCGACAAGATCGGTCGCTACCCTATCCGATTTTTGTCACCATCGGCAAGACCGTCTACCCTTTTCGACCCCTGTCACCATCGGCAAGATCGGTCGCTACCCTATCTGGTTTTTGTCACCATCAGCAAGACCGTCTACCCTTTTCGACCCTTGTCACCATCGGCAAGATCGGTCGCTACCCTATCTGATTTTTGTCACCATTGGCAAGACCCTCTACCCTTTTCTACCCTTGTCACCATCGGCAAGATCGGTCGCTACCCTATCTGGTTTTTGTCACCATCGGCAAGACCGTCTACCCTTTTCGACCCTTGTCACCATCGGCAAGATCGTTCGCTACCCTATCCGATTTTTGTCACCATCGGCAAGACCGTCTACCCTTTTCGACCCTTGTCACCATCGGCAAGATCGGTCGCTACCCTATCCGGTTTTTGTCACCATCGGCAAGACCGTCTACCCTTTTCGACCCTTGTCACCATCGGCAAGATCGGTCGCTACCCTATCCGATTTTTGTCACCATCGGCAAGACCGTCTACCCTTTTCGACCCTTGTCACCATCGGCAAGATCGGTCGCTACCCTATCCGGTTTTTGTCACCATCGGCAAGACCGTCTACCCTTTTCGACCCTTGTCACCATCGGCAAGATCGGTCGCTACTTTACCCGGTTTTTGTCACCATCGGCAAGACTGTCTACCCTTTTCGACCCTTGTCACTATCGGCAAAATCGGTCGCTATCCTAGTCCGGTTCTTGTCATCATCATCAAGACCGTCTACCCTTTTTCGACCTTCGTCATCATCGACAGGACCGGTTGCAACCCATTCTCGTGTCTTGCCGACCTCGGCAGGACCGCTTACCTGTCAGTTTTGATATACCCTCTTGAGTCCCCTAGACTCTCGGCTGGCATAGGCCGTTGTTAGTCTCGAGAAAAGTCACGGCGCGGTGGAGCGAACACCTCACCCCTTTGCTGAAGGCGTGAGGGCTCTCCTTCCCTAGTGACTCATACACTCGGATTAGAAACAACGGGCGAATGGAAGAGAAAAGAATAATGACAAGATGGAGTCTTCATTCAAAAAGCACGATGGAGATTTTCCATTACTATGAAGTAAAAGGTACATGTTATACGGGCCATCCCCCGGAGTACATGAAGTGCGTCCAAAAGGGAGCAAATAAAGAGAAAAAAAAGGACTACGGCAGAGGGCGACGGAAGATGTCCTCCAGCGCAGGAATACCCAGGGAAGGATGGCGGGTCAGTTCTTGCAATCGGAACTCGGTGGCCTCCAGCTCAGATAGCTTCTCCTCGGGGGAAGCAGCTTGTCCCTCGGCCATCTCTGCATCCTCCACCCTCTAGACTCCCAGACGGTCTACTTCTTCAAGTTCTGCCTCTACCCTTGAAAGTTCGGCCTGTAATGCCGCCATCCGGGCCGTCAAGAAGCTTCGGCGCTGTAAAGAGGCATTGGCTTCATCCCTCATCCTCGCCGCAGTCTCTTGCAGAGAAATAAGAGCTGCTCAGCTTTCAGCCCCCTCCAATGATATGGCCGCCAGCTGGTCAGCTGCTTCCCGGCCTAGAAATTCCCTCCTGTTTACATACTTCAGTAGCAGGACTACCCGCGGAGTCCAATCGTCCATAGGGCAACCAAAGGCCAACAGCGATCGAGAAAGATGCTCTACCAAGCCCCTCAGCTGAACATAAGTTAAATCCCTGCTAGCCATTATGGTCTGTTGAAGAGTCCCCAAAAACTGCCACACAAGGTCATTTGAAGATTGAAGACCCAGTGGCGACGTCTCGGGCAGTTCAAACACCACTCTGCTATCCACAGCAGCCCAGATATCATCGGCCGTCCCGGAAGATGACGATGGCATGAGCTGCAATCCACTGCAGTGGGGAACAACAGCGCTGGCCGATACGGTGGCTGGAGCGTCAATGATAACAATTTCCTTGCCTGCCCCCTGGGATGGAGGTGCAACAGGAATATAAAGAGCCAAGGACGTCTGTTCTTCGACTATCTCTCCGGCTTCTATTTCGGAGGGGCCACCCTTCTCCGGAGCTGACTATTGTGTGACTTCTAATGGCTGAAAGTCCGCAACTGCTGCCAAACTATCAACCTTCAGAAACGCCCGGGACCGCGCCGGATTAAAAAGCCCAAGGGCCATGTGCGCGTCGGGTTAAAATGTAAATGGCGCCGGACTAACATCTGTGCCGAACTAAGGGCCATCCAGAGCTCCTGTCAACCGAAGAAGAGATCCGTCCAGATGAAGTTCATCCGTGGGTCTTGCTGCACTAGTGCCTTGCTCACAACACCCACGTCTGGGGGGCATTTGTTGGCACCTAAAATATGATCGTCGGTGACCAAGCCATAAGGACGAATGACCCGGCCCACCTAAGCGCGGGAGCTGATAAAGATCAACATATCAAAGATTTCTCAAGCTGCCAGAGTCTCGAGTCATCCCATAGGGACACGGAGACTTAACCTCAGGAAAGCCGAGACAAACTCACAACCAACCGGTAGTGCGACCAAGCCTGCCCAATGAACCGGCATCGACTCTGTCATGCCGCATACACTACACCCGTTGTCCGATCAAGGACAGCGGTCAACCCGGTGGCTACCCACCTCATGAAAGTCTCTCCTGAAGATAAAGGAGTCCCCCTTGGCTCTCTGAGATGGAGGACCGAAAGCTCTGTCGGCAAAAGACCCCGATCACCCGGCACGGGTGCAGCTTCCCGCCAAGATGGGCCCGTCAGTGGCTGAATGATCACCCAGCTCGGGCCGAACTATCCCTGGTGTTATCTCGCCTTCCAAGGAGCTTCGGGCACGGGCCAGACCGAGCCAGCGGCACGAATTATAGAGCCGAAGGCAGTGTCAGCGGCAGGCCCGTATGATCAACCCAAAGCTATCTGGAACCTCGAGAATGGCCGTACGCCAACCCGGGAGCTTCGACAAGATATCTCGTCGAGGTTTCAGTGAGCATCGGTGAGATAATGCTCACGGTGACTCCCGGAATCATCCCCGGACTCATCGACTGGCTCGAAGGTCGTAAAGAGCACTAGCCCGGCGCGCCCTTATCCCGGCGCCCCCCCTACCTTCAGCGCTTATCCCGGCGTGCCCCCCTACCTTCAACGCTTATGCCGGCGTGCCCCCTTATCTTCCGCCCTCATCCCGGTGCGTAATTCACCCTATCTGATGGCGCCTTAAACCGGCGCGATAGGTTGATGAAGACTCCTCCCGGCGCGCCAAAAGCTCACGCCGGATGCAAAGCCTTCAACCTGTTATATAAACGGGTGAGGTTCGATTGGAAGAAAAAGGAAGAAAGAAGAAGGAGGGAGACAGATCGAGACCTGAGAAGTAAAAGAGAGAGGACACAGAGGAGAAAAGAAAGAGAAGAACGGGGTGAGCTTCCGCCAGTCGTCTTCTTCCTCCCCGATACCCTGTTCCAGGAACAGGTGGGCGCCGGTGCCGGTCCTCTTTCCGCTTTCTGTAGATTCCTTCTTCTGAAGTTTCTGCCCATCGAATGTAAGCGAGGGGGGGAAGGAGCGGCGATGATATGAGCTGATTCTCCCCCCCCCCCCTCCGTGTGATTTTCTTTTATTTCTTTCTCCGCTGTTGTGCTCTGCATATCCCCTTGCCTCTGCTACCGGCGAACGGTGACCGAGCAATGGTGCTGGTGCTATGTTCTGATTATGTAAATGCTGAGCCATTCCCGTTTCTGGGATGGTAATATATATATATGCTGAATGTTGGGATTAACGGGTCGAATGAATGATCTTCACCTCCCCTTTCTTATGTATGCGAATGCGTGCGTGCGAGGCTTTCTTTGCATCATTCTCTGGTTCCGCTTTCCCTGAAGTTCCTAGCATGCCCTGAATCATCGTGGGCTACAGAAACATCCCTCCCCGGGGGCTTTTCCTTCGATCATTCTCATGTTTGATTCAAGGGTCTTCGTACCCCCTTTTTCATGGACAGAGCTGTGCTTCTGCGCATGCCTCTCTCCGCCGTGCTGTCAAGGGTTCAACTCCCATCAATCTCTCTCTTCGCGCCGCCCTATCGCTCGTGAAGTGAGGATTTCCTTTGGGATTGCAGGGTCCATCCCCTGAATGTCACTTTTTAACTGTTCGAGCATATGCTCCTGCGATGGGCCCGTCTCATTTATGCATTTACTACCTCTACGTAGCATGATCATTCGAACTGTTTCGAGATTTTCTCATCGTTTTAATCACCCGGGGAGGGGGACATTCCCTTATCGCTTCGTGGAATTGCTAGGCGACCGGGGGCTCTATCTCTCGATGGTAGATGCTTCCTCGGGGCCATAGCGGACAATGATAGGGGCCTTAGCCCAACGAGCTTAGCCCCGACAATCGGAGGTCCGATCAAGGCCAAGGGATGTACGCTCCTCGTAGGCTAGCCCTCGGAGCTCCACTCTCCTAACGGCCTGTCCCTTCAGCGGATGTGCCATAATCTGTGGGATGTCCACCCCTCACAGGCTAGTCCTCGGGGTGATGCTCCCATCATCAATGGCTTCATCTCTCTGTCTTTTCCCTTATGAAACCTTGGTGCCCCTAGCAGGCTAGTCCTCGGGGTATCCTATCCAATGGGGTTTGCTGGCTGCCTTCGTGTAGACCGGCAGTTTAGGGGCTTGTTCCATAGGTGAGCATGACCCCGCTTCTCCCCTGCAACTCTTCAGGTTCAGGGGAGATGCTGTCCAATTTTGGACAGATTAATAATGAATAAACCATAACGAAATACTCATTCTGGACCCAATTATCCCGGTGCTCGAGTAGGAACCTCGCACTGGCTTATCACGTCATTCTTGGAGGGTTCTGGATTTCAATTTAACAAATAATTAATCAAAGGTGTTCCCTCCTCGTGGGGGAGGTAATTAACGCCATAGCCTTTATGGTATGGCGGACTGCTGGTCCCGACCGAACCTCACATTCGCCCGACATGGGTCAGAATGAGCGCATCGTAAAATCGTCACTCACGTGACTGGCACGCCTGTGTCGTCAATCGATCATTTGACTACCAGTTAGTCAGTTGGTCAATCGACCCGCGAAAGAAAGAAAAGGTCACGAACAGGTGCCAAGAGTAATTGGCAGGCTTAGGGCTCCCTCGGGATAAGTGGCCTGGCCATTGAACCCACACAGGGGGGTTCAGATCGGGCGGAGTTTAGACGGATCCTCCCCCATCTTAAGGAAACATTCGTAGGATAATACATCAAGGGCACTTCCATTGTCAACTAGAATCCTGTCTACGTTATAATGGTTTATTGTGGCCGATATGACTAGGGCGTCGTCATGCGGGGTGGTCAGCCCTTCCAGGTCTTGGTCGGAGAAAACTATGACCTGGGGCTCACTTGGTGGGGCCTTGGGAGGCTCGACGGCCTGGCTCGCCCGCTCAGCATGATGCTTCCATCCCCGGCCGCTCTCTCCTCCTGATGCAGCTCCTCCGGTGATGACGTTGATGTGGACCCCTCGGGGGGCGTTGTCGATTTCCTCTGGGGCGCCTCGGTCTTCCTGGTGCCCGACCACGAACCGGGAGAGGTGCCCCTGACGAACGAGACGCTCGATCTCTTCCTGGAGCTGATGGCAGTCGCCGGTGTGATGCATGTGGTCGCTGTGGAACAGGCAATGCTTGTTGCGACTGCGGTTCTTCGATCTCATTGGCTTGGGTTGGCGGAGGAGGCTCAAGCCTTTGATGTCTTCATATATTTCGTACACTGGAGCGGTTAGGGGAGTGTACCGCTCGTACTTCCGTGACGGTTCCTTGCGTTCCCCGTCTCAGTTCCGCCTTTTTCCTTGGCCCGAGCTTGGCTTGGGTGTCCGCTTCTTGTCCCCCTCCCGACCCGAGCTGGTTGCGTCTCGGCATGTGCTGAGCACTTCTTCGCACTCGGCATGGCGCAATGCTAGAGTCACTAACGCGGCAAGGGTCGAGGGAGGGTGGAGGACAAGGTCGCGGCGGAGGTTCTCGTCGCGGGTACCCACGGTCAGTGCGGTTATGGCTGAGGCCACGTCCAGGCCGGGAATCCTCAGGGCTTCCGACTTGAATTAGATAATGTAGGCCCGAAGCTTCTCCCATTGCGCCTGTTTGTGGGCCAAAATCCCCGCTACCGACCTTGGGGGACCACTGCCGGTGAAACTCTCCTTGAATACTCACCCTAATTGCTTGAAGTCTCAGATGGATCCGGGGGCGAGGGCCCGGAACCATGCTTGGGCGCCTTGGACAAAGGTGGTCGCAAATGCTCGACACTTGATGGCGTCAGACGCTCTATGAAGGGTCATCAGGGCGTCGAAGCTGTCGAAGTGGTCGGCCGGGTCACCCTGGCCATCGTAGGGCTTGAAGGTCGGGATGGAGGCTCTAGGAGATACCTCTGCCTTCAAAATATGGTCAGAGAACGGGGATCTCTCCTCATCCTATGATGGAGAGGTCTTCTGCAAGGCTCGTAGGGCGCGCTCCTGCTCTACGAAACGTCTCTCAAATTCTCGCAGTCGGAGGGATAGCTCTGGCTGCCACTGCGCCGTAGGGCTGAGGGGGCGTGATGGCAGGCTGTCCTTGCGCTCCCTGGGGACTTCGGTCTCTGGGAGGGGACGGCGCGCTCCATGCCTACCTCGCTTTGGCGTGGAGGAAGACTCTTGCTCCGGAGGGGGGGCTTGCGAGGGTCCTCCTGCTTTGTTGCAGATAAGCTGCTGCCCTCGGAGGGTGAAGTGGCCTCCGACGGTGTGCTGGGACACATTCTCGCTGGGAGGGCTCTCCGGAGGGGCGCGTGACCTTCCATCCCTAGCCACCTAGGTCCTCATGAGTTCCACGAGGACGTCCAGTTTCACGTTGAGGGCTTGGAAGGCGTCAGCGCCGCCGTTAAGCGGTAGCCCTGCCGCCGCAGGGGGAGGGGGCGGCAGCCCTACCGTGTGGGGAGGGGGCGGTCCATCGGCTGGAGTGCTGGCACCGGGGGGGGGGGGGTTTGGGAGTTTTGAGAGGGGCCTCCCCCCGCCGTCACCACGGCCTTTCCCCTGTCGCCGGCGGACCTCCTCCTTGAACTTCTTCTCTCCATACTGGCTCTTTGGTCGTTTCCCACAGACGGCGCCAGATGAAGGGGCGTGATCTCACGCTTGTCCTGAGCTGGTAGGATGATCACCTAAAAGTGAACTGCAGAGAAAGGGAAACGGATCAGGGGGCCCAGGGATGGTTCCCTGGGAAAAACCCTCCGATGCCTAAGTCAGTAGAGCAATTGTGGAAGATATGGAGGGAGGTAGAAAGAGGTGCACGAGATCCTCCAACACCAAGGTGGTGAAATGGTTCCTGCTCAGGGGTTTTTAAGCGTGTACTGCCCTTTTTCTTTCATCGGAGGGAGTCCCTGGTTTATATAGTGTGCTCACCTTATGAGTCCCGTAAGTTGAGGAGTTTCAGGCGGGAGTTACGTCCTCATCATGGGATCGTTACGTCCTCATCGTGGGATCTTCATGGCCTTGAGGGATCATTGATCCTTTATCCTCATAAACTCCTGCTCATAAAGGGCTCTTCAACGGCTGCGTGGATAAGCACTCGTCAGTCGATCCGAGCATAAAGGGTGCCAGCCCTGTCCGGGCGATAGGCATAGATCGGACGAAGTTAGGTCAGAGTGGGTGCAGGGCGCTTGCCTCTATCCCGATGAAGGGATAACTCGAGCATGGGTCTTCCTCCGTTCTGATGTTCGGGCCTTCCGAGCCTAAGGGCCGCCGAGGAAGGGTGGGATCCCGAGTAATCTTTATTGGGCTTTTTAACCTAAGTGGGCCCTATGGGGCTGTCACTTAGATGAGTTGAGCTTCGTTCGGTCCTGATGGGCCTAGTTGGGCTGCTCCTAGATGGGCTACAGAAATCCCCCTCTCCAGACGGGGATGGGCAATAGTGAAGACCGAGAGTGGAACCGTTAGATGTGCTTATGGAAGATGTCTCAGTAGAGTTATGGAATAATCTCGTAGTGATCTTTTTGAGTCATTGTTAGTAATGTCTTGAAGAGTTGTCATTGAGAGTTGTAATCCTTTTCCTTATTTCCTTTTGTTTGAGTCGCGATGAAAGATGTTGTTGGAGACATTTTCATTCCCTTATTTATGAGTAATTCTCCCTCTTTAAATTTATGTTTTATTTCTGTTCTTGCTCTGTTTATCATGAATGTATATAACTGCTACGTTCCGATATTTCACGTCAGGGCGTGACAGTTTTATGGTATCAGAGCCTAAGTTTATAAGTGATGTCGTAGAACCCGTGACTCTATTAATGTCTAAGGATCTCACCCGGTGAGATTGGGTAGAGACTTGGGGTTGAGTCAATTAATACACACTAAAAGATTTCCGTTAGGCTGTTTCTAATGAATTTTCCCTACATGTAGGAGGTTATTCCGATGGTAGCAGAACGTGCGCAATGGAGAGACATGCATCGTACTATGCAGGGCTTGACTCAGGCCCTCCACTTGCGTAATGGAGAGATATGCATCGTACTATGCAGGGCTTGACTCAGGCCCTCCAGCAAGTGGCGCAAGGTGGCACGCATCATGGGGCTGCTGATCTCCACCAGAATTTTCATGGATTGAATCCCCCATGATTTTGTGGATCGGCGGATCCCGATGAAGCCGAGCATTGGCTGAAGGATATAGAGCGAGTCTTTAGAGTTATGCAGTGCGGTGATCAAGACCGAGTGCTCTTCACGACTTTCCAGCTGGAATGCAATACACGTGCTTGGTGGGAAATTGTAGAAGCTACGCTCAGTAATAGACGTGCAATGTGGGACGAGTTTAAGGAACATATTAATAGCAAGTATTTCTCAGACCGGGTGCAAGAGAAGAAGGCAGCAGAATTCACTGCTTTGAAGTAGAGGAATTTATCAGTTGCTGAGTACGAAGCGCAGTTCACCAGATTATCCCGCTATGCGACGCATTTGGTGTCTACAGAAAAGATGAAGGCCAAGATGTTTCTCAATGGATTGAAGCTCCAGTATATCAACCACCTGGCACCAATGAAAATTCATAACTATGCCGAGATTGTAAGGAAGGCGCAAGTCCTTGAGGACACCATGGAGACGACGGAGCGGATCCGAGGAAGTAATACCAAGAAGGAGCAGACCACTGATTCTGGGAGTTTCAAACCCAATAATGGCAAGAAAAGGCCCACTGGTGGGTCTAGTTTATGGAAGGACAAGAAGCCGAGAAGTGATGACAAGAAGGTATGATCGGCTGCATTGTCCAAAGCTCTTTGCAAGTATTGTGATCGTCTGGGTCACAAGATGGAGGAGTGATGGCGCAAGCTAGGCGCCTGTTTGCGTTGTGGGAGCAGGGACCACCGTATCCCCGAGTGCCCTCTCCTATCAGATATGTTATGTCCTTATGTGGTTTTGATGATAACAAACACTATAAGTCATCACGTATTTGCATACTGCAAACATACATGTTGATGCTGCATTTAGTGTTAATTCTGCATTTAATGTTTTTATGATGTCATAACTGTGTATGATGCATTAAGTCTGTGCTCATCACATTGAGGTCAATGTGAGGTCCATGCATATCTATGTTCATTGCATATGAAGCCCATGCACATTTCAGACCACTGCATATCAGGTTGCATGCATATACATTTCATCGAACATGTTGTGTGCACAAATTTCTCTCAGGTTGATAAGTCATATGCACCCACTAAGGTCGATGCATGTTTCCCTTGTGCATACTTAGGTCGATGCTAGTAGTGTTCACAAGACACTAAGGTCGACGCGTGTTTTTGTAGGCTGCATGTAAAGGTCAAGGCACACGTTGGTTTACAGCATATGAAGTCTATGCATGTTTTGGTTTATATGCTTTTCAGGTCTGACCAAGCATATAGGTCGATGCACATCTTCTTGGTAGAAACTAGATCAGTGCACATCACTATTCACATGCATACATAAAGGTCAGTGCATGCTTAGTCTTATGTCATATAAGCTCGGTGCATGTTTTGGCTTGAACACTAGAAGTCCGTGCATGTTTTGGTTTCAATGCCTCAAGGCTTGTGCAACTTCGCAAACAAAGTCTATGCACATCACTGTTCAACCGGTATATAGGCCGGTGCACATTTAGACAGTCTACATAATAGGTCGGTGCATGTTTCTCATTTCAATACATAAGGTCTATGCACAAAATTGCTTTCATGTAATACAAGGTCTGTGCACATTTTCCTCGTGTGATACAAGGTCGGTGCACACTTGCCCTTGTACGATACAAGGTCGGTGCACCCTTTAGCCTGATGCATACAACGTCGGTGCACATTTCATTGGTCTGCATATAAGGTCGGTGCATACCTTGTTAGTCTACATACAAGGTCAGTGCATATTTCTTATCGTGCATATAGAAGGACGGTGCATGCTCTGTTTGTACTACCTAAGGTCTGTGCATCTTTTCTAATTTGGCATGCAAGGGTCGGTGCATATTTACATTCTGAATAAGTAATGTCCGTGCACTCTTTATAACTCATGTTCACGAGTTGTTTGATGAAATGTCCTTCTTCCAACTAACAGGATTAAAGCAGCACGTGAGGTCGAACTAAGAATAGGCACGTGTTCCTAGAAATGGCGAGATGCTGGCGCATGTTCCCAGGGAGCAAATGATTGGGCATGTGATCCAAGGCACTTTGACAGAGGAACATTCTCATCCCTACCACGTGGACCAATGGGGTTTCAGTAGGTCTTGTTCTGCCTCATCCATATGGAGGCTTTGCTTTATATAAAGACCGCCTCATCCTTCGATGAGGGTAGTAAGGAGAAAAGCGGGAGGCTGCAGAAAGGTGAGAAGAAAAGAGAGCCGCCAGAAGAAAGTAGCTGTAAGCCAGTAGAAGGAAAAGGGAGTGGCCGTCTGAGAGAAGAACTAGAGAGCAGAAAGAAGAAGCTGTCAGAGAGCGAGCATCAAAAAAGAAAAAGAAAGAAAGAGTGAAGAGCTGATAAGAGAATAGAGAGAAGTAGAGCGAGCTCAAGTCAGAGTAACCGATCGCGATATTGAAGATCTGTAGATCTATTCCAGGATCAAATCCTGAATAGTCCTACTCCAGTTGGAGCTACAATTGTTTTTATTTCCTCTTTTATTTTCCATTTGTTACATTCCATTTCCAAGAGTTTTCTAATTCTCTGGTTTGGGATCAGGTTCCCTCCTGTGCGTTCAGGAGAAAGGAGAGTTGGACTCTCCGGTTGTGAGTGACTGGGTATCACTCATGGTTTCCCTCTATGGATTCATAGGAAGAAAGGATTTAATCCTCTGGGTTTCGGTGAGCAGTGAGTTACTGTTCACGTCCCTTTTGCGTTTACAGAAAAAGGGAGATTGTGGTCTCCAGTTGCTAGTGACGGGGTGTCATTAGTGGTTCCCCTCCCGTTTAGAGGAAGGGAGGATTGGTCCTCTGGTTCTGATCTTGTGGGCTGCAAGGTCAGGGTTCAGATCCTATGGGTTGCAGGATCGGTGTGAGGGATTTGTCTCTCTCAGGGCAAGCTATTAGGCAGCGCTTTGTTGCAGACTGAGTCTGCTTTGGTTTCAAGCTTCTGCTAGTGGAAGCCTCACTAGGTTGGAGTGGGAGGTGGACGTAGATCTCAGGTCTGAGATCGAACCACCTAAAAAACCCCATGTGTAGTGGTTTGTCTTGGTGTGTTTGTCCTCGTCTCCTGCCCCCTTCTGTTGATTGTTCTTTTGAGCGCTAGGAGTTTGATATTTGTTTTGCTTGAGCTATGAATGTTAGAGATCATCTAGTCTCTCGTTGATACTTTGATGGCATGACAAGTATTTGTCCACCGGTCTAAGTAGAAGTCTTCATTTCTAAGTTGTTAGTCTGTAAGGACTAGGTGCGAAGGTGCAAACCTGATTCAGAGGGAGGGTGAATGAATCCCTCCTCAAAACTTTGCCTAATTAAAACAATATTGGATAATGATGCGGAATTAAACTCATGCAGATGCCTTGAACGACTCAAATGCTCTTCTTCGAATAACGAATGAAGATCAGATAAACTGAACTTTTGATCTGCTCTGTATAAGCTAAGGAGATGACTCAGTTCATTTAATCAACTAGACTCTCTCAAGACCGAAATCAAATGCACGGTGTGTAAACCAACCCCTCACTAGATATAAGATCAGACTATCATGAACGAGCCTAAGCATACATCTAGCGGAACAGAATGGACAATCAAACCACAATAGACAAGTGATTTTTAGATGGTTCAGTCTGCTACCCGTAGACCTACGTCCATCCCCCACTCAAACTAGAGTGAGGCTTCCCACTGATACATAGCTTAAACCGCTGGACATTACAGCTTGCCTACAATCACTGAGCATCATAGCTTACTTCCGCTGGGCAATACAGCTTAGCCATCCACTGCCTAACAGCTTGACCCACTGGGCAATATAGCTTAGCCGACCAGAGGAATCCTCCTCTGCAACGCTGAGCAACGCAGCTTGCTCCACTAACTCACAGCTTGAAACAAAGGTTTAAAAGAAAAAAAAAAGATAGAAAATCACAGCAGTGGAAAGCTGGAAACGATCTTAAAACATATGTGGCTCTCTCAGGAGCTGACTGGCTTGGATATGATCCATGGTCCAGTTAAGCAGGTCTTCAATCAGCTTCACCATCCTTTCCACGAGCTAGCTCTCTCTCACTCTTTCTTCCTTTTCTTCTTTCTCGCGAACTCTCAATCTCTTTCTCTTCCTCTTCCTCTTTCTATCTTCTTCTCTCTGCTTCTTTTTCTCTCACGCTTTTCTCTTCTTCTCGCTTCGATTCTCTTCCTTCTCTGCTGCTCCTTTTTCTCTCAAGCTTTTCTCTTCTTCTTTCTTCGATTCTCCTCTGGCACGATGTCTTCTCTTGAAGGAGAAGCTTATTATATATAGTACTAGCAGAGAGGTAGGGCGTGTGCTCTCCACGATTCCCGCCCAAGTACCTGATCTAGATTTTGAGTTAGTGGCCACGTGGCAGCATCCTGGCTTGGCTGCTTTACAGATGTCACGATCAGGACACCTCTTACAATTTGGGATCACGTGCCATTCGTAACCTCCATGAAAAGACACCTCCCAAGGTATCAGACATAAAGTAACCTTCAGATAGTTATACGAGATGTAAAGAGATTGTACGGAGTAGATATTCTGATAGAACTGAAGTGCACATATTCAATATGCCATTCACACACTCATGCATAGACTCAACATTGATGCACAAGCAGATGCACAGACTTGATTTCAGCACAAGGCCTACGGATGCACTGACTATGTATATACAATGTGCAATTGTTGCATAGACCTTCAATGTAGTACACAGTGACTTGCACAGACTAGCAACATGCACCGACTTGGAAACTCATGTGCACAAGATCGAGCATGAGGCAAAAGATGCACCGATGCAAGGGTTGCACCGACCGTGCTTGTGCTATACGAGAAGATTGCACCGACTATATGCGCTTATGCATGGAGTGAAAACGTGCACTGACCTAGCATATGCACGGACTTTAATAGCATTTGACCAAATGCCAGCCCACAACAAAAAATTGCACCGACCATGAATATGCTTAAGACAAAATTAGCACCGACTTAGATTGACATTACGCTTGACTATGCATGGACCTCAAGCGCTCGCAGCAAAAGCTGCACTGACCTAATGAAGACATTGCACCGAGGCAATACTTGCACCGAGACGCAAAGTAAGACGCAACCAGAGACGCTAGATATGCACCGAGTCTAAGCTATGAGAGACGCAAAGTAAGACGCAACCAGAGACGCTGGATATGCACCGAGTCTAAGCTATGAGAGACGCAAGTGAAAATATGTATGTGATGCAAACAGAGACGCAAAAGTACGCAGATGTGTATTGACCGTGTGTTTGCATTAGACGAAGCATGAGACGCAGACTTCACCGACTTGAACAGTGAAGTGCACGGACTTCATAAATGCTTGAAGTAAAATAATGCACTGACCTCATAGACACCAAACACCGAGGTTGAATGTGCAAACTAAGCAATGCACCGACCTTGCTATATGAACACAGAACAGGATTTTGCACCGAGGTTGAATGTGCAAACTAAGCAATGCACCGACCTTGCTATATGAACACTTGCACAGACCTCTATAGCGTAATGCAAACACATGGTGACTCATAGTGTTTGCTATCATCAAAACCACAGGGGCACAACAATCTCCCCTTTTTTGATGATAGCAACACTATGAGTCACATTGACCCATGTCAAATTATTCTCCCCCTTTGACTCGAGCAAAAAGAAAATAGTTTGAGAGAGAGAAATAAGCATGCATGAAATGATTGATTTAGAATCTCCCCCTTTGACACATTATTAAGGCATAAAAGAACTATGCTCCCCCTGGATAAATGAAGGTAATCAGAAATACAGGAACAGTTAAACAGACAAGCACTAATCAAGTCCATGTTGCAGAAAGGATCACAAGTAAATCTCACCCTTTAAGAACATCTAAAATGGAATGACACCATGGAAGGCTGTGTAGATACCAATTGTTATGGAATGAGAAGTCATCAAAAACACAGGCTCAACCATAGATAATTTCAGGTCGAACCCAAGAGGCAATAGATTCAGTGAGGGCTTACAAATTGAATTCCAACAGCAAGATATTGACTGGATTGCCAAAGAATAGATGAGACAGAAAGATTTTCAATAGGGTACCAAAGCCATAAATCTTGGTAAGCGAATTTCAGACTCTTTTATTATAATAGGTTATGAGTGAGTCTAAATGTACCAGCATGATTTATGAATGATGTATACAAAGTTTATCAAGAAAATTCAATACTCATATCTGAAACACCTTTTAATAGAAGTGAACCAAATGCACATATGACATTCTTGTTTTAACCTCCTTCAATCTTACTCATTCAAAATCAATGACTCCTATGGGAGTTACACAAGATAGTATTGTGATTAAATAGTTTTGAATGTATCTGAACTTGTCTTTGATTACACTATTTTTCCTGAACAGTCTTAGTTGATCAACACATTTTTACATGAGACACAACACGTCTTAGGTGAAGTGACCCAGTTACTCAGTGTGATAACTACATTGCTTCTCAGACATGAGAACATAGTTATCAATTTGGAGTGTCTTTTTACATGAGGAGACACCTTTATCAGAGGTCAGAATCCCCAGTTACTCAAGACAACCATGCCATTGCTCTGTCGGATTTTCAATCTTTTTTATAAGAGAGGTAACTATGGCACTTCATGACATGGGCTCACTCTATTTCTTTGATAGAGAACCAAGTTTCTCTGTGATCAAAGTCATTGCTCTTACTTTATTTTCTTTCAAATGTTTTCAGATTTTTCAGACAATGCTCAGTACACTAAAATGTTTAGGAACAATACTTTCTACATGTATCTTAACCAACGAAAGTCATGTTTTTAAAATTTCAGATTTCAGAAGGTTTTGCATGAAGTTACATGAGACAATTGGTTAAGATTTATTAAACATAATGATTCAGATATTTTCAAGACTTTTAAATCAAAACTTAAAGAATACATTAGACTTAAATCAATTTGATTCTTCAGACATTCTTAAACCAGTATAATAGAAGATTATTCTTTTCAAAATATGTCAGATTTATGATTATGGTACACAGATTGAAATCTTCCCACATTCAGATGGGTCAATATTGACAGTGCAACCAATCAATGGAAGCAACAGAAGACAATAATGATGCATCAAGAGGTATGCACTTGAGTAACTCAATTCAGAAACTGGTAGTTGAGTCTGGAATACAGACAGATCAGCTTGACAAGAATGAATTTAGATGATGTATAATTCAGAAACCAATCACCGCACATGGGGAGAGAGAATGATTAAAGTGACTAGACAAGAAGGGTTAAGATTGAAAAGGACTTATGATTCTAAAATGCTCCCCCTGTCTAGATGCAATGAGTCATTTCTTTTTAGATTTTTCAAATTTGATGATATGCAATACACTACTCTACATGTATGCATATGTAGTGACAGTCATAACCAAATTATGCATCTACTCCCCCTGATTGCATGCAATGATTTTCTTCTTTATGGAAGTTTTCAAAAACTTAATAAAAAGTATTAATATTCACTACATGCATGCATATGCAATGACTCTCCTAGAGATATTTCCTGAACATGAATGTCATGAACATTATGCAGGGATAACCAAACTCCCCCTGACTATGTGCAATGTATAAAGATTTTAAATGCAACAAGTGCAATGACAGAATGTAGGAAGTTTTGACAAATTATTCATCATGAATGTGCAGACTGTGCTCATGAGTTTCTAACCTTTTCTATGTGCACACTCAAGCACCAAAGCATAAGTGCATGAGGAATGAATTCAACATTTCTTCAATGAATATGTGCACACATAGCTCAAAGTATGAACAAATAAACTCATGTAGCTCAATGCAAATGTCAAAAAAAATAAAAGAACATGTATTCATGAAACTTTTGGACTAATCAGATTTAACATGATATGGAGTTAAAACATGTTCCTAAGAAATTCAATTGAATAGATGTGAAGAATGCAAAATATTACCTGCACGGGGTTTTACCAATTTGGGTGCCTTGCTTTATTTACCCTCTTTTATTCTTCAGCCCCAAGGCACACCTACAAGAACAGTTCCTTATTTTGCAAATTTAGGAACCTAAGAAATCTTGGGTCCTAAATTGTCAGTGGCACCTCTAGAGGGTGCTTTCTACATTTTCTGAGCAAATAAATCATCAAACTTCAACAAATGACAATCGGACAGGGCATGACCAAACTGTCCACAATAGTGACATGAAACACTAGATTTCATGTTCTTTTTATAAAAATGAGCATGTGCATGAATTGGATATGATTGAACATGATTTCTACTTCTGTTAACATGAAAACTTCTCTTTCTGTTTACACTAGAGTCATTCTTTTTCTGAACATGCCAACAGTCTTTGACTGAGTGGCCAGCCTTCCCACAATGGGAACATTCAACGTACTTGCCTCTAGAACCGAGGTTAGTTCTATCAGAGACATGATTCACAGGAAACTTATTCAGGCCTAAGAGATTTCTTTTAGAAGGGAATGAAACAAATTCAGACTTAAGTTTCTTCTCTGGAGCATGCCTGTCACGCCCCCAACCGATAGCAGCGGAACGTGTCGTTTGCTCGGAATGTGATAGTTAAACAGTCATGTCAATCAGAGCATAGTCATTTTCACAAAACACAAATTGGACAAATAACAAATTTCAATTCAAATATAAGTTCTTTACATATTCGGGCCCATAATAAACGAAAAGACTCAATAAAAAAAACTACAATGAGACATAAGACGCAAGATAACCAGACTAGACGGTCCATCTAGATGTCAGAGTTCACTTCACTCTTGCCCTTGCCCATCATGTTCGGTCTTGCTATCACTAAGGTCATTACCTGAAAAACATTGGAAAATGCAGGGTGAGCGAACACTCAGTAGGACATAATATCTCATGCTCCAAGCTAGCTTTAAGTCAATTACAGTTTAACATGCTCATGCAGGTCATGCGAGATATAGAAATCGAGAACTATAATGACACGAGTGATAAGGCGATGATAAATTAAAACCATAAAACGAGTAAGCAAAATGTTAGATACATTCATGAAGAGTAAGGACAATGATAATCAAGAGAGTATAGCAAGATCTTAACAAGTACTTCCTTAAACTAGGTCAAGAGCATTCATGAGGAAATATAACATTCATCTTTTTATGATGAACACTATCACGAGAGCTTCAATGTATCCATGATTGTGACAAGATAACGTGTACTACCATTGGGGATAATTCAAGAACTTTTTGGATGATCGATATAGAAGTAGAACAATGACTTCTACAAGCATTCTATAGCATTTGCCAAGACACTAAGGGAATATCACGACGATATGATAACCCCTCCAATAAGGCAATTCAAGATATTTTTATGACGAACAATAAGTTGTGGAGAGATGTACTATGATGGCAGTACTCCCGATCATCACTATCACAAGAGCGTTTGCACACCTAGCACTACATAGGATTGGCCAATGCACTAAGGGGAAAATCACGACGATATGACCACCCCGCATGGAAATAAGTTATAGACGACTATAGGTGGTGAATGCGAGCACCCGATCATCGTATACCAGTAACGTTTGGACTTTGCCTCGCCCAATAGGGTCAGATTAGGACCCATAACATTTAAAATGTCATTTTAGTGGGACCCATAGCCCCTGACATTTAGTCTAGACTAATTCCATATTAATGGCCAAGAATTTCAAGGATCGAGCATGTAAGAACATTAAGATAGATTTCATGGAACATAGAGTTCAAGGATAGAACTTGTAATAAGGATGATATATCAATAAACCATATGAAAACCATGACATTCTAGAAATCTGGGTGATTAGATACAACCAGCTCAGTCGGCCTTGAGGGAATCCAAGGCTGCGAGGAGACTTACGGAGGTCCCAATGACTAACTTGTCAATCCGAAGGAACGAAATGTCCAACGGAGGGCTCGTATGTGACCGAGAGTTGATGGGCAATCGATAAAACGTGGGACTATACTTACGGACTGGAATATAGTGCCATATACATGTAAATCCATGGTTACAGGAAAAATCATGAAAAATCAGAAGACAGGAAATTGGCGCCTTAACCAAAGTCTTCAATTCATTAAGTAGCACCCTGGTCAGGGGCGCTATTTCACAAATCGAAGACTCCTCATAGAGTCGTTATATATATTTTAATATATATATCAATATATATTCTTTATCAATTTCCAGAATTCAGGTAAATGGCGCCTAAGATTGGGGCGTGATTTCAATAAATGACGCCTATGTGGGAAGTCTTCAATTCAGGATATAGAGCCTGTCAAGGGGGCGTCAATTCATAAATTAGCACCCATTTGTACAGTCTTCAATTAAATAACGCCCTGATGGAAGGCACTATTCATTTTTGGCTTAGTTTTCATATGTTTTAGGTTTTATATGTATATGGGTGACATATAGTTGGTTGTATTGTTAAGGCCCACTCATTACACTACAAGAAAAAGTGGCTATAGCGACCGAATTAGAGACCGATTTAATCGGTCGCTAGTCGGTCCCCAATAGAGACCAATTAGGCGACCGAAATAATCGGTCTCATATCTGAGACCATTTTGGCGACCGAATTTAGTTCGGTCTCCAATCGGTCTCTATAATTGCGACCGAAGTTATTTCGGTCTCGAGTCGGTCGCTGATCCCGTTATAGTCCCCACTGCGACCCCCGCCCGCCCGAGCCCCCCCTCCCGCCCGAGCCCTCCCGCCCGAGCCCCCTTCCCCTGCGGCCCCCTCCCCCTGCGGCCCCCTCTCCGCCCTAGCCCCCCCTCCCCCCTCCCGCCCGAGCCCCATTCCGCCGGAGCCCCCCCTTCCCCTGCGGCCTCCCGCCCGAGCCCCCCTCCGGCCGAGCCCCCCCTCCCCCTGCGGCCCCCTCCCGCCCGATCTCCGCCCTAGCCCCCCCTCCCCCTGCGGCCCAATCCTGCCGGAGCTCCTCTCCGCCCTAGCTCCCCCTCCCCCTGCCGCAGGGAATCACTCACGGAGGCGACGTCCGGGGCGGTGGGGGCGCTGGTGAGCACCACCGTTCTCTACCCGCTCGACACCTGCAAGACCAAGTACCAGGCCGAGGTCCGATCCCTCGACGCCGACGGCCACGATCGCCCCCCGAAGTACAGGTCCGTCGTCGGCACTGTTAGATACTCGATCTCTCTCTCTCTCTCTCTCCGAATAATTGTAAATCTGCCATAATTACAAATCTTCCCCCTTCTCACTACAGGATGTCAACTTGCCATTACACCTATAGAAGTAAATCATCTAAAATAGACAAAAAGGGGAGCTTCTATCTGAAGGCGAGGAAGGCAAGTACCAAAGGTTGGTGCGGAAGCTTCTTTATCTAACACTTATAAGGCTGAACATTACCTATGTAGTGAACGTAGTCAGTCCATTTATGCATGCTCCAAGGCACCCACATTTGAAAGCTGTGGAGAGGATTCTAAGGTACAACAAATCTTGTCCAGGGAAAGATTTATTGTTCAACAAATCTGATAATTTGAATGTTGAAGGATATGCGGACATAGACTTGGCAGGATCTCTTGATGATGGGTGATCAACCACAGGATATTGCATTTACATTGGTGGAAACCTTGTAACTTGATGGAGTGACTGAGCTCTTGTGGCTAAAAAAATTCCTTCAAGATATTGGCTTGCAAATGGAGCTCCCAATTATTTTTTTCTCCGACAACAAAGCTGCCATCAATATTGCAAACAATCCAGTGCAACATGATAGGATCAAGCATATAGAAATGATTGACAATTCATCAAAGAAAAAATAGACATTGGGGAACTTTTCTTCCCTATATTCAGTCAGAAGATTAGGTAGCTGATATGTTTCTGAGGGACTTGCAAAGGAGCCATTTGTCATTATCATGTCCAAGTTGAACATGATTGATATCTGTGCTTAGCTTTGGGGGGGAGTGTAGAAGAGGATCCAGACCCATTAGTGAGGATCTGGTCCTTAAGTAGAGGGTTTTTATGCATGTGTTTGTCTGAAATGCCCCTGATTAGTTGGGATGTATAGGGGTGTACTTGTTTATCATGTACCCTGTTTGTGACTAGGGTTAATAAGGCAAGTTTAGGAGGTGCTGGCTGTGAATCTAACACTAACACAGACTGATCCCTCGCTGTTTGCTTTCCTCTCTACTGCACCCACTTCATCCTCTCAGAAGTGTGCAGTTCTATTCTTCAGGTACAGGAAGGACAGAAGCCAGGAAATTAAATCTAACACAAGAAAAAATACTGTAGAAGAGGATCCAGACCCATTAGTGAGGATCTGGTCCTTAAGTAGAGGGCTCTTATGCCCTTTTTGCTAATTTGTTATGTCCTGATTCTCTGAAATACCCCTGATTAGTTGGGATGTAACAGGGGTATTCTTGTCTATTATGTACGTTGTTTGTGACTAGGGTTTATAAGACGTGTAGGAGGTGATGGTTGTGAATGTAACGCAGACTGATCTCTCTCTGTTCACTTTGCTCTCTGCTGTGTCCCCTTCATACCCTCTCAGAAGTGTGCACTCCTATTCCTCAGATACAAAAAGGCAAATAATAAATGAAAAGCAAGCGTGATAAAAGATATTCAGAAGTGGGTGATAGGGCTAAAGCAAATAGAAATCAATTAGTGTCCCCCTCCCCTGTCAAGGACTAATTTGCATGCTTAACTGGTCTACTAAGGCTTCTTTCCTATAAATGTGTCCATGGGAAAGGTCATCATCATTGCACTGCAATTAATGAGGGTGCCTCCTTGAAATGAGGAGGGTAACCTCTTTATTAAAAGCTGGAGTGATCTGAAGAAAATGGAACTCAATAGAAGACAGAAAAAGCACCCAAATAACTGCATCAAATCCATGCAACAGAAAAAGTAAAAAGCCTCTAAATTTTAAGAAGATAAAATTCTGGTCCAACATGTGGTCCTTTGCATGATGGGACAGCCTCAAATTCCCTAGCTTAGAAATATATGCACCAAGGAACTGTTCTTGGATGAAGAAATGATTCTTCGAAGCTGGGGGGCAAAGTAGAAGAAGTGAAACTGGAAGAACAATAACTCTACCATTGTCATGGTCATCCATATCAAATCCTATACCAAATTTTCCTAGATAATTCTGTTTCTTCTTGCAAGCTCAGATTTATTGGTCTATTTCTCCAGTCTCTAGTAAACTTGTAAAATTTTTCCCTTGTCAATATTTTTCCCATTTTTCTGCTGAGGGAACTCACCATATTGAGTTACTCTTCATTGTTTATTCTCTGATCATGAGATGCTGAATAAATGTTTTGCTCTTCCTTCCAATTGTTGAATGAAATATCCCTCTTTTATTCCATCAGATTTGCATTTGTTAGCCCTTGCCAAGGCCACCAATATTGCACACCATTTACTCACACCGGTGTTTGTACAGCATGTTAACTTGCTGTCTTGTGAATTGCTTTATCCTATCTCCACCTTTTTTGACGCTGCTTGTGAATGAAGCACTGGCTTAAGTTACCTGATGAAAGATTGTTCAAATGTGGCAAATATCAGTTTCATATTTCTTTTAAGCGAAGTTTTCGATGTGTAAGAGGTTTCGCTTGAATGTATTTTATTTTATGTGCAACAGGTTTCTCTTGAATGGCCTGGGCTGCCTGCTGGTGTGAAGTTTGATCCATCTGATGTAGAGCTTGTAGAACATTTGGCAGGGAAAGTTGGGCATGGAAATTCAAAGCCTCATGTGTTTATTGATGAATTTATTCCAACCCTTGAAGGGGATGAAGGGATTTGCTATACGCATCCAGAGAATCTTCCAGGTGAAGGAGCTCTTCAAGTTTATATTGATGTTTCACACTGCATGCATCTAAGTTGATATTTGTTCTGTCTGCCTTTAAATTTCCAGGTGTCAAGAAGGATGGAAGCAGTGCTCATTTTTTCCATAGAACATTTAATGCATATGCAACTGGTCATCGGAAGCGGCGCAAGATCCTAAGTGGCCATAATTTATCTCAGGAGGATGTTAGGTGGCATAAGACTGGAAAGACCAGACCTGTGGTGGAGAATGATATTCAAAAAGGTTTCAAGAAGATAATGGTTCTATATAAAAGTTCTAAGAAGGGGTTGAAGCCAGTTAAAACCAATTGGGTCATGCATCAATACCACCTCGGAACTGAAGAAGATGAACAGGAACGTGAATTTGTGGTTTCAAAAGTTTTCTTGCAATCACAGGCAAAAGGAGAGAAAATTGATGTAGATCCAGCAGATGTGGATGCTGGGACATTGGCAGCTGGAGTTTCTCCAATAACTCCTAAAACACACACACCATATCCACCCCGAGTGGGGAAGAATTGTCGATATGATGAGGGTGATGATGATAACCAAGAGCTTTTGTTTAAACAGGTACTTGTCACCCACTTTTTCTCATACATTTACCAAAGTTTCTTAGACATTTTATGGAGTCATTTAGAAAAGCACAGGAGTTTGTGCTTGGAAGAAATCATATATATATATATATATATATATATATATATATAATGCCTTTGTACTGAGTTCTGTCAATTGATTGTGTGGAATAACAGGGTAAAAACAGTGAATCTCAATTCCATTCGTCACATACAAACGTAAGGAACAGCTCTGCAGTTTGGGCAGGTGAATCTCAGGCTGTTGAAGATCCAGATCCAAACAATCTGGTTGTCTCATTGATGTGTGATGAAGTACTAGATCCTCTCTTTCCCGTTGAAGGTTCAAAACCGAAGCATCCCCAGTGCTCTTGGAAAGATTTTGGCAGGAATGAAGCACTTGGAAAAGACAATATGTTATGTGGTTTTCCCGATCTTGACAGCATAGATACCGACACACCCCCAGATTTCAATCTTGCTGTAAGATCTCACTTTATCCTCATCATTTTCGCTTTCTCTACTTCTCAAGCAAGATTTTTTTTTTTAATCCAAAAAGGTGCTGCTTTTATTGATATTTGAAACCAAAATGTACATACCAAGCAGGCCGTGTCTTAACATACCATGGCAACAACCAAGAGGAAGTCCCGCATTATCCTGTTCAACTTGAGCTGCTACCAATATACTACCCTCTCTGAGTATTCCTTTATCGATCAGCCTTGAAACATCACCAGCTTCACATTCTTTTGAACTAGGGCCCAGAACCACACCATGCTCAGACGGCACAACTGCATCCTCCGAGCTGACATTATAATCTAGAATATGGGAGCTCGAGAGATTCGCCACCCCTAAAACACCATTGACTGTAACTTCAGGGAGTGCAGCAATGGGAGGTCCTGTGTCAGTTGTTACAATCGAATTGCTGCCAGAACAATTCTCACCGGACAACAGTGACTGATCACCACTAGAACCCCCAGCCAAAGAAGGTTCCTCAAGAGCAATATTAATATCAACGGGCTTAGTAGGCCTGAATTCCTGATGAACATTCCTGGGGAGCTTCTCCTGGCCTCGCCGGACTCTGTCCAACTGCCCCAATCGACGTTTACAATCCACCGCCAAGTGACTTGTCAGAACTGACGGAACCCAAATCGGATGCCCGGTTTGAGCTCGGCGCTCAAACTTCATTTTTAAAATACACTTAGTTCAAATGAACTGTTAGGACGGGTCCGGGGGTCTAAAATTGGAAATACCGATCGGATGGCCGTGCCGGTCATTCCAACACGACCGGGGAGATGAAAGTGACTTGTCAGAACTGACGGAACCCAAATCGGATGGCCGGTTTGAGCTCGGCGCTCAAACTTCATTTTTAAAATACACTTAGTTCAAATGAACTGTTAGGACGGGTCCGGGGGTCTAAAATTGGAAATACCGGTCGGATGGCCGTGCCGGTCATTCCAACACGACCGGGGAGATGAAAGTGACTTGTCAGAACTGACGGAACCCAAATCGGATGCCCGGTTTGAGCTCGGCGCTCAAACTTCATTTTTAAAATACAATTTGATTATTGAACTTATATATTGTGTGTGTGTGTGTATTTATATATATGAAAATGAGCTGGCTTAAACTATTGGCATATTCTTGTTAATGCTTGATTTCTTTATTAAGGATTTGATTATAATTTTTTTAAATGATATACAGGATCATCCGTCGCGAGATGTTGGACGAGACGACGACCAGGATGATGTTGGACGAGACGACGACCAGGATGAGACATATGTGGAGGATTTGTGATTTTATTTTAGTTGTGTGTATGTTGTCATTTTATTATTATGGATGTATGATTAATTTGTGATTTTATTTTAGTTGTGTGTAATTTGAGGTTCGTGGAGATTGTGATCCGTGTAGTTGATTTACTATTGTTTTATTAAATTGTTATTTATCAGGTGTTTGTATGTGATAAATTTGAGATTTGTCGATATTGTTGTCGATATTGTGATTTGTATAGTTGATTTTATATTTATGTTATGCATTTGTTATTTATCAGGTAATTTATTTATCAGTTTATATAAATTTTTAAAAAAAAATACTGCATAATTAGCGACCGAATAGAGACCGAATAGAGACCGAATAGCGACTAGAATTAATTATAGCGACCGAATAGCCACCGAATAGAGACCGAATTAATTCGATAAGTTATATTTATTTTATTAAAGAATTAAATATAGCGACCGAATACCCACCGAATAGGGACCGAATTAACTCGATAAGTTATATTTATTTTATTAAATAATTAAATATAGCGACCGAATAGCCACCGAATAGAGACCGAATTAATTCGATAGGTTAATTTTATTTTATAAAATACTACAAACTTCGCGACCGAATAGAGACTAAATAGCGACTAGAATTTAGCGACCGATAGTGCGACCGATTATGATCGGTCGCTATAGGAGACTGATATTGCGACCGATTATGATCGGTCGCTATCTGAGACTGATTCTGCGACCGACTGATATCGGCCGCTATTTTGCGACTAGTATACAGCGACCGACGTATTCGGTCGCTATATGGTGTCTATTCGGTCGCAAATAGTAATTGCGACCGATCTACGACCGAATAGCGACCGAACATGTCGGTCGCTATTCGCGATTTTTCTTGTAGTGTTATATTTAGTAGACTAATAAGTAGTTTTATCTAATTGGTAGAACTTTCTATACATACTTTATTTCCTTTAACTTTATTTATTTGTATATCTTACTTATTTTGCATTGTTGTCTCAGGTATCAGAGTCGGGTTCGATCCTATGATCTTTAACTCAATTATCTATTTGTAACTCGTTAGGGTTTTAGCTTAATGGCTGGGCTTTAATGAAGGATTTATTCATAGCCTTGTAATTAATGTTTAGGCCCACTATCAATTTAAGCTATTTCCATTATCGAAATTTTATTTTCTATATTTATTTCATGACCAATATTAATATGTATCCTTTAAAAATTTCGTGGTGCTACACCCTCCCCCACTTAGAAGAATTTGGTCCCCAAATTCACATAGATTTCTTTCCAAAATTTATGGGGTAAGATCACCATATCTAAAGCATGTATTCTGGCTAGATCATTCACATATCATGATAAGTACTTAAGGTCATATCCGATTCATGCAAGTTTTAGATGAGATAGGTTTATAGGGTTACCTTCCGTTGCTTGCGGTGCTTCTTCCTTTAACAGTGGACATCGAGTAATTTTGTGATCTCTGCTTCCATAACAGATGCATTTTCCAAGTTTATACCAACACTCGTCCGGATTATGACTTCCCTTCTTGCAATGCTTGCATTTCCCATTGGTCGGAACAATTTGTCGATCATTATTCTGGGATTTCTTATTTTCATAGAATTTGTTGCCTCCATTAAATCTCCTCTTGCCGTTCACACTTTCCTTGTTCTTAGATCCGTTTGGTAAGTCCTTCTTGGCATCCTTTCCTTTGATTCTTTCCATCATATCCATAGCATCTTCTAAGAGTTGAGCTTTTCTAACCATCTCCGTATATGTTTGAATTTCTAGTGGAGCTAGTTGAAGTATAAGTTCCACCTTCAAGCCATTCATAAATCTCTTTGCTCTCATTTTCTCTGTGCAAACCAAGTGTGGTGCATATCGGACCAATCTAGAAAACCTCGCCTCATACTCGGCGACTAACAGGCTACGTTGCTTCAAAGCCACGAATTCCATAGCTTTCTTCTCGCAAATTCTTTCTGAGAAATACTTCTCGTTAAAGAGTTCTAAAAACTCGTCCCAAGAAACTTGATCATTAGGCAAAATGGCTTCCACGGATCCCCACCATACTCGGGCAGCCTTCTCTAATTGATATGTTCCTCATAGTACCTTCTCTTCATCAGTGCAATGCATCACCTTAAAAGTCCTCTCTATATCTTGCACCCAATTCTCCGCTTCATCCGGGTCAGTCGACCCACTAAACTTAGAGGGATTTATCTTTTGGAACTTCCGATGTAAATCTCCGGCTCCATGCCGTGCTCCACCTTGTGCAACTTGTTGCAAGACTTGCGTTAAACCCTGGACAGTGCATTGCATCTCTCTCCACTGAGCTCTCTCAGCGGCCATTCTAGCCTACAAGAATAAGGTTTGGATTAATGATATTCATATCTCCGCAGGTATCTAACGTGAATGAAACATATTTTATCATTTAACCCACAGCTCTACCCAAATCTCACGGGGTTCCTGACAAGGAGAACTCAATCTAGAACTTGGACTTAAGGACCTAGGGATTTAGAAAGCCTAGGCTATGATACCACCTTCTGTCACGCCCCGAACCGATAGCAGCGGAACGTGTCGTTTGCTCGGAACGTGGCAGTTAAACAGGCATGTCAATCAGAGCATAGTCATTTTCACAAAACACAAATTGGACAAGTAACAAATTTCATTTCAAATATAAGTTCTTTACATATTCGGTCCCATAATAAACGAAAAGACTCAATAAAGAAAAACTACAATGAGACATAAGATGCAAGATAACCAGACTAGACGGTTCATCTAGATGTCAGCGTTCACTTCACTCTTGCCCTTGCCCATCATGTTCGGTCTCGCCATCACTAAGGTCATTACCTGAAAAACATTGAAAAATGCAGGGTGAGCGAACGCTCAGTAGGACTTAATATCTCCTGCTCCAAGTTAGCTTTAAGTCAATTACAGTTTAACATGCTCATGCAGGTCATGCGAGATATAGAAATCGAGAACTATAATGACATGAGTGATAAGGCGATGATAAATTAAAACCATAAAACGAGTAAGCAAAATGCTAGATACATTCATGAAGAGTAAGGACAATGATAATCAAGAGAGTATAGCAAGATCTTAACAAGTACTTCCTCAAACTAGGTCAAGAGCATTCATGAGGAAATATAACATCATCTCTCTATGACGAACACTATCACGAGAGCTTCAATGTATCCATGATTGTGACAAGATAACGTGTACTACCATTGGGGATAATTCAAGAACTTTTGGGATGATCGATATAGAAGTAGAACAATTACTTCTACAAGCATTCTATAGCATTTGCCAAGACACTAAGGGAGTATCACGACGATATGATAACCCCTCCAATAAGGCAATTCAAGATATTTTCATGACGAACAATAAGTTGTGGAGAGATATACTATGATGGCAGTACACCCGATCATCACTATCACAAGAGCATTTGCACACCTAGCACTACATAGGATTGTCCAATGCACTAAGGGGAAAATCATGACGAGATGACCACCCCTAATGGAAATAAGTTATAGACGACTATAGGTGGTGAATGCCAGCACCCGATCATCGTATACCGGTAACGTTTGGACTTTACCTCACCTAATAGGGTCATATCAAGACCCGTAGCATTTAAAATGTCATTTTAGTGGGACCCATAGCCCCTGACATTTAGTCTAGACTAATTCCATATTAATGGCCAAGAATTTCAAGGATCGAGCATGTAAGAACATTAAGATAGATTTCATGGAACATAGAGTTCAAGGATAGAACTTGTAATAATGATGATATATCAATAAACCATATGAAAACCATGACATTCTAGAAATCTGGGTGATTAGATACAACCAGCTCAGTCGGCCTTGAGGGAATCCAAGGCTGTGAGGAGACTTACGGAGGTCCGAATGACTACCTTGCCAATCCGAAGGAACAGAATGTCCAACGGATGGCTTGTATGTCACCGAGAGTTGATGGGCAATCGATAAAATGTGGGACTATACTTACGGACTGGAATATAGTGCCATATACATGTAAATCCATGGTTACAGGAAAAATCATGAAAAATCAGAACACAGGAAATTGGAGCCTTAACCAAAGTCTTCAATTCATTAAGTAGCGCCCTGGTCAGGGGCGCTATTTCACAAATTGAAGACTCCTTATGGAGTCGCTATATATATTTTAATATATATATCAATATATATTCTTTATCAATTTCCAAAATTCAGGTAAATGGCGCCTAAGATTGGGGCATGATTTCAATAAATGACGCCTATGTGGGAAGTCTTCAATTCAGGATATAGTGCCTGTCAAGGGGGCGTGACAGGTAGCGTCAATTCAAAAATTAGCGCCCATTTGTACGGTCTTCAATTAAATAATGCCCTGATGAAAGGCGCTATTCATTTTTGGCTTAGTTTTCATATGTTTTAGGTTTTATATGTATACGGGCGACATATAGTGGGTTGTATTGTTAAGGCCCACTAATTATAATTAGTAGACTAATAAGTAGTTTTATCTAATTGGTAGAACTTTATAAACATACTTTATTTCCTTTAACTTTATTTATTTGTATATCTTACTTATTTTGCATTGTTGTCTCGGGTATCAGAGTCGGGTTCGAACCTATGATCTTTAACTCAATTATCTATTTGTAACTCGTTAGGGTTTTAACTTAATGGTTGGGCTTTAATGAAGGATTTATTCATAGCCTTCTAATTAATGTTTAGGCCCACTATCAATTTAAGCTATTTCCATTATCAAAATTTTATTTTCTATATTTATTTAATGACCAATATTAATATGTATCTTTTAAAAATTTCGGGGTGCTACAATGCCAACAAAAGACAGCAATGTGGCCAAATTTGCCACAGTAATAACATTGAATTTTCTTTTTCTGGTCAGTAGAAGGTTTCCTAGAAAAATGATTTCTAGGATATATCCTAACAGCATTTCTTTCATCATTTATCAATGTTAAACAGTCATGCATAATATGTCCAACCTTCCCACAATAGTGACATGTTACTATCTTTTTATTCACATTCACTTGATTGACAGAATTGACATTCGCATGAGAGTGTGAATGTGTGTGTAAGCAATGAGCAGCATGCACATGTAAATCAGGGAAAGGTTTGGACTTATTCATATTAACATTTGTCTTTGATTTTTGAACCTTTTTCTGATTTTTATATGAATTTTTAGCTTTCTTTGCAGTGAATTGAAAGATAGAAGAACTAGATTGGTTAGCCTGTTCAGAACTTTTCACGAATACAGTGGACTTCTTCTTTTCATTAGTCTGTTTATTGACAGGCACATAAGTGAGTCATTCTTTCTGAAAATTCACATTAGTGTCAAGCAGTTTATTCAAATTGTCCCTTCCTTTCACAAATGTAGACATAGAAGCTTTTAGATCATCAATTTCAGTTTGCAATAACACAATGTCATCTTCACATGAAATTATTTGATTATGCAAACCATCATTGAGTCTTTTCAAATTCTCGTTTTCCTACAGTATCTTCAAATTCTCATTAGCTTCTTTGTCATTCAAAATTGCCTTACCTTTTTCAATGGCCATCAATTTTTCAGAAAGCACAATGTTCAAAACCATCAGTTTCTTATTTTGATCGTTCAAGTAATTATTTTCTTCAAACAGTTTTTCTTCACTTTCTTCAACCTCAATTTTCTTTTCCAACAATAATTTGTTTTCTTCTTTCAAGGATTTGATTAATTCCTTTTTCAAATTGTCATCATAATCTATATCATTAATCAAATCTCTGAGAACAACATATTCATTGCAAGAATCATTTTCTTTGATGAGCCTATTCCTTAAACTCTCATTCTCAGACTTCAAGTGTTTTATTTCTTTTTCTTTTTCGTTCATATCTGACTTTAGGTTTTCATTTTCCACCTTCATACTTCTAACTTCATGCAGCATTTCTTTTCTTAGTTTCTTCTTCTCATATTTAATTTTATCGTACTTCTCAATTAAATGCTTATTCAACACAATCAAATCTTCGACGCAGAAATTACCAATGTCAGAGTTTGCCTGTAACGAAGTTTCCTCCATATAACTCTGGTCTTCATCTTCTGCCACTGTCTCCTAGGTTAGATGTAGGGTTTGTTGAGTCTAGGGAAGTAGAGTCAGTCAGGTCTAGTGAAGTAGAATCTTGTTCTAGTGTCTCCAACCCTTCCACGCTTGCTACGCACCGAATGACGCGTCATTCTAAAGCCATCCCTGATAGTTTCCTCCAGGATCTCGCTCAACGTTGTCACGCCCTCCTTAGATGTCCGGAGTTCGTAGAAATGGCCTTCGTCTTAGAAGATGATGAGGAGCAGGATGGGGTGTGGAGTGATGACAGACTAGGAGTTTATGAGATTATGGATGAGAAAGACCGAGTAGATTTTGAGGATAGCGATGTAGATGACACTGCCGACTTGTACGCGCAAGGCTTGAAGAGATTCGATGAGCCGTCGTCAGTAGTGGATGAATCTACAAAGGAAATAAATCTTGGAACTAAAGAGGATCCCAGTATCATTCTTATTTCTGCTAATCTCCCTCCTCAGGTGGAAGAAGAATTGGTCAAGGTTTTGAGGGAGTATAGCGATTCCTTTGTCTGGTCCTATGAGGACATGCCTAGTCTTGACCCCGCCTTGGTAGAACATAGACTTGTACTTAAACCAGGGGCAACACCCGTGAAGCAGAAATTAAGAAGATTCCACCCCCATATGGCCTTGAAAATGAAAGAGGAAGTCGATAAGTTACATAAGGCTAGATTTATTCGGGTTGTCTTATATCCTCAGTGGGTGGCCAATATCGTCCCTGTTATGAAAAAAGATGGAAAGGTAAGGATTTGCATTGACTTCAGGGATTTAAACAAGTCATGCCCCAAAGAAGATTTTTCGTTACCTCATATCGATTTGTTTGTAGATAACATAGCCGGGTACGAAGCTCTCTCGTTTATGGATGGTTATTCTGGGTATAACCAAATCCGTCTAGCTCCAGGGGACCAAGTGAAAATGTCGTTCACCACGCCATGGGGCACTTATTGTTACGTGGTCATGCCATTTAGGCTGAAGAATGCGGGTGCCAATTATCAAAGGACAATGATGGTAATATTCCACGATATGATGCACGTGTATATGGAAGCTTACGTGGATGATATTTTGGTGAAATCGAGGTCGAAAGAAGAGCACCTCGCTATTTTGGCCAAGGTGTTGCAGAGAGCTAGGGAGTAAAAATTAAGGATGAATCTGAAGAAATGTGTATTCGGAGTGTCCTTAGGGAAGTTATTAGGATTCATTGTTAGCAAAAGGGGGATTCAGATTGATCGTAATAAAGCAAAAGCCGTCATGGATATGGCCCCGCCAAAGAACATTACTGAACTTCGAGGGTTAATTTGAGGTCTGCAATTCATTCGAAGATTTATATCCCAACACTCTCAAAGGTGCCGTCCATTCTATGAATTATTGAAGGCAGGGGCAAAATTCGAATGGAATGAAGAATGTCAAAAAGCTTATGAGGATATGAAGGTCTATCTTTCTAACCCCTCGGTTCTACAACCTCTTGTCCCTGGGAAACCCCTAATCTTATACATCTCTGTCATTGAGGACTCCCTAGGAGCTGTCCTGGCACAAGTGGATGATGAAGGTAGAGAAAGGGCAGCATATTACCTCTCTAAGTTGTTCATCCCCGTAGAGACTAAGTACACTGCCATGGAGAAGACCTATGCAACATTAGTTTGGGTAGTGCAAAAACTGAAACATTAATTCCTTGCCCATGAAGTTAGGCTGATCTCTAGAATGGACCCGATTCGCTATCTCTTAGAAAAGCATGTCCTTTCTAGTAGGTTAGCTTGCTGGCAGAGCTTCCTCTCCCAATTTGATATCACCTTCGTCACCCAAAAGGCAATCAAGGGCTATGCTATCGCTAAGCATCTCGCCCATTTGCCTATTCCTTATATTGATTCCATCCAGGATGAATTCCCCGATGAACACCTTGACGTACTTACTCATCATCCTTTCTGGTCGTTACATTTTGATGGCATGCTTAATTCTCAGGGTCGAGGGATCAGTGCTGTCCTCCTCACTCCGGAAGGAGTGACTATATCCCCTTTGTCTATCAGCTCTCTTTCCCTGCTACCAACAATATAGCCAAGTATGAGGCTCTCCTTGCTGGATTGAAGTACGCCTATATCATGGGCGTGTGTTATTTGAACATTATAGGAGACTCTCAGCGGGTGCTGCGTCAGGTTCTCTCTACCTATCACACCCGTGACCCCAAACTCAAACCTTATCAAGATCTGGTCACTCTCTTGGCTAGGCAATTCCACAAATTGATATACATTCATACCCCTCGCTCTTAAAATATTCTTACTGATGCACTTGCATCGCTTGCTTCTTCCCTCTCCTTCACCGTCAGTCGCCCCACTGAGACCATTGTGGTCCAGCGGTTAGACGCTCCTTCCCCTCAGGATCCCTGGTTTGATAACCTTAGGATGTCCATAGAGAAGAAGGCTGAGAAGGAAGATTTGAAAGAAGTGTCATTAGCGGAACTGGAAGTGATCTTGGAAGAAGAGGAATTGCCATGGTACTACGAAATTGAGCAATACTGCAGGGACGGGTCGTTCCATGAGTCAGCCAACGTCGAGCAGCAAAAGGCCATTAGAAGAGTCACCTCTAGATACACAATCGTGGCTGGAGAACTGTATAGGCGTGCCCTTAATGGAGTTCTGATGAGATGTTTAGACGACGATGAGGCCTGGAAGGTCGTTGAAGCACCTCATTCAAGTGAGTGTGGAGGGCTTGTTAATGGTCAAGCCTTAGCGAAGAAAATTCTTAGACAGGGCTATTACTGGCCAACCCTAGAAGAAGACTGTTCCACCTATGTTCGTAGGTGCATTCAATGCCAGCTCCATGCTGACAAGATTCATGCTCCTGCTTCATCCCTCCATCCGCTTTCTGCTCCTTGGCCATTCTCCATGTGGGCCTTTGACATTGTAGGCCCCTTAGGTGATCCCAATTCTCATATCAAGCAGAAATCCTTTATCATTACCGCTTCTAAGTATTTCACCAAGTGGGCCGAAGCTGAAGCATACGTAGATATCAAAGTTACCACAGTTTGCCGCTTCATCTTGAAGAACATCATCTCGCGGTTCGGAGTGCCAAGCAACATCGTCATCGACAACGGACCTCAGTTCATATCACAAGAGCTCCAGGACCTCTGTAAGAAGTTTAATATTTCATTGCATCATTCATCTCCATATTATCCCCAAGGCAACGGTCAAGCCGAGGCCACCAATAAAACCCTTCTGAAAATTATCAAGAAAATATGCGAGTCACATAAATTTTCTGATTGGCTTAAAAAATTAGTAGAAGCTCTATGGGCTTATCACACCTCCGTCCACACTCCTACGGGGCAAACCCTTATTTCTCTCACTTATGGGATGGAGGCGGTACTTCCATATGAGATTTTGATCCCTTCCCTGAGAGTGCAACTTGATAATAAACTTAATCTCGATGAACGTTGAAAGGCGTTGCTAGTATAGTTGGAACTCTTAGTTGAGAAGAGACTTAATGCAGCCAATCACGTTTCTGTCTATCAAAAGCGAGTCTCACGTCATTTTCAAAAGAAGGTTATTGAAAAAAAATTTCAAGTGGGTAACATGGATTTGAAACAGAAATTTATTAGATCAGGAGGTCCCAAGTCTAAATTACAACCTAACTAGGAAGGTCCATTCGTGGTAAAAGAAGCTTATCCGGGGAACGCGTACCGTCTAATCAACGCGGAGGGCAAAGAATTATCTCATGCGTGGAACGAGTTGTATCTCAAACGCTTTTATCCTTAGAGTCAAGCTAGTGACGGCCCGGTGGGGAGGTGTTCTCTCCTTGATCGTGAAGGAAGATCCCTAGCACAACACTCACACACTACACGACATCCTTGGTTGGGTTTTCCTCTTCTACGCGACACCATTTCTCCTTTGGCCATATTTGTGGAAAGTAAAGGTCTTTGTTCTTTTCCTCTCTTTGGTTGAATATAGGGGAAAGTAGTGAATAAGGGGGCGAGGACCAATCTTGACACCCCAATAGAAAGGAGGTCTCAAATAGGGGCAGTCCGTTATGACCTAATTCTGCATAAAGCAAGCAATCAAAAAAAAAGAAGAAGAAGAAAAGAAAAGGGTCAAAAATTAAGGAAAAAGCTAAAAGCTCACCCAAAAGCTCGAAGCTTAAAAGTCTAAATGCTCCAAAGCATGAAACTAGGCATGGCAAGAGTGGCAGTATAGTTTCCCCGTGGGACATCATGAGCCCGGTCGTATGCGTGCCTAGAGCGGATGAAGGTTCGATGACGGACATAAAGCCCCAGCGCAATAGACCGAATCTCTGAAAAGGAGTTGTCATGAAAAGAACTCAAGCCTTAAAAACCTCTATACCTATCCTCGGCTTTCCTTTCAAATTCTCTTTTGATTTCCAAAGACTGGATCGTACCCTGGGTATGGCCTTAGCAGAGGCACCATTATGTGAAATTGGTCCCTTGTCATGGATGGTCACCCTTAATGCACCTTGTACTTGGGAAACCCCTAATAAGATAAGTGGGTCTCTTACCACCAGGTATGAACTGTTTTCAAAAAAAAAATCAAATATTTTCATAATCCAAAAAAAAATCAAATATTTCCAAAGTTCAAAAAATCATCAAATATTTACAAAAGATAAAAAGGAACAAATATTTTCAAAGCTCAAAAAATCAAATATTTCCAAAATCCAAAAAAATCAAATATTTCGAAAATCCAAAAACATCAAAGATTTCCAAAATCCAAAAACATCAAATATTTCTAAAATCCAAAAAAATCAAATATTTGTAAAAAAAATCAAATATTTTCACAGCTAAAAAAAACCAAATATTTTCAAAATCCAAAAAAAAAATAAAACAAAAAAAACTCAAGTATTTTCAAAAGCTACAAAAATCTTGTCACGTCCCGATGCGGAATATCGAGACTGGCAGTAGAGACAAGTAATAATAATAATATGTTGATTTCTAGACATGATATGTTAAAGCTAAAAAGATCGCACATCACCATAAATAGAAACTGCTCCATTCATTAAATAGCACATAACCAAACCATGTCCCAAACTACAATGATCTCACTTAACATAATCTTGACAACATCCACTTAACATTATTACATTGGCTAACTTCAAATTACAACTCTTCCAAAATACTCTTAAACACAAATAACTCCACAACTAGAACTAGTTTTACAGGCTTCTATCAGGTTCACTCCACAGTCGTCACTCTTGCCCGTTCCCATCAGATTGCGAGTCCTCACCTGAGCTACTTGAAAAGGGGGAAAAACTAGGTGAGCGAACGCTCAGTAGGTAATAACAGGCAAGTTTAAGTAATTAACCAATTAAATTGCAGTTTCTGTCTGGACTGCCTTTAAAGCTGCAGGGTTAACCTTCGAAGGGCGCACCATAAAGGAATTTATTATTAATTCCATCTGTTATGCTCAAACAGGAACGGCCTTTGCTATTTTCAATCTTGCATCCATTGGATTTGGTATGTGGGAAATCTGGAAAGCCAGGAACAATGTCAAGTATGAGGGCAAACCTTTCTCCAAAACCAGCAGCATGCATCATATCTTTTTCCAAATCAAGAGGGCTTGTTAGGCTGCCTCTCTTAAGGAATCTAAGTCCTCTCACCAGAGAATCTTCGATCTATTGGGTATTAAATATCAAGCACCTGGCAGACAACAAATGAAGATAGTGAGATGGCTTGCCCCTCCTTGGCCATTTCTAAAACTAATTTCTGATGGTGCTTGCAAGCAAACCAAAGATACTAGAGGAGGTGGAATAATCAGGGATTCTAAAGGCAAGGTTATCCTTGCCTTCTCACACTTTTATGGTCACTCTAATAGCTTAATAGCAGAGGCCCGTGCCCTCATGGATGGCATTAAATATTTGAAGACAATGGACTCCAAACCTGCGATTATAGAGTGTGATTCACTTACTCTTGTTCGAATTATCAAAAAGGAAATTCATTGCCCCTGGTCAATTCTCAGCTATGTCAGGGATATCTGGAGCTCCATCTCCCAATGTGACTTGATTTCTCATATCTACAGAGAAGCAAACACTGTAGCCGATTTACTTGCTTCTATAGCTTACACCACTAAATGTAATTCTTTCTACTCTTACAGTGAGCTCCCTTCCATTATAAAAGGTGCTGCTCGGCTGGACTCACTAGGCTTGCCTAGTATCAGATTGATGTAATTCTTTATTCTTATATTGTGAAATAAAGCTGCCTCCTAGCGGCCTGATGGTGGAGTGGTTTTCTCCTTACCTCTGGTAAGGGGTGCACTTTCCCATTGAGCCCTAGGTTAGGTTTTTCATTAAAAAAAATTAAATTGTATGTTTGAGCACGTAAATAAAGAACGAAAAGAAATAACCATGCAACAAAATAATGAAAGGAAGGCAAGAATATGATATAACCGGAAATTTGGCCAACAAGCAAGATTTAACCAAGTCAAGAGAAATTCAAGTAAGAGATTATTGTCTTAGACATCACGCTAGTCATGCACTCGGTGCAATGCCTCACCATGTCATTCAAACTCCCCGGGGCACAAGTACTTTTCGGGCGCTCCTCCTAGGACCAGACCGGGCCCTTATGATGCGTTGGCATTGATTTGTTAGATCCAAGATCCCAAGTTATGTCTAGACATTAATCAAGTTAGATGGCCAATACTTCAAGATATAGAACTTACCAAAGTTTCAAGGGTAAGTTGAAGTAGACATCATGTCTGGAAAGTTCAAGTTATCAAGAACCAATCAGGTCCTTGGATTCAACACGAACAATCACGGAAATCACTTCTGGATGATAAGTGGTCAGAACAGGGCCGCTCGAGAAATACACGATCTAGAGTGGACCATTCAGGATAGAGATGGGCTTACCACTAGCCACACCGAAGTCAAGGATACACGGTCCATGTAGGGCCGCTCGAGTAATTGGACGGTTGAACATGGGCCGCTCAAGACTAGTAGAGCTGGAAGCCCAATAATAAGATAAACGGTCCTTATAGGACCGTCCAACAGACAGACGGTCCAATAAGATCCGCGCTATAACATGGGCGGTTCCAATAGCTCCGTTCAACTTAACCAACTAGAAATCTACCCAAACGGCCTCCGGGCTGCCATAAGTGGGGCAGAACTGAACCAGGGTCCAGCCCACTCTCTATTGGTCAACCTAGGGCTTACTGGGTTGATCCAAACACAATTTGGTCGAAGATAGATAAAGGTTAAACGACCAATGTAAGTGGCACTTGGCCAGAGATGTACGGTTTGTTATGGGCCGCCCAATAGGATGAACGGTCCCTTTCGGGCTGTGCAATTCTTAGGGGTCCAAGTCGAGCCGTGACTTACAATACCATAGTTCAATCGATTCGATCACGTACACAGGTTCAGGTCTTGATGGTACAACATGCCCGGTGTCCTAGTGGGAATCCCAGGCTCGCGGGGGCTTACGGAGGTCCCGTAATGAAGGTCCTAGTCCGACGGAAGGAATATCTGGCGCAGAGTCCCAAACATTTCAAGGAAATAGGGCTAATAAAACACCAGAAACTAGTGAGACGGTCAGTCAATCCTACCGGAGTAGAACGACTGTCATACAACCCTAATAACCTTTTCAATTTAATAATGAGTCATGATTAATATTAACATTGAAAAAAAGATGATCCAAGGTCAAGATGAATAAATCAGCAAGATTTATAATCATTTAATGTTATAATTTTCCAGGGTTTTTATGCATGTTGCTAACTTACATTTAACCACTAATCTACTATCATAAATCCTGCAAGAAGATAACTTAATCAATTCTGTAAAGATGGACGGTCCAGTAGGGACCTTTCATCCTCCTCGGTGGTCGCACGACAGGCCGTTTATCCCCCTCAGGTCCGAAAGCCTTCCGGGGATGAGCGGTCTGTAATGAGCCCCTAGGGGAGACGAACGGTCAATCACTAGCCGCCTGATAGAAGGGCGGTCTAGGTCAAGCCGCTCTTCCCAAAAACATAATATGAATCACAACACATAAACGGTCCGTAATGTGCCTCCTAACACGTTGGGCGCTCTATCGTGAGGCCGCGCAAGTCAAAAATCAACCAAACCCCCCTTTCGCCCTACCCGCCTCCGGCGAGTTGGCTAGGGTTACAAAGAATTGCTAACTACGCATAGCACAGAGCATAATAATTAGGGCTTTTGGACTCAAAAGAAAGAGCACGAAAATTTTTTCAATATAGCATGCTCGATTTAATCTTTAGTGCCTGAAATCCCTACTTAAACGAGATGGAACAAGTATAACCCTAGATATGACATACTTCTACTAAACCCTAAAATTCTCGCATGATACTAAGTAACTTTTAGGGCTTTTGCATTCAATAGAAAGAGCACTCGATGCTGGCTCTAACCATATATAATACTTAAGATTTGGCTTGCTATAACCTACCTTAAACGGAGGAAGAAGGAAGAAGAAGGGACGACGACACGCGAAGAACACCTCGCCGGTGATCGTCGGAATCCGCCCTCGTCCACGATCCTCGTCGGCCGCCATAGCACCCAAACGAAAATGGGGTTCCTGAGGGTGATTTTTATAGGTCACACAGGGTCTAGAGTCTTCTATTCGAGGAGATAGAGTCCAATCAAGTTGGACGTGCGCGAACCACGCGGATAGGGTTAGCCGCCGCCTTCTAAACCCAAATTCACTTTCTAGGGTTAGTGTTTCAGGAAGAACTAAGAGAGGAAACGATCCTCTCATCCTAGCCTTCCATTTGGATCCGGTTTCAGCCTAAATGATCGGGTATTGGGCTCAAATTTCGTGTTTTAAGGTCCAATTAGATTAAGAGTGGATTTGGGCCTTAATCAGTTGATTTGGCCTAATTACGGATTTTATTTGGGTCAGTCACAGAGGACACTATTATTAAACATTTTATCCTCTACCAGATTCTAATTTTTTCTAGATTTTTACGAAATAGTCAAAATTTAACTTATTCTATTTATTAAGGATTTTTCTAATTAATTTCTTATAAATTTTCTAGAAATTTTTATTTGTTAATAAATCGGGGTATTACACCCTCCCCCACTTCAAAGAATTTGGTCCACCAAATTCACTGCACTTATCACGATGGGGAGTGGAACAACTCACCTAGAACAAATCGGGATACTGTTTCCGCATGGTATCTTCTGACTCCCAAGTAGCTTCTTCGGTTCCACGCCGACTCCATTGCACTTTCACCATAGGTATAGACCTATTTCTGAGTTGCTGTTGCTTACGATCCAGAATCTTAACAGGTCTCTCTTCATAAGTTAGATCTTCCTTTAACTCGAGATCCGCATGCTGAATGACGTGAGTGGGGTCATACACGTACTTTCTCAACATCGACACATGGAAGACATTGTGTACTCCAGATAACTGAGGTGGTAGTGCCAGACGGTATGCAACCTCCCCCACTCTTTCCAAAATCTCGAATGGATCGACATATCTAGGACTTAGCTTGCCTTGAATGCCAAATCTTCAGATTCCTCTTGTAGGAGAAACTTTCAAAAACACATGTTCAACAACTTGAAATTTCGAAGTCCCTCCTTCTGTGGCCTGCATAACTCTTCTGTCTTGATTGTGCTACTTGCAATTGGTCTCTAATAATATGAATATTCTTTGATGATTCAGAAATAAGATCTGGCCCCAGCCATTGCTTCTTACCAACCTCGTTCCAACATAATGGAGACCGACAGCTTCTCCCATACAGAGCTTCAAACGGAGCCATCTGAATGCTAGGCTGATAACTATTGTTATAAGCAAATTCAATCAAGGCCAAGTGATCACTCCAACTGCCTTCGAAATCAATCATGCAGGCTCTCAACATATCTTCCACTATCTGGTTGGTTCTTTCTGTCTGTCCGTCTGTTTGTAGATGAAAGGCAGTACTGAAGTTCAGACGGGTTCCCAAAGATTCTTGCAATCCCTTCCAAAAATGTGAAGTGAATCTAGGGTCTCTATTAGACACAATACTGACTGGAATACCATGGAGTCGCACCACTTCCTTCATATATAAAGCTACTAGAACATCAACAGTCCACTTAGATTTAATGGATAAGAAATGAGCGGACTTTGGCAATCTGTCAACGATAACCCATATTGCATCAAATCCGCTACGAGTCCCAGGTAGACCCATAATGAAATCCATGCCAATACTCTCCCACTTCCATTGAGGTATGTCCAGTGGTTTCAACTTCCCTACAGGTCTGAAATGCTCAGCCTTAACTTGCTGACAAATCAAGCATCTATTCACAAATTCTGTAATTTCCTTTTTCATATTTGGCCACCAGAAAGATCTTTTCAAATCTTTAAATATCTTCGTACCTCCAGGATGAATGGTATGTCGGGATCTATGAGTTTCCTCGATGATCTTATTCTTAGCTTCGGCCACATCAGGTAAACAAGTCCTTCCCTGAAATAACAGTCTGCCATCGTCAGCTATCCTGAATTTTGGTCTACTATTCGTGCTCTCCTTGATTTCTACCAACTCTAGGTCATTGTCTTGCATGGACTTGATTTCGGCCAAAAATTCTGGTTTAAGCTGAATATGAGCAATCATAACTCGGTCCTTGTCAACATTAATATCCAACCCGGCTAGTTGCTCCAACAGCTTCCATTCTTGCATCATGAGACTTGACAATTTGGTCATTGGCTTGCGGCTTAGGGCATTCGCCACCACATTACCCTTCCCGGGATGATATTCTATGGAGAAGTCGAAATCCTTTAGATACTCCAACCATCTCTTCTGCCTCATATTGAGTTCTTTCTAAGAAAATAAATACTTCAAACTCTTGTGGTCTGAAAATACTGTGAATGTCTCTCCATATAAGTAATGCCTCCATATCTTCATGGCAAAAACTACGGCTGCTAGCTCCAAATCATGGACATGATAATTCTTCTCATGCTTTCTCAACTGCCTAGAAGAATAGGCTATCACTTTTCCATGTTGCATCAGTACGCAACCTAAACCAATTCCCGAAGCATCGGTGTACACCACGAAGCCTCTTTCTCCTAATGGTAAAGCTAAAACAGGGGCAGTCGTAAAACATTCCTTCAAAGTCTGGAAGCTTTTCTCACAATCTTTCATCCAATCAAACTTATTCTCCTTGCGGGTTAATCTTGTTAAGGGTACCGCAATCGTGGAGAAATCTTTAATAAACCTCCGATAATATCTTGCCAAGCCTAGGAAGCTTCTAACTTCTGTTACACTAGTGGGCCTATCCCAATCTTTAACTGCCTCTACCTTCGACGGATCAACAAAAATACCTTCTTTCGTAATGATATGCCCTATAAAGGACACCTCTTGTAGCCAAAATTCACACTTGCTAAACTTGGAATATAACTGATGGTCTCTCAATAATTGTAACGCCATCCTCAAATGTTCAGCATGTTCTTCCTCACTCTTGGAATAAATCAGAATGTCATCAATAAACACTACGACCCATTGATCCAGATAGGGTCGGAATACATCGTTCATCAACTGCATGAAAGCTGCAGGTACATTCATTAGTCCAAAAGGCATTACAATAAATTCAAAGTGCCCATACCTGCTACGAAAAGTTGTCTTATAAATTTTCTCCTCCTTAATCCGCAACTGATGATAGCCTGCTCGAAGATCAATCTTAGAGAAATACTGAGCTCCTGCTATCTGATCAAATAACTCATCAATCCTCGGCAATGGATATTTATTCTTTATAGTCAACTGGTTCAGTTGCAGATAATCAATACACAACCTCATCGAGTCATCCTTCTTCCTTACAAATAACACTGGAGCTCCCCACGGGGATGTACTTGGACGAATAAACCCCTTCTCAAGTAATTCCATTAACTACTGCTTTGATTCCCTCAGCTCCGCAGGAGACATACGATAAGGAGCTTTAGAAACAGGGGTCGCGCCAAGCATTAAATCAATAGAAAACACAACTTCCCTCTCTGGTGGAAGACCTGGCAATTCCTCAGGAAAAACATCTGAAAACTCTCGGACAACAGGAATGTTCTTAATCTCGATCTTCTTCTCAGGGGTCACATAAACAAAGGCTAAAAATGCCTGACATCCTCTCCTCATCAACTTTTCAGCTCGGATGGTCGAGATAAGTGGCACATATCTATAGTGCCTAACCCCTATAAAGGAAAGTCCAGGGTGTCTAGAAAAAGACACAGAGCTGGAACTACAATGAACATTGGCCTCATGCTTAGCCAACCAATCCGCTCCTAGAATTACATCATAGTCTTTCATATCCATGCATACTAAATCAGTCGGCAAATTCTGTTCGTTAACCATAATCTTGCTAGAAGGATAAAAATATTTAATCGTTGATCTAGAGCCAATAGGAGTTGATATCTCTACGGGGGAATTCATCAAAACTGGCTTCATATCTAATGTATTAGCAAAACTCCAAGAAACAAATGAATGAGTAGCACCGGTATCGAAAAGAACAAAAGCTGGCTTTCCATGAATAATGAGAGTACCTTCCACAAGTCCACCCTCCTCGGTGGTGCCTGCGTCCTCCTCTTGTAGGGCCTGGAGTTTGCCCTGCTGTTTCTTGCCGCCTTGAGGTTTCGTCGGGGTAGCTTGCTCGGATAAGAGAGGACACTCTGGAATGCGGTGATCCCTACTCCCGCAACGCAAATAGGCACCCAGCTTGCGCCAGCACTCTTCCATCTTGTGACCGGGGCGGTCACAATACTTGCATATGCCCTTAAATGGAACAATCGGGCCAGGCTTCTTGTCTTCATTCTTTGGCATTTTCCCCTTCCATGAACGAGACCCACCAATGGGCCTCTTCTTGCCATTCCCGGGTTTAGCACTCCCGGAACCAGTAGGTTGCCCCTTTTTAACATTCTTCCCACGGATTTTCTCCGTCATTTCCAAGGTATCTTCTAAAACTTGGGCTTTTCTTACCATCTCTGCATAGGTTTGAATCTCCATCGGTGCCAACTGGTTAATATAATGTAACTTCATCCCATTTAGAAAACGTTTCACATTCATCTTCTCTGTGGAAATCAAATGAGTAGCATAGCGAGAGAGTCTAGAAAATTGAGCTTCATATTTCGCCACAGATAAACTCCGCTACTTCAGAGTAGCAAACTCAGTGACTTTCTTCTCTTGGATTCTGTCGGAAAAGTACTTGCTATTGAAGAATTCTTCAAATTCCTTCCACAAAATTTATCTGTCACTGCGGGTTGCCTTTACTGACTCCCACCAAGTCCTAGCATCCCGTTCCAACTGGAAGGTTGTTAATAGCACACGCTCCTGGTCGCTGCATTGCATAACTTTAAAAATTCTCTCCATCTCCTTAAGCCAGTGTTCAGCTTCATCGGGATCAGTTGAACCTCCAAAATGTGGGGGATTCATCCCACGAAAATTCCTGTGTAAATCACCAGCACCATGATTCGCCGCTCCACCTTGGGCCACCTGTTGTAAAGCCTGCGTAAGTCCTTGGACCGTCCGCTGCATGTCCCGCCACTGCGCACGCTCAGCTGCCATCGGAACGTCCTGCACAAAAATAATTTATCTTAAGTTCATTTAAGAGAAAGAGTTTAGAGTTGATTATTAACTCAACCCAAGTCTCTACCCAAATTCTCACTAGGTTTGGTCCTTTGACTCATAACGAGGGTATAGGTTCTACGACAAACACTTAGAATCCTAGAACTTAAATAACCTAGGAATATTAGAAACCTAGGCTTTCATACCACCTAACTGTCATGCCCCGATGCGGAATATCGGGACTGGTAGTATAGACAAGTAATAATAATAATATGTTGATTTCTAGACATGATATGTTAAAGCTAAAAGATCGCACATCACCATAAATAGAAACTACTCCATTCATTAAATAGCACATAACCAAACCATGTCCCAAACTACAATGATCTCACTTAACATAATCTTGACAACATCCACTTAACATTATTACATTGGCTAACTTCAAATTACAACTCTTCCAAAATACTCTTAAACACAAATAACTCTACAACTAGAACTAGTTTCACAGGCTTCTATCAGGTTCACTCCACAGTCATCACTCTTGCCCGTTCCCATCAGATTGTGAGTCCTCACCTGAGCTACCTGAAAAGGGGGAAAAACTAGGTGAGCGAACGCTCAGTAGGTAATAATAGGCAAGTTTAAGTAATTAACCAATTAAATTGTATGTTTTAGCGCGTAAATAAAGAACGAAAAGAAATAACCATGCAACAAAATAATTAAGGGAAGGCAAGAACATGATATAACAGGAAATTTGGCCAACAAGCAAGATTTAACCAAGTCAAGAGAAATTCAAGTAAGAGATTATTGTCTTAGACATCACGCTAGTCATGCACTCGGTGCAATGACTCACCATGTCATTCAAACTCCCTGGGGCACAAGTACTTTTCAGGCGCTCCTCCTAGGACCAGACCGGGCCCTTATGATGCGTTGGCATTGATTTGTTGGATCCAAGATCCCAAGTTATGTCTAGACATTAATCAAGTTAGATGGCCAATACTTCAAGATATGGAACTTACCAAAGTTTCAAGGATAAGTTGAAGTAGACATCATGTCTGGAAAGTTCAAGTTATCAAGAATCAATCAGGTCCCCGGATTCAACACGAAAAATCACGAAAATCACTTCTGGATGATAAGTGGTCAGAACAGGGCCACTCGAGAAATACGCGGTCTAGAGTGGACCGTTCAGGATAGAGATGGGTTTAGCACTAGCCACACCGAAGTCAAGGATACACGGTCCATGTAGGGGCGCTCGAGTAATTGGACGGTTGAACATGGGCCGCTCAAGACTAGTAGAGTTGGAAGTCCAAGAACACGATAAACGGTCCTTACAGGGCCGTCCAATAGATAGACGATCCAATAAGATCCGTGCTATAACATGGGCGGTTTCAATAGCTCTGTTCAACTTAACCAACTAGAAATCTACCCAAACGGCCTCCGGGCTGCCATAAGTGGGGCAAAACTGAACCAGGGTCTAGCCCACTCTCTACTGGTCAACCTAGGGCTTACTGGGTCGATCCAAACACAATTTGGTCGAAGATAGATCAGGGTTAAACGACCAATGTAAGTGGCACTTGGCCAGGGATGTACGGTTCGTTATGGGCTGCCCAATAGGATGAACGGTCACTTTCGGGCCGCGCAATTCTCAGGGGTCCAAGTCGAGCCGTGACTTACAATAAGATAGTTCAATCGATTCGATCACGTACACAGGTTCAGGTCTTGATGGTACAACTTGCCCGACATCGTAGTGAGAATCCCAGGCTCGCAGGGGCTTACGGAGGTCTCGTAATGAAGGTCCTAGTCTGACGGAAGGAATATCCGGCGGAGAGTCTCAAACATTTCAAGGAAATAGGGCTAATAAAACACCGGAAACTAGTGAGACGGTCAGTCAATCCTACCGGAGTAGAACGAATGTCATACAACCCTAATAACCTTTTCAATTTAATAATGAGTCATGATTAATATTAACATTGAAAAAAAAGATGATCCAAGGTCAAGATGAATAAATCAGCAAGATTTATAATCATTTAATGTTATAATTTTCTAGGGTTTTTATGCATGTTGCTAACTTAGGTTTAACCCCTAATGTACTATCATAAAGCATGCAAGAAGATAACTTAATCAATTCTGTAAAGATGGACGGCCCAGTAGGGACCTTTGATCCTCCCCGGCGGTCGCACGACAGGCCGTTTATCCCTCTCAGGTCCGAAGGCCTTCTGGGGATGAGCGGTCTGTAATGAGCCGCTGGGGGAGACAAACGGTCAATCACTGGCCACTTGACAGAAGGGTGGTCTAGGTCAAGCCGCTCTTCCCGAAAACATAATACGAATCACAACACATAAACGGTCCGTAATGTGCCGCCTAACACGTTGGGCGGTCTATCGTGAGGCCGCGCAAGTCAAAAATCAACCAAACCCCCCTTTTCGCCCTGCCCGCCTCCGGCGAGTTGGCTAGGGTTACAAAGAATTACTAAATACGCATAGCACAGAGCATAATAATTAGGGCTTTTGGACTCAAAAGAAAGAGCACGAAAAGTTTTACAATATAGCATGCTCGATTTAATCTTTAGTGCCTGAAATCCCTACTTAAACGAGATGGAACAAGTATAACCCTAGATATGACATACTTCTACTAAACCCTAAAATTCTCGCATGATACTAAGTGACTTTTAAGGCTTTTGCATTCAATAGAAAGAGCACTCGATGCTGGTTCTAACCATATATAATACTTAAGGTTTGGCTTGCTATAACCTACCTTAAACGGAAAAAGAAGGAAGAAGAAGGGACGACGACACGCGAAGAACACCCCGCCGGTGATCGTCAGAATCCGCCCTCGTCCACGATCCTCGTCGGCCGCCACAGCACCCAAACGAAAATAGGGTTCTTGAGAGTCATTTTTATAGGTCACACAAGGTCTAGAGTCTTCTATTCGAGGAGATAGAGTCCAATCAAGTTGGACGTGCGCGAACTGCGTGGATAGGGTTAGCCGCCGCCTTCTAAACTGAAATTCACTTTCTAGGGTTAGGGTTTTAGGGAGAACTAAGAGGGGAAACGATCCTCTCATCCTAGCCTTCCATTTGGATCCGGTTTCAGCCTAAATGATCGGGTATTGGGCTCAAATTTCGCATTTTAAGGTCCAATTAGATTAAGTGTGGATTTAGGCGTTAATCAATTGATTTGGCCTAATTACTGATTTTATTTGGGTCAATCATAGAGGACACTTTTAACAAACATTTTATCCTCTACCAGATTCTAAATTTTCTAGATTTTTACGAAATAGTCGAAATTTAACTTATGCTATTTATTAAGGATTTTTCTAATTAATTTCTTATAAATTTTCTTGAAATTTTTATTTGTTAATAAATCGAGGTATTACAAATCTTTTTGAAAACCATCACATAGTTCCCCCTGCATTACATGGCATGCATTGCATCTTCTTTTTCTTTTGTTATTTTTGCCTATTTTAATAAGGCTTTATCCCTTGGCCAAACCTCAAGAATTGGTCTCCTATTAGGCTTGCTCTCGGCAAGGGGTTGAGCCTAGAACAGATCTAACCTGATTTCTTTATTCAGTGTGTGCAGAAACAAGTCCGCACGATTCAAGTCACAAGCCCGTGGACTCTTTTCCATATTTCCTTATGTGCGGTCCCTCAAAGACCGTTTCCATTCACTTAGCGGTCAGCTTTTGACCATCTCATCTTCTAGCGGTCATTGGGTAGGCCGCCATTTATCCAGAGCCCAAATGAACGAGCCCCTCTGCTTTCAACACCCATGCGATCTAATCCTGGCCGTTTCTCTGAGCCCGGAGGTCAAACTCTGACTGTCTTGTTATATGGCGGTCCCTCGATAGACCGTTTCTGTCTCCCAAAGGACTATGGTCCGCTCAGATGTCCACCTGTTTGCGGCCTATTTGAGGTCGTTTCTCTGATTTCAGCAGTCATATTGGGGGCCGTTTATCTTGTCACAGCGGTCCTTTGTCAGGCCGTTTATGTTTCTAAGAACCACATCAAACCACACATATGAGAAGAAAAGGGAGGCAAATTGATAAACTAAAGTAATCAGATTCTTTCATTTATTCAATCTCAAAAACATCAAATTCAAGCTGTCAAACTCTGTACATCCTGATAAGTCACTCAATCCTCAGCTGGGCATCCACGCGAGGTCGGATCTCGCGTAGCTCTCTCAGGTAAAGCTGGTACTCCTCCGGAATCTCTGTCACCTCCATTGGTAGAGTACGCGTCTTGCTGATCTCCTACATGATCAGCGCGCCCCTGACTGCCTGCTCATCTTCCGCCGTCCCAAGTCTCCTCACCTATAGAGCAGGTAGGTGGGGTAGCTCCAGAAGCATAGTACGTGGAAGTCCAACTTGTAGAAAGCACCTGTGGGGGCTGTACATCGCCAAAGTGGTGTTCCCCACAACTCTTAAGTCCAATCTAGGCCTTGTACGAAGCCTGAGGGTAGTGCCAACAAGGAAAGCCTGGTGCATCAAGAGTTGGTCAAGGGGCAGAGTGTTGAGGTAGATCCGCCATTCATCTCTAGTCTCCTGTCTGCCGTCCTGCACTCGACCTGCTGAGAGAATCCAAATGCGCCTCCAATGAAGAAAAGTGGGTGGCTCACGAAGATCCAACTAAGAGAAGGGATATCCTCTATAGGTGTGAATTTCATTCGGACTCCCATCCAACACTCAAGTAAGATCATGGACCCAAAGAGAGGCCCACCAAGAGAAGCTGAGCTAAGGCCCTCATATAGGTAAGAAAGAACGGCCTGTGAAATGGATAATCCCCTCGACAACCCACTAATAACACTCAGGTTTCGTATATCTAAGAGGTGGTCAGTGGTAGGCAAAAGTATGGCCCCGCACAAGCAAATAGAAGCGGCCTTGGCTATGGCCTCATTCCAACCACATTTATTCTTACAATGAGTGGTAACCCATTGAGCCATAGGAAGAAAATGGACATGTTGAGAACTAATCATGGTCCTGATATCCTTTGAACTGGGTAAGAACTCCCCTAGGATGAGAAAAGGGTCAATAGGGGCAACGGTGTGACACACTAAGTCCTCATCTCCCACTTTAGACCCAGGGAAGGCTAGCAATGTCTCAACCTCTTCTAGAAGGATAGTGGCTTCAAAAGTGGGAAAGAAAAACGTGTGGGTCTGAGGATGCCATATCTCTACTAGAGCTGAAATACTATGCCAATCGAGGGAGAGTTTTTGGTAATTTTTGGCCAGAACAAGTAGTGGATGAAGGTGCCAGGCTTTCAGGATGAAGATCACATCTAATGGGAGTTCACGAATCATCGGAGCCACCCATTTCAAGTTGGAGTAATGCCTAGGGCCAGGGAGAAGCTAAGCAAAAGATGAAAAGGCGGAGCAACATGAGAATTTGGAAAGAATTGTGAACACATTTGAAATGCAACTACGTAACTTACCTCTCTCAAAGGATTTGTGCTCAGATGATTTGGAATGGAAGTCAGCCGATGTAGCGCCTCGTGCTCTTCCCTAGCCAGTTGTGGGCCGTTGTAGGAGCTCTCCCCCATTGTGCTAACCTCAAGAGCCTGTTTCATGTTGATTTGAATGGTCGCACTAAGACTTGCAAGGCTTGAATGAGGGATTTGGTGTGAGTTACGAAGTTGAGAGTCCCCCTACTTATAGAGCCCAATTTCTTAACCTTTATCCACTAGGATCAAGTTAGGATAGGCTCAACCAAGGTTAGGATCTCTCTTATCATGATTTGGATAGGCATATCCACGGGTTGGGACTCTCCAATAGAGTCACGATCGGAGTTAACAACTTTTTTTTCTTGAGCGGTCTATCGAGCGACCGCTATTCATTCTTAGCAGTCTTCTCATGACCGTTTTCATCTTCGCTCATAATTCTTATCTGTCTAGGTGGTAAACAGTCTCGACCAGACCGTTATCATTTAAAAGTGGTTCACAGGAGAGCGTCTCTCCAGTTTGGCGGTCTTAAATAAATCATCTCTATCATTCACTCGGATGTGACTTAGCGGCCTATTTTGTGACCGCTACGCCCGTCTAGCGGCCTTACCGCGACCGCTTCTCTCTGCTGTCTTATTACATCACACCTAAGTTCCCCTCCCTTTCCCCTCTCTCTCGCTCTCTGTTGTGCCCTCACATTGTCAGTCATAGGAAGCATTGTTAAGTTAGTTAGTTAGTATCAACATGCACGCATTCAAGCATTTCTAAAAATCAAAAAGAAAGAAACATGTTATTCCACTAAAGCCATACATGCATACATCTCATAAGTACATCAAGTCTGACCCTTCCCAGGGTCGTCGCTCACTCCTGAACCCTCATGGCACTTTGCTGGTGGTGCCATGGAGGTGCTCTCCTCCTCACGCAGGCGTCGCTAACTCTCCTCGTCCTCGTTCCTCTAATGACCGGAGGAACTTGTGAGGTATAATCGGTAGGCAACGCTGGGCGCACCGCCATGGGTCCTGCACCATCCCGATCTCCGGCTCATCTGCTAGTACGCCCGCACCTCTCCCTATTGGAACCCTGGTTTTGATGATGACAATCTATGAGTCATGTGAGATTGGATTGCATAAATATATTTGCAGTTGACCATTGCATATAAGATGTATGTCTGTGCATAGTTGCGTCATTCAACATACAAGGTCTGTGTACCTTGCGTTTGTTGCATACAAGTCCATGCACATGTTGAACAAGTCAGTGCATAGTCGTTTGTGCATTCAAGGTCGGTGCACTATTTAGTTAGGTCTGTACATACCATGTTATTTGACAGATAACATCTGCATATATCTTAGTCATTTGCATATTCAGGGTCAGTGCATTGCATTTATAGTCGGTGCATACTTTCTTGTCTTCTATACTAAGTCGGTGCATGTCTTCTAATAAGTGCACTCGAAGGTCAGTGCATGTTTTCATCTGTCACACGAAGTCCGTGCATATTAGCTCTCATGGTCGGTGCATATCTGCTGTATGCGTGCTACAAGGCTTGTGCACATTCATCCTAAATGCATAAGCAAGTCTGTGCATGCTCTTTGTCAATAGCATGATTAAGTCTGGGCATGTCTGCATATAACACCATGGAGTCTGTGCATATTCCCATACTATCTTGCATAAAGTTTGTGCAGGCTTTAGTCCTATGCAAGTTTTTTTCTAAGGCACATACCATAGTTGGTGCATGTTCTACGTCCTTCATATGAGAGTCTGTGCATATCTTGCATTGCATATAGCCAAGGTCTGTGCAAGTCTTCGCACACGCTAACTGAAGTCTACGCATATCCTGCATTGCATATAGTTGAGGTATGTGCAAGTCTTCGCACATGCTAACTGAAGTCTGTGCATATCCTACATTGCATATAGTCAAGGTATGTACAGGTCTTCGCATATGCCAACTGAGGTCTGTGCATAAGTGTCTCGTACACAATTACGTCAGTGCATACTTTCACTTTGTTTGATGAAGGTCAATGCGATCGTTGTTCCTTGCACATGCAACGTATGTGCATGATACGTTTATAACACTTCAGGTCTGTGCATCCGTGGCACCTTGCACATACAAAGTCTGTACACATTCTTCCTATACTTTATTAAATCTGTGCATATTGAAAAATGATTGACTACGATGTGTTTAACAGAATGCCTCTGCTCTAATCAACAGGGCTATGAAGAAGCACGTGATCCAAGAGTATTTTAATCAAAGGAGACTTCGCCACGTGGAATATAGAGAAGCTAAGATCGTGACACATGGACAGTTGATTCCAGATCTGATCGAATCTTCTAGGCGAGAAACTTGTTTTCTACGCGCCCCTCTCACACCGGACTAAAAACAATAACAGAAGACCAAGCCATGCCTTCGAACTTGATGAGATTTTGTAGAAGAGAATTCAGAGAGTGAGAAAGAGAGAGCTCGAGAGAGAAGAGAGAAGAAAGAGTGAAGCGGCTGAAGGAAATTGAAGATCTGCTATCAGTTGGTTTCTAGATTAGATCCAAACCAACGTGCTCATTAGAGAGCTACAATCTTGTGATTTATTTCTCGCTTTCCGTAGCTGAATTTTCTCATACTTGTATTTCCTTTCAAACCTTTCTTTCTAAGTTGTGTATCAGCAGAGCTAAGCTGTATTTCTCAGTGGGAGAGGGTGTTTCCTCCGACAACAAGCTGTGAGACTCAGTGGTCTGGGACGTGTTCCCCAAAGCTGTGGATCAGCGGTTTGTAGGGATTTATCCCCAAAGCTGTGGAGCAACAGTTGGTCAAGCTGTGTGTCAGTAGGAATCCTTACTCAGTTGAGTAAGGGGTGGATGTAGGTCTGGAGGACCGAACCACCTAAAAGCCTCTTGTGTACTGTGGTTTGTTCTCCAAGTTTTAATCGCTAGATGAATGTTAGGCGCGCTTACATCTAAGCTTCTGATTGATCTTAATTCCGCACTAGTCTAGATCTTTTAGGACAAGTTTTAAATTGACCAAGTTTTTAGAGGGAGATTCATTCACCCCCCTCTGAATCTTGGTTCGTACCATTACACCGGGCCAACAATTGGTATCAGAGCGGGTGTTTGCATAGAAGGTCCAACAACCTATAGATCTGTCCTGCATTACTTGTGGTGCAATCTGGTTTTTTACTTTTTAGTAATATTTTCTGACTTGATCTGATTTGTCTCAGAGTCATGGCCAAACTTCCTCTATTCACTGGTTCTTATCGCTTCGGATGGTATGGTCATTTTAGGGATTATGTGATGAGCGTAAACTCTGACCTTTGGATACTCATAGCACACAGTCCGTATGAGGTTCCAGAGGATAAATCCAAATGGAGAGCCTCAGATAGACTGAAGTATGCTGAAAATCAAAAGGCCCTAGACCTTACTAGAAGGGCGATAGACTTTAACCATTTTCCGTTTATTAATGAGTGCTGGAGTGCAGTGCAAATTATCAATAGAATACTGGAAAGTCCATGTGGAGATGAGATATAGTGCTTGATGGCCAAAGATCGCACCTGTGATCAGACAGATGATTCATCCTCACAGGTAATCTCTGAAACTGATGATATTAGTTTTGATGATTTAGCTATTCTTCATGAAAATTTGCTTGAGAGATACGAAAAATTAAAGTAAGAAGAGAAGAAATTAAGAAAAGAAAAAATCACTGAAGTCACTTGTTTAAAAGCTGAATGTGAAAACTTAAAATCTGACATGAACAAGCTGAAATCTGAAAGTGAAAGACTTAGGAACACTCTAAGTAAAGCTGAAACTTTCTGCAATGAATGCATTTTCCCAAAAGAAGTAATTGGAGATCTTTATTCTGAGATTGATATGCTGAAGAATTTGAATGCATCCTTAAAAGATGAAAATCATTTGCTACTTGAAAGGAAGAAGAAAGTAGAAGAATATGAAGAAACTCAGATGGATGAAAATAAAAATCTGAAAGAGCAAAATAAGAAACTCATGGTTTTGAACACAGTCATATCAGAAAAAGTGCTGACAATTGAAAGAGGAAAATGTGTTTTGAAAGAAACTAAAGTCAACAAAGAACAAGAGCTAAAACACGAGATTGAAACATTAAAAAGCCTAAATGATGCACTGCATAAACATGTCATTTCTTGTGAGACTGAAATTGCTGGCTATGAACTTAATGTTTCATCTTTGCAATCTGAAACCCAGGATCTAAGAAATTCACTGTCAAAATTTGGTAAGGGAGAAGAAAATTTGAATATAATGCTTGGGTCTAATGTGAATTTTCAGAAAGAGGTGTTAGACTATGTTCTGTCTAAAAAGAAAGCTGAAGAAAAGATGAAATCAACTATATTTTTAAAAAGCTCAGAACAAACTAATCCCTCCAGTTCATCTATCTTCCAATTCACTGCCAAGAAAATAGAAGATCCAACAAAAAATCTGAAAAAGATTTAAAAATAGAAAAGGAAGGTTAATTCAAATAAATCCAAATCTGCTTCTGATTCTTCTATGAAAGTAGTCAATGATTTCCATACACACTCACATGCACATGCAAATAATAAACCTGTCACAACAGTGCATGTTCACAATAAAAGAAATGTTTCATGTCACTACTGTGGTAGGAAAGGACATGTTATGGACGATTGTAGAGTTTTGAAAAATGATGAGTTAGATGCATGCAAGCATGTCAATACAGTTCAAAACAAATCTGTGAAAATGTCTGATAAAGATATCTCCAATGCATATTTTTATTGTGACAAAAGGGGTCATTACATGCATAACTCTTGCTTAAAGAAACAAGAAGATCAAAATTACAGAAATAGTTATGTAAATAAGCATGTGAAGAAATCTCAAAATCAGAGAGTCAATTGTTTTAAGTGTGAAAGATTTGGGCTTGTTATATCTGAAAGCTGGCTTTTGAAAGATAATAAAATATATCCTGCTTACATGAAACATTTTGCATCTAGGAGAGTTCAGAATCATGTCTTCATGCATAAACCTCATATGTGCAATAAGTGTGACAGATTAGGTCACATTGCTTTAGACTGTTCTTGGAATCACTGGAGAGCACCAATGTGGGGTGCTACTCATCCTGTTGGACCCAAGAATCCTTAGGGTCCAAGACTGTTCAAATAACATTTTGGCTGCAGGTGTGCTCCTAAAGATAAAATAAAAATGGGGCTCAATAAATTTGGGGCACAAAGGTCAGTCAAACTCTACCTTTCAGTTTTGTTAATTTTGTTTGAATAATAATCTCTGTGGAATGCTGCATGATTGATTAGAACAAACTTGATGATTGATGATATTCTTTTTAGAGTATTACATATTTAGAATGTGATTCATGCAAATTCCATGCGAGACCTTTAGTTAGTCATTCATGTTAATAAGTAGATGCATACATCTGCATGACCTCCTGGTATATCAAATGGATATAATTGCATATTACAGTGCCAAGTCTGTGCATAGTTAGATGTGTTCGCATATAACATCAGTGCATGCCTAGCTAGTGTGTTATAACGTCTGTGCAAGTATTGTTGCTTCATGCATGCAAGTCGGTGTACTTATCAGCTGCATGCATATAAACTCGGTGCATTCCTCACCTCGGACTAGATGAGGTCGGTGCAGTTTTGTGTGTCATGACATAAATAGGCCTGTGCATGTTTCTGTAGAACACATATAATGTTGATACATATCTGTGTACTTTAAGAAAATTAAGTAGTGGTTGTTTGATATCTCTGCACATTTTGAGGGGGAGCTAAGCTGATCAGAGTTCGTAAGCATAATGGCTTGGAGCAGAGTTGTCTGACGCTCATCTCTGCATTGCTGACTAAATTTTGGGTTAGGTCTGGCTTTTCTTAAGTGAAATTGATTTGGATGTTAATTGAGTCTGCATGATGAAAGTGTCTGAAGCTTGAGGGTTGTAGATACTTATTGTGAGCTGCTGGTTAGGTGTCAGAATTCTAAGACCAACTCCCTGGCAAATTTTCTTTTAGTCTTAACCCTCACTCTTATGTGGCTTCCATTCTCATCTAACTTCTCATCTATTCCAAAATTCTCACCTACTTCACAATAATTCATTGACTGTGCTTGTCAGGGGGAGTAATATCTGATCACTGTCACCTCTACTCATTTTCAATAATTAACTACTAAGATCACCCTGAACTAAGAACAAAATTACTGATCTTAACTGAGATGTGATTTTCAGTGTATGAATATTAAATCTTATCTGCAAAGCTCTCACAATTAATCCTGAAAGATACCCTGGAAATTACTCAGTAGAACATCAAAAATCTGAAAGTCCATAGTAATAAGCCAATCTCATAGAAAATCCAAGGTTTATATGGTCCTTAAGTCATGTCTAAAGAAAACTCTGACAAAAGACCTGGGAATATGCCATTAAATAAAAATTGATTGTGGCAGAGCAATGTCATTTTATTTGAGAAACTGACCATCTGTTTCAAAGAAATTTAGAGGTCAAGTCATGATAATGATTGCTATCTTTGTTCAAAGATTATGAAACATAAAGGTAAGCTGCACTGAGTAACCAGGGACTCTGGTGTTTGATCAACATGTTTCCTTGAGTAAAAAAGTGCAGTTATACTGAAATGTTCAATCAAAAGTTTTGCAAAAGATCAATTAAGAATATGGTTGACCCTATGGTTCCTTCAGTAAATTTATACTGGTTTAAAGTCAATATAAAAATTGGGTTTTTCAATCAGTAATTGGCTAATGAAAAGAGCTAGTAAGATTAATGATCTCCTTGACTGGGTTATTTCCTTGATTAAGCTGTCTCATTTCCATTGAATCATAGGGATAATTTATGGAGAATAACATTTTAAGATATAATCTCATATGCCGGAAATCGCATTTCTGCGTAGAAAGGCATTTTATTTTAAGTAAGGGGTAGTTTGGATATTAACTGTTGAATATTGGTAAAGTTGGCAGTGTCTCTTATATATACATAACCCTACTTGCCTTACCCATCATACCCTATATTTTGAAGATGAAGCGACCTCCCGCTCTCATGTTTTCGTCTCTCGAGCTCTCCTAGCAAGCCCGCCTCTCCAGCCTTCCCTCTTCTCATCTCGTCCATTCCTTCTCTACGTTTTGTCCTTCTCTTCTTATTTCTTCCACCATGTCCTCTCCGTCCGCCATGAGTGAGGGGAAGAAGAGGGACACGGAAGAGTAGCAGCCCTCGTCTCCTCAAGTGTCACGCCCCGAGCGCGGAAGATACCCGGAGATGCGCGACGTGTCTATATCAATCATGTCAATCAGAGTGGTCGTGTATTCGACACAAAGACAGAGATGCGCAAAATAGCAAGATAACCCAATCCTTTATTTCATAATGGATAGACTATTACAAATCCAATACTCTGTTTAACAAAAAGGAAAAGAATACATATTTGACTCAAGAAACTATGGAAAAGACTAGACGACACTTGTAGAAGCTCTATCACTTTCACTCTTGACCATTCCCATCCGATTGACTTCCATCGTCGTCGGACTTACCTGAAAAGTAAAAAGGGACAAACGGAATGAGCGAACGCTCAGTAGGAAATTATATCTCAAGTACTAGCAAGTGGTTTAAGTAATTACATTTTCATGGATGCAATAAAGCTATGCATGCTCGCATGAAACGACAAGATAGAGAGAATGTAATATCAAAGAAATAAGATGAACTTTCATGAACAAGATACAAGTTATTCAAGATATTCAAGCAAGTACATTTAACAAGTCATGTCAAGAACTTTGGCTATCATGTATCAAGCAAGTAAATTACCCTCTTTCGGGCCACGCATTTCATTTCATGTCAAGTACGAGTCAAGTACAAGATGTGTGTGGAATGTCCAATCAAGCAAGTCAAGTACTCGGTATAATGCCAGATACCTTATCATTTTAACTCCCATGGGCACAAGTACTTTCGGGTGCTCCTCCCAGGACCAGATCGGGCCCTATATGCGCAGGCATTTATCATGTGTTTTGACATCCACTCTTGTTTGTATAGCCAATATAGAATTTCAATAATCAAGCTTGTAGATACGTATGACAACTTTGATAGAATAGAGTTCAAAATATGACAAAGGACATAGAATGACGATAATAACGGTATAATCACGATGTCCATAAAACTAGGTAGATTATGGTTCCCTTAACTTAGGTACCATGACAAATCAATATGGACATTCTTTATATAGAATTGAGGTCCACATGAACATTAGATCAAGCAAGATACCCTCATTCTTATCATAGAATTGGGGTTTACAAGAATGACACGATATGGCATGATATCATCATCCCATCAAGAATTTCTTATGATATACTCTTTGTATAATCATAAGGGCCGGTATACCATGTTTCTTTAGATTGACATGGCAAGGATCGTGTAATGGGTTTTTAGGGTACAACCAGCTCAGTCGGCCTTGAGGGAATCCAAGGCTACGAGGAGTCTTACGGAGGTCTCTATGACTAACTCGCTAGTCCAAAGGAACGGAATGTCCAAAGGAGAGCTTGTATGTCAATGAGAATTGAGTGTGATCGATAAAACGCCGTGAAAAGTGGGACTATACTCACGGAGTGGAGAATAGTGCCGATATATATATATATATGTATAATATATAAACCATCGGTTAGCAAATCCGAGGAAAAATCAGTTTACAGTAAAATAACGACTTAGGTCAAGTCGTTTCTCAAGTAATTAACGCCTAACAGAAGGGCGTTTACACATGGTCCGTTTTGCAGAATTTTCAATAAATCAATAATTTATTTAAAACGCGCCTTGGGAAGGGGCGTTTCTTCAAGAGTTGACGACTACAGTAGCAGGCGTCTTTTTATTTACAATATTTTTCAGAACATATTTATTTTCAGAAATTATCAAAAACGCGCCCTTGTCAGGGGCGTTAATTATTAAATTCTTATTTTCACAAAATATATATTCCAGGATTTTAAAAGATACGCGCCCTAGTAAGGGGCGTTTATTTTTAATTCACGCCCTATGATGGGGCGTTTACATATGGAAAACGACCTAGTCTAGGTCGTGAATTCAAGAGATACTGGGAAAGCAAGATTTGCACGATAATCAATGATAACAATCATATAGTCATGACAGGAAATTGGCAGGAAATCAGATGCAGTATTTTAGATTTGATGTTTCATGCTTATTGACTTTTAACCGTTAACAATTATTGATTGATTTCATGTAATTGCATGGATAATCCGTTCTGAAGATTTACATGAAATTAACGCCTGTGTACAGGGCGTCAAATATTAAATTGACGACCTGGACATGGTCGTGTCTTGTAAATTAGCGCCCTTGACAGGGGCGTCTCTTTCAAAATATTTCAGAAAACGCATGAAAACTATAATAATCATATGCATGACATGCTTATATATATATATATCTTGCATTAATTTCATTTGGGCTACAGTAACTTGAGAAAACCTACCTTAAAAATAGATTTGGAGATGACCGGTGAATAACTTGAGAAGAACACCTTGGACAGGAAGAAGGAAGATTTTAGTTGATGAATATGACGGAGATGATAGCCTTCAATCAACCTGTAGGAAAAGAGAGGAAGGAATATGAAGATATGAAATCAATCTTCACAGGTATATGGTGAAGAACATACCTTGTTCTTTCACGTACGCCACCTTACAGACCTATAACAGAATCAGATGAAGAACATTAGTTCTTCATGTAATAGAAGCAGAAAAATAAAAGAATAGAGGAACCGTTTTTTCTTCACGTACCTAGCAGCAGACGTTCGATCAAATGGGTTTTAGGGTTCGATCGAACATGTTATTTATAGGATTTTGGAAGTCCTAACAAGAGTAGTGTTTGATTGAGGGTAATATATCCTTAATAGAGTCCTTACTTTAATAGACACTTACTAGATTAGGTTAATCTTTCCTTGGATAAGCTCTGGGTTCGAACGGTTCACGAACTGAATTAACGCCTTAGGTCAGGGCGTGTATTCTTGAATTAACGCCTTGCATAAGGGCGTTTCTTAAAAAGCGCCTTGAAAAAGGGCGTTTCTTGTTTTAAAACACGCCCAAGATAGAGGCGTTTCTTTTACTTACCCATTTGGTCGCGTGAGAACTGACGACCGTAGGTGTGGGCGTCCTTTCCTTATTCACGCCATGGGTAGAGGCGTTTCTTTATAAATTAACGCCTTAATAAGAGGCGTTATTTTTAATTTGTTTTATTTCGTCCAATTAACCCTATTCCTTTTATATATATTACTTCTGTAATATATATGTTTTAATTTATTTCAATTATTCATTTATTAGGGTTGCTACACCCTCCCCCACTTAAAAAAGAATTTGGTCCCCAAATTCAATTTATATATAATTATACCCGCGGAGAGTGTAGGACATATACCTCTTAGAATAACTCGGGAAATCGTTTCTTCATAGATTCCTCGGTCTCCCATGTCGCTTCGCGTTTAGTATTCTTATTCCATTGCACCTTGATCATGGGAATAACCTTATTCCTTAGAGCTCGTATTTCTCGATCTAATATCTTCAAAGGCCTTTGTTCATATGTGAGATCTTTCTGGATCACCAGATCTCCATGCTCAATAATATGTGACGGATCGTGCACATACTTCTTCAACATAGATATGTGAAATACATTGTGTACCTCGGACAACTGAGGAGGCAACGCGATGCGATAAGCAACCTCGCCAACTCTTTCGAGTACCTCAAATGGTCCGATGAATCTTGGCGTAAGCTTGCCCTTAACACCAAATCTTCGTATGCCACGTCCAGGGGATATTTTAAGAAATACATGATCTCCAACCTGGAATTCAAGATCTCTTCTCCTGGTATCAGCATAAGCCTTTTGCCTTGTCTGAGCAACTTGTAATCTTTCTCTGATTACCTGTATCTTCTCAGTTGTATCCCTTACCATGTCTGGACTTAATAGTTGTTTCTCTCCAACTTCGTTCCAACATATGGGAGATCGGCAACTCCTTCCGTATAAGGCTTCGAAAGGTGCCATTTGGATACTAGCTTGATAGCTATTATTATATGCAAATTCAACTAAAGGTAAGTGGTCATGCCAGCTTCCTCCAAAGTCAATAATGCATGCTCTCAGCATATCTTCAACAACTTGATTAGTTCGCTCGGTCTGACCATCCGTTTGTGGGTGAAAAGCAGTACTAAAGTTGAGCCTTGTCCCCAACGAATGTTGTAATCCCTTCCAAAAATGAGAAGTAAAACGGGAATCCCTATCAGACACGATTGAGACAGGAATTCCATGTATCCTGACTATTTCTTTAATGTATAGTGCAGCTAGCACATCAATTGACCATCGGCTTTTGATTGGCAAGAAATGTGCCGATTTAGTCAATCGGTCAATGATAACCCAGATTCCATCATGTCCTCCTTTAGATTTAGACAAACCCATGATGAAGTCCATACCAATATCCTCCCATTTCCACTTAGGAATATCTAGAGGATGTAGTTTTCCCGCAGGCTTTTGGTGTTCCGCCTTGACCTGTTGGCATGTGAGACAGCGTGATACATAGTCCGCTATTTCTCTTTTCATATTGGGCCACCAAAAGTTCCTCTTTACATCTTGGTACATTTTAGTTGATCCAGGATGAATAGTGTATCTTGATCGGTGAGCTTCATCTAAGATCTTCTTCTTTAATTCCGGACAATCGGGTATACAAGTTCTATCTTTGAACGATAATCTTCCATCAGAAGTTAGTTGAAAATCAGATTGTCCTTCTAATCTGCCTTTGATTTCTACTAACATAGGATCATCATCCTGAAGTGTTTGTATCTCAGATAAAAAATCTGACTGTATGCTTACATGAGATAGTGTGACAAATTTGGATTCCGTGTCCAAGCTTATATTGAGCTCGGAGAATTGTTCAAGTAACCTCCATTCTTGTATCATACAATTTGCTATCTTTGCTCTCGGCTTTCGACTAAGGGCATCAGCCACATAATTACCCTTTCCGGGATGGTATTGTATACTGAAGTCGAAGTCCTTGAGATATTCTAGCCAACGTCTTTGTCTCATGTTCAGCTCCTTTTGTGAAAATAGATATTTGAGACTTTTGTGATCGGAGTATACAGTAAACTGTACCCCATAGAGATAGTGTCTCCATATCTTTAGGGCAAATACTACCGCGGCCAATTCCAAGTCATGGACGGGGTAATTCTCCTCATGCTTCTTCAGTTGACGAGAAGAGTATGCTATGACCTTCCCATGTTGCATTAGAACACATCCGAGGCCAATGCCAGAAGCATCAGTGTAGACCTCGAATTTCTCTCCTTCAATTGGTAGGGCTAAGACCGGAGCTGTGGTGAGATGATCCTTGAGAGTTTGGAAACTGCTTTCACATTCCTCACTCCATTCATATCGGATCTCCTTACGAGTTAATCTTGTAAGTGGTACGGCGATCTTAGAGAAATCTTTGATAAATCGCCGATAATAGCCTGCAAGACCTAAGAAACTTCTGATCTCGCTTGCATTAGTGGGTCTCTCCCAGTTTCTCACAGCTTCAACTTTTGACGGATCCACAGATAAACCGTCCTTGGATATGACATGTCCGAGAAAAGCCACTTCTTCAAGCCAGAACTCGCATTTGCTGAGTTTAGCATATAATTGATTTGTCCTCAAGACTTGCAATGCAATCCTCAAATGCTCTTCATGTTCTTCCTTAGTCTTAGAATATATCAATATATCATCGATGAAGACTACTATGAATTGATCCAAGTAAGGCCTGAATATGCTATTCATTAACTGCATAAAGGCAGCAGGGGCATTTGTTAGTCCAAAAGGCATAACAACAAATTCGTAATGGCCATACCTGCTTCTGAATGCAGTCTTGTGAATGTCATCGTCCTTGATTCTTAATTGATGATATCCCGACCTGAGATCAATCTTGGAGAAATATTTGGATCCTGAAATCTGATCAAATAACTCATCGATTCTCGGCAGTGGATACTTGTTCTTGATAGTAAGATGATTCAACTGTCGATAGTCGATACATAATCTCATGGATCCATCCTTCTTCTTTACAAATAAGACTGGTGCTCCCCACGGGGAAGTACTTGGTCTAATAAACCCTTTTCGGATTAGTTCCATCAACTGCTCCTTCAACTCCTTGAGTTCAGCAGGGGACATTCTATATGGTGCCTTTGAAACCGGACCAGCACCAGGGACTAAGTCGATGGTAAAGGCCACATCTCTTTGCGGGGGTAATCCCGACAATTCTTCCGGAAATACGTCTGGGAATTCTCGCACTACCTGAATGTCCTCTATCTCGGTTTCTTTAGCTTCTTTAATAGTGACAAAAGCAAGGAAGGATACACATCCTTTCCTGACGAGCTTGCTTGCTCGAAGAGCCGAAATAAGAGGGGATTTGCTTCGACTCTTAGGACTAGTATAAGTCAGTTCCGGAAATTCCTTGGAAACAATCTTGCCATTACGGCAATCAACCGTTGCCTGGTATTTGGATAACCAATCTGCCCCTAGTATAACATCATATTCTTTTAGATCTAAGCAGATAAGATCAATAGGAAAATTCTTTCCTCGAACCAATACCTCACAATTTTGGTAATGATGTGTGATATCCGTCTCGTTTCCGAGAGGAGTAGACAATATTATCTTCATCCATTCTGGTTCTAGAGGTAATGGGTCAGCAAACTTCTTGGAAATAATGGAATGCGATGCACCCGTATCAAATAAGACATGTGCATATTTGGAACAAATTTTTAATGTACCTTCCACCAATCCGCCTTCTTCTTCTGGTTCGGTCTCTTGGATTGCATGAAGACGAGCATTCTTTGTCACTGGACGTTTACCCTCACCGGCTTGGTCATTCATTAATGGACAATCGGGAATCCGATGTTCACGACTCCCACAACGGAGACATGCTCCTAATTTCCTCCAGCATTCTTCTGTTTTGTGACCAGCCTTGTCACAATGCTTGCATACTACGTTTGAAGGGGTAGTGGTGATAGAGAAAGGCTTGGATTTCTTGTACTTCTGATCTTGAGAGGAAGAACCTCCATTATTGGGCCTCTTCTTAAAGTTGGGTTTAAAAGAACCCGAACTTGTGACTTGCTCCTTTTTGTCTTTCCCACGGATCCTATCAGATAGTTCCGTGGCATCTTCAAGCAACTGAGCTCGGCGCACCATTTCAGTATAAACTTGAATATCCATAGGCGCCAATTGAGTAATGTAGTGAGGCCTAAGCCCATTAAGAAATCTACGAGCTTTCATCTTTTCCGTGCTAATTAAATGCTTAGCATATCTAGACAGTCTAGAGAACTGTGCTTCATAATCAGCCACCGATAAAGATCTTTGTTTTAATGCGGCAAATTCGGCGGCCTTCCTTTCCTGGACCCTATCAGAGAAATATTTGGCGTTGAAATATTCAACGAAATCACCCCATGTAACTTGAGTTGGGTCAATAGTAGCTTCAATCGACTCCCACCAGCATCTAGCATCCTTTTCTAACTGGAAAGTAGCTAATAAGACTTTGTCCTGATCCGTGCATTGCATGACACGGAATATACGTTCAATCTCCCGAACCCAATGCTCGGCATCGTCTGGATCGGTCGATCCCATGAACTTCGGGGGATTCATATTCTTGAATGCTTGGTGTAAGCTTCCAGCTCGTGGAGCACCACCTTGTGCTACCTGTTGTAGCACTTGGGTCATCCCTTGAAGGGTACGCTGCATGTTGCGCCATTGAGCACGTTCGGCAGCCATTATCCTACAATTACGATAGCTACGTTAGTATTATATCACTATGATCTTATAAAGGACTCATTGATCATTTAACCCTTGGTTCTACCCACTCTCACTTGGTTAAAGGTTTTGAAACCTATCCTTGGACTTGGGTTTCCTAGGAATTGAATACCTTAGGCTCTGATACCACAAAGACTGTCACGCCCCGAGCGCGGAAGATACCCGGAGATGCGCGACGTGTCTATATCAATCATGTCAATCAGAGTGGTCGTGTATTCGACACAAAGACAGAGATGCGCAAAATAGCAAGATAACCCAATCCTTTATTTCATAATGGATAGACTATTACAAATCCAATACTCTGTTTAACAAAAAGGAAAAGAATACATATTTGACTCAAGAAACTATGGAAAAGACTAGACGACACTTGTAGAAGCTCTATCACTTTCACTCTTGACCATTCCCATCCGATTGACTTCCATCGTCGTCGGACTTACCTGAAAAGTAAAAAGGGACAAACGGAATGAGCGAACGCTCAGTAGGAAATTATATCTCAAGTACTAGCAAGTGGTTTAAGTAATTACATTTTCATGGATGCAATAAAGCTATGCATGCTCGCATGAAACGATAAGATAGAGAGAATGTAATATCAAAGAAATAAGATGAACTTTCATGAACAAGATACAAGTTATTCAAGATATTCAAGCAAGTACATTTAACAAGTCATGTCAAGAACTTTGGCTATCATGTATCAAGCAAGTAAATTACCCTCTTTCGGGCCACGCATTTCATTTCATGTCAAGTACGAGTCAAGTACAAGATGTGTGTGGAATGTCCAATCAAGCAAGTCAAGTACTCGGTATAATGCCAGATACCTTATCATTTTAACTCCCATGGGCACAAGTACTTTCGGGTGCTCCTCCCAGGACCAGATCGGGCCCTATATGCGCAGGCATTTATCATGTGTTTTGACATCCACTCTTGTTTGTATAGCCAATATAGAATTTCAATAATCAAGCTTGTAGATACGTATGACAACTTTGATAGAATAGAGTTCAAAATATGACGAAGGACATAGAATGGCGATAATAACGGTATAATCACGATGTCGATAAAACTAGGTAGATTATAGTTCCCTTAACTTAGGTACCATGACAAATCAATATGGACATTCTTTATATAGAATTGAGGTCCACATGAACATTAGATCAAGCAAGATACCCTCATTCTTATCATAGAATTGGGGTTTACAAGAATGACACGATATGGCATGATATCATCATCCCATCAAGAATTTCTTATGATATACTCTTTGTATAATCATAAGGGCCGGTATACCATGTTTCTTTAGATTGACATGGCAAGGATCGTGTAATGGGTTTTTAGGGTACAACCAGCTCAGTCGGCCTTGAGGGAATCCAAGGCTACGAGGAGTCTTACGGAGGTCTCTATGACTAACTCGCTAGTCCAAAGGAACGGAATGTCCAAAGGAGAGCTTGTATGTCAATGAGAATTGAGTGTGATCGATAAAACGCCGTGAAAAGTGGGACTATACTCACGGAGTGGAGAATAGTGCCGATATATATATATATATATGTATAATATATAAACCATCGGTTAGCAAATCCGAGGAAAAATCAGTTTACAGTAAAATAACGACTTAGGTCAAGTCGTTTCTCAAGTAATTAACGCCTAACAGAAGGGCGTTTACACATGGTCCGTTTTGCAGAATTTTCAATAAATCAATAATTTATTTAAAACGCGCCTTGGGAAGGGGCGTTTCTTCAAGAGTTGACGACTACAGTAGCAGGCGTCTTTTTATTTACAATATTTTTCAGAACATATTTATTTTCAGAAATTATCAAAAACGCGCCTTTGTCAGGGGCGTTAATTATTAAATTCTTATTTTCACAAAATATATATTCCAGGATTTTAAAAGATACGCGCCCTAGTAAGGGGCGTTTATTTTTAATTCACGCCCTATGATGGGGCGTTTACATATGGAAAACGACCTAGTCTAGGTCGTGAATTCAAGAGATACTGGGAAAGCAAGATTTGCACGATAATCAATGATAACAATCATATAGTCATGACAGGAAATTGGCAGGAAATCAGATGCAGTATTTTAGATTTGATGTTTCATGCTTATTGACTTTTAACCGTTAACAATTATTGATTGATTTCATGTAATTGCATGGATAATCCGTTCTGAAGATTTACATGAAATTAACGCCTGTGTATAGGGCGTCAAATATTAAATTGACGACCTGGACATGGTCGTGTCTTGTAAATTAGCGCCCTTGACAGGGGCGTCTCTTTCAAAATATTTCAGAAAACGCATGAAAACTATAATAATCATATGCATGACATGCTTATATATATATATATCTTGCATTAATTTCATTTGGGCTACAGTAACTTGAGAAAACCTACCTTAAAAATAGATTTGGAGATGACCGGTGAATAACTTGAGAAGAACACCTTGGACAGGAAGAAGGAAGATTTTAGTTGATGAATATGACGGAGATGATAGCCTTCAATCAACCTGTAGGAAAAGAGAGGAAGGAATATGAAGATATGAAATCAATCTTCACAGGTATATGGTGAAGAACATACCTTGTTCTTTCACGTACGCCACCTTACAGACCTATAACAGAATCAGATGAAGAACATTAGTTCTTCATGTAATAGAAGCAGAAAAATAAAAGAATAGAGGAACCGTTTTTTCTTCACGTACCTAGCAGCAGACGTTCGATCAAATGGGTTTTAGGGTTCGATCGAACATGTTATTTATAGGATTTTGGAAGTCCTAACAAGAGTAGTGTTTGATTGAGGGTAATATATCCTTAATAGAGTCCTTACTTTAATAGACACTTACTAGATTAGGTTAATCTTTCCTTGGATAAGCTCTGGGTTCGAACGGTTCACGAACTGAATTAACGCCTTAGGTCAGGGCGTGTATTCTTGAATTAACGCCTTGCATAAGGGCGTTTCTTAAAAAGCGCCTTGAAAAAGGGCGTTTCTTGTTTTAAAACACGCCCAAGATAGAGGCGTTTCTTTTACTTACCCATTTGGTCGCGTGAGAACTGACGACCGTAGGTGTGGGCGTCCTTTCCTTATTCACGCCATGGGTAGAGGCGTTTCTTTATAAATTAACGCCTTAATAAGAGGCGTTATTTTTAATTTGTTTTATTTCGTCCAATTAACCCTATTCCTTTTATATATATTACTTCTGTAATATATATGTTTTAATTTATTTCAATTATTCATTTATTAGGGTTGCTACACAAGCCACGGAGACCGATGTGACCAAATGTGATAAGCGTAGATCAAAGGAGTTACATGTAAAAGGAGCAACTTCTGAATCGGTTCAGAAGAAGTATGTCAAGGGGAAGAGAAAGGAAATGGAGGTACAGTCATTAGAAGATCGTGAGTCAACAATGGTTGATGTGCCGCTACTAAAAGTGAAGAAGCTGAAGATAGCACAGGGTCGAGGTAAGAGAAAGGTACTCAAAGAAGAAGATATCTCAACTGAAGCATCAAGACATGCAGAGATAACACTAGAAGCTGGAAAGATTGTCTTCCCAAGGTACGTGGATTTTCATGATCAGAAAATGATTGAAAAATTTCATGAGTTGATTGACATTTTTAAAGTTTAGGATAAATTTTTTGGGTAAGCACATAGTATACTATCCGAGACTCGTAGCTGAGTTCTATCAAAATCAGAAGTATGATGTGGATCAGGCAAAACTGTTTTCTAAAGTCAAGAGGTCCAGGGTTGAAATCTCTAAGCATCTCCTACATAAAGTATTTAGAATACCAGAAGAAGGAGAAACTGAAAGAAAGTTTGCGTATAATTTCCATGATGCATACTCACTCATCACACATGAGCCTAGGAATCCCGAAGACATAAATTAGTTAAAATTGGGTCAGTTCAACGCAAACAATTTCTCTCCTCTCAAGAGATTGCTGCATCACATTCTTACTACTATGATTACTCCACAAGTTGGAGGAAGAGGAAGACTGACCAATACTCAAAGATTTGTTCTATATTGTCTACTGAAGAGAATTAGAGTTTGCCTGCCGGAAACAATTATTCAAATAATGAGAACTTGCAAAGAGTCTAGAAGACATTTGCCATTTGCAGCTCATTTAACTGCTATATTTAAAAAGGCAAACATATCTTTAGAAAATGAGCCTTCAAAAGAAATTCCAAAGGTTAATGTGTACAACATGGATTTTATTGAAAAGTTCTTGAGGCTGAAAGATACTGACTCAGAGAGTTCTTCTGCTGAAATTCAAAGAAAGGCTAAATCAGAAAAGTATGCTCCTTTGAAGAAGAAGAAGAAAATTCAAGTTCAAACAGTGTCTGAACAGCCTCCTCAGATCCCTCAAGAACAAACTCCTCCTATGTTAGCTGAAAAAGATCAAGAATCTGATGGTCAGCCTGAGATCTTCAATAAGTTTAAAGCTATTCAGTTACAATTGCAGAATGTCACAAAGAGTATTAAACATGTTATCACCAATCAAGATTCAAACTCTTCCCTAGTGGACCGATTGGGGAGCATGGTGCAACACTGGTTTGATGAGTTGTCCAACTCCATCAGAGATTTTCAGGCTACTGTAATGTCCAGACTTTCTACCCCAGGATCAAGTTCTACACATTATCCAAGAGACAGGAGCGGCTACAGAGGTTACTGATTTCAAAGCATTCCCCATTCTTTTTGATAATGACAAAGGGGGAGAATTGTGGTGAAGGTGGACAGGTGGACATGTATGAAGGCTTACAGATTGTGGTGGTGGAATGTGGACAGTGGTCTATGTATGAAAGCTTACAGCTTACTGTGGATGCACTTTTTATTAAGATCATTGTCTATTTGTTTATTGGGTTTATTAAGTGTGTGGGCGTGCCAGTCACCAAGGTTGTTAGCGCAGCGAATAGTGATATAGAAGGGGAGGATGAATAGATCACTCCCGATTTGGAAAACTTCAGCGGAAAATCACTACTTCGAAATACAACCCTTCAGATATAGCTAAACAATATAGCTAACGCAGTGAGAAACTAAGACAGAATAATAAGGTGCGATTGGAAGAGGCCGTCCACACACAAACACAATGCCAAGCAGAAGGAGAGCACAAACGATAATAGCAAACCATAGAGGAGACAAGAGATTTTATGGTGGTTCGATTGTAGTCCACATTCTACATCCACCCCTCACTCCAACTAGAGTGAGGATTCCACTAGCCACTGCTAGAAAACTGCAGACTCAGTCTGCGAACAATATGCTGCCACACAGCTTGAACAACCAAGGGAAACAAATCCCTCAACCAAACTCTGCTACCCACAGAGCTTGACACCTGGACCTGCTACCAGCAAGACCAAAATCGGAGATGGCTCTCCCTTCCTCCAACCCGGAGGGAACCTGCTAATGACAACCCGTCACTGGCAAAACCAGAGATCACAGATCTCTCTTCCTCTGTAGCCCAGAGGGGAACCGGAGTAACTCTCCCTTCCTCCAAACACTGGAGGGTAACAACTCGAAATTAGAGATATGAAGAAGTGAAAAGAAAACAGAAATGTAAACAAGACCAACGATGAACAACAATCGTTTCAGAAAATGAAAATCAAATGTAGCTTCCGAAGAAGCAAATTAGACTCTTCTCTCTCACTCAGACTTTTCTCTTACAGCAATACTCTCAAATCTTTTCTCTCTATCTTCTTTCTGGAACGTGGAGGCTCTCTCTCTTTTCTTCTTCTGCTCAGGGATTCTTCACTTCAGCTTTTTCCTCTAGTTCTATCCATCTAATCGCAGAAGACACCTTTTATATGGCATTCGACCTGACTTTCAGGCTTTCACACGAGTGGGTCTCGTTCCCTCTTTTTCCAGAGCATCCTTAGATCACGTGCCAGGCATCATCCTCGATTCACGTGCCCAATCATTAACCTGAATCATCTGCAGGTAGAGACAAAGGAAATGTGATTAGTTAGTTCAGTCATATAACAACGAATGTATATACTTTAGAACATCAAATGAGCAAGTATGTACACTGAGAGAGTGTATAGAGTTGAAGTTCTTCATGCGAGCTCAGTGTATGGACTTGCAGTAAAGTGCATTAACATAACAAGGGGGAATGTGAGACTTCTGTGAAGTCTGTGAAGGAATAGTGTATAGACTTACAAACAAGGGACTGTACAGACTTGATTAATGAGTGCATGTGAAAGGTAGTGTACAGACTTGAGATGAACAAAGCATGAACGAGTCTATCCAATGTATAGACTAGAAACATTTGAACACATGGACAATGTATACACTTGGCCTTTGAGGAATGATGTATTGACTCTGAACGTGAAGGCAGGCTGTATAGACTTGGAGAATATTGAAGCACTGTATAGACTTGGTAAACCTGAACCAATGTACATACTTGGAACGCATGAGGACCAGTGTACAGACTTGGAATCAATGAAAGCGTTGGCTGAACAAACTTGCATGAACGATGTATACACTTTGCCAATGTGTAGACTTAGGGTGTAGCTAAAGCAGCGAACGTAGGAATAGATTGGAACGTATAGACTTTCGTTCGATCATCAATGTATAGACTTCAACTAGGGAAGCTACAGTGCTATGTCTAGACTTAATGATGCAAGCCTTGTATAGACATTGCAACGCTTGAAGCGATGTACAGACTTGGTGAGCGCTAAGCAATGTACAGACTTTGATGAACGCCGCTCGCTGTACAGACTTCGAATCAAGGCATGAATAGTGAATCAATGTCTAGACTTGGATGCCCAAGCCAATGTATAGACTTGTGCAGTGCAGCTAGTGTATGGACTTGTACAGTGCTGCGCAATGTATAGACTTTGAAGTGCGACCTAGCAGGATGTGTAGACATTGAACGCAACCAGAATGTCTAGACTTGTTATGAAGCAATGCACAGGCTGTACATACTTGAGGTAATGCTTGCAGAAGGTGATGTATGGACTTTGTTTGTGACTAGAGGTTGTACATACTTTGGGACATGATGCGTGAGACGAAGGACAATGTATTGACTTTGAAATGGCAGACGATGTATAGACTTGGGGTTCAACTGAGGATGTATAGACTTGGCGTTCAACTGAGGATGTATAGACTTGGAAGATGTGAGGCGATGTGTAGACTTTGAGGTTCAACTGGATGTATAGACTTGGAAGATGTGAGGCGATGTGTAGACTTGGAAATGAACGGGAGAATGTATAGACTTGGCCCCTTGAAGGATGTATAGACTTCAGATGTGCAAGCTACAATGCCGTTGTATGGACTTGATCTCAAGGAATGGCTGTACATGCTTTGAATATCTTGGAAAGCAAAGGCCAATGTATTGACTTGCGAAACTGGGGGGTCGACCCATCAGAAGGGGGGGTCGACCCACAACTGTCCAGACTATGCAGACAGAGTGTAGACATGATCAAGTAGTGCATATCTATCTGACAACCATATGAACTGCACTGTCCTACATGATGAAGCATGAATTAATCTAGAGATAGAAGATTGATTTATAGTGTGAGACATCATCAAAACCGTAGGGATGCAACAAGCTCCCCCTTTTTGATGATGGCAACACTATGAATCAAGTAATATCAAAGCTTAACAAGAAATTAACTGCAGTTTCAACAATCAAAGCAAATTCAAAGCAAGTGCAAGCACAACCAAATTAAACACTACTGTAGAAGCACTTCTTTCTCCCAAACCACTCCCCCACAACTCACTCTCAGCTCCCCTACAACCCATTCTCAGATAAAGCCATCACATGACAAGGTAAGCTCCCCCATAGCTCATGAACAAAACTCCCCCAAAACTCATGACAATACAGGATCTACTGATATTGCAAAACCTTTCTCCCCCTTTGACATCAGCAAAAGAAAATGCAGAATATGTGAAAGTGCTGGAGACATGAAGAAGAAGTACAGTAACTTCTTAGTGCAGAAAGGCACAAGCAAGTCTTAAGAAAATAAGTGAGGTGCTAAACTCAAGTGAAGATTCTTGAACTCCAGTACACACTAGAGAAATAGAATGATAGAAAAGTTTATCAACATACATAGAGTATGATTTAGAGCAGGAGTTAACAAGTATGGCCAGATATAGCTGAATAGTCAACTATCCCACATGACAACAAGAGACAAAGTCAGAGAGGTGTTCTCAAGGTATTGAGGACAAACAATCCATTAGTTGCATAACCACAAGTAATTTTTTGAGATGATTTTCAAGAAGATCAATGAGTAAGTTGGTAATTCACTCTTTTGACATTAGGGAGACACCTTGATTAGAGGCCTGAATCCCTAGTTACTCAGAGTGAGTACCTCATTACTTCCTCTTTTTTTTTATTAAAGGAACAGAGTTAGTAACTGTGGCTTTTGACATGAGGAAACACCTTGATTAGAGGCCAGAGTCCCCAGTTACTCACCAGCAAGCCACCATTGCTCTGTCATGTCTTTTTTATTCATTTTAAGCATTTGATACCTCATGACATAGGAGAGATATTCATTTCATTGATGAAGCTCCCAGTTTCTTAGTGAACAAAACAAGACATGTTTGTTTAGTTAAGCCCTTGTGTTGAAGAGATGGAATGATTGAAAACAATACCAGAAGGACTATTACTTGAAGTGAATCTTGAAGTCTAGATTTCAAGCTGATTGGGTCAGATATCAAGACATACAGGTTTTGGCCTGAACCAGAATCATTGACAATGTAGGAAGATATACTTTTTACAATTAATCCAGATCTCTAAAGGAATACCAGAGCAAAGATTCTAACTGGACTTTAGTATCACTGACTTATAGACTTAAGAATTAAGTGACATTCTACTGTTTGAGAGAACTACACTAGATCTGTCATGAAAATCAGCAAAGACACACATTTGGTCAATCTTTTTGAATCTGTCAAAGAACACTTCCTCTCACAGCTCAACCAGCTCCCCCTCACTCACAGCATTCCTGAAAGCTAACCAACAGTCATACAGAACTCCCCCTCACAAAAAGAACAGACTACACAATTAAGACAATTTGTATAAGCCTAATTCTCTTCTCAGTGCTGTGAATTTTTCATTATCCAGAGGTTTAGTGAAGATGTCAACAATCTGATTATCTGTGCCTACATGAATTAGTTCAAAATTGCTTTTAGAAACCTCATCTCTTATGAAATGATGCCTTATCTCTATGTGTTTGGTGCGTGAGTGCAAAACGGGATTTTTGGCAAGATTAATGGCACTGGTATTATCACAATAGATAGGTGTGCACCCCAGGTCTACTTGGTAGTCCTGAAGCTGGTGTTTAATCCAAATGACTTGTGTTCCACAACTACCTGCAGCCACATATTCAACTTCTGCAGTGAAGAGGGCCACATAATGTTGAAGACACTAAACACCCACCCAAAAATTCACAATGACCACTATTGCTTTTCATGTCTAGTTTACATCCTGCATAATCAGCATATGTGTATGCAACTAAGTTAAATGTTTGTGATGCAGGAAACCATAAACCAAGAGAATGAGTAGCTGACAAATATCTAAAAATTCTTTTCACTACAGCTAAATGCAATTCAGTAGGTCTAGACTGATACCTTGCACACATTCCTACACTGAATTGTATATCAGGTCTAGAAGCTATCAAGTAAAAAAGAGATCCAATCATACCTCGATAGAGCTTGGCATTTACTTCTTTACCTGTCTCATCTGCATCCAGTGAGGTATTGGTACCCATGGGTGTTGTAATGTGCTTCAGGTTTTCCATACCAAACCTCTTGAACAGTTCCATTGTGTATTTGGTCTGGTTGATGAAGCACCCATCCTCTAGCTATTGTACCTGCAAGCCAAGAAAGTACTTTAGTTCACCAACCAAACTCATCTCAAATTCAGCAGACATCATTTTAGAGAATTCAACACATAGTTCATGCTTAGTTGATCCAAACACAATGTCATCTACATATACCTGAACTATGAGGAGATCTTTATTTGTACCCTTGGTAAATAAAGTTTGATCTACTTTACCTCTTTTGTAGCCCTTGCTGATCAGAAATTCAGTTAATCTTTCATACCATGCTCTTGGAGCCTGCTTTAGACCATACAAGGCTTTGTTTAACCTGAAAACTTAGTTAGGTTGAGGAGAAAATTGAAATCTACAGGGTTGTTCAACAAAAACCTCTTCTTTAATGACTTCATTTAAAAAGGCACTTTTAACATCCATTTGTTGGAGTTTTATGTTCTTTGAACATGCAAACGCAAGCAACATTCTTATAGCTTCCATCCTAGCAACTCGTGCTTAGGATTCATCGAAATCTACACCAAATTCCTGACAGTAGCCCTTGGCTACTAATCTGGCCTTATTCCTAGAAATGATTCCATCTTCATTCATTTTATTTTTGAACACCCACTTAGTTCCTATGATATTAACATTATCTGGTCTTGGAACAAGTTCCCAGACATTATTTATTTCGAACTGGCCCAATTCCTCACACATAGCATTGACCTAAGCTTGATCAGCCAAGGCCTCTTCTATTGATTTGGGTTCAATTTGTGAGACTAAAGCAATTAAGTCTTCATTCTTCACATTCCTAAAATGAGACCTAGTCCGAAGAGGATCTTCAGGATTGCCTATGACATTATCTATCGGATGATCTTTAAGAAATCTAACATTTATTGAAGACTCACCTACTTCTCTTGGCTCTTCCTGGTTGGGAGGATTTTCTGTTCCACTTGGCTGAGTCTTCTCTTCTTCTTGGTCTTCTAGGAATTCCCCATCATGATTGGAATCCCTTTTAGAAGCTCATAGGGTGTTTTTTTATGAATGGATCTTACCATGACCCTGTTGATTATGTAAGTTGCTGTATTGGCCACCTCTTCCCAAAACCTCCTTGGTAATTGACTTTCAATTAGCATGGTTTGGGCCATCTCCACCACAGTTCTATTTCTTCTCTCCACAATTCCATTCTGTTCAGGTGTCCTGGGAGAAGAAAATCTGTGTGTTAGTCCCTCTCTTTCACAAAGATCAGAAAACATGGAGTTTTCAATCTCACCTCCATGGTCAGATTGAATAGAACAGATCTTGTGTTTTCCTTCTTGTTTGTCCTTATTGAAAAACCGATTAAACTTTTGAAATGCATCACTTTTATTTGCTAAGCAAAAGATCCATGAATATCTAGAGAAGTCATCTATGATGACATAGCCAAACCTGTTTCCATTAAGACTCTGAGTTCTAGTAGGACGGAAGAGGTCCATATGGAGAAGTTCCATTGGTATAGAGGACAATGGCTCAGATCTTAATTTGAAAGAATTCCTGGTCTGTTTGCCTAGAGCACAGGCATCACATGATTTTGAAATAGAATTGAATTTAATTCTAGGCATGCCTCTCACTAAATCATGCTTGACCAATTTATTTAAAGTAGTAAAGCTAGCATGACCTAGACGTCTATGCCATTCAAAAGCATCATTTTCAGAATTGGCAGATAAACAAATATTAGATTCAGATTCCTCATCTAAGTCTACCATGTAGACATTATTAATCTTGTTGGCTACAAATTTAACCACATCAGAATTTATTTCAAAGATTTTGCATGAATTTTCATCAAACACAACCCTGTGACCCTTGTCACATAACTGACTAATGCTAATCAGGTTGTGTTGAAGACCTTCCACAAGTAGAACTTTTTCAATGGAGTTTGTGGAAGACTTACCTACTGTACCAACTCTAATTATCTTACCTTTGTTCTTTCCTCCAAACTTGACCAGACCCCCTACCTTCATCTCTATCTTGCTGAACTTGGATCGGTCTCCTGTCATGTGCCTGGAGCTGCCACTGTCGAGGTACCACTTGTTGTCTTCAGCTGCCAGGCTGACCTACACAAATAACATCAAGCAGAGTGATTTGGAACCCAAGATGAGTTGGGTCCAAGGACATTATTCAAATCTCTAATCAAATGTTTAGGAATCCAAATTTACTTCAGCATGGATTTCCCTAGCACCTTTACTTCTGGTTTATTGAAATTAAGTCCAGCTGGTCTGGAGAAGTAAGTTCTATTCCATTCATTAGGCTTGCCATTCCTAGGATATCTCCTGTAAGTTTGTTGATCAACAGATTTTTGAAGATGATGATCATTTCTCCAGTAGGTCCTCTTTGGACCCATCTGATTATAGTAATTCCAGCTTTTCTTCTGATCCACTTGCTTGGTCCATTTATCATTTATGTTCTGATTTGTAGGCTTAGTGAAATTCTTCACAAAATTCATTCCCATTTTAAATGGTTGACCAGCACTATTTTTAGAACTTTCCTACTGACCTTGAGTTCCCTTACTGCTGTTTGAGCTGGATGGTGTGTCCAGCTTTTCTTTTCCCTTCTCTGGGCAGAAGGTAATGGTTTTGAATTGTAAGGGTCTTTTGTTAGTTGGGTCATAGCCTAGACCCTCCTTATTGAAGTTAACTCTAGCCCCCAGTATAGCATCCAGACTAGATTTTCCTTGGACAAATTTTTCCAAAACTTTCTGTTTGTCTTCCAGCTCCTTTTGAAGGGACTCAGAATTTTTTAGAAGTTCACCATTGACTTTCTTAACAGCTTCATATTTTTCTGAGTTCACTCTACTTTCATTCAAGCTTTCTTCAATTCTTATTTTGAGTTCATTGAGCTGATTTTGACTTTCTTGGTTTTCTCCCTTGAGCTTATCATTTTCTTTTCTTAGTGAGGTCATTTCTTCTAGTTGCTCTTTTAGTTTCTGATTTTCCTCACATACATGGGTTTGTTCTTCAACATTAGTATTAAATTTTCTTTTCAGAACCCTATGCTCTTTACTAAGTGAATTAAACTTATCTAACAATTCACCATAAGCATCTTCCCAGTCATCAATAGAGAAATTTTCAAAAACATTTATTACCTCCTCTTCGCTATTTGCCATAAGGTAAATTCCTTCTTCATACTCCTCTGAGGAAGTGTCTTCGGGATCTTCTTCTTCCTCGCTCCATGTGCAGACCATCGCCTGTGGTTTTTTCTTTTTCTGCACCTTTGAGGTCTTCTTCTGAAAGTAGGGACCCTTCTTCTGGAGATCTGGGCATTCGCCTTTCATGTGTCCCTGTTTGTTACAATGATAACAAGTCAGTCTCTTAGAATTTCTATCCCTATGATTGGTAGATTCAACATTCTTGCTAAAGGAGTATGGCTTCTTCCTCCTAAAGGTCTTCCCCTTTCTCCTTAAAAATTTACTGAACTGTCGAGTGAGCATTGCCTGCTCCTTCTGGTCGACATCGGAGAAGCCATCAGACTCACCGCTACTGCTGCTGCTGCTACTGCTACTCTTGTTGCGGGATGTCTTGAGAGCTACATTCTTACCCTTCCTGTCACTTCCTTCACCACCTCCTTTGAAGTTCATCTCATAGGTCATGTGGGATCCTATGAGTTCATTCACTATCAAGGTCGTCAGATCTTTTGACTCCTCTATCACTATGGCCTTAGTGTGCCATGCTGGGGATAAAGATCTAAGAATTTTCCTGACTATATCTGCCTCAGCTAGATCTTTCTCTAGCCCCTTAAGAGTGTTTGTGATCAAGGACAACCTGGCATACATTTCAGTAATGTTCTCCTCTGCATTCATCCTAAACAGTTCATACTTAGAGGTGTAGAGGTTTACCTTCGAGGCTTTCACTTAAGCTGTACCTTCGTAGATTAATTGTAGCTCATCCCACATTCGCTTGGCAGTCTTGTAGGCAGACATACGGGCATATTCCTCTGGGTGAACAGCACACTGGATGATGTTCAGTGCCGTCCAGTTGAGTGAAGATAGCTTGACATGGTCATCTGTCCAGGCGTCCTCGTTCGGTGGCAGATCATACGGCCCAACAGTAATTACCCTCCACAGCTTGTGGCTCTGTGCCCTGATAAACACTTCCATCCTGTTCTTCCAAAAGAGATAGTTATTACCATCAAAAAATGGAGGACCACTAATGGATTGACCTTCAGCCATGAAGCTTCTAGGACCATTAGCATTTCCCTGACCGTTCGTCCACATGATGCAAACATGCTCTGATACCAAATGTTAGCGCAGCGAAGAGTGATATAGAAGGGGGGGATGAATAGATCACTCCCGATTTGGAAAACTTCAGCGGAAAATCACTACATCGAAATACAACCCTTCAGATATAGCTAAATAATATAGCTAACGTAGTGAGAAACTAAGACAGAATAATAAGGTGCGATTGGAAGAGGCCGTCCACACACAAACACAATGCCAAGCAGAAGGAGAGTACAAACGATAATAGCAAACCACAGAGGAGACAAGAGATTTTAAGGTGGTTCGATTGTAGTCCACAATCTACATCCACCCCTCACTCCAACTAGAGTGAGGATTCCACTAGCCACTGCTAGAAAACTGCAGACTCAGTCTGCGAACAATATGCTGCCACACAGCTTGAACAACTAAGGGAAACAAATCCCTCAACCAAACTCTACTACCCACAGAGCTTGACACCTGGACCTGCTACCAGCAAGACCAGAACCGGAGATGGCTCTCCCTTCCTCCAACCCGGAGGGAACCTGCTAATGACAACCCGTCACTGGCAAAACCAGAGATCACAGATCTCTCTTCCTCTGCAGCCCAGAGGGGAACCGGAGTAACTCTCCCTTCCTCCAAACACTGGAGGGTAACAACTCGAAATCAGAGATATGAAGAAATGAAAAGAAAATAGAAATGTAAACAAGACCAACGATGAACAACAATCGTTTCAGAAAACCAAAATCAAATGTAGTTTCTGAAGAAGCAAATTAGACTCTTCTCTCTCACTCAGACTTTTCTCTCACAGCAATACTCTCAAATCTTTTCTCTCTATCTTCTTTCTAGAACGTGGAGGCTCTCTCTCTTTTCTTCTTCTGCTCAGGGATTCTTCACTTCAACTTTTTCCTCCAGTTCTATCCATCTAATCGCAGAAGACACCTTTTATATGGCATTCGACCTGACTTTCAGGCCTTCACACGAGTGGGTCTCGTTCCCTCCTTTTCCAGAGCATCCTCGGATCACGTGCTAGGCATCATCCTCGGTTCACGTGCCCAATCATTAACCTGAATCATCTGTAGGCAGAGACAAAGGAAATGTGATTAGTTAGTTCAGTCATATAACAACGAATGTATATACTTTAGAACAGCAAATGAGCAAGTATGTACACTGAGAGAGTGTATAGAGTTGAAGTTCTTCATGCGAGCTTAGTGTATGGACTTGCAGTAAAGTGCATTAACATAACAAGGGGGAATGTGAGACTTCTGTGAAGTGTATGAAGGAATAGAGTGTATAGACTTGCAAACAAGGGACTGTACAGACTTGATTAATGAGTGCATGTGAAAGGCAGTGTACAGACTTGAGATGAACAAAGCATGAACGAGTCTATCCAATGTATAGACTAGAAACATTTGAACACATGGACAATGTATACACTTGGCCTTTGAGGAATGATGTATTGACTCTGAACGTGATGGCAGGCTGTATAGACTTGGAGAATATTGAAGCACTATATAGACTTGGTAAACCTGAACCAATGTACATACTTGGAACGCCTGAGGACCAGTGTACAGACTTGGAATCAATGAAGGCGTTGGCTGTATAGACTTGCATGAACGATGTATACACTTTGCCAATGTGTAGACTTAGCGTGTAGCTAAAGCAGTGAACGTAGGAATAGATTGGAACGTATAGACTGACGTTCGATCAGCAATGTATAGACTTCAACTAGGGAAGCTACAGTGCTATGTCTAGACTTAATGATGCAAGCCTTGTATAGACATTGGAACGCTTGAAGCGATGTACAGACTTGGTGAGCGCCAAGCAATGTACAGACTTTGATGAACGCCGCTCGCTATACAGACTTCGAATCAAGGCATGATTAGTGAATCAATGTCTAGACTTGGATGCCCAAGCCAATGTATAGACTTGTGCAGTGCAGCCAGTGTATGGACTTGTATAGTGCTGCGCAGTGTACAGACTTTGAAGTGCGACCTAGCATGATGTGTAGACATTGAACGCAACCAGAATGTCTAGACTTGTTATGAAGCAATGCACAGGCTGTACATACTTGAGGTAATGCTTGCAGAAGGCGATGTATGGACTTGGTTTGTGACTAGAGGCTGTACAGACTTTGGGACATGATGCGTGAGACGAAGGATAATGTATTGACATTGAAATGGCAGAGGATGTATAGACTTGGGGTTCAACTGAGGATGTATAGACTTGGAAGATGTGAGGCGATGTGTAGACTTTGAGGTTCAACTGGATGTATAGACTTGGAAGATGTGAGGCGATGTGTAGACTTGGAAATGAATGGAAGAATGTATAGACTTGGCCCCTTGAAGGATGTATAGACTTCAGATGTGCAAGCTACAGTGCCGTTGTATGGACTTGATCTCAAGGAATGGTTGTACAGGCTTTGAATATCTTGGAAAGCAAAGGCCAATGTATTGACTTGCGAAACTGGGGGGTCGACCCATCAGAAGGGGGGGTCGACCCACAACTGTCCAGACTATGCAGACAGAGTGTAGACATGATCAAGTAGTGCATATCTATCTGACAACCATATGAACTGCACTGTCCTACATGATGAAGCATGAATTAATCTAGAGATAGAAGATTGATTTATAGTGTGAGACATCATCAAAACCGTAGGGATGCAACAAAGGTGATGATTTATTGTGTGCTCGATCTGACTAATCCGACGATTGTGTAGTTTATGTCGGGACCAAAACCCGCCGCGCCATAAAGGTCACGACATTATTTACATCCCCTCGGAGAGTGGAACACCCTTGATTAATCGCTAGGAAAAGGGGCCTCACGGCCAGAAAATTAATTGCATAAAAAACCTATTAAGAAATACTGAAGTCCTCGTATGAGGGTGTGAAGAAAGTATCTGAGCTCATGTCGGTCATCTGTTGACCATTTAATGTTCGGACGGATGTCCGACTTGATAATAGTGTAATTGTCGCGGGAAGACCGGAACATGTGTACGTCGGGATACGACAAGTTTATTGTTCAAAAGAACGGGAAACATTTAATTAAATCCCGGTTAGAGCGGTCAAAAATCGATAAGCTTGTTGGCCTGGTGCAAGATCAAGCTACGACCATACTGCGGTGGGCCCCCCGTGGTCGAAGTCAGGCCCGCGTGGGCATCGTCAATATTCCCAGCGCCAAGGGGGCAATGGGAGGATGTCCTGGGACCAGATCTGAGAACCAATGTGTGTTCAAAGGGATCGAGCTATAGGCCGAGGATATGGGTCAGGCAATGACCATGATCGGGGCGGACCTGAGGTCTAGGCATGGCCCACAGAGGCCTTATTGCTATTATCATGCAAAGGGTCCGGAGATGACGAGAGCCTTCTCGTTCCTTTCAGATTTTGTCGGTCACTCATGGACCAGTTTATGTCCGGACAAAGGTCCGTGTTTATAGCGTAAGAGACAGTGACAAACCATACAAATACCTGTCGTGAGTACGGCAAGTTTAATGCAAGTGCGAGATCAAATCCCGGTATATATGTTGGTCACTAACGGACCATTCGTCGTTCGGACGAGAGTCCGCATTTGAGCATCGAAGAAAACAACAAAATCACACGGATGTCTGCCGTAGGTACGGCAAGTTTAATGTGGGTGCGGGATTAGATCCCGGTATATATATGTCGTTCACTAACGGACCATTCATTATTCAGACGAGAGCCCGCATTTGAAGCATCAAAGACGACGATAAAGCCATACGAGTATCTGTTGTAGGTACGGCAAGTTTCATGTGGGTGCGGGATTGGATCCCGGCATATATGTCGGTCACTAACGGACCATTCATTATTCAGACGGAAGTCCGTATTAGTAGCGTCGAGGACGATGATAAAATCATACGGATGTCTACCGTAGGTGCGGCAAGTTTAATGAGGGTGCGGGATCGAATCCCTATAAAGATGGGTCGAGCTAACGAACTATCGGCCCGAGATAAGTTCGGATCATGGTCACGTCCGGGCGAGGGCTCCCGAGATCCAAGTCCGATCTAGTGGGGCATCATTACTTTTCTCTTCAAACACAGTCCGAGGAAGCGGATTGTTCTGTGTGGAGCCCGAACTCGCTATCGTGCGCCTTCGCACACGTATCGACCTGCGCGGTCAGGTCACTGGGGTCAAGGGGGCAGCGTCCCTTGCGGGGGTCTCCGGGGGCGGAGCCCCCCGGAAGGAAAATTTGATTATAGCTTGTTAGTTTTAGGCCTTTTATTTTGATTGGTTGATCATTCTCATAAGGGTGGTTCATGCTCTTTCATTTTCATTTATTAGTTTAGGTTTCTTCTTTTGTTTAATTCATTAGTTTCAACCCTTTTCTTCTATTTAGCTAACTTATGTTTTCTTTCATGAGGCACGCCGGTTTAAGGAAACAAATGGGCGCGCCAGATAAGGGGATGCCAAGGGGCGCGTCGGTAAAGAGGATGCCAAAGGGGCGCGCCGATTTAATGGGTGCAATAGGGTGCGCCGGTTAAGGATGTTAAGGGGGGGCGCGCCGGTTACATGGTAGGAAGGAAAAAGGGCCAGGGACGTGCCGGAATAGGGTAATACGAAGGGGGGGGTGCCGGATTAAGCAGCACAAGAGAGGGGCACGCCGGATAAGGCCAAGAAGAGGGGCACGCCGGTTTTGCTGGATGAATAGTAAGGCACACCGGATTAAGGCTCATATAGTAGTCGGGGGGTGCACTATTCATTCCAAGAAAAATCATGGAGTTTTGAGTGTGAAGCTAAACCGGCACGGGGGAGTACCGCGCCGGATTAGGGGCACGCCGAGATAGCTTCTAGGAGGGTTTGTTTCATTCTGTTTCTTCTTTCTTTCACCCGTGGGTTACTTTGAAGATTGATTTATTCATCTTGTTGATGGATTAAGCTTGTGGAGAGGAAGTTGAAGTGTTCAATTGGTACCATAGATCAATAGGGTGAAGGTTTTGACATTTCTTTTTATTTATTAAGGTGAATCAGCATGAAGATCTGAACGTTTTATTAGAAGGGTTTACTGTGCAGGGTAGTTCAGTTTGGTTCAGAGGCTTCAAGCATGTGATGTTCTGGCCCTCAGAGAATAGTTTGTTCGTTTGTTTTTGTATGTTCTTGTTCCTGGCAAAAATTGGACAGCATCTCCCCCGGACTGAGGTTTGCCATAGAAAATAGAGGAACACCAAACGGATTGCTCCGGGGTGAACCTCAAAATGCAGACTTCACGGCGGTCCGATAACCCATAAGTGAGTGTATGAAGCTCGAGGACTAGCCTTCAAGAAATCCCACAGCTCACGGGTGCTGGTTTCATGAAGCGGGACAAATGTATGCCACGGGGCCATGAATGTTCATCCCCTGACGGACTCCTCTGAAGGCCATGCTATGGAGAAGCAAGCTTCGAAAGGCCCTGGATGAGGAGAAGATAGAGAGAAAGAGAGAGAAGCACAAGAACACCATATGTTGCAAAAAAACTTTTCTTTTATTCATTCGTAGAGGGAAAGACAGCGGGGAATCTACCCTAAAGCAAAAGGGGGGAATACATCAGAGAGAAAGGAAGAATTACATAGATGGGGGAGGGGGAACGGAGCACAAGCTCCTCCCCCTCCGAGCTCACCTCTCTTCTCTCATGCTCAATCTCTCTTCTTCTTCACCTAGCAGGCACAGGGACGGGGGCTTCTTCATTTTCTTCTGAGGGAACTCTAGAATCTCCCAGTCTTCTCTTCAATAGCCCATTCTCCTTCTTCTCTGTCGAACATGTAGAGCATATATAGCCAGCTGCCGTTTTTTTCCTGAACGGAGGGAACTCCCGCCATTTTCCTTCTCATTCGTTGAGGCATCCGGAGTTGACATGCCGCGGGGTCATCCCTTGATTTGCGCAGTACGCTGTCGTTCTTCCGAGAACAGGACGTTTACGGGTTTGCCGGGAGATCTTCTGCTGCTTCCACCGTCGATGCGTGCCTCGCCGCTGCGCTGTCGAACGGATGTGGAGACACGGTTTGATAGCATTGAATGCTACGCCCTTTTGAGTCTGCACCCCAAGCCGACAGGAGAACATAGTATCGGAGGATGGATGGGATGGCATTTGAGTTAAACTGGCGCGGTGTTGTGTACGCCGGATTAACAACCTACAAAGGGGCGCGCCGATTTGCAGCCAATAAGGGGGGGCACGCCGGTTTACAACCAAGAAGGGGGGGCGCACCGGTTTAAGGCTGTTGGAAGGGGCGCGCCGGTTTAAGGTTGTATAGGTATAGCCACACCGGTTGAAGACCCATTAGATTCCTTCCCTGCTTAGCGGTGATTCAGATGGACGCCTGCCCTTCCGTGTTTCTTTGGTTGTGAGCCTCCGAGTCCCGATTCAGGACTTTGAGTGATTTCCGACGCATGCCGTACATGTGTTTGAATTCCTAAGTTTCTTCTAATTCGGCCTTTGGCAATGCCGACTGGAGAGCCGGGGCCATCTCTTCTGCCCGAAGGGCTTCTCGTTGGGTGGTGGAGCACCGAATATATATATTCGTCCTGCTTGGAGGAGGTATAGGGTTTGTTCGGCCTTTCTATCTTCGACTTGCTCTCGGGGTGTCGAGACGTCTGTGCCGCAGGAACGTTCCTTTTCTTCTCTTCTTTTTTGACGTCTACAAATGCCCCCCACTCGTGGGCAGTGAAAGCGAGGGATGAGTGCGCGGGGCCTGCGAGTGTAGTGCTCTTCGATAGGATATCTATTCTTCCGAGCCAGTGGGATGCTAGTCCGATGCAAATTCATGGGAAAGCGCTCACCCCTTCAGCGAATGGATGAGGGGATCAATTCACCGCATATGTACGTGGACCGACATGTCAGGGTTTAGTCATCGGCATGGGGTGAATGCTGAAGCAAAGAAACAGAGTTGATGCGCCAGCCTCGACAAGAGGCCTAACCCGACCGGACGAGGCCAATCCCGAGAGGGAGTTGGTAACTCGTGCTAGGTTTAAGGGATGTTGTTTATTCATCGACTTAGACAGATGGTCCGAGCCAAAGGGAAGTATGTTTTTTTTTTTTTGTTCATCGACCTGGACGGAAGGTCTTAGCCAAGCAAGGAGGCTTCTTTTTATTCATGGACTCGGACAGAAGGTCCGGGCCACGGGTTTATTCGTCGGTGGGACAGGGAATTGTAATAATGAGGTGGTTTATTCATTGACATGGGGTTAATGCCAAAGCAAGGGTCTTTTTGTTCATCGAACAAGACAAAAGGTCCAGGCCACTTGTCTTATGCGTCGGTGGGACTTAAAATATTTTGATCTCCGGTGGGACTTGACGAGTCGACATCCCTCGGAGGCTTAGATGGTGATTTTTTTTTCTTCTCTTCTCTTTTTTTCTGCTTCCCTTTTTTTCTTTTTTTTCTTCTCTTCTTCTCTTTTTTTCCTTTTTCTCTTCTTCTTTTCTTTCCCTTCTTTTTCTTCTTCTCTTCTTCTTCTTTCTTTTTTTCAATTTTTTTTAACAACTTTGGGTAGCTGCCGGCGTGGATGTCGATAGTGAAGAGCTACTGGCTCGGATGCCAATAGTCGGAAGCTGTCGACCTGGATGCCGGTAATTAGGAAGTTGTCGGCACAAACGTCGATAAATCTGAAAGCTGTCGACTTGGATGCCGATAGTGAGAGAGCTGTCAGCTAGACGCCGATAATGACATAGCTGTCGACTAAACGCCGATAGTTAGATAGCTGTCGGCTAAACGCCGATAATTAGATAGTTGTCGGCTTAGGGGCCGATGATTGAAAGCTGTCGGCTCGGAGGCCGATAATCGAAAGCTGTCGGCTCAGGGGCTGATAATTGAAAGCTGTCGACCCAGGGGTGGATAATTGAAAGCTGTCGGCTCAGGGGCCGATAATTGAAAGCTGTCGGCTCAGGGGCCGATAATTGAAAGCTATCAGCTAAGGGCCGATAGTTGAAAGCTGTCGGCTCGGGGGCCGATAATTGAAAGCTGCCGACTCGGGGGCCGATAATTGAAAGCTGTCGACTCAGCGGCTGATAATTGAAAGCTGTCGGCTCAGGGGCCGATAATTAAAAGCTATCGGCTCAAGGGCCGATAATTGAAAGCTGTCGGCTCGGGGCCAATAATTGAAAGCTGTCGGCTCAGGGGCTGATAATTGAAAGCTGTCGGCTCAGGGGCCGATAATTGAAAGTTGTCGGCTCGGGAGCCAACAATTGGGAAGTGAGCCACGAGGGCAGAGAGGAGGGTTTATTCCTTTATCGGTCTGGACGGTGGGTCCAAATTGAAAGGGGTATTCGTCACCCGAAGGGACGGAGAGAAGAGTTTGTTGATTCCGAAAAGGATACTCATCGCCTGAAGGGACGGAGAGGTGGTCAAGTCACTGACACGGGCCAGTGTTAGCGCAAGGAAAAGGGGATGATTCCTTACCCGAATGGCAGGCTCGGGCCAGGGTGAAAGGTTGTTTCGTTCTTTAATGCGCCGGGGGTAGCAACTGTATGAAGGGCCTTTTAATTCCTTGGCTGGACGGAAGGTCCGAACCAGAGTGGAGAGAATTGCTTTTTTAGTTCTTTACCCAGATGGAAGATCTGATCTGGAGTGGAGAGAATCTTTTATTCTCTAGCCGGACAGAGGGTCTGATCTAGAATGGAAGGAATCTTTTGTTCTCTAGCCGGGCAGAAGGTCCGATCTACAGTGGAGAAAATCCTTTTTGCTCTCCGGCTGGACGGTAGGCCCGAGCCAAAGTGAAAGGGTCTTTTTGTTCTCTAGTCAGATGGAAGGTCCGATCTAGACTGGAAAGAATCTTTTTATTCTGCGGCTGGACGGCAGGTCTGAGCCAAAGTGAAAGGTTGTTTTTGTTCTCTAGCCAGACGGAAGGTCCGATCTAGAGTGGGAAGAATCTTTTTATTCTCTGGCTGGGCGATAGGCCTGAACCAAAGTGAAAGGAATCTTTTTATTCTCTAGCCGGACGGAAGGTCCGATCTAGAGTGAAAGGATCTTTTTGTTCTATAGTCGGACGGAAGGTCCGATCTAGAGTGGAGATAATCTTTTTGTTCTCTAGCTGGGCGGCAGGTCCAAACCAAAGTGAGAGGATCTTTTTATTCTCTAGCCAGACGGAAGATCCGATCTAAAGTAGAGAGAATCTTTTTGTTCTCTAGCTGGTGTAGATTCTAAGAAATCCACTTAGAACAATTAAAAGGGAAAAAGAAAAAATGAATAGAAGAAGAATGGGAAAAGAGGGAGAAAAGGGGAGCATGCGAGGATGCTAAGGGGAATGTGATCGCCAGAGACGCGAGGGCCTCAAAGGATATAACAAATAATCAATGGTGGGATCGCGATATAAATACCTTAAATGTGGGGGAGATTGTGAGTGCACCTTCTCTTTCTATCGGCCGGCCGATGAAGAGAGTTTTCCTTGATTGATTACCCTTGCAAAATTAACAAACACCAATAAACAAACATGGATTAGAAACCAAGATGTGTAGCATCAAATCCAAATGTAAATATGGACATAGAAAGCATGGATATGAACACACCTTATTGGTGTTTGGCCTTTAAACCCCTATGCAAAAGGGTATGGGAGATATGATGAATGATATGCAAATAGGGAGGTGTGCAAGTGTTGCACTAAGGAGATCTCAACATGGAGATAAAAAGAAATAAAAGGAAGAGATGGAATAATGATGCATGCAATTAACTAAAGAAAAATAAGAGATAGGAGGGGGAAAGCTTAGTGGTTTCTCCAATTGGCTTCAAGATCTTCAATAGAGGAAGAAGAGGATGTAGAATTCCATGGATGTAGAGGCTCCAAATCTTCAATAGAGGAAGAAGAACTCTGTGGATGTAGAGGTTTCAAATCTTCAATAGAGGAAGAAGAACTCTGTGGATGTAGAGGTTTCAAATCTTCAATAGAGGAAGAAGAACTCCGTGGATGAAGCTTTTAGGTGCATGGGAGTCTTCCTCCTTGAGCCTTTGGTCCGGCAGCACCTCCCCTTGAATTGATCTTGATCTCTTAACACAAGGGAGAGAGGAGTCCTATTTATAGGGTTGAAATTCGAAATTAATTCCAAGGGAAATTAGGAAAACATGTTTTAGTGGGATTTGGAATGAGATAAACATTAGGCAAGTGTCCCTTCAACCTTGGAAAGTCATAGGAACCCTTTCCTAAGTGGAAAAAGAGATTAAATGTGGAAAGGAAGTGAAATTCGGAATTAAATCAAGAGAAAATAAGAAAACATGTTTTAGTTGGAATTTGGAAGAGATAAACATTAGGCAAGTGTCCCTTCAACCTTGGAAAGTCATAGGAACCCTTTCCCAAGTGGAAAAAGAGATTAAATGAGGAAAGGAAATGAAATTCGGAATTAAATCCAAGAGAAAATAAGAAAACATGTTTTACTTGGATTTGGAAGAGATAAACCTTAGGCAAGTGTCCCTTCAACCTTAGAAAGTCATAGGAACCCTTTCCCAAGTGGAAAAAGAGATTAAATGAGGAAAGGAAGTGAAATTCGGAATTAAATCAAGAGAAAATAAGAAAACATGTTTTAGTTGGAATTTGGAAGAGATAAGCATTAGGCAAGTGTCCCTTCAACCTTGGAAAGTCATAGGAACCCTTTCCCAAGTGGAAAAGGAGGTTAAATGAGGAAAGAAGGGAAATTCGGAATTAATTCCATAAAAAAATTAGAAAACTTAGTTTTGGTAGGATGGAAAGGGGGATCCTTCCTCCAAGTGTCCTTTCAATATTAGGAAGCCATAGGAACTCTTTCCCAAGTGAAAAAGGAGTGTAAGTGAGGAAAGGAAGGGGTGCTTCTGGAGTTCAGAATTGAACAAGAATTGACGACCGAACAGACGGTCGCTAATTAAAGAAATGACGCCCCCTGACGGGGCGCTACTTAAATGACGCCCGAGTCCCTTCCCCCATTTGATTTAAGGCCCGAAAAAATGGAGAAATGGCTCAGAAAAAACTGGAGAAAAATGGAAAAACATGTGAAAAGCTTGGGGAAGTTGGATATTCAATAAAAAGGAGGAAAATCACTCAAATAAGTCGATTTGAGGGTCAAATGGGGCATCACAGTGCGATAGGAGATATGCTCAAAATGATGTCAATTTTAGTGTGTCTACAGCTGCCCCGCCTTGGCATCTGCTTTGCAAGGGAGTGACACGGAATGAAATAGAATAGAATGAAGTGAAGCAACATGGAATGGAATGGAATGGAATGGAATGAAGTGAGAGCGAACTGAAAAGTAGATGCCAAGGTGTGATGAGACACGCAATCAACATCACTTGATGAGAATGAAATCAAAAGCTCGAGATGAAGTAAATCTCGGGAAATCCAACGAAATCAACAATGTTTGGATAAAAGGGGAGATGTGCACGCAGTGCACGAATGAGATAAAATAAAATGATCAACTTCCAGCGCGGTGGAAGTACCCCAGGTCACAAACCTGTAGATTTCACCATTGGGGAGCGGTTACCAGCCAATGTGGACGTGCTGCAGCCAAGGTGGATCAAGGGGAATGATTGAAAAAAATAAGATGATAAAAATCCAAACAATGAGTTCTCGAGAAAAGACCCAAAACAGCGATAAAATGAACTGAGGATCCAATTCGGCAATGAAAATCTCATATCGAGAAAGATTAAGATCAATTCAACTCTCAATATCAGCTTATCAAAATGATTTTCCAACGTTAATTCAAAGTCCTACATGAATGCATGCTGGGCTAAAGGGAAAATAATAAATGAAAATGTAATATAATCAAGGATAAAATTGTTAAACTGCCCAGACTGGGTCAAGAAACCAATTCTGTGAGCTGATACTAAGCCGAAGCCCGTTTATCCACGCACCAACTCATAAAAAGGGAACCATCGTCCCCAGTCTTGGACGGCTCAACGGCCTATCCGTGTGACTAAGACTTCTCTGGAATCATCATTGTTTTGATGAAGGGGAACTCAAATCCCAGATTTACCAAAGCCACAAGGTCCTTGATATAATCTAGTAACATATGTAACATATAGTGGAATGCATACAGGGAGATGGTGATATCAATAAGTATGGGAACTGAGAAATGAGCTGCAAGCACCGTGGGACTTTGATGATGATGCCCAGTCGGCGGGACCAAGAGCTTCTTATCCTGCGCTCAAAAATTCATTAGCCAAGATATAAAAGATAACAAACAATGAAGAAGGCATTTAAGCATAGCAATCATCAAAGCATCAATTATAGCATGTATATGGCATGAATAGCATAAGTCAAATCATAGCATTGTTTGTTGTTTTATCATGAGGAGATAATCTGGCTAATCAAGATTTGGAGATGAATGATCAAGATCTGATATAATGCCCATCGGCGGAGTGATCAGATGAAATTAGCAGAAGTTAATTAAAAAAGATTTGGAGATGAATAATCATGAGATATGATAATCAGAATGATATAGGGAGATGATAATCAAAAAAAAATGCCCCTGGTGGCATGTCATGGAAATATCGGGAAAGAATCAATAGATTGATAGCAATAAGTAGAGAGAGGACCCATCCCGTGCTTTTGGTCTCTGCAAAGCTGTTCCTGCAAAACACCATCAGAAAATACAATGCAAATTTTTGGATTTTGGAAATATGTAAATTTTTATGAGTTTTGAAAAATATATGAATTTTTATGTGGATTTTGAAAATATTTTGATTTTTTATGAATTTTTGAAAATATTCAATTTTTGTTGGATTTTGATCAGGAAATATTCAATTTTTGTTTGATTTTGGCTTAGACATTGTTAATGCAGCATCAAAGGGTGTTTTGAACCACTGACTAGGAGTCCTTGTTCCTTCCCTTTTCGCTAAAAACTGTCCAAAGCTGGACGTGCATTGAAAGTGGCATCCTATAACCGACCGTCTTTGATCAACGGTGCCCCTACCAAGGCCATACCCGAGAAACATTCGGTCTTCGAGGGAGAAGAGAAGAATAATTGAGGATAAACTTTGTGCAGGATGGGAGATATCGGGACTTGAATGCCTTCCAAGGTGTTCCCTTCAAAGAGGTAGTCTGTTGTGCCGGGGCTTTGTGTCTTTAATTTTTAGACCCTTGACATGCATACGACCAGGGTTTTCCCTGCGGGGACTTTGCCACTCTTGACATGCCATAATTCATACTTTTGCTTTTAACGAAATTTTGACTTGATTTTCATAATAGCCCTTTTGGCGAAACGTATATCATGAAAACTCATATTAATTTTGGGTCAAGACTGCCCCTATTTGAGACTCCTCTCGTATTGGGGATTACCTAGGTTGGTCATCTCATCCGTCAACCTCTTGCCCCTGCATGCGGCCGAGTAAAGAAGAGAAAAGACTTTCAGGAATACTCATGGCATGGCCAAAGTAGCAATGGTGTCTAACCAAGGAGCCAGCTAAGGACGCCGTGAAGTGTGTGCGGTGCCCAGCTAAGGGTTGCTCTTAACAAGCGGGGAGAGAATATTGAATTCCCAGCACGGGTTTTTATTAACCAGAGGTGCTGCAAAAAACAAACCTAAAGGACTCTTTTGAGAATGATTTCAATTAAACAAAAGCTTAAGATAAAGGTTTAAAACACCACTCTTAATCTCGTTAAGAAGCACTTGATTTTGAAAATCATGCGTGAAGTAATGAGAAAATGATATCATCAAAATGCATACTTACGCCAATATGTTACCTTGCAACCTTTGTAGAAGCAGTTGTCAGAGGCGAGGTTGATCATCGTGGGATTTGTCCTCTTTGGCAGTCAAAAGGATTGGAAGCAAAGGATTTTGGGAGTGGCTTAACAAGAATGAGTGGTGCTCAAACCAGACTCAGACGAATAAGGAGAAAAGAAAAGAGGCGAGGGCTAGAACTCCCTCACTAAGGCGCGGAGACCCTGATCACATGGAACAGTCTACAGAAGAAGCGGAAAATCAAGAAGAGGGGTGAGGACTAAAGCCTCGGAAGTAATGGGAGAAAGGGCAGATGCCCAAGGCAGTGGATGTGGAAGAAGTTGGGTCAGACCCAGAATTAGGAGGAATCAGAAGAAGAAATTGGTAGATGGAAAGAGGTGGATCCGGAGGGTCCGGAGGCAGAGGAGGAGAATCATGATAGGAGGAATCCGGAGGCTCCGGAGGAATATTGAAAGAAGGGATGCGATGCCCTGGGAAGAAATAGGGAAAAAGATGATGGAAAAGGAAGAAGAAAATGAAGGATGTGATGTCCCGGAGGAGTAGAAAGATGAATCCAAAGAAAGATGGAGGGTCCAGAGGTTCCGGGGGAATGAAATCAGGAGGGTCACGATGCCCTGGAAGATGATAGAGAGAATAAGACAGAGAATTCGGAGGTTCCGGAGGAAGCAAATGGAAAGGGGCACGATGCCCGGGGAAAAGATGGAGACAATCAGGTGGAGAATCCGGAGGTTCCGGAGGAAGAATATAGAAAGGGGCGCGATACCCAAGAGAGAGGAATGAAGGAAGATCAGGAGGAAAATCCGGAGGTTCCGAAGGTAGCAAATGAGAAGGGGCGCGATGCCCAAGGGGAAAATCTGGAGGTTCCGGAGGAGGAAGGTGGAAAGGGGCGTGATGCCCGAGAGAAAGGTTCGGAGGTTCCGGAGGAGGAGAATGGAAAGGGGCGCGATGCCCGAGGGGAAAGTCAGGAGGTTCCGGAGGAAGAAGTTGAAAAGGGGCGCGATGCCCGAGGGGAAAGTCCGGAGGTTCCGGAGGAGGAAAGTGGAAAGGGGCGCGATGCCCGAGAGAAAGGTCCGGAGGTTCCAGAGGAGGAGAATGGAAAGGGGCGCGATGCCCGAGGGGAAAGTCCGGAGGTTCCGGAGGAATAGAATTAGAAAGGGCGAGATGCCCAAAGAGGAGGGATAAAATTCCTGGAGGTTCCAAGGAGATAGCAGGAAAAGGGATGCGATGCCCCAGGGATAGTGGATAAAAAGATGAAGATGAATAAGATGGGAAGTGCGGAATATCCGGAGGTGCCGGAAAGCGGGGAAGATACGGGTTTGGAAACCCGGGAAGCAGGAGGTGCAAATGCATGCAATGGGATGGATGCGATGAATGCAATGAATGCGCGAATGCAATGAGATGCAAAGAATATGGAGAATATGAAGGGCGAGAGGACGAGATCCTCCTCCTAACCCTGGGAATGGCCCATGGAAAAGATGTGATAGACAAGAAGGTGGATGAAATAGCGGAAGGCCTTTCGGCACCAAGATAACTGCCCCTCCACGGCAGTGAAAGAATACAGCCAAATGGCCTAATGGATGAAATACAAGCCCATGACGAAGCTTCAATAGTAAACGACAACTCCCTTGGAGGGTGAAAAGTAATGGTGTGAGGGAGTTGGAAAGTAGGGCTCAGAAGCATCATGTTGCCCGGGGGTTCAAGATTTGGAAGTTGGAACAGAGGGTGCCCTGCCTGGCCCTTACACAGCATCATTGCTTGGCATGACGGTGACTTGGCCTCTGCAATCATGCCTGGCACAATAACCCGGATTAGCATCCGACAAATGAACTCTTGCATTTTGAATAGCGCGGCCATGGCCAAATTCTTCTTTCGCAGCTCTTGATCATCCTCGGCACAAGTGTTTGTAGAAGCACTCCCCTTCCGAGTAGTAGAGGGAGGTGAAGCAGAGGCGGAAGGCTCCATGAATGGTGGGGGCGTAATGAAAGGCGTTGGAGAAAGGATAAGTGGAGGCGGAGGTATAAACACGTCGAGTTTCTCCCTTTGCTCGGAAGCAGTTGGGATTGGCTCGAGTGCAAAAAAGGGTGAATCCTGCTCAGGATTAGCCACGGGTAAAGGTGAAGGGTTATGTGGTGGAATAGGTGTTATAGGCATAGTGGAGGGTTTTGAGGTTAAAGGGGTAATGGAGGGTTGAAGTGGTGGGATGTTAATTGGGGAAGGTTTAATGGTGGGTTCAATGGAGGCCGATGGTGTGAAGGTTAATGGTTTAATGGGTGGAGGTGTCATTGGTGGAGGTTTGATGGAAGGTTCAGGGGAGGGTGATGATATGAAGGTTGATGTAACTGGGGGAGGTATAACTGGTGGAGGTTTGGTGCGGGGAAAACTCCGGACGGGGCGAGCGGTGTTAGGAGTGGGAGGAGACTCAAGATGCGCCGGTGTGGGTGATTGGAGTATCGACCCATCATCGTAACACCAAGAGGTCTCGGAAACGGGGGTTGGATCAGGGATGGTAGCTTCGTCCTGAGCAGGGGGTTCATCAAATGATAGTGGAGGAAGCGGGAAGTTAAGGAAACTCGGAAGGGGTACCTGCATAGCTTCATCATCATACATTGCTTCAGATTCTTCAATTGCCGACTCTTGATTGCTTGAAGTGCCAAAGTCATAATCATCTCTTCTATCTTTCCATTCACTCTCCATCTTGGTAATGTCATCCAGGAAAGCGTGAAGAGAATTAACTAGAGTAGGAGGAGCGGGCCGCGGGCTCGTAACCCTCTTTAATTGTTCCTCCATAAGAGTGATTTTGTCAAGGAGAGTTTGCTGGAGGGGTGTGACCTGTGCAACCGAAGGTTGATAGGGCCTTGAAGGAGGAGGGGCCGTATAAAAAGGCCGTGGAGAAGAATTAACGGGCCGACCCATGGAAGAACCCGGATGGGCCGGATTGCAAGGAATAAATGGGCCTTGGGGCCGTGATGGAGGAGGAATAGAAGGAGGCGGGTGATGGGCCACCCGAGTAGAATGAATAGGAGGAGATGGGTGATGGGCCACCCGTGTAGGAATAAAAGAGGGAGGTGGGTGATGGGCCACCCGTGTAGGATTAGAAGGAGGAGGAGAGGAATGAGATGCACCCTCAATGGCGGCCTTAAGGGCTTGGATCTGTTGAGGGGTGAGATGATCTAATGCATGAATGATTTGAGAAACCTTCTCATCATTGGGAGGAGACGGTCACGAGGGAATAGTGGCTCGCAATTGGATTAAAAGACCATTGGATTGGACATTGCCCATGGGTCGGGCAACACCATAAGAGTGAGGACGTGGTCCTTTGAAAGAATTATGGTGAGAATTATGTTGAACATGTTGGAATTGAGGGGAATAAGATGTGCTAGGTTGATCACCCTCATGAACATTAATTGAATTGAACATGTTGTTTTGTCTATCAAAGTAAGCCATTATGTAAGCAATTTAATGTGCAAACAATTTGCAAAGAAGCACACAAGTTGGAATGGTTACCTTGATTTTTTTTTATGTTTGAACCTTGGTGAATTAATGATTTTTTACAATGATTTGGAATGATTCACACGAGGGAGGAACCTAGTTTCAATATGATTACTTCAATGCCAACTAGGAACACTCTCTCACCACGTATAGGCCAACTAAACTCGGGAACTTCAAGGGTACAACCTGCCCGGCGTCCGTGAGGGAATCCACGGGTGCGGGGACTTATGGAGGCTTGGTTTAGGAATTTCCAATCCAAAGAGATGGAATACTCAATGGAGGGTCCTTCCTTCACCAAGGGGGTGTGTGAAATCCTTATATAGAGAGAGGAGGTCTCCCAAGCCAAATGCCCTAAATGCAAGTCCTAATGCAAAAGACAAAGAAAAGAAAGTATGAACCATGATATGAGCCAAACCAAAGAAAGATAAGGTAAAACACTCACATGGCCATACAAATCATAGCAATCAACATAATATGAAGCATGGCATCCAATATTTTTTTTAAAAAAAAGATGGAGAGATAAGAAAGTGGAATTTTTCAAAAACCAACAAGTTAGCAATCACATAAGGGGAGGGGGATGTGCACGCGATGCACAAGTGATAAAAAAAAAGGAAAGTGTTATGTGGAGCACAAAGGGAGTTGCACCGAGGGTGCAAAGGGGGAAGGGTAATCAAAGAAAAATAATGGTGGTCCCACCGTGATCGCCAATTTGTAGATTCTAAGAAATCCACTTAGAATAATTAAAAGGGAAAAAGAAAAAATGAATAGAAGAAGAATGGGAAAAGAGGGAGAAAAGGGGAGCATGCGAGGATGCTAAGGGGAATGTGATCGCCAGAGACGCGAGGGCCTCAAAGGATATAACAAATAATCAATGGAGGGATCGCGATATAAATACCTTAAATGTGGGGGAGATTGTGAGTGCACCTTCTCTTTCTATCGGCCGGCCGATGAAGAGAGTTTTCCTTGATTGATTACCCTTGCAAAATTAACAAACACCAATAAACAAACATGGATTAGAAACCAAGATGTGTAGCATCAAATCCAAATGTAAATATGGACATAGAAAGCATGGATATGAACACACCTTATTGGTGTTTGGCCTTTAAACCCCTATGCAAAAGGGTATGGGAGATATGATGAATGATATGCAAATAGGGAGGTGTGCAAGTGTTGCACTAAGGAGATCTCAACATGGTGATAAAAAGAAATAAAAGGAAGAGATGGAATAATGATGCATGCAATTAACTAAAGAAAAATAAGAGATAGGAGGGGGAAAGCTTAGTGGTTTCTCCAATTGGCTTCAAGATCTTCAATAGAGGAAGAAGAGGATGTATAATTCCATGGATGTAGAGGCTCCAAATCTTCAATAGAGGAAGAAGAACTCTATGGATGTAAAGATTTCAAATCTTCAATAGAGGAAGAAGAACTCTGTGGATGTAGAGGTTTCAAATCTTCAATAGAGGAAGAAGAACTCCGTGGATGAAGCTTTTAGGTGCATGGGAGTCTTCCTCCTTGAGCCTTTGGTCCGGCAGCACCTCCCCTTGAATTGATCTTGATCTCTTAACACAAGGGAGAGAGGAGTCCTATTTATAGGGTTGAAATTCGAAATTAATTCCAAGGGAAATTAGGAAAACATGTTTTAGTGGGATTTGGAATGAGATAAACATTAGGCAAGTGTCCCTTCAACCTTGGAAAGTCATAGGAACCCTTTCTTAAGTGGAAAAAGAGATTAAATGTGGAAAGGAAGTGAAATTCGGAATTAAATCAAGAGAAAATAAGAAAACATGTTTTAGTTGGAATTTGGAAGAGATAAACATTAGGCAAGTGTCCCTTCAACCTTGGAAAGTCATAGGAACCCTTTCCCAAGTGGAAAAAGAGATTAAATGAGGAAAGGAAGTGAAATTCGGAATTAAATCCAAGAGAAAATAAGAAAACATGTTTTACTTGGATTTGGAAGAGATAAACCTTAGGCAAGTGTCCCTTCAACCTTAGAAAGTCATAGGAACCCTTTCCCAAGTGGAAAAAGAGATTAAATGAGGAAAGGAAGTGAAATTCGGAATTAAATCAAGAGAAAATAAGAAAACATGTTTTAGTTGGAATTTGGAAGAGATAAGCATTAGGCAAGTGTCCCTTCAACCTTGGAAAGTCATAGGAACCCTTTCCCAAGTGGAAAAGGAGGTTAAATGAGGAAAGAAGGGAAATTCGGAATTAATTCCATAAAAAAATTAGAAAACTTAGTTTTGGTAGGATGGAAAGGGGGATCCTTCCTCCAAGTGTCCTTTCAATATTAGGAAGCCATAGGAACTCTTTCCCAAGTGAAAAAGGAGTGTAAGTGAGGAAAGGAAGGGGTGCTTCTGGAGTTCGGAATTGAACAAGAATTGACGACCGAACAGACGGTCGCTAATTAAAGAAATGACGCCCCCTGACGGGGCGTTACTTAAATGACGCCCGGGTCCCTTCCCCCATTTGATTTAAGGCCCGAAAAAATGGAGAAATGGCTCAGAAAAAACTGGAGAAAAATGGAAAAACATGTGGAAAGCTTGGGGAAGTTGGATATTCAATAAAAAGGAGGAAAATCACTCAAATAAGTCGATTTGAGGGTCAAATAGGGCATCACAGTGCGATACGAGATATGCTCAAAATGATGTCAATTTTAGTGTGTCTACAGCTGGGTGACAGGCTCGAACCAAAGTGAAAGGAATCCTTTTATTCTCTAGCCAGACGGAAGGTCCGATCCAGAGTGAAAGGTCTTTTTGTTCTCCAACCGGACGAAAGGTCCGATCTAGAGTGCAAGGATCTTTTATGTTCTTCAATGCACCAGGAGTACCGACTATGAAATGCAAACCTGGGAAAGTGGACCGCAAGGGCCAGAATCGGTGTTGCAGAAGTAGGCCGTGAAGGCTGAAATCGGGGAAGCGGACTACAAGAGCCGTAGTCGGGAAGCGGGCTACACAAGCCGAAATTGGGGAGTAGGCTATGGGAGCCTAGATCGGGGAAGTAGGCTGCGGAGGTAGGCCATGAGGGCCAAGATTGGGTTGTACGAGCCAGGACTGAGAAAGCAGGCAGCGGTAGACAAAATGGAGTTTATTTATTATTATTATTAATATTTTTTATTCAAGCAAGCTGGCATTCGACAACAGGCATAACATAAGTATAAATAAGATAGCTCCCTCTACAGGGGATGGGATAGGGGCATCACCCGTAATTCACAAATGCGGTGCGGGTCACGAGGCACGACTAAGGGGTGGTGCACCCGTCAAGAGGATATCGCATGTCTTGCATGCATAGCTTAAATTCACGCATTTCACCTGAGACAACTCTCTGTGGAGGATGTTGGATTGTGTGTCTTCCCTAAGTATTTTGATGATGAGCAACACTATGTTAATTGTTCTTGTTATTTTTGATCAGATATCTTGCACTTGAGTTATCCATGGTTTTATATGAAATAACAGCTAAAGAGGTAACACTTCGTGTGTTCGTTCATGTTCTGTCTTCGTGCTGTTTTTCCTCAAACATCATGTAGTTCTTGCTTCGCGTTTTCACCTCGTGTCGAATTAGCCATGCTGTCGTCTGTTTGAGTGTTGTTCTTTCACCTCGTGCAGTCTTTGATTACTGTGTTATTTCCATGTCATCCTTGTATTCCTGTCTTCGAGTCGTTTCTTTGCATACTGTCTTCGTGGTCGATTGGCACTTCGTCTTGGTTACAACACCTCGTGTTGTACTGTTTGACTTCGTGTCGGTTTCGGTTACAGTCCATGTTGTTTTCATGTCGTTCTCTTTTATTGCCACCTCGTGTCGTTTTTATTATTAAGTCTTCGTGTCGTTTTACCTCGTGCAGTGTTATCCCGTGTCATTTACTGTTTCGACCTTTTGTCGTTATCAGCCCGTGTTGCTCTCATCTCGTGCTGTTTTCACTATCCTCGTATTGTTCTCACCGCATGTCGATTACTGTTTTCACTTAGCATTATTTTTATTTCGTGTCGTTTTTCTGTGTAGTGTGTGTTTGTCACCACTATACTTCGTGTCGTTGCTTCTTACTTCGTGTCTAACTTCACTTCGTGTTGTTTTTCACCTCGAGTCGTTTCCTTATACTCTGTCTTCGTGTTGGTCTCTCGCTTTAGTCTTCATGTCGGTTTCTGTCGTAAGCCCGTATTGTCCTCGTGTTGTTTTTGCATTCGTAACCTCGTGTCTCTCTTGCGTATAACCTCACCTCGTGTCATTATCTTCTGTATATCTGATCTGTTACAGAATTTCTCGTGTCGTTCTTATGACATCTCGAGGAATAGTCACGTCGTGTTGTTGTTACTATACCTCATGCAGTTTTGGTTTTAATAGCCATGCAGCGTATTAATGGACTTAATCTCATTACAGGTCCGAGGAAGAACATTCCACACTCCAGGGCTGCACGTGATCCGAGACAAGAGGAACCAATTTGAAAAAGGCACGTGACAGGATACTTCTGGATCGAGCGTGGGAGGCACACGCATTTCATGCCCTATCCATCTGCTGTTGATGCTATAAATAGAATCCTTCGTCCTCAGATGAAAGTTATCGAAGTAGAGAGGCATAGAAGAAAACAGGGAAACAGAGAGCCCTTCGATCCAGAAAAAAAAAGAAAAGAAAGAAGAAAGAATAGTAGAGAGAAATAGAAAGAGAGCAGAAGAGTGTTCAGAAGAATTGTTCTGACTTGCGGATCAAATCCGAAGTCTATTGCTCTATTTTGAGCTACATTGTTTCCATTGTCTGGCATTTGATTTCCTTCGTTCGTATTTTTCATTTCTTGTTCTTATCTTTCTTCAACCGTTATTGTTTGTGTTTCCGATCCTCTGGACTGAGGTCGGGGTCCTCCTGTGAGATCAGGAGTAGGGAGAGTCAATCTCCGGTTTGCAAGCAGCAGGTGAGCTGCTTGTAGGTACCCTCCGGGTTGGGAGGAAGAGGGGTCTTCGACCTCTGGTTCACTAGTAGCAGGGCTGCTACTAGTGGGGTTTCCCTCTTGGTAAAGAGGAAGAGAGACGTGAGTCTCTGGGTTCTAGTGACTGCTGATCGCTAGAGGTTCCCTCCGGGTAGGAGGAAGAGGAGAGGTTGTTCTCCTGGGAAGCTGTGTATCAGCAGTTGTTTGGCAAGCTGTGTTGCCCAGCCTTTAGTGAAGCCACACTCAGGTTGAGTGTGGGGTGGATGTAGGTCTGAAGGACCGAACCACCTTAAAATCCTCTGAGCCCTTGTGTGATTGATCGTGATAATATTGTGGTATGCCTTCTATTTGCTTGAGCTATTAACTGCACTGCATCTTTTACGATAGTCAAAACTCGAGGTTAGCTCCGTTTAGCAATATACTCTGCAATAATTTTTAAATCTACGAAAACAGTGATCTATTCATCCCCTCCCCTTCTAGATCACTTCATATTGTACTTATCAGTTGGTATCAGAGCAGGTTTTTCCCAGAATGTGGTCCAACGGCCAGGGAAACGGATCCAATGGTCCGCGCAGTTTCATAGCTGATGGGCAGTCTATCACCCGCCCCCCTTTCTTTGATGGTAATAATTACTTCTTCTGGAAGAACAGGATGGAAGTCTTTATCAGGGCCCAAAGCAACAAGCTATGGAAAGTCATTACAGATGGTCCATACACCCTTCCACCGAATGAAGATATGTGGACAGAAGATCAGGTCAAACTCTCCGCACTAAATTGGACAGCTCTTAACATCATACAGTGCGCCGTCCATCCGGAAGAATATTCAAGGATCTCAGCATCCAAGACTGCAAAGAATATGTGGGATGATTTGCAGTTAATTCATGAGGGCACATCTCAGGTGAAGGCTACCAAGATCAACATACTTACAACTCAATATGAGTTATTTAAGATGAAGCCAGAGGAGCCGATCACAGAAATGTATGCCAGATTATCTGTGATCATCAACAGTCTGAAAGGCCTTGGAAAGGATATTCAACAAGAAGACATAGTCAGGAAGATCCTTAGGTCTCTAACTCCCGTCTGGGATACCAAGGTGACTGTAATAGAGGAATCAAGAGATTTATCCATCATGACAGTAACCCAGCTGATTGGTTCTCTCATGACCCATGAAATGAATTTCACACGAGGAAACGATGGGCATGACAGAAAGGGAAAGAATGTTGCTCTGAAGGTTTCACGACATACTAAGAAGAGCAACAACAGCAGCAGCAGCAGCAGTGATGATAGCAGCGAAGGGTCTGATGGATTCTCAGACTTGGACAAGGATGAGCGAGCTATGCTCACCAGGCAGTTCAGAAAGTTCCTAAGAACAAAAGGAAAATTCTACAGGAGGAAGAAATTTAATGCTGCAATGAAGTCTCCTGAACGAAGATTTGAGAAGAACCGGTCTGCTAAGAAGATCACTTGCTATCATTGTCAGAAATCCGGTCACATGAAAAGTGAATGTCCAGAGCTACAAGCTAAGGCTCCAGGACACCAGAAGAATGTGGTGCACAAGAAGAAGAAGGCCATGCTGTGCACATGGAGCGATGAGGAGGAGGACCCAGAAGCCACTTCGTCCAGTGAAAATGAAGAGAAGACCTGCCTCATGGCCGACCATGAGAAAGAGGTAACAAATTTATTTGAGAATTTTACTTTGGATGATTGGGAGGACGCCTATGGCGACCTGTTAAGTAAATATAATTGTTTAAACAAGGAGCATAGAATGCTTAGACGTAAGTTTCATTCTCTGTCTGAAGAACACTCTTCTATTGTCACTGATAGCATGAAAACCAAGGAGATGGCCACTGAGCTAGATCAGGTTAAAGGTGAGATTGAGAGGTTGAGAATGGAAAGAGAAGAGAATCTAGCTAGAATAGATGAGCTGAAGTGTAAAGCTGAAGAGTCTAAAGGAGAGATTAGACTGATGGCTGAAAAATATGAGGCAGTTAGAACAGTTAATCAGGAACTCCAGGATCAATGCAATGAATTTCAGAAGGAGATTGAGGACAAAGAAAAAGTGCTTGAAAAGTTTACAGAGGGGAGAAACAACCTGAATGTCCTTCTGGGGTCGAGGGTAAACTTCAATAGGGAGGGATTAGGATACAATCCTACTAGTAAAAAACCCTTTGAATTTAAGACTATCACGTTCTGCCCCGCCAAAGGCAAGGAGAAACTGGAAACACCATCCGGTTCCAAATCTGTCTCTACAATGAAGTCTTCGACCAGTAAATTCATTCACTCCACTGGTCAGCAGTCTAAGTCAGGAAATCCTGAGACAAGCACTGCTCATGTACAGCAGGCGTGGAACAAAGGTTCTCACAGGACCAGTCCTATAGAGGCCACAAAAAGAGCGAAAAGTTTTGTTAAGAAAACTCATCATGCTAATTATCAAGTAGAGCATGGCAACGATCATCAGTTTCATCACAAATTTTATTGGAGTAAAAATGCTTACATGAATTATGCTCAACACACACGCACATCTTCTAAGAGGCCAACCAACAATGTCTTTGTTCAGAAACAGCATAGTTCAAATAGGAATAAGCTTATTCAACACCCACCAAGAAATAACAAAAGGGAAGAATCAACCCACATAAATCCACTGAAGAGAACTATAAAACAAATGTGGATTCCCAAGTGCTTTCTGCATAATCAGAAAACTGGTTTTGGACCCAATTTGAATTGGGTCCCACATTACTCTGTCTGAATTTTTGCAGGTCAGCCTGGCAGCTGAGCATAACAAGTGGTATCTTGACAGCGGCTGTAGCAGGCACATGACAGGAGACCGGTCCAAATTCAGCAAACTAAAAATGAAGTCTGGGGGCTTGGTCAAATTCAGAGGAAATAACAGAGGAAGAATAATTGGAATTGGCACGGTTGGTAAGTCCTCCACTAACTCCATTGAAGATGTGTATCTTGTAGAAGGACTTCAGCACAACTTGGTAAGTATAAGTCAACTTTGTGACAAAGGACACAAGGTACTCTTTGACCACAACTCGTGCACTGTTTTTGAGCTGAATTCTGATAACATCATGTTCAAAGGTCATAGAGTAAATAATGTGTACATCGTTGATCTTGATGATAATTCTGAAACAAACTTGTGTCTGTCTGCTAATTCTGAACAGGTTGCTTTTGACTGGCATAGGCGTCTAGGCCACGCTAGTGTGTCTACCTTGAATAAACTGTCTAATTATAACCTAGTCAGAGGTTTGCCCAAAATAAAATTCCAGTTAGGGTCCAAGCTCTGTGATGCTTGTGCTCAAGGTAAACAGACTCGTGCAACTTTTAAGTTGAGAACTGAGGGTCTCTCATCTAAACCACTACAGCACTTGCACATGGATCTCTTTGGTCCTACTCGAATACAAAGCTTGTCAGGTAAGAGATATGGTCTAGTCATAGTTGATGACTTCACTAGATTTTCCTGGTTGTTCTGTTTAGCAAATAAAAATGATGCTTTTGTTCACTTTGAAGAACTTTTTAATAAAATCAAACTGCAAGGTGAACATAATATCATTACAATTCAGTCTGACCATGGAGGAGAGTTTGAAAACTCTTCGTTCTCTGAATTTTGCTCAAGAGAGGGAGTGACTCACAGATTTTCTTCTCCCAGGACACCGGAGCAGAATGGAATTGTTGAGAGAAGAAACAGGTCAATAATTGAAATGGCCAGGACTATGCTAATTGAGAGTGGACTTCCAAGGAGATTTTGGGCAGAAGCTGCAAATACAGCATGCTACATTTTAAATCGAGCATTGGTAAGACCTACTCATAAGAAAACTCCTTATGAACTCCTCAAGGGTAAGCTGCCAAACATTTCTTACTTTAAAATTTTTGGTTCCAAATGCTTTATCCACAATAATGGTAAGAATGGTTTGGATAAGTTTGAAGCAAGAAGCTCTCCTGGAATTTTTCTCGGATATTCAGAAACCTCTAGGGCTTACAGAGTCTTCAATAAAGATGAGCAAACTGTTGAAGAAACACCTCATGTGGTGTTTGATGAGAATGTTCTATCTGACAAAAGGACAAATGATGACAGGGAGTCACCTGATGAGGGAGATTTCTTGGAGAAAATTGAAGTAGGAGAGATGCAGCAAACTGCACAACCAGAAAACTTACAACAAGAAGGAGCAACTGAGGTAGGTGAACCCTCAGGTGAGGTAATATTTCACAAAGATCATCCTAGTGAAAATGTCATAGGTAATTTGCATGATCCCACTAGGACAAGGTCTCACTTTAGAACTGTCCAAGAACAGGACTTAGCTGCTTTGACATCTCAGGTAGAACCCAAGACTGTGGAAGAGGCTTTAAAGCATGATTCTTGGGTATCCTCCATGGGTGAAGAATTAAATCAATTTGAGAAAAATAATGTATGGAAACTAGTTCCTAGACCTGAAAACACTCATGTCATTGGCACTAAATGGGTCTTCAAAAATAAGATTGATGAAAATGGTGCTATCTCTAGAAACAAAGCAAGACTTGTAGCTCAAGGCTACAGTCAGGAATTTGGTGTGGATTTTGATGAATCCTATGCACCAGTAGCTAGGATGGAAGCTATAAGAATTCTGTTTGCATTTGCATGCTCTAGAAAAATTCGACTACAGCAAATGGATGTCAAAAACGCATTCTTAAATGGGTTATTGAAGGAAGAGGTATATGTTGAACAACCTCCTGGGTTTAATTTCTCTGTTCAGCCTAACATGGTTTTTAGGTTGAATAAAGCCCTCTATGGATTGAAGCAGGCTCCCAGAGCCTGGTATGAGAGACTTTCTGAGTTCCTTGTGAGCAAGGGGTACACTCGAGGTAAGGTTGACCAAACTCTCTTCACCAAAAGTCTCGGAAAGGAGTTAATTGTGGTCCAGGTATATGTTGATGATATCATTTTCGGATCTAACAACTCAAAATTATGTAAAGATTTTTCTGAGTCTATGTCCCAAGAATTTGAAATGAGTCTAGTTGGGGAACTAAAATATTTTCTTGGGCTGCAGGTCAAACAAATGGAGGATGGTTGTTTCATAAATCAAACCAAGTATACTCTGGAGATGCTGAAAAGGTTTGGAATGACCAACCTCAAGACAATCTCAACACCCATGAGTACCAGCTCTTCACTGGATTCAGACGAAAAAGGTAAAGAGGTGGATGCTAAACTATATAGAGGTATGATCGGTTCACTCCTCTACTTAACTGCATCCAGGCCCGACATTCAATTTAGTGTAGGGATGTGTGCCAGATACCAGGCTAGACCTACTGAATTGCATCTGGCAGCTGTAAAGAGAATCTTTAGATACTTATCTGCCACTCATGATCTAGGTCTCTGGTATCCTGCATCATGTAACTTAGATCTCATTGCATACACTGATGCAGATTATGCAGGATGTAAATTGGACAGGAAGAGCACTAGTGGTCACTGCGAATTTCTAGGAGGGTGCTTAGTCTCTTGGGGATCCAAGAAGCAACACTCTGTGGCTCTCTCTACTGCTGAAGCTGAATATGTGGCAGCAGGGAGCTGTGGCACACAGGTTATATGGATAAAACACCAGCTTCTGGATTACTCGGTGGAGCTAGGTTGTACTTCTATCTTTTGTGACAATACTAGTGCAATAAACATTGCAAAGAATCCTGTACTTCATTCTCGAACTAAACACATTGAAATCAGGCATCATTTTATTCGAGATGAAGTAGCAAGGAAAACTTTTGAGTTGATCCATGTTGGCACTAACTCACAAATTGCAGATATCTTTACTAAGCCACTGGATACTGAAAAATTTAGCACTATGCGCAGAGAACTAGGTATTTACAGAATTTCATGATTGAAGATTTGATTTCAGAATACCATGTCCTGTGTTATTATGCTTATCATATTCATCATGGTGTTCTTTTTGAAGTGCATTGAGGGTTGTCTTGGCTAAGTCTGTATTGGGGTCAAGTTCTCAGGGGGAGATGATTTATAATAGGTGTCTTGATCTTTGACCTATTTTGAACATACTCTGAACGACATTTTGCTGACATCATAAGAGAATCAGGTTGATTAGGTGTATAAAAGAAAATGTTGGATGCTTTACTCTTTAAGGCTGTTCATCTAATTTCTTGTTGGAATTTTCAGCTGTTAGTCCCACTGAGATCAAAATCTGAATTCAAGATTAATCTTCATACACTGTAACTGTCTTCTGATCTAGTCAGTACAGCATACCTACTTAGTCAATGGTGAGTCCAAAATGAGGTATTGTGTGTTTTAGTCTGAATCACCTTGGATCTGGTGTATTGTTCTCAAACGGACTCAAGCTTCATTAACAAGGTTTTAAGAGCTGGTAAATAAAAACAAAATTCATAAAAGGGTTATCAACTTTGTTAACTGCTCATTGAGAAACTGGGTTTTTCATCAATGAAGTGAAAGCTTCCCATGTCATGAGATGGCAGTAATCATCTGGTCTTAATAGTTGTCTTGATCATACAGAGCTATGGTACATATCTGGTTAGTAACTGGGGTGTCTGGCCTCAGATAAAGGTGTCACCTTAATGTCAACACCAGCTAGAATACTATCTCTGTCTTCTTATCAGAAGGGGTAATGTGGTCCTGCCACCGAGTAACTGGGGATTCTTGCCTCTAAACAAGGTGTCTCCTTAATGTCAAAGGTGTACTTGACAGACTTATCTCTGATCTTGACCATTTTTAAAGATCCTGCTCACTTGAAGTATAGCTTTTGATTTGTTTGTTCTCAATACCACAGGTCATTGTCTTCTGGCTGTTTTACATAATACTCTCTCAGTAAAGACTTATTTTGATCAAACTGGTATCTTGTACCTCACTTGCTTAGAATCTGGTTCTGTGTATGGAGCAAATCCTTAGTCACAGTTTTTGCACAGTCTGACTAACTGTACCTCAAAAATCCTCACATAAAATTAATGGCTTTCTTGATTGACTAAACATCTCAATAGTCTCCATTTATCTGCCTTACTCTGTCCTGTTTTCTCTCTATAGTCAGCAATTTTCCCTTCTCTGTATCTTCAGATTTGACCCTAGTTTTGATGATGTCAAAGGGGGAGAGAATTGAGTTCGTTATCAAGTCTGAGGTAAACTGAAACTGTTGCTGTGTTCAGGGGGAGTGAAGGGGAGTGTTCAGGTGAGGGGGAGTGTTCAGGTTTCATCAAGGGAAGTAAGGAAGCAAGTATGCTTTAAGTTGTCTGCATTAAATATCCTGAATTGATCTTTTTTGAACTTATCTCTCACACTTAATATAGTGTTGCCATCATCAAAAAGGGGGAGATTGTTGGATTGTGTGTCTTCCCTAAGTATTTTGATGATGAGCAACACTATGTTAATTGTTCTTGTTATTTTTGATCAGATATCTTACACTTGAGTTATCCATGGTTTTATATGAAATAACTGCTAAAGAGGTAACACTTCGTGTGTTCGTTCATGTTCTGTCTTCGTGCTGTTTTTCCTCAAACATCATGTAGTTCTTGCTTCGCGTTTTCACCTCGTGTCGAATTAGCCATGTTGTCGTCTGTTTGAGTGTTGTTCTTTCACCTCGTGCAGTCTTTGATTACTGTGTTATTTCCATGTCATCCTTGTATTCCTGTCTTCGAGTCGTTTCTTTGCATACTGTCTTCGTGGTCGATTGGCACTTCGTCTTGGTTACAACACCTCGTGTTGTACTGTTTGACTTCGTGTCGGTTTCGGTTACAGTCCATGTTGTTTTCATGTCGTTCTCTTTTATTGCCACCTCGTGTCGTTTTTATTATTAAGTCTTCGTGTCGTTTTACCTCGTGCAGTGTTATCCCGTGTCATTTACTGTTTCGACCTTGTGTCGTTATCAGCCCGTGTTGCTCTCATCTCGTGCTGTTTTCACTATCCTCGTATTGTTCTCACCGCATGTCGATTACTGTTTTCACTTAGCATTATTTTTATTTCGTGTCGTTTTTCTGTGTAGTGTGTGTTTGTCACCACTATACTTCGTGTCGTTGCTTCTTACTTCGTGTCTAACTTCACTTCGTGTTGTTTTTCACCTCGAGTCGTTTCCTTATACTCTGTCTTCGTGTTGGTCTCTCGCTTTAGTCTTCATGTCGGTTTCTGTCGTAAGCCCGTATTGTCCTCGTGTTGTTTTTGCATTCGTAACCTCGTGTCTCTCTTGCGTATAACCTCACCTCGTGTCATTATCTTCTGTATATCTGATCTGTTACAGAATTTCTCGTGTCGTTCTTATGACATCTCGAGGAATAGTCACGTCGTGTTGTTGTTACTATACCTCATGCAGTTTTGGTTTTAATAGCCATGCAGCGTATTAATGGACTTAATCTCATTACAGGTCCGAGGAAGAACATTCCACACTCCAGGGCTGCACGTGATCCGAGACAAGAGGAACCAATTTGAAAAAGGCACGTGACAGGATACTTCTGGATCGAGCGTGGGAGGCACACGCATTTCATGCCCTATCCATCTGCTGTTGATGCTATAAATAGAATCCTTCGTCCTCAGATGAAAGTTATCGAAGTAGAGAGGCATAGAAGAAAACAGGGAAACAGAGAGCCCTTCGATCCAGAAAAAAAAAGAAAAGAAAGAAGAAAGAATAGTAGAGAGAAATAGAAAGAGAGCAGAAGAGTGTTCAGAAGAATTGTTCTGACTTGCGGATCAAATCCGAAGTCTATTGCTCTATTTTGAGCTACATTGTTTCCATTGTCTGGCATTTGATTTCCTTCGTTCGTATTTTTCATTTCTTGTTCTTATCTTTCTTCAACCGTTATTGTTTGTGTTTCCGATCCTCTGGACTGAGGTCGGGGTCCTCCTGTGAGATCAGGAGTAGGGAGAGTCAATCTCCGGTTTGCAAGCAGCAGGTGAGCTGCTTGTAGGTACCCTCCGGGTTGGGAGGAAGAGGGGTCTTCGACCTCTGGTTCACTAGTAGCAGGGCTGCTACTAGTGGGGTTTCCCTCTTGGTAAAGAGGAAGAGAGACGTGAGTCTCTGGGTTCTAGTGACTGCTGATCGCTAGAGGTTCCCTCCGGGTAGGAGGAAGAGGAGAGGTTGTTCTCCTGGGAAGCTGTGTATCAGCAGTTGTTTGGCAAGCTGTGTTGCCCAGCCTTTAGTGAAGCCACACTCAGGTTGAGTGTGGGGTGGATGTAGGTCTGAAGGACCGAACCACCTTAAAATCCTCTGAGCCCTTGTGTGATTGATCGTGATAATATTGTGGTATGCCTTCTATTTGCTTGAGCTATTAACTGCACTGCATCTTTTACGATAGTCAAAACTCGAGGTTAGCTCCGTTTAGCAATATACTCTGCAATAATTTTTAAATCTACGAAAACAGTGATCTATTCATCCCCTCCCCTTCTAGATCACTTCATATTGTACTTATCAGAGGAGCAAACGTGTGAGCAAAAGGCCCTAAACATAGGGATATGCAGGTTTTGTAAGCAACACTCGATGATTACTCTAGCGCCTACACATGGGTTTCAGGCTCTCGATTTTTGTAGCTTCGCACAGGCCCCCATCTGTTTATGTTGGTAGCGAATTTCACTGTTTGGCGTGAGTCTCCTCATGTGTCTCAATGGGATTCCCGTCTACTAGGATTCGTCCTTGTCATAATTCTATTTCGGATTCCACCGTTTGACGCGAGTTTCCTCATGTCTCTCAATGGAGATTCCCGGCTACTAGGATTCATCCTTATTGAAATTCACTTCACCATTTCGCGCGAGTCTCCTCATGTGTCTCAATGGGGATTCTCGACTACTCAGATTCACGTTTTTTTTTACATCATTTTTTTAAGTGGGGGTAGGCAGCTTTTTCTTCACGATTACCTTTCACGCGAGTGTAGGAATTCAAGCATCCGTAGAGTGCTAAGAAGAAAGTCGGGCAATCCCTATGGTTGAAGACCATTGAACACGTTAAATGTGAAGTGTGGGATTATTGCCTCAGGTTTATTTTGAGAGTTGGGCTTAGCAGTTTAGCCATGACTCTTCCCCTTGACGTGTGCACCTGCCATAATTGGGTTCCCTTCGAGCGTATGCCGTGACACATGTGCATTCGGAATCAGGGCCGCATTATCATTTAGCAAGGAAATAAGGTCCTAGAAAATTCCAAAGAGGTGTGTTATTCTATATTATAAGCAAGCATGCAAGCAGGGCAGCCAAGCAATTTTTTTATCTCTCTTTTTGTCTTCTTCTTTTTGCGTAAGAACATAATGCTAAGAGAACAAAGTATCGGAGGATGGATGGGATGGCATTTGAGTTAAACCAATGCGGTGTTGTGTGCGCCGGAGTAACAACCTACAAAGGGGCGCGCCGATTTGCAGCCAAGAAGGGGGGCCGCGCCGGTTTAAGGCTGTTGGAAGGGGCGCGCCGGTTTAAGGTTGTATACGTACAGCCACGTCGGTTTAAGACCCATTAGATTCCTTCCCGACTTAGTGGTGATTCGGATGGACGCCTGCCCTCCCGTGTTTCTTTGGTTGTGAGCCTCCGAGTCCCGGTTCAGGACTTTGAGTGATTTCTGACGCATGACGTACATGTGTTCGAATTCCTGAGTTTCTTCTGATTCGGTCTTCGGCAATGCCGACTGGAGAGCCGGGGCCATCTCTTCTGCCCGAAGGGCTTCTCGTTGGGTGGCGGAGCGCCGAATATATATATTCATCCTGTTTGGAAGAGGTATGGGGTTTGTTCGGCCTTTCCATCTTCGACTTGCTCTCGGGGTGTCGAGACGTCTGTGCCGCAGGAACGTTCCTTTTCTTCTCTTCTTTTTTGACGTCCACACTTACTGATGGACAGTTTTCAGTTTTCGAATGTAACAAATGATGAATGACATATTTCACTCAAACACTAGTCTGTATTCTCTTACCGTACACAGAAATGTATGTAATTTCCACATAGTGCATATTTGTGGTGAATGCATGTTATATGTTGAATGTTATCTTTGCTATGTATGTTAGCAAATAAATTCTCTGTTAGTTTCAATCATACATGAATTATAGTTGTCATCATCAAAAAGGGGGAGATTGTTGTAACCCTAGTTTTGATGATGACAATCTATGAGTCATGTGAGACTGGATTGCATAAATATATTTACAGTTGACCATTGCGTATAAGATGTATGTCTGTGCATAGTTGCGTCATTCAGCATACAAGGTCTATGTACCTTGTGTTTGTTGCATACAAGTCCATGCATATGTTAAAGAAGTCAGTGCATAGTCATTTGTGCATTCAAGGTCGGTGCACTATTTAGTTAGGTCTATGCATACCACGTTATTTGACAGATAACATATGCATATGTCTTAGTCGTTTGCATATTCAGGGTTAGTGCAATGCATTTATAGTCGGTGCATACTTTCCTATCTTCTATACTAAGTTGGTGCATGTTGTCTAATAAGTGCACTCGAAGGTCAGTGCATGTTTTCATCTGTCACACGAAGTCTGTGCATATTAGCTCTCATGGTCGGTGCATATTTGTCGTATGCGTGCTACAAGGCTTGTGCACATTCATCCTAAATGCATAAGCAAGTCTGTGCATGCTCTTTGTCAATAGCATGATTAAGTCTGGGCATGTCTGCATATAACACCATGGAGTCTGTGCATATTCCCATACTATCTTGCACAAAGTTTGTGCAGGCTTTAGTCCTATGCAAGTTTTTGTCAAAGGCACGTACCCTAGTTAGTGCATGTTCTACGTCCTTCATATGGGAGTCTGTGCATATCCTACATTGCATATAGCCAAGGTCTGTGCAGGTCTTCGCACACGCTAACTGAAGTCTGTGCATATCCTGCATTGCATATAGCCGAGGTCTGTGCAAGTCTTCGCACACGCTAACTGAAGTCTGTGCATATCTTGCATTTCATATAGTCAAGGTCTGTGCAAGTCTTCGCACATGCCAACTGAGGTCTGTGCATAAGTGTCTCGTACAAAATTACGTTAGTGCATACTTCCACTTTGTTTGATGAAGGTCAGTGCGATCATTGTTCCTTGCAAATGCAACGTATGTGCATAGTACGTTTATAACACTTCAGGTTTGTGCATCCGTGGCACCTTGCACATACAAAGTCTGTACACATTCTTCCTATACCTTATTAAATCTGTGCATATTGAAAAATGATTGACTATGATTTTTTTCTCAGAATGCCTCTACTCTAATCAACAGGGCTATGAAGAAGCATGTGATCCAAGAGTATTTTGATCAAAGGAGACTTCGCCACGTGGAATATAAAAAAGCTAAGACTGTGACACATGGACAACTGATTCCAGATCTGATCGAATCTTCTGGGCGGGAAACTTGTTTTCCACGCGCCCCTTTCACACCGGACTAAAAACAATAACAGAAGACCAAGCCCTGCCTTCGAACTTGATGAGATTTTGAAGAAGAGAATTCAGAGAGTGAGAAAGAGAGAGAGAAGAGAGAAAAGAGAGAAGAAAGAGTGAAGTGGCTGAAGGAAATTAAAGATCTGCTATCAGTTGGTTTCTGGATTAGATCCAGACCAATGTGCTCATTCGAGAGATACAATCTTGTGATTTATTTACAACTTTACGTAGCTAAATTTTCTCATACTTGTTTTTCCTTTCAAACCTTTCTTTCTAAGCTGTGTATCAGCAGAGCTAAGCTATATTGCTCAGCGGGTGAGAGTGTTTTCTCGGACAGCAAGCTGTGAGGCTCAGCGGTCTGGGACATGTTCCCGAAAGTTGTGGATCAGCGGTCTGTAGGGATTTATCCCCAAAGCTGTGGATCGGTAGTTGGTCAAGCTGTGTGTCAGTAGGAATCCTTACTCGGTTGAGAAAGGGGTGAATGTAGGTCTAGAGGACCGAACCACCTAAAAGCCTCTTGTGTACTGTGGTTTGTTTTCCAAGTTTTAATCACTAGATGAATGTTAGGCGCGCTTATAGCTAAGCTTCTGATTGATCTTAATTCTGCACTAGTCTAGATCATTTAGGATAAGTTTTAAATTGACCAAGTTTTTAGAGGGAGATTCATTCACCTCCCCTCTGAATCTTGGTTCGTACCATTACACTGGGCCAACACTCGCCTCAGCTCTGCCTCCTCTATGCGGGCGCGCTCTGCCTTAGCTCGGTATCGGACCGCCTCCGCTGCCTGGGCACGAAGATGCTCCACCTCCACCACCCCGATGCGGGATCGCTCCATCTCTGTACAAAGGCGTGATGCTGCTACTACCTCTGCATTGAGCCGCTCTGTCTTGGCATAGAAGCACTCGGCCTTCTCTCTCTGATGGGTAGCCTCACCCAGCGCTGCTGCCAGCTCCCTCGCCTGCATATGTATTCATCTTATAAATTAGTTTTGTAGTTTTAATCATAAAATTCAGAAAGGAAAAGAAGAGTGATTTGCTTACCCTCTCCGCAAGAGTGGCCTCGGCCTCCTCCGCTCGCGCTGTCGCTCGTGCGAAGTCTGCATCACGCTCGGCCCGATCCGCCAGTGGCTGTGAGGAGGAAGACGGTGCGTCCGGCGCCTGATACTGGGTTCCCTCGGCTCGCTGCATATCGGGGCATGTCAGTTTCATAGCATTGCATTTCAAGTCTAAGGTTAAGTGAAACTTACCAAGAGATCTAGGGAGCGTTGGAGCTCATCTCGCTGCTGGACCGTCGAATGGAGCAACCCCTGGAGCTCCGCAATCCGTCCTTGGGGGTGTAGCTTCATAACAGAGTGTCAATCATTAGCATCAAAATCATAAGTATTTATGGAAAGCATGAGTTTAGAAATAATTTTGATCGACGCGCGCCATGGAAAACTTGGTCTCTGTAGCGTCGGGCGTAGGCCGTCAAGTAGGCCTCGTCGCTGGCAGCTCGAGCCCGCACCACTTGCCCCAGCCCCGTCCAGTCCCGGATTTGGTCCACCGCTTGGGTGACCCAGTCAATCTCCATTGCCAGTCCGCGTGCGTGGCATCACAGGCACTCCTCCGGCCTCTCCCGCACTGGGAAATCCACCTCTGGCTGGTGGACGCCCGTGGTCCTCATGATCAGTCGGTAGTGGAGCGGCTTGACCACGTTCATGCAGTGGAGCTAGATGTCCCGTCCAGCGTGAGCCAGGGCTGCCACCACCCATGGCTGGCCCTCGTGCCCCTCTCCCCAGTACGGTGTCCACCGGACATCTCAAATTGGCATATTGCATCAGTATCCAAGCATAAAGTTACATTTACAAAGTTTAAGTTCAGATCTTACCGATGCATAGGGAAGAGTGTCGAGGTCATCCTAGATCATCCGCACCTGACATCGCAGATACCCCACCTCCCGAATCGATGACCACCACCTCGTGATGGGCACCCGGTCGGGGTGCACCTGATGTCCCCTCCCTAGTCCGGAGAGGTACAGGTAGGCCCACACCTGCATCAAAAATGTCAGCATATAGCATTTCATATAATCATTGCATAATCAGCTTAGAGTTCATGGCTTACCTGAAGTAGTGGGGAGAATCCACCGAGCATCGTGCGCTGGCCAGTCGAGCTCAAAGTGTCAAAGAGGAAAGCAAGAACCGCTGCACCCCACGCGTACTCACCAACTCGGGCCACCTCCTCGAGTAAGGGGATGAGCCTATAGCTCACTCCGTCCGCCCTGGTGGCAAGCAATAGCTTCCCGAATAGCAGCATCAGGAACCGCCGTAGTACCATGTCTGCCTCTGGTCCCGGTGCAGCTGCTACCCGCTCCCGGGCCCAGTCCGTTAGTCGCCCCAAATGCTACTCCGACATCTCTCCAATTGTGATCCCAGCTCCCCTCAAGCCTAGGCTCTCCTGCAGCCTCGCTCTCAGCAGAATCATCGAGTGGTGCTCCGATCTCTGCAGCTCCAAGCCCAGCAGCCTCTGGGCCAGCTCCCGATAATCTGTCAGTGTCCTCCCGCTCACTAGTGTACCGTGTACCCGCAGTCCGGTGATGCGCGCTACGTCCTCTAGCATCGGTATCATATGACCCCATGGGAACAGAAAAGCCCGGCTGACCGGATCCCACCGGTCATGCAGCGCGTACAGGAGGGCGGTGTCGAGCCTCGCTACCTCCATGCCCAGAAATTCCATGAACCCCATGGTCGCCAATCTCTCCCTCTTAAAGTCGGGCAGTGCCAGGTATACTGCCGGGACCTGGAGCCATGAGATCCGGGTCTGACGTTTTCCCTATGTACATTCAATGTTTTAGGTCGGTCATTCATTCTTATGAGTCATGCATTGCATAGAAATAAAAGAAAGATAAAAATAAAAAATGTAGTCTGTTGAATACGCGGTCATCACACGACCGTTTTCATACTCCTAACAATCTTCTGTCGACCATTTCAGGTTCCCTTAGGTCCCCAACAAACCGTTTTCATTCTACAATAAGTCGCTTCGCTGATCTGGGTTTCAACAATCATCCCCTGACCGTTTTTACCTAAGTAGCGGTCTGATGGAGACCGTTTTGTTCTCCAAGCGGCCCAGTTAGGACCATTTTTTCTTTCGTAAGTTGGTTCCTATCTAACGGTTGTTTGGGGATGGCTTTATTTCTCTGCGGTCTGGTTCAGACCGTTTCTACCCCTCTAATGTCGGTTCGTATCTAGCGGCCATAGGAGGAGCATCTAGGCACCCTAGCGGCCCTTGTTAGGACCGTTTTTATCCCACCGCGACTGACGGCATTCACCCATCCCCCCATTCTTTGCAAATGGCCCTATGGGCCCCGTAATCCATCCCTAGGGGTTGGGGTGACCCCTATTTGCCCATCCAAACCCCCATGCATCCAATTAAAAATTAAAATTAAGTTTTAGACCTGTGGCCTACCTCGGACGTGGAAGCCCTTTGGGGTGGTTCCTCGGCCTCCGCGATGGTCGCTCCACCTTCCGGCGTTGCTTCTACCTCCTCCGGCGCCCCGAAAACTGTGGGAGCTTCATCTTCCGAGGCCACGGCCGGCGGCGGCACCACTTCCTCCGGAGGGTTCGCCAGTGGTTGGGCTTCCCTCTCTCGGGCCATTCGGCGCTTGAGCCTCATGAACGCATGCTTCTTAAGCCTCATTAGCACTCGTAAGCGGGGCTAAGGGGGGGTAGCTAGGAGGGGAGGAGAGTTCTGGGGGTGAGGCTTGGTGAGAAGGCTTCGGTCGTGGTCATTTTGTGGGAGTGAGGAAGATGACAGAGATGAAGGGGAACGGCTTCTTTTTTTTTCGAAACTGATGACTCTACGGCGGTCTCGCAACTGGCCATTTTTAGTTTAAAGGCGGTCATACGGAGTCCATCTTTGCAATCATTTCTGTATTGAGTCACGTTCCATGGGATGATCTATTTCTGACAGTTACTTTGTCAGACGGTCCTCCCTCTGACTGTTTAAGTGCTGATGCTTGAAGTTTAAATCTGGCTGATCTGTGCGGTCAGACCTGTGACCGTTTCTTTCTCAGGCGGTCTGAGTAGGACTGTCTCTATGAGGACTTTGAGTTTAAAGGACATATGTCATTTATCGTCTAAATTCAAATGTTTGGCTACATAATGTGCTCAATTGATAATTCTTATGGCTTGATTGGTTTATCCTATATTGCAAAACATTTCTATGGTCTCTTGCAGCATTGCTACATACTTCAATCCAGCAGGTAAGTCAGGTAAGTATTCTGCATCCCTTTATCCCTTGATGCATTACAATATGTTATCTATGTTATATTATCTCGAGAACCGACTGGTCATTCATGTGTTCTGGGATCTGATGTTCCCCTTAACCAAAAATGATGATGATCTAGGTGCACATGTATAATCGTTGGATAAGGCCGTTAGGTTGGAGAAGTTAAGAGAAGATGGTTCTATCTTGCACGTCGCGGTTGCAGATAGTGTCCTGACCCTCATTAATCCGGTCTAGCAATATTATTCTCGAGAATTTTCTATTTTATCTTTCTTTGCATTCATTTTTATGATTTATTTTATTTTCATCCCAGCATTCATCATATGCATTTTTGAGCATTCATGACCCTAATCTGTCTGAAAATATCTCATTGGTGCTGGACATTTGTGCGTCCATGGTCTTTGGTAAGAAAGAATATTCCACTCAGAATTGGAAGGTCTTTTCTGGTCTGTTCACTTGGTTCAATAGACTAAGAGTCCTTGTCTGGAGTTTAGTCTGCTCTCTTTCATTTTTTTATATTACTGTTTATTCCAGTCCCCTCATCGGTTGTGGATTGTGTCCCCTAATGAGCATGGCCGTGTATTCTCCTTTCATTTATTTTATTAGTTCATCCAGATTTGTGTCATTTTTGTCTGACTGTTCCATGTGTTGAGTTCGGAGTTTTCCTGAAGATTCCTACCGCTCATTGGTTAGGAACATGTGTCGTCTACCTTAACGCCCACTTTTCAGTCCGCTCTGCTACATTTCTGCTTTGTCTCCATGTTTCCATCTCACCTTCGTTTCACCTCCGCTCGCTCCCCTGCAAAGAGGACGTTAAGGATGGCCATCTATTGACACCCGTTTTATACCTTTGAGTTGGGCTATTTTCTTAGCTTTATTTATGATGTCCCAAGTTGTCCATCAATCATTGGGCCATTTTCAGATGGTTTTGGGCCCATTTTATGGGTACTTTCTCCCTGGCTAGGTTTTGCTTGCATAACTTTCTCGAGTTTTAGGCCAAACGAGTTTCATTTAACTTGGTCGTTGGATAAACAAACACATTTTTTTCATTTTCCAAACGACCACCCCAGTAACGGTCTCGCGATAGGTCATTTTCAGGATGGGGCGATCCATTAAATGACCGCTTGTTTGGACGCCCCCTGCGTCGACCTGTCGTTTTCCGTTGTTTTTGTAAACGGTCTCATGCTAAACCATCCCATGAGTGTAGCGGTCTTTAGAGAGCCGTTTCTACTTGGCGGGAATTCCCGTTTGACAAGGTCAGTGGATAATCGAGTGTATTTATCTTATTTTTATCTTTCAACGACCAGGGTAAAAAAAATTGTCAGGCGATAGACCGTTGAGCTAACCAGCGGTCTGTCAAAAGACCGTTTTTACTTGGCGGGAATTCCTTTTCACTTGGTCTCTGGATAAATAGGTGCATTTATCTTATTCTTATTTACTACCGGTCAGAAGCATAACAGTCATTGGATGGGCCGCTTAGCACCTTGGGCGATCTATCGATGGACCGTTTCTCTCAACCGAGATTCTTGCGTCGATGGGCAGTTTCTCCCTCCATCTGTGGTCAAACCCTTTTGCTTGATCCACAGATTCTTAACCAAATTGAGCGCCATTTGATCTTGATAAAACTTGGGAGTATTATCTCCATTTCATTCAATATAATCCAAGTCTAACTCCCACCCAAAAGCCCTCCATTCGAGCTAGAGTTTCAAGGGTCTATAAATAGAACCCTTGAGTCATGGCCGTGGGGGGCGGGGGGAGATCGAAGTTGACGTCAAAGTGCTATCACTTTCGTGAGCGAAATCCAACCAGGGAGAAAGGTTTTCTGCGTCCTCTAAGCCTTTGGTTCAGAGAGTAGTCCATTTCCTTCATGTTTTGAGTCACAACTTAAGTCTTTTTTTTGCCATTGCTTTTAGTCATTTCATCGTCATTTTCCTCTGTTTTCTCTATGTTTTTTCACTGGCATTCTAGCATTTTCACAACCTCCTATTGGTTTTTATGTCCCATAGGGGTTAAAAAAACCCAACCCCCAGGTATTTCCTCTTTTAATTATGGGCTTTCTTCATAGTTCCTACTTATAAGTACTATACTTTCATAAACTAATCTGGGGTTATTTCGTCTGTCATCTGTGTGGTTTTGCATGTCATCAAGTGTTTCAGTGCGAGGCCCATCCCTCCTGGCCGGCCGGAAGGGGTGAAGGATCGAGTTCCCCAGCTTGGGAGCTGGAAGATGTAGCGGTCTACCTCCGACTGTTTACCTAGGATAGCGATCTTTCGCAGACTGTCTCTCTTGTGCATGCCGCCAGTTGGGAGCCGTTTGACTCTGATGCCTATGTCTGCTTCCCGTGTACTGCTCCAGTCCCAGCAGCGGCCTATCATCTGGCCGTCTCACCGTTCAATGGTCGTCTCAAGACCGTCTTCATTCTATACCGCCGCTGCATCATCTTGGCGAGTGTCCTCATCCTCTCGCTTTTCCAAGGTACGTAGTGCATCTTTCTTTGCACTATTCATCTTGGTGGCGATCACAACCAGATGGTGTATAGATACATGAGTTTATTGCTTTATTTGTTTCTTCCCATGCTTAATTTGATGCTATGTTAGTTACATTCACACACATCCACGCACCCTATTCCCTTTTAGATTAGAAAAATCCATCTACAGCCACAAGGTCGATGCACTGAAGGCAGTTCGACCACCTGAGAGTCTACAAGATTAAGTCTCCATGACCATTGCCTCAACGCATCAGGTGCTGCATAGCTGATGCCTCGATGCATTCAAGACAGGAAGGTCTGAGCACCTATTGACAGGAGGACTTAGTGAATAAATGGAAAGATAGAAAGGTCTGAGCATCCAAGTGACATGTCAATGCACAGGTTGTTAACAAATCTCAGGTTGGTGTACATCAGCATTCCTTGATCACATAGTGCCGTGCACTTGTTTAGGCAGGTCAGTGTAGCAATTCATCACTGCTTGGTCAGGCCAGTGCAACTACAAGCAGCCACCTCAGATTTGTCAAGAAAGGTCAACACAATAGAATGGATCGTGAATCTAAGGTCGATGCAGCAGAAGTCATTAAGAAGTAAGGTCGATGCGGTTGAAACCTTCTTGATTGCAAGGTCGATGCAGCTGTGTTAGGGCGAACACATGGCAGGCAGCTTTAACACTTAAGTGACAGCAGTGAAGCAGTTTCAGGGCACGTGATCACTTAACCTTTTCATGTGCGATTAAAGATTTACACTTAACACCTCATATGCAACTCTGGTATTGTCATCACGTGAGACTCCTTTGAAGCGAAGGGGACAATCCACATGGCGAAACCTTATGGAGAGCTCAGTTATTGGAGGAATATTCTATTCCACGTATAGGGTTCTGATTTGCTGGCTGACTTGCACATACCGATATTCTGTTCTATATATTGAAGGTCACTCGATCAAGAGAAAAAAAAAAGAGACTGCCCTTGTGTAAAGAATAGCAAAGAGAGAAGCCACGAAAGAGAGGAAAGGAGAGCCAACAGAAGAAGAAGAAAAAGAGAGCCTGAGTCTGAGCAGAGAAGAAGAAAAAAGAGAAGAGAAGAGAAAAAGAAGAAGAGAGAGAGATCGAGATTGAAGCAGCCCATTCCACATTGAAGATATATGTTCGTCTATTCTTGGATCAGATCCAGAACAGTCTTGCTCCTGCATGAGCTATATTTGTTTTGGGTTTGCTGACAGTTCTATTTTTTCTTTTTTGTTTTCATTTTCTATTTCCTTAGTGTTTTCTAGTTCCCTGTTTTGGGATCAAGGTTCCTCTAGTGCGAATAGGAGAAGGGAGACTTGCTCTCCGGTTGTGAGTGACGGGGTATCACTCACGGGTTCCTCCTGAGGATTGAAGAGAAGGGAGATTCATCTCTGGTTGCCCTCTGTGGATTCAGAGGAAGGTTGACTGGTGTCTCCGGTTGTGAGTGATGGGGTGTCACTCACGGTCTTCCCTCTGTGGTCTCAGAGGAAGGGAGGTTGTCCTCCGGTTCTAGTTCTACGGTGGTAGAGCTAGGGTGTTGGTCTTGTGGGAAGCAAGACCAGGTCGAGGGATTTGTTTCCCTCTGGTTCAAGCTGTTATGAGGCATCCTGTTGCAGATTGAGTCTACTTTGATTTCTAGCTTGTGCTAGTGGAATCCTCGCTCAGTGGGAGTGCGGGGTGGACGTAGGCTGACTTTGAGTCGAGCCGAACCACCTAAAAATCTGGGTGTTTATTTGTGTGATTATGCTTGTGATTCCCTATTTTTTGCTGCTGCCCATTATAAACAGTTGTGTGCGCGCCGTGAGCCAATCCGTTTTGCTAGCCTTGTACGTTAGGTGCTTGACGATATTAGTGAATCACTGTCTCATCTCTTCATAGATCGCTTCTATGTGTTGAGTGTCTACTATCGTTTTGGCTTCATCTGTGGAAGGTCTTAATAGACCGTGGTACGGAGAGTGTGCTTCCACCCTTCCATCTCAGATTTGATATCAAGTGCTCTTTTGAGTCCAAAGTATTTTTGAGTGTCCAATTTTAATTTGGCTTTATAGGATCTATTCAACCCCCCCTTCAAGATCCTATCTATATCTTTGATAACTAGCAGTGTCAGGGTGTCTAACAAGTGGTATCAGAGCGGGTTTCTCATTCTTGTAGATTTAATCATCTGTAGAAAAAGGATCCTAGTGCCGTGTGACTGCTCGATCTTATTTATCTAAGCATTTTTCTCATGGATTCTGCACCAGTGTTTGACGGCACTTGCTTTTATATCTGGATTGTTGAAATGGGCCATATCGCAAATTCAATTGATCCAAACCTATGGATAATTATTACTCAAGGGCCACGCAAATTGCCCAAGAGTAAGTCCAATTGGACTAAGGATCATAAAGTGAAATATCTTGAGAACATTAAGGCACTGAATATGTTCAAGGGAGCAGTCGACACTAAAAAATTTCCATTTCTATCTACCTGCAGGGCTGCCAAAGAAATTTGGGATTACTTGAATGATATTCATCGAAAGGAAAACCACAAATGCATGATGGCTGAAGGAAGCGATGAAAGCGAGGATGCTGAAGAGGTAAACAACCCTTTCGCTAGGTTTACTCTAGAGGACAGGGAAGATGCATACGCTAATTTGCTACAGTCCTATGAAAAATTAAGAAAATAGAATAAATCCTTGAAAAAGAAGTTAAACAATCTTAAGAATGCTAACTCTATAGGTGAGGACATTGAAATCTTGAAAACAGAAAATGACATATTTAGAAGACTATTGGGAGAATGTTGTGCATGTATGATACAAGCATGCTTCTCCACCTTCATGTGGTTTTGATGATGTCTGCCTATGAGTCACTGATGAGTCTAACTTGCACTTGATAATGTCAATATTCATATATTTCAGGTCATTGTAAGTAAAGTATAAGAAATCAAGAATAGCACGAAAATCAAGGTTGAATTCAAGAAACAAAAATTCAAGAGCAAGAACCTTCCAAGTTAAAAGAGAAACTCAAGATACATGGTTGCACAGAAATCGAGGCAACTTGTTGCATACAAATCAAGGTAGGTGATAATGCTTATAGGTGCACCAAAATCGAGATAACTTATTGCACAGAATTCAACTTGTCTGCAATTCGGAGAAAGAATGCTCAGATGCACTCCTGAGGCTTCAGATGCTCTCCTGAGCCCATGGATGCTCTCAGATGATTGCATTTGACCTCCTCGGTGCAGCTGATGAAGGCACGTACCAAGGTCGATGCACATTACTGTTCATGAAGAACGAAGGTCAGTGTATATTCCTTATCCTTATCAGGTAAGATTAATGCACATCTCATATAGACTCATTCAATCAAACAGGTGAAGGTCAATGCATATTGCATAAAGGTCGATGCATGTATCTCTTCTAAGTAACTAAGGTCGATGCATGTACTGTAGATAGTGCACATAATGTTGTTGCATATCACTATTCAGTCATAGTAAGGTCGATGCTTCTTTGCTCTCCAGCATAGTAAGGTCGATGCACAAGCTCACTGGTGCATATCAAGGTCTACATGTGTTACTGTTTGAGGTCAGTGCACATCTTGCATAGTGCATACTAAGGTCTACGCACATGCAGCATCCAAGTCTGTGCATATAGGTCTAAGGATACTTAGGGTCTGTGCACATGTAAGTCTGTGCATGTCTAGGGTCTACGCACATGTAGCATCCAAGTCTGTGCACATTTGGAATTCATGGTCTACGCATATGTCCGAGTCTGTGCACATGAAGGAACCAAGGTCTGTGCATGTTTGATGAAATGCCTCAATGAAGAAGAAAGGTATGTGCATGTTTGCCTTCAGCATAAGAAGAATGAAGTGTTTGATGAAATGCCTCAATGAAGAAGAAGGTCTACCTCTGTCCTCCCAGAAGCATTTCAAGCCAATTTTCTGTCAGATCAAGTGGTATCAGAGCCAAGCTCTGCCATTCCCAGATTCTATGATCCACATGGAAAGATCCAGGTGGATTTTAATCAAATGGCTTCATTTGCTACACATGCTTCGATGGCTTCTTCGTCTATTTATGATGGTTCAGATTTTTCTACATGGGTAGGGAGAATGTTCATATATGTCAATTCCATAGATCCACAATTGTGGACTTTTATATACAATGGTTCTCAAGAGCTGCCATCAAATTCAGATGAATGGTCACCTGAACACGAGACCAAACACAATGATAACCTTGTTGCATTAAACTTGATAAAGGATGCAGTTGATTTTAGGTTATCTCATCTTGTGTCAACTTGTAGCACTACCAAGCAAGTTCTGGACGGGTTAGTGAACATCCACGAGAAGGGAGAAGAACAAACGCATGAATGTCTCATGGCCGACCGACCAAAGCAGTCAAGCAATCTATCATCATCTCAGGTAAGTTCTGAATCTGAGGAGATTGATTTTGAAGAATTGATAGAAGCCTATGATGAACTACTTAAAGAATATAAAAAATTAAAATCTGAAAATAAAAAGTTGAAAAAAGAAACTGATCAGAAATTATCTAATTTCTCTTGTACAAAATGTTTGCACGTAGAGGAAGTAAATGAAAATTGGTTAGTAGATAATGAAACTTACAAGAATTTGATTGTGACCTTAAGGGATGAAAATGCAGAACTTCAGAAAATTCTTGCAAATTCTGAAACCCAAAATAGAAAACTCATGAAAGAAACTGAAAATTCATGTTCTGCTAATTCTATATGCAAAGAATGCTCTTTCTTGAGAAAGATAAATGTTGCTCTCCATGATGATCTTGAGTGGCAACAAAATCTGATTAATTTCTTGAAAGAAGAGAATATAGATTTGTTGGAAAAGAAAATTGAACTTGAACAAGTTCAAGAAAAATTGAATGAAAAATTGAACTCAATGCCACATGATGAAAAACTTGTAAAAAAAAATGAACATTTGAAAGAACAAAACAAAATATTGATGGCGCTAAATACTGTTCTGTCTGAAAGAATTTTATCTTCTAAAAAAGGAAAATCCACAGCAAGCAATGATGACTCTTATCAAGTTCATGTGCTGGAAAAAGAAATTGAAAGTTACAAAGCTTCAAATAAAATGTTGAATGAATGGGTTGTATGCAGGGAACAGGAAATTGCTAGTTATGAGCTTCATATTGCATCCCCTAAAAGATCTTGATGCTTTTAGTTCAGAACTTAATTATTTGAAATCTGAAAACAAGAAACTCAAAAACCAAGTTCAAAAATTTGAACATAGATCAATGAATCTTGAAAGTGAAAATAGATTGATCTCTGAAAAACTAGAGGCTGTTAGAGTAATAAATTTAGAGCTTCAGAAAATTTTTGACAAACTTCAATCAAAAAATCAACAAGAAGTGTTTAATGAGTGTTAGACTTCTTTAAGTGATTTGGTGTTTGATGATGAACTCCAGGAGTAAAATAGTAAACTGAAAGAGGAAATTAACGAGCTGAAACACATAAACACAGCTATGTCTGAGAGACTAATCACATTTGAAAAAGGTAAGTGCGTGAGCATGGATAGTTTTGATAAGTTGGTGAATGAAGAGTAAGAAATTGAGAGTCGAAAAACCGTTAATCAAATGTTGAATGAAAATGCTACTTGCTATGAAGAGAAGATAGCTGGATATGAGCTCCATGTCTCAAAACTTGAATCTAAAACTTATGACCTGAACAAATCTCTTGAAAAATTTGTGAATAGAAAAGATAATTTGGACAAGCTCCTTGGCTGAAGAGTGAATTTCCAACGTGAGGGTCTTGGTTTTAACCCAGCTAATAAAAAGGGCTTTGACAGTGTCAGGCCCCGAGCTATTATTACAGCGGAAGATGATTTCAGGAACGCGAACAGTCGGCATGGTAAGTCTCGAGCAAGCAATATAATCAGAGCGCAAGAACAATCACACAAGGTAATTGCACAATAATTTAATCAAACTTTCATCTTTATTTCATATCAAATAATATTGATCAAAGTACACAATTATTCAACTCTTATTAATCTATACTCAATAAAAAGAAAAATTACATATAACGACTCAATCTAGACATATTTCGACAATTCTAGGTCTTCACTTGATTCCATATTTTCTTTAATCGCTCTCGGACCCGCTACTTGAGTAACCCGAATCCAATTCACTCGTACCTCCTGAAACATTGAGAAAGTAGGTAATGAGCACACTTGCCCAGTAGGTATCTTCCTATCAACATAATTGGCAATGTTAAAGTGATTAATGTCTTAGCTCTAAAGAAATAAGATAAATCATGCAAATACGATGAAACATGCGAATTAAGTCAAAATAACAAGATATGATTAAGAATGAGATATGAGAATATGATTTGATCAAGAATATAACAAGAATGTAAACAATTTGGCCTTTCAAAAATGTACTAGAAAGTCATATAACAAGCAAGAATGTACTCTTCATTTAGTAGCAAGTACTTCGTGAATTTTTATGGATTACCACCCGTGGATATTTCAATAATTTATAGAGAAAGTACTCCCAGCGCAATGCGACGCCAGTAGCATCATACCCCATGGTTTATATAGTATGTTTCCGACAATCAGTCGAGGGGACTAGCATAAAGCCCTTGAACACAATTAGTGCTCGAACTGCATCTTCAAGTATAAATCAAGCTACTTCCACGTTAATATGGCCAAGAATGTACAATTTCAAATATAGTTCCATGATAAAGTAACCAAAAAAATAAGAATGCTTCAATTAAGAATAAGAGATTTCAATAAATACATTTAATAACTAGGTTATGCCATAAAAATAAATCGGCTGCATAACAGTACATTCTTTAACTTTCAAAATTACTTAAGTATCTTTGAAATAGTGTGACAAGTTCTAGATAATCAATTGGACCATCTAGGAACATAGGAAAATCAACCCATGAGTCAAACGCCGGGTTAACCAAACTCTGATAGCTAGTGGTCATTTACTGGACCGTCTCTTGCTCCTAGCGGTCAAGTACAGGACAGTTAATGAACAGAGTCTGATATTTTGAAAATAGCATTTCTGGAGTCTTTAGCGGTCAAATGTAGAACCGTATAGGATCCATTAGCGGTCAAGTGTAGGCCCGCTAGCAGTCCTTAGTGGTCAATCATGAGGCCACTATTTCCATAAATATAAAACATCGGTATATATGCCTTCTAGATAATAGGGCTTTAACGGTACAACCAACTCGGTGTCCTGGAGGGAATCTCAGGCTCACAGAGAATTACGGAGGCCTTAAAACAAGATTTCTTAGTTCGTTGGAAGGAATATCCAAAGGAGAGGTCATCATGTCCAAGATTATGTTCCTATTATGAAAAAAGTGTATCTAATGACAACATACCGGAGTATATGCCATGTACTTATGAAAATGACACTAAGATGAGAAAGAGAATCATGTAAAACCGTGATAAAATAGTGATCATGAATCATCTATCATTTGAACATATATTTATTACAAGAATATATGATTTTGGGCATAAATTAACATAATTTCAAAAAAATACCAAATGTGCATCAAAACATGAAATCTATCATGATAAACACGTACATTAACTAAGTATATAAAATCAGTAAGTAAATCAGGAGTAAAACTTAGTTAACTAGGTTTTAACATATAATAATCATGGCAAATCTGAATTAAGTCACGGGTCAAAATAACGTAGAAATTCAGAAATAAAAAATGGTCAAATACAAGACCGTCATTTTACTGTTAGCGGTCTATCGTATGACCGCTAGAGTTCTCTAGCGGTCAGAAAGAAGACTATTTCTTCTTGTATTACTCAGAGTTCCAAAGACAACTAAATAACAATTCTAATTAAGACATATCATGTCTGGAAATCAACATATTTTAACTTCCATAACCATGATAGATCGTGCATAGGCCAACAATATCTATGGGTTTATGTGAACAACAAGAAATTTCATTTTTCTCTTCATTAGGCTAAGTATTATGCATGAAGACTAATCTAGATGCCTAGTCCTAAGTAAAACATGACATTCTCAAGATATAATGCATGAAAACGAATGAAACAAGAGGGCTTTTATTCCTGACTTGAAATTTAATCCTTTCATGAGATAACCTACATTTAATAATGCCTCTAAACTTCAAATTTCTGACTGAAATCATGCCCTAGTTTCTGCGCTTTCTTGCTCTAAATTAGTAACTTCATGTCCCTTTAAATCTTGATTCCCTTGACCTATGGACGTGAAATTTTGAGGGTAAGTATAGGATATGAAGGGGAACATAAAGTTCTAAATAACATCTAGTTAATTACCTCGTTTAGGGCTTCTATTCTCTTGATCTTTTTGGGCCGGACGCACTAATTCCTGAGTTCTTGTTATGGAATTAGCTACTTTGGACGTCTCTAACTTACTGTAGGCTTGATCTCCTAGAACGAAAATTGGAGTGTAGTTAGTTCTATATAAACTAAACATATTCTTAGAATAAACTTACCACTAATTCTTCCTCCTTACCTGTGTTCCACGCGTGCCAAAAGTAAGGGTCGCACAGGCTAAACTTGCGACCTATTTATAGAATTTAGCTAGAGTTTGAGGATTAGAACGATTCTAGAGTCCCAATTAGACTTTACATTCGATCTGCAATCCTTCTAGACCTATCTAATTAGCTGATAGAGTTTATCCAAGGTGATTTGGACATAAAAAATCTCACCTTTTCACGTTTCCTTCCTCTCACGGAACTGACAGACATTAGCAGTCTAATATTGGACCGCCAACCATCCTCTAGCGGTCTCACGATAGACCGCTAGCCTTCGTGAGCACCGAATTTGAAATACTTCAAACTCTTTTTGTATTATCTCACTTATTATCCATTTATTAATCTCTTTAAATAGTAATTATCTTTAAATTCCGTGATTTCTCCTATTTTGAGGTTCTAGAACATGGGCTAAAGTCCTAAATAATCTTTTTAGGCCTAATTGAGTTTATTATAAAGGCCTAATCCTCTTAGATCAAATGTAGGGCTTAAATAATTAGACCACTGGATCTTGACCACAGTCATAGTTTTATTTCGCAGTTGACGTACTTCTCGTTCAATGATCTTGACTAGCCTTTGCTCATATGTCAAGTCCTTTTTGATCTCAAAATTGTCGTAAGTGATGACATGGAAAGGATCAAGTACGTACTTCTTGAGCATTGAGACATGAAATACATCATGAACTTCTGCTAATTGAGAGGGCAAAGAAATACGATATGCAACTTCACCAACCCTTTCGAGAATTTCAAAGGGGCCAATGAATCTTGGGGTAAGCTTACCTTTGATACAAAATCTTCGAATACCCCGACCTGGAGAAACCTTACGGAGTACATGGTCTCCTACTTGAAATTCTAGGTCGCGCCTTCGATTATCAGCATATGACTTTTGTCTGTCTTGAGCCATATGAAGTCTTTCTCGAATGAGTTTAATCTTCTCGGTAGTATCCCTTATGATATCGGGACCAAGAAATTGCCTTTCTCCTACTTCACTCTAACAAATAGGTGAACGACAGCTTCTTTCGTATAAAGCTTCAAACGGTGCCATTTGTATGCTAGCTTGGTAGCTATTGTTGTATGCAAATTCCACTAAAGGCAAGTGATCATGTCAACTTCCTCTAAAGTCAATAACACAAGCCCTGAGCATATCTTCCACCACTTGATTTATCCTTTTAGTTTGACCATCAGTTTGTGGATGGAATGCAGTGCTAAAGTTTAGTCGGGTCCCTAAAGAATGTTGTAGACCCTTCCATAATTGTGATCTAAATTGAGGATCTCGGTCAGAAATTATGGTGACAGAGACACCATGTAGTTTGACAATTTCTTTCATGTATAATGTTGCTAGTACATCCACAGACCATCGACTCTTGATTGGTAAGAAATGTGCAGATTTAGTCAATCAGTCTATGATCACCTATATACCATCGTGTCCACCTTTTGTCTTAGGTAAGCCCATGATAAAATCCATCCTTATACTTTCCCATTTACACTTGAGAATATTTAAGGGGTGTAATTTTCTAGCGGATTTTAGATGTTCTGCCTTTACTTGCTGACAAGTGAGGTAACGAGACATGAATTCTGCCACTTCTCTTTTCATATTGGGCCACCAAAAATTCATTTTCAAGTCTTAATACATCTTGGTAGCACCAGGGTGAATAGCATATCTTGATTTATGCGCTACCTCCATGATCAATTTCTTAGTATCATCATGATTTGGCACAGAAATTCTATTCTTAAATAATAATCTTCCATCATGTGAAATAGAGAATTCTGGTCGTTGATCAATGTTATCCTTGATTTCCATCAATGTAGGATCATTCTCTTGCAACTGAACTATGTCCTTGATCAATGTATGTTGAGACCTTATATTGGCAATTATACATCCATCTTCTTCCATGTCAATATCATGATTTAAATTTGAGAAATCTTGGATAAGACAAGTCATACCTTCCCTGAGGCTTCCTAGTGTTGCTATTGGTCTTCTGCTAAGAGCGTCTGCTACATCATTTGCTTTTCCTGGATGATATTGAATAGTAAAATCGAAGTCCTTGAGATACTCCAATCATCTGCGTTGTCGCATATTCAACTCCTTCTGGGTGAAAAGGTATTTCGGACTTTTATGATCTGAAAATATAGTAAATTTCTCCCCATAACGGTAATGTCGCCAAATCTTCAGTGCGAAAATAACCGCAACTAGCTCTAGATAATGCATAAGGTAATTCTTTTCATGACGCTTCAGCTGTCTTGAGGAATAACAAATCACCTTTCCATTTTGCATAAGGACACATCCCAAGCCAATGCCAGACGCATCCGTATAAACTTTAAAACCACAACCTTCTGTTGGTAATGTCAGAATAGGGGCCGTAGTAAGGTGATCCTTAAGAGTTAGAAAACTCTCCTCGTAGTCCTCCGACCATATAAAAGGGTTCTCCTTTCTTGTGAGTCTAGTCAAAGGAACGATGATTTTTGAGAAATCCTTAATAAATCTCCTGTAATAACCAGCCAAACCTAGGAAACTCTTGACTTCAGACACAGTCGTCGGTCGGCTCCAATTCTTAACAGCCTCAACTTTAAAAGGATCAACAACGATACCCTCCTTTCAAATAATATGGCCAAGGAAAGAAACCTCCTTTAGCCAGAACTCGCACTTACTAAGCTTCGCATAGAGTTTGTGCCCTCTTAGCATTTGTAGGGCTATTCTTAAGTGCTCTTCATGTTCCTCCTTTGTTTTGGAGTATATAAGAATGTCATCAATGACCACGACCACAAACCGGTCAAGATAAGGCCTGAAGACGTCGTTCATAAGGTGCATCAATGTTGTCGGGGCATTAGTTAACCCGAACGGTATTACAACAAATTCATAGTGGCCATACCAGCTCCGGAAAGCCATCTTGTGTATGTCTTCATCCTTGATCTTGAGCTGATGATATCCTGACCTGAGGTCTATCTTGAAAAAATATTCTACTCCTAAAATCTGTTCAAAGAGCTCATGGATACGTGACAACAGATATTTATTCTTGATAGTAAGCTGATTCAGTCGCCGATAATCGATACATAGTCTAAGAGATCCATCTTTCTTCTTGACAAATAGGACTGGCGCACCCTAAGGCGAAGTGCTACGTCGAATAAAACCCTTATCTAGTAACTCTTGAAGTTGTTTATTCAATTCCTTGAGTTATGTGGGGGACATCCTGTAGGGAGCTATTGAAACAGGTGCCGCTCCGGGAATAAGTTCAATGACAAATTAAGTTTACTCTCCTTTCGAGTGGTAAAACGGGTAAATTCGATGGGAATACATCTGAAAATTCATTGACAATAGAGATACTTTTTAAGATGATCTCCTTGGATTCGGTTAGGGTTACGGAAGCAAGAAAAGCTACACATCCCTGTGAAAATAATTTGCAAGCATGTAGAGATGAAATGATAGTAAGATGCTTCCTATATTTAATACCACGGAAGGAAAATCTTGAAAGATCAGGTTTCTGAAAAGTGATAATCCTATTCCGGCAATTTATGTAGACATCATGGTCTACAAGCCAATCCACCCCTAAAATAGCATCGTAGCCTTCCATGTCTAGACATACGAGGTTTACAGGAAGATTGTGACCTTCTACCCTTACCTCACTATCGGGGTAATAAGTTGTAAGTTTTGTTCCGGGACCTAAAGGTGTAGTAATAGCAAGGTCCAAAGGCAAAGGAACTGATGAAATGGGTAATGTTTTTGCAAAGGAAGTAGATATAAAGGAATGGGAAGCACCAGTATCAAATAATACGAATGCAGGATAGGAATAAATCTGAATGGTACCTTCCATTAGCCTATCATCCTTGGGCGCTTCATTATCCTCTAAAACAACATTAAGACGAGTCTGTCTTTTACGTCCACCACTGGACATTTGTTCCTTCATAAGGGGGCAATCCGACATGCGGTGCTCCCTACTGCCACAACGTAGACAAGCGCCGAGACGCTTCCAGCATTCTTCGGTCAAATGACCGAATTTCTCGCAAAAGGAACAAGCTGTGGCGACTTGTTTTTCTTCTTCCTTGACTTTCTTATTTTTATGGGAACCACTACCATTCCCGTTTCGGGATCTTTTCTTGCTATCACGAGATTTGTAGGGCTCTGTGATGTTAAACTTCTTCTTGTCATGTCGATCAGACCTTCGGCTCGGTTCCTCTCCTTTTCCTTTTAATTTCTCGACCTTCTCTAAGGTCCTTTCACATAAGTGTGCCCGTTGGACCATCTCCACATAAGTACGGATATTCTGAGTCCCCAATTGTTGAATATACCCAGGCCTCAATCCATCCATAAATCGATTAGCTTTCAACAAGTCGGTGCTAATCAAGTGGGGAACATATGGTGCTAATCGGGAAAACTGATGTTCATATTCCGCTACTGACATCATGCCCTGGCGTAGAGAAGCAAACTCCATAGCCTTTCGTTCCTTAATATGCTCGGAAAAGTACTTGGCTTGGAAGAGCATTAGAAAACCTTCCCATGTATGAGGTGCATTAGCTGGTGGTGTAGGAACAGACTTCCACCACGTACGAGCGTCTTTATTTAATTGCAATGTTGCTAAACGGACCTTCTCCTAATCAGTACATTGCATCACTTTGAAGATGGGGTTCATCTCATCAATCTATCTGTCAGCGTCGTCTGGATTTGAAGAACCAAAAAATCTCGGAGGATTTAAACTCTGGAAGTTATGATGTAAATCTCCAGCCCTTTCTCCTGTGCCAACTTGCGCCATCGTTTGTAGTGCTTGAGTTAGACCCGCAACGGTCTCTTGCATACCTTTCCAGTCTATGCGATGTGCCATTTCGAGAGTGAGGTACCTTAGAAGAGCAATGAATTTGTTTATTTCTAATGGAATGAGTGGGGTTAAGTCTTAGAAATAATTCTAATGATTATCTCATCCTAGGTTCTACCCAATTCCTCTTCATGGGTTGGGAATTTATTTCCTAGTTTCATAGGTATGGTCCTTAAACCTTGGACTTAATCCTATGACATGACATCTTTCCTAGGACTTCTAGTCCTAGTGCTCTGATACCACCTTAACTATCACGCCCCGAGCTATTATTACAGTGGAAGACAATTTCGGGAACGTGAATAGCCGACATGGTAAGCCTCGAGCAAGTAATATAATCAGAGCGTAAGAACAATCACACAAGGTAATTGCACAATAATTTAATCAAACTATCATCTTTATTTCATATCAAATAATCTTGATCCAAGTACACAAATATTTGACTCTTCTTAATCTAGACTCAATAAAAAAAATTACATATAACGACTCAATCTGGACATATTTCGACAATTCTAGGTCTTCACTCGATTCCATATTTCCTTTAATCGCTCTCGGACCCGCTACTTGAGTAATCTGAATCCGATTCACTCGTACCTCCTGAAACATTGAGAAAGTGGGTAATGAGCACACTTGCCCAGTTGGTATCTTCGTATCAACATGATTGGCCATGTTAAAGTGATTAATATCTTAGCTCTAAAGAAATAAGATAAATCATGCAAATACAATGAAACATGCGAATCAAGTCAAAATAACAAGATATGATTAAGAATGAGATATGAGAATATGATTTGATCAAAAATATAACAAGAATGTAAACAATTTGGCCTTTCAAGAATGTACTAGAAAGTCATGTAACAGGTAAGAATGTACTCTTCATTTAGTAGCAAGTACTTTGTGAATTTATGTGGATTACGACCCATGGATATTTCACTTATTTATAGAGAAAGTACTCCCAGCGCAATGCGACACCAATAGCATCATACCCCATGGTTTATATAGTATGTTTCCGACAATCAGCCGAGGGGACTAGCATAGAACCCTTGAACACAATCAGTGCTCGAACTGCATCTTCAAGTATAAATCAAGCTACTAACACGTTAATACGGCCAAGAATGTACAATTTCAAATATAGTTCGATGATAAAGTAACCAAAAAAATAAGAATGCTTCAATTCAGAGTAAGAGATTTCAATAAATACATTTAATAACTAGGTTATGCCAAAAAAATAAATTGGCAGTATAACGGTGCATTCATTAACTTTCAAAATTACTTAAGTATCTTTGGAATAGTGTGAAAAGTTCTAGATAATCAATTGGACCATCTAGGAACATAAGAAAATCAACCCATGAGTCAAACCCCGGGTTAACCAAACTCAGATAGCTAGCGGTCATTTACTGGACCATCTCTTGCTCTTGGCGGTCAAGTACAGGACCGTTAATGAACAGAGTCTGATATTTTGAAAACAGCATTTCTGGAGTCTTTACCGGTCAAATGTAGAACCGTATAGGATCCATTAGCGGTCAAGTGTAGGCCCGCTAGCAGTCCTTGGCGGTCAATCATAAGACCAGTATTTCCAGAAATATAGAACATCGGTATATGTTCCTTCTAGACAATTGGGCTTTAACGGTACAACCAACTTGACGTCCTGGAGGGAATCCCAGGCTCACGGAGAATTACGGAGGTCTTGAAACAAGATTTCCTAGTCCGTTGGAAGGAATATCCAAAGGAGAGGTCATAATGTCCAAAATTATGTTCCTATTGTGCAAAAAGTGTATCTAATGACAACATACCGGAGTATATGTCATGTACTTATGAAAATGACACTAACATGAGAAAGATAATCATATAAAACCGTGATAAAACAGTGATCATGAATCATCTATCATTGGAACATATATTTATTACAAGAATATATGATTTTGGGCATAAATTAACATAAGTTCAAAATAGTACCAAATGTGCATCAAAACGTGAAATCTATCATGATAAACACGTACATTAACTAAGTATATAAAATCAGTAAGTAAATCAGGAATAAAACTTAGTTAACTAGGTTTTAACATATAATAATCATGTCAAATCAGAATTAAGTCAGGGTCAAAATAACGCAGAAATTCAGAAATAGAAAACGGTCAAATACAGGACCGTCATTTTACTGTTAGCAGCCTATCGTACGACCGCTAGAGTTCTCTGGCGGTCAGAAAGAAGACCGTTTCTTCATGTATTAATCCGAGTTCCAAAGATAACTAAATAATAATGCTAATTAAGACATATCATGTCTGGAAAGCAACAAATTTTAACTTCCATAACCATGATAGATCGTGCATAGGCCAACAATATGCATGGGTTTATCTGAACAACAAGAAATTTTATTTTTCTCTTCATTAGGCTAAGTATTATGTATGAAGACTAATCTAGATGCCTAGTCCTAAGTAAAACATGAAATTCTCAAGATATAATGCATGAAAACAAATGAAACAAGACGGCTTTTATTCCTGAGTTTAAATTTAAGCCTTTCATGAGATAACATACCTTTAATAATGCCTCTAAACTTTGAATTTTTGACTAAAATCACGCCCTAGTTTCTGCACTTTCTTGGTCTAAATCAGTAACTTCACATCCTTTTAACTCCTGATTCCCTTGACATATAGACGTGAAATTTTTAGGGTAAGTAGAGGATATGAAGGGGAACATAATGTTCTGAATAACCTCTATCTAATTATCTCATTTAGGGCTTCTATTCCCTTGTTCTTCTTGGGTCGGACGCACTAATTCCTAAGTTCTTGTTGTGGAATCAGCTACTTTGGATGTCTCTAACTTCTTGTAGGCTTGATCTCCAAGAACAAAAATTGGAGAGTAGTTAGTTCTATCTAAAATAAACATATTCTTAGAAGAAACTTACCACTAATTTTTCCTCCTTACCTAAGTTCCACACGTGCCAAAAGTAAGGGTCGCACAGGCCAAACCTGGGACCTATTTATAGAATTTAGGTAGAGTTTGAGGATTCGAACGATTCTAGAGTCGCAATTAGACTTTCCATTCGATCTACAATCCTTTTAGACCTATCTAATTAGCTGATAGAGTTGATCCAAGGTGATTTGGACATAAAAAATCTCACCTTTTCACGTTTCCTTCCTCTTACGGAACTGATAGACATTAGCGGTCTAATACTACACCGTCAACCCTCCTCTAGCGGTCTCACGTTAGACCGCTAGCCTTTGTGAGCGGCGAATTTGAATTACTTCAAAAGGAGGAATAATCAGTGCCTTAGGACTGAGGAATAAAAAGGAGTTCAATAAGCCAAGGCACCAGAGTTTGGTAAAACCCAAATTCTATTTTTATAACCATGTTTGTTGATTGCTATTTCTCTCTAAAAAAGTTGCTTTTTTGGTCATATCTGATTCATGTGTTAAACATCTCAAGCTGCTGAATGATCAAGGAGGAATTGCAACTTATGGGCTACATGAGTTTTCATGATTGCAAATATCATTTGCACTATTTGCGTATGTTAGTCTGCTCATGCATAGACCTTCACACGTGCATATGAAATTTGTATAGGTCATAAATAGTTACAGAAAATTCATATGCACACTCATTTGTAGATTGAAAATCTGAAGTGCATATGTGCATATTGCATATGTGGTTCATCTGCATACATGTGTGTTTGCCAAAATGACTTCAAAAAATTTGCATTGCATATAGGACTGCAATGTATTCGTGATGCACCTTCATGCATGACTTAATGGTATAATAAATGGTGATATGAATAAGGATAGATTAAGCCTGTCTGGAAGCTTTCACCATGCGAGAGGTGATCCTAGGATCTAAGTTCTCCGCCCGGTAGCATAGGTCAAATTGCATATATATCAATTCAGTCAGTTATGAGGGAAGTTAAATAACTCCATGCATGGTCTTCATGTCATATATGATGGTTCAATGTATTTAGTTAGGGGGAGTTCATAGATTTTGTAGGATTCATAAGTGCATGAAGTTGTTCATATGCATACATTCATTTCAAAACAGATTGCATGATATTCCTATTGAAAAGTCAGAATTGATTGCATGACATGCATGCATACACATAGGAGAAGTTCATGCTTTCTGCAGGTTGTTTATATGCACTAGGCTATTTACATGCATCATAATGCCTGACCATTGTCTGCATTCATGTATGTCATTTCTTGACGCTGATATGTCAAGTTGGTTGGCTCATGCATACACTCAGTGTCGACTGCTCTCTTCTTTTTTTCTCATGCATACACTCAGGGGGAGCATTTATAGGATTCTAAAAATGGGTGTTTAAATATCTGTTTCATCACTCACTCTCTTTCTATTTCGGTCGACCAAACTGTTCACTTCGGTCGATCGATGCTCCTTTATTTAGTCTGTGCTGATCTTTCGGCTATGATTCTTATTGATCAAGACTTTGTGCTGCATGAAAAGTGAAATTCATCTTAGCTCCTTGAACTCTATGATTGAACCACAGGTCGACCCATTGCTAGTTCAGGTCGACCTGGCTGTCCCAAGCTATTTTGAAAATTTTGTTTGATTTCAACTGTAGTCAGGTTTCCACTCATATCTATATTGAAATCTTTTGATACTTTACTTACATGACCTTGGAAGCTACTGTCTGTTGCTCCTGCTTTTGCTGTAAAGGAGCTTGCCATGTTTATGTGTAGCACCCCGAGAATTTATTTAATAAAGTAATTGGTGATAATTGAAAATTATTTATTATGAAATTCAAAACCCCTTTAGGTTAATTTCAAACAATTTATAAAAATCTAAAAAATTCATAATCATGTAGAGGACTAAAAGTTTAGATAATTTGTTTTCTTGGTCGAACCCTAAATAAAATTTTTATCAAGCCGAATTAAGGAAATTAGGGCTAAAATCGGAGTTTCTGTTAACTGGACCTTAAATCACCAAATTCGAACTCAATTCTCAATCTTTTGAGCCTAAATCAGGCGCATTTGAATGGCCTTGATGGGTAGCCCGTTTGCCCTCTCGATCCCCGCGCTAACCCTAACCCTAGACTTCAAATTTGGAGCGAGAAGTTGGCGTGACCCGGTCAAGCGTGAGTTTCGCACACGATCAACTTTGAGTTTCTATAAAGGGAACCCTAAGTTGAACTAGAAGCCTCATATGCAGTGGTGGCCGGCGGTGTGCGCGAATCGGGGAGGAGATGTCGAATTTGGAGTGCGAAGTTCGTGCAGCCCCGAGCGGCCAGCGTCCTCTTTGTTCTTCAATTAAGGTAGGTGATAGTGGACCAAACCATGATAAAAATACATCCTTAGAAGCGTCTTTGAGTGCTCTATCTTTTGATATTAAAATCCCTAAATGTTATACTATATAGCATGCGTATTCCCTGTTTTAGTCTAAGTGTGTCTGAGTTAGGGCACCGCTCGTGTTACAATCTATAGATCGATTAAATGTTAGGTTCTAGCAGGCCCAAATTCTAATAAATTCATGCTACCTTATGGAAAATTTTATCCTCTTTGTGTTGGTACTATTTTTCCCAATTACGATTCACTATACCGCGTGAATTTTTGGTTACGATTGAGGTCTATCGGAGATTGCTGGAGACCGAAGCAATGACCTTTTTACGGTTGTACAAGAACCACTTCTGCTCTAGATGGCCCCGCAATACACCGCTTTCACCTTTTGAAAAGGTGAAGTTCATCGCAGGCTAGCGGCCCTGCGATAGGCCGCAAGGGTCCTGTGTGCGGCTAGTCCCTGACTGCTATAGAACCCTAGCGGTTGTGCGACATACCATTTTTTTGTATGGCACATTACAATGGTTATTTTGTTAATTGTGGATTCTTTGTGCTAGACAGCATGTGTAAGGCAGAGATGCACTTAATAAATGGACCATATGAAATTTTTAAAATGTTTAAAATTCCCTGTAATCATCCACAATTATATCTTGTTCCTCTTGATTCGCATCATAAAATACAATTGGGAAAAATTACTCCAATGTTAAATTGATATCGTGATAACTTCTAAGATTGTTCTTACAGTCATGTCACTCCGGTGGTTCTAGCTGACCGGTACCTTATGTTTTTCGATGTTTTATTTAGCCATCAATCTTGTAATGGTTGGAACTCTCCGCCGGATACTCCTTCCGTCGAACTAGGACCTCCATTATGAGACCTCCATAAGTCCCCATGAGCCTAGGATTCCCACTAGGACGTCGGGCGGGTTGTACCCCCAAAACTTGCACCTACTGACTCAATCGAATCGCGTGGTTTACAGCCCGAAATCGGGTCTGTCTTGGTTAATTGTGGCCCTTCTGAGATTGCTACCATATGGTTGCGGCCCATAAGTGACCGCTTATATCTTGTAGCAGCCCTAGCGTGACCGCATCTAGCTGGCTAAGTGCCAAGTTCTGATGGTCGATATTCCTTGATTTTTCCATCTACCTAGCCATGTTTGAGTCGACCTATAGTCTCTAGATCGACCTGAGAGGTGTGGACTGGACCCTGGTTCGGTTCTACCATGTCTCGGGCAGGCTGAGAGCCTATTAAGTTGATTGCCTTAGTCTTACTGGGCCCAACTAGTTTTGGTTATCGCTAGACCGTCGTAACCACTAAACGGGCCTCCGAGGACCGTTTGTGTGATAAGGCGACCCAGTGGAGACCATTTTCTTCAGATATTGGCCCAAGATCTTTTCTATCCTAAGCGACCCATTCAGGACCGTCTTTTATATCTTGCGATCCTAGATAGACCGTTTTTGCCTTATTACGGCCTGCACATGACCGTTACTTCTCTAGAGCTTGTTTCTTATGCATTTCTTATGTGCTTTGGTTGTTAGGCTAAATGTTGGTTTGAACTGCAATCAATCCTATTTATATTCCTGTCATTGCAAGCCATAGTCTTATGGCTTCCCAACCAATTATTGAATTTCATTGATTCTAGAGAATTATTGGCCAATTCCAATGAATGTCTAGATATTACTTGGGATCTTGGATCCACCAAATCAATGCCAACGCATCGACGGGCCCGGTCTGGTCCTGGGAGGAGCGCCCGAAAAGTACTAGTACCCGGGGAGTTGTAATGACATGGTGAGACATTGCACCGAGTGCATGACTAGCATGTGTCTATGACATTCATTTCTCCTCTATATTTCTTCACGTTATCTCTACATGACTTGCTTGTTGCTTACTTGATCGGCCAAATTTCCTTGAAATGATATAGTTTTATTCATTTTTATTCAAAGGTGTTCTTCTAATTCCAACATGGCTAGTAGCGTTATCTTTTCCATCTTATTTATTCGCATGCCATTTCATTAAATTGGTTAATTATATAAACTTTGTCAGCTATTGCTTACTGAGCGTTCGCTCACCCAGTTTTTCCCCCCATTTTAGATAGTTCCAGTGATGAAACGCAAACGGACGGGGATGGGCAATAGTGAAGACTTGGAGTGCACCCGTTAGACGTGGATTGCCAGATGTCTTAGTAGAGTGGTTATGTAGTGGGTTGTCAAGTCATTGTGTAGTGATGTTGTTAAGAGTTAATGTTAAGAGTTGTAAGCTTTTCTTTATTCTTTTCGATTCGTGAAGTAAGATACTTGGATACTTTGAGGTTGTTGGGAATACTTTATCCTCTTAAATATGAGTACTGTAGATTAATTCTTTTCTCTTTGCAATTATGTTCTTTTAATTTACATCATTGCTCTGGTTATCATGAATGTATTTAACTGTTGCGTTCCGATATTCCATGTCGGGGCGTGACATTATGTCACCTGATCAGAATTCAAATGCTACTTGAAAGTCAATCTGTCTAATGGTCCCCTAGATATCACTGCTATTTCTCTGAGCTTATCTTTATTGTCACTCACTATCAGCTATCTTTTTGAAATTAACTGTTGCATCAGTTGTTATCACTCATGCTTAGTGCTCTTAACTGCTTGATCTTCTGGCTTCTTATGAAATTCCCTTGATTTGTCCAAGACTCATGAAGATTTCAATTTATATACCCTGTTCATAAATTTGAAAACGATCTGGAAAAGGAATCTTCTATTATAGGGAATTATGAAGGTCTGAAAGATTCATGTGGTTTAAGTATAATGTAATTCTTGAGTTTGGATTTGAACATGTTGAAAATATCTGAGTCAATTCTTTTAATAAACTTTAACCAGTTGATTCATGATATATCATGTAAGGCCTTTTGAAATCTGAAAGTTTTAAAAACATGGCATTCTTTGGATGAGATACATGATGTAACTATTGTCTTTAAACATCTGTTTATTCTGGTTATGTCCAAAAAGGAAAAATAGTCAGAGCAATAACTTTAGTCACCGAGAAACCATGTCCAAAGGACTGTTTCATGAAGTGCCATAGTTATCTCTGCTGAGAAAAATTTTATTGAAAAATCTGAGAAAATAGAAGGCAGAGCAATGGCTAGGTTGCACCGAGAAATTGGGACATTCATCAAAGAAATGGAGTCAACCTATGTCATGTAGTGCCCTAGTTATCTCTGCTAAATATGAAGCATGATAATTAATCATACTAATTGCTTAGGGATACTGGCGTCTAAACAACGTGTATTCTCTAGTTACAAAGTGTACACTAAATTCAATTGCTCTTAAAAATCTTTGTTATGAAAAAATGCTGCTGCTCAAAAAGAAAAAATCTGAAAAATAATTGCAATAGAAAAATTACTAAAACCATAGACAATATCAGGTGCATACATGGGTGTTTAACCTTAATACTACTTTTTATAATTTCCAAAGGTGTCATTGAAATTGAATGATTAAGATGGAGGGAGGTTAAACTATATGTTAATATGACAACATGGTTCACTTTTATTAAAGATTGATTTTAGATATGAGTACAACAATTTCCTTTGGATAATCTCTTAATACATTACATTTAAACCATGCAGTTTAGTAAAGTTCCTTCATAAGCCCTTACAATTGAAGACTCTGAAACATATTTAAAGTTGAATTTATGGCATTGGTATCTCATTGAAAATCTTCCTTACTCCTTTGGAAGATGTGTTGATTTCTTGTGCTCATTTTTATTCTACTGGAAACACTTTGGTTGCTCTCAATTCCTCACTGATTGCATCATTTCAGATTCTACTGGTTGATATTTTCTACAGATTGAACTACCTCTTGAGTTATTCTCTCATTGCCTGAATTGTCCAACTGCTCCTATGATTTTGATGATATATTATGATCATTTCTTCTATTCCAATCCCTTTGTTCTGTCAAAGGTGAAGATTACTTCATCAGCATACCTCTGATATTAAAAGGGTGATTAGTCTGCATTCTGCATGAACTGCTCAATATTCTCTGGTATCACCTCACATTTTCGGTGGGAATAAAGTTACATGATTTGCATGTTTGGGTGTTTACAGTTCATTTGGAAAGGGGGAAAACAGTTTTTGTCTCAATCATGTCCATGCATGCTTCGCATTTATTTCTACTAATTTTCTCAAACTATAATTTCCTTTTCGATGATGTCAAAGGGGGAGAATAGTTTGATATGAGTCAGCATGTTCTTTTATGACTCATAGTGTTCTCATAGTGTTGCCATCATCAAAAACGGTGAGATTGTTGTACCCCTATGGTTTTGATGATGCCAAACACTATGATTCATATATAATGTATGATGTCATATGTGTTGATGTGGTAACCACTATATGGTTCTGATGTTGTCAAACATATTGTTTATGCTACATTGTGACTGTGATGCATTTGAGTATGATGATTTCAGTGTATCATTTGCCTAAATGATAATTTCACTGTCTATAGAAGATGTGTTAAAATCTCTGCAGAATAGGCTTTGTTGATAAGAAAAAGTCATCAAGGCTAAAAGGTCGGTGCATACTCATGCACTGAGAGAGATAGGTTGATGCAACTGAAGCATCCAGGTTATCAGGCCGACTATATCCCCTCCCTAGTGTAGACGTCGACGTCGACGTCTTCGGCTCACCGACTATATCCCCTCCCTAGTTGTTTAATTTTTAGCTTTAGCTTGATTTTATTCCGAATAGTGTACTTGTCATTTTTTTGAACTTCTATGCATTGTAATCTTCTATTTTGGAGTATTAAGAAGTGGTTAGTGTCATTGTCTCTCTAAATCTTTTGGTCTGTCTATCTCTCTCTTTCCACTTTCTTTCCTTTACCCCTCTACGTTTCTTTAAATAGTTTTTAATATTTTGCTATTTTCATTGTTTCCCATAAAAAAGGAAAAAAATCTTTCCAACAACTTCTTTTGCTTTTGTTAAAAATAAAAGAAAATGAGATTTTTAACTTCAAAATATTAGCCTTCTCGTGGGATCGACCTGTATTCATCACTATACTCAAAACCTTAATTTTATGTGAGTACGTAATTTTTGAAATTGAGTGCGCGGGTTTTTAACGACGAGCTTCGCGTTCGATCAATTTTTTGCGTCGTCACCGGGGAGGCTTACGATTGTTGAGTTGAGAAATTTTGTTTCTCTTGTGTATATATTTCTACTAATCTATTTTATTTTCTTGTTTTGGCAGGAAAAATAAGAAGAAAAAATCAAACTAGAAAATCCAAAAAAATATGTCAGAAAAATCTATTGTAGAAACCTAAAGCATAGGTACAGAGAATATGATTCAGAAACTATAGAGAAAATGTATGTCGCAGAAAGTCTGAGAACTATCGGTGAAGGTTTGATCATAAAATCAAAAAAAGAAAAAGAAAAATTAGAAACATTCAAAGATAAGTTCTCCTTCCCTTCCTTAGTTTTTGAATTGAGTCAAAAAAAAAAAAGAAACGAGGGATTGCGCTTCATGTAAGTATCCTGAACTCCTCTCATTTTTTATCATTTCCTTAATGTTCTTACATATTGTGGTTAGATAGGTTAAAAAAAAAACTCTTCACTTGAACTCAATAAAAATCTTCATTCCAAGATTAGAAACCACACCATCCACGTTTTAGGTCATGCATCATTTAGGATATATATTTTTCCTTGTTGTTGAATTTTTGTTAATTGCATTTTGTAGATCGCAGCGGGCAATGTGAGTTTTTCTAAACTTTTTCTTAATCACATGCTCATGCATACTTACATAGAACCCCTTGTTTGAGCTTTATTTGTTGCATATCATTTCTAAAATATTCTAAGGGTAACACTCATAAGCAAAATAAGGTGGGGATTTCATCACCCTTCCTTAGCCCACAACCCACAATCCCCTTACATCTTTGCATGTCCTAAGTCTTACATAAAATTCAGTAGACATTGGCCCTAGGTTCACACTGTGATTCTTGGGCTATTTGGGCTTACCTTCTTGTGAAACCTGGTGACTAAGGCAAGATGGTCGGATGACAAATGCCTTAAGAGAGCTAGTGGTTCTTTAATTAGGTCCCTACAAAAGTAGGGGGAGCCTCCCATTGCCCCACCCCTTACTTGACCGGTGAACCTGGCCGGTGAAAACATTAAGGGTGAACTTAAGTTACACTTTAGCCATTTTATGAAACCCCATTTGTAGGTCTAGGTTATTATGTAATTTGTGTATTAACTTGTTTGTGTTTGCATAAAAAACAAACAAACAAACAATAAAAAATAAAAAAATCCTCCCCTTCTCTCTCTTCGCCCTAGTTAGTGTTAGCAAAAAAAATCATTTCCATGGATCAGATTTTTATTCAAACTAATTGCTTGACCCAAAATCAATTCAATCCAATGGGCCCAAGCTCCTTTACACCACCTACCTTTCAAGATGATCACACATGGGTCCGGTCGGCCCATTATGTAGGTGGGAACCCGACCCAATATCCCTCTTTAACCCAATCTTACCTGACCTTCAATGAAAGCCCATATCCTTGATCTGCCCAACAAGAGAACTCCACACCCATGGAAGCCCAACATCCTTATCCTCCCCAAAACCAGAACCAATTTGTTCAATCTTATTTAGGGGATCAAATGCCATTCCTTCCTCATAAACATGCTTCAACATGCCAAAACCACCCTACACCTTCTTGCACCCCTATCTTTGAGTGGGGAGATCAAAATAATTTCTCTTGGGAAAATCCTCAATATCAAGCTCCATGCCCTCTTGAGATAAATGTTTAAACCCAATTTGATAAAAATCAATATGGAGGGCATGACACATACTTCCCTTACCATCATGATCCTCAACACATCCATTCTACCCCTCCATACAATGGTCCCAACAATGAAGAAAAACTCAACCAATTGATTCAAATCATCTTGAATAATCAACAAAGCATTAGCTCCCTCCAAACCAAATTGGACCAACTCAGAAGAGCCACATATGAATTGGCGATGGACCAACTATATAACCCCATTGATGCAAACTTTGAAGATCAATTCTTTCAATTTACCCAACATAGTTATTCTTGCCAACAACCCATGGTTCCTCTACCAAAGGAAACTCTTGACCTAGGTAATGAGGGAATTATGGAAGAATCATATCAAAGAGAATTTGGGGTGACTAGCAAGATAGCTTATTTGATTTAAGAGTCCACACCCATCTATGAGGAGAGCCACAATGAGTCGGTTGAAATCAAGTTGGGGGCTGAATTAAATGACGTGCAAAATGGTGCCATTCAAAATAATGAAATTGAGAATATCAATGGCCCAATTGAGGAAGAATATAGAAAAGAGGATTGTCTAGCTGAAAATGATGATAACAATGTAATGGAATGTGACCCTCCTCACTTAGAAGAATATCATGAAAGGACCACATTAGAAGATTTCTTATTTCATCTTACGGTCCCACAATTGAAAAAATTGATTGACATTCTTCCTATGATAGAACAATGTGAAGACTTTGGTATGGAGAGTGTCATCATTAACTCATGTGAGGAAAAGCATAAACAAGAGTGTAGTGTTGACATTGCTGATATTTTGAATGATAACCCTCAGGAGGAAGAGAATGGTGATTGGCCTTTGAGTGAAAAATTCATGTGACGACCCGGATCCCGGATACCGGATATACCCGATAGGACTACCGAGTAGACCCGATACCACTTGGAACCCGTGAAGCCTCCCAAGAGCTGTAAAGCTCCGAAGGGAAAAAGGATTGTCGTGTAGTATATTGAAGCCACAGAGATATAACAGTAAGCAATTAAATTTCATTAGATCAGTTTGCTAAAGTAGTAGAAATAAAATTACTTTTTAATTAATAGTTTAAATTTACAATTATACTAGAGTCCAGTCTAAAGGAAAGACAAGCAGTACAGTCAACAGAAAAGAAGGACGTACACAGAGGTAAGGGGAAGCCTGATGCAGGTACCGCTGGCCACTACGAACGCGTCACACCAGGAACCGCAGAAGCAGAAACGACACCACCCACCTGAAAAGTAGGGGTGATCCTCGTGTCACTGGCCCAGTAGGGATCACGTTGATCCCCACTGAAAAATAACGCAATAACACGCTAAAATAGCAGGTAAATAGCAGGTGTAGTAAAGTAGGAAAACTAAACTACAAAGCTGTAAAGGAAAACTGGAACGGAAGGAGTAGGAACAGCTAAAAGAAAAGGGAAAAGCCGTACCTGAAGGAGAACATGGCTGCCGAAGTAACCTCAGCTCTTAAACCTGACCTACGAGACAGACAAGAAACCTAGAAAGATCTAGACAGACACGGACGCCCTAAAGCATACGTGACTTGATTGCTGTGCACACTCTTCTAGACACGACCACACACACACGACTAGAACGTCGTACACACGACATAACACTGACCTCGGGCATGGCCACGAGAGGGCTAACCCGGAAAGGCCACGACACACGAGAAACACGAGAGTCACGTGTCACGTGACGGAAGCACCTCCTCACTAGAAAAATAGCCAGCTGCGTCCACTGACATCTTATGCTGTGCCTCAAGTGTCTCATCTACGATGCCGCCCGAAACACGACAGAGACTAAGACACGCTCAGAACCAGAACGGAACTATAGTCACGAGTGACTAGACAGGGTAACGCCTGTCGACGTCAGTCAAATGCCCCGGACCACGTGTGCACACACCGACACTTGCTGGAGAGCCAGGCCTCTAGCTTATTTTCCCCACCCAACAGGATGCTACTGTACAGTGGGGGCCCACGGAAACTAGCTTAAAAACTGTATATCGGGAACTACCCCGCCACATGGGCCGACACGCCGTAACGTGTCGTAAGGCTACGAGTAGTGGAGGCTCACTAGACATAGACTATAAAGCACGAGTGCCGAAGTACAGATAGGCAAGGAAGCACTATCGCACGTACCATAAAGCACCAAGGCAGCACATAAAATTGTCAACAGACTCAGGACAGGGCAACTAGACCTATCAACACAATGATCCTTGAGTCTCACGACTCGGAGTCAAGATCATCGTACAAAGTGGAACAAGCCACCAATCGGTCTAATCTTAAGCCAGAGAAAATGACACAACCGCGTAAAATGACGCACGGAGACCTGAGGGACCAACAAGACCCTCAGCACACCTGGACACGCAAACTGAGGTAAGACGATACCTCGAGACATCCAGAACTATGTCTCGAATTGGACAGAACCACCGAGACACACAAGGTTACCTGTCAACCACTGGGTTACCCAGGGTTGATCGAAACCAGACAATGATGACTCTACAGTAGGAAAGAGAATCCTACATCAAGCAAGAAAACTCCTGGCTACCTCATGACGTGGTCATAGCCTCATAGGATATCAAAAGATATCCACGGGAATGGCAAGCCACAAGGTTAAGCCAAGACTTAAAGAAATCGAAATGACGGTAAATGACACTTCTTGACACCCCACAAACATTGACATGGAACCCACAGGGTGTCCAGGACACTCACGAGGCCATAGGTCGGTCATTGGGTCTCAACCGGACCGACCAGGACTCAAAACGGGCAAAAATATAGCCTTCCGGTCGACCTGAGCCCTGGGGTCGGTTGACAGGACAGGGTCGGTCGACCGGCCCAGGTGGTCCAGTCGACCGAACCAACGGCTGAACCGACACAGAAAAAAGGGTTTTGGCTGGTCAACTGACCCAGGTGGTCCGGTCGACCGGTCACGGCAAAAAATTGGCAGAACTTTGATGTTCGGACTCGATTCCACGCCCCGTTCGATTTCGATCGAAGGGGAAAACAACCACAATCACAATACCGACCTTCCACACTCCAGAAGGGATCAAAAAGATGCACAAACGAATTAAAATGGGCAATTCTATCGAATTGACCCTAATACAGTCACCGGGGTTCTCGGGCTCGTACCAGCCCCAAATGATAACTGATTGACACGAAATCAGCGAATCTGGAACGCTGACATTCCAAGCGTTCGATTGATACCAACTAATCTAAAAAAATTCGCCATTTTCCAGTGAACCCTGCGAACACCCCTAAAGCAAGATTTTACCGAACTTGAGTGAAACCCGCTCAAACTTGCACCGAACAATGTGAAATTACAGGCAAAATGTAGAGGAGAAGTAAAGCTTCCGTCACCCTACCTCCACCGAAGATTCCGTGCACTGAGGTGACTAAACTGCGCCAAAAACCACAACGCGAGCTCGGCCGTCGACTTTGAATCAACCGTTCGGGATCGCGCTAGAAACAGTCTGATCCTCGCCCCATCGCGCACCCGACCGCTCCCTCAACATCACCTCAGCCTGCCCGAGCCTCCTCCGTCTGCAGTCGGAGCCGGAAGGATGAGAGAAGAGAGAAAACGGGGGAGAGATGAGTCACGGCGACTAAATGAGAAGGGAAAGAGGAAAAGAAAAGAAAAAGAATTAGGAAATTTTCCTAATTTCAAAAAATTCCGATAATTGGCCCAAAAATGTAAAAATAGTCGAAACGATCCTTGGGAAGAGTACATCGCAACTGTGGCGTCCACGAGTCGATGAACTGAGAAATAAACTCACCGCGTGGTTCCGTAACTTGTACGAGAGAAAAACTCACACGGATCGTAAAACTCAACTCAGGACCCACAAAAGCGATCCGAAACTCTCTGAAAAGGATCTGAAAGACCCAATAAGAATGCAGGGTATTACAATTCATCTCTCATTTAAATGCCCCATTTGTGGAGAATATAACTAATAATCTCATTTGGATAGAAGATATTAATAACGGGGCATCACTTGAAGAAATTGAGAGCATCACTCCATACACCAAAGGCCCAAATGAGGATTGAAGGGGCGTGATCTCGTGCTTGTTCTAAGCTGGGAGGGTGATCACCGAATAGTGAACTGCAGAGAAAGGGAAGCGAATCAGGAGGCCCAGGGATGGTTCCCTGGGGAAAACCCTCTGATGCATAAGTCAGTAGAGCAATGGTTGAAGGTATTAAGGGAGGTAGAAAGAGGTGCACGAGATCCCCCAACACCAAGATGGTGAAGTGGTTCCTGCTCAGGGAGTTTTAGGCCTGTATGTGCCTTACCTGTTGCCGGAGGGAGTCCCTGGTTTATATAGCGAGCTCCCCTGATGAGTCCCATAAGCCGAGGAGTTTCAGGCGGGAGTTACATCCTCATCATGGGATAATTACGTCCTCATCGTGGGATCGTTACGTCCTCGTTGTGGGCTCTTCATGGCCTTGAGGGATCGTGGCTCCCTTATCCCCCTAAACTCCTGCTCATAAAGGGCTTTCAACGGCTGCATGGATAAACACTTATCAGTCGATCCGAGCATAAGAGGTGCCAGCCCTGTCTGGGCGATAGGCATAGCTCAGATGCAGTCAGGTCGGAGTGGGCGCGGAGTGCTCGCCCTTATCCCGATGGAGGGATAGCTCGGGCGTGGGTCTTCCTCCGTTCTCACGTTCGGGCCTTTTGAGCCTAAGGGCCACCGAGGAAGGATGGGATCTCGAGTGATCTTTATTGGGCTTTTTTACCGAAGTGGGCCCTAGAGGGCTGTAACTTGGATGAGCTGAGCCTCGTTCGGTCCTGATGGGCCTAGTCTGGCTGCTCGTAATTAGGCTACAGAAATCCCCCTCTTCAAGGATATATATGAAGAAGAGGATTGCTTGGTGGTTAATAATCTTGTTGATTTAATGAAGATGAATTCTGAATATCCTTCTCCTCTTGAGGAATATGATGAAGGGGCCTTCTTAAAGAATTTCACATTTGATCTGGCATATGATGAAGGGGCAGGCTGGAAAAATTTACATTTGATCTTCCCACCTCATTATTGGAAAACTTGAATAATAATCTTCATATGATTAATGAGTGTGATGAAGGGGCCTTATTAGAGAACTTCACATTCGATCTGACCCCTGAGACCTATCCCGTAAAGTTTGAATCATTGGTTGTGTTAGATTCTAGGCTCACTCTTCTTTCCAATTTGATTCCCCTGCAAGCTAAGCCTCTCCAATATGACATTATAGGACCTGAGAGGGATATGCCAACTGCATTCACGTTTGATTTGACACCCCATCAGGAAGAGCAGTTGATTAATGCTCTTAATGTGCATGAGGCTATTATTGAGTGGAATATGGCTAATAATGTCGATCTTCATAAATCACTGGTGCCTGACCAAGTTTCTTTGGAGGAAGAAGTCAATAAAGGGGTAGTCAGGTGGATAGATACAGGACAAGAGGACCAATAGATAGATATTGGGCAGAGGTTCCATCTCAATTTTGAAAGATTAATGGCCATTGATTGTTATATGACCCATAAAGAAGAGAACTGGCTCACACATATTGCTAATGTTAAAATAAATAATGTTCGAGACTCGCATATTTCTGGCCCACATACACATGCATATCAATAAGTGGCATAAGGGTTGGAATTTGAAGGAGGATGAGATCACATGGTGGTTAATCATGAAATCAACTTGTTGGTTGTTAAGCCTCAATATTGTGTCCAGTTGAAGACGTTAAACATAGCACTTGTTGGGAGGCAACCCAATGTTTCCTCTTTTATGTTTCAATAAGTTGTTTTCATTTTTTTTTGTGTTTGTAGGAGTCAACAGTAGGACCAGGAGGATGTTCGGCTAGAACAACGTCTGCACGCCCCATGTTGTACTTTTCCTTCCCAAGCATTCCTATGAGCACATTGTTCTATTTTTACATGCTTGATATCATCAGGGATGATGTCATTCAAGTTGGGGGGTAAGGGTAATCATTATAAAATTCTCATGCAACCTCCTGCCTCATTTTATTAAAAAAAAAGAGCTCCAACTGAGTTTCATGATTCATGCTTTCATAAAAGAGACTTTGGAATGGAGAAGACTTGGGGAAGGATGATGGAATGATTTTTTGGGTCTTGTCATGGGAACTAATTTAGAATCCCCTAAGGTCTCTTAGCATTCAAAAAATAATAAACAAAACACTTGCACACTAATGAAACATGAAGGACAAGCCTTTTGTCAATTGGTATGGTGTCCAATACTCTGCCCTCCCTAGTGAAGAGTTAGATCTTTAAAAAAAGGAAATGAAAAAAAACCATGGAAAATGCCCCTGATCTTAGTAACCGAGCTTGCTTCTCCTAAGGCAAGAGTTGAGGTTCGCGTTAAACAGTGAAGGGTTGTGCAGCACCATGTGTTTAAAAAAGAGAGAGAGGGAGAGAGAAATAAAATCATGGAAAATGCCCATTATCTTAGTAATCGGGCCTACTTCTCCTAAGACATGAGTTGAGGGTCGCGTCAAATGGTGAAGGGATGTGCAGCACCATGTGTAAAAAAAAATTGAAGGCTACTATGATCAAAGCTCTGATCTGGGACGTAGAGTTGAAAGACACCTAGCTAAAATGGCAATATGGAGGATGCAATTGTCCAAACTGTGGGTATAGATTTCACAAGCACAAGTGCTATTAGACTTTTGGGAGTTTTCTAAGAAAGTTATGAACATCATCCTATTGCTAGTATTCTTTAATAATTTCAAAGTCCTAATCCTCAGTCGATTCCGTGAAAGAGGATCTTGACTTCAGGCAAGAAACTTTTAAACTCTCGTTGGTCCCTATATTTTAAATGGTTTACATTGCTAAGGGACTAGCAATGAGTAAGTTGGGGTTGTGATGAATGCTTAACTATCTATTTTTATTCATAACACACGCATTATTTTTGGACCTTAATGAAGTTAATTATGTATTTTTTACATGATAATTTCAAGTCTCACATAAATAGAAGATTTTTCTACATTTAATGGGACTTGCGACATTTTGTTTTAAATAAGAGAATTGCATAATCATTAGTCCAAATTTGATTTCTACAAAATTCATTGTGAATGAACAAAATGGGAGGCCAAATGATAAAATATGTGTTCATTGTTCAAACCGACTTAGTTGAGGGGCCTTTACATAATTATTTTCATTTTGCTCAACCTTGTGAACAGGGCCTCTTTCCTCCTCCCGCGCCTGCTTCGCAAGCAATTATGTAGAGGTGTTCGTGGAACTCCTCTACGCAGGGAAAGTGCGTACACAACATCCAGCAAGATCTCCTGGGGAGCCTTCAAGATCTCCCGGGGAGCCTGCAAGATCGTATGGGAGCAGGGGGCAGCAGCACCTTGGGTAGCAGCCCCCCTCTCACGAACAGATCACCATACATGCGTGTTGATAGGGAATTCAGGCAGTGTGCATGAAGATGGTAGGGCGTTCCGGCAGCATGCCAGCAGATGGCATGGCCACAGGTGAACATTTTAAGGTGATCGAAAACATGCAGGTGTGCAGCATGCATGCGTGGACAGTGGGACAACGGTAAGCCAAGCCCCTATAAAACCAAGCAGCTCCCCCCTACGCACAGCAACTTCTTCTTCCCCCCCCCTTTCGGGCGTTCTCTTCCTACTCTCTTTCCACTCTTCCCCACTCCCCTTCATCTTCTTCTTCCTACCCCTCCAACTCTACTGCACCTTCTTCTCTTCCTGTAGATCTCTTCTACCCCCCCTCCCTTGCTCCTCCTTCTCCTCTTTCTTCCCCTCCTCCTACTCTATACTCCTCCCCCCTCTCTTCCCGTTGCGACTCTCTCCCTCTTTCTTTTCTCCGCGAACCTTCATCGGTCTCTTGTTTTCCCTTCTCATCTCTCTCCTTCTGATGTGACATCACCTTGGGGGTGATAGCCACTAGACCGATGCACCTTGGAACTAGACTTACAAGCAATCAACCTTGAGCGGCGAACCCACTCTAGCAGACTCACCCGTGTAACGCACACATGTGCCCGTGGGCAACCCGGTGATGATGGAGAGGGTCCAGGGCGGGACCTTGACGCTCTGGGGGATTTGGCTAGCTTGAGGCTGAACCCCTAAGGGCTCGGGATGACCAATTTCACGGGCGGCCAGCACGCCAAGGGCGTGGGTTGTAGGGTCTCTCTCACAACTCGCTCCACAGTGGTCGCTCACTTTGATGACAATTTGGGACCGGGCACTCTCTCACCGCCGACGGCACTAAGATGCAATACTAATTAAGAAAAGGAAACCAGCAAAGATAAATGTTCAGTAGCTCACCTGGTCGGCGTGAAGATGCCGACCTCCGACCGAAGACGAGGGCGAGCGGGGAAGCGTGGGCTACTCGCACGCCACGCCGATGACACTTCGGCCGAAGACCTACTCATACATGCACTACTCTATCGCAGAGGGGTTCGACTAGGGGTGGGGAAGTCCAATTACAACCAAACACTACCTCCATGCAGGGAGGGGCTATAACCGGCCAGGCGGGGTGGGGGAGCGAAGGTAGAAACTGAATTGCCGAGCTCCGCCGATTCTGCCAGCTTCAGGAACAGCTTGACAGCCAGTCGATGACGACGCCACCACGGGGTCTGCCGACCTCAGAAGAGGTCGGACTAGTGCCGAAATTTTTTGAGTTGACCCAAGAGGATGTCTGAATTTTTGTAGAGTTTCCTGATGACGTCGCTGGCTGGGGCAGGGTCTAGAACAGGACTGATCTACTCTGGTTCTAGTTGTTCCCAAGCTACTGTTGCGGGAAGGCGAGGGTGCCACGAACACTCCCGGGGTCCAAATAATGTTAGACCAGAACCACTGCAATCGTGGACGAGTCCTCTTCGAGTCGGGACCAACAATACCGTCATTAGAGGTCGGAGCTGACCGTGATGACTGGATCAGTGAAGGAGGTCAGGCCAAGTTCTGGGGAGCTGACCTTGCGCACCTCGGGAAGAAAAACTGGATTTCTTGACTCCGAGTTCCTAAAATTGTTCTTCTTCTTGGAGATGGCAGGGGACTTGCAGGAGAAGCCCTCAGCCAAATGGCGCCTCAAGAAGCCCAGGGTGCTGGTCGTGGGAGCCTCTAAAAGTGGCTGCTGGCTGTCTGCCCAGGAGGAAATGCAGTCTGACAAAGATGACTCCTCCGAGCAGCTCGAAAGTCGAACGACGACGAGACCACCTCGCCTATGAAGCAGCCTTGCCAAGCTTTCCAGCAGTATAAGGTACACCACCTGAAGATGCACGGTGAAGACGTAGCAGCCTCTGCAACTCGACCCTTGACTGCTGCCTGCGAACTGGGATGAATAGGGTGGTGATAGGTGAGGGGAAATGGGGTAGATGGGATGGGAAATGGGGTGGATGGGTGTGGAGGTGACCGCTGGCTGTGAGGGGGTCTAGTAGGGGTAGATCCAAGGTGTGGGAGGGGCAGAATGGGGGCTGGAAGGCGGTCTAGCAGGTGAAGGAAGGGGGCACTGCGAATTTGGGTTGGGAAGGAGAGAGGGAAGGAGAGATCTCTCTCAAGGTTGGAATGTGACTTAATGGGGGTTGTTAATGGGGGTCTTAGGGATAGGAAGGGTTGCGTTGGAGAAGGAAAGGGGTGCTTGGGGAGTGGGGATTTCTCCCTTGGGAGATGAGAGAGGTGCTTGGCGAAGGGGAGTGGGTGGTTGGTGGTTGGAGGGTGGAGTGGGGATAGGTGCAGGCTACCTTGGGGTTGGGATAGAGTTAAGAGGGGTTGTATGTAATTGGGGAGGCTCTTGAATAAGGTGAAGGGAGTTAGAACTTAGGTGGGAGAGGGGAGAGAGGGGGGGTGCAGCTCCTTTGAGAGAGAGAGATAAGAGAGAGAGAGAGAGAGAGGGAGAGAGAGAGAGATATCAAGAGAGAGAGAAGAAAACTACACATAGGAATTATCTATTATATTGATCATCAAAGGTTACAAATGAGAGAGGGGAGGGGGCAATTTATAGACTCTAGACTTTTCATATGACCATACTGACCTTGGACAATTGACACAATGACCAGACAGACTAGGGATGTGTGCCCCTGGGCCTAGCCCATTGAATTGGGCCCAATAGCAAACCTAATCAACCATATGACAGAGAACTTAGGTAAATGACTCACTAACCTAGGTACCGGACTCAAATAAAGGGAAAATTACATAGTTTATGACTCAAATAAAATATAAAAATTACATGACTAGGCTCAGAAAAATATGACAAACACAATGGCACATGTCGACGAACAATCCGAGCCTCGAAAATGTGGAGGGGCAAGGGATGCCCCCATCATACCCCGGGGTGCGGAGAACTCGACCCGGTCGAGTATGGGTCCATCGGGGAAGTGGTACACACAAGTAGCTCTAGGCGAACCATGATCTACAAACTCAACTCCGCGTCCCTAGTCGGGGGACAACTCTTCAGCCTCTCAAGGTAGCTCGGGCACACCCTCTTGCCGGCGATGGTACCCAGCTTGCCTAGTATTGCCTCAGTGTGCTCACGTTGGGCTCTCAAGCTAATTGGTAGAGGCTCTACAAAGGTGTCACTCTCAAAGGTAGGTAGAGGCTCGAGGCACTCACTAGGATCCACCGCGGTGCCCATATAGGGGGCCGGGTCTGTCACATGGGAAGTGGGGTGAATCCCAAAACCCATCGGTAAGTCCAACCCGTAAGCCGGGTTGCTAAAGCCACTCAGAACTCAGAAAGGTCCAAGTCCTCGTGCCCTCGATCTGGAGGTGACCCTAGGGTAGAGCCACTCCAATGTCACCATCACCAGGTTGCCTACTTGGGATTCCAAGTGGCGCTTACGAGCTATTGCCCGCTCTTTGTGATCCTCACAGGTTGTTGCTAGATGCTTGCGTGAATGCGTATGCCATGCACTACGATGCGGTGTGGGTGTGAAAAGTATGGTGTGCAAAGGTAGACCGGGGTAGCCAAATGTAGACCGATCATACTTTGATGCCATAAAGACTTTGACAGACTTCGGAGGGCTGGGGCATCCATAGGTGAACCTATCATGCATGGGTGTGACAAATTTCGGGGGACCCGGACATCCATGTATGCTCCTTTCATTCGTAAGTCCAATGATGAATGGGGGAGGACCAGCACATCCAAATGTGGGCCAGTCATGTATTGGGCCTAAAGTGTGTGTGACATGTATGAGATGACTAGACTTGTGACCCATGTCAAATTATGTGATATGCCAAGATAGGGGCACTCTTGTCCCAGAGGTGACGGCCAAGTGTATGGGTATGGGGTGGTCCTTGGGCTCCCACTCATAAGGATCGAAGGGGTCAAAGAAGGTGTGTATCATGGAGTGAGGCACTTCCTCATTCCCATGGTGTAGATCGTCCATGGTTATGTCTTCCCATATGTGGCCTGAGTCTTGAAAGAGGTGGGCTTGATCCAACATGGTGGGTGAGGGTAGGGAATAGTGGGTGGTGGGTAAGGCGGGTGGGTCGCATGGGCATCTAGGCTCCCATAGGAAGGGGTCAAAGGGATCATGGAATGGGTTACCTAGAGAGAGGTACTCTAAGTCCTCAAGGTCCTCAAAAGATGATGAGGCATCCTCCTCCATCGAGATAATTGGGACGGTGATTTGGGTGGGATGGTAGGCCACGAATGGATGGCTTGACTCTCTACCCGAGATAAGCAACTCCAATTTGTGGATAGCATCAGGCTCATTGGGTGTGGGGAGGAATAGAAGGAGGTCTCTAGTGTAGCAACCCACAGTGTAGATTGAGGTGATAGACCCGACACATAGGTGTAGGAGGTCAAAGCTCCTAGGTTGGTTGGTCATTGTGGTCAACATGCCAGTCAACTTGATTTGCCATGCTAAGCCCTTAAGAAGATCCCCTAATGTTTCCACTTTGAAGGATGATTGGATGGTAGTGCGATAGGAGGAGAAGGGTACTACAGGGAGGTTTAGCTCCATGGGAGGGTAGTCATTGGACGTGATGGGGTGAATTGGTCTCACCTTTAGCCATCTATCCATGGGCTCATCTATAATTATGGTGCCATGTGTGAAGGTTTGTGGCTCTTGAAGGTCCGGGTTATGTGGGGTGGGGGAGATGATCTCCTCGACCAAGGGGATGGGAAGGTCTTTTGTGGGAGGGGTGATGATGATCGGCGTATGGTGCACTCGGGGTGGTGAGTAAAGGGAGGCTTGGGTTAGGATAGGGAGGGGAAGTAGTGGAGGCCTTGGACCTGGTAGAGTTGGGGTAGGGAGTGGGAGATGGGTTGGGTGAGGAGGATTGGGTTGGTTGGTGTTAGGAGATGTGTCCCTTTTTTGGGACGATGGAGGGGTAGTGGTGGAGACCAAGGCGGCTTGTGGGGTATGGGTTTGGTGAGGGGTTTTCGGTAGGGGTGGTGTATTCTTCATGGGCCTCGGTGGAGGGGTGGACACGGAGTCCACTTGGGTCTGTGGAGCTATGGTTGTGGTGAGGACTTAGAGGTAGGGTGTAGATGTAGTGGCCGGGGTAGGAGAGGTGGGAGGCGGTGGGGATTGGGTGATTGGGGTCTTGGGTTGGTCGGGTGGGGATGGAGGAGTTGAAGTGCTCCTTGGGCTATGGTGACACGGGTAGGAAGGGGAAACATATCTAGCCCTAAGTTGATCCTTCATGTCCCCCCATGTGGTGAGGGGAGCTTCCCTTCTAATTATCCTTAAGCCCTCAATTTTCAACCAATTGGTTTGAGCCCTTTTGTTTAGTTGCATTTTGGCAAATCAAACCTTCCTATCCTCGGACATGGGATTCCACTTGAAGTAATGGTCCATTGAAGTCTCCCAATCTAAATAGTCATTAGGATGAGTTCCATCACAGCTGGAAGGTGGGGGAGATGTCCTTCTATCGTCTGCCCTTGGGGTGGGCCTATTTTCTCCTAGTTGGTCGAGTCGAACCGATAGGCTATCAAGCCGTACATTGGCATAAGTCAAGGCTACCATTAGGTAGTTGACACAGCCGTGGAGGCCATGTGTGTTGGTGGTGGGTCTCTCTTGGGGGTTTGGACTCATGGAGAGGGCTGATGGTTAAGGTCGGTATGAGGTGACCATGCTAGTGGACAAGAGCGATGCACTGGGAGACTCTAAATGCATATGCGCGCCCTAGGACCAACTTGTAGAGACAAGTTGAGAACTTGCTCTGATACTACTTGATGTGACACCACCTTGGGGGTGATAGTCACTAGATCGATGCACCTTGGACCTAGACTTACAAGCAATCAACCTTGAGCGGCGAACCCACTCTAGCTGACTCACCCATGTAACGCACACATGTGCCCGTGGGCAACCCGGTGATGATGGAGAGGGTCCGGGGTGGGACCTTGACGCTCCGGGGGATTTGGCTAGCTTGAGCCTGAACCCCTAAGGGCCCGGGATGCCCAATTTCACTGGCGGCCAGCACACCAAGGGCGTGGGTTGTAGGGTCTCTCTCACAACTCGCTCCGCGGTGGTCGCTCAATTTGATGACAATTTGGGACCGGGCACTCTCTCACTGCCGACGGCATTAAGATGCAATACTAATTAAGCAAAGAAAACCAGCAAAGAGAAGTGTTCAGTAGCTCACCTGGTCGGCGTGAAGACGCCGACCCCGACCAAAGACTAGGGCGATAGGGGAAGCGTAGGCTACCCGCACGCCACATCGATGACGCTTCGGCCGAAGACCTGCTAGTACAACCAAACACTACCTCTACGCAGGGAGGGGCTGTAAGCCGGCCAGGCTGGGTGAGGGGGCTAAGTTAGAAACCGAAATGTCGAGCTCCGCCGGTCCTGCCAGCTTCACGAATAGCTTGATAGGCAGTCGATGACGGTGCCACCACGGGCTCTGCCAAGCTCAGAAGAGGTCGAGACCAGTGCCGAAACTTCTTGAGTTGACCCAGGAAAATTTTTGAATTTTTGTAGAATTTCCTGATGACGTCGCTGGCTGGGGTAGGGTCTGGAACAGGACTGCTCTACTCTAGTTCTGGTTGTTCCCAGACTGCTATTACGGGAAGGCGAGGGTGCCTCAAACACTCCTAGGGTCCAAATAATGCGAGACCAGAACCGCTGCAATCGTGGACGAGTCCTCTTCGAGCCAAGACCAACGGGACCATCGTTGGAGGACGGAGCTTACCGCGATGACTGGATCAGTGGAAGAAGGTAGGACCAAGTTCTGGGGAGCTGACCTTGCGCACCTCGGGGAGAAAAATTGGAATTCTTGACTCCGAGCTCCAAAAATTGTTCTTCTTCTTGGAGATGGCAGGGGACTTGCAGGAGAATCCCTCAGCCAAATGGCGCCTCAAGAAGCCTAGGGTGCTGGTTGTGGGAGCCCCTGAAAGTCGCTGCTGGCAGTCTGCCTGGGAGGAAATGCGCAGTCTGACGAAGATGACTCTTCCGAGTCACTCCGAAGTCGAACGACGATGAGAGCACCTCGCCTACAAAGCAACCTTGCCATGATTTCCAGCAGTATAAGGTACACCACCTAAAGATGCGCGGTGAAGACTTGGCAGCCTCTGCAACTTGACCCTTGACTACTGCCTATGAATTGGGATGAACAGAGTGGTGAGAGGTGATGGGAAATGGGGTAGATGGGATGGAAAATGGGATGGATGGGTGTGGGGGTGACCCCTGGCTGTGAGGGGGTCTGGTAGGGGTCGATCCAAGGTGTGGGAGGGGCAGAATGGGGACTGGTAGGTGGTCTAGCAGGTGGAGGAAGGGGGAGCTACGAATTTGGGTTGGGAAGGAGAGATCTCTCTCAAGGTTGGAATGTGACTTAATGGGGGTCTTGGGGATGTGAAGGGTTGTCTTGGGGAGGGGAAGGTGTGCTTGGGGAGTGGGGAATTCTCCCTTGGGAGATGAGAGAGGTGCTTGGGGAAGGGGAGTGGGTGGTTGGTGGTTGGAGGGTGGAGTGGGGATAGGTGGAGGCTACCTTGGGGTTGGGATATAGTTAAGAGGGGTTATAGATAGTTGGGGAGGCTCTTGAATAAGGGGAGGGGAGTTAGAAAGTAGGTGGGAGAGGGGGGAGAGAGAGGGGGGCGTATCCCCTTTGAGAGAGAGAGAGAGAGAGAGAGAGAGAGAGAAATATCAAGAGAGAGAGAAGAAAACTCCACAAAGGAAATATCTATTATATTTATCATCAAAGGTTACAAATGAGATAGGGGAGGGGGCTATTTATAGACTCCAAACTTTTCATATGACCATACTGACCTTGGACAATTGACACAATGACCAGACAGACTAGGGAGGGCGCCCCTGGGCCTAGCCCATTGAATTGGGCCCAATAGCAAACCTAATCAACCATATGACAGGGAACTTAGCTAAGTGACTCACTAACCTTGGTACCATACTCAAATAAAAGGAAAATTACATAGTTTATGACTCAAATAAAATATAAAAATTACATGACTAGACTCAGAAAAATATGACAAACACAATGGCACATGCCGACGAACAATCTGAGCCTTGAAAATGTTGAGGGGAAAGGGATGCCCCCATCACCCTCCTTCTCTCTGATTCTTCACCGGATGCCCTTCCCCCTTGAGTTTTCTTCTCCCCCGGACCTCACCTTCGGATCCCTCCTTCTCTCCTTCAACCCCTCTTCCTCTGATTATCTGCCTCTCTAACTCTCTCTCAGTCACACACAGGCCGATCCCCCTGTTTGGAGCAGGGGCACCATAGCTCACTCTGCACCACAACTCACCCTGCACCGACGATTTTCTCCTCCTACTCCCCCCCTCTTTGTCTCTCTTCTCTCCCCCTCTACAGTCCTGCTCCTTCTCCCCCTCTTCCCCCGCGTTCATCTCTCCTCATCCAACTTGCACCACACCGCATGTCGCATACACACCCTCACACCAGCACCACCATGCCATGCACAATGCTTCCCTCCGCCGATCAGCGCACCCTCTCTCCCTTTCTCTCTAACTCACAACACATGCACCGGCGGTTCCCTCTCCCCATTTCTGCACCACGGCATCTCTCCCTTTCTACACTCCTTAACTTCCTCTCCATCTCCATTTCTATCTTCTGCCATGCACAGCTCGCGGAGTCGACTCCGCACTAGTGCGGAGTCGACACCCCCCCTTCCTCTCTATCTCTTACTCTTTCTCTCTATTCTCATGACCCCTCTCTATCTTTCTCTCTCTCTCACATGCTCTCTCTCCTCTCCCAACCTCTCTTCAATCTCTCCCCCTCCGGCTCATTCTCTTCAAGCCACACACCACACAAATTCTTCCATTTTATTTTATTTTTATTTTTTTCATTATCCCCCTCTCCCTCCACTTCTGTCTCTCTCTACATCTCTCCTTATTCCTCTCTCTAAATGCCTCTCTCTAAGGCTCCCTTGCGGCGACGTCTTCTACGAGATAGGGCGCCATTCAAAGGCTCAAGAAGTGTAGACGTCGACGTCTTTGGCTCACCGGCTATATCCCCTCCCTAGTTGTTTAATTTTCAGCTTTAGCCAGATTTTATTCTGAGTATTGTACTTGTCATTTTTTTGAACTTATATGCATTGTAATCTTCTATTTTGGAGTATTAAGAACTAGTTGGTGTCATTGTCTTTCTAAATCTTTTGGTCTGTCTATCTCTCTCTTTCCTCTTTCTTTCCTTTACCCCTCCACATTTCTTTAAATAGTTTTTAATCTTGTTCTATTTTCATTGTTTCCCATAAAAAAGAAAAAAAATCCTTCCAACAACTTCTTTTACTTTTTTTAGAAATAAAAGAAAAATGTGATTTTTAAATTCAAAATATTAGTCTCCACGTGGGATCGACCCGGATTCATCACTATACTCAAAACCTTAATTTTATGTGAGTATGGAATTTTTGAAATTGAGTGTGCGGGTTTTTAACGACGAACTTCGCATTCGATCATGTGTTCAGTGGGGACAGGTTGTGTGTGTGTGTCTGTGTCACGCCTCGAGCTTTTATTACATCGAAAGATGATCTTGGGAAACGTGAATAGCCGGCATGGTAAGCCTCTTGCAAGTAAGAATAATCAGAGCACAAATAACAATCACACAAAAATGCAATTGCACAATAAGTTACTCAAACCTTCACTTTTATTAATAAGGAGAATAACTCAAATACATCAACTAGTCGACTCTTTGAAATCTACTTAACTCAATAAAAAGGAAGATTACATGGACTCGATCTAGACATTATCGACTCCTAAGTCTTCACTCTCAATTTCATGTGACTTTCATTCACTCTCGGACTCATCACTTGAATAACTCGAATCCGAATACGAACTACTTACATCTCCTGAAAAGATTGAAAATAGGTAATGAGCACACTTGCCTAGTAGGTATCTTCGCATCAACATGATCGGCAATATTTAAGTGATTAGCATTTTAGCTCTAAGGAATAAGGTAAAATCATGCGAAATGCGATCAAACATGCGATTCAAACTAAAATAACAAGATATAATCAAGCTTAAAATATGAGAACATGAATCGATCAAGTATAATCAAGCAAGAATGTAGTAATGGCCTTTCATGAACAAGAATGTACTACAAAGTCATGTAACAAGTAAGTAAGTACTTTTCGCTTAATAGCAAGTACTTCGTGAATTTCTGTGGAATACCACTTTGTGGATAATTCCATGAATTCCATGGTATTTTCGAGAATTTCGTGATGCCGTGGATTTTCATTTATTTATAACGAAAGTACTCCCAGCGCAATGCGACGCCAGTAGCATCATACCCCATGGTTTATAATAGTATGTTTTCGATAATCAGCCGAGGGGACTAGCATGGAGCCCTTGAACACAATCAGTACTCGATCCGCATCTTCAAGTATAAATCAAGCTACTTCCATGCATGTAAATAATGTGGCCAAGAATGTTCAATTTCAAAGATAATTCATGATAAAGTAACCAAAAATATGAATGCTTGTACAAGGAGATAAGGAATTTCAATAAATACTTTAGTGACTAGGTTATGCCATGGAAATAAATCGGTAGCATAACGGTACATTTCTTAACTTTCATAACTTAGTTAAATCATCTTGATAAAGGTGACATGTCCCAGAGATTTAATTGTCTTTCTAGGATCATATGGATATTAACCCTTGGGTCAAACCTTGGGTTAACTGAACTCAAGAATTTCAACGGTCTATAACTGGGCCGTAACATGAATATAGCGGTCTAGTTCTGAACCGTTAAGTACAAGACTGTTCGATATTTGAAAATAGGTTCTCTGGAGTCTTTGGCGGTGAAAGGTAGATCTGTCAAGGTCCCTTTAGCGGTCTATATAAGGCGCACTAGAAGACTATGGCGATCAACTATTGGGCCGCTAAGATCCAGAAATACAAAACATCGGTAGTGCTTTCTAGACAAATGGGCTTTACTGGTACAACCAACTCGGCTTCCTAGGGGGAATCCCAGGCTCGCGGAGAATTACAGAAACCTTGAAATAAGATTTCCTATTCCATTGGAAGGAATATCCAAAGGAGAGGTTATCATGTCCAAGATTATATTCCTATAGTGCAAAGTGTGTAACTAATGGTCATATACCGGAATATATGCCATGAACTTATAGAAATGACTCTATAGATGAGGAAGAATATGTTCAGTAATCAAATCCACGTTGAAACCTCATCAATGTAGCATTTAAACCATAGAGTTAGTACAAAATTATATGGTTTTGGCTTGAAATTATCAGATGCTTAAAATAATCCGATTAGGATAAAGAACATGAAATCAACCGTTATGAATACTATTTAAGTCTCAGAGTCATAAACAATACTTTTAAACAGGTTTGAACATAATTATCTTGGAATAACATAGGCTAAAGTGGAATGTTCTTAAGACTGTCTCGGGTTGACAGAACACAGAACTGTAGCAGTCTAAGGTAGGTGCGTCACAGTATTGTGGCGATTTATCGTAAAGCCGTCAGAGTAATTTTAGCGCTCTACTTCTGGTCCGCCAGAGGTTTCATGAAAACGAGATTACAAAGTGTCTAGCGGTTCATCGTAAGGCCGCTACATAGAGATGGTAGTCAAACCCTAAGCCGCTAGAGCACGACAGATAGTAACTTAAATAAGAGGGTTCTATGGTTTTTAACTCACATCATGTCTGAAAATCAACATATTAATAAAACTATTACATGATAGAACGAGAAATAGGCTGTAATATGCATGGAAATCATGTATTGGAACAAGAGAATGTATTTGGTTCATTAAGGTTAAGGAATATACATGAATGAAATACTAAGTGCATAGGTCCTATTAAAATATGAAATTCTCCATACATAAAGCATGAAATCGAGTAAAAACAGAGGGCTTTTATCCCCATAGTGATGTTTTAGCCGTTCATGAGATGACCTACCTCTGCTAAAGCCTTTAAACTTCGAATTTGATGCTAGATGCTACCCTTAGTCCCTTGTACACCTTCTGACAAATCAGCGACTTCAAGCTGCTCTAACTCTTTACTCTCTTGACCTGTGGACATGAAATTTGGAGGGTAAGAAGTAGATACTAAAGGGAAAAAAAATTTCTAAAGGCACTTAGGCTAAATACCTCGATTTACAAGGGCATTACACCCTCCCCACTTAAGAGAATTTGATCCTCAAATTCAATATACGGATTTCAGGGAGAGTGTACTTACAATTAAATAACTCTGGATATCTTTTGCGCATAGCTTCCTCCGTCTCCCATGTTTCTCCTGATTTTGCCCACTGGATCTTGACCACTAGAATAGTCTTGTTCCGAAGTTTACGTACCTCTCGTTCAATGATTTTGAATGGCATTTGTTCGTATGTCATATCCTTCTTAATCTCAAGATTGTCATAAGTGATGACATGGAAAGGATCAGGAACATACTTCTTGAGCATCGAGACGTGAAATACATCATGAACTTCAGATAGTTGAGGAAGTAAAGCAATTCGATAAGCTACTTCACCGACTCTTTCCAGAATTTCAAAATGACCAATAAATCTTGGAGTAAGCTTGCCGTTAATACCAAATCTTCGAATTCCTCGACCTGGATAAACATGAAGAAATACATGATCTCCTACTTGAAACTCCAAGTCGCGCCTTCGATTGTCAGCATACGATTTCTGCCTGTCTTGGGCCATCTGAAGTCTTTCTCGAATGAGCTTTATCTTTTCCGTAGTATCTCTAATAATATCGGGACCGAGAAATTACCTTTCTCCTACTTCATTCCAACAGATAGGGGAACGATAACTCCTTCAATAAAGAGCTTCAAATGGTGCCATTTGTATACTAGCCTGATAGCTATTATTGTATGCAAATTCTACTAGAGGCAAGTGATCATGCCAACTTCCTCCAAAGTCAATAGCACAAGCCCTGAGCATATCTTCCACCACTTGATTTGTCCTTTTCGTTTGACCATCAGTTTACGGGTGAAATGTTGTGCTAAAATTCAGTCGGGTCCCTAGAGAATGTTGAAGACCCTTCCAGAATTGTGATGTAAATCGAGGATCTCGGTCAGAAATAATGATGGCAGGGACACCATGTAACTTGACAATTTCCTTCATGTATATAGCTACTAGTCCATCCACAGACCATCGACTCTTGATTGGTAGAAAATACGCTGATTTAGTCAATCGGTCTATGATCACGCAGATACTATCGTGTCCTCCTCTTGTTTTAGGTAAACCCATAATGAAATCCATCTCTATAGTTTCCCATATCCATTCGAGAATATTTAAGGGGTGTAATTTACCTGCATGTCTTAAATGCTCTGCCATTACTTGCTGACAAGTGAGACAGCGGGACATAAAATCTGCCACTTCTCTTTTCATATTAGGCCACCATAAGTTCCTTTTAAGATCATGATACATTTTTGTACCACCAGGATGAATGGTGTATTTGGAATTGTGAGCTTCTTCCAGAATCAGTTTCTTAGTATCAACATGATCCGGTACACAAATTCGACCTCTAAATAGCAACCTTCCATCATCAGCAACATAGAATTCTGGCCTTTGCTCAATTTTGGCTTTGATCTCCATTAATATTGGATCATTGTCTTGTAGCTTTACTAGATCTTCTATTAATGTAGGTTGAGTTCGGATATTTGCTATAAAACAATCTTCTTTCTTTATGTCAACATCTAAATTCAACTGAGCAAATTGAGGAATGAGATTAGTCATACTAATCATGAGACTTGATAGCTTTCCCATTGGTTTTCTACTGAGTGCATCTGCTACAGCATTAGCTTTGCCCGGATGATATTGAATAGCAAAATCAAACTCTCTTAAGTATTATAACCATCTCCTTTGCCTCATGTTCAGCTCTATTTGGGAGAACAAATATTTCAAGCTTTTATGGTCTGAATAAACCGTAAATTTTTTTCCATAAAGGTAGTGACGCCAAATTTTTAAGGTAAAAATAACAGCCGCCAATTCTAAATCATGCATAGGATAGTTCTCCTCGTGACGCTTTAACTGTCTTGAAGAATAACAGACCACCTTCCCATTTTGCATAAGAACGCATCCTAAGCCAATGCTAGATGCATCTGCATATACTTAAAAATCACCACCCTCAACGGGTAATGTCAAAATAGGGGCTATCGTGAGATGTTCTTTTAGGGTTATGAAACTCTCTTCACAATCCTTCGACCATACAAAATGATTTTTTTTTCTTGTAAGTCTTGTCAAAGGAACAACATTCTTAGAGAAATCCTTAATGAATCGCCTATAATAATCAACAAGACCCAGAAAACTTCTAACTTCTGACACGGTCGTTGGTCGTCTCCAGTTCTTGACAACTTCCACTTTAGAAGGATCCACGGCGATTCCTTCCTTTGAAATGATATGTCTAGAAATGATACATCCTTGAGCCAGAACTCGCACTTACTAAGCTTTGCGTAGAGTTTATGTTCTCTTAAAGTCTGCAAAGCTATGCTTAAGTGTTCCTCATGTTCTTCCTTAGTATTGGAATATATGAGAATGTCATTAATGAATACGACCACAAATTGGTCGAGATATGGCCTGAAGATGTTATTCATAAGTTGCATAAATGCAGTCAGGACATTAGTGATGTGGACATCTCATGACCACTTGACATTTTTTGAGGTTCCTGATGATCACTAGCAGTGCAACATCTTGTTCGCCACTTTATTTCAAGTCATATGATGTATTTTTCATTTTCTTATCATGTAATATTCCTTTTATTTGAGTCCAGTACCTAGATATAAGGATCATTTAACTAAGTCTTGAGTCATAGGGTCAATTAAGTAGGCTAATGGGCCCAATTCAATGGGCTGGGCCCATGGGCGCCCCCCCTTCCCTTGGTTTCTTGTTATTAGTCCAAAAGTCAGGGACTTATGTTTAAATGTGGGATTCCTATCATTCCCCTACTTGAGAATTATTGAATGATATTTTGAATTTGAGTTTCCACAAAAATTGTGTAACTTCTCCTCCTTGGGTCAAATACCCTTTATCTCTCCCCTCTCCTTCTCTCTCTAGGGGGCGACCCCCCTCTCTCTCTTCTCCCCTCCAATAATTTTTCTAATCCTCTCTCTCTCATCCCCATTCAACTCCCATTAAGACCCCTCTCCCCTCCCCATACCCTATTTAATCCCACCATTACTCCCTCCCCTCCCAAGACAACCCCTCACTTCCCAACACAACCATTCCTTTTCCCAAGGCACCCCTTCCCTTCCCCAACACACCCCTCCATCACCCAATACACCCCTTCCCCTTCCCAAGACCAGCATTAATTACCCTCCATTAAGCCAAATTCAAACTCCATCTCCCTCCCTACCCCAAGGCGAATTGCGCCCTCCACCAACTCCCCCTCTCTACCCAGGCCGCAACCTAACTCCAGCTTCGATAGCTGCGACCCCAGCAGCCCTACACCCTCCCCCATCACCCTGGTTCTACCTTCCCTGGCCCCTCTCCCCCCAGGCAGCACCCCAGCCCCATTTCCACCAAGTCCCCTTCTCACTTCCCCCCTATTAGCACCCCTATCCACCCCACACCTAAAACAAGTTTGTAGCAGCAGCATACCCCGGAGTTCCAGAGGCTTCCACTTCATCATCACGAATCTCCTGGTATAATATCCTATACCGGTGGAAAAATCGTCAAGTCAGCTTCGCAATAGAGGTGGTATCGCCTCCATTCGACGTATGTGCTGTTCGGTGGAGCCGTCCTTGCCAGACTGCGCCGACTGTCTCTGGCAGACAGCTAGAGACGACTTGTAGCAGATTTCATGACCAGATCGGTAAGGATCTTGGTGCGCCATTTTGCTGAAGCAAAGCACTACCAGTCCTCTGTCCAACGCAGCAAGCGGAGCATCGTTCGGAGTTCGGAGCTCCCCGTTCCAAATTATTTCCCCAAAGTGTGCCAGGTCAGCTCTCTAGAATCTGGTCAGTCACCTTCCCACTGTTATGATCCTTGCGGTCATCCCTGACCTCCATTATTGACCCTGTTGGTTGCTGCTCAAATAGGATCCAACCACGATCGCATCTGTTCAGTCCCGCCCCATTTGGACACTGGGAGGATTCGTGGTGACCTCTCTACCCAGGCCGCAGCCTAACTCCAGCTTCCCTAGTTGCAACCCCAGCAGCCCTGGACCCTCCCCCATCACCCTGGTTCGACCTTCCATGGCCCCTCTCCCCCAAAGCATCACCCCAGCCCCATTTCAGCCAAGTCCCATTCTCACTTCCCCCCTATTAGCACCCCTATCCACCCCACACCTAAAATAGGTTTGCAGCAGCAGCACACCCCGGAGTTCCAGAGGCTTCCACTTCGTCATCACGAATCTCCTAGTAGCATATCCTATACTGGTGGAAAGATCGTCAAGTCAGCTTCGCAGGCGAGGTGGTCCCGGCTCCATTCAACACTTGTGCTGTTCGGTGGAGCCGTCCTCACCAGACTGCGCCGATTGTCTCTGGCAGATAGCCAGAGATGACTCGTAGCAGCTCTCACGACAAGATCAGTGAGGATCTTGGTGCGCCATTTGGCTGGAGCAAATCACTACTAGTCTTCTGTCCAACGCAGCAAGTGAGCATAGTTTGGAGTTTGGAGCTCCCCGTTCCAAATTGTTTCCCCAAAGTGCGCCAGGTCAGCTCTCTAGAATCCGGTCAGACACCTTCCCACTGTTCTATCCTTGCGGTCATCCCCGACCTCCATTTTCAACCCCGTTGGTTGCTGCTCAAGGAGGATCCGACCACGATCGCATCTGTTCAGTCCCGCCCCATTTGGACACCGGGAGGATTCGTGGTGACCCTATCTTCTTGCAACACCATTCTAAGATCAGTCAGAGCCAGAATGGAGTGCTCCAGTTCCAGAGCCTGCCCCAGCCTTCGACGTCATCTGGAAAATCCAAAAAAATTCAAGAGCCCTCCCGGGTTAATCAGTGAAGATTTGGCACTAGTTTCGATGACTTTCAAGTCTGGCAGAGTCCATGGTGGTGCCAACAACAACCTCCTATCAAGCAGTTCCAGAAGTGGGCAGAACCGGCGGAGTATTCAATCGGCGCCCTCTTTAGCTTTCCTCCCTATCCTGCCTGGCTGGTTGACCGCCCCTCCCTGCGTGGAGGTAGTTTTGGTTGTAATTTGATTATCCCTACCCCTAGTCCACCCCCTCTGTGAGGGCGTAGTGCATATACTAGCAGGTCTTCGGCTGAAGCTTCATCGACACAGCGTGCGGGTAGTCCACGCTTCCCCGCTCGCCCTCATCTCCGGCCGGGATCGGCGTTCTCACACTGATCAGGTGAGCTCTTGACCACACTTCTCTGCTGGATTAGTTTTGCTTGCTTAGTATTGAATCTTAGTACCGTCGGTCAGTGAGTGAGTGCTCGGACTATATTGCAAATTTCGTGAGTAACTTCCGCGGGCGAGTTGCAAGAGAAACCTTATATCTCATGCCCTTGGCATGCCGACCGCCCATGAATTGGGCATCCCTTGCCCATTGGGGTCCTCCCCTAGCTAGCCATAAAACTGGAGCCCCAAGGTCCAACCCTAGACCCTCATCCCCATCGCCGGTCCACCTACGGACCCGGGTGCGCGCTATGCGGGTGAGTCTGCTTGAGTGAAATCACCGGGTCGTTCTTGCTTGCTAATTTAGGTCCAAGGGGTTGTGTCACATCAATTTGGTATCAAAGAAAGTTCTAGACTTGTCTCTACTAAGTCTTGTCCTAGGGCCATTGCATCCATCCCCCCGAGCATCATTACTTCCCCATTCCTATGGCTACATCTTACCAATCACACCCATCGCTTTCACCTCTCCCAATGGATCCCAAACTCCTAGGAAGCCCCACTGCCATCAAAGTTAATCGCATCAACTCCCTCATGGAGGCCATGCCCAACATTCTTGGGTGGATTGATGATGTTACGGCTCGACTCGATAAACTTGAGGAAAGTAGGCCCACACTAAGAGTGAATGAGAATGCCCCTCTAGAACATGTGGATAGTCCGGTTTTGAAGCACTGAAAACTTAAAACCCCCGCCTTTGACGGATGCCACGGTCTAAACCGTTATCTAGAGTGGGAAGCTTCGGTGGGCCAATTCTTTCAATGGTACACCATGATCGAGGAAGAGAAAGTGAACCTAGCCAAAAATCATCTAACCGAGCCAGCCAGTGATCATTGGTTAACTATTGAATGTGTAAGGAGGCTCCGCGGGCAAGCCCCAATAGCCACTTGGGAAGAAATGAAGACCAAACTTAGGGAAGCCTACGCTCCCTAACACACCCCTTCCCACCCGGCTAGCCAAAGCCCGAGGAGCACTACCACTCTTCCTTTCTCTCCCAGCCAACCCAAGACCTCCCTTAGGGCCCAAAATCCACCACCAATAATTCCAACCCCAATCAACACCTCTACACTTTGCTACCCAACCACCACCATTCAAACCAAATTGGCCACCACCCTCACTCCTCCACAACCGGCCGATCCCAAGGGTAAAAGACCCCTGACCGACCCGATTTTCCCCATGAGGGCCACTAGCCTCCAACCCAAAGTCACTCGCCCAACCCTCACCATACAAACCCAAGTGGACCCCATGTCCATCCCTCCACCGAGGCCCAAGATAGCCACCACACCCCAACTTAAACCCCATTCTCCAATCTACACTATTGAAGCCCCTTTGGCCCCCGCCTCCGCCCCGCCATCTTCCCCCATAAGGGACACACCTCCCAAGACTAACCAACTCAATCCTCCTCAACCCACCCATCTTCCACTACCAACCCCAATCCTACCCCAACTTAGGCCTCCACTACTTCCACTACCAATTCCAACACACGTCCGACCTTGCTCACCTCCCCGGGTGCACCATTCCTCGGCTACCACCACCCCACCCACCAAGAACCTTCCCATCCCATGTGTAGAAAGCATCGTGGCTCACACATCCGACCACCTAGAAGAGGAGAACACCATGGTAACTATCCCAACCGTGGGGGAAACACATGTCCAAGTTGAAGAAGAAACCTCGCACGGTGGTCTTCACCCTACACCACCCTCCCTAGTTGGGGCCGAGCTCATCTTAGGAGAACCCCTTTTTAGTTGGCTAAAGGAGAACCCAATTAGAGAGATCATGGCCCACGTTTGCCCTCTTATGGAGCAAAACCTCCCTATAGTGCCCCTCTCCTATTACACCGCCATCCAATCATCTTACCAAGTGGAGACACTGGGGGATCTTCTTAAGGGCTTAGCATGGCAAATGAAGTTGACCGACATGTTGACCACAGTGACCAACTAACCTAGGAGCCTTAACCACCTACACATGTGTGTCGGGTCTATCACCTCGATTTGCACTGTTGGTTGCTACACTAGCGACCTCCTTCTGTTCCTCCCCACACCCAATGAGCCCGACCTTATCCTCAAATTGGAGTTCCTCATATCGGGTAGAAAGCCAAGCCATCCCCTCATGGTCGATCCAATTACCAAAGACTTCGGCCCAACTGTTTCATTAGAGGAGGAGGAATCACCACCATTTGAGGACCATGAAGACATAGAGCTTCTCTCCCTTGGTAACCCCTACCATGATCTCTTTGATCCCTTCCTATGGGAGTCTAGTTCCCCATGTGACCCACCCACCTTACTCACCACCCACCTTACCCTACCCCCACCCACCATGTTGGGCCAAACCCCTCCCTTCCTAGAACCGGGTTACACTATGGGAGCATTGACCTTAAGCAACATACAACTAGGGATTGAGGAATTGCCCCACTCCATGATGACCCCCTGATGCGCGAAAAACGCACGTCGTTAATACACCCCGCTATCAAATTACAATATCCGGCTCACAAATTAAATAAATGGAATAGTTAAGTGGTGAGACCGAGTCGAATCCACAGGGAGAAGTAGATTTAAAAGTTGAAAATCTTACGTTTTTAAGATTTAAAAATCAAGAGAATTGAATTTAAACCGCCTTAGAAAGATTGGGATGTAATTTAGAAAGGTGGAATCGATAGAAGAAGAAATAGATAATTATAATGAAACTAAGGTGAACTAGGAAGAGAAATAACTTTTAAACCAGACACAATTAGAAGAAGTGGAATAAATTAAAGTTGTAGAGAATGAAAAGATGAAGAAGTTTGATGAAGAACATAGAAACAGAAAATGAAAGGAAGACAGTGAAAAACATGAAAAACCAAGACCTATTGGTGCGGATGAATAGTAAAATAGCAGAAATCCGAACAGTACCAAATTAATTCTAACGCACACAATAAGAAGAATTTGGAGAAGTGGTAGAAGAATAAAACTTAGATCTACAAGTTAGGAACAGCGTTCATGAAAAACTCAGAGTAAAATTATGATTGGAAAGACTTCAAAATGAAGAAATGGCAGAAGGTATCAACTCGGATGAATAGTAATCACATAAAACAGCACTTAAGAAAATTAGAAATAACTTTCAACGTAGAAGGAATTGGAAGAAGTGATAGAAAGAGAAGTTGACAAATACTCAAAGATGAACAAATTTCATGAGGACAAGAAATTGAAATAAGGATCACACAAGCTTGTAAATTGATTATGAAAAGCCAAAAATGGATAAGAGTACAATGAAAGTATTCAATACAAACTTAACACAAACTTCAAAACTTAAACATAAAGCTCTCAAAATCTATCCCTACCAAAGCCACAAAGGAAGAACTTCAAGAACACTTACAAATTTGATCAATCCATAGCTTACTACTCCTAGCTAACCTCTCTCTTCACCCCCCTTTCATTACAATTGAACCCCTTTATATAGGGTAACACAACAACCCTTTAGCTAATATGAACACTTCTTGCTTCTTTTGTTGACAATTGCTGCTCTTGTTGACTTGAAATTGTGTGCTAGCATATGTTGCACATTTTCTTAATTTTTCTGATTTTTCTGATTTTTTTGGATTTTTTTGGCCATTTTTTCTCTTCTTTTCCTCTTCCTTTCTCTCTCTTTCTCTCTCCTGGCCGGCCGCGTTGTGCCACCCCGTGCGCCGCGTCTTCCTCTTCCTCCTCTCTTCTGCCGCGTGGACCACGGTGCGCCGCCGCCGTTCCACCTGACGCGTGGGCGCCGTGTGCCCGCGTGCGCCCGCGTCGTCGACTACGCCAGTAGGCGCGTTGACGCGCGCCTTCACGTGGCGGTTTGACCGCCTCCTCTCCCGCGTGGCGCCGGCCCCTCCTCGTCTCCCGTGGCCTGGGCGAAGGCGGGGGCGGCTTCTGCTGCTACCGAACACACACACACACGAACACACACACACACACACACACACACACACGCAACGGCACCAAAATTTGATGCGCGGAAAACGCACGTCGTTAATATGCCCCGCTATCAAATTATAATATCCGGCTCACAAATTAAATAAATGGAATGGTTAAGTGGTGAGACCGAGTCGAATCCACAGGGAGAAGTAGATTTAAAAGTTGAAAACCTTACGTTTTTAAGATTTAAAAATCAAGAGAATGGAATTTAAACTGCCTTAGAAAGATTGGGATGTAATTTAGAAAGGTGGAATCGATAGAAGAACAAATAGACAATTATAATGAAACTAAGGTGCAGTAGGAAGAGAAATAACTTTTAAACCAGACATAATTAGAAAAAGTGGAATAAATGAAAGTTGTAGAGAATGAAAAGATGAAGAAGTTTGATGAAGAACACAGAAATAGAAAATGAAAGGAAGATAGTGAAAAATATGAAAAATGAAGACCTATTGGTGCGGATGAACAGTAAAATAGCAGAAATCCGAACAGTATTAAATTAATTCTAACGCACAAAATAAGAAAAATTTAGAGAAGTGGTAGAAGAATAAAACTTAGATCTACAAGTTAGGACCAACTTTTATGAAGAACTCAGAGTAAAATTATGATTGGAAAGACTTCAAAATGAAGAAATGGCAGAAGGTATCAACTCGGATGAACAGTAATCACACAATACAATACTTAAGAAAATTAGAAATAACTTTCAACGTAGAAGGAATTGGAAGAAGTGATAGAAAGAGAAGTTGACGAATACTCAAAGATGAACAACTTTCATGAAGACAAGAAATTAAAATAAGGATTACACAAGCTTGTAAATTGATTATGAAAAGCCAAAAATGGCTAAGAGTACAATGAAAGTATTCAATACAAACTTAACACAAACTTCAAAACTTAAACATAAAGCTCTCAAAATCTATCCCTACCAAAGCCACAAAGGAAGAACTTCAAGAACACTTACAAATTTGATCAATCCATAGCTTACTACTCCTAGCTAACCTCTCTCTTCACCCCCCTTTCATTACAATTGAACCCCTTTATATAGGGTAACACAACAACCCTTTAGCTAATATGAACACTTCTTGCTTCTTTTGTTGACAATTGCTGCTCTTGTTGACTTGAAATTGTGTGCTAGCATATGTTGCACACTTTTCTAATTTTTCTGATTTTTTTCTGATTTTTCTGGCCTTTTTTTCTCTTCTTTTCCTCTTCCTTTCTCTCTCTTTCTCTCTCCTGGCCGACCGCGTTGCGCCACCCCGTGCGCCGCGTCTTCCTCTTCCTCCTCTCTTCTGCCGCGTGGACCACAGTGCGCCGCCGCCTTTCCGCCTGACGCATGGGCGCAGTGTGCCCGCGTGTGCCCGCGTCGTCGACTACGCCAGCAGGCACGTTGACGCGCACCTTCGCGTGGCGGTTTGACCGCCTCCTCTCCCGCGTGGCGCCGGCCCCTCCTCGTCTCCCGTGCCCTGGGCGAAGGCGGGGGTGGCTTCTGCTGCTGCCGAACACACACACACACACACACACTTTATATATATATATATATATATTGATATATATCATATATATTATGTATATAGCTTAGAAAAAATAGTAAATAAATTTATTTTTTTTTCTTTTCTTTTTGAACAAGTCCATGGGCTTTTGGCCCAGTTCAACATATAATTTTATTTTCTTTTTTTTTCATTATATTTGTTTCTTGTCGCTTCCCTCGTTCGAATGCCTGCATAAATAAGTAAAAATTGTTATTAAAATTATTTAATTTTAAAAAATTAAATATTTGACTCATAAATTAACAGTAAGTGTGATACGTGTATATTTATTATTATTTAAGCTCATAAAAATGTGTATAATCATGAATTAATATGTAAAAATACACACTTATCACCCCCTTCTTAGATCCCTTTGATCCATACAAATGGAACCTCAAGGGCCACTCCACACCCACGCACATGGAAGTCATCTCCAGGATAGGAATGCATGTGCCTAGGCGTACCACACCGCTTGGCATGATTAGTATGTTGGGTCCATTCATTTATATCACCCACATGTCAAGTAGGAAGCATGAGTGGTCCATATTCGGGTATAAAGGTCCTCCCACGTTCATCATTGGTCATATGCATGTTAGGGGAGTTCACGGATGTCCAGGACCCCCGACATTGGCTACGTCCATGCACACTAGGCTCACCTACGGATGCCCCGGCCCTCCCAATTCCATCAAAGTCTTCATGGCATAAAAGCATGATTAGTCTACATATGGTTGTCCTGGTCCACCCTTGCATACCATACATTTCACCCCCACACTGCATCGTAGAGTATGGCATGAGCGTCTAAGCAAGCACCAAGCAACGAGCGGTGAGGTTCATGAAAGGCGAGTAAAAACTTGTGAGCGCAACTTGGATTTCCTAGTAGGCAGTCTAGTAATGATGATATTGGAGTGGCTCTACCTTTGGGTCACATCCAAAGTGAGGGCACGAGGACTTGGACCATGCCAAGTTCCGAGTGGTTTTGGCAACCTGGCTTATGGGTTAGACTTACTAATGGGTTTGGGGATTCACCCCATTTCCCACGTGGCGGATCTGGCACCCTATATGGGCACCACAGAGGATCCTAGTGAGTACCTTGAGCCTATACCTTCCTTTGAGAGGGACACCACTGGAGAGCCACCACAAATAAGCTTGAGAGCCCAACGTGAGCACACGGAGGTAATACTGGGCAAGCAATCTATCATCGTTAGCAAGACGGTGTGCCCGAGCCACCTTGAGAAGCTAAGGCGTCGTCCCCCAGCTAGGACAAGGGGTCGAGTTGGGAGATCGTGGTTCGCTAGGAGCTACTTGGGCGTACCACTTCCCCGGTGGATCCATACTTGACAGAGTCGAGTTCTCCGCACCCCAGGGGTATGATGGGGACATCTCCGACCACTCCACATGTTTCTGAGGTTCATGATGATCACCAGCAGTGCTACATCTTCTTCGCCACTTTATTTCGAGTCATATGATGTATGTTTCATTCTCTTATCATGTAATTCTCATTTTATTTGAGTCCAGTACCTAGGTATAAGGATCATTTATGTATGTCTTGAGTCATAGGGTAAATTAAGTAGGCTAATGGGTCCAATTCAATGGGCTAGGCCCATGGGCGCCCCCCTTCCCTTGGTTTCTTGTTATTAGTCCAAAAGTTAGGGACTTATGTTTAAATGTGGGATTCCTATAACTAAGACCCCATTCTCCCACTTGAGAACTATTGAATGATATTTTGAATTTGGGTTTCCACAAAAATTGTGTAACTTCTCCTCCTTGGGTGAGATACCCTTTCTCTCTCCCCTCTCCTTCTCTCTCTAGGGGGCGACCCCCTCTCTCTCTCCTCCCCTCCCCCAATTTTTAAAATCCTCTCTCTCTCCTCCCCATTCAACTCCCATTAAGACCCCTCTCCCCTCCCCATACCCCATTTAATCTCACCATTACTCCCTCCCCACCCAAGATAACCCTTGATACTCCCCATACAACACTTCACTTCCTAACACAACCATTCCATTTCCAAAGCCACCCCTTCCCTTCCCCAACACACCCCTCCATTTCCCAACACACCCCTTCCCATCCCAAGACCAGCATTAATTACCCTCCATTAAGCCAAATTCAAACTCCATCTCCCTCCCTACCTGTGGACGCGGATTTTTTTATTTATTTATTATTTGTTCATTTATTTATATTTATGGATTTATTGGCATGCCAGTCACATGTGTGACGATTTCATTGTGCGCTCGATCTGACATGGTCAGTCGATTGTGAGTGATCGTGTCGGGACCTGAAGTCCGTCATACCATGAACGTTATGACGTTAATTACGTCCTTCCAGGGAAGGACAACCCTTGATTAAACGCTAAAGTAAAAGGCCTCGAGAGGCAAACAGATATTCACATACTTAACTTTAAACTTCATACCAGGGCCGGGGAGGCGGGTAAGATAATAACATCAACCACAGAAACCGACTAGATCGTGTGGTTGGCGGTTCAAAACAGTTATACTTGGTGGAAACAAGGAGATAGAAGATATCCACCACGGAAAGGCAAAGTTCTGGCCATGATATAGGTTTAAAGCTTCGATCGGTATTTCGACGGCCTTTTCTCTTAATCTGGGTTATGCCCAGGGGGAAATAGGCTATCACCCACGGAATGCCGAGATGAAAGCCGAGAGCTAGAGAGGCTGAACCTCCCAACCCGTGTACATATGGGCTATGGGGCAATGTGTGATTTTCCCTTTGAAAAGCTAGCGGGATTCATGCAGTGGCAAGACCCCCCCGAGCAAAAGGGTTATTCGTAAATCCGTTGTAGTTAGGTGGAACATAGGGGTTATGACTCCCCTTCAATTTTATCCCCGGAACATATCGGGTGATCCACAGATATCCCTTTTGTGGGTTCGCTTTGGGTATTGGAATTCATTGGGTGGTAGATCGGGCTCTCGGCACGCTCTGAATGGACACAGGCTCTCGGCACGACCCAAAAATGGGAAGGCTAGGGCTTCCGGCACCAAAACAAGAAGGATGGGGGTTCCCGGCGCCAAGGCGAGAGGACTTAGGTTCCCGGCGCGACAAAGAGAAGCCAAAGGGGAGAGGGCCTTCGGCACAGGCTTCCCGGCGCGAGGAAGAAATGCTGGAAGAGGGTCTCGGCGCGGGATGGTTGAGCAAGGCTCCCGGCGTGACGAGGCTGCAAGGGGGGGTCTCCCGGCGCGGAGGATGCAAATTGGACTTTGGAGGTTCTCGGCCCGGGCTTCCCGGCGCGCTGAGGTGAAAGGGAGAGGAGCTGCCCCTGGGGGTTCTCGGCGCCTGAAGAAGTGGCGCCGGGAGCTATTCACCCAGTTTACTGTAGGCTGAGCCGAGAGCAGTGAGGGCACCGGGACCAGAACAGAGCTTACGGTACTCTGTTTTGGGTATCTGATTGATTCATGCCAAGGGGAAGGATTTCTTTGGGGTCAAAAATAGGTCAGGGCATCAAAGTTTGAACTAGATTAGGCTTGGGCTTTATAAGAACATCAGGATCGAGGAGGAATTTGGGAAGGCCAAGGCGTAGAGGATCCCTGTCACCGGTGTCATACAGAGTCCCGGGGACAGCTTAATGTTGGCTTTTCGTGGTCCTGGGAGAATTTTGACAGCATCTCCCCCAGACTCAGCATTTGCCAGGGAATGATAGACGATCACCCATGGAATGCCGGGGTGAAAGCCAAATAGAGGGGTATTGAACCCCTAACCATGTACGTGCCTACAGCACTGTTTCGAAATCCCTTTAGAGGTCAGCAAAGCTTATGCAGTGGCGGAGCTCCATTGCCTCGGAAGGTTATAAAAGCCGATCGAGTCCGGAAAACCTCGTAGAAAAGGGGAGGGTTATCCCCATTAATTGTCACCCCCGAGGTGCATATGATGGCCCGGGGCATCCCTTGACATAACAAGAGTATTTATGGGGTTTCTTCAGTGGTAGCAAAGGTTTTACGACTTGAGGTGTACAGGTTGGCTTTTCGGCGCCGATGGCAAGGATGCCAGAGAGCTCCCGGCACGGGTTTCTCGGTGCGCTGATAGGATGGCCCGGAGGGTCTCTCGGCACATGAGGAAGAAAGAGGGCCTCCCGGCGCGCGGGGAAGAAAGCCAAGGCATAGGGGCTCCCGGCGCGCAAAGAAAAAAGGGGGGGAGGAGCTGATCCTGGTGGTTCTCGGCGCCTGAAGAAGCGGCGCCGGGAGCTATTCACCAAATTTGCTGTAGGTTGATCCGAGAAGTATGAGGGCGCCGGGATCAGAACAAAGCTTACGGTACTCTGTTTTCTGGTTTTAATGATGGTTTGGGTTGAAAGCGACGGACTCTATGGGCTCTGAGCTGTCCGAAGCATCCACTTTGAGTTGGATTAGGTCTAGAATCCAGAGGAGTATTGGGATTTGAGAGGCATCTGGGAGGCCGAAGTCTGAATGCCCCTGTTCATCGCCGTTATCATGCAGAGCTTGTGGACAAACTTAATATGGTCATTCGTCACCCTGGGAGCCAAGAGATGGCTGTCTCTGGCCCCAGAGGAGACTTAGATGACATATACGGAGGAAACACACATGCTTGGAACCCCGGAGGTTCTCAAGCCTCAATCATTGCACAGCACGGCTTCATCCCAGCAGCCAAAGAATAATCTGTTCCAGGCTTTGGGGTGAGCAATAACAGTGCTACGAGGCAGAGAAAGGACAGACGAAACTGATCATCATGCTATTGATTTACAAATAACACAGAGAATGGCAATAGGGCTTTAAAAAAAAGCAAAAATCAAGCTCAAACTACAGCCCATCATACATATATATCCATTCGTTTGATGATGCCCATCACGGAAGACACATAGTCAGAAAACCCATATGAAACATCATTCCCATACCCAAATCGATTACAGGGAGAGAGTGAGGGAAAGGGGAACAGACAGATGCCGAGATATTTCGGCTACATTGCATGAATCGAGATAAGATTCGAAAGTATTACATGAAATAGAAGAAAAGAGAAAACAAACTTGGGGGAGGGCGGAGCATTGACTCCTCTCCCTCCCCCGGATGCCCACCTGGAGCTTCTTCCCTGGGAATGGGTCTCTTCTCTCTTTCTTTTTCAGCGGAGGAGGCTCTCTCTCTCTCTGGTCTCTTCTCTTTTTCTTTCTTTTTGATCGATGGTCTGGCTTCTGATCCTCCGATCCCCTTTTCTTTCAAAGGGGGTATGTTTATATAGGTCTCATCCTTCTGTGCTCTCAGCGGAGGGCAGTCGGTGTGGCCAGTTCCATTCGAGACATCTCCCGGTGCGACGAGTAGCCCCATGTTGAGGCTCCCGGCGCCACTAACAGGAGCCCAAATGACCGGCCCATCTAGCGCCTTCAGGCCTCATTCGTGCCTTAGGCTTCTCTTCATGCTTTCTTTTGAATTAATCTTCGTCAGAACCGAATAAAGCCCACCTTTAGTAGAGGCATGACTTTGTTGAGATCGTTTTGAGGCTCCATCAGTGAACGAACTGGGGTTTAATCAGTATTGCCGTATGAATGACGACAAAACCGGGTATGTTTCATCGGCATTGTCATCCGAACGGTGACAAGACCAGACATCAGCTTCAGTCTGACAGACTTCGGCCGGGTATGTAATCTGTGGAGAGGATTGCTCTTCTGTTCTGACTTTGTAGGAGCCCTGACAATCTTTATCTGTCGGTGCCGGTTTCATCTTTATCTCATATTACATCCATCAGTAAGCTGACATCTGGCTTACCTTGACATATCATCCGTGGATTCTCGGACGAAGCAGTAGTACAGCTCTTCTTAAAAGGCTGGGAGGTCCCATCAGTCGAGTGACTGCGGCTTCATCGGCGCTGCCGTCTGAATGACATCGACACCGGGCATCAGCTTTGGCCGACAAAGGCTTTAGCCGGGTGAATGGTTGACGAGCTTCATCAGTGGTCTTCTACTGTTGGCCTGATTTTCTTTTCAGTTATGCTTCCACCCCTGTTCATTTTCTAGGTGTCAACAAATGCCCCCCACCTGCGGGCGGCGTAAGTGCAGAATAAGCGACACGGGGTCTGCAGGTGTTCTTCATCATTTGAGGGTATATTCCTCAGTTTTATCCTTGACATTGTCCTTCAGCTGAAGGAAATCGCCAATCGCCTCACTGCTGGCCTGCAAGCCATGGGCTGCCCTTTGGATACATGGGCTCAGCGGGTCTTGCTTTTGTTGAAATTCGTGCATCGGAGAGACTTCCTAGCACGGATCATGGTTGACAGGTTGACGGCGTTGAAGTTGCAGAGGTCGGAATGCAAATCCGAGGTGGAAAAGCTAACGCTGACACTTGATGAACGCCAGGCCGAGCTACAGAGTATTATTCAGCGGGAGGAGGCTATCCAGAAACGGGTAGCCGTTTTGGAGGCGGAGCTCACTGAACTCCGGGCCGAGCTGCAGCAATTATCTTCTATTCGGCCACAGTCCACCGAGGAGGTGGCTTCACTGGAGGGTCGGGTGATGTCTTTCCAGGACCTGTCCATGAGGCTTCAGGAGGAGGAAGCGCGCCTTCATGAGTTAGGAGCCGCCCCCTATGTTGGTCTTCTGGCCTTTGAAGATATCTTTCGGCGGCCATGAATTATCTTCACTTTCTTTTCTTTTCTTTCTTTTTGTGACACAGCGTCCCCTCGGGGCCCCTTATGTACTCACTTCGTAATGAAATGAAAAGAGATCTTTTGGCTTCATGTGTATCCATCTTGTCTACCATGTGGTTTCATCACTTCGGGAAGTGGGGTAGTGGTTTTAGCAATCCCTCATGTGAATGGCTCGTACCTAGCAGGAGAGCGTCCACCCCTTCAGAGAAAGGATGGGAAACTCGCTCCACCGCGTGACGGGCATCCGAAGAGGTGCTTAAACCGGATTGTGTCGGTATCATCAAACGTCCCTCTTGGCGACATGTGCTATGAGGGAGACAATTTGCAGGGATGTGACAGAAGGGGTTTCATCAGAATAGACGGCAAGTCTAGACTGGATAGAGGTTATGGCAGGTGGGACATTTGAAGGGGGCATAGTTTTCATCAGAACAGACGTAGGGTCTGAACTGGGCAGGGTTTTATCATTGATCGGGCACGGTGCCGGTCGATCAACGGTGGTTTCATCATTGATATGGGGTTTATATCGAAGCGAAGGGTTTTATAAGTTTCATCAGAATAAACGAAAGGTCTAAACTGGGTAGGGTTTCATCATTGATCGGGCGAGGTGCCGGTCGATCAACAATTGATTTCATCATCGATATTGGGTTTATATCGATGCAAGGAGATTTCACAAGTTTCATCAGAATAGACGAAAGGTCTAAACTGGACAAGGTTTCATCATTGATCGGGCAGGATGCCAATCGATCGACGGTTGGTTTCATCATCAATATTGGGTTTATATCGATGCAAAGGGATTTATAAGTTTCATCAGTATAGACGAAAGGTCTAAACTGGACAAGGTTTCATCATTGATCGGGCAGGGTGCCAATCGATCAACGGTTGGTTTCATCATCAATATTGGGTTTATATCGATGCAAAGGGATTTATAAGTTTCATCAGTATAGACGAAAGGTCTAAACTGGACAAGGTTTCATCATTGATCGGGCAGGGTGCCAATCGATCAACGGTTGGTTTCATCATCAATATTGGGTTTATATCGATGCAAAGGGATTTATAAGTTTCATCAGTATAGACGAAAGGTCTAAACTGGACAAGGTTTCATCATCGATCGGGCAGGATGCCAATCGATCAACTGTGGGACGTATGTGAAGGTGTTGGTCTCGTCAGGATAGACGTAAGGTCTATTCCAACATGTTTTATCGCATGTGGGGCTTGCCAAGAAATGCGTAGGCTTCATCAGGACAGACGTGAGGTCTGAGCTGGACAGGCTTCATCAGGGTGGTGATGGGTTTCATTGTCGGTGGGACGTTTGAAAGCGGGTATGTAGGTTTCATTAGGGTAGACGTAAGGTCCACCCCGGGAAGGCTTTATCATCGGTGGGGCATAGAGCCAGATGACCGACGGAAGGCTTCATCAGTGAAGGGGAGGTAAAGGTAGCGTGCCGGTTGGCATGGAACTTTTAGATTACCCCATTACTGACCCAAGTGCCCTTTCGGGTCTTCACCGGAGCCAGCCCCCTCTTGCTTTTGCCCACGCGCCCTTTCGGGTTTTCACGTGGCGGGGTACCCGATTTTGCCTGCGGTGCCCTTTCGGGTTTTCACCACAGCGGGGTTTTTTGGCCATTTTTGCCCTTATCTGGGATGTCCGAACAAGTCTGGTGGGGTATCTCTATTTTTAACCCCATTTTTTTTATATACATATGTTTCCTGAATCGGGACTTCAGCACGGATCAGGCGATGTGCTGCTTCATTAATGCATGCTCTTATCATCGGTATTGGGTATATACCGACGCAAGGATTTTATAGGTTTCATCAGGGTAGACGTAAGGTCCACACTGGGCTGGTTTTATCATTGATCGGGCAGGGTGCCGATCGGCCAATGGTAGGTCTCATCACGGCGGGACGTAAAGGGATATGCAAATTTGATAGGACGGGTTTCTTCGTTGATCAAGCAGGGTGCCCATTGACCAAAGGTGGGTTTCATCATTGGTATTGAGTTTATACCAATGCAAGAATCTTATGAATCTTCATCAGAATAGACGTAAGGTCTACCCTGGGCTGGTTTTGTTGCTGATCGGGCAGGGTGCCAATCGATCAACAGTAGGTTTCATCATCAGTATTGGGTTTATACCAATGCAAAGGTTTCATGGGTTTCATCGGGATAGACGTAAGGTCTAAGCCGGATAGGTTTCATTGCTGCTCGGGCGAGTGTGCCCATTAATCAGCAGCAGATTTCATCACGGTGGGACATAGCGAGACACGCAGCTCTAGTCGGAACAGATGTGAGATGTAGACCGAACAGGTTTCTTCGCCGATCGGGCAGGGTGCCCTGTCGACCAAAGATGGGTTTCATCATCGGTATTGGGTTTATACCAATGCAAGGATATCATGGATTTCATCAGGATAGACGTAGGGTCTAAACTGGATAGGTCTTACCACTGATTGGGTAATGTGCCAATCAATCAACAGCATGTTTCATCGTCGGTATTGGGTTTATACCAATGCAGGGATTTCATAGGTTTCATCGGGATAGACGTAAGGTCTAAGCCAGATAGGTTTCATCATTGACCGGGCAGTGCGCCAATCGATCAAAGCAGGTTTCACCATGGTGGGACTTTGGCAAGGTATGAGGGTTTTATCAGGACAGACGTAGGGTCTGAACTAGGTGGGTTTGATCGTTGATTGGATGAGGTGCCGGCCGATCGACGAGAAGTTTATGACGGGAGGTGAGGTTTCTTTAGGATCACCATATTACTGGCCCAAGCGCCCTTTCGAGTTTTCACCGGAGCAAGCCCCCTCTTGCTTTTGCCCACGCGCCCTTCCGGGTTTTCACGTGGCGGGGTACCCGATTTTGCCTGCAGTGCCCTTTCGGGTTTTCACCACAGCTGGGTTTTAGCCATTTTTTGCCCTTGCTCGGAAAACCTGAACAAGACCGGCAGGGTATCTCTATTTTTAACCCCATTTTTATTTATTTTCATTCTTTTATTCTCTCTTCCCGTCTTTTTGGGAGGGTAACAAGTCTGACTGTCATTAGATCATGATAAGGGATGGCTCGGCTAGGGCGGAGTGCCGCTAGACCAATGAAGAAGGGTAGCTTGGTTAGGGCGGAGTGCCGCTAGACCAAGGAAATGGGTAGCTCGGTTAGGGCAGAGTGCCGCTAGACCAAGGGAGAAGGGTAGCTTGGTTAGGGCGGAGTGCCGCTAGACCAAGGAAATGGGTAGCTTGGTTAGGGCGGAGTGCCGCTAGACCAAGAAAAGGGTAACTCGGTTAGGGCGGAGTGCCGCTAGACCAAGGAAATGGGTAGCTCGGTTAGGGTAGAGTGCCGCTAGACCAAGGGAGAAGGGTAGCTTGGTTAGGGCGGAGTGCCGCTAGACCAAGGAAATGGGTAGCTTGGTTATGGCGGAGTGCCGCTAGACCAAGAAAAGGGTAGCTCGGTTAGGGCGGAGTGCCGCTAGACCAAGGAAATGGGTAGCTCGGTTAGGGCAGAGTGCCACTAGACCAAGGGAGCACGGTAGCTCGGTTAGGGCGGAGTGCCGCTAGACCAAGGAAATGGGTAGCTTGGTTAGGGCGGAGTGCCGCTAGACCAAGAAAAGGGTAGCTCGGTTAGGGCGGAGTGCCGCTAGACCAAGAAAAGGGTAGCTCAGTTAGGGCGGAGTGCCGCTAGACCAAGGAAATGGGTAGCTCGGTTAGGGCAGAGTGCCGCTAGACCAAGGGAGCAGGGTAGCTCGGTTAGGGCGGAGTGCCGCTAGACCAAGGAAATGGGTAGCTTGGTTAGGGCGGAGTGCCGCTAGACCAAGAAAAGGGTACCTCGGTTAGGGCGGAGTGCCGCTAGACCAAGGAAATGGGTAGCTCGGTTAGGGCAGAGTGCCGCTAGACCAAGGGAGCAGGGTAGCTCGGTTAGGGCGGAGTGCCGCTAGACCGAGGAAGAAGGGTAGCTTTTAGCCTGATTACTCGGGGAATATTGGTTGGGCGGCATGATACAGCTTTAGGTGTCTGCCGTTGAGTGGTGAGAATTGGATTTCCCCTCGATGGTTAACGACCATGTAGGCCCCTCCTTCGTAGACCCTATATATCACATAAGGACCTTCCCAATTAGGATTCAGCTTCCCTTTTGGGTTGGACGCCATGACTTCTCTTTTCTTGACCATGACGAGGTCACCTTTCTTAAATTCTCGTCCTTTTACGAGTTTGTTGAATGCAGTGGCCATGCGGGCCTGGTACATCTGGATATTCTTCTGAGCTTGGAGGCGCTTCCCTTCCAATTCAGCCAATTCTTGTAATCTTCTTTCTGCATTGGTTTGTTCGCCACGGGCCAGGTCATATTGGACTGCCACCCTGAGTGACGGGACTTCCAGCTCCAGCGGAACTACTGCCTCTGAGCCGTATACCAGTGAGTATGGCGAGCACCCTGTAGGTGTCTTGAAGACAGTGCGGTATGCCTATAGAGCTTCATACATCTTTTCTTCCCAGTCCTTCTTATTAGAACTGACGACTTTAGCCAACAAGGTGCATAACGTTTTGTTGAAGGCTTCTGCCAATCCATTTGCCTGTGGATTGTAAGGAGTGGAAGTCCTCCACTCGATCTTATACTTCTCGGCGAGCCGATAGATCTTTTGATTTCTGAAATGACTTCCATTATCAGATATTATTCGGCTGGGGATCCCAAACCGGAAGATAATGTTTTGTTTGATGAATCTGGCAACCAGCTCACCAGTCACTTCTCGTAATGCTATAGCTTCCGCCCATCGGGAGAAGTAATCTGTTATTGCCAGTATGTACTTATGTCCGGCTGAGGAGGTTGGTAGTGGGCCGACTACATCGGTTCCCCATTGTGCAAACGGCCAGCTAGGGATTGTAGGGTGCAGAACGGCAGGTGGCCTTCTAGGCACAGCAGCATGCTCCTGACATTTCTGACATGACTTCGCAAACTTGCAGCAATCTTCAAACATAGTGGGCCAATAGTAGCCCAGCTTCTTGATTTCTATCTTCATCTTAGGGCCAGCTTGGTGAGCACCTGCCGTCCCAGCATGTATTTCTTTCATCGCTTGCCAAGCTTCCTCAGTGGACAGGCAGCGGAGCAGAATCTTCTTGCGTGCATCTGCCATTATTCGGAACAGAGTTCCATTTCTGAATTCATAAGAACCTTTGATCCTTAAAAGTTTCATCTTTTCTTCTCTTTTCTGCGGCAGCTGTTGGTGCAAAAACCATTGTAGCAGGTGCTGTCTCCAGTCAGATGCCTGTTCTGTACTGATCGTGGCGACTTCATTTTCTTCGGGGCAGCCTTCTAGCATGCTGGGGACTTGCCGCCGATTTATAACAACAATGTTCAGTGTCTCATCCGGTGGGACTGCTATTGAGCTGGCTAGCTTTGCCAATGCATCAGCCTGGGCATTATGTGCACGGCCCACATGCTTGAGCTCAATATGATAGAACTTCGCCATGAGGCGCACAGCTTTTTGGTGGTAGGGGTTCAACCCCGGCTTTCGCACTTCGAACTCACCTTGGATTTGCTTTATTATCAACATTGAATCCCCGAATACCTGAAGCATCTGGATACCCATGTGGAGGCTGATGTGCAGCCCGATTATCAGAGCTTCATACTCGGCTTCATTATTAGTGCAGGGCTTGTTTATAGAACAGGAAGTATGCACAACCTCCCCCTCTGGCGATCTTAGCACAATACCGGCTCCGGCCCGTATTCTGGGCTTTCCATTGGAGTCCGTCTCTGTCCTAGATGCTCCATCAAAGAATAGCTGCCACATAGTTGACTGAGCCTGGCAGGCTTCTAATGTTTCATCATCGGGTAACTTAGTCCCCAACATATCATTCTCTGGCACAGGGTGCTCTGCGAAGAAATCAGCCACGACCTGTCCTTTTATTGCCCTCTGGGGTATATATGTGATATCGAATTCCATCAGAATTATTGCCCATTTGCCCAACCGGCCTTTCAGTGTTGGCTGAGTCAATATGTATTTGAGCGGATCTGCTGCAGATATCAATCTGATTTCGTGTGACAGCATATAGTGCTGGAGTTTTTTAACGGCAAAGACTAGTGCCAAGCATGTCTTTTCTATATAGGTGTAGCTTTCTTCAGTTCTAATCAGCCTCCGACTCAGGTAGTATAGAGCCTGTTCTTTGCCTTCTTCATTTATCTGTGCCAGCATTGCCCCCAGGGAACAGTGTGTGGCTGCAATGTATAGTATCAGGGACTTGCCCTTAATAGGTGCCCCCAGCACTGGAGGGGTCTTGAGATATTCTTTCAGCTTCTCAAAAGCTTCCTGACAGCCTTCGTCCCAGAGGAACGGTACATCTTTCATCATGAGCTTGTGAAAAGGGTGGCATCTCCCCGACAGATTTGATATGAATCGTCGGATATAGGCCAAACGCCCTTGCAGAGATCTCAGCTCGTGGAGATTCCTTGGTGGAGGGAGCTCCTGGATAGCTTTAATCTTGGATGGGTCGATCTCAATGCCCCTATGACGGACAACGAACCCAAGGAATTTTCCACTGGACACGCCGAAGGCACATTTCATAGGATTCATCTTGAGTTCATATCTGCGCAGCCTCTGGAACACTATCCTCAGATCTTGCAGATGATCTTCTCTTCTGCTGGTTTTCACCACCAGGTCATCGATGTAGCACTCCACTTTCTTGAAGAGTAAATCATCAAAGATCTTTGTCATAGCTCTTTGATAAGTAGCACCGGCATTCTTGAGGCCGAACGGCATCCTTTTGTAGTGAAATATCCCCTTCGGGGTGCGGAATGCAGTATGCACTCTGTCTTCTTCAGCAATCCAGATCTGGTTGTATCCGGATGACCCATCCATGAATGACAGGGCTTCATGGCCAGTGGTTGCATCGATCATTACTTCAGTGATTGGCACTGGGAAATCATCTTTCGGGCAAGCCTTATTCAGGTCCCTGAAATCTACACATATTCTGATCTGCCCATTTTTCTTCTTCACGGGCACTATATTGGCCAGCCATGTAGTATATTGGTTCTCTTCAACAAAGCCCACATCGATCAGCTTGTCGACTTCTTTGTTGATCTGATTTATCAGTTCGGGACGCATTCTCCTGGCAGGCTGCTTCACAGGGCTTGCCTCTGGGTTTATCGCCAATCGGTGCTGTGCCACATCGGAACTCAGTCCCGGCATCTCATCATATGTCCATGCGAAGCAGTCTCGGAATTCTTTCAGAAACTGAATATACTATTCTTTGACAGCTGGCTCCAGCAGGGCACTGAGGAACGTAGGCCTTGGCTCATCTGCTGACCCTAGATTCACTTCTATCAGCTCATCGACGGTGGCCTGGCCTCCGTCCTCAACTTCGGGTGGGGCTTCTTGCAAATCAATGAAGCCTCCCGGGATATAATCTTCTTCATTCTCATGACTTTCTGTTTCATCACACCGATCATCAGCAGATGCTGGTGCATCGTATAAGGCCAATATGGCCGGATTCTGTCCAGTCTGCCCCGAGGACGTGACTGGCTCAGCGGAAAACTTCGACGTGGAGTCTTCTGCGCTTAGAGGCTCTTCTGATGTGGGCTCCCCTGAGAGGTTATCATTATGTAGAGCTCGAAATTCTTCTAGAATGCGCCCAAACTCCAGGCACTCTTGTAGCTCTCTGGCTACTTGGTCTTCATCCGGGGTTCCGGTGTCAAATTGTGCTTCGGCCTGGAACAGATCCTCTTTGCAGGACGGATTCTCCCAGCACCAACCCTTCTTGGTCTCATCAGACGCCCTTGCCTCCGGCTGGTTGTCTTGGGCTTCATTGTCTGTTATGGATTGATACATAATCTCTTCATCTTCAAAGGGGTATTGATCATACCCTACTTCTGGGGAATCTTCATTCAGGTAGAAGGCTGAGATGACATCCACCTCGGCTTCATAGTATTCTTGCAGGGTATAACCCAGTCCCAGGTGTTGTGTGATCTTCCTCAGCTCCTTGCTATCTCGAGGCGGATCCCATAACTCCTTGAATGCTTTCTTCTGAGCAGCAGGCTGTATCGATGGCATTTGCATCTTGGAGAACATTTGTGAAACCCGTTGGGTAGTATAATCCAGGCCCGTAATTGGTACCATCAGGTTTGCAGCTTCTTCAGGGGCCATGCAATCCTGATCGTCTTCTTCAACTGCCTCCCCGGTGTAGAATATGATAGGGGGTTTGCCAAAGCGAGGGATTTCCATAGTCTTTAGGGGCAGCACTGTCTGGTATTCTGTGCTGGCTATGGGCTTGACTAGACCCTGAGGAACTTCCACCTGTGTGTATTTTTCTTTCATCTTTTCTTCAGTATCATCTGGGTGTATGCCGGGAGGAGTGATCCGAGCAAAATCATCAGCATAGGAGATGTGAGACACCCCATGTTTTTTAATGTAGCCCTTTGGCGGCGGCGGAGACCAATTTCTTACTTTCGTCACCGGCTTTTCTTGGCTGACCACAGTTTCTTTTCCTTTATCCCTTTGTGACACCTCGGTGTAATAGGATGCATCGAGCATATGGCACTCGAACACTTCGAAGGGATGTAGGTCTGCAAACACCCTTTCCTCTTTTCCTTCATGGCAATATTTTATGCATTGGTGTAGCGTGGATGGCACTATCTGATATTCGTGCAGCCACGGTCTTCCCAGCAGGGCCTTATATGTGGTGTTGGAGTCGATTACATAGAATCGTACCACTGTAGTGAGATCGCCCAATGTGAGATTAAAATCAGCCACCCCGAGAGGTGTTTCACATTTCTGGTTGAATCCTGCAATCTTCATATCTCTGACCTTGGTGAGCTGCAGATCAAAGTAATATTTCTGATAGATGCGGTATGGGAGAATATTCACAGCAGCCCCTGGATCTATTAGTATTCTGCTTATCGGCTGACAGTTCAGGGAACCCCTCATATATAGTGGTCTATTATGGCCGGAATTCGGGATTAGCATATCATCCTCTGTGAATGTTATTGATGGCCCAGCATTCACCTCTGTTAAGAGTGCTTCACATTGTGCCGGGGACTGCAGGGCATCCACAATTGCTTGGCGAGCTTCTTCACTCAGAGAGAGAATTTCCCAGATGGAGAATCTGATAGGGAGCCTCTTCAGCATTTTCATGACTCGACTGCCCACCCGGACATTAGACAGTCTCATCTCCTCTGCCCATCGGGGCCTTGGAGGTTCATGTGGTGCCTGTGGCCTTGGCTACCCAGTCCCAATTTTATCTTCTTCATCGGTCTCCCGGGAGGCTTCTTCTGTAGCGACTGCCCCTGCTTTTGCTAGAGGGTTACCTTCTTCATCTTCTTCATGCTGTTTCTGCTTTCCAGCCGCCGTCTGCTGGCATTTATTGCTTTTATCTGGAGCAGTACGAGCCGGTCGCTCATTTTCTAAGCTGGACAAGAACTCCAGAAATGAAGGGGCTTCATCTGCCCTCTTTTTGTCTTGGTACAGACTGGCAGGGGGAGGAACCTGGACACCTCGTATCTCTGGTTCCGGGATTTGATAGGGTTGCTCCCCTCTTAACATGATATTATGGTTGGCTGGTGGTGGGCGCCCCCATCTTCTCCCAGAACGTGTTGCATGGGCCGAGGTAGAGGCTTCGGCATGGTTAGCTTCTAGCGGAGCGTTGGATGCTTCCGGCTCATCGTCCTCCCCGGGAAAGGAGAAGAGTACTGACAGAGTGTTACATTGTACTGTCGTGACCTTCTTTCCTTTCTTGGATTTGAGTCGTTTCTTCTTCTTTTGGGAATTTGACTTTGCCGGCTCCTGCCCCCAGAAGGGCTCATTTTCAGCTTCTTCTTGTTCTGCCTCTGGCTGCTCTTTAATTTTCAATTCTTCGAGCTGTTCCCAGAGTATACAGTCTTTCATCAGCAGATGCTTGGGCTTCTTCTGCTCGTACTCATCGAGCTCATTAATATATTGCTGCAGACGCCTGGCTGCAGGGCTTACTTCTTTATGTGTAGGGAGGGGAGTTTGTCTCCTCCAGTTGTGAGTAGGGATCCGGATGACTGGTCCAGTCTCAGTTGTATGCCATATTGACTTTATTGGAGGCGGCTCAGGCCTTGGTGTAACACCCCGGATAACTGCTCCGCTGTTACTGGCTACAGGAGTCTTCTTCTTTTTGCTTTTTGTGGGTATCATCTGCCATCCTTCCTGATCTTTCTGCGGGGTGAGGAAGCAAGCTTCATAGGTATTCTTGGTGCATTCTTCAACGGCCTCTTTGGGCAGCTGTTGGTAGACTGAGATCATATTGGCAGCCACTCTCCAGGGTGGAGGCTCATGTGGGTGAGGCGGCTTTACCTGGTAATCTCCCAGCTGCAGCTCACCTTTCTTGACCATTCCTTCCATGATATCTTTGAAGACATAACAATCTTCAATTGCGTGCCCCAGCGCGCGGTGAAATGGACAGAACAGCGGATCATCTTTCTTTGCTGCATCGGCTGGTCTTTTGGGTTCAGGCAATGTTACCTTATTAAACTTGTAAGCCCAGTTGAACAATGCGGCCGTCTTATCCTTTGGGAAGGAATATGCCTTTCTCATCTTGTCTCTCAGAGAGACTTTATCCTTCCTTTCTGCTGTATCTGCCAGTGGGGGAGCTTCATCTGCCCCTTTCTTCCCCTTCTGCTGCTCGAAGGTTCTGAAATCGACGGTGTTGGCCTCAGAGTGTGATGGCCGTCGTTCATTGGATTTTCCCTTCGGCATAGTGAGAGCATTGGCGGTCGGACGCTTGGACAAGAACGTCTCGACCTCTGCCACTATATTGTTCAGTCGGTCGAATGTTTTGACATCTGCACCGATCATCTTTTCTAGCACCTCCCTCCTGAGGCTCTGCTTGCATATCTGCACCGCATCTTCCTGATGAGGAGGCCTTCGACATCTCATGGCTAAATTCCTCCACCTTTTGATGTAGTCCAGTGCAGTCTCATCTTGTTTCTGCCTGGTTGCATATAGCTCTGCTATCGTGATTTCCCTTTCCGTGACATGAAATCTGTCGCGGAACTTTCTTTGCATATCAGGCCAATCAACCACTGACCCGGCTGGCAGGCTTGAGTACCATTCAAAGGCCAACCCAGTGAGGGATGAGCCAAAGAACTTGAGCAGATAAGCTTCGTCAACTGCTAGGTCGCCCATGATTGTAGTGTAGTAGGCTATATGCTCCCTAGGGGAGCCTTGGCCATTAAATTTCTCAAACTTCGGCGGCTTACTGACGCCTGGGGGTAGTTTCTTAGCAGCATATTGGGGAGGATAGGGTACCCTGTACACATCATAGGTACCCGCATCACCACCAGTCTTTTCTGACAGCTTCATTTCCATAATTCTTTCAATCATCTGCTTGTGGGCCACAGCTGGATCTATCTCTTCTGGGAAGAAGTGAGCTTGTTGCTGGCTGTGAGGAGTTGTCATCACAGTGGCGCGCAAGATGGGCGCGGTAGGCTGTGTCTGAGACACAGAGGGCTGAGCTGTTGTTTGCTGTGGAACAGGTTGCCTCTGTGTCTTGCCCTTATCAGCTAGGAGAGGATTAGCCAGGATAGTTGTTTCTGTGGAGCTGGATGTCTGCCCCGTAGGTTCAGCTTGCTTCGAGACTGATGTAGCTTCCTGTCTCTCATTGAGCTGTCTTCGGAGAGCGCTGATCTCCTGCTGATATCTCCTGAACATCATCTGGATCATGGGATCCATAGTTGATGGGATTTGTATATCTTCAGAAGTCCCTTCAGCATCATCAACAAAGGGGTTATCTCCATCTTCTGTTGTTACCACATTAACTGTCATAGTGGTAATCCTGCGGGCTTCATCATCAATTTTCATTTTATCCTTTGCGGCCTGGCCTCTTCTTGTGACAGGACCAGGTCTAGTTGCCAGTCTGAGCAATTCATCTGGCTGAGTTGGTAGTATATCTTGTCCCCTGGCCAGTCCAGCCATGTTGCAGGCGAAGATTTGCATCTTTCCTTTTCGCCTGTAGACCTTTCTTTTTATTTGGCTAGGATATCTGAGCCGGTCAAAGACCGATATTCTTTCTTTGTCTTCTTCCCCGTGCAGGTCTTCTTCATTATATCTGGCCCTGAGGCCTTCTCCATAGTCATTTGAATCGGAGGAGGAGGCTCCGATCATCATTTCTTGGAAGGTTTCTTCTTCTTCATCATCCCTGGTGCCCAAGGTACGGGATAGTCTTTGTTGACCTAGGGCAGAGCTCCCTAGATAGTGGAAGTAGTCTTGGACTACTTGCTTTGTCTCTTCAGAGTTGCGCCTTTGCGGCTCAGGCTGGAACATCAGTCTTTCCTGGCTTCTTTGCTGATAGGCCAGTCTTGTTATCTGAGCATTCAAATGCTCGGCCTTGGAATATTTGAAGATGTCGGCCTGTCTGGCACAGGCCCTTGCTCTTCTTGGGACGGCAACCATGACTGGTTCACACATTCCCGCATCGTTATTCCGGCAGCAGTTGGCAGCAACATCATGGTTCTTTCTCTGCCATCTTCTGCCCCCGGCCCTGGGGTGGGTGACAGCAAGGTCTTCTTTCTTCTCAAGTCTCCTACCCCTCATTATGGGGCGAGCAGCAGTCAGTTTTCTTTCTCCATTGTTTCTTTCATCTCTCCTACCCCAGGCTCTGGGGTGAGCAGCAATAGCATTTTCTGTTTCTTTTCCCTCTCTTCTTTGGCTTCCCGCCCTGAAGTGGGTGACAGCATCATTGGTAGCCTTCTCCTCATCTTGAGCTGGAGCCCAGCTCTGCATGTTCTTCGGTCGCCAGACCTGTTTGTATTTTGCTGGCTTGGGCGCCAATGGCTTCCTCTCATCGGCCTCCCAGTTGGCATGCCTGGTGGCCAGAGTTTGGAATCTGTTCGTAGTGGGCACTCGCGGGACGATCACATCTGGGTTGACCTCCCTCGGGCGGCCGTTAAGGTTCGTCCGGATCCCTCCGATCATCATGGTCTTTCCGGAGTTGGAAAGACAACGGTCAGCAGTGACATACCGGCTCCTCCGGTTGGTCCTCCTCCCCTTTTGAGCAGCAGCGGGGACCGTGCCCCTTTTCTGGACGTGGTGGACATAGAAGGCGACGGCCGTGGGGGCCGTCTTCTCTGGCAAGCTGTCCTTCTGGACAGTGGTCTCCATTGGGGCACTCGCAGCAGTGCCTTGCTCATGGTTATCGACCTTCAGAAGGTCGGTGTAGACGACGCCCAAGCAGTTGGGCAGCCCGACAGCTGGGGAAACGAGCCGAACGCCAGTGGTACTGCCAAGTATCCCTCCTGGACATGCATGTCCACGGGTTGTTTGTTGAAGCAAACGGACATGATTCCAGCTGTCATTGTAGATTCCTGGAAATAAGGAAAGTACACAGAATCAGAAGTTTCAGGGGGGCCCACCGGGCCTCCTACTTTAGCGTAAAGATGAAGGGAGACTAAGTCCCACCGGGCGTGCCAGACTTGTGGACGCGGATTTTTTTATTTTTTTATTATTTGTTCATTTATTTATATTTATGGATTTATTGGCGTGCCAGTCACATGTGTGACGATTTCATTGTGCGCTCGATCTGACATGGTCAGTCGATTGTGAGTGATCGTGTCGGGACCTGAAGTCCGTCATACCATGAACGTTATGACGTTAATTACGTCCTTCCAGGGAAGGACAACCCTTGATTAAACGCTAAAGTAAGAGGCCTCGAGAGGCAAACATATATTCACATGCTTAACTTTAAACTTCATACCAGGGCCGGGGAGGCGGGTAAGATAATAACATCAACCACAGAAACCGACTAGATCGTGTGGTTGGCGGTTCAAAACAGTTATACTTGGTGGAAACAAGGAGATAGAAGATATCCACCACGGAAAGGCAAAGCCCTGGCCATGATATAGGTTTAAAGCTTCGATCGGTATTTCGACGGCCTTTTCTCTTAATCTGGGTTATGCCCAGGGGGAAATAGGCTATCACCCACGGAATGCCGAGATGAAAGCCGAGAGCTAGAGAGGCCGAACCTCCCAACCCGTGTACATATGGGCTATGGGGCAATGTGTGATTTTCCCTTTGAAAAGCTAGCGGGATTCATGCAGTGGCAAGACCCCCCCGAGCAAAAGGGTTATTCGTAAATCCGTTGTAGTTAGGTGGAACATAGGGGTTATGACTCCCCTTCAATTTTATCCCCGGAACATATCGGGTGATCCACAGATATCCCTTTTGTGGGTTCACTTTGGGTATTGGAATTCATTGGGTGGTAGATTGGGCTCTCGACACGCTCTGAATGGACACAGGCTCTCGGCACGACCCAAAAATGGGAAGGCCAGGGCTTCCGGCGCCAAAACAAGAAGGCTGGGGGTTCCCGGCGCCAAGGCGAGAGGACTTAGGTTCCCGGCGCGACAAAGAGAAGCCAAAGGGGAGAGGGCCTTCGGCGCAGGCTTCCCGGCGCGAGGAAGAAATGCTGGAAGAGGGTCTCGGCGCGGGATGGTTGAGCAAGGCTCCCGGCGCGACGAGGCTGCAAGGGGGGGTCTCCCGGCGCGGAGGATGCAAAGAGGACTCTGGAGGTTCTCGGCCCGGGCTTCCCGGCGCGCTGAGGTGAAAGGGAGAGGAGCTGCCCCTGGGGGTTCTCGGTGCCTGAAGAAGTGGCGCCGGGAGCTATTCACCCAGTTTACTGTAGGCTGAGCCGAGAGCAGTGAGGGCGCCGGGACTAGAACAGAGCTTACGGTACTCTGTTTTGGGTATCTGATTGATTCATGCCAAGGGGAAGGATTTCTTTGGGGTCAAAAATAGGTCAGGGCATCAAAGTTTGAACTAGATTAGGGTTGGGCTTTATAAGAACATCAGGATCGAGGAGGAATTTGGGAAGGCCAAGGCGTAGAGGATCCCTGTCACCGGTGTCATACAGAGTCCCGGGGACAGCTTAATGTTGGCTTTTCGTGGTCCTGGGAGAATTTTGACAGCATCTCCCCCGGACTCAGCATTTGCCAGGGAATGATAGACGATCACCCACGGAATGCCGGGGTGAAATCCAAATAGAGGGGTATTGAACCCCTAACCATGTACGTGCCTACAGCACTGTTTCGATATCCCTTTAGAGGTCAGCGAAGCTTATGCAGTGGCGGAGCTCCATTGCCTCGGAAGGTTATAAAAGCCGATCGAGTCCGGAAAACCTCGTAGAAAAGGGGAGGGTTATCTCCATTAATTGTCACCCCCGAGGTGCGTATGATGGCCCGGGGCATCCCTTGACATAACAAGAGTATTTATGGGGTTTCTTCAGTGGTAGCAAAGGTTTTACGACTTGAGGTGTATAGGTTGGCTTTTCGGCGCCGATGGCAAGGATGCTAGAGAGCTCCCGGCACGGGTTTCTCGGTGCGCTGATAGGATGGCCCGGAGGGTCTCTCGGCACATGAGGAAGAAAGAGGGCCTCCCGGCGCGCGGGGAAGAAAGCCAAGGCATAGGGGCTCCCGGCGCGCAAAGAAAAAAGGGGGGGAGGAGCTGATCCTGGTGGTTCTCGGCTCCTGAAGAAGCGGCGCCGGGAGCTATTCACCAAATTTGCTGTAGGTTGATCCGAGAAGTATGAGGGCGCCGGGATCAGAACAAAGCTTACGGTACTCTGTTTTCTGGTTTTAATGATGGTTTGGGCTGAAAGCGACGGACTCTATGGGCTCTGAGCTGTCCAAAGCATCCACTTTGAGTTGGATTAGGTCTAGAATCCAGAGGAGTATTGGGATTTGAGAGGCATCTGGGAGGCCGAAGTCTGAATGCCCCTGTTCATCGCCGTTATCATGTAGAGCTTGGGGACAAACTTAATATGGTCATTCGTCACCCTGGGAGCCAAGAGATGGCTGTCTCTGGCCCCAGAGGAGACTTAGATGACATATACGGAGGAAACACACATGCTTGGAACCCCAGAGTTTCTCAAGCCTCAATCATTGCACAGCACGGCTTCATCCCAGCAGCCAAAGAATAATCTGTTCCAGGCTTTGGGGTGAGCAATAACAGTGCTACGAGGCAGAGAAAGGACAGACGAAACTGATCATCATGCTATTGATTTACAAATAACACAGAGAATGGCAATAGGGCTTTAAAAAAAAGCAAAAATCAAGCTCAAACTACAGCCCATCATACATATATATCCATTCGTTTGATGATGCCCATCACGGAAGACACATAGTCAGAAAACCCATATGAAACATCATTCCCATACCCAAACTGATTACAGGGAGAGAGTGAGGGAAAGGGGAACAGACAGATGCCGAGATATTTCGGCTACATTGCATGAATCGAGATAAGATTCGAAAGTATTACATGAAATAGAAGAAAAGAGAAAACAAACATGGGGGAGGGCGGAGCATTGACTCCTCTCCCTCCCCCGGATGCCCACCTGGAGCTTCTTCCCTGGGAATGGGTCTCTTCTCTCTTTCTTTTTTAGCGGAGGAGGCTCTCTCTCTCTCTGGTCTCTTCTCTTTTTCTTTCTTTTTGATCGATGGTCTGGCTTCTGATCCTCCGATCCCCTTTTCTTTCAAAGGGGGTATGTTTATATAGGTCTCATCCTTCTGTGCTCTCGGCGGAGGGCAGTCGGTGTGGCCAGTTCCATTCGAGACATCTCCCGGCGCGACAAGTAGCCCTCTGTTGAGGCTCCCAGCGCCACTAACAGGAGCCCAAATGACCGGCCCATCTAGCGCCTTCAGGCCTCATTCGTGCCTTAGGCTTCTCTTCATGCTTTCTTTTGAATTAATCTTCGTCAGAACCGAATAAAGCCCACCTTTAGTAGAGGCATGACTTTGTTGAGATCGTTTTGAGGCTCCATCAGTGAACGAACTGGGGTTTAATCAGTATTTCCGTATGAATGACGACAAAATCGGGTATGTTTCATCGGCATTGTCATCCGAACGGTGACAAGACCAGACATCAGCTTCAGTCTGACAGACTTCGGCCGGGTATGTAATCTGTGGAGAGGATTGCTCTTCTGTTCTGACTTTGTAGGAGCCCTGACAATCTTTATCTGTCAGTGCCGGTTTCATCTTTATCTCATATTACATCCACCAGTAAGCTAACATCTGGCTTACCTTGACATATCATCCGTGGATTCTCGGACGAAGCAGTAGTACAGCTCTTCTTAAAAGGCTGGGAGGTCCCATCAGTCGAGTGACTGCGGCTTCATCGGCGCTGCCGTCTGAATGACATCGGCACTGGGCATCAGCTTTGGCCGACAAAGGCTTTAGCCGGGTGAATGGTTGACGAGCTTCATCAGTGGTCTTCTACTGTTGGCCTGATTTTCTTTTCAGTTATGCTTCCACCCCTGTTCATTTTCCTAGGTGTCAACACTACCCGAAGGCCATTTGCGCCCTCCACCAACTCCCCCTCTCTACCCAGTCCGCAGCCTAACTCCAGCTTCGATAGCTGCGACCCGAGCAGCCCTACACCCTCCCCCATCACCCTGGTTCTACCTTCCCTGGCCCCTCTCCCCCCAGGCAGCACCCCAGCCCCATTTCCACCAAGTCCCCTTCTCACTTCCCCCCTATTAGCACCCCTATCCACCCCACACCTAAAACAAGTTTGCAGCAGCAGCATACCCCAGAGTTCCAGAGGCTTCCACTTCATCATCACAAATCTACTGGTATCATATCCTATACCGGTGGAAAAATCATCAAGTCAGCTTCACAATAGAGGTGGTACCGCCTCCATTCGACGTATGTGCTGTTCGGTGGAGCCGTCCTTGCCAGACTGCGCCGACTGTCTCTGGCAGACAGCTAGAGACGACTTGTAGCAGATTTCATGACCAGATCGGTAAGGATCTTGGTGCGCCATTTGGCTGAAGCAAAGCACTACCAATCCTCTGTCCAACGCAGCAAGCGGAGCATCGTTCGGAGTTCGGAGCTCCCCGTTCCAAATTATTTCCCCAAAGTGCGCCAGGTCAGCTCTCTAGAATTTGGTCAGACACCTTCCCACTGTTATGATCCTTGCGGTCATCCCTGACCTCCATTATTCACCCCGTTGGTTGCTGCTCAAATAGGATCCAACCACGATTGCAACCGTTCCGATCCCGCCACATTCGGACACTGGGAGCATTCGTGGGGACCCTGTCTTCCTACAATAGCATTCTGGGATGAGTCAGAGCCAGAACGTAGTGGTCAAGTTCCAGAGCCTGCCCCGGCCTTCGACGTCGTCTGGAAATTCCACAAAAATTCAGGTGCCCACTCGGGTCAATCAGCGAAGATTTGGCACTGGTTTCGGTGACTTTCAAGTCCGGCAGAGTCCGTGGCGGTCCCAACAGTGACCTCCTGTCAAGCTGTTCCAGAAGTGGGCAGAACCGACAGAGTATTCAATCGGCGCCCTCTTTAGCTTTCCTCCCTATCCCCCCTGGCCGGTTGACTGCCCCTCCCTGCGTGGAGGTAGTTTGGTTGTAATTTGATTATTCCTACCCCTAGCCCACCCCCTCTGTGAGAGGGTAGTGCATGTACTAGCAGGACTTCGATTGAAGCTTCATCGGCGCAGCGTGTGGGTAGTCCACGCTTCCCCGCTCGCCGTCGTCTCCGGCCGAGATCGGCGTTCTCACGCCGATTAGGTGAGCTCTTAACCACAGTTCTCTACTGGATTAATTTTGCTTGCTTAGTATTGAATCTTAGTGCCGTCGGTCAGTGAGTGAGTGCTCGGACTATATTGCAAATTTCGTGAGTAACCTCCGCGGGCGAGTTGCGAGAGAAACCTTATATCCCACGCCCTTGGCGTGCCGACCGACCGTGAATTGGGCATCCCTGACTCATTGGGGTCCTCCCCTAGCTAGCCATACCACTGGAACCCCAAGGTCCTACCCCGGACCCTCATCCCCATCGTCGATTCACCTACGGACCCGGGTGCGCGCTACCCGGGTGAGTCCGCTTGAGTGAAATCACCATTTCGTTCTTGCTTGCTAATTTAGGTCCAAGGGGTTGTGTCACATCAATTAGTTAACCCGAACGGCATTACCACAAATTCATAGTGGCCATAGAGGCTCCGAAAAGCCGTCTTGTGTGTGTCTTCATCCTTGATCTTGAGTTGATGATAACCTGATCTGAGGTCTATCTAGGAAAAATACTCTGCTCCCAAAATCTGATCAAAGAGCTCATCGATACGTGGCAACGGATACTTGTTCTTGATCGTAAGCTGATTTAGTCGCCGGTAATCGATACACAACCTGAGAGATCCATCCTTCTTCTTGACAAATAGAACTGGCGCACCCCAAGGGGATGTTCTAGGTTGAATGAATCTCTTGTCTAGCAACTCCTGTGGTTGTCTTTTTAATTCCTTAAGTTTTGTGGGGGACATCCTGTAGGGAGCTATCAGAACAGGTGCTGCTCTGGGGATTAGTTCAATGGAGAAGTTTACTTCCCTTCCGGGCGATAAACTGGGTAAATCTGATGGAAACACATCCGGAAATTTATTAACAATAGGGATATCTTCTAAGATGATCTCCATGGATTCGGTGAGGATAACGGAAGCAAGAAAGGCTATACATCCTTGTGAAATTAATTTGCAAGCGTGCAGAGATGATTTAATGATAGGATGCTTCCTATACTTGACACCAAGGAAGGAAAACCTTGGAAGACCAGGTTTGCAATAGGATACCATCCTATTCCGGCAGTTTATGTAGGCATCATGTTCAACAAGCCAATCTATGCCTAGAATAGCATCGTAGCCCTCCATATCAAGGCATACGAGATTTGCAGGAAGATTATGTCCTTCTACCCGTACCTCACTCTTTGGATAATAGTGGGTGAGTTTGGTTCCGGAGCCTAAAGGCATAGTAATAGCAAGGTCCGAAGGTAAGGGAACTGATGAAATCGGCATTATTTTTGCAAAAGCGGTGGATATGAAGCAATGAGAAGCACCGGTATCAAATAGCACAAATGCGGGATGGAAATAAATGTGAAAAGTACCTTCCATAAGCCCATCATTTGGGGGTGCTTCATTATCTTCTAGAATAGCATTCAGGTGAGCCTGTCATTTACGTCAACTTCCAGAAGATAGCTCCTTCATAAGGGGGAAATCCGGCATACGGTGCTCCCTACTGCCATAACGGAGACAAGCGCCAAGGCGCTTCCAGCATTCTTCGGTCGAATGACCAAACTACTCACAGAAAGTACAAGCCGTAGTGACCTGCTTGTCTTCTTCCTTGACTTTCTTATTCTTGTGGTTGCCACTACCACTCCCATTTCGGGATCTTTTCTTGCTATCATGGGATTTGTAGGGTTCTGTGATGCTAAACTTCTTCTTCTTATCATGATGATCAGACCTTCGGCTCGATTCCTCTCCCTTTCCTTTTAATTTCTCTACTTTCTCTAAGGTTCTCTCGCATAGATGCGCCCGCTGGACCATCTCCATAAAAGTACGGATATTCTGAGTCCCCAGTTGCTGACTATATCCGGGCCTTAATCCATCCATAAATCGATTAGCCTTTAGCAAATCAGTGCTAATCAAGTGCGGAGCATGTGGCGCTAGCTGGGAAAATTGAAGTTCATATTCTGCCACCGATATCATGCCCTGGCGAAGAGAGGCAAATTCCATAGCCTTCTGCACTTTGATGTGCTCAGAAAAGTACTTGGCTCGAAAGAGCGTAAGGAAGCCTTCCCACGTGTGTGGTGCATCACCTGGCGGTGTGGGAACGGACTTCCACCACGTACGGGCATCTTTATTCAATTGAAAGGTAGCAAGGTGAATCTTTTCTTGATCCGCACATTGCATAACCTCAAATATGCGGTTCATTTCATCTATCCAGTTTTCAGCTTCATCTGGTTTTGAGGAACCAGAAAATCTCGGAGGGTTTAAGCTATGGAAATTACGGTGTAGGTCTCCAGCTCTCACTCCTGCGCTAGCTTGCGCCATGGTTTGTAGTGCTTGTGTTAGACCAGCGACGGTCTCTTGCATGCCGTTCCAATCTATGCGATGAGCCATTGCTAATAAGAATAAGGTACCTGAGAGAATAATAAATTGTTAATTCTCATGGAAATTCTGAAAGGGTTAATCTAAAGCTAAATTAATATCTTATCCCAGGCTCTACCCAATTCTTGCATAGGTGGGGAATTTCTTTCTTAGTTTTCATAGGTGTAGGTCCTTAACCTTGGACTTATCCTATGACATGACTTTTCTCCCTAAGTCCTTGGACTTAGGCTCTAATACCAACTTAACTGTCACGCCCCGAGCTTTTATTACAACGAAAGATGATCTCGAGAAACGTGAACAGCCGACATGGTAAGCCTCTTGCAAGTAAGAATAATCAGAGCGCAAATAACAATCATACAAAAATACAATTGCACAATAAGTTACTCAAACCTTCACTTTTATTAATAAGGAGAATAACTCAAATACATCAACTAGTCAACTCTTTCAAATCTACTTGACTCAATAAAAAGGAAGATAGCATGGACTCGATCTAGACATTATCGACTCCTAAATCTTCACTCTCAATTTCATGTGACTTTCATTCGCTCCCGGACCCATCACTTGAATAACTTGAATCTGAATCCGAACTACTTGCATCTCCTGAAAAGATTGAAAATAGGTAATGAGCACACTTTCCCAGTAGGTATCTTCGCATCAACATGATCGGCAATATTAAAGTGATTAGCATTTTAGCTCTAAGAAATAAGGTAAAATCATGCGAAATGCGATCAAACATGCGATTCAAACCAAAATAATAAGATATAATCAAGCTTAAAATATGAGAACATGAATCGATCAAGTATAATCAAGCAAGAATGTAGTAATGGCCTTTCATGAACAAGACTGTACTAGAAAGTCATGTAACAAGCATGTAAGTATTTTTCGCTTAATAGCAAGTACTTCGTGAATTTCTGTGGAATACCACTTTGTGGATAATTCCATGAATTTCATGATATTTCTGAGAATTTCGTGATGCCGTGGATTTTCAGTTATTTATAAAGAAAATACTCCCAGCGCAATGTGACGCCAGTAGCATCATACCCCATGGTTTATAATAGTATGTTTCCGATAATCAGCCGCCGGGACTAGCATAGAGCCCTTGAACACAATCAGTGATCGATCCGCATCTTCAAGTATAAATCAAGCTACTTCCACGCATGTAAATAATGTGGCCAAGAATGTTTAATTTCAAAGATAATTCATGATAAAGTAACCAAAAATATTAATGCGTGTACAAGGAAATAAGGAATTTCAATAAATACTTTAGTGACTAGGTTATGCTATGGAAATAAATCGGCAGCATAACGGTACATTTCTTAACTTTCATAACTTAGTTAAATCATCTTGATAAAGGTGACATGTCCCAGAGATTTAATAGTCTTTCTGGGATCATATGGATATTAACCCTTGGGTCAAACCTTGGGTTAACTGAACTCAAGAATTTTAGCAGTCTATAACTGGGCCGTTACATGGATATAGCGGTCTAGTTCTGGACCGTTAAGTACAAGACTGTTCGATATTTAAAAATAGGTTCTTTGGAGTCTTTGGCGGTCAAAGGTAGATCTTTCAAGGTCCCTTTAGCGTTCTATATAAGGCACGCTAGAAGACTATGGCGCTCAACTATTGGGCCGCTAAGATCCAGAAATACAAAACATCGGTAGTACTTTCTAGACAAATGTGCTTTAATGGTACAACCAACTCGACGTCCTAGTGGGAATCCCAGGTTCGCGGCGAATTACAGAGGCCTTGAAACAATATTCCCTAGTCCATTGGAAGGAATATCCAAAGGAGAGGTTATCATGTCTAAGATTACATTCCTATAGTGCAAAGTGTGTAACTAATGGTCATATACCGGAATATATGCCATGAACTTATAGAAATGACTCTATAGATGAGGAGGAATATGTTCAATAATCAAATCCACGTTGAAACCTCATCAATGTAGCATTTAAACCATAGAGTTAGTACAAAATTATATGGTTTTGGCTTGAAATTATCATATGTTTAAAATAATCCGATTAGGATAAAGAACATGAAATCAACCGTTATGAATACTATTTAAGTCTCAGAGTCATAAACAATACTTTTAAATAGGTTTGAACATAATTATCTAGGCATAACATAGGCTAAAGTGGACTGTTCTTAAGACTGTCTCGGGTTGACAGAACACAGAACTGTAGCGGTCTAAGGTAGGCGCGTCACAGTATTGTGGCGATTTATCGTAAAGCCGTCAGAGTAATTTTAGCGCTCTACTTCTGGTCCGCTAGAGGTTTCATGAAAACGAGATTACAAAGTGTCTAGCGGTTTATCGTAAGGCCGCTACATAGAGATGGCGGTCAAACCCTAAGCCGCTAGAGCACGACAGACAGTAACTTAAATAAGAGGGTTCTAAGGTTTTTAACTCACATCATGTCTGAAAATCAACATATTAATAAAACTATTACATGATAGAATGAGAAATAGGCTGTAATATGCATGGAAATCATGTATTGGAACAAGAGAATTTATTTGGTTCATTGAGGTTAAGGAATATACATGAATGAAATACTAAGTGCCTAGGTCCTATTAAAACATGAAATTCTCCATACATAAAGCATGAAATCGAGTAAAACCAGAGGGCATTTATCCCTAGAGTGATGTTTTAGCCGTTCATGAGATGACCTACCTCTGCTAAAGCCTTTAAACTTCAAATTTGATGCTAGATGTTACCCTTAGTCCCTTGTACTCCTTATGACAAATCAGCGACTTCAAGCTGCTCTAACTCCTTACTCACTTGACCTATGGACGTGAAATTTGGAGGGTAAGAAGTAGATACTAAGGGGAACAAAAAAATTTTAAAGCACTTAGGCTAAATACCTTGATTTGGTTCTCTAATCCCTTGATCTTCACCGGACCCTTGCACAATTTCCTGGGTCGCCAATGTCGAACCAGCAACTTTGTAGGCTTTTATCTCCTTGTGTGCTTGATCTCCTAGCACAAAATTTAGGGAGATGTTAGCCCTATGTATTATGAATAAAAACATCTAAAGAACCTACCAGAAATAATGTCATCTTACCTTAATTCCACGTGAGCCAATATAAGGGTCGCGCAGGTCAAAACTAGGTCCTATTTATAGGGTTTTGCTAGGGTTTGAGGATTAGATCGATTCTAGAGTCCTTGTTAAAGCTTAGATCGACTTCTGAGAGTCCTAAACATGATTACTAGTCCTCCCATCTCTATCACTAAAGGATAGACTAGTAAAAATCTAATCTTTTTGCTCTTTCTTCAATTCACATAACTGACAGAAAATAGCGGTCGAAGTTTGATCCGCCAAAAGTATTGTAGCAGTTTTATGATAGACCGCCACACTCATTGGGTGCCGAATTTGAATGAGTTCAAACTCTAACTTCGTCTTATCTACTAATTTATCTAATTAACGGGTATTTATCTTTTAATTTCATGAGTAAATTAATTAGCCTTCTAGAATATGGGCCAAACTTCATGGGCATGGTCCTTAAATCCTTTGGGTTTTAATTAAATGGGCTAGGTTAACTGTTTATTTTATTTGGCCTTTAATAATGATATATTTACCCAATTTTATTTATTAATCCATTTTGGTCTTTAAAATTCCCAAAACATACTTAAATATTCCAGAAATAATTTATAAAAATTCTGGGGCATTACAGTCTGTGTGCAGGGGAGACAGATTGTGTATGTGTGTGTTGTGCTTAGCACACGATAGAGTGTGTGTGTGTATTCAATGGGAACATGTTGTGTGTGTGTGTGTGTATTCTGCCAATTTGTTTTTTTTTTGGGGGGGGAGGTGTATGTGAGTTGACCAACTAATAGTGTGTGTGTGTGTGTGTGTATGTGCGAGCGCGCGCGTGTGTATGTGTGTGTGTGTGTGCAGGGGAGACAGAGTGTGTGTGTGTGTGTTCAGTGGGGACAAGTTGTGTGTGTTTGTGTGTGCAGGGGAGACAGATTGTGTGTGTGTGTGTGTGTGTGTGTGTGTGTGTGTGTGTGTGTGTGTGTGTGTGTGTGTGTGTGTGTGTGTGTGTGTGTGTGTGTGTGTGTGTGTGTGTGTGTGTTGTGCTTAGCAAATGATAGAGTGTGTGTGTGTGTTCAGTGGGGATAGGTTGTGTCTGTGTGTGTGTATTCTGCCAAAAAAATTTTTTGGGGCAGAGCTGTATGTGTGCTGACCAATTGATAGTGTATGTGTGTGTGTGTTGGTGTATGTTTGTCGACAGACTGTGTGTGCGTGTGTGTGTGCGTGTGTTCTGGGAAGACAGATTGTGTGTGTGTGTGTGTATGTGTAGTGAAAAAAGATTGTGTATGTATGTCGATAGACTGTGTGTGCATGTGTGTGTGTATATGTTTAGGGGAGACAGATTGTGTGTCTGCAGGGGAGACAGATTATGTATGTGTGTGTATGTTGGTGTTGTGCTTAGCAAATGATAGTGTGTGCGTGTGTTCAGTGGAGACAAATTGTGAGAAAATTGCTCCTTCCCATTATTTAGTTCTCCTATTGTTCAATGTTGGTATTATACTCCTTCCCAATGTCAAACTATCGTTGGTCCTATCAATTATGCTTAAGGTAATGATGATAGGTTGGATGGCCTAACGGCAACCCCCGACTAATGTGATGGAACATGATCCATGTGATTACATTATCTCATGTTGTTATGAGCCTCATCTCCTTACTCTTATCAAGTTCATATACTTTGCACTCAATGTTATAATTTGTGATTATAGCATACACATCTTTTAAGAAAAGAGCTCGAACTAGGGGATAGTAAAAATGTCTAACATATCTACAGCAGGAGGAGAGATTAAAGAACATGCACTAGTGGAAGATTATAGATGAACAATCGAGAAAGAAAAATTTGCAGCCGAGTTGTCTGTTCAACTATGTGACTCTTTATTGTCAAATTTTGATAATTTTAAGAAGAATTGATTGAGCAAACGTTTGTATGTTTGAGTAAACATTTTATAAATTTTTCTAAACTTTTCTTAAATATGATAAATCATATTTCATCGTATTCATTCAGTCTTTGACTTGAAAATATGATTCTTCATGTGGGTATTTCAATTGTTGATAGCTTTATCTACTTCTAAAGATTATGTTATGATATCAAAGGCAAAGAAGTTGATATGAATATGTCCAAAATATATTTTATTATTCAATTCTAAAATGAGTATAAGAATAGTTAAAATTCGTGACTCATAGGAATGAAATAGGTGACTAAAGGGAAATGCGCATTTAAATCCTTTGCGTTTCTAAATTTGACTCATTATTATGATTAATGGCTATATCACTCGTGAAAGGAAAAAACATATTAACTTGATATCGTGAAAAATTATGAAAAAGTTCACCTACAAAAATGTTGTAAATTACAAGTAATAATTTTAATGTTATAATTGTTAAATTATAGTTCACGAATCATAATTGTTAAAGTCAAGTACTCCTAGTATGTTGAAGATAGAAAATAATTATCCTATTCAATCCAAATAAATATTCTCATTATGATTAGGTCCAAAAAATATCATTAACATTATAATTAATTAAACATTAATTTAATTAATATTAGTTATATTTGAATCAGAAGATAATAAATATTAAATATATAATAATATTATATTACTAATTATTAGTTGAAAATATATTTTAATGAAATATATTAAATACTATATTAGTTATTTATAATCATCATTAATATTAAGACATTTAATTAAGGAGTACAAGTGTTAATTAAGATTATTATTAATAACTATCTTTATAATAAATGTCTCTTATTCTCAACCAAACGTAAAATAACATCATGTCCTTTAACTAGGGTTAAGAAGGGCAATTTAGTCTTTTTTCAACACTAATTCTCGTTCGTATCTTTCTTTTTTACCAGACTAGTAATAGGGATATCACTATATTTATTCCTCACGAACCAAACGACCACTAGAATATAGATAGGGATAAATTAATCTGAAATGACTTACGTCTATTCTCCTGAAAATATATCCTCGAATTAAACGTGACCAAAGAGAATAAGTTTGGTCAACTACTGCAACGGCAAAAGTCATATTGTAGATATTCGGATGTTTTGTTTTATAAACCACTACTTCTTGCTTATGCAGATAAGATGCCGTATGGTGAAGACGAAAATAATTGTAGATCCCTCCTTCCTAGGGATGATGACAATGACGGCGACACACAGAAGCACGAGGATGAAGGCGTCCATGACAATGGGGTAGCCCCCGGGTAATGTATTGGGGAGGGAGTTTCATGGGTTATCTCCGTTGAATGAGGTTGGATATCCTAACCGACCCTAGTGTCCCGTCTGCATAGTCAAATCGAATAAGTAGAAAGAAGTTAAGGTATCCAGACTTATACGACAAATAAAGCGGCAAGTCGGAGTTGCGCATCAGAAATGGGACAGACATACACCTTATGCAACACCTTCCTGAGTGAATGGCAATTGAGAACAACGTCTAGTGGTGGGAACTCATGATGACTTAGCAACAGGTGGCCGTCATTTGCGGCCCTACCATATATCAACCTCAACACTAAATATGAGATGGAGATTCTTTCAATGCCAATGGATCATTTGTTTAGAGCTCAAACAATTGGTATTTGAGAAGAGTAAATCCAGTTCGGCCCAAATAAGGCCCGATTACACTGAGCCCAACTCAAACCACGATCTACGACGCTCCCAAGGGCGCCCTGCGGCCGCGGCCCATCTAGACGCGGCCCAATACGACTCGACATCAGATTCGGCAACGCGTGAAGACCTACGGCCCAAGCGCAATGACCGTCGGAAGAACCTCTGACGATCGACCGTTACCCCCCACGACGTTGGCTCCTACCCCACAAGAGGCGAGCACGCCCCACGAGCGTCGTAAGACTCACCAGGGCATCGGCCGACTCTGAGGTACTCACCCCTCAACGGGAAACTCCGGCCATGATCACAGGAGGCGTTACTCCGCTACCTATGCCCTTCCCTGTTAAGGGATAGGCCTCCCACTCCAGGACAACCCCCTATAAAAGGGACAGCGAAAGAGAAGAGAGAAGAGGGTAGAACTTCGGCCAAAAGCTTCTCACTGAGAATATAGCAACTGGTCCTACTACAGCGATAGAGAGGTCATGCCACACTACGTCTAGAGAGAGAAGCCCTCCTACATGACCTTACCACCCCGCAAGCACTCTTCGAGAGCCCACTGGGAGCGGCGAGCACTCGTACAGAGGGCCTACATGTCTCTCAGATCCTCTACTACAACCCCCACCTCTCTCTCTCTCTCCTGATCTCTTCTCTATTCCTTTCTTAAAACTGTTGCTGACTTAAGCATCGGAGGGTTGTCCCCTAGGGTAATGCCCAGGGCTCCTTCTGACGCCCCGTTCACTTTTGGTGTTTACATGCTTCCATGGGTGGTGAATAACTTTCCCATCAAATAAATAGAGAAGGTGGTACGTGATATAGAAACAAGATTTCTGCCTCTACACTTCTTGGCACTGTTTGTGGGAATTACGAGCGAAAAGCCATGACACTCCGTGGGAGTCTTCGCAATGCCAGCAACCGTGGGCACGGTTCTCACCAGGCCCCTGGTTCTCGACGAGGGTCTTAGGAGGCTTCATCCTCCCCCCATCTACCACCAGCGGTCGCCACCAACGAGATCGCGGAGATCCACCAACAAATCCAGTTCTTGACAGAATTATGTCAGGGGCTCATTAACAAGCCCGATGAAAGGAGGCACGCCCCATCGGAGAATCAACAGAGTGGGAGGTCTCCCACTGTCGCAAACTCTCTCCAGGTACGAGAGGCCTCCCAAGCCTCTATCACTAGAACGTGACGACCGCGCAGCTCGCCCGCACCAAGGGTGCTTAGCCCGCTGCATTCTAATCCAGAGATGGACCGGCGGCTCTAGAGTTTCGACGAGATCGAGGACAAGGTCTGCTACCTGGATGACATCCTCCTCGCCGTGAAGAATCATGACCTCATCGACGATGACCAGAACTTCCATGCTTCCTTCTCCAAGGAAATCATGGAAGCCCTCATCTTGCCGAAGCTGCAGCTGCCATCTTTTACCCCATACGATGGCACCACCGACCCGGCCGACCACATGCATAGCTTCGAGTCTCACTTGGTTTTCCACCTGGCCTCGGACGCTTTGAAATGCTTGGCGTTCGTTACGACTCCCCGGGAGAACGCCTGGGCATGGTTCGAGTCCCTGCCGGCCGGACTATCTCTCCTTTCGACAGCTCAAGAAGCTATTTAAGGAGAACTTCATTCGCTGTCGAAAGGTAGCCAAGTCTACGGTGACCCTGCTCGCTCTCAGATAGGGGCGAGAGGAAATGCTTTGGGACTTCGTCTCCTGTTTCTGTACGGAGGCACTCTGGATTCCACATCTTGACGTCAGCACAGCCACCACTGCACTCACTGAGGGGACGCGGAACCACATCCTTTGACGAGCTCTTGGAATCGAAGCCCTAACGACCCTCACTTACCTCCTCGCCTTGGCGCAGAAGCATGCGCGGTGCTAGGAGAACACAGCAGCCCTGGGCCGCGTGGTCAAAACAGAACGGTCCTACTGGAAGAGATCCCTGACTCGCCACGCGAAGGGTAGAACAAGCGGAAGTGACAGGACCGAGACCACCGTGGTCGCCCAGAAAAGTAAAGGGGCAATTTTCACAACTGCATGCCCCTAACGGCTCCTCTCGATCAAATCTTGATGAAAATCCACGAGGAGCCATTCCTCAAGTGGCCTCCCCGGATGAAGTCGGATCCTAGTTCAAGGAGCAAGAAAAGGTTGTCATGTCCCAAGCGCGGAAGGAACCCGGTATGCATGACGAGTTATATCAATCATGTCAATCAGAGCATAAGTGTAGTTGATACACATACAGAGCGCGCAAAAAATAGAGATAAACCAAATCCTTTATTCATAATAGCCATCAAGGTAATTCGATTACATAATCTCAAATAAGAGTACTAAAGGACAACTTGGACTCAATAAAAGGAAATTACAATGATTGACTCAAGAAAGTAGAAAAAGACATGACTGTATAGACGCTTTAATAGACGGGTGGCTCTATGCTCTTTACTCAAGTCCGTTCCCTTCCGAGTGATCTTCGTCATCAGAATTACCTAAAAAATATGGGAAACACTACGGTGAGCGAACGCTCAGTAGGAATTATATCTCAAGTACAAGCTTGCTTTAAGTAATTACATGTTACATGAATGCAAGTTTAGCTATGCATGTACGCATAAAAATGACATGAGAGAGAGTAACAAGAGTTAATAGAGATGAACTAGCAAGATTTCAAGACAATCATGTGGAATGTAACAAGATAGTCAAGCATGTAAATATTTCAAGTCATGTCATGTGAATTGGCTATTGTAATATCAAGCAAGTAAATATCAATTCCGGGCCACGCAAGTCATGTCATGTCAAGTCAAGTACGAGTCATGGAATGTCAATCTAGCAAGTCTTGCACTTCGGTGTAATGCCACATCGTGATCAATATAGCTCCCATGGGCACAAGTACTTTCGGGTGCTCCTCCCAGGACCAGATCGGGCCCTATATGTGGAAGCATTGTGTCATGTATATTTAGACATCCACTATAGTTATAGCCAATATAGAGTTCCAAAGGATAACCCATTGTAAGATGATAAGGAAGATTTCACGAATGAGGAGTTCAAGGGTAGAACGTTGAACAAGAATGACATATCATTAATCCTCATGAAAAACCAAGACATGGTGTAAAATTGGGTAAATGGCGTCCACTCAGTCGCCACCAATTACAGAAATAGAGCCTACATGCGTGGTCGCCCATTCCTATGAACAGTACATGCTTGATGAAATAGCGCACAGCTCTGGTCGCTATATCAGGGAAATAACGGCACTAGACAGGTCGCCAATTCCTTCTGGCGCCAAGTCCATGTCGCCAATTACTGATAGAGAATAGACTTCTCATAAAGGCTAGAAACATCGCTCTAAGAGGGCTAAAGCATCATGTTTCTTCAGAGTGACGTGACAAGACATGGTGTCATGGGTTATGAGGGTATAACCTACTCGGCGGCCTTGAGGGAATCCAAGGCTTCACATAGACTTACGGAGGTCTCTATGATGAAATCACCAGTCTGAATGAAGGAATATCCCGTATAGGGTTCAAACATCACCGAGAATTAGTGTGTAATTGATAAAAATCAAAACAGAAACCTCATCTACGGATGTGAGATGAGAGTGTCAATAGACACGCGATATGGGCCAGAAAACACGATAAAACTGTGAGGCAAGAAAGCAGCGCCCGTATAGAAGTCGTTGTTTAATGAAATAGCGACCTTCTAAAAGATCGTTCAAACACAATATATCAAAATTTCCATGTCAATAGTTTTAAATTAACGACATTGTATAAGGGCATTATTTATAACATTTTTTCTGAAATAACATTTATGTTTTTAAAATAGCGACTGTATACAGTGGCATTCATTCTTTAAATGACGCCCTGACCTAGGTCACGAATTCCAATTTTTCCAATACTTACTAATTTTGCTAGTTATTTACAATTTAGTGCCCTTGTGTGAGGGCGTTCATTATATAAATAACGACTATGTCTCTGTCGCCCATTATTTGACTGATGCTACTCATCGGGCAGGTATAATCACATACACATAAAAATTTCAGCTTATCGAAACAGGAAAGTAAAGATATGAACTGGTAGAGGAAAATATCAGGATTTCAGGAACATGCTTATGCAATATTTTTAATGTCAGGTCTTACAGAGATAAATTTTTAAGCATGTGGAATTTATTAAATACTACAAGAATTAGCAGCTTGACAAGGGTCGCTTATTAATTTGCACCCTGACCACTGTCGCTATTTCACAAGAATTAGCGACAACATACGCATGCATTCATTGAAAAAGTGCCCACGATAAGGTCGCTATTTACAAGAACTCAGTAAAACTACGAAAATTGAAAACAAAAAGCATGGTAACAACTATGTGACCTACGTGCATGATTTTTTTCCAGTGATTAATAGTTTGGCTTTGTAACTTGAGAACACCTACCTTTGTTTGGGGTTTTGGACGATGGACAGAGAAGAATATAGAATAGCAACCGCAGCAGTAGTAGCTCATGAAGGAAGAAGAAGATGAAGCTTCTTTCAGCAGCAATATGAAGAAGCAAAACACCTGCTTCCTCTCCACGCATGGGAAGCAGAGGTAGGAGAGAGTTCTCCTCTACGTACTAGCGGCAGCAGTAATGGCAGTACTGCACCTTTGGCTCATCGTTTTCCCCCTGCTGTAATAGCAAGAGGAAGAAGAACTCTTCCCTCTTTTCAAGGCAGCAGGATGCAGACACACGAGCTGCACAGAAAGCAAGGGAAGAAACGACAGCAATTCGATGTCAAAGAGCGGCATCAACAGGCTTGCTCGATTGACATAGTTTGTATTTATAGGGAGAGGGATCCTTTGGAGGTTTCAATCCTATTAGTATATAAATTTCCACGTAAATAATCCTAATACATCTAAAGTTTCCCATGAAATCTCTATATTGCTATATCCACATCCACCTTCCTAGTTGAATTAAAAACCCTAATGTCGCATGCAGGTTTGAACGGGAAGATGGGCTTGGCCTTTTTGGAATAACATATCTATATTCCTATAACTCCAGTGGACGTACAGAAAGCCATGAGCCCTTAAGCCCATATATATATATATATATATATATAGATGGGTTAATACTCTTTTTGATCCTAGGCCAAACTTAACCTTCGTGAGGCCCATCAGTTATAAAGCCCATTTATATCTTAAGGATTTTATAAGGGTGATGGTTTTTATCTAAGGAACACCCTTTGACTATTTAATTTGGAGTTTTATTTGTTTTTATGGAATTTTATTTCTAGAATTTGTACAGGGTGCTACAGAAGTACTGCCGCTTCCATCGCGACCACGGCCACGACACGACGGAGTGCATTAATTTTAAGGACGCCATAGAGGACCTCGCCCGGCGAGGACTCCCTGACATATTCATCACCAAAGTTGCGGAGAAGCGACAACGGACCCCTCCACCCATCGACAACCTACCCAACGGGAAGGAGATCATGATGATCTCTGGGGGGGCTGACTCGGGCGGAGATAGCGCGACCAGGCGACAATGGTACGCATCGGCCATCAATGCCGTGGAGCAAGGCGACAGCGCCCAACAAAAGGCTGCCGCCCGAGAACACCTAAAAGACCATGTTATCTTCTCTGATGATGACTTAAATGGTGTAACCACTCCCCATTCCGATGCGTTGGTGGTCTCGGCCACCATAAATTGATGGGGACATCGCTTACCACTTCCCATTTCTCCAAGGGTCCCGATGCTTGCCATTGTGTTCATCTTGATTTTCTGAGTCTAGCAATGTAATTTTCATATCTTTCCTTGAGTCTTAACCATGAAATTTTCCTTTTATTGAGTCAAGTACCTAAGTTAGTGAGTCATCTATCTAAGTCTAAGTATCATTAGGTGGCCTAGTGGGATAACGGGCCCACTTCAATGGGCTTGGCACATGGGCGCCCCCTTCCCCCCCCCCCTTAGTCATTTGTCAATAGTCCAAAAGGTAAAGACTTTTTGTAAATTGAGGGTTTCCTATAAATAGGACCCCAATCCCTCCATAGAGAACTAATGAATGAAGTATTAAGTGAAAATTTCCACAAGAATTGTGTCTCTCTCTCTCTCTCTAAGGGGTGGATTCCCCTCTCTCTTTCTCTCTCTCTCTCTCTCTCAAAAGGGGGCGAACCCCATTCTCTCTCCTCCCCACCCCCAATTTCGAAATTCACTCTCTCTCCTCCCTATTCACCTCTCATTAAGACCCCTCCCCCTTCCCCATACGTCCCATTTAATTCCCCTCCAACCCCTAGGTGGAATACCCTTCTCCTAGGCACCTCTCCCTCCTCCCAAGCAACCTTTCCCCTTCCCCATACAACCTTTCATTTTCCCAAGGGAGAATCCCTTCTCCCAAGCACCCCTTCCCCTCCCCAAGGCAACCCTTCTCATTCCCTAGGCCCCCATTAACCCCTCCATTAACCCACCATTCAAACCAAAGGAGAGATCTCTCTTCCCTCTCTCCTTCCCAACCTAAATTCGCAGCTCCCCCTTCCTCCACTTGCTAGACCACCTCCCAACCCCCTTTCTGCCCCTCCCACACCTTGTATCACCCCCTAACAGACCCCCACATACTCAGGTGCCACCCCCACACCCATTCACCCCATTTCCCACCCCATCTACTCCGCCTCCCATCACCTATCATCACCCTATTCATCTCAGTCCGCAGGCAGCAGTCAAGGGTCAAGTTGCAGACTCAACCACATCTTCAGCAGACATCTTCGGGAGGCGTATCCAACATTGCCGGAAAACTCTTCCAGTTGTCTTCGCAGGCGAGGTGATCCCGCCCCAATTCGAGTTCGGAGCTGTCCGGGAGAGCCATTCTTCACCGACTGCGCAGAACCAGTCCGGCCAGAAACCAGAGCTGCCATTCATAAGCTACTTCGACCACACCAGTGCTCCACTTGGTGCGCCACTAGACCGGGGCAAAGATCCACCAGTCCTCTATCCAACACAGAAAGCGGGACATCGTTTGGAGTTCGGAGCTCCCCGTTCCAAATTATTTTCCCCAGGTGCGCAGGTCAGTCCTGTCAGGGACAGATCAGACCCCCTCTCACTCTTCAGGTTCCACCTCTATGCTCCGACCTCCTATGGTGCCCATCTTGGTTGCTGATCGAAGAGGATTCGACCACGCTCGCAACCGTCCTGATCCCGTCTCGATTGGATCACGGGAGCAATCGTGGTGAAGTCGCCAACCTGCTGCAACAACCTGAACTCAGTCCAAGGCAGAGCAGAGCAGCGCCGGTCCAGCGTCTGTCTCGGCCAGCGTCGATAACTTCTGGCACCAACAAAACTCAGGCTTCATCCCGGGTCAGTCACCAACATTTTGGCGCTGGTCTCGTTCACTTTTGAGTCCAGGAGTGATCACAGCGGAGTCGTCAACGAGTTCCTGTCAGCGGGCAGAACCGGCGGACAGAACCCCGGGAGGGCAATCCGGCTCCGTTCTTAGCTTCACGCCCCTCCCCGCCTGGCCGGCTTACCGCCCCTCCCTGTGTGGAGGTAGTGTTTTGTGTAATCCACTTTTCCCCACCCCGAGATCCACCCTCTTGCGTGAGGCGTAGTGCATGTAAATAATTAGTAGGGATCAAGCTTCATCGACGCAGTGTGCGAGGAACCCACACTTCCCCGCTCGCCCTCGTCTCCGAACGGGGTTGGTTTCTTCGAACCAACCGGGTAAGCTCTATCCCCTGCTCTCATATCAGTAGTTTTTTCATATAATATCCGTGGAATAGCTCTGTTGACGGTGAGAGAGCGACCCCGAAGCTCCCAGTTTGCGAGTGATCATCGTGGGATTGTGAGAGAGCGACCCTGTGCCCTTTCGGCACCTAGCCAGCCCTTTGATTGTGGGCACCGTACCCTCGGGAAGGCGACCATAGCTTTGCTGGTCCTCTACCAGCAAGGGCTTTGTTCCACTACCTCCACTCGGCATCGCCGAGTCACCCGGGAATCGTGTGCGCAACAGTGGTTTGGCAACTTGTGTAATTCTCTACTCTTGTGCGTTGTGCTTGCTTGGTAAGTCCAAGGACCCTCGGTCTAGTTGCTGCATTCTCTAAGTCGGTGTCACAACAACTTGGTATCAGAGCAAGTTCTAGACTTGTCTCTACTAAGTCTTGTCCTAGGGCCATTGCATGCATCACCCTTGTCAACCATCATGACTACCTCATACTTGGCATATTCGCCACTCTTAGGCCCATTAGAAGCCTTTGTGTTTGATGGATCCCGCCCTAGCATATATCTAGAATGGGAGAAGTCCATAGATCGACACTTTGGGAGCTTTACCCTGTCAGGACCTATCCAAGTCAACTATGCCAAGAGTTTGCTCTGGCGCCAAGCTAGGAAAGAATGGGAGTACATTGTAGGTTTGAGAGAAGTCAAAGGGGAAGCACCCATTGAATCTTGGGTTGAAATGAGGGCCGATCTTAGAAAGATCTATGCACCCCAATCCGGACCTCCTCAACCAACCACTTTTCCACCCCCAACTCCAACCCAAGGACTTCCCCTATCAATCCCAACCCAAGCCCGTCCGTGTTCACCACCCCGGGAGTACCATGAGCCGGATATCTCCACTCCTCCACCAAAAGACCCATTCCTCCCCTTGGAGGAAGAACCCACTCCGGTCTACTCCCCACCCATTGAGACCCCAAATGCCTTAAACGATCAACTCACTAGAGATCTTGGACCGATCACTTTGGAGGAGGATGACTCACCACCTTGTAAAGACCTTGGGGACATGGAGTTCCTCTCTTTAGGTAGCCCTTACCATGATCCCTTTGACCCATTCCAATGGGAGTACGGATACCCAAGTGGCCCAATCACCTTACCCACCACCCACCTTTCTCTACCCCAACCAACCATAATGGATCAAATCCACCCCTTCCTAGACTCGGGTTACACCATAGGGGCCATGACTTTAGGCAATATTCACATAGGGATTAAGGAAGTGTCTCACTCCGTGCTATCCACCTTCTTAGATCCCTTCGATCCTCTCAAATGGAAGCTCAAAGGTCATCCCACAACCCCTCACATAGAAATCATCTTTGGAGTAGGAATGCCTCTGTCTTGGCACCTCCCACCACTTGACATGATTAGTAGGTCGGGTCTTTTCATTCATAACACCCACATGTCAAGTTGGAAACATGAGTGGTCCATATTTGGGTGTAACGGTCCTCCTTCATTCATCATGGGTCATAGGCATGATAGGAGCATTCATGGATGTCTGGGTCCCCCGGCATTTGTCATCCCCATGCATGATTGGATTACATATGGATGCCCAGGCCCTCCTAAGTCCACCAAAGTCTACACGGCATCATTGCATGATAGGTCCACTTATGGATGTCCCGGTCTTCCCAATTCCATCAAAGTCTTCTTGGCGTCAAAGCATGGCTGGTCTACATTTGGATGTCCCGGCCCCCCTAAGTCAATCATTATGAGGTCAAAGCATGAAGGAAGCATTCATGGATGTCCGGGACCCCCGACATCCAACACCCCTTTGCATGATAGGTTCATCTATGGGTGCCCCGGCCCTCCTAAGTCCACCAAAATCAATGTAACACTTGATAGGGCTAAATTTGGTTGTCTAGCCCCTCCCTTCATCCCTAGAGGATCATCATTTATGACATTGCATGGCAACCCTCGCAAGCACATCAACAAGAGCAACGAGGTGAACAAACAATTAGCCAACTCTCACCGCTGCCACCAAGAATTCTGGTTTGGTGATTCCGTGATGGTGAGGATTGAGAGACTATCATCTGAGAACGTCTCAAAACTGAGGTCTCGTGGAACAGGTCCCTTCCAGGTCCTGAGATACATCGGCACTAATGCTTATGTGTTAGACCTCCCTGAGGAATACAGAGTAAGCCCCACTTTCATCGTGGCTGACCTGGTGCCATACATGGGTCCCACGGTGACACCAAGTGAGGAAATTGAGCTCATCCCCTCCCTTGAGAGAGCACCTACCCTTGAGAGAAGTCTACCAGCCCAGAGAGACCAGCATGAGCATGTTGAACGGGTATTGTATGAACAGGTCACTGTCATCTGGAGCAAAGGGTATGGGCGCTACCTCGCTTGGTGAAAGGACCAGCTACCTTTGGTAGACATGTGGGCAACCCCGCCGTGGCTCCCTCCGCATACGATGGATCTTTACTCGACAGAGTCGAGTTCTCTGCACCCCGGGAGTATGATGGGGACATCGCTTACCACTTCCCATTTCTCCAAGGGTCCCGATGCTCGCCATTGTGTTCATCTTGATTTTCTGAGTCTAGCTATGTAATTTTCATATCTTTCCTTGAGTCTTAACCATGTAATTTTTCTTTTATTGAGTCAAGTACCTAAGTTAGTGAGTCATCTATCTAAGTCTAAGTATCATTAGGTGGCCTAGTGGGATAACAGGCCCACTTCAATGGGCTTGGCCCATGGGCGCCCCCTTCCCCCCCCCCCCCACTTAGCCATTTGTCAATAGTCCAAAATGTAAGGACTTTTTGTAAATTGAGGGTTTCCTATAAATAGGACCCCAATCCCTCCATTGAGAACTAATGAATGAAGTATTAAGTGAAAATTTCCACAAGAATTGTGTCTCTCTCTAAGGGGTGGATTCCCCTCTCTCTTTCTCTCCCTCTCTCTCTAAAGGGGGCGAACCCCATTCTCTCTCCTCCCCACCCCCAATTTTGAAATTCACTCTCTCTCCTCCCTATTCACCTCTCATTAAGACCCCTCCCCCTTCCCCATACCTCCCATTTAATTCCCCTCCAACCCCTAGGTGGAATCCCCTTCTCCTAGGCACCTCTCCCTCCTCCCAAGCAACCTTTCCCCTTCCCCATACAACCTTTTATTTTCCCAAGGGAGAATCCCTTCTCCCAAGCACCCCTTCCTCTCCCCAAGGCAACCCTTCCCATTCCCTAGGCCCCCATTAACCCCTCCATTAACCCACCATTCAAACCAAAGGAGAGATCTCTCTTCGCAGCTCCCCCTTCCTCCACTTGCTAGACCATCTCCCAACCCCCTTTCTGCCCCTCCCACACCTTGTATCACCCCCTAACAGACCCCCACATACTCAGGTGCCACCCCCACACCCATTCACCCCATTTCCCACCCCATCTACTCCGTCTCCCATTACCTATCATCACCCTATTCATCTCAGTCCGCAGGCAGCAGTCAAGGGTCGAGTTACAGAGTCAACCACGTCTTCACCGGACATCTTCTGGAGGTGTATCCTATATTTCCAGAAAGCTCTTCCAGTCGTCTTCGCAGGCGAGGTGATCCCGCCCCAATTCGAGTTCGGAGCTGTCCGGGAGAGCCATTCTTCACCGACTTCGCAGAACCAGTCCGGCCAGAAACCAGAGCTGCCATTCAGAAGCTACTTCGACCACACCGGTACTCCACTTGGTGCGCCACTAGACCGGGGCGAAGATCCACCAGTCCTCTGTCCAACACAGAAAGCGGGACATCGTTTGGAGTTCGGAGCTCCACGTTCCAAATTATTTTCCCCAGGTGCGCAGGTCAGTCCTGTCAGGGATAGATCAGACCCCCTCTCACTCTTCAGGTTCCACCTCTATGCTCCGACCTCCTATGGTTCCCATCTTGGTTGCTGATCGAAGAGGATTCGACCACGCTCGCAACCGTCCTGATCCCGTCTCGATTGGATCATGGGAGCGATCGTGGTGAAGTCGCCAACCTGCTGTAACAACCTGAACTCAGTCCAAGGCAGAGCAGAGCAGCGCCTGTCCAGCGTCTGTCCCGGCCAGCGTCGATAACTTCTGGCACCAACAAAACTCAGGCTTCATCCCGGGTCAGTCACCAACATTTTGGCGCTGGTCTCGTTCACTTTCGAGTCCGGGAGCGATCACAGCGGAGTCGTCAACGAGTTCCTGTCAGCGGGCAGAACCGGCGGACAGAATCCCGGGAGGTCAATCCGGCTCCGTTCTTAGCTTCACGCCCCTCCCCGCCTGGCCGGCTTACCACCCCTCCCTGTGTGGAGGTAGTGTTTGTGTGTAATCCACTTTTCCCCACCCCGAGATCCACCCTCCTACGTGAGGCGTAGTGCATGTAAATAATTAGTAGGGATCAAGCTTCATCGACGCAGTGTGCGGGGAACCCACACTTCCCCGCTCACCCTCGTCTCCGAACGGGGTTAGTTTCTTCAAACCAACCGGGTAAGCTCTATCCCTTGCTCTCATATCAGTAGTTTGTTCATATAATATCCGTGGAATTACTCTGTTGATGGTGAGAGAGCGCCCGACCCCGAAGCTCCCAGTTTACGAGTGATCATCGTGGGATTGTGAGAGAGCGACCCTGTGCCCTTTCGGCACCTAGCCAACCCTTTGATTGTGGGCACCGTACCCTCGGGAGGGTGACCATAGCTTTGCTGGTCCTCTACCAGCAAGGGCTTTGTTCCACTACCTCCACTCGGCATCGCCGAGTCACCCGGGAATCGTGTGCGCAACGGTGGTTTGGCAACTTGCGTAATTCTCTACTCTTGTGCGTTGTGCTTGCTTGGTAAGTCCAAGGACCCTCGGTCTAGTTGCTGCATTCTCTAAGTCGATGTCCCCTCCTCTTATCACCAGAAACTCAAGTTCCCCACTCCTCGAGGAGTAGGGGAAGTCTGAGGAGATCAAAGGGAGTCTAGAAGGTGCTATCTCATTTCGGCGTGTGATCGACAGCCTGAGGAGACACCGCCCGAAAAGAAGGCAAGGACGGAAGATCCAGGTCTGAGTGAAAGCACCCCAGCAGAAGACCTATACCTTATCCAAGTGGGAGAAGACCTAAGTAGAACGCTGAGGATCGGGGCTACCCTACCCGAGCATGATAAGGAAGCTTACATAAACTTCCTCACAGCCAACCGGAACGTGTTCGCTTGGTCCGAGGATGAGCTCCCCGGAATCCCACCAGAGATCATTACGTACCACGTTAGGTTGGATCCAAGCTATCACCCGGTTCAGCAGCGCCGAAGACGCTACAATCCTGAGCGACAGACTATCATTAGAGAACAAGTGAGCGAGAAATTGTGCTCAGGGCTACTTCAACCTACCCGGTATCCAGACTGGGTGGCAAACGTAGTCCTCGTCCCTAAGAGCAACTAGACGTGGCGAATGTGCGTATACTACACCGACCTCAATAAAGTTACGCCAAAGGATAGCTTCCCAATGCCATGAATTGACCAACAGGTCTATGCTACGGCCAGACAAGAATTGCTGAGCTTCTTGGATTCCTACTCCATGTATCACCAGATCAGCATACACGAATCTGACCAAGACAAGACAGCGTTCGTCACCGACCATGACCTGTACTGCTACCCACGCATGCCATTCGGATTAAAGAACGTGGGAGCTACCTATCAGCATCTCATCAACCACATGTTTAAAGCACAGATCAGCCGCAAAATGGAGGTCTACATCTACGACATGCTCGTCAAAAGCCTCCGAGGGTCCGAGCACTTAGAAGACCTGGCAGAGACTTTTGCAACACTCAAGAAATACAACATGATGCACAATCCAAGTAAGTGCGTGTTTAGGGTAAAGTCAAGGAAATTCCTCAGATTCCTCGTCACCCAAAGAGGAATAGAGGTGAACCCTGATCAAATCTGAGAAGTGCTGGAAATGAACCGACCGGTACGGGTAATGGATATATAGTGTCTCATCGGTCGCATCGCCACCCTGACCCGGTTCCTATCTCGAGTAGCTGAGAGATGCCTTTCTTTCTTTCAGCTCATCAAGCAAGCCAACAAAGCGCCAGAGAAGAAAGGGCAGATCGAATGGGATCAGGAATGCGAGCAGGCATTCGAAGAGCTAAAGCGTTACCTAGCAACCCCTCTCGTGCTCTCGAAGCCACAAAGGGGAGTGCAAGTAGTCCTGTATATGTCGGTGACTCCGAGCACGATGAGCGTGGTACTCACCGGGGAGGAAGGTAACATCATGAAGCCCGTCTACTATGCGAGCTGGGCATTACAAGGGCCAGAGTTTCGATACTCACGGACTGAAAAGTTAGCGTTGGCTCTAATCATGGACGCCTGTAAGCTGCGATCATACTTCTTGGCTTACCCCATCACCGTCCTTACCGATCAACCTCTACGGCAAATTCTCCAGAACCCCGACGCATCAGGAAGGTTCATCAAATGGGCTATAGAGTTGGGTGAGTTTGACATCAAGTTCTGCCCGAGGACTGCGATCAAGGCTCAGGCCCTCGCCAACTTCGTCGTTGAATGCACGATACCTGCGGAGGACTTGCCTGAGCGGTCCTTGGGACCAACATGGGAGTTGTACGTCGATGGATCATCTTACACAGCCGACTGTGGGGCAGGACTAGTCCTATTGTCACCTGAAGGGATAGAGCTTCAATATGCCCTCCGCTTCAACTTCCTGACCACGAACAATGTGGCCGAGTATGAAGCACTCCTCTCGGAGCTACGAATGTAAAAACACCTAGGAGCGACCAGTGTACGGTATACAATGACTCCATGCTCATTGCTAGTCAAGTTAAGGGAGAATTCGAAGCATGTAAAGCATCCACGATCAAGTATCTGGAAAAAGCCAGGGCTGTGGTGAAGGAATTCTCCCACTTCGAGATGGTCCACATTCTCAGGGAAGAGAACGTCCGAGCAGATCCCCTCTCTCGCCTAGCTTCTGCGACCACGATTTCCAACTCCATATCCATCTTAGTCGAGGAGTTGTCAGCGCCGAGCATAGAAGAACCAGCACCCCAAGTAAACACCATCGACTATGAAGCCTCGTGGATGGACCCCCTCTTGGATTTCCTACTATGACATCAACTCCCGAGCAACCGCACCGAGGCTCACAGCACGCGAGCATGAGCAGTGCACTTCACGGTGGTCAATGGTCATCTGTATCGCCGATCCCTCTCAGCTACACTATTGAAATGTTTGTTCCCCATGGAAGCCAAGCAGGCTATTCAAGAGGTCCATGGAGGAATCTGTGGAAGTCACGTGGGTGGGCGAGCACTCGCACGGACGCTGATCCGACAAGGATATTGGTGGCCTACCTTACAGCAAGACTGCCTCGAGTATGCTCGGAAGTGCCCTCAATGCCAGAAGTTCTTCAATCTGCACCACCAACCAGCTACGCAGCTACACGCCCTGATGGAGCTTCGCCCATTTGCTCGGTAGGGGATAGATATACTGGGTCCCTTCCAAAAGGCTCAAGGGAGGAAGAAGTTCTTGATGGTCACTATCGACTACTTCACCAAATGGGTAGAGGCATAGCCATTGGGAAAGATTACAAGCGAAGCAACCTGGAAATTTATGCTATGAAGCATCATCTGCCAGTTCAGGATCCCGCGAGTTCTCACAACCAACAATGGTAGACAATTCGCAAGCATTGCCTTTCGGGAAAAGTGCTCGGAGCTGGGGATCTAGAACCACTATACCTCAGTGGGACACCCTCATGCCAACGGATTGGTGGAAAATGCAAACATGACACTCTACCACGGCATCAAGACTCGACTGGAACAAGCGAGAGACTCATGGGTAGATTCTATCTCGAGTATCCTATGGGCACATCGGACTATCGCTAGGGCTGCTATGGGCAAAACACCCTTCCACCTCGCATATGGAGCCAAGGAAGTAGTCCCAGTATAAATATCCAACCCATCCCTACGGGTGGGGCACTTTAATGAGGCCAGGAACAACCAAGCAATGCGAGAGAACTTGGACCTGCTCGAGGAGCATAGAACGCGCGCCCAAGTAAGACTCGTGGCTTATCAGCAGAAGCTGGCCTAGTACTACAATGCTCGCGTAAAAGAATGGCACTTCCTCCCAGAAGACCTAGTGCTACGACGAGTGAGAGTGGTAGACCCTAGAGCTGCCATGGGAAAGCTTGCACCCAATTGGGACGGCCCGTACCGGGTAATTGAAGCACTCAACAAAGGGGCTTATAGGCTGACGACGTTCGTGGGGCGTGAGGTACCCAAGACATGGAATTCGGTAAATCTCAAAAAATTTTATCAATAAAAGATTCTTTCTAGCCGTCCAACAAAGTGTCATCAGCCGTATTCAACAAATAGGTAGCTTACGAGCTTCCTAGAGGTGAGCACCCCTCCCCTTGAAAATGAGAAGGTAGCCTACGGGTTCCCTAGAGGCTAGCACCGCTCCCCTTGAAAATGAGAAGGTAGCCTACGGGCTCCCTAGAGGCGAGCACCGCTCCCCTTGAAAATAAGAAGGTAGCCTACGGGCTCCCTAGAGGCGAGCACTGCTCCCCTTGAGAATGAGAAGGTAGCTTATGGGCTCCCTAGAGGCGAGCATTGCTCCCCTTAAAAATAAAGAGGTAGCTTACGAGAATCCTAGAGGTGAGCACCGCTCCCCTTGAAAATAAATAGGCAGCTTTCGAGCTTCCTAGAGACGAGCACCGCTCCCCTTGAAAATGAGAAGGTAGCCTACGGGCTCCCTAGGGGCGAGCACTGCTCCCCTTGAGAACGAGAAGGTAGCTTACGGGCTCCCTAGAGGATAGCACTGCTCCCCTTGAAAATAAAGAGGTAGCTTACAAGCTTCCTAGAGGCGAGCACTGCTCCCCTTGAAAATAAAGAGGTAGCTTACAAGCTTCCTAGAGGCGAGCACTGCTCCCCTTGAAAATGATAATGTAGCTTACGAGCTCCCTAGAGGCGAGCACTGCTCCCCTTGAAAATACGGAGGTAGCTTACATGCTTCCTAGAGGTGAGCACCGCTCCCTTTGAAAACAAAGGTTACTTCCAAGTCTCCGAGAGGCGGATGTTCATACCCTCTCAAGAAAAATGTACCTCGTGAGCTCAGAAAGATGGATGTACGCGCACAAAAATGGGAAAATGGTAGACCCGCCTCCTCTCGCCTACACATCGCACAAAGGTCTTCCAACAAAAGGTACACATCAAGATAGTTCCAAAGATAAAGGAGTTTTATTGCTCTAGTCAAAATACAAACTACCAAATGCCAAATGCGGCCAACATACAAGTATATAAGAAAAAAGATAAGACTAAGGCTACGGGGGCACGGTGGTCGCTCCGGTCATCAACGTCCAACCTCTTCGACATAGCATCTGTTAGGATACCTACCAGCAACTACGAAGACGACCTCAGCAGACATACCACCCCTCGGTACCACTGCTTCTAAGAGAGCGGACCAGCTGGAGAGGTCGCCCGTTCAAAGGCCTACACCAGGAAAAAGTGGGGACCACCTCTTCCAGAGCCGCGAGGACCTGGCACCTTCGTGTCAACATCAGAGGGACAAGCCTGACAACTATAAAAATGTTGGAAGAGCTAGTAAGTCCAATCGACTAAGGCTCGGCGGCAGACGTGGACAAAGCCACACAAGACGCGCCATGAATTGGGTGACAAGTTCCTCGAGCATACCCCGTAATATTCAAGGATGGACTGGATGAAAGGGTGAACTGGGAGACGGAAGCCTGCCCTGAAGGACTCTATCGGAACTACAAGCCCGCCGAGCGGACGCCCCCAGAGACCGCCGTCGGTGCAGGGAAAAATGATATCAAACTCTGCAGGAATCTGAAAAGCTTGCTAGCATCCGCGGATGACTCTATACGCCACTAAGGGGGGCGAACAAGGGTGACTTGGGCCAACGTCCGAGGTACTTAGGACTCCCTCTCGCCCGAATCCCACCTCCTTGGGAGAGGCCCTGGACTCCATGGCACGAGCCTGTTGCTCCCAAGATTATGATGTGTGGTTCAAAAGGTTTTAATGATGTCAAATGCAATGTTGCTAAATGGCTTAATGATCTAATCTAATTGATTCATTGAGTTCATGGTTTATGAAATGAGAATGCTTATGATTCATTGTTAGTTTGAGATTAGAAATCCTACATAATTGTGTGTTGAATTGTTGATATCATTGTCATGTGGATTTGGTATAATCTCAGCACTTGGACTTGCCGATCCATGGCAAACTTATTGGAGAACTGCTATACTCTTATGAAACATTTCACAATGGTTTTTGGAAACCCATGAGTTGAGGAAAACAATGCTACTTCTGTAAGTCTTTCACAAGGCCACATTTCAAATGGTTCGGATTGATAAATATATGCACTCAGATATATGTGCTGACTTGTGCATAAACTCCTCATGGATGGTCAATGGAGTTCATAAACATATGCCTTTCCATCCTACAGGTAAGAACATGGTAAAAGCAACAAGGGTAAGATTCTTTCATCATTCATAGATTCATGACTTAATGTGAAATGCATGAGTGGATTTGTACTATGAATGCCAATACAAATTTAATTTTCTTGGGGTGTTCTTGTAGGTAGGAAGGACTTCCAATACCAAACTTATAATGGCAAAACCCCGGTGAGGTTGTATGTTTAGTTTCTAGTTCATTGGTCATTTTTGGGCTCACAACTGCTTGGTGTCGACACCTGGTGTCAACACCTAGTGTAGACACCATTTTCTCAAAGTTCTGCCGTTTGGAAAATTCTTCAGTCAGGAGGATGGTGTCGACACTTGGTGTCGACACCCTCTCTTTTTTGTGCAGGCCAGTAGTTTTCTGCTATAGGCCATGTCCTGGTGTTGACACCTGGTGTCGACACCATCTGTGAATTGCTTTGGCTGGCAGTTTTTCTGCTATGGCCCTGGCCTTGGTGTCGACACCTGGTGTCGACACCTCTGCGAAGCCGCGATTGTGGACTTTCACGTCCACGGCCAAAATGTCAAACCTATCTGATCCTTCAGCCTCAAATCACTCCTAGATTCATGGATCTGGTCCCCAGGGTGTCTCTTGACCGATCTGGATGCATAAAACCGTCTCATTGGGTCACAAACCCTAATCAAGGAGTGAGATCTGAAATTAGTGTTTTGCTTTCTTACCCTTGTGAGTGCAGGACGCAGGCAGCTGCTCCAGGGCTTCTTCCACATCGTTCTGAGCATAAATGTGAAGGGAAGAATGAAGTTTCAAGTCTCCAAATGTTCCTCTACTGCAAGCTGCATAGAAATCCAAGATACAACAAGTGTCCGTGCAAGAATCGATTATCCTCCTTCAAGAACGGTCTTTATCTTGCAAAAGTGTTCAAGTACATTCGAAGGAGAGAAAGGGGGAGCTCTAATCACTGCAAATCTTCTCTATTCTAATCTTCTCAAGTATTTTCTGATTGAGTTTGAGTAATTGTTGTAATCCTTGAACCTATTGAACCGCATCTATGTGTGTGTGCGCGTGATCGTTGATACGAGCATGTGTGTGTGTGGTGGCCAAGATAGGCTGATGTGTGTGTGTTGGCTGTTGTTACAGCGTGTGTGTGGCTCACCTCATAGTGGAGCATTAATCCTCACGTGTGAGGGGTGGATGTAGGGGACACGTTTGTGTACCTGAACGACCTAAAAATCATGTGGCTCCTGTGTGGTTTGTTCATTGTTCATTGTAACGAGTGGGCTTCACGCTTAGCTGAGCGATCTCAAACTCCGTCATAGATTTCATACTTTCATTTACGAGTACTCTCAAGAGAGATCTTGTTCGGGTAAGGTTGATTGTTTGTGGAACTAGAACTCCTTCTAGTTTGTGGTTTTTATTCCAACTAGCATCTCATTTAGTAATTAATTTTTATTTGGCCAATCAATTCACCCCTCCCCTCTTGATTGCCACCATTCAAGACACAACAATTGGTATCAGAGCGCTGGTCTCTGACTGACTCGACCGCACGGTCGAAGAGCTAGATCCAAGATCATGGCAAACAGAGGGATGATGCCCGAAGGGCATTCAGTACACAGGCCTCCATTTTTCGATGGTACAAATTACACTTATTGGAAAAATAGAATGTATGTTTTCCTGCGTGCTCAAGAGTATGATGTGTGGAATGTGATCAATAAAGGTCCTTATAAGTTGCCTGATAATGAAGATGATTGGGATGATGAACATATCAATAATTGTGCAGCTAACTTTAAGGCCATGAATATAATTCAATGTGCTATTCATCCAAATGAATACTCACGAATCTCTATGTGTTCCTCTGCACAGGAAATGTGGGACAAACTACGCTTGATCTATGAAGGAACTTCTGAAGTCAAGGAGACCAAAGTAAATCTATTGGTCCGAGATTATGAGTTGTTTATGATGAAGCCAGAAGAATCCATTTCTAAAATGTTTGCAAGGCTGATGGAAATTACAAACGGTTTGAAGGCTCTTGGGAAGGAGTATTCAAACCGAGATCTTGTAAGGAAGGTACTGAGATCTCTATCACCACAGTGGCACACAAAGGCCACCGTAATTGAAGATTCAAAGGATCTCAGCACCTTGACTTTGGATGAATTAGTTGGCTCCTTGATGACATACGAAATTAACATCAAAAGGAGCGAGGAGGATCACAAAAAGAAGAAGGTAGCCACAACATTGGCGTTGAAGGTAAACCCACAAGAATCTGATGACAGTGAGGAAGGCTCCACGGCCAACACTGAAGATGAGGAGCTTGTTGCTATGATCACTAGAAGAGCAAGAAAATTTGTCAAGAATACTAGGAAGTTCGGTGGTCAGTTCAGAAAAGGACCAAGAAGGCAAGGTCCTAAGAAAAATGAAAGTAGCAAGAAGGATGAAGTAATCTGCTATGAATGCAAGAAACCTGGTCACATGCGGGGTGAGTGCCCGGATTTGATGAAGAGATTCAAGAAAGGAAAATTCAAAAAGCCCAAAGCCATGGTCGCCACATGGAGCGACGAGGATGAGGAAGGATCCGGAAATGAAGATGACTTGGATGAGCTTGTTCAGAATCTGTGCTTCATGGCAGACGAGGACAACTCAAATGAGATAGATTCTGAATCCGAATCTCTTACATGTGAACAATGGCATATTGCATATGAATCATTATATGGAAAATGCAAAAAATTGAAATCTGGAAATAAACTTCTGAAAAAGAAGATGGAGCAATTTATGCATGCTGAAAATTCTTGTGAAAGTTGTAATGACTTGAAATCTGAAATTGATAATCTCGAACATCAAAATGATATTCTTATGTCAAAAACTGAATTGTTTGAAGAAGAGAGTTCATGCATGCATGAAGATCAAACCACCTTTGTTAAAATGCATGAAGATTTGAAGAGGGAATTAGAACAAGAAAGGTTGTAAAGAATTGCTTGCAATCAAACCAAGGAAATAGCTGAAAAGAAAATTGAAACCTTGATGCTTGAGATAAATGAGTTGAAAAATATCCTTGCTACCTTGGAAAAAGGGAAACAAGTGATAAACACCTATGTGGATCCTCATGAAGGAAGTTCTCTTCATACCTTTGAAAAGAGAAAAACTTCACAATCCAAAACACACATGACTCCTTGGGTTTCAAGAAGCTCGTTCTCCTCCTCGTCTAACACACATATGTATAACTTATTTATGAATGCAAACAGGAGGAGAAGCTGTGGTAACAGAGTCACTACATGTTTTTATTGTGGAAGGTTAGGCCATGATATGTATGATTGTAGAACCATGAGATTTGATGATGAACATTTTACAAGAATGGTGAATAGGTCATATAGGCCTCCTTTGTCTAACCATCATGGACCCAAGCTTGCTTGGGTACCAAAAACCCCATAAGTATTCTTTTTGAAATTGCAGGTCTACCTAGGAGCTCAAAAGAACAAATGGTACCTGGATAGTGGATGTTCAAGACATACGACGGGAAACAAGAAAATGTTTGCAGAACTGCAAGAAAAGGATGGAGGAGTGGTAGCTTTTGGGGGAAAAGACAAAGAAAAAATTGTCGGAGAAGGTAAGATAGGCAAGAACTAAACTCATGTCATTGAAAATGTTTTGCTGGTAAAAGGCTTGCATCACAATCCCTGAGCATCAGTCAACTCTGTGACAAAGGTTGCAATGTGTCTTTTGATTCTACTCACTGCACTGTGGCAGATAGAAACTCTCATGAAATTGAGTTCATAGGGTTTAGACACAATAATGTCTATATGATTGACCTTGATGATGTCTCACATGACAATCTATGTTTAGTTGCTAAAAGATCTGATGATGCATGGCTTTGGCATCGTCGGCATGGGCATGCTAGTTTTAATGTGATGTTGAAGTTGTTCACAAAAAATCTGGTTGTTGGTTTACCCAAGTTGAAGCTTGTCGATGAAGGAATCTATGGGGCATGCAGCAGGGGCAAACAGACAAGAACATCCTTCAAATGTAAGAGTGATGTAACCACTTCTAGGCCCCTTGAATTGATCCATATCGATCTGTTTGGACCAAGCAGAACACATAGCTTGGGTGGTAAGCTATATGGGTTTGTAATTGTGGATGACTTTTCAAGATATAGCTGGGTGTACTTTCTCTCTCACAAAAGTGATACCTTGATAGAGTTTGAAGCATTTTGTAGGATGGTTCAGAATGAAAAAGGATGTTTCATCAAGACCGTGCAGAGTGATCATGGTAAGGAATTTGATAATCATGAATTCAGCAATTTCTGCAGGGCTCAAGGTTATATGCACAAATTCTCCGCACCAAGAACCCCCGAGCAAAATGGGGTAGTTGAGAGGAAGAACAGAACACTAGTTCAAATGGCCAAGACTATGCTAAATGAGACCAACTTACCAAGGTATTTCTGGGCTGAAGCCATGAACACTGCGTGCTATATAATCAACCGAGCCATGGTAAGGCCATTGTTAAAGAAAACACCTTATGAGCTATATCGAGGTAAGAAACTGAATATTTCATACTTCAAACCTTTTGGCTCCACTTGTTATATCTATAACAACGGCAAGGTGGACTTGGCAAAGTTTGACCCCAAGAGTGACAAGGGGATATTTCTTGGATACTCCCTTAGATCAAGAGCCTATCGAGTGTATAACTTGAGAACTCTTGTAGTTGAAGAAAGTCCCCATGTCATTGTTGATGAATCATCATCCAAGGATACTATTGAAAAGTCTATCTTGCGGGAAGGAGAATCATAAGATGATGATATAGAAAAATTGTTAGAGGAAGTTAATACGCCAGGAGGTGAAGAACAACAAGATGCTGGTGAAAATCAGCAAAATCAGATTGAACTGCAGCTACCAAGGCAATGGACCTTTGCTAAAGACCATCCTTCGGAAGCTGTCATCGGCAATGTAGAAGAAGGAATAAGGACGCGTTCCTCATTTAGGGAAGTTGAAAATCTGGATTACATGGCTTTACTTTTGCAATCTGAACCTCACTCCTTAGAAGACGCCTTAAAAGATAATTCCTGGATCATGGCTATGCAAGAAGAACTACAGCAGTTTCAAAGGAACAAAGTGTGGTTCCTCATGCCTCGTCCTAGAAACCACTCAGTGATCGGAACCAAGTGGATCTTTCGAAACAAATCAAACGATCAAGGGGTGGTAACAAGGAACAAGGCGAGGCTAGTAGCCAAAGGTTATAGCCAGGAGCTAGGAATTGATTTTGATGAGTCATTTGCTCCAGTAGCAAGACTTGATGCAGTGAAGATTCTTTTAGCATTTGCGTGCTGCAATAACATTAAATTATTTCAAATGGACGTTAAAAGTTCATTTTTAAATGGCTATATCTAGGAGGACGTGTTTGTGGAGCAACCGCCAGGATTTGAGGATATGGAGCATCCAGATCATGTATACAAGCTAGACAAAGCTCTTTATGGTCTAAAATAAGCACCCTGTGCATGGTATGAACGATTAAGTGAATTCCTCATTCAAAATGGATTCAAATGAGGTAATGTCGATCAGACTCTTTTTACACAAATAAATGGTAAGGAAATTCTAATCGTTCAAGTGTATGTTGATGATATCATCTTTGGCTCCACGAAGGATACTCTCAGTGAAGACTTTGCAAAATTAATGCAAAGTGAGTTTCAAATGAGTCTTATGGGAATGTTAACCTTCTTCTTGGGATTACAGGTGACACAAACGACTGATGGTTTATTCATAAACCAAAAGAAATATGCTATGGAGCTGCTCAAGAAATTCAAACTATCTGAAACAAAGCCACAACCAACTCCCATGTCCACATCATTAAAGCTCGACCATGATGAGAAAGGTAAAGCCGTCAATCGAACCCTTTTCAAAATCATGATACGATCTTTGTTGTATCTGACTGCCAGCAGGCCCTGACATTCAATATGCAATATGCTTATGTTCAAGATTTCAATCGAATCCTAAAGAATCTCATATGTCAGCCGTGAAACACATCTTTAGATATATTGCTGGCACTTGTGAACTAGGATTATGGTTTCCGCATAGTTCATGTCTTGAATTGGTTGGTTATTCTGATGCCGATTACGCGGGTTGCAAATTAGACCGGAAGAGCACAAGTGGGTACTGCCAGTTCCTTGGAGGTTGCTTGGTCTCATAGGCTTCCAAGAAACAAAACTCTGTGGCATTATCAACCGCCGAGGCCGAATACGTGGCCGTAGGAAGTTGTGTTGCCCAAGTGCTCTGGATACAACAACAGTTGATTGACTTTGGCATCACACATAAAAACACCACCATCCTTTGTGATAACACCTCTGCTATAAATCTTTCAAAAAATCCGGTGCATCATTCTCGCACTAAGCATATTGAAGTTAGGCACCATTTCCTGCGTGATCATGTTAGCAAGTGTGATGTCATAATTCAGTTTGTTGATACTAATAACCAAGTTGCAGATATTTTCACCAAACCTCTTAATGAAGATACATTCACTTCTTTTAGGAGACAATTGGTCATTTGTCATTTGGAAGGTTAGTGTATGTCTTGCATTTGTTTAGTCTCATCTCATGCATTTGCATTTACTTCACCTCTCTAGAAGATCTTTGCATTCTTAGTTTTCTTTGGTCATGCATATGCATCATGTTGATGTATGTATTGTGTGAAAATTGCTTGAATGTGGAATGTCAGTGCTTGGTGTGTGCTTCCTTATATAAACCTACTTAATGCTCTCCTTGACTTTCTATGTCCTCATACTCCTTGTTAAATAAAGCACAGCCACATGAAGGAACCGATGACACAAGGTCCGGGAAGGTTGGAATTAGTCATTGGTGTGTGTGATTAATTATGTTTGTGAACATCCCCAAAATGACAAACCCAAGCATTTTATCATATGAATTGCTATATTCATTCCTATGTCATTTGGGTATCAAGCCTTGTTCCTTGGAATTCAAAAATTATGTTTAAACACACTGCTGAACACTTCTTATATAGCAGACAGGGCAGTGTCGACACCCCTCCCTAATCTCTTTTTTTTTTGGCGGGCAGAACTTGGCAAAACTGGTGTCGACACCTGGTGTCGACACCATCCGGTCGCGACCCGTTCATGAACCAGTCCGTGGGGTTCGAACCCCATTCGAACCCATTCGAACCCCCTTCCACTCTTGCCCTAATGCCCCTCCTCAACCCGTGCCACCCTCATTTCATCCCCATGCCCTCTTCTTGCAAGCCAACAAGCCCCTCAAGCCCTAGAACGTGCAGACATCACCGCGGCACCCGTGACATCCCCTTGTCGAGCATCCGTGGCCGCCTCCTTCGGCCATCGTCTCCTGGAACGTGGGTGTATCGTGGAGAATCCGTCCAGCCGATGTAAGGGATCCCTTGTTGAACAGAGCGATCTATTTCTTGCTCCCTTCATCTCCCTTCAAAGTTGGTTCCAATGGCTCCAAAGAGGCATGCATCCAGCAACGAAAAGGTTGATGAATCCCATAGATAGAAGGAAGTACCGGCTAAAACTGATGAACAAAATGCCCTCAAGAAGAAGCCCACACCCACACAGTTTAAAATGATGGATCGAAAAGTTCTTCGACCACAGGCTGTTGATTTTCAAGATCTACATAGAGCTCTTCCCGAACTGTTACCGTTAATAGAAGCTCAGCCAAATTTGGGTACGTTCATGTTTGCTCACCGAAAGATCTACCATTCACTCGTTCTCCAATTTTATGGTAACATGGCTGTTAGAAAGAGCAAGTATACTATTGTCGTCAATGGCCAAATTATCACTATTTCCAGGAAGTTTCTTGCATGTGCATTTGATTTACCTGATGCTGGTGACACCTATGAGAATGCAATGCATGCCGAACATGAGGTTTATCAGATAATGACAGGGGAAGATATGGGGGACATGCCCATTAACGGCTTAAATGCCAACCATTTCCCCCCTCTTCAGCGCATTCTCCATTACATGCTTACTACAAGTTTACTTCCCAAGGCTGGAGGAAGAGAAAAGGTCACCGATCAGCAAATGTTTCTCTTATATGGTCTGCTGCAGGAAGAGCCAATTAATTTCCCTTCAGTTATTCTTGATCACATCACAAGTTGTACCCAAAGTCGCAGTAGAACACTCCCGTATGTCGCCGCCTTAACTGTTGTTTTTCGTGCGGCTAACATTTCACTCAAAGATGAGCCTTGTCAAACACTGCGAGAAGCTGACATTTATACTGTTAACTCAGTTTGTAAGAACATGGGTTATGTAAGAAATGCTCAAGGACGCCTAGTTCGGACACTCAAAGCTGTGCCAGAAAAGGATCCCGATGATGCTTCGGATGATGAAGAGGCCGATGCTCAACATGAACAAGGAGGCACCTCCGGTACTCATGCAGCCTCCGCGGACTTATCTGGTTTCCCACTCTCAATGGAGACTATGGGTGGTGAGGTGGGTCACCTCAGGGAGACGGTGGACGTTCTTACTCAGGATGTGGCGGAATTGAAGCTTCATTACACTACGTATCTACAGGAATTTCAATCTATCAATACCTCCCTTGATGCTCTAAAGACTGTCATGGATGCTCAAACCGCACAGTTCACTACCATAGTTGATTACATTCGCCGTCCACCTACTCCACCTTCTTCCGGGTCGGAATGATTCCTGTTGTGACATGTTGGCAATGCTACCTGTACCCCGTTTTCCCCTTATTTTTGTTGATGTCAAAGGGGGAGACATATGTATCTCTATGTTGCTACTAATAGGTTACTTATTATGTGTGTTTCGCATGCTTGCATGCTTTTTTGTTCACATGCATTTAGTTTGCTTTCAAGTCTTTGCATCTAGTCTAAGAGTCTTGTTTAGTCATTTCATAGCATGGCATGCTCAGTAGTGGTGTCCAGGTGTTTCATGGTTCAACTATCTTCCAATGAAATTGCTACTTTTGGCTGTGAAATTATTGTGATGTTGTTTCCATCATGTTCAACAAATATGAAAGTTTGTGTTTCAATGCTTGAATATTCAATCATTTTCCTGATAAGGTTATCATGGTTACTTATTGATCCTTTCATCACTTTCATACTAATCAGTCTCATTTTCTTGAACAGTAGCACATAGCATTGTTGTCATCATCAAAAAGGGGGAGATTGTTGCTCCCAAGATTATGATGTGTGGTTCAAACAGTTTTAATGATGTCAAATGCAATGTTGCTAAATGGCTTAATGATCTAATCTAATTGATTCGTTGAGTTCATGGTTTATGAAATGGGAATGTTTATGATTCATTGTTAGTTTGAGATTAGAAATCCTACATAACTGTGTGTTGAATTGTTGATATCATTGTCATGTGGATTTGGTATAATCTCAGCACTTGGACTTGCCGATCCATGGCAAACTTATTGGAGAACTGTTATACTCTTATGAAACATTTGACAATGGTTTTTGGAAACCCGTGAGTTGAGGAAAATAATGCTACTTGTGTAAGTCTTTCACAAGGCCACATTTCAAATGGTTCGGATTGATAAATATATGCACTCAGATATATGTGCTGACTTGTGCATAAACTCTTCATGGATGGTCAATGGAGTTCATAAACATATGCCTTTCCATCCTACAGGTAAGAACATGGTAAAAGTAACTAGGGTAAGATTCTTTCATCATTCATAGATTCATGACTTAATGAGAAATGCATGAGTGGATTTGTGCTATGAATGCCAATACAAATTTAATTTTCTTGGGGTGTTCTTGTAGGTAGGAAGGACTTCCAATACCCAACTTATAATGGCATGAGGTTGTATGTTTAGTTTCTAGTTCATTGGGCATTTTTGGGCTCACAATTGCTTGGTGTCGACACCAGGTGTCGACACCATTTTCTCAATGTTCTACCGTTTGGAAATTTCTTCAGTCAGAAGGATGGTGTCGACACCCTCTCTTTTTTGTACTGGCCAGCAGTTTTGTGCTATAGGCCATGTCTTGGTGTTGACACCATCTGTGAATTGCTTTGGCCGGTAGTTTTTCTGCTATGGCCCTGGCCGTGGTGTCGACACCAGGTGTCGACACCTCTACGGAGCCGCGATTTTGGAGTTTCACGTCCACGGCCAAAATGTCAAACTTGTCCGATCCTTCAGCCTCAAATCACTCCTAGATTCATGGATCTGGTCCTCAGGGTGTCCCTTGACCGATCTGGAAGCATAAAACCGTCTCATTGGGTCACAAACCCTAATCAAGGAGTGAGATCTGAAATTAGTGTTTTATTTTCTAACCCTTGTGAGTGGAGGACGCAGGCAGCTGCTCCAAGGTTTCTTCCACATCGTTCTGAGCGTAAATGTGAAGGGAAGAACAAATTTTCAAGTCTCCAAATGTTTATCTGTTGCAAGCTGCATAGAAATCCAAGATACAATAAGTGTTCGTGCAAGAATCGATCACCCTCCTTCAAGAACGGTCTTCATCTTGCAAAAGTGTTCAAGTACATTCGAAGGAGAGAAAGGGGGAGCTCTAATCCCTGCAAATCTTCTCTATTCTAATCTTCTCAAGTCTTTTCTGATTGAGTTTGAATAATTGTTGTAATCCTTGAACCTATTGAACAACATCTATGTGTGTATGTGCTCGTGATCATTGATACGAGCGTGTGTGTGTGCGGTAGCCAAGATAGGCTGTCGTGTGTGTGTTCGCTATTGTTACGGCGTGTGTGTGGCGCACCTCATAGTGGAGCATTAATCCTCACGTGTGAGGGGTGGACGTAGGTGACATGTTTGTGTACCCGAACAACCTAAAAATAATGTGCCTCATGTGTGGTTTGTTCATCGTGCATTGTAACGAGTGGGCTTCATGCTTAGCTGAGCGATCTCAAACTCCGTTATGGATTTCATACTTTCATTTACGAGTACTCTCTAGAGATATCTTGTTCGGGTAAGGTTGAGTGTTTGTGGAACTAGAACTCCTTCTAGTTTGTGGTTTTTATTCCAACTAGCATCTCATTTAGTAATTAATTTTTATTTGGCCAATCAATTCACCCCTCCTCTCTTGATTGCCACCATTCGGGACACAACAGAGCCCTTGTACGAGGAGGCATAATACCAAGACGGAGGAAAAGGACCCTCACAAGATGAGACGAAGAGGAAGAAGATGTCGAGCACGGCGGGTGACAACGGAGCAAACAAGAGTGTTGCTTCCCCTAGTTGGTGTTTAGTGTTTGGTTTTAATGATAACAAAACGATTGTGCTTGTGTGTATGTTTCATTGAGCAACATGTATGCATCTGGTTGATGAGTTAAAGGATGACTTCAATGTTGACATTTAAAAGTCAAACGAATACTTGTTGATTAAAGAACTCATGCTTTGAATATCTTGATTCACAGGATCAAAATCCATGGTTCATGCTTGGAACTCAAAGGAGTCCATCAATTAAGTTACTTTTCAAAAAGGGAGTTGACCTACTGACTTCTATGTCTCATGCATTTCCTCAAATAGGTTCTCAAAGTCTTGGTTGGGTATTTTCATGCATTTTCCTTATAAGGTTTTTGGCCTTGAAATATACTCAATCTATTTACTTGAAATTTGATGAATGTGAGTTAAATGGTGATCATACATTAGTCAAATGCTTGGCTAATTACTCTTGAATTTGGTTGAGGAAAACTGAGCTTTGCTTGCTTTTATATGAATATCTTTCATGAGTGTTAGGGCTTCAAATGTGCTAAAGAATTTCACATAAGTCTTGGTAGAAACCATTTTGAAAGATGCTTTTTCATGAAATGGATGCATGGCTTGATAGCCTCATAGCTAGATTTGCTTGGATGCATGGTTTTTCATTTCAATCCTTAGTTGGGTGGATGTGTGTAATATGCATCTTGAAAATTGTGGAGAATGGCCTTTATGGAATGAAGATTCAAAAGGTCTTTTGTACTATTCATGAATGCATTCCATGCATATTTTTCAAGAGATGTCAAAAGTCATAATAGTGAGTTTTGGTTGAGCCTTTCACATAAAACTCTTTAAGCTAGCCTATACTCACTTACATGTTCATGCATATTCTTATTGTGGTCTTTGTGGCCTAGAATGCAAATGGAAGGGCTTTTATGAATTTTGGTAGATTTGGTTACATGATGATCATTCATGTGCTTTATATTCATTGTCACATGAACTTGATCTTTTGGTGTGGATAATTAACTTGAGAATGTGTTTTTATCCTCCTTGATCAATGAGTTTTCATGAGTGTGTTTCATATGTATTAACTTGGGGTGATTGAGTTTAAATCTCACATACGTCATTCATGAAGGTTGAACACTTGGGCAAAGAGGTTTCGTCAAATTTTGGACTGAACTGTTACATGTTTGAATGCTGTAGAGTTCGGTCGACCGAACTGGGTAGTTCGGTCGACCGAACTTTCCAGTGTTCTTTGTAAATTTTCCTGCAAAAGTTTGGTCGACCGAAAACGGCGTAAAACAAAAAACATGGATCTGAAACACATCTAAACCATATCCATTTGTGCTCCCCTTTTACCCCTTTGCCCCTAGGTTATGGTAGACATATTAGGGGTATTTTGGAGGGTTCTAGAAGGGTTATAATGGTCTTTTGATTTCTCCTATATATGCATATGTGTGAACTCCGAATTTGACAAGAGAAATACCCTAATGAGCTTATTTTCTATCTTGTAGGAGAAGAAGGCCAAGGAGGAGAAAAGGAGGACTTGGAAGGTGGATTTCATCTACTCCAAGGAGTTTCTAGAGTTCGTGGAAGAAGAAGAAAAGGAGCGGATCGACGAGAGGAGCAAGAGGACATTCACATCAACTACATCTGTCTTCCCTCCGACTTGTGCTTCAAAGAACATCGTCTTCTGGACATTGAAGACAAAGGGGGATCATTTCTATATCTTCTATTTCTTCTTTGTGATATGTTTCATGTTCTATATTTTGTATTGAGCATATCTTGAGTATTTGTTTTTATTTTCTAAACTTGGATATATACTGTGTGTGTGCAACCATCTGCGTACGGTTGTGGGTTTATTGTGCTACGGTTGTTGTAGCGTGTATGTGTGTGTGCTGCTGGACTCATGATCTAGAGCGTTTGGGGCTCATCCCCGTGTTGTTGTGCCTATAGCGTGAGGAGAGTTCTCCTCGTGGGGATTTATCCCCGTGTATGTATTGGAGCGTCGCCTCCGTGTTGGGGATTTATCCCCGTCCTGGTTCGTCCAGCGAGTGAAGCCTCACCGGGTTTGGTGAGGGGTGGACGTAGGGAGCCCGTCGTGGTCCTGAACCACCTTAAAAACCCTTGTATTGTGGTTTGCATTATGGTTGTGCTTAATAGCTTAATCTGTTTATCTTGATCGTGTGTGAACGGTGAGATTGAGAGAACTAAGTTTACCTTGCTTAGTTTAATTTCTTCAATCTCGTTTAAACTTGTTAATTCCGCTGAGTAAATTTTTAATTTGTCATATCGCGTGAGGGGACAATTCAACCCCCCTTCTTGTAAGCTCGCCTATCCTAGGACCAACAAAGAGTCAAGAGGACGTTCCATGATAGTTCCTATAACCGCCAGAGGCGAACGACCACTCCAAGGCCCAAGAGCAGGCGAAAAGGCTTCCACCTCTGTCATGGTACGGCTACCAAACTCAGGCTCCTGTTCAAGCCCGCACTCCCAGAAAAGAGCCCCCAGCATGATAACGGGAGGTGCAACACCTGGCACCGTCAGAGGCGCATTGTGTGCCAAGCAAGAAAGATGAGGAGACTCTTCTCGACGCTAGCCTCTGGTACACCCTCTATGACTAAACTCTTAGAGCCCGAAAGTGCTCGGTCTCTTGGAGAGGGGGGCTAATGAGGAGGGTAAATCCAGTTCGGCCCAAATAAGGTCCGGTTACACCAAGTGCAACTCAAACCCTGATCAACGGCGTGCCCAAGGGGGCCCGACGGCTGCATCCCATCTAGACGCGGCCCAATATGACTCGACATCAGAATCGGCAGCACATGAAGAGCTACGGCCCAAGCGTAATGACCACCAGAAGAACCTCCAACGACCGACCGTTACCCCCCACGACGTTGGCTCCTGCCCGACAGGAGGCGAGCACGCCCCACGAGTGCCGTAAGACTCACCCGGGGATCGGCTGACTCCAGGGTACTCGCCCCTCAACGGGAAACTCCCGTCATGATCGCGGGAGGAATTACTCTGCTACCTATGCCCTTCCCAGTCAAGGGATAGGCCTCCCACTGTAGGACAACCCCCTATAAAAGGGACATCGACAGAGAAGAGAGAAGAGGGTAGAACTTTGGCCAAAAGCTTCTCACAGAGAATAAGGCAACTGGTCCTACTACAGCGATAGAGAGGTCATGCCACACTACATCTAGAGAGAGAACCCCTCCTACACGACCTTGCCACCCAACGAGCACTCTCTGGGAGCCCACTGGGAGCGGCGAGTACTCGTACAGAGCGCATACATGTCTCTCAGATCCTCTACTATAACCCCCACCTCTCTTTCACTCCTTAGCACTTCTTTATTCCTTTCTTAAAACCGTTACTAACTTAAGCATCGAAAGGTTGTCCCATGGGGTAACGCCCAAAGCTCCTTCTGACGTCCCGTTCAGTTCTGATGTTTGCAGGCTTCCACGGGTGCTAGACGACTTCCCTGTCAAATAAATAGAGAAGGTGGTACGTGGCATAGAAACTAGATTTCTGCCTCTATAGTATTCATCACCAATTTCTTAATATTTATACCATCTGCTATTAGGGTTAACGAAGGAAGAGGATAATTGTCTTATTATGTGAATGAATATAATATACAAGATCGTTGGACTCACGGACTAAAAGGCATGTTAGACTTGTGCGGCTATCCGACTTCGAAGGTTAATGGAAGTGCATTGAGACACATGTGATGTCATCAAAGCACTTGAAAAAGCTAATTTGAGGATATGTTCTCTAGTTGATCAGCACTTAAATCATACTTTAAGTGTCGGTGGAAGTATAATCATTATTATTTGTATGTGTTCAGGAGTATTTCATAATTTATAAAAGTTAAAGGCATATACAAATATGGTAGATTTAGACAGATATACATGTAAAAATCTCCCAAAAAATAATGTATCAGAACATGTGGCACATGCTATATGGGCCATCCACATTGGGCTATGTAGAGGGGCACCTGCATTGCATTGGGACTAAACCATGATTTGTAGGATCGATCTGTTGGTCCCGGGGATAGGCGAGTGGACAAGAAGGGGGAGTTGAATTGTCCCCTAACGCACTATGGCAAGTTAAAACTAAACTGATGTGACACCACCTATGGACCTATATTGCAAGCAATCAAGTTGAGCAGCGGACTCACACTAGCGAACTCACTCGCGTGGCGCACACTAGTGCCCGTAGGCGACTCGGCGATGATGGAGAGGGTCCGAGGCGGGACCTTGATGCTCCAATGGTTGGCTAGCTTGACGAGAACCCCAAATTGGCCAGGGATGCCCAACGCACGGGCGGCCAGCACACACCAAGGGCGAGGGTTAAATGGTTGCTCTCACAACTCGCCCGCGGTGGTCACTCACGTTAATAGCAATTTGGGCCGAGCTCTCACTCTCCATCCGACGAAGCAACAGCAGTAATCTAGGCTAAGCAAGTGATTTAAACCAGCCAAGAAGGGGGACCGAGACTCACCTAGCCGGCGTGAAGACGTCGACTCCGGCCGGAGACGAGGGCGAGCGGGGAGGCGTGGGACGCACCCGCACGCCCCGTCGGTGTCGCTTTAACCTGAAATTGAAAGGTTACACCACTACACCTCTCGCAGGAGGGGGGATCTCGGGGTGGGGATTAATGTGTTACAACCAAAAATTACCTCCATGCAGGGAGGGGCCTTCAGCCGGCCAATCGCGGTGGGGGAATTATGATAAGGAAGCCGGTTTTCCAAGCTCCGCCGGTTCTGCCAACCTTTAGATTTGCTGGACAGGTTGTTGGTGAAGGCACCGCCACGGACCCAACCGAACTCGGATCTTGACGAAACTGGTGCCGAAAGTTTCTCAACTGATCGAGGATGAAGTATGAATTTTTGGAGAAACTCTGAAACTCGGTGCTGATCGGGGCAGAGCCTGAAGCAGGACAGCTCTGTTCTATCTCGGGTTGTTGCAGAACTGATGCAGTCTGTTGCCGATGGTGCTGTGGACGCTCCCGAACTCCAAATGCGATGAAACTGGCGTTGATTCGACCGTGGCTGAAGCAGCTTTGAGCAGGAACTAACGGGGCCGCAATCGGAAGTCAGAGAAGAGAAAGAGGAGCTTTTGAGCGGAGGTCGGTCCAACCTGGACTGACAGGTTCAGAACCGCAGGGGCTAAGTGGCAGAGCTGTCCCGGGCACTCCTAAACTCTGATTGAGGCGAGACTATCAGTGACGCGTCCATGATCGGAGTAGCTTTGAGCAGGAACTAGTGGAGCCACAATCGGAGGTCGGAGAAGAAAATGAGGAGCTTCTGAGTGGAGGACGGTCCAACCTGGGTTGATAGGTGCAGTCTGTGCACCCCGACAAAAACAAGTGGAACGGGTTGCTCCGGTGGGCGATCGACCTTTCGCTTTCCGGTACTGGTAGAAGACTGGATGTAGTATTTTCCCTCTGAAGATTATGCTCAGAGTCCACCTGAGCTGGTCGTGGCTGCCTCTGTACCAAGCTTCAGGTGTGCAGTCAGGGGCAGGGTGCGCAGTCGTACGAGATCTGCTCCTCCGAACAGCTCCAAGCTCGGACGGTTGCGGGACCACCACCGTTGCGAAGCTGACTCGGAGACGCTTCCGACAATATATGATTCGCCACCTGAAACCTTGAGCGGTGGTCGTGGTGACCTCTGCAAATCACTGCTACCCAACTGCCTGCGAACTGGAATGAGAGGGTGGAGATAGGTAATGGGGAATGGGGTAGATCTCCGGAAATGAGGTGATTGTGTGTAGGGGCAACCCCCAGCTGTGAGGGGGTCTGGGAGGGGGTGTTTCAAGGTGTGGGAAGGGGAGAATGGCGGCTGCAAGGGGGTGTTTGCTATGGGTGAGAGAGGAGCTGCGAATTTGGGGCTTGGAGGGAGAGGGGAAGGTGTGGGGGGCACAAGTGGGTGGAGGGAAGGTGAGTTTAAACTTCAAATGGCCTACGAAGGTGCAAGGGTGCTTGGGGTAGTGGGAAGGTTGCTTTAGGAATGGGTATTGGGTGGTTGGGGGTTGGAGGGTGGTATGTGGATTGGGTGGGGCTCTCTTGGAACAAGGGTGGAGTAATGGGGGGTGTGGGGAATAGGAGAAGCCTTAATTGGGGTAGGTGGGAGAGTGTAGGTGGTTGGGAGGGGAGGAGAGAGAGAGGGGGGCGACCTCCTCCTTGGGGAGAGAGAGAAGAGAGAGAGAGAAGAGAGATAGAAGAGATAGGAAAGAGGGGAATCCACCCAATAGAGAGAGAGAGAGAGAGTGAAGTGGAGAATCCTCTCCAATAACACTAAGGCACACTTGATTTTTTTGAATTGATCATAAAAAGGTTGTTACAATGAGAGGGAGGGGAGGCCTATTTATAGGCTCCATACTTTCATATGACCATAGTGACCCTGACAAACTAACTAATGACCAAAGCAGTCCAAGGGAGGGGCGCCCTTGGGCCTAGCCCATTAGTTGGGCCCATTAGACTGCTTAATTAACTACATGACTCAAGACTTAGGTAAATGACCCTTATACCTAGGTACTAGACTCAAATAAAAGGAAAATTACATAGTTTATGACTCAAAGAAAGTATGAAAATTACATGACTAGACTCAAAAATATGTGGGGAACATAATGACGCATGCCGACGATCCAACTGAGCTTCAAAAAAAGTGGTGCAAGGGATGCCCCCATCATACCCCCGGGGTGGGGAGAACTCGACCCCGTCGAGTATGGATCCACCGAGGTAGTAGTACGCAAAATGCAGCTCCGGGCGAACCACGAACTCCAAACTCAACCCGCGTCCATAGCCGGGGAATGGCGCTTCAGCTTTTTAAAGTGGCTCAGACACACCCTCATGCTGGCTATGAGGTCTTGCTTACCTAGTATTGCCGCCATGTGCTCATGTCGGGCTCTCAGGCTAATTTGTGGTGGCACTCCGAGGGTGTCTCTCGCAAGGATAGGTGTAAGCTCAAGACACTCACTAGGATCCACCGCGGTGCCCTTAGAGGGTGCCAGATCCTCCACGTGGGAAGTGGGGTGAATCCCCAAACCCATAGGTAAGTTCAACCCGCAAGCCGGGTTGCCAAAGTCACTCGGAACTTGGCAAGGTCCAAGTCCTCCTGCCCTTAAATTGGAGGTGACCCTAAGGTAGAGCCATCCCAAAGCCATCATCACCATGTTGCCAACTTGGAATTCCAAGTGGCGCTTCTGAGTTTGTGCTCGCTTCTTGTGAATCTCACCGCTTGTTGCTTGATACTTGCTTATATGCCATGCACTATGATGCGGTGTGAGTGGATAAGGTGTGGTATGCAAAGGTGGTCCAGGGCAACCACATATAGACCTATCGTGCATTGATGTTATGAAAGCTTTGAATGATTTGGGAGGACCGGGGCATCCATAGGTGTCCCTCTTATGAGTGAAAGTTGGAGGACCCGGACACCCATGTAGGCTCCTAGCATACATAAGACCAATGGTAAATTGGGGAGGACCGTTACACCCAAATAGGGACCACTCATGCTTCCTACTTGACATGTGGATGATGTGAATGAATGGACCCGACTTTCTAATCATGCCAAGTGGTGTGTTGTGTCAAGACTTATGCATTTCTATCCTAGAGAGGACTTCCATGTGCATGGGTGTGGGATGGCCCTTGAGCTTCCACTCGTATGGATCAAAGGGATCTAAGAAGGGGGTCATCATGGAGTGGGGCAATTCATCAATCCCAAGGTGTATGTTACCTATGGTCAAGGCTCCCATGGTGTAACCCGTGTCTAGGAAGGGAGGGGTTTGGTTCAACATGGGTGGTAAGGGTAGGGTAAAGCGGGTGGTGAATAAGGTGAGTGGGTCACATGGGGAACTAGACTCCCATAGGAAAGGGTCAAAGGGATCATGGTAAGGGTCACCTAGATAGGGGTACTCCATGTCCTCAAGATCCTCATATGGTGGTGAGTCGCCCTCTTCTAGTGAAATGGTTAGGCCGGTGTATGGGGTGGGTTGGTTGGTCAAGGTTCTAGGAATCACGATGGTAGGGGAGTGGACTGGGATGGGCTCTTCCACTATGGGGAGAAGAAAAAGGTGGTCACTAGTGTAGCAACCAACAGTGCAAACCGAGGTGATAGACCCAATGCATGGATGGATGAGGTCAAGGCTCTTGGGTCGGTCCGTCCCTAGAGTCAACAAACAAGTCAAGTCTAATTGCCACTCTAGACCCTTGAGGAGATCATCCCAACCCTCTACCTCATAATAGGATTGGATCGTGGTGTGAAAGGAGGGGAGGGCCACAATTTGGGATTAATGTCCCATGGGTGAAAGGTGTGTGGGTGAACTAGGGACGCGGGGGCCTTGCTTGAGCCATTGGAGTATGGACTCATTCACGGTGAGGGGGTGTGGCTCTTGAGGATCCGGACTAGGAGAGGTGGGTGGAAGTGGAGGTGCTTGGATTTGTTTTATGGTTGGTTGTGGATCCGGACTAGCATCCCTTTCCATGTGGGTGGGTGTATGGGTTTCAACTTCTAATGATAATGTGTTGGGTAGATCTAATGCGGGGGAATTGGTGATAGCCGGTGCATGGTGCACCCGAGGTGGTGAACAAGTATGGGCTTGGGTTGGGATTGGTAAGGGAAGTAGTGGAGGTCTAGGTTGGGGTTGGGTTGGGGTAGGAAGAGGAAGATGGGTGGGTTGAGGGGTTTTGGGGAGATTGTCCTTGGGAGGAGTGTCCTTGTTGGGGAACGATGGCGTGGTAATGATGGTCGGGGTGGGAGATGTTTCAACCACTAGGGACATAGGAAGATGCTTCCTTGTGGGGCATTATCCGGCGATGTGCCCCAATTGGTGGCACCTATAACATTCCGGCTCGCACTTACCTAGGGTTATTTCACTCACTTCTATCTCCATTGGGCTCTTTCCCTTTTGAGAAGGGGTGAGGTGAGGGGTGGTCAAAGGGGCTTGGGTAATGTGGGTTGTGGAATGGGGTTTTGGTTGCATTGTGGGGAATTAGGGAATTGGAGTCTTGGGTTGGCCGGATGGGAATGGTGGAGTTGAAGTGCTCATTGGGCTTTGGTGATTCGAGTAGGAAGGGGACACATAACTAGCCCTAAGTTGCTGCTTCATATTTACCCAAGTGGTGATGGGATCTTCCCTTCTAATTATCCTTAGCCCGACAATTTGTAGCCAATAGGTTTGAGCCCGTTTGGTAAGTTGTGATTTGGCAAATTGGACTTTCTCGTTATCGGTAATGGGATACCAAGTGAAGTAATGGTCCATGGAAGCCTCCCAATCCAAATAGTCACTAGGATGAGTTCCATCAAAGGTGGGAGGTGGGGGACACGTCCTTCTATCATCCGCCCTTGGGGCGGGCCCATTTTTTCCAAGTTGGTTGAGTCTACCCGATATGTTATCAAGCTGCTCATTGGCATAGGTCAAGGTCTTCATGAGGTAGTTGACATGGCCAGGGAGGTCATGTGTGTTAGTGGTAGGCATCCCTTGAGGTTTTGGACTCATGGAGAGGGCCGATGAGGCGGTCATGCTAGTGGACAAGAGCGATGCACTGGAAGACTCTAAATGCATATGCGCGCCCTAGGACCAACTTGATAGAGATAAGTTGTGAACTAGCTCTGATACCACTTGATGTGACACCACCTATGGACCTATATTGCAAGCAATCAAGTTGAGCAGCGGACTCACACTAGCGAACTCACTCGCGTGGCGCACACTAGTGCCCGTAGGTGACTCGGCGATGATGGAGAGGGTCCGAGGCGGGACCTTGATTCTCCAATGGTTGGCTAGCTTGGGGAGAACCCCAAATGGGCCAGGGATGCCCAACTCACGGGCGGCCAGCACACGCCAAGGGCGAGGGTTAAATGGTTGCTCTCACAACTCGCCCGCGGTGGTCACTCACGTTAATAGCAATTTGGGCCGAGCTCTCACTCTACGTCCGATGAAGCAATAGCAATAATACTAGGCTAAGCAAGTGATTTAAACCAGCCAAGAAGGGGTACCGAGACTCACCTAGCCGGCGTGACGACGCCGACTCTGGCCGGAGACGAGGGCGAGCGGGGAGGCGTGGGACGCACCCGCACGCCGCGTCGGTGTCGCTTTAACCTGAAATTGAAAGGTTACACCACTACACCTCTCACAGGAGGGGGGATCTTGGGGTGGGGATTAATGTGTTACAACCAAAAATTACCTCCGTGCAGGGAGGGGCCTTCAGCCGGCCAAGCGGGGTGGGGGAATTATGATAAGGAAGCCGGTTTTCCAAGCTCCGTCGGTTCTGCCAACCTTCAGATTTGCTGGACAGGTTGTTGGTGAAGGCGCCGCCACGGACCCAACCGAACTCGGATCTTGACGAAACTGGTGCCGAAAGTTTCCCAACTGATCGAGGATGACGTATGAATTTTTGGAGAAACTCTGGAACTTGGTGCTGATCAGGGCGAAGCCTGGAGAAGGACAGCTCTGTTCTATCTCGGGTTGGTGCAGAACTGATGCAGTTTGTTGTCGATGGTGCTACGGACGCTCCCGAACTCCAAATGTGATGAAACTGGCGTTGATGTGACCGTGGCTGAAGCAGCTTCGAGCAGGAGCTAACGGGGCTGCAATCGGAGGTTGGAGAAGAGAAAGAGGAGCTTTTGAGCGGAGGTCGGTCCAACCTGGACTAACAGGTGCAGAACCGCAGGGGCTGAGTGGCAGAGCTGTCCCGGGCACTCCTGAACTCCGATTGAGACGAGACTGGCGGTGACACGTCCGTGATCGGAGTAGCTTTGAGCAGGAACTAGTGGATCCACAATCAAAGGTCGGAGAAGAAAATGAGGAGCTTATGAGTGGAGGTCGGTCCAACATGGGTTGACAGGTGCAGTCTGCGCACCCCGACGAAAACAAGTGGAACGGGTTGCTCCGGTGGGCGATCGACCTTCCGCTTTCAGGTAATGGTAGAAGACTGGATGTAGTATTTTCCCTCTGAAGATCGCGCTCAGAGTCCACCTGAGCTGGTCGTGGCTGCCTCTGTACCAAGCTTCAGGTGTCCAGTCAGGGGCAGGGTGCGCAGTCGTACGAGATCTGCTCCTCCGAACAGCTCCAAGCTCGGACGGTTGCGGTACCACCACCGTTACGAAGCTGACTCAGAGATGCTTCTGGAAATATATGATTCACCACCTGAAACCTTGAGCGGTGGTCGTGGTGACCTATGCAAATCACTGCTACCCAGCTGCCTGCGAACTGGAATGAGAGGGTGGAGATAGGTAATGGGGAATGGGGTAGATCGGAGGGGAAATGAGGTGGTTGTGTGTAGGGGCAACCCCCAGCTATGAGGGGGTCTGGGAGGGGGTGTTTCAAGGTGTGGGAAGGGGAGAATGGGGGCTGGAAGGGGGTGTTTGCTATGGGTGAGAGAGGAGCTACGAATTTGGGACTTGGAGGGAGAGGGGAAGGTGAGGGGGGCACAAGTGGGTGGAGGGAAGGTGAGTTTGAACTTCAATAGGCCTAGGGAGGTGGAAGGGTGCTTGGGGTAGTGGGAATGTTGCTTTGGGAATGGGTATTGGGTGGTTGGGGGTTGGAGGGTGGTATGTGGATTGGGTGGGGCTCTCTTGGAACAAGGGTGGAGTAATGGGGGGGTGTGGGGAATAGGAGAAGCCATAATTGGGGTAGGTGGGAGAGTGGAGGTGGTTGGGAGGGGAGGAGAGAGAGGGGGGGCGACCTCCTCCTTGGGGAGAGAGAGAAGAGAGAGAGAAGAGAGAGGAAAGAGGGGAATCCACCCCAATAGAGAGAGAGAGAGAGAGAGAGAGAGAGAAGTGGAGAATCCTCTCCAATAACACTAAGGCACACTTGATTTTTTTGAATTGATCATAAAAAGGTTGTTACAATGAGAGGGAGGGGAGGCCTATTTATAGGCTCCATACTTTCATATGACCATAGTGACCCTGACAAACTAACTAATGACCAAAGCAGTCCAAGGGAGGGGCGCCCTTGGGCCTAGCCCATTAGTTGGGCCCATTAGACTGCTTAATTAACTACATGACTCAAGACTTAGGTAAATGACCCTTATACCTAGGTACTAGACTCAAATAAAAGGAAAATTACATAGATTATGACTCAAAGAAAGTATGAAAATTACATGACTAGACTCAAAAACTTGTGGGGAACATAATGACGCATGCCGACGATCCAACTGAGCTTCGAAAAAAGTGGTGGGGCAAGGGATGCCGCCATCATAAACTAACGGAATTAACAAGCTTGATAAGATTGAACGAATTAACCTAAACAGTGTAAGTTAAGTTCACTCAATCTCACCCGGCTCACTCGAGCATGCAAATAGATTTATGAAGCAAATATGACACACAACGGAATTTAGACAAATAAGTAATGTGTGTGAACAAGGTGTGATTTGAAAAACAATCTCCTGTGAGAGGGATAGATGACAAGGAAGCAATCACACAAATCAAACCACAATGCACATAGATTTTTAAGGTGGTTCGGGACCATGACGGGCTCCCTACGTCCACCCCTCACCAAGCCCGGTGAGGCTTCACTCGGGGATAAATCCCCAACACGGAGACGACTCTCCAAACACACATAGGATGACGCCTACACACACACGGGGATGCACCCCAACACACACACACACACACACAAAGATGATGTCTCCAACACGATCCGACGACTGGATCACAACACACACACGCAAACATAGGGAACAACCTCCCCACGAGGGGAAATCTCCTCACGCTATAAACACAACAACAATGGGGAGGAACCCCACACACTCTAGATCCTAAATCCAACAATACACACACACACACACACACACACACACACACACGCACACACACACACACTGTGGATCTAAAATCCACCAGCTCACTCGCACAAACAGAGATCCTCACACACAAACACACGAATCTGGATGTAACCACACACAAACGTGGATTTGAAATCCACACACACACTGATGTTCACAAATTTAGAACAAGAACACACTTGAAGCTCAAGATAAGACTAAAGAAGAATATAAGATGGAAGAGCTCAGATCTAGGTTCCCCCTTTGATGAAAGTTTTAGATCTTGTGGCAATGTTTGCTTCTTTACTTGATTGGCTTCAGAAAGATCTTCAAATGCTTGGAGATGGATGAAGAACCCTTCCATGAAACACTGTTCATGGAGCTACAGTATCAGCCTTCTTTCTCCCCTTGATAGCCTCTTTGATCCTCTTAGAGTCATTAGGGTTTCTTGGCCCTAAGAGATGGTTTTATACATCTTGGATGGTCAAGGGACATGCCAGAACTCAGATCCACAAATCATGGCATGTCTGGTGGATTTAGGATTAAACAAACCAAGAGAAAGACCTCTCCCCGTTCAAGGATTAGAAAGTCAATATTTGCTGCTTCGGGGGGTTCGGTCGATCGAAGGTACTGGGTCGGTCGACCGAAATTCAGCAAGGTCAAGATTTTTCATTTCTAGAAATTTTGAGCAACCAGCCACTATCCGTCGGTCGATCAAACTTTGAAAAACTGTAGTTTTTTGAACTCTGGTAATTTCGGTCGACCATTGCTATAGGGTCGGTCGACCAATTGCTACAGTAAAATTCATACTTTTAGATTTCAGCCCCAAACTCCATTGCAACCCTTCCAAACTCTGTGGTATCAAACTCCTTTGATCTTGGAGGGATTATACAAAGATTTTAACCTGCAAAACCATAATAAAAATGATTATACCTTTAGCTTAATAATCAATGTAATAAATGTATAAAATGCATATGAAATGCATACATGAAAGCCCATGTTTAAGGTGCATACAAACACTTTGAACCACAAAAGTTCTAAGCTAAAGGTCAATAATTATTTCTATGCAAGTGAGCAAAGTATGAGAACCATTTAGCCATGCAAATATATAAGTGAACACTTTGAAAACATGATTGACTAAAGGTCAAGATCAATAGATATATATTTGTCCAATGCATCATGAAGAGTATGCATAGGAAGCATTCAAAGCTTTACAAAATAATAATGAAACCATCATTCACAAAAGAACCCTTCTAGACAATTGTCAAGATGTAAATTATACAAATTCACCCAACTAGGGATTGGAATGAAGAACCATGCATCTAAGCAAATCTTATGATGCTAGCAAGCCATGCAACCTAACATATTGAAAGTGCATGAGACAAATTCTCAAACCATCAAATCCTCAACTCGAGATGTGATCATTTTGACATACCTATAAGCAACACGTGTGAGCTTCATAAAATATAATTGCACCAAACTTCACATGAGTTAGCTTAACCAATTATCAAGTACACATTGAGCACATTGAATAGAATTGCCAAAGCCATATGATCATGAATCCATACAATGAGAGAACATCATTAAAATCACATTCATTAAATTGCCTAACCAAGACTTTAAAAACCTATTGGATGAAATGCATGAAACATAGTGAGAGTAGACATAATGTAATGAGTGAGTTAACTCCCCTTTATAAGATGAACTTCATTGATGCACTCCATTGAGTTCCAAGTGTGAGTCATAGATTTTGATCCTACAAACCAAGATATTCAAAGAATGAGTTCCTTAATAAACAATCATTCATATGACTTCCAAGTGAAATCCTTGAAGTCATGAAGCATAGAAGGAGTCAACATAATGCAATGAGAGAGGTAACTCCCTTTTATAAGAAGAACTTCATTGATGCAATCCTTTGAGTCCCAAACTTGAACCATATCTTTTGATCCTGCAAGTCAAGATAAATATAGCATGAGTTTCTTAAACAACAATCATTCGTATAACTTCCAAGTGAGATCTTTGAAGTCATTCTTCAACTCATCAAAATAAGATACAGACATGTTGCTAAAAGAAACACACACACACACAAACACAATCGTTTTGTTATCATTAAAATCATACACCGAACATCAACTAGGGGATGCAACAATCTCCCCCTTTTTGATGATGACAAAACGATGTGTGCGAGAAGCATTTCACACATACAAACATTTTCCCCCTTTTTGTCATCTACAAAAAGACATGGGGGTTATGTGCCATGATATGAATATGTGAGGCTTGAGGATATCATACCAATTCGAAAATCAAATGTTGATAATTAATGGCCCAAAGATATGACATTTCACTTCATGAGAGTTGGCCCCGAAGATATTATACCAATTGTTGTCCATCATTTTTTTTTGTTTTTGGATATGTGCATCATGAGATGGATTTCAAAGTATGGACCATATGCATGCTGAAAATGCCACATATGCAAAAATGCACAACTTGAGTTTCATCTTACAAATGCAAAAGAATATGCACTATGTGAATGCTAAGAATGCAAGATATGTAGCTATGCACAATGATGACTTCTATCTTTCAAATGCAAGGTTTTATGCTCAGAATTAGACCAAAGGAGAATGCATGAACATGCAAGCACCCAAGCACAACCATCATGCACGTAAATATTACATATAATAACTCTCCCTAAGTGAGGAATGGGTTAATAAAAGAGCAAGTGATTTAATTTCAAAGTGTAATATATGATGCATAACCAAGAGATTTGTGCATTCACAACAAGAAGTACTTCATAACCATGAATGTAAACAGATTCATAGAATACATACATCACAATAATACCCAAAAGTGAAAATGTGATACAATGAATAATGAGCTTCACAAACATATGGATTTTCATATTTTCTTAAAAACATTAGAAGTTAATCTCTTCTCTACACTTTCACTTTAGATTCTCGACTATCGGTAGCTTCGCACAACCCCAATTATTTTTCCTTTTAAAGGACTTTACCGTTCGGCGCGAGTCACCTCATATGTCGCAATGGGGATTCCCGGCTAGTAGGATCAATCACACATTTTGATTGTTCATGTAGATTTTTGTTTCACCGTTTGACGCGAGTTTCCTCATGTGTCTCAATGGGGATTTCCAACTGCTAAGTTAGACATTCCACTTATTAACCAATGTGGGGTAGGTAGTTTTTTCCTCACGATTACTCTTTAATACCCATATAGAGATTCAAGTTCCCTTTAAAGTGTTAGAAGGAATTTCTTAAATCATTATCCATTAAAGTCATTAAATTCATTATGTGCAAGAGTGTGGGGGTAAAGTTTTATTTTGCATGTATAAAATGAATTTGACAAGACATGGCTATGACTCCCCCTAAATGTATGCACGGTCAGAAATAAATCCTTACCCTTAATATATGCCATGTATCACATATGAATAAAATTACTGTATTGTTATTTAGCAAGGAAGTGAGGTCTTAGAAATTTTCAAGAAAGGGTTTTATAATCCTAGTACATGCAAACATGCAAGAATTTAGTAAAACATTAATGCAAGCATTCATGAATCAAGATATGCAATTATCATAAAATGTACGCATATGCCCTATGTAATCCTAGTACATGCAAACATGCAAGGATTTTGTAATCCTAGTACATGTAAATATGCATCTCTTTGTCATTTTGTGTACCCATAAATTATGACATTCATGCATAAATAAATAAAAGTATGCATGAGACTCAAATTCACAATGCATGGTCTATGAAGGATATGCAAATATGCCAATGCATTCTTTTTATGCAAGTTTTCAATTTTTACAAGGATTTGAACATTTAAGAAAACGTGAAAGACGTAATGCATGAGATGGATTTTCAATAAATTTAGCACTGAACCATGAACATTTTATTTCAGATTTCATCATGAAGAATCATTTTCCTTAGAATCCCAAAGTTCAACTATCACCATCTAAAACAGTAATGCTTGAGATAGAATTTTAATTTGAACACATCAAGAAACTTTCATTCATGCAAAGGAACCACACAAGGTCAGTGAGTTTTAAAATGATCCATGGTCAACACTCAATACCAATTTTTACATTTGATCAAGCAATTTCACAATTCAAAAATTTTATTCAAAAACATGCTTCCTCATAGGCCAAATAATTTAATTTTATGAATTTTGGTACAAGGCGGAGATTTTGATCCGAAGATCCAACTCACGCATAGTGATGGCTTCCTAACAGGTTTAACCTGTCATTTCACACATCACCATTTGATATAACAAATATTCATTCAATAAGAGTATGCATGGCTTGTGAAGAATTTAGAGCACAACATTAGAACACACCAAAATCTCATACCAGAATATCAAAACCATCAAGTTTGATAATAAAAGAAGCAAGGTTGGGATTTTACCATATGAGTGTGTCATGTTTCCTTTATTGGAACCCCTTTCATTCTTTATTTACCTCAAGGTACACTAGCATCAAAGCCAATTCATTCAATGGATTTGGGCACCCAAGCCTTCTTGGGTCCTTGGAGATTAGAAATATTTCTACCAAAATCTTTCTTCGACGTTCTCATAGCCATCACATCATCATTCTTCATGACCGTGCAATTCTCAATAACATGTCCATGGTTTCCAAAATAAAGGCATTGAGGAGAAATAATTTTACCAAAAGACTTCCTTTTAGGAGCAAAGAAATTTTTAAATCCATCCCATCTTCTATTTTCAAAAGATCTAGATTTAACAAAATTAAACCTAGCATTCATTCTAGAAGCATGGAGATTTTATGTTTTCAAGAACCAACACTCTTTTATAACATGCCCGTACTTCTCACAATAAAAGTAACAATGAGATGTGGGTCTACGGAATGACTTTCCATTATTTACATGAGTGTTTGTGAACAAGTTTCTTTTATAGGATGAGGACCTTTGAGCATTAGAAACATGTTTATTTTTGATTTTTCTTTGAACAACAAACTTAGCATTCATGGCTCGAAAATCATCATTTTATTTCACAAAGTAATTATCCACCACATGGTCATGCATGCCACAATAAAAGCATTCAACATTCACTTTCATTTTCTGCCCATTTTGATCTTTTTGAAACCTTTTTTACATTGTGGGCTTTGTGTTGAAAATTTTCTTTTTCTAAAAATTATTTTTAGAAATCTTCATTTGAGAAGTAGAAGGAGGTGCTTTGGAAGTGCTGGGAACATCAGATGCATGAACAAAAGAGATTTTCATTTTGTGTTCAAAAGACTTTTTGTTGAAAGGGGTGTATTGTTGACACTGAAAATATTCCTAATATTTCTTGACTTCTGCTTCTGCAGGTCTTAAGTTCTGATCGGGTGCTCCTGTGCCGACAGAAAAGAAAGAAAAGAAGAGAAAGAATGGCGGAAGTCGAACAAAAGATGAGACCAAAGGAAAGAAGAAAAGAAAAGACGCTTGGCTCCAATGGATAGCCGCTAAAGCAAGACCCGAGAGCTCGGAAGAGTATTCGGGACCATCCCCGAAGAAGTAACCAAAAAGCTACAAATACAAGTGAAGCCGGCCCGGTAGCACAAATTACGGTGACGAAAGCCATGTGAGCAGAAAACCCGAGTGTCCGAACCAAAGGCACAAAAGGTCCCGGAATTGGCCATTCAATGGCCAGAAGGCTTTACCAAAACTTCTCGTTGCAATTCTGTGAAGCCATGATAAGATGAAGGACCAAGTCAACTCCTGGAGCCAGTCCAGGGCCCACAGTCTGACCCGTGTCAAACAAACGCGACAAAAGAAGATTAATCCGGCGCGCCCTCTTCTCCGGCACCCCTTTAACCGGCGCGTAAAAACACCTTGCTGAAGCCCTCTTCCCGGCGCCCTATCAACTGGCGCGCCAAAATGATGAAAAGGGAGCCTTCTCCGGCGCGCATTCTCCACGCCGGGAGAGACTTCTTCTATAAAGCACTAAGTTTCGACCAATTCAAAGAGGAGGAGGAGGAGAATAGAGGTCGAGCGGTCAATCATCCGAGAGCGAGAGAGCTTGGGGAAGAAAAAAGGGGATTCTGAGGGAAAGCCCAGGGAGAGCCACCTCGTTCCGTCTGTCTGTCTGGAGAAGCCCGAAGCCGGGGAGAGAAGCCCCCCCCCCCCTACTCCGATACTCTATTTTCTAGTAGTAAGCTAGAGGTGGGTGACGAAGGGTCCCTTTCGCCCTTCTCTTCTATCTCTCGTTTTGTAAATCCGCTACTCTATAGCTCTGTAACGAACGGGCGATGATGTGAGCTCGTCTCTTCCTGATTTCTGCTCCCCTTATCCCTCTTCTATATTTGATTTGAGGATTTGATCGGCTCTGTCCGACAACGCCAAGCCGTATCGTAACGTGTAATCTCGTGCCCCTGTTGAGTTTTATTTGAGTTGTGTGATTAACTTTAAGCATGAATGAAATTCCGATATGTGTATGCGCCCCTTTGCGCTTCTTTCTTTGAATGCATTCAATCTTTCATCGTATATAGCCATCGTGCAGATCTTCTCTTCACCGGTGTTGAATGTGCCCCGGGATATCCCAAAAGGGCTACAATAAATCCCCCTCCCCAGGGTTCATTTTCTGATCTATACTGCATCTCGTACCCGGTGCGTCCATATGTGTTTCTCCATGTTGGAGGCGTGTATGCAAGTATGCGTCCCTTCAGCCCCAGGGACGGCTCCTTGACGTTTCCCTGCTTATGGCTACGGGTTAGGGGAAAGAGGATACTTCTAAATTCTATGAGTGCGGAGGGCTTTCTCCTTCCTGTAGTCGTCCATGCCACAGAGGTCCCTTCGATGTTCGACCATTTGCTTCTTCCAATATCTCAGCCTCGCGCTAACTTGCTGAACCCCTCTACTAATCAACTAACTCATATACGTATGTATATCTAGTTATTCATCACCAGTTTATCGATCGAATGCACTCTATGTATGCATCATCCTTGACTGTTTTCCCTCCAGTAACTTACTGACTGGGGATGGGGGACATTTCCCCATCATTGTTTCTATCCACCATTGGATCATAGGGTCGTGTCCTGTAATGGTATGTATCTTTATGAGCTGTCCGGTGAATATAAACAGGGCTTCAGCCCAACATTAAATCAACTATCCCTAAGGGAACTAGTAGTGACCATGGGTTGTGTGCCCCTCGTAGGCTAGCCCTCGGGGTTTCCTTCCCTATTGGTCGTCCATTCCTATCAAGCTTTAACCCATGGAAGAATGGTGCCCCTCGCAGGCTAGTCCTCGGGGTTTCCTATCCGATTGGGATCCACTGGCCGTCGTTGTGATGTCCGGCTTGTTAGGGGCTTACTCCGCACGTGAGTATGACCCCGCTTCTCCCCCGCAATCCTTCAGGGATGGGGGAGATGCTGTCCAATTTTCGCCAGGCTTTGAACACTAAGTTACCCTGGTGATTTGGACTTAATAAAACATGTGCCTTCAAACAATGAACCTCTGTGCTTCAGTATGAACCTCGCACGAGCTTTTGACTCTGCTTCTGGGGTATCCAAGACTCCAGTTCAATAATTAATTAACTCAATTAACATCAAATAGGCTAATAAACAAATTTGGAACTCAAACGGGATGAAAATAACAAGAAAATGGCCTAATCCGGCGCGCCCCTAATCCGGCGCGCCCTAATACGGCGCGCTACCCCCCCCCCCCGCGCCGTATTAGCTTTAGACTCAAAATTTCAGATTTTTAAATGATCCTATTCAGACGCGCCCTATTCCGGCGCGCCCCAAGCCATCCACGCCGGTTTAACCCATCCTCCATACCGCGCCGTTTTAGCATTGTTACCTATGCTACCCCGCGCCGTTTTAAGTTATACCTACGCTTGACCGCGCCGGATTTGAGCCAATTGTTTCCTTTTGCGCTGTTTTAACCCCGCATTCATTCCCAGGGCAACCCTTGCCTTCTATGGCAGGGATTGGTCAACCTAATTGACCATGGGTCGGGTAAAAAGAGATTGATTAATTTAAACCTATTTTCTATCATACCCTTATTGTATGTATTATATATGTTCATGTATATACATATATCACCTTGGTGCATGCTGGCATGAGCTGACTCTTCGGTGTATCAGACGGTGATTGGCAGAAGGGCGGGTTATGCCTGATCGGAGGCCTTCACTATGCGTGATGGTGGCCCTCGAACCTACGTTCTCCACCACGTACCGGGAGCCGGCCTAATAAATAAATGCTACCATATTGTGTGCTTGCATGCAATCACGTCTTTCACATATTCTACGGGCCCCATGGCCTCTCTATTTTTGGCGATTAATCAAGGGTTTTCTCTCTTCTGGAGAGATGTAATTAACGCCGTAGCCTTTATAGTACGGCGGGTTCTGGGTCCTGACACGATCACCTATAATCGTCTGGTTAGTCAGACGGTGCGCATAATAAATTTGTCACTCAGTGACTGGCACGCCCCACGCAAATAAACCTCTAATAAATAATCTAAATAAACCCATAATAAAATATTATTAATAAAATCCATCTCCCACATGTATCTAAAACATTCCTTTTGAAAGTTCACTTTAACACCCAACACCTTATCCAGATTTTCTTTCCCTTTGACAAATCTAGATAGATCATATTTCAACCTTTTCACCTCTTCTTCCAAACTGGAAATTTGCAATTCAGCATTTGTGATTTCTTCTTCGCATGCAAGAATTTTATCACTATACCAACAGTTCTTTGATGTGAGTTTCTCATTTTTTTTGCATGATTTCTTTATTTTCATCATTCATAGCATGCAGTTTTTCAATTAAGTTTTCAAGAACTCTCTCAGTTTCAGCAAGCTTAGAAATTTTAACAAGCAACTATTCATTCTCATGTTTGAACAAAGAGATTTCTTTTTCAAGCTTATCAAAACACTTCAATCTACCTTCAAGCAAGGAATTCTGGATTAGCATGGCACTATTTTTCTTTTTTAGTTCTTCATTTTCAGCCATGATACTCTTGCTATCAATTTCAGAATCAAGCAGTTTCTCAAATATTTTCTCATCATCAGAAAGAGAAGCTAGCTTGCTTTTAAGGCATTCTTCATTTCTCTCAAGTAAGGAGATTTTAGACAAGGTTTCATTTTGCTCACGTAAATCATGACAATCATTTTCAAAATCAAGAGATGTATTAATTTTTCTAGCCGTCTCAATCTCTTCATTTAAGCAAGAAATCTCATCGAAAAATAATTCAACTTTGGATTCTAGACATTCATTTTGTTCTTCCAAATTTTCAATTTTTGATTCCAAAGTTTTGCAATTTTCACATGAAGAATTATCATGCACACTCTCATCATTCTCCTTTTTCAATCTCTTGATTTTAAATTTGTATTTTTTACATCTATCATACAAATCGGCGCATGCTAATTGCCACTCTTCAATTGAAGGTTCTTCAGAGTCAGAATTTACCTCACATTCACCTTCTCCATGAGCCATCATGCATGTATCCTTTGCATCTTCTTCGTATCTACATGCCAACTCTTCCCAAAGCTCCATTGCTGACCTGCATGTTAAAAATCGTGTGATCACATCAGATTCTATGCTATTCATTAGAATATTTAATGCAGCAACATTTATAGCATTTTTCTTGATGTGTTTTGCATTTCATTTGGTTTCTTTTGCAGGGAGTTTATATGGACCATTACATATCACTTTCCACATTTCAAGTTCATAGACTACAAGACAAGTGCACATGCCATTTCTCTAAGAAATGTAGTTGTGACTATCAAAACGAAGAGGAAGGGAAGACAAACAACATGCAGACATGATACACAAAGAAACTCGCCAAGGGATCACTCTAAAGGTCGTTAAACCTAAGAAGATAGAGCCGCGCTCTGATACCAATTGTTGGTCCGAGGGGTAGGCGAGTGGACAAAAGGGGGGGTTGAATTGTCCCCTAACGCACTATGGCAAGTTAAAACTAAACTAACAGAATTAACAAGCTTGATAAGATTGAACGAATTAACCTAAACAGTGTAAGTTAAGTTCACTCAATCTCACCCGGCTCACTCGAGCAAGCAAATAGATTTATCAGGCAAATATGACGCACAACGGAACTTAGACAAACAAGTAATGTGTGTGAACAAGGTGTGATTTGAAAAATAATCTCCTGTGAGAGGGATAGATGACAAGGAAGCAATCACACAAATCAAACCACAATGCACATGGATTTTTAAGGTGGTTCAGGACCACGACGGGCTCCCTACGTCTACCACTCACCAAACCCGGTGAGGCTTCACTCGGGGATAAATCCCCAACACGGAGACGACGCTCCAAATACATGCAGGATGACACCTGCACACACAGGGGGATGCACCCCAACACACACACACGGAGACGATGTCTCCAACACGATCCGGTGACCAGATCACAACACACACACGCACACACAGGGAACAACCTCCCCACGAGAGGAACTCTCCTCACGCTGTAAACACAACAACAATGGGGATGAACCCCACACACTCTGGATCCTAAATCCAACAATACACACACACACACACACACACACACACACACACACACACACTGTGGATCTAAAATCCACCAGCTCACTCGCACAAACTGAGATCCTCATACACAAACACACGAATCTGGATGTATCCACACACACAGTGGATTTGAAATCCATACACACACTGATGTTCACAAATTTAGAACAAGAACACACTTGAAGCTCAAGATAAGACTGAAGAAGAATATAAGATGGAAGAGCTCGGATCTAGGTTCCCCCTTTGATGAAAGTTTCAGATCTTGGGGCAAGGTTTGCTTCTCTACTTGATTGGCTTCAGAAAGATCTTCAAATGCTTGGAGATGGATGAAGAACCCTTCCACGAAACAAAGTTCACGGAGCTATAGTATCAGCCTTTTTTCTCCCCTTGATAGCCTCTTTGATTCTCTTGGAGTCATTAGGGTTTCTTGGCCCTAAGAGATGGTTTTATACATCTTGGATGGTCAAGGGACATGCCAGAACTCAGATCCACAAATCATGGCATGTCTGGTGGCTTTAGGATTAAACAAACCAAGAGAGAGACCTCGCCCCATTCAAGGATTAGAAAGTCAATATTTGCTGCCTCGGGGGGTTCGATCGACTGGAGGTACTGGGTCGTTCGACCAAAATTCTACAGGGTCAAGAATTTTTGTCTCTGGAAATTTCGGTCGACCGGCCACTACCCGTCGATCAACTAGAGGTATTGGGTCGATCGACCGAAATTCTACAGGGTCAAGAATTTTTGTTTTTGGAAATTTCGGTCGACCAAAAACTATAGTTTTCTGAACCTTGGTAATTTCGGTCGACCAATGCTATAGGGTCAGTCGACCAATTGCTACAGTAAAATTCATACTTTTAGATTTCAGCCCCAAACTCCATTGCAACCCTTCCAAACTTTATGGTATCAAACTCCTTTGATATTGGAGGGATTATACAAAGAATTTAACCTGCAAAACCATAATAAAAATGATTATACCTTTAGCTTAATAATCAATGTAATAAATGTATGAAATGCATACATGAAAGCCCATGTTCAAGGTGCATCCAAACACTTTGAACCACAAAAGTTCTAAGCTAAAGGTCAAGAATTATTTTCATGCAAGTGAACAACGTATGAGAGCCATTTAGCCATGCAAATATATAAGTGAACACTTTGAAAACATGATTGACTAAAGGTCAAAATCAATAGATATGCATTTGTCCAATGCATTATGAAGAGTATGCATAGGAAGCATTCAAAGCTTTGCAAAATAACCATGAAACCTTCATTCACAAAAAAACCCTCCTAGACAATTGTCAAGATGTGAATTATACAAATTCACCCAACTAGGGATTGGAATGAAGAACCATGCATCTAAGCAAATCTTATGATGCTAGCAAGCCGTGCAACCTAACATATTGAAAGTGCATGAGACACATTTTCAAACCATCAAATCCTCAACTCGAGATGTGATCATTTTGACATACATATGAGCAACACGTGTGAGCTTCATAAAATCCAATTGCACCAAACTTCACATGAGTTAGCTTAACCAATTATCAAGCACACATTGAGCACATTGAATAAAATTGCCAAAGCCATATGATCATGAATCCATACAATGAGAGAACATCATTAAAATCACATTCATTAAATTGCCCAACCAAGACTTTGAAAACCTATTGGATGAAATGCATGAAACATAGTGGGAGTCGACATAATACAATGAGTGAGTTAACTCCCCTTTAGAAGATGAACTTCATTGATGCACTCCATTGAGTTCTAAGTGTGAGTCATAGATTTTGATCCTACAAACCAAGATATTCAAAGAATGAGTTCCTTAATCAACAATCATTCATATGACTTCCAAGTGAAATCGTTGAAGTCATGAAGCATAGAAGGAGTCAACGTAATGCAATGAGAGAGGTAACTCCCTTTTATAAGAAGAACTTCATTGATGCAATCCTTTGAGTCCCAAGCTTGAACCTTGTCTTTTGATCCTGCAAGTCAAGATAAATATAGCATGAGTTTCTTAAACAACAATCATTCATTTCCAAGATGTAGCTCGATCTACGCTGACCCCTTTTGGGCCTTGTGCGTCGATGCAACTTGGTTCTACGTCGACCCACCCTTCATCAGCCTACTGAATTAAGCTTGTATGGCCTGCCTCTAGCCCCTTGTGGGCTTTGTGCATTGAGAAATAGAGGAAGAAAATTAGGGTAACGGCAAGTAATGAGGCTCTGCCATCAGGATGGAAGGAGGAACATCTTTGGCGGAGGCTGCTCATCGAAGATCGTATGCCTAGACTTTGCTGTCATCTTACATGAAGACGAAGATGACTATCCCTTTGAAGGATCCCAGTTTCACAGACCAAGGGGAACCTGCCATCTTCTTCACCAAGGCTGACATACAAGCCTCCATGGATTTATTAAGATTTGTGGTGATCGCAAAATGCTCGTATGGCAGGCAAGCATTTTCAAAAATCAAAACCTGTCTCGCACAGAGAATGAGATTTTCTGTGGATTTTGTAATAAGCCGGCTGAATCAAAGGCACATTTTACTCAGATTTGGCTGCGAAGAAGACTTCTTACGGATCCTCATTCAAAAGCATTTATACATAAAGGTATACCAATTCGATTTTTCAGATGGTCCTCTGATTTTGACTTGAAAGCAGATCCTACTTCTGCTTCTATATGGTTGGGATTTCCAGAGTTGTCGGCCAATCTCTATCATGAGGATTGCATTCGCTCAATAGCTGGGAATTTTGGCCCGGTGCTAAGGGTTCATGAAAATACAAAAGCAATGACTGACACCTCGGAAGCTCTTGCTTGCATTGAACTGGATCTGTCAGCTCCAAGGAAGAAGAGAATATGGATCGACTTGGATGGCAATGGATTTTGGCAATCAGTGAATTATCACAGGGTGCCTCAGTTGTGCTCCTTTTGCCATAAACTGGGACATGTTGTCCAGGAGTGCAGGAAGAAGGTGGGGAAGTCTGATAATGCTACACGCATACATAATTTTCAGCAAGTGCAGAAGCCAATGGTCTATAAATTAAAGTCAGGAGGCCCACAGGATGCTCGATATAATGCACCACAATCCAATAGGTTTGTTGTGTTACAGGAAGATGATACTTCCAAGAAAATGCAAGATAATGGCACTACTGATGCTGTTCCTGACAACTCCCAGATGAAGTTGGTTGATGACGATGGGGATCCAAACAGCTATATTCCAGCTCTAAATAGGGAACCTGATGAGAATGGTCAATGTAGCATGGGAGAATATATACATTCAGAACATCTGCAGGCACGTCATGAGGAGCTCTCTTCAAACCAAATTGGGCAAACTATGTTTTATCATCAAAAGAGGCATGATGGTAAATCAGAGATGATAAGCTCACAAAAGGAGGCTAACAGTGATATGGAAACAATGCATTGTCAATCTGATCAGACAAATTCAGTAACAGTTGGGGCTAATGGCTTTGTTCCTTCACTAGTTTGTAAAGATCAAAGCACCACAGTACAAGTCAATCTCGGTAGCCTACCAGTTGAGGGAGAACTGACTACAGCAGACATCACCACAGTACACAGAAGACTATCCAATTTTAGCTGTGAGGTTGGAGACTTGTCAGTGGCAGAGCAGTCCAGGGCTTAAAATGTTATTATGCTAGACATTTCCTAGAGAAAGGAAAATGAGATGTTCCTGCAAGATGATGGATGCAACAATAATACAAAAAATAAAGTGCAGCAACCTATCACTAGGGCCAAAGCTAAATCTATAGCTGGTGGTGCACTCTATCCTCCATATCCCTAATGATTGAACCCACTCTTATATCGAATATTAGGGGGATTGGAAATGAGAGATCAGTGAGGAGTTTGAAAAGCCATATCATAAGAAATAAAGTGCAAATGGCCTGCATTACAGAACCTAAAATCTCTGCAGACAACCTACACAGATTTCGACAGAAACTTCATTTTGACTTTGCATGTACAAACCAAGAGGAAAACTCAAAAATTTGGGTATTCTGGAAATCCAATATTTCAGTAGAGGTGGTGCAGAGGAATTTTCAGTTTATCACTATCAAGGTGCAGTATGGGGGGAACATGGACTGTTATATTACATATATATATGCTTCTTGTGACATGTCTATCAGAAGAGAAATGTTTGATGAACTTATTCAATTCAGTGGCACCGTTAACAAGCCTTGGATTCTTGGAGGTGATTTCAATGCCATCTTATCACCAGAGGAAAAAATGGGAGGTACCATGGGTTTTATTAACTCTATGATTGATTTCCAAGGCTTTGTTGCTGTATCTGGACTGCTGGATGCTGGTTACTCAGGTAGTACTTATACATGGTCTAATAACCAGGTGGGGGCTAGGAACATCCGGGCAAGATTGGATAGAGTATTGTTTAATGAATGTTGGGCTGACAAGGCTTCTGCTTTAACTATTAACCACCTGCCTAGGGAGCCATCAGATCACTCTCCCATGCTACTATACTTCCCTGCTATAAGTCCTGGTCCTAGCCGGTTTGTTTTCCAACATATGTGGCTTGAAGACCCCAATTTTAAACAGGTGGTGCAGAATGTTTGGAGCACCAACCAATATAGCCACTATAATGCATTCTATACTCTACAACATAAGCTTAAAGCCCTCAAAGGCTCTCTCCGACAATGGAATAAAGAGCACTTTGTTAACATCTTTGACAACATTGCCCAAGCTGAGGAGAAGGTGGCAATGGCAGAAGCAATTTTTGATGCGGATCCATGTGAGGAAAATAGGAGTTCTCTGCAACTTAAGCAAGCTGAGCTACGGAAAAACTTACATAGAGAGGAAATTTACTGGGGACAAAAGGCTAGAATCAAGTGGCTTCAACAAGGGGATAGGAACACTAAGTTCTATCACCTGCAGGTCAAACAAAGGAGATCTAGGATGGCCATTCACAGAATACAAATTGATAATGGGGAATGGTGTGAAGATGACGCTGTCATAAAAGGAAAGGCAGTGGAGTTTTTCAACAAACAATTTACCACCTTTGAACATCAAATAAAGCCTGAACTTCTAGAGACTGTTTCACACTTGGTTTTCGAAGAAGATAACTATCTACTCACTCTAATCCCTGAAGCTGGGGAGATAAAAGAAGTTGTATATAGTTTGTCTCCGGACAGTGCCCCAGGGCCGGATGGATACATAGGTTTTTTTTCACATCTTGTTGGGATATTGTAGCTGCTGATATCATAAAAGATGTGCAATGCTTCTTCAAAGTTATGCCCATGCCGAAGGGCACCACATCTTCCTTGATTGCTCTCATCCCAAAAGTAGCATCCCCTTCTACTTTTGCTGATTTGAGGCCAATCAGTCTGTGCAATTTTTCATATAAGATTGTCTCCAGAATTATTAGCAACAGGCTGATTAATATCCTCCCAAATATTATCTCTGAAAATCAAGGGGCTTTTATCAAAGGAAGAAATATAGTGGATACTATTTCTTTGGCTTCAGAGATGATGACAGATATAGGAAGAAAGGTGAGAGGTAATAATCTGATTCTTAAACTGGACATGGCAAAAGCCTATGATAGGTTGGAATGAGATTTTTTACTGCAGGTCATGAAAGCTTTTGGATTCTCTAAAAACTTTTGCTCTCTTATTGAAATGATGATAAACAACTGCTGGTTCTCTGTTATTTTTAATGGCTCACCTGCGGGATATTTTAAATCAACTAGAGGAGTAAGGCAGGGAGATCCGTTGGCTCCTGCCTTATTCATCATTGCAGAGGAGGCTCTCAGCAGAGGCATATCAATATTATTCCAAAGTGGGCAGATTCAATACTTCTAAGTGCCTAGGGGATGCATTCAGGTCTCTCATCTATTGTATGCAGATGATACAGTAATTTTCCTCAATGGGGCATCCAGGAATATCAGAAAATTGTTATCATTTATCAGGATTTATGAGGAATCATCTGGACAAAAGGTGAATGTTAGCAAAAGTAGTTACATTGTCTCTAACAAAGCAAATAGCGCAACTATCCGGAGAATCTCTGAATTGATTGGTTTTCAGCATAAATCAGGATTAAACTCCTATCTTGGTGTTCTGTTGGCACCCAAAACATGATCATCGGCGACCAAGCCACAAAGACAAAGGACCCGGCCCGCTGAAGCATGGAAGCCGATAAAGATCAACATATTGAAGACTTCTCAAGCTGCCAGAGCCTCGAGTCACCCCGTATGGACACGGGACTTCACCTCAGGAGAGCCGAGACGAACTCACAACCAACCGGTAGTGCGATCAAGCCTGCCCAATGAACCGGCATCGACTCTGTCGTGCCACATATAATACACCCGTTGTCCGATCAAGGATGACGGTCTACCCAGTGGCTAGCCACCTCGTGAAAGGCTCTCCTGAAGATGAAAGAGTCCCCCTGGCTCTCCTGGACAGAGGACCGAAAGCTCTGTCGGAAAAAGATCCCGATCACCCGGCACAGGTACGGCTTCCTGCCAAGATGGGCCCGTTAGTGGCCGAATGATCGCCCAGCTCAGGCGGAACTATCCCTGGTGTTATCCCACCCTCTAAGAAGCTTTGAGCACAAGCCAGACCGAGCCGGCAGCACGAATCATAGAGCCGAAGGCCGTGTCAGCGGGAAACCCGCATGATCAAACCAAAGTTGTCGGAAGTTCCGAGAATGGCCGTACATCGACCTGGGGGCTTCGACAAGACATCTTGTCGAGGTTTCAAAGAGCATTGGCAAGATAAATGTTCACGGTGACCCCCGGACTCATCGACTAGCTCGAAGCACGCGAGGAGCATTAGCACGGCGCGCCCTAAACCGGCGCCCCCCCCACCTGATGCCCCTTATCCCGGCGTGCAGAGAACCCCACCCGGGGCCTGGCTATTCTGGCACGCAAAAGGCCATGAAGCCTTTCCCGGCGCGCAGTTCTTCACGCCGGATGAGGCTTGGGGTTCGATCATATATATACATATGGCTGTTCGAAAGAGAAAAAAAAGGAGAAGAAGGAGAGAGATAGCAGAAGAGAAAGGAAAGGAAGCGAGAGAAAAAAAACTCAACACAGAGAAGAAGAAGAAAAAGGAGGAGGGAGAGAGAGCTCTTGGGGAAGAGGGGTCTCGTCTGAGCGTCCTCCGCCGGCCATCATCCTCTGCTTTCGCTGAAGATACGATACTCTGTTTCGAGAACAGGTGGGCGCCGGTGCCTATCTTCCTCTGCTTTCGTGGATTCTTTTCTTTTGGGGTTTCCATCTATCAGATGTAAGCGAGAGGGGGAGGGATGGCGATGATATGAGCCGACCCCCCTCCCCTTTCTCTGCGATTCTCTCTTCCACTTTGTTTTACTGTTGTGTCTCTGTACACCCCTCTGCCTCTACAACTGATGAACGACGACCGAGCGATGATGCGGGCACCGGATTTGTAATGTAAATGTTAGTCTATTCCCGTTTACTGGGTGGCGATATGTACATGGATGTGTGGACCAATAGGTCGAATGAATGCTTGAAGCTTATTTCCCCGTCTCTATCTATGTCAATGTGTATGTATGAGTTCTTCCGCGCGTGGTTCCCGGCTCCGGTTTCCTCGATGTCACGATCATGCCCCAAAGCCTCGTGGGCTACAGAAACGACCCCTCCCCGGGTCTTTCCCATCAACTGCTTTCATCTTTGGTTTAAGGATCTTTGTATCCCCACTGTGGACAGAGCTGTGCTCATGCACATGCTTCTGCCCGCCGTGGTATCGAGGGTCTAATTCCCATTAACTCCTCCCTTCGTACTGCTCCGATTGTTCGCAAGGTGGGAGTTGCCTTCGGGACAGCTGGATCCATCACCCTGAATGCTGCGTCCGAGCTGTTCGAGCATATGCTTCTATGATTGGATCGTCTCATCTATGCATCTACTACCCATATGCATCATGGTCATTTGAACTGTTCCGAGATTCTTTCATCCCGTCTTAATCGCCCGGGGAGGGGGACATTCCCCATTGCTTCACGGAACTGCTGGGTGATCAAGGGCTCTACCTCTCGATGGTAGATGCTCTCTCAAGGCCATGGCAGACAGTAACAGGGGTCCTAGCCTAACAAGCTTAGCCCCAACAATCTGGAGACCCGATAGAGGCCAAGGGATGTATGCTCTTGGTAGGCTAGTCCTCGGAGCTTCACTCTCTTAATGGTCGGTTCCTTCAAGGGATGTGTCGCAGGTTGTGGGTTGTCCACCCTTCGTAGGCTAGCCCTCGGGGTGATGCTCCCATTATCAGTGGCCTCATCCCTCTATCCTCACCCACGGAGCATGGTGCCCCTCGCAGGCTAGTCCTCGGGGTATCCTATCCGATGGGAATTTGCTAGCTGTCACCGTGCAGATCAGCGGTTTAGGGGCTTACTCCATAAGTGAGTATGACCCCGTTCTTCCCCTGCAACTCTTCATGTTCAGGGGAGATGCTGCCCAATTTTGGACATACTCATAATAATTAAGCTATAATCAGATGCTCGTTCTGAACTCAATCAACTCAGTGCTCAAGTGTGAACCTCGCACTGACTCACTGCATCATTTCCGAAGGATCTGGGACTTCAATCAAACAAGCAGTTGGCCGAAATAATTCCAAAACTCTCAACATAAGCTTAATAAACTTAAATGGTTTCGAAATGCATCAAAAATAAGCAGAAACGGCGCGGCCCTAATCCGGCTCGCCCTAATACGGCGCGGTCCCCCCCCCCCGCGCCGGATTAGTAATAGACTCATAACTTCTTTTTTTTGGCCTGGCCAGTTCCTGGCCCGCCCTAAATCGGCGCGCCCAGTGCTCTTCGCGCCGGGCTAATGCTGCCCATGACCGCGCCAGTTTAGCTTATTTACCTACGTTTTGACCGCGCCGGTTTAGTCCTTTTACTCATATTGTGGCCGCGCCGGATTAGTTCGGTCTGCCCAAGTTTGGCCGCGCCGGGGAACTCTACCCCTACGCGTGGCTGCATCGGTTTTAAGCCCTTATGTTGTTTTAATCATCCACCTACCCTCGGGGTGACCTTCGTCTCCCGTGGCCGGAATTAATGAATCCTAATAAATTGAATAAGAGGAGTGATGTTTGGATCCGAATCGCTTTACTATCCGGTTTGTGCTACTATTCTTGCCGCACTTGGAGGAGATTAACAAATGCGATTGAGCACTGGTTGCTTTCATAACTCTACTGCCATGCTTAGAATAGTCATGAACATCATGCATGCATGCTTGCATCGACCCTTGGGTATATCAAATGGCGCTGACAGAAGACCGGGTTATGCCCGATCGGAAGTCTCCGCTATGCGCGATGGTGGTCTTCGGACCTATGCCCTCCGCCACGTATCAAGGGTCTCCAACTCAATGAACCATGCCTCTCCTACATGATAGATAGACGCATCTCGCATGATTTCGTCATGTTCATAACGTCGCATCTTGTATTCCGGCCTCGACAGCCCACTATCTCGACAATTAATCAAAGGTGTTCCCTCCTCGCGGGGGATGTAATTAACGCCATAGCCTTTATGGTATGGCGGACTGCTGGTCCCGACTGAACCTCACTTTCGCCCGACACGGGTCAGAATGAGCGCATAATAAACTTGTCACGTACGTGAGTGGCACGCCCGCGTCGTCAATCAGTCAGTTAATTACCAGTTAGTTAATTGGTTGATCGACACGTGAAATAAGATATATGTATATATATATATATATAATAAAATGATAAGATGGTCTAATAAAACTATCGCCAACAAGTCTGGCACGCCCGGTGGGACCAGTGTCACCTTTCATCTCTTTGCCGAGATACTTGGGCTTCGAGGCCCTCTCAAAGGCTACTGATTGTTGGCTTGTTTGTCTTTACAGGCGAACGATGACAACAAATGGATTAACTGGCGTCGGCTTCGGTCCGTCGATCGTTGCTGGGCATGCGCAATGGTACCTGGTGGTGCCCATGGAGTTTGGCAGCTTCCCTGCCACCGTCGGCTTCCCCAACTTCTTGGGGTTGGCCTTCGTGGACATGCTGGAGATTGAAGCCCCGGAACCTGTCGAGGAAGCTGTGGGGAAAGTGGAACCTCTGAAGGCTCCTTGCTGTAATGACTCATCCAAGAGTCCGGCCCCGGCCGCTAGCTGTCTGGTGCACCACGCCATACGTGGGGCCCTCCCCAATATTGTCAACAAGCACCCTGGAGGACGTCAACGTCGCCAAGCCCACAGGAGTGCTATTGTGATTACCGGGACTCTATCTCAGTCCGGGAAATCTATGATGGTTGGCGGCATGCGCGTCTTCCTTAACGGACGCAATGCACGTATGGCCCCAGATCGAGTCATCCCCGCCATCCCTGTCCACAATACATACCAGGCCCTCGCTGGAAGGAGGGCAGAAAGAGAAGAAATCGGCCACTATGGCCAAGGAAGGTCGGCCCCCAGGCCAAGAAGGTTCAAACAGGTGTGGGTTCCCAAGCGGGCCCAACCTGCCCATCAGCTGACACCTATCTGCCGCCGTCCTGTGTACGACGGGGCGGAGGAGAGAAGAGAAAGGGGCTTGCCCCCGAAGGAAGAAGAAGGAGTGTTTGCGAATCCTCCGCGCCGTAAAAGTTTCCAGGCGGCTGCCTGTCAAGCCAACGTCCCAACTGCGGGACGAAGATTCCAACAGCCTGCCGATAGAGCTCGGCTAGCTTATATCCCTCCTTCGGGAGGTCGACAATCATCCCCCGTGTTACATCAGGAGCGGGGTCAAGAAGAGATGACATGTTTGGTCAGAAATTATTTTCGAGGGTTAGGCAACCCCTCGCTTGGGCAACAGCGACTGATGCAAGCAGCCGCCGCCGATGAAGACTACTGCCTATCAATGGTAGATGAAGAAGATGTAGGAGAAAGAATGATGGTGTCGTCAGTCGACGACAATGGATATGACAACGGCTTCGAGTTCGAAGCCGATGGAGCCGTCCCCGAGCGGAAGGAAACAAGAAGAACTTCTGTATTCGAGAGGTTGACCTTCCTGCAGCAAGCTAAAAGGAGGGTCCATCGACGGAGGAGAAGGATGCAGGTCTTCACTTGCAACATGGCTGGTGTATCCAACCGATATGGGGGGCACCCCGAAGATCCCCGAGAATTGGCTCAGTTGGCCGCATGGCCAGGGCCGAGCACTCGCAGAACAGAAGCAACAAGGGAGCTCCTGATAATGACGAAAGGAAAACAACCCCAGGTCTACCACCAGTGGGATGATAAGGCCCCTGTCCTGACCGCTAATGTGGTGACGGCAGAGGAAGAAGACGACATTCCCCTCGACATTCTGCCCGAGGGTACGTCCGGGGACACAGCAGAAGTTATCCCCACTACAGCCACTATAGACCCATCGGTCTTGATATTACTTCAGAAATACCGGCAAGAGATAGACTTGTGAAGAAGCAGCTGATGGAGAAGACTAAACAGTCCTCAGCTTCCAAACCACCCGAAGTCCAGGGTGAATCATCTCGGGGAGCAGTCCGTCATGATGGCCCTCCACCACTCTACACACTGCCTCAGTCGTCAGAACCAAGCATGGCGACAATGCAACAGCGGCCACCACAGCTCCAACCACTGCTACCACCGGTGCTCCCTCAAGTGCACCAGACACCCCCGCTGCCGCGTCCTCCACAGACGACCACCCTGGTCACCCCGTACCTATAGCCGGCACACTTCTATCCAGAGCCGGTTGACCCTACAGTCATGAATCAGATGATGGTGGAAAGAATGATCGAGCTAAAGTTCGTAGAAAGAGGTGAAGGCGACTACGTCGCGTTCGATGCATACCGGGTGCCCTACCCGCAACACCATGCTGCTAAGCGGCTTCCCCCGGGAATCAGTAAGCCGCCCAAGTTCAATAAATTCAACGGGAAGGGATCCCCGAGAGAACACATAGCCTATTATATGACTGTCATGGGCGTCTTGGCCACCGATGAGTCATATCTGCTGAAGTTTTTCGGGTCCTCGCTGACATGGCTCACATTTTAATGGTACTCTAGCCTCTCGGTCGGGTCGATCAGTGACTGGCCAGATATGCAGAAGAAGTTCAGAGAAAGATTCCATGTCACAGAGAAGGAGGTCACAGTGGCCGAACTCTACTCAACAAAGCAGAGGGCAGATGAGACAGCCCTCGATTATATTAAGAGGTGGAGGAACCTCGGAATGAGGTGCAAGCGGACCCCGCATTAGGAGGACGCTGTGCAGATATGCAAAAAGAATCTCAGAAGGGAAGTTCTGGAAAAGATGATCGGAATGGAAATACGATCGTTTGATCGATTAAACAATGTCGTGGCCGAGGTGGAAGCTTTCCTGGGCAGGCCTGCCCCTACATCTGTTGCCAACACGACCTAGAAGGGCAAGGCGGTGGAGCGGCGCTCCTCGCCTAAAGAAGCGAACGCTCTTGACATAAAGGCGTTCTAACAACAGAAAAGTGAAGGCAAGAAGGGAGTCACCCCACAGCCTGCAGAAGCCCCAGACGGTAAAGAAGGTCCTTCGCTGAGGGACAAGATGAAGAAGGCCTATTCCTTTCCAAAAGACAAGACCCGAGTTCTGTTCGACTGGGTAACAGAATACATCATCGTCACCTTGCCAGAGCCAAGGAGGCCGGAGGACTTAAAGAGAAAAGACAGTCCAAGATTCTGCCCCTATCACCAAATGTTGGGGCATCCAATCGAAGACTGTTATGTGTTCAAGGACATCATCGAAGGGATGGTGAAGAAGAATGAAATTGAGCTGGGAGAGTACAAAGTGGACCCTCCTCAGCCACATGAAGCCCCTCGGAGGAGGGAAGGAGTCAACATGGTCTCCCTATACCAGGCACTGCCTGAGGAGATCTCTGAAACAAGCACGCGGAGCACCTATGAAGCTCATTTCTTGGAGCCCGCGAAAGAACAGTAGAGATGGCAGCAGGTCCCTGTGAAACACAAGAAAAAGACGGCACCTCGCCCGAAAGAGGGGGCACATATCTGTGGTGCCACACCCCGGCCTGCTCCGCCAGTGGTAGCGCCCGTGTGGGTCACTCCACCTACAACTCTCAGGATACCTACACATAATCGGAGGAGACAAACTCCGCTGCCAGTGGTTAAAGAGACCAATCCTGGGATCATTCGACTGCAAAACCTCATTGAGAGGCTGGACGAATACGTGCAGCCCGAACTGAAGCCCTTGCTGGTGCGGGACCACGTCCCATGGCAAGAACTAGAGCAACTCTCACTTGAATAAGAGGAGAAAGCTGAAGAGGTACCCGACAGAGAGGGCAGTCTGTTCTGGGGGCATATGCCCGCAGAAGCAAAAAAGAAGAAAAACAAAGGAAGAAGAAAAAGAAGGCCGCTGAGGCCGACAAAGTGCAGGTTGTCTCCTGTAATACCCTATCAGCACTCTTCAACCTGTCCAGAGAGGAGGAAGAAGAGGAAATTTGTTTCACACCCCATGCTGGGGGAGGCAAGGCTGAGGCCGCAACTGCTGCACATGCCACTCGGTCAGGCTGAAGATGGGGGTGCCAGCCGCCACCCAACCACAACATCATGTTCAGAGGGGAGCAACCCTACAAGACACCTCCACCGGAGGTCAAGGGAGTCCAATAACAAGAGTGGGGGCAAGGGGGTCCCTTCGTTTCTTGAATTCATGAAGATGTCCAAGGGGAAGCGGCCTTGCCAGGAGGCTAACCCTACACCCGGGGACGTTCACCCGCAGCTGGCACAATCTGCCGAAGAGCCAAATGCAGACGGAGCTTGCCCCACAGCAACTAACAAAGAAAACCCAGAAGCCGGTACCAACCAGAAGGGCGCTGAATCTAATGAAAATGAAGCAGGTCCGTCAGGGCCCGCAAATCAAAACCTCCCAAAGCCCAGATGGGCTGAAGAGATGAAGCTCTCCAATGTCCGAGCTAGGAGCCGAATAATGAAGCTACTCAAGAAGCTCCCTGCTCGATTTACAATCTGGGAGATCCTTTCTCTGAGTGAAGAGACCCGACAGGTGATTATTACTGCTCTCCAGACGCCTGCTCATTTTGAGACATGTCTGGCTGAAGCAATGCCAGAGGCCAGCATGACCTTCACTCCGGACGATATGCTGCTGCCCACCATCAGCCACAACAGGCCGCTGTATATGAAGGGGCACCTGAATGGAAGGGAGCTGAACAGAATTCTGGTTGATCCCGGTGCAGCGGTCAACATCTTGCCAAATAGAATATATGAGAGGCACCACTTTAATGTGCATCTCGAGAAAGTCGGGGATATGCGTATCACCGGCTTCAATCAAAAATGTGAGGTGTCCATGGGAGTGGCAGAGTTCACCCTCACCCTAGCAGATTTCACTACGACGGTGCAGTTCCATGTCATTGACTCCCGCACCTCGTACAAGGCGCTGCTCGGCTGCCCGTGGCTGCATGAAAATATGGTGGTGCCCTCCACGCTCCACTAATGCATCAAATACAGTCTCCAAGGGAAGGAGGAGAGGATATTTGCAGACCCCCACCCGTTCGAGGTGTTTGAATGTCATTTGGCGGATGCCAACCTATATATAGGGCCTTCCCAGAAGACCCCTGAAGCTAAGACCCCTGCGGGGGCATCGAGAAGCACATCCGGCAATAGTTGGTATCCGCCACCGCCGCGCGGATATGTCAAGCCCAAGGTGGTCTCCCATATCACACCATCCGGGCAAATGGGCAGAACAGCACCCCCAACATTATACCCTGAAGCTAATGAAGTGCGGGTCGCTCGGTGACACAATCATCTTGAAATCCCGGATGGCCTTACCAAGCCGACTCCCAGCCTTGACAACCCTACTGTCGAACCTTTCAAGACTTGGGAGGTGACACAGGAAGATGGACCCAGCAGCTTGTTCTATACAGCTGAGGAGCATCCTACTCAGGAAGACACAGACTGCAACGTCCCTGAAGATATAAGCAACCCACCGGTTCCCGTCCAGGGTCTGGCATTTACAACTGATCGGATGGCCAGGATGTTTCAGAAGCAACACATCCCCCCCGATCAGTCTCAAAAATGCAAGGAAGCTTTCCAGAAAATGTGGTATCCCGCAAATCTGGATAAAGAAATGAGACGTGTCTCTCAACATCTGGGGTTGGGTTTCACCTTGGAGGAATATTATTACAGTGGGCGATACGAGGTGGACACCATCTCCGCCTTCTGCTGAAGATCGCCCGCTGGGGACAACTTTTGATGAATACCTGGCGGAAGCTGAGCATGTTGAGCTGGCTCAGCCCAGAAATGAAGAAGTAGAGACCATGGTCCCTTGCCGATGCTGGGAGCAGGTCTATCCTGAAGAGACGGCCTTTCAAGCCAAATTTGATACGGCTAGCAGCAGTGAAGCCGAAGATACTACAGAAGCAGGAATTTCTCCCTCCAGTGGAGTCCTACTGGTGATAACTTCAATACCTCTTCTACCAATCAGGGCAGCCTCGGTCGACTCCGATCAAGGCGAACCAGCTACCAAGAAAGGAAAATCCACTTCTACGGAAGATACAACTGTCCCAGAAGGCGAGACCTCCTCAACTTCTGCAACGAAACCGGGATGCTGTCCCGGCCCGGCAATAAGCAACTACCAGCCTATCACGGTTGCAACCTCAACTACAAATAACGAAGCCGTTCTCACGCCCTTGGGAGCTACAACGGCAGTGGACTTGCTAATAGAACGATCCACGCGGCCGCTAGCACAAGAAACAGAGAATCCTTAAGAAGCTCTGGTGGTGTCTGACGAGGAAGTCGAAGTGCTCGACCTTCAATATGGTATTCCAGACTTCGTTGACCTCCAACTGGCACCTCCGGAGATAGAAGACGGAGGCCAAGCCACAGTCGATGAACTGATAGAAGTCAACATGGGAAATGAGTGGGACCCTAGGCCCACCTTCCCCAGTGCCCAGCTATCCCCAGAAGAACGGGAGCTATACGTCCAGCTACTGCTAGAGTACCAGGATTGCTTCGCCAGGACTTACAAAGAAATGCTGGGTCTAAGCCCCGCTGTCTCACAACATGAGCTGGCAATCAGCCCTGAGGCCGAGCCGGTGAAGCAACCACTGCGGCGCATGAGGCCAGAACTCATTACCCAAATCTGTACTGAAGTCGACAATCTCATTGACATGGGATTTGTTGAAGAAAACCAGTACACCACATGGCTGGCGAATATTATCCCCGTAAAGAAGAAAAATGGACAGATCCGGATATGTGTCGACTTCCGAGATCTAAATAAAGTCTGCCCCAAAGAATACTTTTCGGTGCCAATAACGAAAGTCATGATCGATGCTACAACCGGACATGAGGCCCTGTCATTCATGGACGGGTCATCCGGTTACAATCAGATTTGGATCGCGGAGCATGACCGGGTCCATACTGCTTTCCGAACCCCTAAAGGCATTTATCATTACAAGAGGATGCCGTTCGGACTGAAGAATGCTGGCGCAACCTATCAGAGCACAATGACCAAGATCTTTGATGAGTTGCTCTACCACAAGGTCGAGTGCTATATAGATGATCTGGTGGTCAAAACCAGAAGAAAAGAAGATCATCTACAAGACCTCCGGATTGTTTTTCAGAGGCTGAGGCAGCATGACCTGAAGATGAACCCCATGAAATGTGCGTTCGGAGTGTCGAGCGTAAAATTCTTGGGCTTCGTCGTCCGATATCGGGGGATCGAGATAGACCCTGTAAAAATCAAAGCAATTCAGGAGTTACCTCCACCAAGGAATATCTCCGAGCTGAGATCACTACAGGGCCGCCTAGCTTATATCCGGCGGTTCATTTCTAATTTGTCAGGGCGATGCCAGCCTTTCCACAAGTTGATGATGAAAGATGTTCTCTTTTATTGGGATGAAGATTGCCAGACAGCCTTTGACAAGCTGAAAGACTACCTGAAGACTCCTCCAGTGCTGGGCGCACCAGTGAAAGGACGGCCATTGATACTATACATAGCAGCTACACATAACTCCCTGGGGGCAATGCTGGCCCAGAATAATGGAGAAGGGAAAGAGCAAGCCCTCTATTACCTCAGTCGGAGACTGGTCAGGATTGAGGAAAAATATACTTATATCGAGAAGGTCTGTCTAGCACTGGTCTTCGTGGTTAAGAAGCTCCGACACTATATGTTGTCACATGAAATCAGCCTAGTATCCAAGAAGGATCCCCTGAAATATATCATGTCCCAGCCGGCACTCAAAGGTCACCTGGGCAAATGGGTGGTAATCCTTATGGAGTTTGACATCTCCTATATACCGCGCAAGGCCGTCAAAGGCCAAGCTATTACAGACTTCTTCGCTGAGCACCCAGTACCCGGGGACTACCCGTTGGAACCGGAACTTCTTGAAGATGAAACCCTGGAAGCCGTTCAGTGCAACCCTCCTTATGGCAGCTGTATTTTGATGGCACTTCCAGAATTGACACCTCTGCTACTACATCGGTCAGGGTCAGGGCAGGGGCAGGCACAGTCCTGAAATCCCCAGAAGGAGAAGTGGTGCACACATCCTGCTCCATAAACAAGCATTGCACAAATAATGAAGCGGAATATGAAGCCCTGATAATCGGGTTGCAGATCGCTCTGTCCATGGGAATTCAGATGCTGGAGGCATTCGGAGATTCCATGCTAGTTATAAAACAATTGGAAGGAGAGTTCGATGTACGAAAGTAAGAGCTTCTCCCCTATCACCAGCTGGCAACCCGCCTGATGTAAAGATTCTACTTCATCAGCATCAAGCACATCAACCGAGGTCAGAATGCTCAGGCAGACGCCCTCGCTAAGCTGGCTAGTTCATTGGCGGTCCCGCCAGATGCAAGCCTGAATATAACAGTGATCAACCACCGGCAGGTCCCCAGTGTAACGGAGGTCTTGGCTAACGAACAAGAGATTGAGGTGGTAGTCGTTGAGGAGATTCAGCAGCCCGATTGGCGAGAACATCTCCTGTGGTGGTTCCAACACCAACAGCTCCCGAGGGAAAAAGAACAGAGAATGAAGCTCCTAAGGGTCAAGGACTCTTACGAGATGAGAAGTAGAACCCTGTTCCGAATAATGGCAGATGCCCGAAGGAAAGTCCTACTTCGCTGCTTGTTTTCAACAGAGGCAGGATAGGTGATGCGAGAAGTCCATGCGGGATCAGCTGGAGCACACCAGGCTGGCCCAAAGATGAAAATTGAGAAAAAGAAATTGGGCTACTATTGGCCCACTATATTTGATGATTGCTGCAAGTTCGCCAAAGCTTGTCAGAAGTGTCAAGAACACGCTAACGTGGCAAGGAGACCTCCAGTGCCACTGCATCCCACCTTGCCAAGCTGGCTGTTCGCCCAGTGGGGCACGGACGTGGTAGGGCCACTACAAGCATCTTCATCAGGGTGCAAATATATCTTAGCAGCTACTGACTACTTCTCCAGATGGGCGGAGGCGGTAGCACTAAGAGATGTGATGGGAGAGCTAGTTGCGAGATTCTTCCGACAGAATATAATATTCCGGTTCGGGATCCCCAGCCGAATCATCTCTGATAATGGCAGCCATTTCAAAAATCAGAAGGTTTATCGGCAAGCCGACAAATACAAGATTGACTACAGGACATCGTACCCCTACAACCCTCAAGCCAATGGACTTGCAGAAGCCTTTAACAAGACACTATGCAGGTTGCTGGTAAAAACTGTCAAGTCTAATAAAAAAGATTGGGAAGAAAGGATGTACGAAGCGCTCTGGGCCTATCGTACTATCTACAAAACCCCAACCGGCTTTTCGCCTTTCTCCTTCGACTATGGGTCAGAGGTTGTGGTGCCGATTGAACTGGAAGTTCCTTCGCTGTGAGTTGCCATCCAGCATAGACTAGCCAGCGGTGAACAAACCAATGCAGAAAGAAGATTGGAAGAGCTCGCTGAGCTCGAAGTAAAATGCCTCCGGGCGTAACAAAACATCCAACTCTACCAAGCTCGCATGGCCCGTGCTTTTGACAGCTGGTCAAAGGTCGAGAATTCAAGAAAGGAGACCTGGTGATGGTCAAAAGAAGAGAAGTGATGGCCTCCAACCCCAAAGGGAAGTTGGTCGAAAACTGGATCGGACCATATATCGTCCGCCGAGTATATGAAGGGGGTGCCTACGTCCTGGTGGACCACAAAGGAGTCATCCAGTTCTCTCCCCTCAACGGAAAGCATATAAAGCTGTATCATGCAGCACAACCAACATTTTCCGAGTGATCGGTCGGAATACCCTTATCTTGGTCTAGTGGCACTCCGCCCTGATCGAGTTACCCTTATCTCGGTCTAGTGGCATCCCGCCCTGATTGAGCTAACCTTATCTCGCTCTAGTGGCATTCCGCCCTGATCAAGCTACCTTCACCTTGGTCCAGTGGCGCTCCGCCCTGATCATGCTACCTTTCCTTGGTTTAGTGGCACTCCGCCCTAGCCGAGCTACCCTTATCTTGCTCTAGTGGTGTAACACCCTCAAATATAGCTAAGTTGTACTCCATATCACCGAGACGCCTTTTGAAGTATCGGCTCAGTTCTTGTAAAGAACTCCGAAGTTAAGCGTGCTTAATGGGGAGTAGTATTGGGATGGGTGACCTCCCGGGAAGTCCCCCATTCTGGAGCCGATCACTGTTAAAAAGGGACAAGGCCGTGAGGCCGGTAGGCCAAAGCGGACAATACCTCGATGGTATAGAGTACGGGACGTGACAGAATGGTATCAGAGCTATACCCCAGCCGGAAGTGTGGGAACTAAGTGTCATGCAGGGCAAAGTGCTACGCTATGGGAGCCACCTCTTGAGTCCGTAATAGAGCAAAGTGCTACATAGTGGGAGCCACCTTTTGAGCCTGTAGGGGCCACCTCTAGAGTCCTACCTGCCTGGGGGCTTGATTGTGTGCTATATGTGCCCAGCGACGAGGACATCGCCTATACAAGAGGGGTAGATTGTAACACCTTCAAATATAGCTAAGTTGTACTCTATATCATCGAGGCGCCTTTTCAAGTATCGACTCAGTTCTTGTAAAGAACTTTAAAGTTAAGCGTGCTTAATGGGGAGTAGTACTGGGATAGGTGACCTGCTCGGGAAGTCCCCCATTCTGGAGCCGATCACCCTTAAAAAGGGATAAAACCGTGAGGCCGGTAGGCCAAAGCGGACAATACCTCGACGGTATAGAGTACGGGGCGTGACAAGTGGCACTCCGCCCTGATCGAGCTACCTTTTCCTTGGTCTAGTGGCACTCCGCCCTAGCCGAGCTACCCTTATCTTGGTCTAGGGGCACTCCACCCTAGCCGAGCTACCTTATCTTGGTCTAGTGGCATTCCGCCCTAATCGAGCTACCTTTCCTTGGTCTAGTGGCATTCCGCCCTGATCGAGCTACCATTTTCGGTGGCACTCCGCCCTAACCGAACTACCTTCCCTTTGTTTAATGGCACTCTGCCCTGGCCGAGCTCTCGAAAGAATACACCATACTGCCATTACGAACCTTACGTCCGAACTGGCATGAAATCTCTCCCTTGCATTAGCATTATCTTATTGCTAACGAATAAATCCTTCCGGCTCAAGACTTCGTGTCCTAGCCGGCCTTCTCACACTGTTGCCATAACGGGCCTTACGCTCGAATCGGCGAAAGATCATTCCTTTGCGTTAGCATTCAGCCCTTGCTAACGAATCATTCTGCTCGGCACAAGGCCCGGTGATCCGGCCGACAGCCGTCTGCCACCAACCAAGGGTCGACATCACACCTCGTCCTACCACCTTTTATATCCTCAAAAAAAAAAATATGTAGAAAAGAAAAGAAAAATGGGGTTAAAAATAGAGATACCCCGCCAGACTTGCTCCTATATTAGGACAAGTGTAAAAATGGTTATAACCCAACTGTGGCGAAAACTCGAAAGGGTGCTACAGGCAAAATCGGGTACCCCGCCACGTGAAAACCCAAGAGGGCGCGTGGGCAAAAGCAAGAGGGGGCTGGCTTCGGCGAAAACCCGAAAGGGCGCTTAAGTCAGTAAAGTGGTAATTTAAAAGTTCCTCTTTTGTTCTCCACCCGATGAAACTCCAAAAGGGACAATCATCAAAAGCCCCACCGGGGATCCTTTAACGAACCCATGTTCGACCCTCGTCATCATCGGCGAGATCAGTCGATCTCTACCCTTAACTTGGACCTTCCGTCCCTGTTAATAATCCTACCTTTGCTTCGGCTTGTTACCCATGCTGATGAACAAACCCATGTTCGACCCTCGTCATCATCGGCGAGATCGGTCGATCTCTACCCCTAACTTGGACCTTCCGTCCCTTTTAATAATCCTACCTTTGCTTCGGCTTGTGACCCATGCTGATGAACAAACCCATGTTCGACCCTCGTCATCATCGGCGAGATCGGTCGATCTCTACCCCTAACTTGGACCTTCCGTCCCTGTTAATAATCCTACATTTGCTTCGGCTTGTGACCCATGCTGATGAACAAACCCATGTTCGACCCTTGTCATCATCGACAAGATCGGTCGCTACCCTTTCCGGTACTTGTCATCATCGGCAAGACCTGTAGATTCTAAGAAAATCCACTTAAGGGAAAATTAAGAACAAGCAATAATCATTAATGTGGAGAAAAACATGCACAAGGTGCACAAGAGGAGTTTGTGATCGCCAGAGACACGAGGCCTCAAAAGATATAACAATAAAAATATGGGAGGGATCGCGAAAAATACCTTGAAACGCGGGTGATTGTGAGTGCTTTCCTTTCTCTTCTAGATCGGCCGGCCGATGAAGAGAGTTCTTCAATTAATTACCCTTACAAAAAAGACACAAACACCAAAATAATATGAATTAGAAATATGGTGAGTGTAGCATCAATTCTTAATAAAAATGTGAACATGAACAATTAGAGAAGAACACACCTTAAGGGTGGTTGCCCTTAAACCCCTATGCAAAGAGGGTGTGAAAAATATGATGAATGAATGCAAATAATAAAAGAGTGCAAGAGATTCACTAAGGGGAGATTCTCAACATGGTTGAGAAGAGAAAAATCAATAAAAACAATGATGAAATATATGATGCATGATGCATGAATTATGAACTAAAATAAAGGATAAAGAAGAAGAGTTGAGATAAAAAATCTATTAGTTGCTCCTTTGGCTTTGATGCTCGATGGGGAGAAGCTCTCAAAGGATGCAGACTTGAAGGTGGGAGACTCCTCCTTAGCCAAGCAGCAGCCTTCGGTTCCTGTAAAAGAAGAAAAAAAGAAAAAGAAAAAGAAGAAGAAGACAGAACGGGAGAAGAAGGAGAAGAAGAATAACACAGAAGAAAAAGACAGAAGAAGATGGAAGGAGAAGAAGATAAAACACACAGAAGAAGAAGAAGAATAGGAAGACAGAAGAAGAAAACACACAGAAGAAGAAGAAGAATAGGAAGACCGAAGACAGAAGAAAAGACCTCCGAACCAACCTAACAGAGATGAAGAATCTCTATAAAATAGGATCGAACCTCATAGATAGAAGGATAAGAATGGGCAAGAGCCCAAGGAGGGAAGGATAAGAATGGGCAGGATATCCAAACGGAGCAGGGACTCTCTGGGGAAAGGCTGCGCTCGTTCGGAACACAAAAATGAAACACGACCTGGACAAAGGCGTCAATTCAAGAATTAACGACCTGCCAGAGGGCGTCTTTTAAAAACACGACTTAGATCAGGGCGTTAATTCAAAAATCAAATTTTAGAATTTATTTGAAAATTGTGAAACACGTCTGAGTCAAAGGCGTGTTTAAAAACGCGCCCTACCAAAGGACGTTAATTCAAAAATATTTAAAATAGGGTCATTTTTCATTTCTTAATATTATTTTCTCATTTTTTAGGTGGAGGTGCATCTCATCGCCCTGATTCCAACGACTATTTTTGTAAATTTTTCTGACACTTGGAAGGCCACCAAATCACCCCTAGAAGGGGGTTCAAAATAATATTAAAATAATCAATTTGAAAAAGTGACGACCGTGTATAGGGCGTGAATTTTATTTTTGATTTTTTTTATTCTTTTCAAATTCAAAATAACGTCTTCTGTTAAGTCGTTAATTCTAAAAAAATTCTAAAAAATTCCCAAAAAAATCCAGAAAAATAGAAAATGAGTGGAATTGACGCCCTCAATATATGTCGTCAATTTTTTAAGAAACGCCCAAGCCTAAGTCGTTATTTAAAAGACGCCCCACGTCAAGTCGTTATTTCAAAAAAATAGGGGAAAAATACCCAAAAAATCTAGAAAAATCCAAAAAAATAGGGAACAATAGGAAAAGAGAGAAAAAAGGGAGAAATCTAAGAAAAGTGGGGAAAACCACTCAAACAAAGCTAATTTGAGGGTCAAATTGGGGTATTACAAGGTAATATGAGATGTACTCACAGTAACGTCAATTTTGACGTGTATACAGCTGCCCCGCCTTGGTGTCTGCTTTGCAAGGGAGCAGAGCAAACTGAAAAGTAGATGCCAAGGTGTGATGAGACACACAATCAACATCACTTGATGAGAATCAAATCAAAAGCACGAGATGAAGTAATCTCAGGAAATTCAACGAAATCAACGATGTTTGGATAAAATGGGGAGATGTGCACGCGGTGCACGAAGGAGATAAAATAAATGATCAACTTCCAGCGCGGTGGAAGTACCTCAGGTCACAAACCTGTAGATTTCACCATTGGGGAGCGGTTACCAGCCAGTGGACATGCTGCAGCCAAGGTGGATCAAAGGAAAGGAGATAAAAAAGATGATAAAAATCCAAACAATGAGCTCTCGAGAAAAGACCCAAAATAGCGATAAAACGAATTGAGGATCCAATTTGACAATGAAAATCTCATATCGAGAAAGATTAAGATCAATTTCAACCCTCAAAGTCAGCTCATCAGAATGATTTTCCAATGTTAATTCAAAGTCCTACATGAATGCATGCTGGGTTTAAAGGAAAAATAATAAATAAAGATATAATATAATCAAGGATAATATTGTTAAACTGCCAAGACTGGGTCAAGAAACCAATTTCGAGAGCTGATACTAAGCCGAAGCCCGTTTATCCACGCACCAATTCGCAAAAGGGAACCATCGCCCCCAGCCTTGGACGGCTCAACGGCCTATCCGTGTGACTAAGACTTCTCTGGAATCATCATTATTTTTGATGAAGGGGAACTCAAATCCCAGATTTACCAAAGCCACAAAGTCCTTGATATAATCTAGTAGCGTATGTAACATATAGTAAAAATGCATACAGGGAGAGATGGTGGAGCAATAAGTATGGGGGAACTGAGAGATGAGGTGCGGGCACCGTGGGGCTTGGATGATGATGCCCGGACGGTGGGACCAAGAGCTTCTTATCCTGCGCTCAAAATTTCATTAGCCAAGATATAATGAAGATAACAAGTAATGAATGAGGCATTTAAGCATAACAAGCATAGCATGAATGGAAGCATCAATAAGCAATGACAACATAGACATCAAAGCACTCAAAGCTTAGTGTGAATAACATTCAAGCATGTATTAGCATGAATAGCATGAGTTAAATTATAGCATTGCAAAGCATCATTGTTTGTTGTTTGTCATAAGGATGACAATCTTGGCATGTGAGATTGAGATTGAATGATTGGAATCAAGTAATGTCCAGTGGCAAAGTGATGAAGTGAAATCAGTAGGAGTTGATTGAATGATTTGTAGATGAATAATCAGAATGATATAGTAATCAGAATGATATAGGGAGATGATAATCAAAATGCCCTAGTGTGGCATATCACGAGAATATCGGGAGGAATCAAGAGGTTGATAACAATAAGTGAAGATAGGACTCATCCCGTGCTCTTGGTCCTTGCAAAGCTGTTCCTGCAAAACACCATCAGAAAATAGAATGCAAATTTTTGGATTTTGGAAATATGCAAATTTTTATGAGTTTTGGAATATGCAAAATTTTATGGAGATTTTTGGAAAATATTTTGAACTTTTGTTGGGATTTTGATCGGGAAATATTCAATTTTTTTTTTGGATTTTGGCTTAGACATTGTTAATGCAGCATCAAAGGGTTATTTTGAACCACTGGCTAGGGGTCCTTGTTCCTTCCCTTTTCGCTAAAACTGCCCAAAGCTAGACGTGCATTGAAGGGTGGCGCCCTATAACCGACCGCCCTTGATCAACGGTGCCCCTACCAAGGCCATACCCGAGAAACATTCGGTCTTAGCGGGAGAAGAGAAGAATAATTGTGACAAGCTTTGTGCAGGATGGGAGATATCGGGACTTGAATTCTTTCCAAGGTGTTCCCTTCAAAGAGGTAGTCTGTTGTGCCGGGGCTTTGTGCCTTTGATTTTTAGACCCTTGACATGCATACGACCAGGGTTTTCCCTGCGGGGACTTTGCCACTCTTGTCATGCCATAATTCATACTTTTGCTTTTATCGAAATTCTGACTTGATTTTCATAATAGCCCTTTTGGCGAGATGTATATCATGAAATTCAGATTTAGTTTGGGTCAAGACTGCCCCTATTTGAGACTCCTCTCGTATTGGGGATTACCGAGGTTGGTCATCTCATCCGTCAACCTCTTGCCCCTGCACGCGACCGAGTAGAGAAGAGAAAAGACTTTCAGGAATTCTCATGGCATGGCCAAAGTAGTGACGATATTTTAACAAAAGGAGCCGGCTAAGGACGCCGTGAAGTGTGTGAAATGCCCAACTGAGGGTTACTCTTAAACAAGCAGGGAGAGAATGTTGAATTCCCAGCGCGGGTTCTTTATCAACCAAAGTGCTGCGAAAGCAAGTCTAAAGACTCTTTTTAAAAATGAGAATTCAAAAGTTTAAGATAAAGGTTTAAAAACATCACTCTTAATCCTGCTAAGAAGCACTTTCTTTTGAAAATCATGCGTGAAGAAATGGGGAGATGATATTATAAAAATGCTTACTTATGCCAACATGTTACCTTGCAACCTTTGTTGAAGCAGCTGCTGCTAGAGGTGATCATCATGGGATTTATCCTCTTTAGCAGAAAAAAGATTGGAAGCAAAGGATTGAAAGTGGCTTAACAAGACGGAATGGTGCCCACACCAGACTCAGACGAAATAAGGAGAAAAGGAAGAGAAGCGAGGGCTAGAACTCCCTCACTAAGGCGCAGAGACCCTGATTACATGGAACAGTCTACAAAAGAAGTGGAAAATTAGGAGGTGGAGTGAAGACTAAAGCCTCGAAAGCAGTGAGAGAATGGGCAGATGCCCAAGGCAGTGGATGTGGAAGAAGTTGGGTCAGACCTAGAATTAGGAGGAATCAGAAGAAGAAATTGGTAGATGGAAGGAGGCAGATCTGGAGGGTCCGGAGGTGGTGGAGGAGAATCATGAGTAGAAGAAGAATCTGGAGGCTCCGGAGGGATAATGAAAGAAGGGACGCGATGCCCTGTGGAGAAATAGGGAAAAAGATGATGGAAAAGGAAGAAGAAAATGAAGGATGTGATGTCCCGGAGGAGTAAAAAGATGAATCGGAAGAAAGATGGAGGGTCCGGAGGTTTCGGGGGAATGAAATCAGGAGGGTCACGATGCCCTGGAAGATGATAGAGAGAATAAGACGAAGAATTCGGAGGTTTGGGAGGAAGCAAATGGAAAGGGGCACGATGCCCGGGGAAAAGGTGGAGACAATCAGGTGGAGAATCCGGAGGTTCCGGAGGAAGGATATAGAAAGGGGCGCGATACCCAAGAGAGAGGAATGAAAGAGGATCAGGAGGAAAATCTGGAGGTTCCAGAGGTAGCAAATGAGAAGGGGCGCGATGCCCAAGGGGAAAATCCGGAGGTTCCGGAGGAGGAAGGTGGAAAGGGGCGCGATGCCCGAGAGAAAGGTCCGGAGGTTCTGGAGGAGGAGAATGGAAAGGGGCGCGATGCCCAAGAGAGAGGAATAAAATTCCTGGAGGTTCTAGGGAGATAGCAGGAAAAGGGACGCGATGCCCCAAGGAGAGTGAATTAAAGAAAGATGAAAATGAATAAGGTGAGGAATGCGGAATATCCGGGGGTGCCGGAAGATGGTGGAGATACGGGTTTGAAAACCCGGGAATCAGGAGGTGCAGATGTATGCAAAATGATGGATGTGATGTGTGCAATGAATGGAGTGAATGAATGAATGAAAAATGCATGAAATTTAAAGAAGATGAAGAATATGAAGGGTGAGAGGGGGAGATCGTCCTCTTTTCCCTTGGAGTGGCCCATGAAGAAAAGGTGATGGAAATGGATGAATAGAAGATGGAACAAATAGGAGATGGCCCCTTAGCGCCAAGATAACTGCCCCTCCACGGTAGTGAACATGTACGACCAATTGGCCCAATAAAAGGAGCTTTAATAAGTGGCAACCCCCTTGGAAGGCAAAGATCAACAATGTGAGGGAGTTGGAGAGTTGGAACGGGAAGCATCGTGTTGCCCATTGAATGTGGTATATATGGAATGTTGAGCAAAATGGGCATTCGCCCCTTGTAAGGAATAATAAATTCAGAATTCGAAAGTAGGAACAAGGGGTGCCCTGTCCGGCCCTTAGACGACATCAACGCCCGGCATTCTCCTCTGAGCAAGGGCAGCGGCTTAGCCTCTTCAATCGTGCTCGGCACAATAACCCGGATTGGCATCTGGCAAATGAATTCATGTATCTTGAACGGCATAGCCACAGCCAAATCCTTGCTGCCCGGCTCTTGATCATCTTCGGCACTTGTGCTTGTAGAAGGCCCCCCATTCCGAGTAGTAGAGGGAGGTGAAGCGGAGGCGAAAGGCTCCATGAATAGTGATCGTGTAATAGAAGGCGTTGGAGAAAGGATAAGTGGAGGTTCAAACACGTCGAGTTTCTCCCTCTGCTCGAAAGCAGTCGGGGTTGGCTCGAGTGCAAAAAGGGTGGATCCTGCTCAGGATTAGCCATAGGTAAAGGTGAAGGGTTAAGTGGTGGAATAGGCAAAGTGGGTTTTAAAGGGATAATGGAAGGCCGAGGTGGCGGTAATGGGAGGCTAATTGGGGAAGGTTCAATGGTGGGTTCGACGGAGGCTAATGGTGTGGAGGTAGATGGCTTAACGGGTGGAGGTTTAATAGTGGAAGGCTTGGGGGAGGCCAGTGTTGCGGAGGTTAATGGTGTAACTGGAGGAGGTGTAATGTATGCGGTGTCAAGGATAGGAGGAGACTTACAATGTGCCGGTGTGGGTGATTGAAGTATCGACCCATCATCGTAACACCAATTAGTCTCATAAATAGGGGTTGGATCAGGGATGGTTTCATCCTGAGCAGGAGGTTTATCAAATGATAGTGGAGGGAGCGGGAAAATAAGGAAACTCGGAAGGGGTGCCTGCGCAGCTTCATCATCGTATATTGCCTCGGATTGTTCAAATGCCGGCTCTTGCTTGCTTGGAATGCCGATGCCATAATCATCTCTCCTGTCTTTCCATTCTCTCTTCATCTTTGTAATCTCGTCCAAAGCGGCATGGAGAGGATTGACTGGAGTAGGAGGAGCCGTGACCCTCTTTATTTGTTCCTCCATCAAAGTGATCTTATCAAGCAGAGATTGTTGGAGGGGTGTGACTTGAACAACCGAGGGCTGGCAGGGCCTTGAAGGAGGAGGGGCCGTATAAAAAGACCGTGGAGGGGAATTAATGGGCCGACCCATAGAAGAACCCGGATGGGCCGGATTGCAATGAATAAGTGGGCCTTGGGGCCGTGATCGAGAGGGAATAGAAGGAGGCGAGTGATGGGACACCTGAGTAGAATGAACAGGAGGAGATGGGTAATGGGCTACCCGATCAGGATTGGAAGGAGGAGGTGGGTGATGGGCCACCCGTGTAGAATTGGAGGGAGATGGGTGATGGGCCACCCGAATAGAATTGGAAGGAGGTGGGTGATGGGCCACCCATATAGAATTGGAAGGAGATGGGTGATGGGCCACCCGAATAGAATTGGAAGGAGGTGGGTGATGGGCCACCCATATAGAATTGGAAGGAGGGAGAGATGCATGAGATGTACCCTCAACGGCAGCCTTAAGGGCTTGGATCTGTTGAGGGGTAAGATGATCTAATGCATGAATGATCTGGGAGACCTTCTCATCATTGGGACGAGAGGATCCCGAGGGAGTAGTGGCCCGAAATTGAGTTGAAGGAACATTGGATTGGACATTGCCCATGGGTCGGGCATGACCATAAGAATGAGGACGTGGCCCTTTGAAAGAATGGTGAGAATTTTGATGAACATGTTGAAATTGAGGGGAATAGGATGTGCTAGGTTGATCACCCTCATGAATTGAATTAAACATGTTGTGTTTCTTATCATGGTAAGCCATTATGCAACCCAAATAATGTGCAAACAATTTGCAAAGAAACACACAAGTTGGAATTGTTACCTTGATTTCTTATGTTTGAACCTTGGTGAATTAATGAATTTATACAAATTGATATGATTCACACAAGGGGAGGAGCCTAGTTTCAAATATGATTTAACTCCAATGCCAACTAGGAACACTCTCTCACCACGTTTAGGCCAACTAATCTGGGACTTCAAAAGGGTACAACCTGCCCGGCGTCCGTGAGGGAATCCACGGGTGCGGGGACTTACGGAGGCTTGGAAAAGGGATTTCCAGTCCAAAAAGACGGAATGCTCAATGGAGGGTCGTCCCGATTCCAAGAGGGTGTGTGGATCCTAATGAAGAGGAGGGGGCTCCCAAACCAATGCAAAGAATGAATGGAACAGGGGAAATCAAGCCAACCACAATAATATGATCAATCAACATGAAATAGCATGAAAACTCACCCACGGGAAGGGTTCTGGAAACCCACAGTAAAAACACGCCCTGGAAGAGGGCGCTACTAACAAAAGACACGACAGTGTGACTGTCGTGAATCAACGTGAGGGGCCCAGGGCCGGGTAAAACGCGCCTTAGGGTGAGGCGCTATCAATAAAGGGACACCCTGATGTGGGGCGCTAATCAACAAATAAACACCCTGGGAAAGGGCGTGAATTCACAGGCAGCAATATAAAGCAGGAAAACCCGGAAATATGCTGGAAAATGCCCTGTCAGAGGGCGTAAAATATGAAGAAGACGCCCTGCGTTAGGGCATTAAATCAAGAAAAACGCCTCTTCCAGAGGCGTGAATTCACTTTCTCCAGAAAAACTTCACGGCCAGCAGTATTAACACTCAATCACACAATCATGGCAATCAATAGAATAAGCATGCTCATCAAGAATTTTAAATAAGTGGAAATTTTAAAGAAGAATCAACAAACCGACCAATCACTTAGGGGAGGGTGTAAAACCAATGGAGGGTGCCCGAGGGGCACAAAAAGGGAGACGCACCGAAGGTGCAATAGGGGAGACGGCACACGCGGGTGCCTAAGGGGAAAGAGGTAATGAAAGAAGAACACAAAGGGTCCCACCGTGATCGCCAATTTGTAGATTCTAAGAAAATCCACTTAAGGGAAAATTAAGAACAAGCAATAATCAATAATGTGGAGAAAAACATGCACGAGGTGCACAAGAGGAGTTTGTGATCGCCAGAGACACGAGGCCTCAAAAGATATAACAATAAAAATATGGGAGGGATCACGAAAAATACCTTGAAACGCGGGTGATTGTGAGTGCTTTCCTTTCTCTTCTAGATCGTCCAGCCGATGAAGAGAGTTCTTCAATTAATTACCCTTACAAAAAAGACACAAACACCAAAATAATATGAATTAGAAATATGGTGAGTGTAGCATCAATTCTTAATAAAAATGTGAACATGAACAATTAGAGAAGAACACACCTTAAGGGTGGTTGCCCTTAAACCCCTATGCAAAGAGGGTGTGAAAAATATGATGAATGAATGCAAATAATAAAAGAGTGCAAGAGATGCACTAAGGGGAGATTCTCAACATGGTTGAGAAGAGAAAAATCAATAAAAACAATGATGAAATATATGATTGATGATGCATGAATTATGAACTAAAATAAAGGATAAAGAAGAAGAGTTGAGATAAAAAATCTATTTGTTGCTCCTTTGGCTTTGATGCTTGATGGGGAGAAGCTCTCAAAGGATGCAGACTTGAAGGTGGGAGACTCCTCCTTAGCCAAGCAGCAGCCTTCGGTTCCTGTAAAAGAAGAAAAAAAGAAAAAGAAAAAGAAGAAGAAGACGGAACGGGAGAAGAAAGAGAAGAAGAATAACACAGAAGAAAAAGACAGAAGAAGATGGAAGGAGAAGAAGAGAAAACACACAGAAGAAGAAGAAGAATAGGAAGACAAGAAGAAAACACACAGAAGAAGAAGAAGAATAGGAAGACCGAAGACAGAAGAAAAGACCTCCGAACCAACCTAACAGAGATGAAGAATCTCTATAAAATAGGATCGAACCTCATAGATAGAAGGATAAGAATGGGCAAGAGCCCAAGGAGGGAAGGATAAGAATGGGCAGGGTATCCAAACGGAGCAGGGACTCTCTGGGGAAAGGCTGCGCTCGTTCGGAACACAAAAATGAAACACGACCTGGACAAAGGCGTCAATTCAAGAATTGACGACCTGCCAGAGGGCGTCTTTTAAAAACACGACTTAGATCAGGGCGTTAATTCAAAAATAAAATTTTAGAATTTATTTGAAAATTATGAAACACGTCTGAGTCAAAGGCGTGTTTAAAAACGCGCCCTACCAAAGGACGTTAATTCAAAAATATTCAAAATAGGGCCATTTTTTATTTCTCAATATTATTTTCTCATTTTTTAGGTGGAGGTGTATCTCATCGCCCTGATTCCAACGACTATTTTTGTGAATTTTTCTGACACCTGGAAGGCCACCAAATCACCCCTAGAAGGGGGTTGAAAATAATATTAAAATAATCAATTTGAAAAAGTGACGACCGTGTATAGGGAGTGAATTTTATTTTTGATTTTTTTTATTCTTTTCAAATTTAAAATAACATCTTCTGTTAAGTCGTTAATTCCCGAAAAATTCCAAAAAATTCTCAGAAAAATCCAAAAAAATGGAAAATGAGTGGAATTGACGCCCTTAATATATGTCGTCAATTTTTTAAGAAACGCCCAAGCCTAAGTCGTTATTTAAATGACGCCCCACGTCAAGTCGTTATTTCAGAAAAATAGGGAAAAAATGGCCAAAAAATTCAGAAAAATCCAGAAAAATAGGGAACAATAGGAAAAGAGAGAAAAAAGGGAGAAATCTAAGAAAAGTGGGGAAAACCACTCAAACAAAGCTAATTTGAGGGTCAAATTGGGGTATTACAAGGTAATATGAGATGTACTCACAGTAACGTCAATTTTGGCGTGTCTACAAGACCGTCTACCCTTTTCGACCTTTGTCACCATCGGCAAGATCGGTCGCTACCTCTTTCCGGTCCTTATCATCATCGGTAAGACCGTATACCCTTTTTGACCCTTGCCACCATCGGTAAGATCGGTCGCTACCCTTTCCAGTCCTTGTCACCATCAGCAAGACTGTCTACCCTTTCGACCCTTGTCACCATCGGCAAGATCGGTCGCTACCCTTTCCGGTCCTTGTCACCATCGGTAAGACCGTCTACCCTTTCGACCCTTGCCACCATCGGCAAGATCGATCGCTACCCTTTCCGGTCCTTGTCACCATCGGCAAGACCGTCTACCCTTTTCGACCCTTGTCACCATCGGTAAGATCGGTCGCTACCTCTTTCTGGTTCTTGTCATCATCGGCAAGACCGTCTACCCCTCTTCGACCATTGTCACCATCGGCAAGATCGGTCGCTACCCTTTCCGGTCCTTGTCATCATCGGCAAGACCGTCTACCCTTTTCGACCCTTGTCACCATCGACAAGATCGGTCGCTACCTTTTTCCGGTTCTTGTCATCATCGGCAAGACCGTCTACCCTTTTCGACCATTGTCACCATCGGCAAGATCGGTCGCTACCCCTTGCCGGTCTTTGTCATCATCGGCAAGACCGTCTACCCTTTTCGACCCTTGTCACCATCGGCAAGATCGGTCGCCACCCCTTTTCGGTTCTTGTCATCATCGGCAAGACCGTCTACCCTTTTTGACCCTTGTCATCATCGGCAAGACCGGTCGTTGCCTTTTCTCGGTTCTTGTCATCATCGGCAAGACCGTTTACCCTTCTCGACCCTTGCCCCCGTCGGCAAAGTCGCTCGCTATCTGTTTCGATTTTCATCTCCCATATATCTTCTTGGGTCCTCCGGACTCTCGACTCGCACAGGCCGTTGTTTAGTCTTGAGAATAGTCGCGGCGCGGTGGAGCGAACACCTCACCCCTTTACTGAAGGCGTGAGCGCTCTCCTGCCCTCGTGACCCACACACTCAGGCTAGAATCAACTGGCGAATGGAAAGAAAAACTACAACAATGATGACAGGATGGAGTCGTCATTTTACAGCAAAATGAAGATTTTCATTCTACGAATAAAGAGTACATGTTACGCGGGGCATTCCCCGGAATACATTAAGTCCATCAAGAAGAGGCGAATAGAAAAGAACTATGGCAGGGGTCGTCGGAAGATGTCCTCCAGCGCCGGAATGCCCAGGGAAGGATGGCGGGCCAGCTCTTGCAGCCTGAACTCAGTGGCCTCCAGCTCGGATAGTCTCTCCCCGAGGGAAGCAACTTGCCCTTCGGCCATTTCTACCTCCTCCACCCTCTGGACTTCCAGGCGTTCTACCTCTTGAAGTTCAGCCTCTGCCCTCGAAAGTTCGGCATGTAATTCCGCTATGCGGGCCATGAGAAAGCTTCGGCACTGCAAAGAGGCATTGGCATCGTCCCTCATCCTCGCCGCAGTCCCTTTCAGAGAAATGAGAGCGGTTCGGCATTCGGCCCACTCCAGTGTTACGGCCGCCAGCTGGTCGGCTGCCTCCCGGCCCAAGAATTCCCTCCTGTTCACATATTTCAGGAGCAGGATCAGCCGTGGAGTCCAGTCATCCATGGGGCAACCAAAGGCCAACAGCGAGCGGGATAAATGCTCTATCAAACCCCTCAGCTGAACATAAGTTAAATCTCTGCTCATCGTTATGGTCTGCTGAAGGGTCCCTAGGAACTGCCACACGAGGTCACTTGAAGACTGGAGACCAAGCAGCGATGTCTCGGGTAGTTCAAATTCCACTCTGCTATCCACAGTGGCCTAGATATCGTCGCCCATCCCAGAAGTTGACGATGGCATGAGCTGCAGTCCACTGCTATGGGGAACAACTGCGCTGGCCGATACGGTGGCTGGAGCCTCAATGACAACAATTTCCTTGCCTGCCCCCTGTGATGGAGGTGCGACAGTAATATCAAGAGCCAAGGACGTCTGTTCTTCGACGATCTCTCCGGCTTCTATTTCGGAGGGGCCACCCTTCTCCGGAGCTGACCGTTGTGTGACTTCTAATGGCTGAAAGTCTGGAACTGCTGCCGAACTATCAACCCTCACAAGTGCTCCGGGTCCAGTAGGAGCCATTGCCGCTGCATAGTCCTTGGGGTATCACAGCGCGATAGGCCGCAGGACGGACGGGAGAGTTGCATGGCCCGTGCCTAGAGCCGGGAGGGGTATCTGCACCGTCATGGTTGGCAGCACCACCTCAGTCTGCACTAGAAATATGTACATTAAAAGCTAAAAGGAAGAGGAAGAGAGGGGAGCAGGCACCGACCACGGATGGGTCCTTACCTTAGCCGGTACTAAGCTCAAATCTCTAAGGGCAACTTCTCCGGCGCCAGCCTCTCCGCACACGAGCGAGCCTGACGGCCCAAGGCCACTCCACGATAACTGGGGTGGGCTGAAAGTCGGATGATCGCTTTCATAAGCCGAGGACGCCCCGACATCCTCCGTCTCTGTGTCAACAAGTGGGAACTCCTCATCACTGGAGCCGCCACCATAATCAACCTGTTCAGAGGAGGAAGACCCCTCTGCTCTTTCAGGATGCTCCACCATCGGGGCAGGAGCCTCACCAGGAGGGGCATCACCCGCAGCAGGAGCTTCCCCCGTGCACTCCACATCAGGAGCAACAGTGGATGGGACCTCAAGGGCAAGTTCACCCTGCCCCTGGACAATCGCTTCTTCGGCACTCTCCGAGCCCGGAAGTAATGACGGTTGTATGTCAACTGAAATTTACGGCAATAAATGGTCAAGCCGGCTGTGGACGCACTTTATTATTCTTTTTATTTATTTTGTTTATTTATTGGCGTGCCAGTCACCGGAGTGACGATTTTATTTTGCGCTCGATCTGACTTGGTCAGTCCATTGTGAAGTCCGAGTAGGGACCAGAAGTCCGCCATACCATAAAGGCTATGACGTTAATTACGCCCTTCCAAGGAAGGACAACCCTTGATTAAACGCCAAAATAGGAGGCCTCGAGAGGCAAACATGTATTCATGTGCGCAAAATGGAACTTCATACCAGAGCCAGGAAGGCGGGCAAGATAACAACATCAGCTGTAGAAACAGACGGTATCGTCAAGCCAGTGGCTCAGAGACGATATCATTAAGTCAACTGTTCAAAGACTGAGCCGTGGCCATGATGGAGGTTTAAAGTATTGATCAGTATTTCGACAGTATTTCCCCTTAATCTGGATTATGCCCAGGGGGAAATAGGCTATCACCCACAGAGTGCCGGGATGAAAGCCGAGAGAGAGAAGTGTTGAACTTCCCGAACCGCATATCTGCCATGGGGCAATGTTTGATATTCCCTGTAGAAGCCGGTGGAACTCATGCAGTGGCAGAGCCCTCCCGAGCTAAAGGGGTTATTCATGAACCCGATGCGGGACGACGGAAAGCGAGCGAACGCTCAATGTTGCGCCCTCGCACGGGGGGTCAAGGGGGCAGCGCCCCTTGCGGGGGTTTCCGGGGGCGGAGCCCCCGGAACAAAATTTGGATTGAAGGCCCAGTAACAATATTTGAGTAGGTTATCGGTGCAGTTGGGAGGCAGAAGGGGACTCCCGGCGCAAGGGGCTACTTAGTGCAAAGAGGAGACGGCCAGGCAGGTTCCCAGCGTGGGCTTCCCGGCGCGCAAAGGAAGTGGCCAGGAGGTTCCCGGCGCCAGCTTCCCGGTGCGCAATGGAGACGGCCAAGGGGGGATCTCGGCGTGGTCTTCTTTTTATGGCTAAGGAGGGGGTCTCGGCGCGGCTGGGAGGCAGAAGGGGGTTCCCGGCGCCGGAAAGCCTCCAGGCTAGAAAATGATGTATTGAGGGGGGAGCCCTCTCGGCGGCATGGCTCTCGGCATGCGAAATACTGCGCCGGGAGCTAGTGCGCCGGGAAGGTAAAAGGGCTCAGGACAGAAAGGGTTTATGGCCTGATTACGATGCTCTGTTTTGGGTCCATTGATGATCCAGGCTGAAATAGATAGATTCAGTGGGGTCAAGGTGGATCAGTTCATCAAAGTTGAACTGGATTGGGCTTGAGCTTTATAGAGACATCAGGCTCGAGGAGGAATTAGGGAAATCAGGGTCTGCAGAACTCTTGTCACCAGTGTGCAAAGTCCCGGGGGCAGCTTAATGTCGACTTTCATCCTCCTGGGAGAATTTTGGCAGCACCTCCCCTGGACCGAGCATTTGCCAGAGAATGATATAGGCTGACATCCACGGAGTGCCGGGATGAAAGCCGGAAGGTGAGGGAGCACTAAGGCTCAAGGAGACTGTACATGTCTCTAGCATCGGTCATTATTCCCCCTCTCGGAGACCGACGAAACCCTTGTAGAAACAAGGTCCACCGAACCCGCGGGGTTGCATGTGAATCAAATTCGGGACATAGGAATGTAAGGGAGGTCTTCCCCATTATTGTACCACCTCAAGGCACATATGATGATCTCTGAGCATCCTCTAGACAGATGTATAGGGAACCAAAAGGGTCAAAGGATGACCATGCAGAGGAGGGCCTCGGACTGGGTTTCATTGGCCAAAGCAGGGGTATCGGCGTGGTTTTCTATCGGCCAGAGGAGGGTCTCGGCGGAGGTTTATTGGTTGGCCAAGGGGGTTCTCGGCGTGGGTTTTACTGGTTGGCCAAGGGGGTCTCGGCATGGGTTTCAGTGGCTTGAAGAGGATCTCGACGTGGGGCTTCCCGGCGCGCTCGTCGCCGCGCCGGGAACCTGGCGCCGGGATGGCTGTGAAGGAGGGGGCTTGATGCCCTTGAATGGGGGGTTATCGGCATGGCTTTACTGGCCAAGGGAGGCTCTCGGCGGCGTAGCTCTCGGCGGGGAAATTATCGCGCCGAGAAGGTAAAAAGGTTAAGGGTTTCAGGGCTTGATTACGGCACTCTGTTCGGGAATTTTCTCAGATTCTAGCTCGGATTGAGACCGGATTTGGAGTACAGGAGGGGGTTTCATGGATGCTTCTGCTAGGGGGATGCCAAGGGAGCCGAGAGGCCAAATCAGCAGGAGGAAAAAAGAGATCATCATTTGAACCCTAAGAATCCTTCTCTGTTTGCCGTCAGCCGTCTGGGGGATCAAGAGATGACTGTCTCTGATCCCCCGACGAACCCAATGGCGTCGCAAACTGGCGACGGAGGGACTTTCAGCACCGAAACTCCAGGCCCTAAGCATTCAAGGCTTAGAATGGAGGACCCAGGGATCGATATTATCGTTTATCAGAGCTCGGCAGTTCAGGGAACCAAGAGATTGATGTCTCTGGTTCCTGAACTGCATGAAGGGCTCAAGGGAAAACTCGGACTATATGGGGAGAATCTGCCATTGAGACAGGAAGGGAGAAGGAAATAGAGCCCAATCACCCATTAGATAGGGGTGGGGGTCCTATTCTCATCCCTGTTCGAGGAACAGACTCGTAGAAAGATTCTGAAACCGGGAGCGTCTAAACTATCGGACATTCCTGATAAAAGATATACATAGAAAGACAGAGAGCAGATATCTCAATCAATCAACACCCAAATGGGCCATGGTAGTATTTCATTTCATAACATCATTCCAACACCGACCACAAGGAGGGAGTGAGGGAAAGAGAGATGAATATACATCAGGATATCCCGGTTACATCCAAAAGAAAATCGAGATAAACTCGGCAGGATTACATGAAGAAGAAAACAAAACCATGGGGGAGGGCGGAGCATTGACTCCTCTCCCTCCCCGGCTGCCCACCTAGAGCTTCCCCTCCTTCTTTCTCTTCTTCTTTCTTTTCTCAGCGGAGGAGTCTCTCTCTCTCTCTGTGTTGGTCTCTTCTTTTCTCTTTTTTTCAGTGGAGGAGGCTCTCCCTCCTTTTTTCTTGCTCTGTTCTATCCTCTCCTCCGATCCCCCTCCCTTTCGAGAGAAAAGGGCCTTTTTATAGCAGAACCCTCCCTCTTCTCGGCATGATATTTCTGGGCGTGAAGAAGGCAGCTTCCCGGCGCGCCTCTTTCAATCGGGGAGGCCTCCCGGCGCCAAAGGGCATAGCTTCCCGGCGCCCCCCCCCCTCGTATGGGCTTTTGGGCCTTGGTGAGGGTCTCTCAGCACCATTCTCTGGAGCTCATTCGGCAGGCCCATTCAGGGCTTTTAAACTTCATATGCACCTCGACCTCTCTTAGTTCTTCAAATATATCTTCCAGAACAGAGGAAGGCCCTCTACTGGTGACATAGCTTCTATTGAGATAATTCATAGATCTTCATCAGTCTGTAGACTCGGGTTTCATCGACATCGCCACCTGAATGATGACAAAGCCGGACATCATTTCATTAGCATCGTCATCCGAACGGTGACAAGACCGGACATCAGCTTTCTGAGAAGACTTCAGCCCGGCATATCGCCCATGGAGATGGTTCCTCTTTCGTTTTGACTTTGCAAAAGCCTTTACAATCTTCATTTGCTGGTTCTGGCTTCATCTTTATGTTTGCTCCTGTCTCATCTGTCAATAAGTCAACATCTGACTCACTCTGGCATGTCATCTGTAGATTCTTGGGCAGGGCAGGAATACAGCTCTTATTAAAATATGGTAGGAGGTCTCATCAGTCAGGTTACTGCTAATTCATCAGTGCTGCCATCTGGCTGACGATGACACCGGTCATCAGCTTGGCCGAACAAGGCTTCAGCCGGGAAGATGGTTGTCGAGTTTCATCAGTAATCTTCCGTTGCTTGTCTAATCTTCTTTTCAATTCTGCTTCCGCCTTTGCTCATTTTCCAGGCGTCAACACCGGCTGAAGACATGAAGATTCATGAGGGCATCACAATTAAACTATAAATTACCTTCCATTTCCTGTCTGGGCGTTGGAGAAGGCAGATCTCTCTCTATTGGAGCAGCAAGGATTTCCTCTGCCCCTTCCTTAGTCGCGACATCTACTGTCGCCTCCAGCCCGACGACCGCAACAACTATATCGGCAATCGTCAGCATGAGCTAGCCGAGGTAGTCAAAGTGGACTAATGAACTATGATGAAAAGAAGAGCCTACCTTAAGCTTCTGGCCTTTGTGTCCGAGAGGCCTCAAACTCTTCAAAAGATACAACCGAAGGAAGAATGGTTGCTGATTCCCTTTCTGCGGCCTTCTTTCGGCGCGCCCGTGTCACCCGAGTCACCGCCGCTTTCGCCTTCCCGACGGCCGCTCTCAACTGGGATCGAGTCCACTTTCTCGAATCGCCAGGAGGCAGTGGCGTCGTGGTCAGGGCCGGCTCAGGAACTTCGAAATATGCCGGCTTCTGAGCCTTTATTATCAGCTCCCTAAAGTGCCGGGTCTCCTCCGAAGTCGGTCGGACTGCACATGCACACAGGTGAGAATAATGCACCACAATGAAAGAAAGAAGCTGGCCGAAGAGCCTGAATGAAGAAATGGAACATACTTGCCGGTCCCGTATAGAAGGGGAAGAGAGGCCAATAATATAGCGATGGCATTTTGTCTCTTAAAGCTGCCTCGCGAATAAGCCAGCATAAATCTCCAATCTTTTCGCTCGGCTCGGCCAGCAGCGCCAGGTCCTCGTGACCACGAGAAGACAGGAGATAATATAGGCTCAGGTGGTCCAGCCCCCATCTGTCAGCATATTTGAAAGAGACATGAGGAGGTCGGTCCAGGATGGCTTCACTGGGACCACCCACTGAAAGACCATGTGAGCGAAGAAGCGCGAATAGCCATGGGGTGTTGTCATATAAGGCGGCCCGCCTGTCTTCCTTACGAATGAAGGTCCGATAGGGGTACAACCTATCCACCTCGGGATGCCAGTCGGCCACAGCCGAGATGGGCTCCTCTACCGGTAGGGGGAGTTGATGAAGGACCACCCTCTCGCTACTCACCCGGCATAAACCCCGAAGGGTTTTCACATAGTCATCCTTGTTGATCGGGGGAAGCTTCGGGTCAACCTTCATCCTGCGAATTTTTACGACCTTGCGGGCATCCAGACAGGCCTTCACTTCCGTATGGGTCCAAGATTTCAACTTCTTCAAATAAGAAGACTCAATGTCAAGGACTGGCTCTGGCTGGGAATCCAGGAACCTGTGCTCTGCCACGGCCCAGCACTCTCGCCGGGAGCTCCTGTAAAACCCCGTCCGCGCGTTCCACCACTTGATGTATTCAGGTGTGACACGGCGGAAACGGGTGGGGGTTGGCACCCTGAAAGAAACATCGTCCCGGTGGTGGAAGAAGTCCCACCATATCCGGGCATCGTCATTCGAAACCTGCCCGGCCCTGTGCCTGTTAGGCAACGCAAATTGTGAAGAAGAATGTGGAATGTGCTGGTCGTAGCCGAAGTTCCGGTTGAAGCGGAATGGATAGTACGGTTCCAACCACAGAATGCCGCTCTTGCGGAATACAAGGACACTCGGCCTGATAGCCAGCGCCCAGTCAACCAACTCCGGCTCAAGAATGGGTCTTGTACATTTGGCCTCGGAAAGCGGATGAATATACTCCTCAGTCTCAAAAAGCTTACACTGCCTCGTCCTGTTGACCAGCGGGCTGGAGTGGGTAGCTAAGCTCCAAAAGTGAAGAACCCCAGGCGAATCTGTGGGAATACGGGCCAATTTGCCCCGAATGGCGTAGAGTTGCTTCACCAATAAGGATGGCTCAGCACTCGCGAATTCTATCATCCGCGGAACAAGAGGGACAGACTGTAACGCCCGAGGAGCCGCCTCTGGGAATAGGGTACAGACCCAAGCATTGAAAAAGTGTAACGAACCGACCGTCCGAAGACTTTTGGGGAGACGCGTCTTGTGCAGGTCTCCCAACATCTTGTAAATAAGGCATAAAGCCACCGGACAAAGAGATAGCTTGGTACCCCAAGCCATGAGACAGGCTGGATAAATGGCCTCTGCCCTAATCACGCTCTCATCACCTTACGGAAGAGCGAAAGAACAAAGCCAGTAAACCAGATACGCAGCACAGTGGGTGATTACGTCAACACCGGTAGGGTTTGGGTTCTCCCCCTGCCCTTCTCTCGAAGAAGATGATGAAGCGGCCTGGCGTCGCACCGTCTTCTTCCGCTTCTGAGCCACTGGCGCTATCGGGGGAAAGTCTTCATACTTATTCTTCCCATCGAAGAAATATTGAAGCCAGGTGCCCATCCGCACCCCCCGCTTCTCGCCCGGCTTCCGAGCTTCCCTCGTGTGATGCGACGAATGAAAGAGGGTGCGGTACACCTTCATCAGATATCGATAAGCATAACCCGCCAGATACCGACCCTCACCGTCGGTCTGATCCTTCAGCCAGTCAGGCCAGCATACCTCCTCATACGGCTCTCCATCGATGGGTAGGCCACTGAGCTGCAAAAGCCTCCATAGATCCAGAGAGGTCTCTCCCTCCGAGGTATAGAAAGTGTTGTACTCGGGGCAAAACACCTCGATCATGCCGCAGCACAAACCCTGGGAGATGGGGTAGCGGTACCTTGAAGCATACACGTTGCGGTATATCCCGGCCTTGGTCAGGATTGGAGCATAATGTTGCAGCACGTAGTCCGTGAACTCCACTGCTCCGAGCCTGAATGTGTGGGCGTCGGTGGCCCTCATCTCAGCAAACCACCCCACAGATATCTGGTGCTTGAAGCGGATCGCCAGGCAGTCCAGCAAAAATGATTCTTCCCTGTACCCCCACTTCAACGGGGCAAGGAACAAGCCAAAGATCGGCTTCTCCCGATCCACTCTACCCGCGGAGTCATTCCACTGAGCGGGTACAAATTCAGGAGCCCGGGTCAGCAGCCCATCTTCTGGAGCCAGATCCTATAGTCCCAGCACGACGCTCCATTTCCTGACCTCTCCGGGGAAATAAATAGGTCTTCCCTGCACCACACAATCTGTCAGACTGTCCCTCTCCACCAGCAGGGCCTGCTCGGCTTTTCGGACAAGGAACAGGTCCCTCTTCCCTTGGAGGTTGAAGCGTTGGAGAAGGGACATCAGGTGTTTGTCTTTGGGGTAGTCCCTCCTGGCGGCACCTTCCCTGTCATAATGAAAGGAGTCACCCCAAAGAATGAGGAGATGGCTGGTATCCACAGTATCCATCTCCAAATCTGAGGATTCCGCAACCACAGCCACTTGACCGTGCCCCCGATCAAGGGAATTGACGTTCTCCCACGTCACCACGGCACGAGAAGAAGAACCGGATGCCATGATAGCTGCAAAGAAGCGCATCAAACAATAAACAAAGTCAGAAAATAGTTGATCAGAGGAAGATTTCTGACAAAATTTCGGCAGAGTCTCCCCAGCACAGGAGATTGCCAAAGAAAAGCGGGAACGCGAACACTAAGGGAACGGCCCCTAAAAGAAGCTATCGGCATCACACCGAGGCTAAAAGGAACACCCGGGGAAATAACTCTAAGGGCAAGCCCTACTAGAAGCCTCCCGGGGCCCAAAGAATGGGTTTGAAACCCAAAAGGGCAGCATTTCGCTCACCCCGAAGGAAAAGCTGCCACCGCTCTCCCCCTCACCTCGCTCGGCGTCGCGAGAAGAGAAGAAAGGGAGGAGAGAGAAGAGAAGCTTGCAAATGAGGAGTGATGAAGGAAAAAATGAAGAAGAAAGAAATATATAGGGGAAGCCTCCCCCTTGTTAAACCGGCGTGCTATTTAGTGCGCCAGATTAAAAGACCCGTAAGCAAAAGGCGTGCCGTGATTGGCCGTGCCGAAGTCATGCGTCAATGGAAAAGGCGCGCCAGATTAATGGGCAAACACCTAGGGCCGCACCGTATTAAAAACCCAAAGGGCCAAGAGCGCGTCGAAGCAACCTCGCGCCATATTAAAATTCAAACGGCGCCGGGTTAACGTCCATGCCGAATTAAGGGCCTCCCCAAGCCCCTGTCAACCGAAGGGGAGATCATTCCGGGTGAAATTCATCCGTCGGCCTTGCTGCACTCGTGCCTTACTCGCAACACCCACGTCTGGGGGGCATTTGTTGGCACCCAAAACATGATCGTCGGCGACCAAGCCACAAAGACAAAGGACCCGGCCCGCTGAAGCACGGAAACCGATAAAGATCAACATATTGAAGACTTCTCAAGCTGCCAGAGCCTCGAGTCACCCCGTATGGACACGGGGACTTCACCTCAAGAGAGCCGAGACGAACTCACAACCAACCCGCAGTGCGATCAAGCCAGCCCAATGAATCGGCATCAACTCCGTCGTGCCGCATACAATACACCCATTGTCCGATCAAGGATGACGGTCTACCCAGTGGCTAGCCACCTCGTGAAAGGCTCTCCTGAAGATGAAAGAGTCCCCCTGGCTATCCGGGACGGAGGACCGAAAGCTCTGTCGGCAGAAGATCCCGATCACCCGGCACGGGTACAGCTTCCAGCCAAGATGGGCCCGTTAGTGGCCGAATGATCGCCCAGCTTAGGCGGAACTATCCCTGGTGTTACCCCACCCTCTAAGAAGCTTTGAGCACAAGCTAGACCGAGCAGGTAGCACGAATCATAGAACTGAAGACCGTGTCAGCGGGAAACCCGCATGATCAAACCAAAGTTGTCGGAAGTTTCGAGAATGGCCGTACATCGACCTGGGGGCTTCGACAAGACATCTTGTCGAAGTTTCAAGGAGCATTGGCAAGATAAACGTTCACGGTGACCCCCATAATCATCCCCTGACTCATCGACTGGCTCGAAGCGCGCGAGGAGCATTAGCACGGCGCGCCCTAAACCGGCGCGCCCCCCACCTGATGCCCCTTATCCCGACGCGCAAAGAACCCCACCCGGGGCCTGGCTATTCCGGTGCACAAAAGGCCATGAAGCCTTTCCCGGCGCGCAGTTCTTCATGCCGGATGAGGCTTGGGGTTCGATCATATATATACATGTGGCTGTTCGAAAGAGAAAAAAAAGGAGAAGAAGGAGAGAGACAGTAGAAGAGAAAGGAAAGGAAGCGAGAGAAAAAAAACTCAACATAGAGAAGAAGAAGAAAATGGAGGAGGGAGAGAGAGCTCTTGGGGAAGAGGGGTCCTCCGCTGGCCATCATCCTCTGCTTTCGCTGAAGATACGATACTCTATTCCGAGAACAGGTGGGCACCGATGCCTATCTTCCTCTGCTTTCATGGATTCTTTTCTTTTGGGGTTTCCATCTATCAGATGTAAGCGAGAGGGGGAGGGATGGCGATGATATGAGCAGACCCCCCTCCCCTTTCTCTGTGATTCTCCCTTCCCCTTTGTTTTATGGTTGTGTCTCTGCACACCCCTCTGCCTCTGCAACTGATGAACGACGATCGAGCGATGATGCCGGCACCAGATTTGTAATGTAAATGTTAGTCTATTCCGTTTACTGGGTGGCGATATGTACATGGATGTGTGGACCAATAGGTCGAATGAATGCTTGAAGCTTATTTCCCCATCTCTATCTATGTCAATGTGTATGTATGAGTTCTTCCGCGCGTGGTTCCCGGCTCCGGTTTCCTCGAAGTCACGATCATGCCCCAAAGCCTCGTGGGCTACAGAAACGACCCCTCCCCAGGTCTTTCCCATCGACTGCTTTCATCTTTGGTTTAAGGATCTTTGTATCCCCTCCATGGACAGAGCTGTGCTCATGCACATGCTTCTGCCTGCCGTGGTATCGAGGGTCTAATTCCCATTAACTCCTCCCTTCGTAGTGCTCCGATTGTTCACAAGGTGGGAGTTGCCTTCGGGACGGCCGGATTCATCACCCTGAATGCTGCGTCTGAGCTGTTCGAGCATATGCTTCTATGATTGGCTCGTCTCATCTGTGCATCTACTACCCCTCTGCATCATGGTCATTTGAACTGTTCCGAGATTCTTTCATCCCGTCTTAATCGCCCGGGGAGGGGGACATTCCTTATTGCTTCACGGAACTGCTGGGTGATCGAGGGCTCTACCTCTCGATGGTAGATGATCTCTCAAGGCCATGGCAGACAGTAACAGGGGTCCTAGCCTAACAAGCTTAGCCCCAACAATCTGGAGACCCGATAAAGGCCAAGGGATGTATGCTCCTCGTAGGCTAGTCCTCGGAGCTTCACTCTCTTAATGGTCGGTTCCTTCAAGGAATGTGTCGCAGGCTGTGGGTTGTCCACCCCTCGTAGGCTAGCCCTCAGGGTGATGCTCCCATTATCAGTGGCCTCATCCCTCTATCCTCACCCATGGAGCCTTGGTGCCCCTCGCAGGCTAGTCCTCGGGGTATCCTATCCGATGGGAATTTGCTGGCTGTCACCGTGCAGACCGGCGGTTTAGGGGCTTACTCCATAAGTGAGTATGACCCCGTTCTTCCCCTGCAACTCTTCATGTTCAGGGGAGATGCTGCCCAATTTTGGACATACTCAGAATAATTAAGCTATAATCAGATGCTCGTTCTGAACTCAATCAACTCAGTGCTCGAGTGTGAACCTCGCACTGACTCACTGCATCATTTCCGAAGGATCTGGGACTTCAATCAAACAAGCAGTTGGCCCAAATAATTCCAAAACTCTCAACATAAGCTTAATAAACTTAAATGGTTTCAAAATGCATCAAAAACAAGTTGAAACGGCGCGGCCCTAATCCGGCGCGCCCTAATATGGCGCGGTCCCCCCCCCGCACCGGATTAGTAATAGACTTATAACTTCTTTTTTTTGGCCTGGCTAGTTCCCGGCGCGCCCTAAACCGGCGCGCCCCGTGCTCTTCGCGTCGGGCTAACGCTGCCCATGACCGCGCCGGTTTAGCTTATTTACCTACATTTTGACCGCGCCGATTTAGTCCTTTTACTCATATTGTGGCCGCGCCGGATTAGTTCGGTCTGCCCACGTTTGGCCACGCCGGGGACCTCTACCCCTACGCGTGGCTGCATCGGTTTTAAGCCCTGATGTTGTTTTAATCATCCACCTACCCTCGGGGTGACCTTCGTCTCCCGTGGCCGGAATTAATGAATCCTAATAAACTGAATAAGAGGAGTGATGTTTGGATCCGAATCGCTTTACTATCCGGTTTGTGCTACTATTCTTGCCGTACTTGGCGGAGATTAACAAATGCGATTGAGCACTGCTTGCTTTCATAACTCTACTGCCATGCTTAGCATAGTCATGAACATCATGCATGCATGCTTGCATCGACCCTTGGGTATATCAAATGGCGCTGACAGAGGACCGGGTTATGCCTGATCGGAAGTCTCCGCTATGCGCGATGGTGGTCTTCGGACCTATGCCCTCCACCACGTATCAAGGGTCTCCAACTCAATGAACCATGCCTCTCCTGCATGATAGATAGACGCATCTCGCATGATTCCGTCATGTTCATAACGTAACATCTTGTATTCCGGCCTCGACAGCCATCTATCTCGGTAATTAATCAAAGGTGTTCCCTCCTCGCGGGGGATGTAATTAACACCATAGCCTTTATGGTATGGCGGACTGCTGGTCCCGACCGAACCTCACTTTCGCCCGACACGGGTCAGAATGAGCACATAATAAACTTGTCACGTACGTTGACTGGCACGCCCGCGTCATCAATCAGTCAGTTAATTACCAGTTAGTTAATTGGTTGATCGACACGTGAAATAAGATATATGTATATATATATATATAATAAAATGATAAGATGGTCGAATAAAACCATCGCCAACATGTTCCTATCTTTGAAGGCAGGAAAAAGGTGTCTTACTACAAGTACCTATTGGACAAGATTTGTACTAGAATGGAAGGGTGGCAATCAAAGTTCCTGTCGTAGGCAGGTAGGGTAAGCCTCATCAATTCAGTCCTTCAATCTATTCCATTATACACAGCTAGTGCATCATGTCTGCCATCCACTATTATTGATATAATTAATAGAATGTGTGCCAACTTCTTCTGGAGCCAAATGGATGGCTTGAAGCGATAATGGGTATCTTGGTCAAATGTTACAAAACCTGTCGAGGAGGGAGGCCTTGGCATAAGGGGCCTGAAACACATCCAAGTTGCAATGGTGGCAAAACAGATCTGGGGCATCACCCAGGGCTCATCTCTTTGGTCTAGATATGCAAATTCTGAATACATAAAAGGTCACCTTAGCTCTGCTGTCAAGCCTTTTCCGGGTGGTGTCCGAAGAGACGTTTTCAATAAAGCAAAACAGCTTGTTCTTGAAAACACTAGATGGGTCCCCATGGATGGTAAATCCATCGATATACTTAAAGACAACTGGTGTGGAGCAGTGATTGATCCTCAAGGAGATGCTCCGAAGACCACGCTATGGGAAGCCAGACAAAACCCAAATTGTGAGGTTTGGTCTCACATTCCGAACCATTTTGTTGGGATGATCAAATCTATATGGTTCCTTTCGAAGACAGATAAATGTGTATGGGCAGCAACAAATGATGGCCATTTCTCTTGCAAGTCAGCATATAATTTAGTCCGGCCTACAGGTAATTACAGACCCTCTCTTAACAAGATTTGGGGGAACTGTATCTCACCAAGGGCATCTCTGTTCTGTTGGAGACTTCTTCATTTGGCAATTCCAGTAGACTGCACAATTAAGGAGTGTGGTATTAGCATCCCTTTAAAATGTGTTTGCTGTACAGACAACCACCAGGAGGAAAATTTAGATCACCTTTTCCTGGACAATCAGATGGCTAAGGCTTTATGGACACACTTCAGTCTTCTCTTCGATCCCCGGTGCAGGGGTTCTGTATCTATCATTGCCAAATGCTGGGATATTATCAAATACGCAAATATTGCTAACCCCTATGGATATGCATCTATTCTATCCATGCTACATATCATTTGGGAAATATGGAAACAAAGATGTAAATCCAAATACAAAGACAAGGGAAGCTCCTTCAGATCCATGCAACAACATATCAAAAATCAAGTAGCTTATTCCCTTCAGCAGAAGCAATTCCGCATGGCACCTTCACATGATGAAAAAATGGCCTTGGGTCAGTATGAATGCTTATATTCTATCATTGCAAAGATTCCAAAAATCATAAAATGGCACTGTCTGAATAATAGATATGCTCTCAATGTTGATGGAGCCTCTAAAGGCAACCCAGGACCCGCTGGTGGGGGTGGGTGCCTGAGGGGAGGCGGAGGTGAATTCATATATGGTTTTTCATACTATTATGGAGTGGGCACGAACCTAATGGCTGAGGCTAGGGCTCTTCTTGATGGGCTGAGAATGGCGGCCAAAAGTGGGCTCCCTATGGCAGTGATATATACAGATTCAAAAATTCTTTTCAAATATGATGCAATCTAATGAACCTCCCCCTTGGAAAATCTACAGATGGTGGAATGAAATTACAGAAATTCTCAAGAAACATAAGTGGAAGGTACAACACATCTACAGAGAGGGGAACTCTGCTGCGGATGCCCTGGCCTCTTATGCATGTATAACCCGGTCCAACAATGATTTCAGAAGTTGGAAAAGCCTTCCTAGCCGAGCTCGTGGGTGTGCAACTGTTGATGCGGCAGACCTTCCAAGTTGGAGAATATAATTTGTAGATATCTGGAATTCATATCTTTTACTGCTCCTTTTCCAGGGGAGTGCCCCGTGGACAAATTGTATATGACGTATTCATTGGCAATAATACTAGGGCTAGGTGCTATTGATGGTGGTAGCACAAAATGTGAACCCCCACAATAGTAACCATAGGTCTCATTTTATAAAAAAAAATTCGTATGACTTCCAAGTGAGATCTTTGAAGTCATTCTTCAACTCATCATAATAAGATAAAGACATGTTGCTAAAAGAAAAACACACACAAACACAATTGTTTTGTTATCATTAAAACCATACACCAACATCAACTAGGGGATGCAACCTGATCCAGTGTGCGTGGTATAAGACTTACCAGATCATAGTTGGCCAGGACCTGCACATTGGTACACCGGCATGCACATGATCTGCAATTGCCATTGCCGCCATTCATCGTCGTTTGAGATTCCAAAAAACAAAAACAAAAAGCAAAAAAACCTTCTTGATCTTGATATATATGTGTAGAGGGTAGAATCTGGTTCTTATGCCTCATCCCACACTTCTTTATTTATTTGTTGTGGAAGATCGTCTGGCACTCGTGGAAGCCTGCAAATACTAGATAGACAAAAACCAGAAGGAGCCTTGGGCTTTACCTAGGGGACAACCCTCCGATGCTTAAATTAGCACATGATTAAGTAGAGAGTAAAGTAGAGTAGGGAAGAGAGAGTGTAAGGCCCGAGAATTTTTTAAAAATTTTATGGGATTAAATATAAGTATTAATCATTTAAAAAGGCTCAATGGGGTATTAAAGTGCTTTAAGGATTATTTAAATCAATTTAAAGGCCATATAAATAACCAAAGGACTAAGCCTAATTTCAATAGGCCCAAAGACCCAATTCTATGGCCTTTTGACACAAGCCCATTATTAGAAATGTAATTTGGGCTATTTATGGATTTAAATGAGATAAATAAACCAATTAGGGGATTAACGGGTGATAAAACCAAAAATCCAAATTTTTTGGATTTAACCGCCTAAACGCGGTCTATCGCAAGACCGCCTTCTCACAATAACGGTCTTGAGACGACCGCTATTATGTTCCGTGATCGCATGTAACACCCGAAATTTTCTTAAATTGCTAATCAAATAGCCTCACGCCTAATTTCTTAATATTATATTAACTTATAAAAGAGGTCCAATCGTAAGTAATTTATAAAAATATGGAAAAATTATTTTCATAAAGAGAACAAAGTGTTTAGCAATAATGACAACTGAGCCAACCTCTAATAAAAATTGGTATTAGGCCGAATTAAGGAATTTAACTGAAATTTGTCACTTTTATTGGGTTAATCTAGTTTGATCAAATTCTCACCCAATTCTTAACCAATCGAGCCCAAACCAAGCCCAATGGATAGATCTACCTAAGAGGTTCATTTTTGCCTTCGAAACCCTAGGATCTAGAGCCTTCCAGCGGCAGCGGTGGCGTGGATTTGGTCAAGGATCAAAACTTTCGCCAATTTTATTTTCTTGGACTCTTGAGTCCAATTCGATCTCTAGAAGCCTCTTCAACCACTTTAAATAGAGGGCTTCGGCGACCCAGAAACCCTATTTGATGTTCCAACTGGTGGCATGAGGTTTTGTGGATGAACCTAGGAGAATTTCGGAGTTTGGCGGCGCCGCACATTAGGGTTCCGGCGAGCGCGTCCTCCCTTCTCTTCCTTGATTAAAGTATGTTTCTCTCAGGCCCAATCAAAGTAAATTACATGGATACATAGATCTCATCCTTAGCTTTCTTTTGAGTATAATTTGCCCAATTTTGGCTGTCTAATTTGGGTGTATTCCTAGTTTTTGTAGGGCAGGTAATTAGGGTTTTACTCACGTTCACTTTTGTTAAGTTTATAGCACGTAATCATAGTGAAATCCTTAAATTGATCATGCCATGATGTACGTTTTTGAGTTACCTATATTTTGATAGCAAATAGCCTAATTTTCATGCTATATCCATGTTTAAATCATGCTTTTATTGGACCGGTGTCTTTTTTTTCATGTTTTGGGTTCGGGTTGGACTAAACGGTCGTTCCAGGGAATGCCAGGCTTCTAACGGTCATACGATAGACCGTTTGCCGTGGTCTAGTGGCCCAGCGATAGACCGTTTCTGTCCAGCAATTTTTAAATTAAAAAAGGGTTTTTCCATTGCGTAAGCGGCCCTTCGATTGACCGTTTATGGTTTCTGGCGGTTTGTCCTATGATCGTTTTCTACCCTGTTTTCAGTGGCATGTTCTAAAATATATCAGCATGTTATGTCTGGTTGTACACTTGTTGGTCAGGGTTCAACGCACTATAATCAGGGATTATGGAATACTTGAACTAAGTGAAACTCGTTCCTTCATAATTGTTCCCAATTCTTGTCCATCTTCCATATCTTTTGTGAGATTTAAAGAAGATAGTAGATTAATGCCTTGTTAATGGTTTAGTTAAATTCTTATACCTGTCATGAATAGATTTAGAATCGTTTTAAGGTCACACAACTCCGGTGGAAGTGACTGGACCGATTACGTTTGTCTTCCGCTTGATTTGACTAGCCTAAATCTTGGGTAATGAATGCCTCTCCATCGGATACTCCTTCTGTCGGACTAGGTATTCTTGTCTCAAGGCCTCCGTAAGTCTCCGCGAGCCTAGGATTCCCACTAGGACGTCGGGCAAGTTTGTACCATTAAAACCTGTACCAAGAATTTCATGATGGGCAGACCAAGTTATTGGACCTGTTGGTCTGGGACAGCTTGCGGTCATGCCTAGGACCGCAAGCCAACCCAAGCGGCCATCTCTATGACCGTTTGATCAGTTTTGGGCTGGTTAGTGGGCCCGACCTGATACGGTTTATAAGTCATTTTTAAGCACGATCTTTAGCTAATTGAGACCTCTCACTTGACCCTGGGAGTGAGGACCATACCTTGGCTTGGTCAAGTCACACCTCTGGTCAAGTAGGGACCTATTTCAAATCGATTTTTGATCTCTGATGGTCTGGCTTCTTAGCGGTCACATGGGAGACCATTTTCAGGCTGCATGCGGTCCAACGATAGACCGTTTTGTGCATTCTGGCTTGACCCGTTGAGGTAAACGTGGCCGGGAACGTGGCGGTCCTATGCTAGACCGTTTATTTCCCTTTGCGGTTCCTTATTGGGCCGTAAATAGTCCTTGATTTAGTAATTCCTTCGTGATTTTTGTGATGATCAAATGATTGTGATAGTCCATCGAGTCTATTTTTTTTCCAGTTCTATCATCTATTAAATTGGGCCAGTATGCCTATTCTAGTTCTTTCTTCCAAATTTATTTAGGAAATTCTTGATCTTAGAAGATAGGTTCCATGAACTTAATCTTGGAACCTCATGGCTGAATTCCTTGAATGTCTAGACAATTACTTGGGATCGATGATCCACTTAACCAATGCCAAGGCATCATTTTAGGGCCCAGTCTGGTCTTGGGAGGAGCGCCCGAAAGTACTTGTGTCCCGGGGAGTTTGTAATGAATAGGTGTGGCATTGCACCGAGTGCTTGTTAAACGCGTGGTCTATGACATTCTATCACATTCATTCAAATCTTTCTTGCTTGTAAAACTCTTAACTTGTTATACTTTCATGCTTGTCGGCCAAACATTTGAATGTTATCTCTACAATTCATTCTCTAAGTTAGTTTGTTCGTTACTTGTTCAGCTATGTTCAATTCTTATAGCAATGAATATGAAAAATGGTTAATTACTTAATATTTATCTGATTATAGACTGTAATTCCTACTGAGCTTTCGCTCACCCCCTTTTTTTTTCCAATCCTTTTCAGGTAGCACGGATGATGATGTGCACACCGATGGGAACGAGAGCGAGTAGCTGTGGAGTGAGCCTTTTTAGTGTGCTTTAGTCAAATGTCCTAGTTATGTTGAGTCTGGATTGATGTAATTTTCTTTCTTTTAGTCGATGTAATAGACAGTGAAGTCCACAAGAGTCGTTGTAATAAGTATGACTTTGATATTTAAGTTAGTTGGCTTTTTTATCTTAATTTATTACTGGAATCTTAGCTTGTGTTATCTTGTGGCATGAATGCTCTGGTTGACATGAATGATTATAACTAGCGCGTACCGACTTTCCGCATCGGGGCCTGACATCGCAAGTTGTGGAAGCGTGGAAAAATGAGATTTTTCCCATCCCAATCCCTATGGTTCAATGCTATCTGGCATGAAAACCTATCTAGGACTGTTGGGGATCGATCTTAACCCCAAATGGGACTCCCAACTAGATCAAATCCTCAAACTCTAACTCAAACCCTATAAATAGGTCTTAGGTTCGACTTGCGTGAACACTTACTTTGGAGCGCGTAGTTCGACGGTAAGGAGACATTATTTCAGGTTGGTTATTTAAAACATTATGTTCCTTTTAGTATTAACTAACATCCCTCAGAATTTTGTGATAGGAGATCAAGCATCCAGGAAGTTAGAAGCCCCAGAGGTTACTGTATCGGTGCAGTCTGTGCAAGAAATGGTGCGTCTGTCTAGAGAAGAAGAGGAGAGTAGAAATCCTAAACGAGATATTTTCAAGTCAAGTCTTTATAACTTTTTGTTCCCCTTCGTGTGTTCTACCTACCCTCCAAATTTCATGGATTTAGGACAAGTGGTTAATGAGAACAAGGGATGGGAAGTTGCTGGTTTAGCATAGGACGTGCAGAAACTAGGGCGTCTGTAGCAACCCTGGTAAAATAAAAGGAAGATTTCAAGAAAAATTAAGTAAGTAAATGATAAGAACCAAAATGAATAAATAATAAGTCAAATGTAAATAACGCCTCTCAACAAGGCGCGATTTTAATAAGAAACGCCTTCACCTGAGACGTTAACTCAAAAAGTGACGCCTATACTGAGGGGCGTCAAATTTCAAAAACGTCCAAAACGAATAAAAGGAAAGGGAAAGAAACGCCCTCTTCTTGGGCGCGAATTGTAAAAGAAACGGCATAGTTCAAGACGTCAATTAAAATGCACGCCCTAACCTAACGCGTTAATTGCATTTGTATTCCATTCGAACCAGGAGACTATCCAGGGTAAGTTTTAGGACTGCTACGTGTTCGATTGATTATGGTAAGGACTCTATCAAGGAAACTAGAGTTCTAATCAAAATTCTAACCCTAAGGGTTTCCTGAAATCCTATAAATACCCCTCCAATCGAACCCTAATAGCTATTTTGTCAAAGGAAGGCCTGCTGCTGTTGTCTCGTGCGTGAAGAATAGGTTTGTTCTTCTTCCTCTGCCTTCAGTCAGAGAATATGAAGATTTTTAATCGTTCTTCATCTTCTTCTTCTGTAGGTTGTCTGCAGCAAGTAGTAACTCTCATGTCTAGCTGAAGAACGTGGGTTCTTCATCAACATCGTTTTCCCGGAAGACTCTGTTCAGAACAGAGTACAGTTTTCTTTTCACAACCTTCACGTATCTTCACCAGATCATCATCAGGTAGGTTTTCTCAAGGATTGTAGCCCAAACTAGCATAAGATTCATAATAATATCATCTGTTCATCCATGCATATAGCTTTACTACGTTTCCAAAGCTTTCTGCAAAATTTTAAAAGAAGCGACCCTGCCTAGGGCGCTACTTTGAGTTCTGACGCCCTGTCCAGGAGTCGTCAATTCCATGTAATTATTAAATACCAATGTTTAAAATTTAATATCTATGAAACCATGAATCTAATTTAATGCATGATCATAAGCCTCGAACCCTGATATTTTTCTTGTCCTGATCATATAATTTATTTCCTGAAAATTATTATCCTTGAAATTTCCACTGATTATGTTAAAAACTTGGAAAGGGATGAATTAACGACCCTTAATAGGTCATCTTTTATTAAAGAGACACCCTACACAAGGGCACGAATTTGTATTAACGACTTTTTATGAGTCACTAGTTCACCAAAGGACCAGCTGGGAATAAAGTGCTGTTAAATGGATAATTAACGACAGCCACGATGTCGTCTCTTTATGAAATAACGCCCCTGAATAAGGCGTGTTTTATTGAAAATACATAATTAAGGAAACCTCGGCATAACAGAAATATATGATGGACGACTGATACAGAAGTCGTCAAATTGAAAATAAACGACCCCGTCAAGGGCGTTAATTTGTTAAGTAGTGACTTAGGTTAAGTCGCTAATTCCTGTGCGATTATTTTATACTGTTTTCTGTGAACCGAGGGTTTTAAATATCTATATATATATTTATATGTATGTATATATCGGCACTATATTCCATTCCGTGAATATAGTCCCATGTTCCACGACGTTTACCGATTACCCCTCAATTCTCGGTGACATACTAGCTCTCCATTGGACATTCTGTTCCTTTGGACTGGCGAGTTAGTCATTGGGACCTCCGTAAGTCTCCTCGTAGCCTTGGATTCCCTCAAGGCCGACTGAGCGGGTTGTACCATAAAAATCCTTTACACTATTTTGCCATGTCACTCTATAGAAACATGGTATACCAGCCCTCATGATATGGTATGTGGATATCATGAGAATATTCTTAATGGGATGTGGACATCATGCCATTAATCTGCTGTTCTTGTGGATCTCAATTCTATATCAAGTGGGTGACCATCTATATATGGACACTTAATTGTCATGGTACCCAATTAGGGAACCAAACTCCACCCAGTTTATCGACATGTCCTGGTTTATATGCTTTGCGTGGATTTTATCGCAAGAATGTCCTTACTCAAGGGCCTTGCCCTTGAATTCCATGAGAATCTTATCTTATCATCCTATTAAAGCTTGTTCTTGAAACTCCTTATTGGCTATAAACTATCGTCGATGTCTAGATCTATGTTTAATGCTGTACATATAAGGGCCCGATCTGGTCCTGGGAGGAGAACCCAAATGTACTAGTGCCCATGGGAGTTGTAATGATCATGGTGTCTTGCATTGTAATGAAGTACTTTTTCTCTTGATCTTTGGCATTCCACACACACACTCTCTTTCTTGCGTGCGTGACTCGACTTGCGTGACTTTACTAACGTGGCCCGACACGGGCAAAGTACTTGCGTGAAATAGCCAATAATCTATAAAGTCTCTCATGAATATCTCTTGTTTAAGACTCGCTTGGATGTTTTATACGACGTGTTATTCTATTGATTAGTTATTTCTACATGCATAGCAATATTATATTTGCATGTGAAAAATTGTAATTACTCAAACCCATTGCTAGTTCTTGAGATATAATTTCCTACTGAGCGTTGATGCGCACCGACTAGCGTCGTTAAGAAAGCCGTGCCACAATTTAAATAATTCACACTCATTCACTTTAAAAGGTAGAAAATTAAGAATATAGTGGTAAGCGAAGTCGATCCCACAAGGAGAAATAATCCTTATTGAACAAGTTGGAAAAATCACTTTGTGCTTTTGAAAACCGAGTTTTGAGTGTGATTAAGACTAAAGAAAATAAACTACAAGGAAAACTTAATTAAAGAAGTTGAGAGGGTTTAAGAAGAGAAATTAGAGGAGATAGAGAGAGAAAATTAAGACAACCACAATATGCGAAAAATTAGTTTTATTACCTTAGGAGGTGGCAAGTACAATGTAAATAAAAAAAAGTACAACTTAGAACATGAAAAAGAAAAGAGCTTGAGAGTCAATGGATGAAGAGCAACGCCGCCTCCTTTGCCAAGCCTTGGATGTCGCCCTGCTTAGGATGCCGACGCTGTGAGAAGACTAATGGATGAAGATCCGCCTTGGGATATGAGAGGAAAATAGAGGAAGAAAGAAATAGATGGAGAAAATTTGAAAACAATGCAAAAGGGTGTGTGTGTGTTGGTGTGTTTTGAGAAGAAACAGTGAAAACTAGATTTAAAACAGAGAGTGATTTGGAGGAAGAATAACTTTAAAATCAGAAGGAATTAGGAAAAGTGGAAAACATTAAAGTTGTAGAGATTGGGAAGATGAAGAAGATTGATGAAGACTTCAGAGTTTAAAAATGAGAGAAAGATGGAGAAAACTGAGGATGAATAGGAGGTGGTCGCGGATGAACAGTGCAGAACTCTAAAAATCTGAACTTTAGAAAATTGACTATAGCTTTAAAACGGTGAGGAATTGGAAGATGAGGTAGAAGAAGAAGTTGAAGAACTTTCAAAAACGCACAACTTTTGTGAAGACAGTAGAAAGAGATGAGGATCAGAAGGGGGAGAAAAATGATGAAGAACAGAAGGTGTGAAAATCGGGTGAACAGTAAAATCCGTAGATAGAACTTTGAAAAACTAATTATAGCATAAAAACGTGCAAGAATTAGGAGAAGAGGAAGAAGAAGAAGTTGGAGAAGACTTAAAAACGATGAACTTTGATGAAGAACTCAACTGCAAAAGATGAAAAGAAAGGCTTTGAAATTAAACCCTAAGGCAGATCTCCAAACTGTTCTCTCTGTAACCCTGCGACAATGGCATCCTTTTAATGGCATTCGGCAGTTTCCTTCGACCGTGGACTCCAATCTTGATGCATATCCTTATTTCCAGCAATGGATCATTACCCCAATAGAGTCCTTACTCATAATAGAGTCCTACTTTCCACTGTTTCTTCGTAGATAAATCAAAACAAGGAAGAATAGCTCGATCGAGAACTGCAGTTGCCGTTTCTGGATGAACTTGAAATAGCGACTTCCTCAGGGGCGTTCTTTCTTTAAATGACGCCTTAATCTAGGGCGTCCTTTCTTGAAGTAGCGACTGCATCTCGGGCGTCAGTTTCTTATTTCCTTATTTTGCTATTTTCATATTTTTCGTAAAATAGGAATTGACGACCTTCACTTTGGGCGTCCTTTCAATGATTAGCGACCTCATCTCGGGCGCTAATTCTTTTCTCTCTTTTTTTATTCTTTTTCACTTTCTTTTATCAACTGAATTGACGCCCTTGGAGCTGTCGCTTCTTGTTGAAGACATGCTCTTGCATCTGTCGTTATTTAAATAGCGCCTTGATCTAGGTCACTTTTTCTTGAAAATTAAAATATCAGTCTATTTAATTCCAAAATAATTGTGCAAATATTTAAATATTTCTCACATGATCTTTTAAGCTCAAAAAGATGATAAAATGCATGAAGACTCAAATAATGTGTGAGAATGTAATTAATGCTCATGTTGCACAATTATACTCAAATAATGCTCAAAGATGATGGATGTGATGTAAATTATGATGTAAAATATAGCACTTATCACACCCCCTAACTTACTCATTGCTAGACCCTTAGCAATGCAATTAAATCAAAATTAAGGACCAACAAGAGTTCACAAAGATCATACTCTTATATCCAGCTCTCCCTTTATAGAATTAACTGAAGATTAGGAATCCAGAATCATTAATGCTCATACTAGCCTTAGATTGGAAATTAAAGCACATGACTTAAGAATACAAATCAAAGTTCAATAGCACTTGTGCATGTGTAATTCTAAATCTGCAGTTAAGACAATTGCATCCCCCAGTTGTTATTCTAAGTAAGTACCTTTCAACCCTGCACCTCTTAGATCGGAGCATTTAAGCATACTAGCTTTTGTCTGCCTTTTTCTTCTGTCCCTTTGGGATCTTATTTTCTATTTGTACACACATGATGCTGCACTACCTTTCTCTGTTCCACACAAACCTCAACTCTTGCCTTAGGAGAAGTAGGCCCGACTATCGCAGATCCAGGTTCCCTTTTCTTTTTTTACGCGAACCTCAACACGTCTTAGGTGAAGTAGGCCCGGTTACTCAGATCAGGGACATTTTTCATGGCGTGATCTTTCTATTTCATCATTTCTTTCTTCTTCTCCTTTTTTTTTCTATAAAACTTGACAGAAAGCTTTTTCTTGAAATAGATCTCCTCCTCAAGAAATGCAGAGTATCAGATACAGTTCCCAAAATAACAGAGGGCTTGTCTTATTTTGCTTCATCAGAGTGCATAGTGAAAAAAAAAAATTTCTAATAGTGCGCATGAACTTTAAAGAGATTCTTATATCAGTTTTCCATAACTAGATCGCACTTAATTTTCCTTCAACCTTTTCCCTAGCTTTTTCTAATCCAGAATTACTTTCAATTCAAGCATGAAACAATAAAACTCAGTCGGGAATTTCATCTTTTTCATTTTCATGCAAATTGTAATAATTTCATCTAAAAACCCTACCAAATCGTACTATATGCAATGAAAATGTTCTGCCCTCTCCCCCCAACTTGAATGACATTGTCCTCAATGGCATGTACAGTTGAAATGAAAGAACAATGTAACAATGAAGTTTGCTGAGTAGGAAAGAGACAACCTGGTGTGCGGGCAGAACTTAATCAATAGACGGCAACAGCTTCTTCTCCTTGGCTTGAATCTAACAACTAAAACACACTGAAACAAAAAACATCAAATAACAAAAACCTTGGGTTGCCTCCCAGAAGCGCTAAATTTTCCGTCTTCAGCCAGACGTGTGAAAGTTCAAAAGTGCAAGCTCTATAACCAACATGTGGATTTAAGAATGAGCCACCACATTATCTCATCGTCATTGAAAAACCAAACATTGTACCACAAGAAGACGAGATTGAGCATAATTGTATAGGGGCTAGAGTGGTTGTTATCACAATTCGGTTGATCATACAATGTATGAATTAACAACCTAACTCTTAATGGGGTGGCCTGAGGTAAAAACCATGATGGATCAGTTAGGCCAAACGGATTCCCCTGATTAATAATCAGAAAATTATCTTCCCACTTATGGTCTTTATAAGTGTTGAAAATATTAATGAAGACCTTATTTTTAATCAAAATGTCATGCTCTTCCTCACTTTTAGAGATTTCATAAACATTAGTGAGGTGAGAAGAGATCAAAGGGAGAGGAATTTCAAGTAATAGATCAGTGTCAAGGAGCTTAGGAGAATTAACAGTGAAAGACACGTACTCCTCAACATCATGAAACTTGGAAGGTTTAATGGAATCAGACAAATCGGCCAACATGTAAGTATCCAACATAAATTGAGAGTTGCCGATGTCAGGAATAGGTAGCAAATCAATATCCTCCCCTTGATTTAGAGTTTCCCAATCGAGATGAGAGTTATGAACGGCACCCGCCTCCTCCTTTACCCAAGAGAAATCATTAATGGCCTTACTCAATTCATTCTCCACTCGCACATCCTCTTCATCTTTCCCCTGGAACAAGGTCTCCTCAAATTCAAGAAAGGAAGTGAATGGACTTTGATCATGGACTTGCATACTACTTTTTTCTTCTTCACCCCCCAACTTGCGATCATCAACTTCTCTAGAACTCTCCTCATAAGGGCAACTAAACTCAAGCTCCTCAAACTCACCCTTTTGGTTATCATCATAACTATACCTAACTCCCTTTAAAACTTCCTGATATGACTCATCCATCTTCTCCACATGATCTAAATCAAGTGTTATTTGAGTATGGTGTTCATGGGGAATCATGGGTTCATAAAAGCTTTCAGTATTGTCAAATTGTGAAAGTTGGTAATCAGAATTGGTATTGGAGTAGCTAGGCAATTGATCCAATTCCATGCCCTTGCTGGTCTCAGTAAGTTGATCTAGTCGGGCCTGCATGGATTCATTTTGAGCCGTGATGAATTGATAAAATTGATCAAAGCTCTCCTCCTTTTTGAGAGTTGGGCAAGGAGGAGATAGATTTGTAGGTTGAGAAGCAGAGTTCAAAGTATAAGAAGTTGAATAACGACTAGATTGATAGTGAGGTAGGGAAGAGGATGTGGGTTGTCCTCCATAGTGGGCTCGATCATGAAAGCTATTTAAAGATGGAGCCCAATTTTGACAGAATTGATCAGGAGGATTTTGGGCCGGACCTTGATAAGAATCCCAAGAATTATTATATTGTCCTCCCCCATAAGAATCATAAGAAGGCATGGAGGGAGAGAAAATTTGGGCTTGTTCTTGGGTGTAAGATGAATTATAGGGCCCATGAAAGAATTGAGTGGATTGGATATGATCTTGGTTAAAGGAATGAAGTTGGCCCTCCATGAGTGATGGGCTTTCATTATGGGCCGACCAAGAGTATGGGCTTTTGTAATGGGTCGGGCCATTGTTGGTGAATGATAAAGGTTGAGTTGAGCAATTATCAACACAATGGGCCTTTCTGGCCCACATGTCATTATGATCTTGATAATAAGGTGGCATGAAGGAGCTTAGATTCATAGCCCAAAGAATGGATCAAGAAAATGGGCCAAATAGTCAACCTCTTTGAATTTATGAGCCCACTCAAAGGTTGGTGTTTTCTCACCCATTTATTATTTTTTTAATTTTTATGTTTAATTTTTTTTATTATTTTCAATGTAAGGTAAACAACAACTATATGAATAATGCATGCAACGTGATGGTTTTTCTTTTGGATTTTTTGAATTTTTTTGATATGCAATGAATGATTGATGATGGTTTTATTTTTTTTTGGAAAACCTTTTAGGGCACTCTAACTACAAGGTGCTTCGTGGTACAACCTGCCCGACGTCCGTGAGGGAATCCACGGGTACGGGGACTTATGGAGGCCTTAGAAATAGAATTTCAAGTCCAAAGAGACGGAATGCTCAATGGAGTGTCCTTCCAAATCCAAGAGAGGTGTAAAGAACCTAATGCCCTTAAGAAGGGGAAATAGATGAGAAGAGAATTTTTTTTCAAAAGATGTTGTGAATAAAGAATGAAAAATAAAAAGAGTAACTAAATGCACAAATGCATAAAAGTAATGCAACTAAGATGGAGATATGCTAGCATGATGAAATTTTTTTGTTTGTTTATTTTTTCTAATTTTTATTTTATTTTTAGAGAATTTTTTAGATTTTTTTTTCAATTTTCAAATAGAGATATGAATGAAATAGTCTATAAACTAAAAATACCACACAATATGTAAAACTACTGCAAAATAAAATCTAAAAGCATTTTTTTTGTGTTTTCTGGATTTTTGAAAATTTTGAAATTTTTCAAAATTTTTCTGATTTTTTCGGAATTTTTCAGAAATTAGCAAAACATGAGCTTTACCTACGTTCTGACCTTTCAGCGACGCTTGATTTTCTCAGATTTTTCTGAATTTCTGCTTTCTGTGACAGATCTGGGCTTTAGCGACGCTTCCTGTGACAGATTTTTTCCTTAGATTTTCAGGTCCGAATTTCTTTGAATTTTCTGATTTTCTGATTTTTTTATTTTTTCCTACAAAGTAAAATAGAAAAATAAGTAAAACTATATACAAATCAAACACAAGTAATTTCCCAACATAAAAATTAATTTCCTCCCCGGCAATGGCGCCAAAAATTGATGCGCACCGACTAGCGTCGTTAAGAAAGCCATGCCACAATTTAAATAATTCACACTCACTCACTTTAAAAGGTAGAAAATTAAGAATATAGTGGTAAGCGGAGTCGATCCCACGAGGAGAAATAATCCTTCTTGAACAAGTTGGAAAAATCACTTTGTGCTTTTGAAAACCGAGTTTTGAGTGTGATAAAGACTAAAGAAAATAAACTACAAGGAAAACTTAATTAAAGAAGTTGAGAGGGTTTAAGAAGAGAAATTGGAGGAGATAGAGAGAGAAAATTAAGACAACCACAATATGCGAAAAATTAGTTTTATTACCTTAGGAGGTGGCAAGTACAATGTAAATAAAAAAAAGTACAACTTAGAACATGAAAAAGAAAAGAGCTTGAGAGCCAATGGATGAAGAGCAACACCGCCTCCTTTGCCAAGCCTTGGATGTCGCCCTGCTTAGGATGCCAACGCCGTGAGAAGAATAATGGATGAAGATCTGCCTTGGGATATGAGAGGAAAATAGAGGAAGAAAGAAATAGATGGAGAAAATTTGAAAACAATGCAAAAGGGTGCGCGTGTGTTGGTGTGTTTTGAGAAGAAACAGTGAAAAACTAGATTAAAAATAGAGAGTGATTTGGAGGAAGAATAACTTTAAAATCAGAAGGAATTAGGAAAAGTGGAAAACATGAAAGTTGTAGAGATTGGAAAGATGAAGAAGATTGATGAAGACTTCAGAGTTTAAAAACGAGAGAAAGATGGAGAAAACAGAGGATGAACAGGAGGTGGTCGCGGATAAACAATGCAGAACTCTAAAAATCTGAACTTTAGAAAATTGACTATAGCTTTAAAATGGTGAGGAATTGGAAGATGAGGTAGAAGAAGAAGTTGAAGAACTTTCAAAAACGCACAACTTTTGTGAAGATAGCAGAAAGAGATGAGGATCAGAAGGGGGAGAAAAATGATGAAGAACAGAAGGTGTGAAAATCGGGTGAACAGTAAAATCCGTAGATAGAACTTTGAAAAACTAATTATAGCATAAAAATGTTCAAGAATTAGGAGAAGAGTAAGAAGAAGAAGTTGGAGAAGACGTAAAAATGATGAACTTTGATGAAGAACTCAACTGCAAAAGATGAAAAGAAAGGCTTCGAAATTAAACCCTAAGGCAGATCTTCAAACTGTTCTCTCCGTAACCCTGCGACCATGGCATCCTTTTAATGGCATTCGGCAGTTTCCTTCGACCGTGGACTCCAATCTTGATGCATATCCTTATTTCCAGCAATGGATCATTATCCCAATAGAGTCCTTACTCATAATAGAGTCCTCCTTTCCACTGTTTCTTCGTAGATAAATCAAAACAAGGAAGAATAGCTCGATCGGGAACTGCAGTTGCCGTTTCTGGATGAACTTGAAATAGCGACTTCCTCAGGGGCGTTCTTTCTTTAAATGACGCCTTAATCTAGGGCGTCCTTTCTTGAAGTAGCGACTGCATCTCGGGCGTCAGTTTCTTATTTCCTTATTTTTCTATTTCCATATTTTTCGTAAAATAGGAATTGACGACCTTCACTTTAGGCGTCCTTTCAATGATTAGTGACCTCATCTCGGGCTCTAATTCTTTTCTCTCTTTTTTTATTCTTTTTCCACTTTCTTTTATCAACTGAATTGACGCCCTTGGAGCTGTCGCTTCTTGCTGAAGACACGCTCTTGCATCTGTCGTTATTTAAATAGCGCCTTGATCTAGGTCGCTTTTTCCTGAAAATTAAAATATCAATCTATTTAATTCCAAAATAATTATGCAAATATTTAAATATTTCTCACATGGTCTTTTAAGCTCAAACAGATGATAAAATACATGAAGACTCAAATAATGTGTGAGAATGTAATTAATGCTCATGTTGCACAATTATACTCAAATAATGCTCAAAGATGATGGATGTGATGTAAATTATGATGCAAAATATAGCACTTATCAAGCGTTCGCTCACTCAGTGTTTCCTTATTTTCAGGTAAGTCCGATGATGAGACTCAATCGGATGGGGAAGGTCAAGAGTGAAGAGATTAGAGCTCTCCCTCTATCCAAGCGTCTACTAGTCTTATCTTTCAAATTTCTTAAGTCAATCATTGTACTTTTCCTTTTATTGGGTCTTAGCACTTTCATTAAGTGAATTGTAATAGAAGTACTTTTGAGGTTGTGATTGAATAAAAGGATTGGGTTATCTTTACTTATGCGCACTCTGTCTTTGTGTTGAATACACTAGTACTCTGATTGACATGATCGATATAAACTCGTCACGTATCTCCGAGTTCCTTCCGCGCTCGGGGCGTGATAGTTTTTGTGGTATCAGAGCTTAGGTTATTCAATTCCTAGGAAACCCAAGTCCAAGGATAAGTCTGAACCTCTAACCAGTGAGATTGGGTAGAACCAAGGGTTAAAGTCAACCTAGAATTAAAAGCCTTTTTAATGCCATCACATACTAATATAGCTATTGTAATTATAGGACAATGGCTGCCGAACGTGCTCAATGGCGCAACATGCAACGCACTCTTCAAGGCATGACCCATGCACTTCAACAAGTGGCACAAGGAGATGCACATCGTGGAGCAGGAAATCTCCACCAAAGCTTCAAGAACATGAACCCTCCTAAGTTCATGGGATCCACTGATCCAGATGATGCCGAGCACTAGATCCGAGAGACGGAACGTGTCTTTAGAGTCATGCAATGTTCGGACCAAGAGAAGGTCCTGTTAGCCACATTTCAACTAGAAAGAGACGCCCGATGCTGGTGGGAGTCGGTAGAAGCCACATTAGATCAAGGACAAGTTACTTGGGAGGGGTTTGTTGAACATTTCAACAATAAATATTTCTCAGATCGAGTTCAAGAGAAGAAAGCCGCTGAATTCGCCGCACTTAAGCAACGATCTTTGTCGGTGGTTGAATATGAAGCGCAGTTCTCAAGGCTATCTCGGTACGCTAAACACTTAGTTAGTACTGAGAAGATGAAAGCTCGAAGATTCCTTAATGGGCTCAGGCCCCAATATATCACACAACTGGCACCAATGGACATACAAGTCTATTCGGAGATGGTTCGACGAGCCCAATTACTAGAAGATGCCACAGAACTATCTGATAGGATCCATGGAAAAGACAAGAAGGAGAATGTTACTAGCTCCGGCACCTTCAAACCCAATTTCAAGAAAAGGCCAAGTAATGCGGGTACTCCCTCCCAGGAGCAAAAGTTCAAGAAGACCAAACCATTCTCCATCACCACTACACCTTCTAAGGTGGTATGTAAGCACTGTGATAAGGCCGGGCACAAGGCCGAAGAATGTTGGAGGAAACTTGGAGCGTGTCTCCGTTGTGGGAGCCGTGATCATCGGATTCCCGACTGTCCCCTACTCAATGATCAAGCCGGTTATGGAAAGCGCCCGGTGACAAAGAATGCTCGTCTCCAAGCTATTAAGGAGGCGGAACAAGACGAAGGCGGACTAGTAGAAGGTACACTGAAAGTTTGTTCCAAGTCTGTACATGTCTTATTTGATACGGGTGCATCACATTCTTTTATTTCCAAGAAGTTTGCTGACCCACTACCTATGGAACCAGAATGGATGAAAATATTTTTATCTACTCCTCTCGGAAACGAAACCGATATTACTCACCATTATCAAAACTGTGAAGTCTTGGTAAAAGGAAGAAATCTTCCTATCAACCTCATATGTTTAGACCTAAAGGAATATGACGTCATATTGGGAGCAGACTGGTTATCTAGGTATCAGGCAACTGTGGATTGCCGTAACAGCAAAGTTACTTTCAAGGACTTTCCAGAACTAGTCTATTCTAGCCCTAAGAGTCGGAGCGAGTCACCTCTTATTTCGGCTCTCCGAGCTAGCAAGCTAATAAGGAAAGTATGTGTATCTTTCCTTGCATTTGTCACCATTAAGGAGACTAAGGAAACTAAGCTAGAAGACATCCCAGTTGTGCAAGAATTTCCGGACGTGTTTCCGGAGGATTTGCCTGGATTACCCCCACAAAGAGAAGTGGCCTTCACCATCGACTTGGTCCTTGGTGCTGGACCAGTTTCTAAGGTACCATATAGGATGTCCCCTGCCGAACTCAAGGAGCTGAAGGAGCAATTGATGGAACTTCTCAAGAAGGGATTTATTAGACCAAGCACTTCCCCGTGGGGAGCACCTGTGCTATTTGTAAAGAAGAAAGATGGATCCATGAGGTTATGCATCGACTATCGACAGTTGAATAATCTCACTATCAAGAACAAGTATCCACTGTCGAGAATCGATGAGTTATTCGATCAAATATCTGATCCATGTATTTTTCGAAGATTGATCTCAGGTCGGGATATCACCAACTAAGGATCAAAGATGAGGACATCTATAAGACCGCGTTCAGAAGCAGGTATGGGCACTATGAATTTGTTGTTATGCCTTTTGGACTAACAAATGCCCCTGCTGCCTTTATGCAGTTGATGAATAGTATATTCAGGTCTCATCTAGATCAATTCATAGTGGTTTTCATTGATGATATACTGATCTATTCAAAGACCAAGGAAGAGCATGAGGAGCATTTGAGAATAGCATTACAAATATTGAGGATAAATCAGTTATATGCAAAGCTCAGCAAATGTGAATTTTGGTTAGAAGAAGTAGCTTTCTTGGGGCATGTTATATCAAAAGACGGTTTATTCGTAGATCCATCAAAGGTTGAAGCTGTAAGGAATTGGGAAAGACCGACCAATGCTAGTGAGATCCGTAGTTTCTTGGGTCTTGCGGGCTACTATCGGCGATTCATCAAGGATTTCTCCAAGATAGCCGTACCACTCACTAGGCTAACTCGCAAGGAGATACGTTATGAATGGAGTGAGGAATGTGAAAGAAGCTTCCAAGCTCTCAAAGATCATCTAACTACTGCCCCGATTTTAGCTTTACCAATTGAAGGCGAGAGATTCAAAATATACACCGATGCATCTGGCATTGGCCTCGGATGTGTTTTAATGCAACAAGGGAAGGTTATAGCCTACTCTTCTCGCCAATTGAAGAAGCACGAGGAGAACTACCCAGTTCATGATTTAGAATTGGCTGCGGTAGTATTTGCACTGAAGATATGGAGACATTATCTGTACGGAGTGCAGTTTATTGTATACTCTGACCATAAAAGTCTTAAGTATCTCTTCTCTCTGAAAGAATTGAATATGTGGCAAAGACGTTGGCTAGAATATCTTAAGGACTTCGACTTCACTATACAATATCATTCTGGAAAGGGTAATCCTATAGCCGATGCCCTCAGTCGAAAGCCGAGAGCACTATTAGCCAGTTGTATGATTCAGGAGTGGAAGTTGCTAGAACAATTCTCTAAACTTAATATAAGCATGGACAAGGACAGTAGATGTGTCACATTATCCCATATGAGCATACAGCCAGACTTGCTATCTGAAATACAAGGACTTCAAGGTAGTGACTCCGTACTAGTGGAAATCAAGGGCAAAATGGAAGAACAACCTGATTTCAGATTAGCTTCAGATGGAAGGTTGTTATTCAGAAATAAAATATGTATACCGAATTGCCCAGAGCTAAAGAAGAAAATATTAGATGAAGCTCACAGATCAAGGTACATGATTCATCCAGGATCAACTAAGATGTACCAAGATTTGAAAAGGACCTTTTGGTGGCCCAATATGAAAAGAGAAATAGCGGATTTTGTGTCTCGCTGTCTCACATGTCAGCAAGTCAAGGTAGAACACCAAAAGCCTGCTGGTAAGCTACATCCTCTAGATATTCCCAAGTGGAAGTGGGAGGATATCGGTATGGACTTCATTATGGGTCTGCCCAAATCAAAGGGAGGATATGACGGAATATGGGTTATCATCCACAGATTGACCAAATCGGCACACTTCTTGCCAATCAAGAGTCGATGGTCAGTTGATGTTCTTGCTGCATTATACCTTAAAGAGATAGTCAGGTTACATGGAGTACCTGTCTCAATCGTGTCTGACAGAGATCCCCGTTTTACTTCTCACTTTTGGAAGGGTTTACAACATTCACTGGGGACGAGACTTAACTTTAGTACAGCTTTTCATCCTCAAACGGATGGTCAGACCGAGAGAACTAATCAGGTGGTTGAAGATATGCTCCGAGCTTGCATCATTGATTTTGGTGGAAGCTGCCATGATCACTTGCCGTTGGTTGAATTTGCATACAACAACAGCTACCAGGCAAGTATACAAATGGCACCTTTCGAAGCTTTATACGGAAGGAGTTTCCGATCGCCTTTGTGCTGGGACGAAGTTGGCGAAAAATAACTATTAGGTCCAGACATGGTAAGGGATACCACTGAAAAGATTCAGTTGATTAGAGAAAGACTTCAAGTTGCTCAGTCTAGACAGAAGGCTTATGCTGATATACGAAGAAGAGACCTCGAATTCCAAGTGGGAAATCACGTATTTCTTAAGATATCACCTGGATGTGGAATAAGGAGATTTAGTGTTAAGGGCAAACTTACACCAAGGTTTATCGAACCTTTTGAGATACTAGAAAGAGTTGGCGAGGTTGCTTACCGCGTTGCTTTACCTCCTCAATTGTCCGAAGTTCATAATGTATTCCACATATCAATGTTGAAGAAGTATGTGCACGATCCGTCACATATCATTGATCATAGAGACCTGGTGATTCAGAAGGACCTTACGTATGGGCAAAAGCCTATGAAGATCCTCGATCGCGAGGTACGAACCCTAAGGAATAAAGTTATTCCCATGGTTAAGGTGCAATGGAGTAAATGTTCAGAACACGAAGCCACATGGGAGACCGAGGAGTCTATGAGGAAACGATTCCCAGACTTATTCTAAAAAGGTATGTATTCTACACTCTCCACGTTTATATGTGATGGAATTTGGGGACCAAATTCTTTTAAGTGGGGGAGGGTGTAGCAACCCTGGTAAAATAAAAGGAAGATTTCAAGAAAAATTAAGTAAGTAAATGATAAGAACCAAAATGAATAAATAATAAGTCAAATGTAAATAACGCCTCTCAACAAGGCACGATTTTAATAAGAAACGCCTTCACCTGAGACGTTAATTCAAAAAGTGACGCCTATACTGAGGGGCGTCAAATTTCAAAAACGTCCAAAACGAATAAAAGGAAAGGGAAAGAAACGCCCTCTTCTTGGGCGCGAATTGTAAAAGAAATGGCATAGGTCAAGACGTCAATTAAAATGCACGCTCTAACCTAAGGCGTTAATTGCATTTGTGTTCCATTCGAACCAGGAGACTATCCAAGGTAAGTTTTAGGATTGCTACGTGTTCGATTGATTATGGTAAGGACACTATCAAGGAAACTAGAGTTCTAATCAAAATTCTAACCCTAAGAGTTTCCTGAAATCCTATAAATACCCCTCCAATCGAACCCTAATAGCTATTTTGTCGAAGGAAGGCCTGCTGCTGCTGTCTCGTGCGTGAAGAACAGGTTTGTTCTTCTTCCTCTGCCTTCAGTAAGAGAATATGAAGATTTTTAATCGTTCTTCATCTTCTTCTTCTGTAGGTTGTCTGCAGCAAGTAGTAACTCTCTTGTCTAGCTGAAGAACGTGGGTTCTTCATCAACATCGTTTTCCCTGAAGACTCTGTTCAGAATAGAGTACAGTTTTCTTTTCACAACCTTCACGTATCTTCACCAGATCATCATCAGGTAGGTTTTCTCAAGGATTGTAGCCCAAACTAGCATAAGATTCATAATAATATCATCTGTTCATCCATGCATATAGCTTTACTACGTTTCCAAAGCTTTCTGCGAAATTTTAAAAGAAGCGACCCTGCCTAGGGCGCTACTTTGAGTTCTGACGCCCTGCCCAGGAGTCGTCAATTCCATGTAATTATTAAATACCAATGTTTAAAATTTAATATCTATGAAACCATGAATCTAATTTAATGCATGATCATAAGCCTCGAACCCTGATATTTTTCTTGTCCTGGTCATATAATTTATTTCCTGAAAATTATTATCCTTGAAATTTCCACTGATTATGTTAAAAACCTAGAAAGGGATGAATTAACGACCCTTAATAGGTCATCTTTTATTAAAGAGACGCCCTACAGAAGGGCACAAATTTGTATTAACGACTTTTTATGAGTCACTAGTTCACCAAAGGACCAGCTGGGAATAAAGTGCTGTTAAATGGATAATTAACGACAGCCACGATGTCGTCTCTTTATGAAATAACGCCCCTGAATAAGGCGTGTTTTATTGAAAATACATAATTAAGGAAACCTCGGCATAACGGAAATATATGATGGACGACTGATACAGAAGTCGTCAAATTGAAAATAAACGACCCCGTCAAGGGCGTTAATTTGTTAAGTAGTGACTTAGGTTAAGTCGCTAATTCCTGTGCGATTATTTTATACTGTTTTCTGTGAACCGAGGGTTTTAAATATCTATATATATATTTATATGTATGTATATATCGGCACTATATTCCATTCCGTGAATATAGTCCCATGTTCCACGACGTTTACCGATTACCCCTCAATTCTCGGTGACATACTAGCTCTCCATTGGACATTCCGTTCCTTTAGACTGGCGAGTTAGTCATTGGGACCTCTGTAAGTCTCCTCGTAGCCTTGGATTCCCTCAAGGCCGACTGAGCGGGTTGTACCATAAAAATCATTTACACTATTTTACCATGTCACTCTATAGAAATATGGTATACCGGCCCTCATGATATGCTATGTGGATATAATGAGAATATTCTTAATGGGATGTGGACATCATGCCATTAATCTACTGTTCTTGTGGACCTCAATTCTATATCAAGTGGGTGACCATCTATATATGGACACTTAATTGTCATGGTACCCAATTAGGGAACCAAACTCCACCCAGTTTATCGACATGTCCTGGTTTATATGCTTTGCGTGGATTTTATCGCAAGAATGTCCTTACTGAAGGGCCTTGCCCTTGAATTCCATGAGAATCTTATCTTATCATCCTATTAAAGCTTGTTCTTGAAACTCCTTATTGGCTATAAACTATCGTGGATGTCTAGATCTATCTTTAATGTTGTGCATATAAGGGCCCGATCTGGTCTTGGGAGGAGCACCCAAAAGTACTAATGCCCATGGGAGTTGTAATGATCACGGTGTCTTGCATTGCACCGAAGTACTTTTTCTCTTGATCTTTGGCATTCCACACACACTCTCTCTTTCTTGCGTGTGTGACTCGACTTGCGTGACTTTACTAACGTGGCCCGACACTTGCAAAGTACTTGCGTGAAATAGCCAATAATCTATAAAGTCTATCATGAATATCTCTTGTTTAAGACTCGCTTGGATGTTTTATACGACGTGTTATTCTATTGATTAGTTATTTCTACATGCATAGCCATATTACATTTGCATGTGAAAAATTGTAATTACTTAAACCCATTGCTAGTTCTTGAGATATAATTTCCTACTGAGCGTTCGCTCACTCAGTGTTTCCTTATTTTCAGGTAAGTCTAATGATGAGACTCAATCGGATGGGGAAGGTCAAGAGTGAAGAGATTAGAGCTCTCTGTCTATCCAAGTGTCTACTAGTCTTATCTTTCAAATTTCTTAAGTCAATCATTGTACTTTTCCTTTTATTGGGTCTTAGCACTTTCATTAAGTGAATTATAATAGAAGTACTTTTGAGGTTGTGATTGAATAAAAGGATTGAGTTATCTTTACTTATGTGCACTCTGTCTTTGTGTTGAATACACTAATACTCTGATTGACATGATCGATATAAACTCGTGATGCATCTCCAAGTTCCTTCCGCGCTCGGGGCGTGACAACGTCCTTCCAGTCCAAAATTCTAAGTTTAAAGCATGTTACCAAGGTAGGTTATCTCATGAGAAGGCTAAATTAACATGTTAAGGACAAAAGCCCTCTAGTTTGATGTCGGTTCATGTTTTCTACTAGTCGTATTTCCTGTTTTAATACTACTGCGCATCTAGGTTATTTCTGCATGCAAAATTCCTACCCTTAATGATAAAGATGACAATCTTGGTTTAATTCATGAAAACATGTGCATCTCCATGACTTTATGTCGTTATAGCATGTTTATCTTATTATCTAGCATGTTTACATGCCTTTTGTTTCTTTAAGTTAGGCCTTGCATGACCTAATGACTGTCTTTCTTTTACAAGACTAGGAACGGTCTACCAGCGACCTCTACTATACATAAGCGGTCCTGAACAGACCGCTTATGGATAGAAACGATCCTATGGAGACTGCTACTATGTTTCAGTTTCCTACACTTTGTTAACCCTAAACAGATTACAGATTAGCCCTATTAAACCTAGGATAAGCCAAGTTAATGATGTTCAATTCCTAGTCATGACTTTACATATATGAATTGGGTTGTATTGGGCACAAAGCATTCTAGGTTTCATGTCTTTCATGCTTTAAATACCTATTTTAAACTTATGCTATTTTCTTGCCAAAACACATATAGTTTGTATTAAAGTTATTTCTACATAGTTTATGGATTGGTTTTTATTCATGATTGATCACCGCTTCACGATCTCACTCTCATCTTTTGAGTCTTTTCTTAAGTACATGGCACATATTCCGATACGATATCATTAGTTACACTTGGCACTTGATAGGAACACTATCTTGGACTTGTGATCCTCTCCGTTGGATATTCCTTCCACCAGACTAGGTGATCTTGTTTCAAGACCTCCATAAGTCTCCGCGAGCCTGGGATTCCCACTACGATGTCGAGCTGATTGTACCCTCAAAGCCTATTGATCTAGAGAGCACTCAAACTTATCGTTATTTTTTACAGCCAGGATAATAGCAGTTCTCAAGCGACCGCTACTGTATAGTAGTGGTTCTGGAACGACCGTGTCTGTCCATATTTCACCCCTGCGTCTACCCTTCTCTCTCTAGTGTCGACTCTGTCATAGAAACGGTCCTAACATGATCTCCTCTTCATAGAAACGGTCCTAGCATGACCGCCTCTTAAAGAAACGGCCTCGATATGACCGTTTTATGTCTAAGTATTGATTAACCCGTGGTTTGATCTAAGGGTTGATTTTCCTATGTTCCTAGATGGTCTATTGATAATCTAGAACCTAACACCTTGATTAATAAGTTATTAATGAATTATGAAAGTTAAAGGAATATGTCGTTATGCTATCGGATTTCTTCTGTAGCATGACTGCAGTAACCCGAATTTTTTTGAATAAACATATTAATAATATCTGAATTTTTACGCGAGTAAAATAATAGTGTTTATTTAAACCAAATTTTTAAATGAATAAGATAATATTATCTTCTGAACCCAAATTTTGAAATTTTAATAAAAATATGGAAAAATATGTATCTTGTAGAAATCAACATTTCCAGTAACTTTGTCTAAAGAAAGAGGCCCAAATAAAATTTGTTTAAGCCCAAATCAGAGAATTAGGCTAAATCAGACTTAGAACAACCCGCCAAATTCAATCCAATTAGGCCTTAATTCGAGCTCTTATGGGCTATAATCGAACCCAATCTCTTGACCCATGCTAGGTGATCGATTTTCATCGCTAAACCCTAACCCTAGACTCTCCAATTCGGCACGACGGCGGCGGATTTGATCGACCCCGAGTTTCTCACTATTTTCCCCTCTTTGGACTCTTTAGATCGATTCGATCGCTAGAAGCCCAAATAGACTCTATAAATAGGTGGCCTTCGCTCCCTAGAAACCCTATTTGCTTCGACGGCTGGTGGCATGCTCGATCGTGGGAGGTTTCGACGTTTAGGGCGGTTCGAGTTAGGGTTCCGGTGACTTCTTCCCCTTCATTTCTCATTGATCTAATGTAGGTTTCTCTCAGGCTGAATCGATAATAAAATATGTCATCTTGTTCGTCTTTCCGTTCTCTTTCATTTGATACTAGTTTGCCTAATTTTAGTACACCATGTCGATCGAATTTGTTATTTTACTCAGAGGTATATCCGAGAAGTTGCATTCACTTTAAGTCCATCATATGTTGGTTTATCTTAGTCTAAACCCTAATTAAAGCATGCTATCTTATTTGTCTTCGAATGCTCTTTCCAACGATACCAATTTACCTAAATTCCATTCACTATATTGATCGCAATCGTCATTTTAGTCAAGGTCTATCAAAGTTCGCCGCCGGCGGATCTCAATTTTAAAAATGGCCCTACCAGTGACAGCTTTATGAAGAAACGGTCACGCGATAGACTGTTTGATCCTGTCTTTTTTAAAATATATATATATATTATTTTAATTGACACGTCCCATCTCTTAGACACGTTCATATTTATTTAATTAGTTTAATAATTATGAGATAATGTGGACGCGCCCTAGCCCTATGACGCCTTCTCGTAGATGCGTCCAGGCACCTAGACACTTTCATACCTTGATTTCAATATATATATATATATATATATATATATATAAATTTTTTTACAGTAGCGGTCTTCCTGAGACCGTCCTATTCTAGTTGCGGCCTACATATGACTGTTTTCTTCTTTCATTTTCCAGCATGAAGCCAGCTCATTTTTCTCTGTAATATGATTGGTTAGGCTGTTATGTAGCATGCTGTTAAAGTCAAAAACACTACAGAACATGACCATTTAGGTTGCTAGAATAACAATCTTCAAATTGGATCATTACTTGTCCTTCTATTGTGGGAAAAAGTGTAGAATTAATGGTCAAAAATCATGGTTTAACTTGTAAATTTTTGTACTATCTTTTTAATTATTGTTCATCACTTGTTACTTTCTTAGAGTCGTTTGAGGGTCATGCCACTCCGGTGGTTTCGACTTACCGCTACACTCATTTTCCGCTAATTATGAGCCATTAATTCTTGGGCATCGAATACCTCTCCGTCGAATATTTCTTCCGCCGGACTAGGTGTTCATGTTCCAAGGCCTCCGTAAGACTCCGCAACCATGGGATTCCTACTAGGACGCCAAGCAGGTTGTACCACTAAGTCCTGAACCCACTGAAAGTCTATTTTTGGCGAAACAAGGCCATATCGAAGTTTTTTCCGAAATTCTGTCATATTTATGAAAACGGTCCTTCCAAGACCGCCACTTGTTGGCTGCGGTCTTGCCTAGACTGTCTTTTCCCCGGAGCCACGTGGCCACTTTTTGAGGCATCTAGTCTCCCAGACGCCTTCACGTAAAAGCATCTGGTTCCTCAGATGAGTTCATGATTAGGACCCGACTCAGTTTAGCCGGGTTGGTCTAACCAACTTGACTGTGGTCCCCTCGTGACTGTCACCTTAGGGTAGTGGTCCAGGGCTGACCGTTTCTTCGTTCAGTATCCCAGAATTTTTTGTTTCCATGGTTATTTTGTGTTAAACTATTCCAGCCTCTCCAGGCTATTATATCATGAGATTATGACATTTGTGGAGTCTATTTTGACATTATATTCCGTGAAAAATCATCCAATATCCTTCTTAAAGTCATTTTTCTAAATGACTTTCCCTTGATAATTGGAAGTCTGCAAGGAATCTATTTCCTACTCGTGTTATCTTGCTTTCATGAGCTATTCTTAGAATTCTGATGCCATTAGTAAATTGTCTGGAAATACATGATACGGGACTTTGGGTCCAATATGATACTCAATGGCAGGCATAAACTATTAGGGCACTGATCTGGTCCTAGGGGCGAGGCAAAGCCCATACATGTACCGGTATTATGAATGATCAGGTGTGGCATTGCACCAACCATACGTAAGATTTGAGCTAGACATATTTACATCATAGGCATCTTCTCTATATGCGTGACTTGATATGTTTGAATATGAGGTCCGAAAGGGACACTTTATGATTTGAATATTAGTGCTTGTTATCCCTTGTACTTGTTCCAAGTTATTCTCTTCCCATCATGTTCTTGTACCTGTCTCTTGTTATCTTATTATTGAGCCTCCATGTGACCTTGTTACTCTTTTGATAATGAGTATGTTTTCTATCAAGCATTGTTGTTATTTCCATGCATTATTAATTGATTAATCACTTACATCATTACCTGACGATAGAGTGTAATTCCTACTAAGCTTCTCGCTCACCAAGTTTCCTCTCAACATTTTTCAGGTATGATGGGAATAGGCAAGAGTGATGGAGTTCCCGAGCTTTGAGTGTTGTGTCTTTTATTTTTCTTAAAGTCAAGTCCTGTAATATTGAGTCGTTTCTTTTAGTTTTATCGATGTGATAGAGTCAAGGTTATAATAATGACTTTCAATATCAATAAAACTTATAGTTATTTTTGGTGCCATTATCTTGTGTTTATGCCTTTTGGTTCACTCTGTATCATGAATGAATCACTGCCACTGTAATGCCCCGGGTTCTGCGGAACCTTCTTCTCGTGTCCCGGATCTGCGTTTCCGGTAAATCTGGCCCCGTTGTGTCTGAAATGATGTTTCAGACATCTTTCGTGTCCGGATCGGAGCGATCCGGAGCTGTTTCGGAGGCCCGGAGTGCGTCCATGGCTTTTCCGCGTGTGTTTGCCGATTCCCAGTGTGTGTTTCGGTAATTCCTTCGAAACCTCGTTGCTGGGGAACCGGGCCGTTCACCAGGGTGCGAGTGGTACTGTTGCGATCGGTGCGTTCCAAGGATCGCGGAAACGTGATTTTTTATTTTTTGGTATTTTTCAGAATTTCTGAATTTTCCTATATAAACCCCCCTCCCTTTTCTCTCTCTTCCCTCTCATTTCTCACTCACTCTCCCTCTCTCTCCGACGACCGACGGGGTGGAGTGCGGGCGAGGCGGGGATGGCGCGGGCGAGGATGGATGAGGATCGAGGCGGTGGGGGCGTGGTGAAGCTCGGCCGTGGGTTCGTGGAACGGCGAGGCTTCAACGGCGTTTTCTTCGTGGATCGGCGAGCTCAGGGCACGAAATCTTCGGTGGAGGTAGGGAGATGGACCCCCAGCTTGTGCACTTCTTTACCCGTGAGTTTCGTAGGCCGTGGTGAGCCGAGCGGGCGTAATCGGGGATTTTTGGGAAAAATCCATGTTTTAGGGCTCGTGGGCCGATCTCCCGTTTCATTGCGTTTTTGGCCGATCCGAGGCCTTAGATGCATGCTAGGGGCTATTTGGGGGCTTCCCCCTTGTTTTCCCCCTCTCCCGTGGAGGTATGGGGGCGTGGGACATTTTTCGGGTCGTTTCGCGTCATTTCACGCTCGGACGGGTGTGACGACCCTTCCAGTCACCGTCACAGCCTGTGACGCCCCAGGGTGGGTGCGTCACAGGGCCCGTTAGCCTTTTGGTGGTTTGTGGGTGTGACGGTCCCTCGAGAGACCACCACGGTGCTGTGACGCGCCTGGGTTTGACCGCTACGTGCCTTCTCGTGTTTTCAGACCGTTGGGGTCACGAGTCTTCTAACTCGCCTAGGTAGGACCGTCAGAGCCTTGTGATGCCCCTTCATGGGACCGTCAGAGTTGACGCAGCCCATTCTTCTGACGCGCCCAGGTAGGACCGTCAGACGCTGTGACGCGCTGAGGGGTGAGCGTCACAGCCTGTGTCGTTCTGTCTTCTAACGCACCAGGCTTGGTCCGTTAGAGATTGTGACGCCCCAGGGTGGGTGCGTCACAGCCGTTGTTGCCCCTTTCGCGTAACGCTCTTGTGTTGGACCGTTAGAGTGTTGTGACGGTCGAGGCTTGGGCCGTTACAGCTTGTGATGGCCCAAGGTAGACCGCTAGGCACTATGTTGCGCCGAAGTGGTTCTTCGTGCTTGCTGCAATTGTTTCACAATGTGTAGGTCCCTGGTCGACCCGGTTGGGACCCAGTGGTCGACCTGCGGTCTCGTGAGTGTCCCAGACACCCGTGGGATTATGTGTCCATGTTTTGAGGGTGTCGGGAGGATCATGTTACCTCGATTAGCGTGCCCATAGGCGTAGTGGGTCCGGGTGACCCCACGTGTTCCGGGCTTTCGTGTTACGCTCAGTCGAGTCATCGTGTATCGGTGTGTGTGCAGTGGGGTTCCCCCCCATGTCGTGAGTTTTCTTGGAAGATGATTCCTGAGTGGGCCATGTGTTTGGCCTTGGACTACGAGTCCAGTTATATGCGTGGCGGCTTGAGCGCTACCTTGGGAATTATGCTTCTGTGCTTTCCACGTGGGCCGTGTGTGTGGCCTTGGACTGTGAGTCCAGTTGCCCTGCCTGGGGCTGGAAGGCTTCTTAGTTCCCTTCCCGAGGGAATGGTCCCGGCGGCTCCTGAGCTACCTCGGTATTCGTGCTACCGTGGTTTTAGACCTAGAGATTGGACTAGATTGACGGCCTTGTGCTGTTGCGTGCGATGGTCTTGACCCCGAGTCTTCTGACTCAAGGACCGTTGGCTGTAGTGCATGTAGAGGACTACCCAGAGTCTAGTGGCTTAGCGTCACTTGGTTTTTCTCGACTCTCGCACAGGGTGCGTGCATAGCCATGAGCTGCGAGTCTCGTTCCTTCTCCGACTGTGGTCGCCGTGCGACGGTGCCAGTACGTGGGATGGTCCCCGTAAGTCGTCGGATTTGGACGTTGTTTTCCATTGACTTGAGAGTCTACTCCTTCAGTGACCCTCCACTAGTCGTATCCTGCTTACACACGTGTGGTGCCACCAGGCAGTGGTGGAGAGGATACCCTGAGGATGGTTTTGGACTGGTTTCCGTCGGGCCCCTCGTCGTTAGCCAGAGTCCGACTACGGGGGAAAACCGGTCAGAGGGCCAGAACTAGGACGCATGGTCTGTGTGTGCACACGTGGTTGGGGGTGGTTGGACCCACGCCGACGGGCATGACCCCAGCTAGTCACTTGCTTTGTGGTTACTTGTTCGGTGTCCGTGCCTCTGGTAGGCGCTACCACATCAGGCAGTTCACCTGCGGTGCGGTGTAAGTCGTCATGAGACGTAACCGGCCTTGCTTCTAGTGGGAGGTACTCCTATCGAGTCGGGAGTGTCAGACTGTCAGTCTCTGTGACTTTGACCTTCGGGTTTTGGTCGTGTTGACCGTTGGGTTTCGGTTGTCTCGTCGTGGCACGTGTATCGTTTCTCGTGTCGTTAGACTAGTGCTAGTAGCTTTACCGAGGTTGCATCTTGCTGTGCGGTACCCGTGACTAGGTGGTCAGGGTTGCACCTTGGACAGTGTGTCCAGGTTGGCCGTGTCCTGGGAGACAGGCCTCTACGGCGCGGTTGCCATGGATTTTTAATTCGGTGGGTGGTACTAATGTGGTTCGATAGCCCCCGACCGTGAGTCCGGGGTGTGTTTCTGGTACAGTAGGAGTAGTTGTAGCGCCGAGTTTCGACCGGCCACCGGGTTTACTGTTCCTGCTGTTGCGGTTGCTCTTGTAGCCTTCCTTTCTGCTACCGCCGTTGTTTCCGGTTGGGGTTCGGTGGGATCCCTACTGAGTCTCTATTTTGGAGACTCATTCCCTACTTTTCAGGTGAGGCGGTTATTCTTCCTCGAGGTTCGAGGGCGCAGTGCGGAGGTTCTCAGTTGCCAGCTCGCCGGGCCAAGTGTTCACTCGGCATGTGGTACATTTTTACTGCTTTAGACTGTACTTTCTGTTGGACTGGACTCTGTTGTAGCTGTAGTTGTTTATTTATTTCTGTTAATTGTTGTCCTACTTTATTTCCGATTTCTTTGTGCTTCCACACTCCTTCTAGCCCTTCCGAGCCCTCCCAGCTCGTGGGCGGCGGTTCGAGTCTCGGGTTATCGGGTCTTCCCGGTAATCAGATTCTCAGGTTGTTACAGCTCGTATCAGAGCGGTGGTTGTGGACGTACATAGGAATTTGAGATATTGCAGTGATTAGAGTCCATAAGGTCCAGTACAGTCGGCAGCTGGCTTAGGGTTTTGTGCTTATTTTTTCGCTCTGCTTCTCGCTCGAGAGCTTGAGTGCGCTGCGTGGCGCTGTGAGGGTGGTGGTTGTTCACGACTTTCATGCCAGCATGGGGTCTAAGGATCGAGGTCGAGAGCCTTCTCCTCATCGGTGGTGGCCCTGGTTGTGCTGCATTGGGTAGAGGTTGTTGGCAGACGTGAGCTCGCGGTGCTGCGTTTGAGGAACCAGCAGCCTGGTCAGGTGGCTGGAGAGGATTGTTCGTGGTTAAGTGGCCGTGAGCGTGTTTCGAGGGAGCTGCTGTCGGTTTTGACCACTCCAGCTTGGGGTTTGTCTTGCTCCTGAGGTGTTCTGGTCGAGAAGTGTGCTCGGGTGAGTGGAGGATCTTCTCGGTGAGCTGCTATTTCATCGAGCCTGATGTTCTTGTCATGCTCTGTGGCGTCAGAATGACGTGTCGGTCCCGATTGTTATACGGATTTTCAGGCAGGATTTGGCATAGATGTCCCGGTAAGTCTTTGCTCCTGCGTTTCTGTCAGTGGATGGGTTGTGTTCACCCTGGAGTTGGCTTGAGATGTGAAGGCTCCACGGTGAGTTCGGGACTCGACGATGAGCGTCGGCGATTATCGTTGTGGCTCGTGTAGTGGCTCTTGGCGCGGTGCACTGCAGTTTGAGGAATTGCAACGGTGGTGCATCGAGAGATGCTGTGATTATGGTCCGATGTGACACTCACCGAGTGTGTCGGGGGCGCTGACCTGATGTGGTGGTGATTTTCTCGGTGCTGGAAGGTGTTGTTCCCAGCGCGCGCGAGATTCGAGGTCAGGTCGAGCGTGGAGATTCTTCTGTTGGTTGGAGGTATGTTGGTTTCCCCTTTGGTTGGAGAGAATTGTGTTTGGCCAGGTTCATCGTCTTGCATTGTGTGTTCGGATTGGTTGGCCTTCGTGTGCCATGAAGTCCGTGCGAGACGTGCTCTTTGTCTTGGCCAGGTGGTTGCCTGCGAGAGCTGTGCCCAATTCTCTTGTTGTGTGGGGGTGTTGGCACTTTTCCAGAAGGACGAGTGTCGTTCGGGCGGTGTTTCCAAGAATTTGTGGCTGTGCGCTTGGATCAGAGTGCGCAGCGGAAGCATTGTGGGCTTGTGACCCACTGGTTCAGGATCGTAGCGTTGGTTGCTACAGGCGGATTCCTGAGTTTACGTTGAGCATTGGAGGATTGGTTCCTCTGTGTGAAACGTGTTGTTGCCGTGCCATTGCTCGAGGTATTATGGTTCTAGGCACTGGCAGGATGGAGTGTTGGGGAATGTGCTGGCTAGTGCGCCGCATGAGTACCCTGTTCATGTGACGGAAGCCGTGTCAGGCGTCGGTGTTGGACCCGGATAGGGTTGTTAAGGATGTCGCCTGACGGAGGTCGAGGATGTGTTGGTCAGAGTCGGTGGCTGGTGCCCGACTTGTATTGGAGGTTGTGTCCTTGGTTGAGATCGTGTTTTGAGGAAGTGATCTCTGAGAGATTTTAGGTTCCGGTTGGTAGCTGCGAGTGACTGGTAAGGCTAGTCTCGTAGCAGACCACAGTGAGGTGTATGTTGCTTGGGGACCTATGAGCATTGTTCAGGTGGCGTCCCGTGGCTCTGTGGTAAGGGCGGAATCGGGATTGGCCGGTGTCCACTTGGATTGATCGAAGGATGTGATGAGACCAGACGAATGAGTGACGCCTGTGGGCGGAGGCCTTTTGTGAGATTGGTGTCGGAGGGTGGTCCTTGACGAGACGTTGGTGTCGCAATGGTTATCCCTGGTTTGGCGACCAGCATGGGATGGTTCCCCTGTGAGCCTGTGTCGAGTGAGGTGACGACTGAGGACACCAGGATCTTGTCATCTGGTTTCATCGTGCTCCCCGAGAGGGTCGAGTTGGTGCGATGATCGAGCTCGGATGCGGAATCCAAGAGGAGTGTGGCTCGAGTTGTGGTAATTGTCTGTGTGAGAGTCAGCGGATGGCCTGCCGTGAGTTGGATTGTGCATATTGGGCCGATGGAAGTTTCCCGTTGACGCGTATCTGACGACTAGTGGATCGATGGTCTTTTCACAGACAGAAGATGATGTTGGTTGTGCATCATGAGCGGTGAGAGCCGTGTATCGGTGAGACCTTTGGTGGTCGTTTCTGTGATGTGCCTTTCGGATGGGATCCGGGCTTTGTCGAAGTTTGTCCTCTGACAGAGTTGGCACAGTGTTATGTCTGGCTTTCAACTTGCCATGTGTGGGGTGTTTCTTGGTGCTGAGCCGTTGTTCTGGTTACGGTCTATTGAGATGACTGCGTGAGCTGGTGGGAGCTCGGTTTTGGCTGCTCCTTTGTGTTGGGCGTGAGGCCAGTCGGCGGGTTTGCAAAACTGGCATCTAGGTCATCTGCCGACCATGGGTTGTATCGGTGGCTGTCTCTCGCATGAAGGCTGTGTCTCCTTAGTTAGCGAGATGGCAGCAGCGGTGCCTTGATAGGTGTTTTCATGAGAATCAAGGTTTCTGTGTCGGGGCTCTGACAATGTTGTCAGTTGGCTCAGTGTTCTTCCCCTGTGACCTCGTGCTAGGTCCTGAATTTCGAGGATGAAATTCCTTTAAGGGTGGAGGGCTGTAATGCCCCGGGTTCTGTGGATCCTTCTTCTCGGGTCCCGGAACTGCATTTCCGGTAAATCTGGCTCTGTTGTGTCCAAAATGATGCTTCGGACAACTTTCATGTCCAGATCGGCGCGATCCGGAGCTGTTTCGGAGGCCCGGAGCGCGTCCACGGCTTTTCCGCGTGTGTTTACCGATTCCCGGTGTGTGTTTCGGTAATTCCTTCGGAACCTCGTTGTGGGTGAACCGGGCCATTCACCAGGGCGCGAGTGGTACCGTTGCAATCGGTGCGTTCCAAGGATCGCGGAAACGTGATTTTTTATTTTTTGATATTTTCCGGAATTTCTGGATTTTCCTATATAAACCCGACTCCCTTTTCTCTCTCTTCCCTCTCATTTCTCACTCACTCTCCCTCTCTCTTCTCACGCTCTCTCCTCCCTCCCTCTCTCTCCGGCGACCGATGGGGTGGAGTGCGGGCGAGGCGGGGATGGCGCGGGCGAGGCATGAGCGAGGATGGATGAGGATCGAGGCGGTGGGGGGGTGGTGAAGCTCGGCCGTGGGTTCGTGGAACGGCGAGGCTTCAACGGCGTTTTCTTCGTGGATCGGCGAGCTCGGGGCGCGAAATCTTCGGTGGAGGTAGGGAGATGGACCCCCAGCTCGTGTACTTCTTTTCCCACGAGTTTCGTAGGCCGTGGTGAGCCGAGCGGGCGTAATCGGGGATTTTTGGGAAAAATCCATATTTTAGGGCTCGTGGGCCGATCTCCCGTTTCATTACGTTTTTGGCAGATCCGAGGCCTTAGATGCATGCTAGGGGCTATTTGGGGGCTTCCCCCTTGTTTTCCCCCTCTCCCGTGGAGGTATGGGGGCGTGGAACATTTTTCGGGTCGATTTTGGCCGTTTCGCGCTCGGACGGGTGTGACGGTCCTTCCAGTGACCGTCACAGCCTGTGACGCCCCAGGGTGGGTGCGTCACAGGGCCCGTTAGCCTTTTGGTGGTTTCTGGGTGTGACGGTCCCTCGATAGACCGCCACGGCACTGTGACGCGCCTGGGTTCGACCGCTACGTGCCTTCTCGTGTTTTCAGATCGTTGGGGTCACGAGTCTTCTGACGCGCCTAGGTAGGACCGTCAGAGCCTTGTGACGCCCCTTCATGGGACCATCAGAGTTGACGCAGCCCATTCTTCTGACGTGCCCAGGTAGGACTGTCAGACGTTGTGAGACACCGAGGGGTTAGCATCACAGCCTGTGTCGTTCTATCTTCTAACGCACCCGGCTTGGTCCATTAGAGACTGTGACGCCCCAGGGTGGGTGCGTCAGAGCCGTTGTTGCCCCTTTCGCGTAACGCTCCTGTGTTGGACCGTTAGAGTGCTGTGACGGTCGAGGCTTGGACTATTATAGCTTGTGACGGCCCAAAGTAGACCGACAGGCACTGTGTTGCATCGAAGTGGTTCTTCATGCTTGCTGCGATTGTTTCGTGTTGTGTAGGTCCCTGGTCGACCCGGTTGGGACCCAGTGGTCGACCTACAGTCTCGTGAGTGTCCCAGACACCCGTGGGATTTTATGTCCGTGTTTTGAGGGTGTCGGGAGGATCGTGCTACCTCGATTAGCATGCCCGTAGGCGTGGTGGGTCCGGGTGACCCCACGTGTTCCGGGCTTTCGTGTTACGCTCGGTCGAGTCACCGTGTATCAGTGTGTGTGTGGTGGGGTTCCCGCACATGTCGTGAGTTTTCCTGGAAGATGATTCCCGAGTGGGTCATGTGTTTGGCCTTGGACTGCGAGTCCAGTTATCGGCGTGGCGGCTTGGGCGCTGCCTTGGGAATCATGCTTCTATTCTTTCCACGTGGGCCGTGTGTGTGGCCTTGGACTGTGAGTCCAGTTGCCCTGCCTGGGGCTGGAAGGCTTCTTAGTTACCTTCCCGAGGGAATGGTCTCGGCGGCTCGTGAGCTACCGTGGTATTCGTGCTACCGTGGTCTTAGACCTAGAGATTGGACTAGATTGAATGCCTTGTGCTGTTGCGTGCGACGGTCTTGACCCCGAGTCTTCTAACTCAAAGACCGTTGGCTGTAGTGCGTCTAGAGGACTGCCCAGAGTCTAGTGGCTTAGCGTCACTTGGTTTTTCTCGACTCTCGCACAGGGTCCGTACGTAGCCATGAGCTGCGAGTCTCGTTCCTTCTCCGACTGTGGTCGTCGTGCGACGGTGCCGGTACGTGGGAGGGTCCCCGTACGTCATCGGATTCAGACGTTGTTTTCCGTTGACTTGAGAGTCTACTTCTTTAGTGACCCTCCACTAGTCGTAGCCTGCTTACACGCGTGTGGTCCCACCAGGGAGTGGTGGAAAGGCTACCCTGAGGACGGTTTTGGACTAGTTTCCGTACGGCCCCTCGTCGTTAGCCAGAGTCCGGCTACGGGAGAAAATCGGTCAGAGGGCCAGACCTAGGACTCATGGTCTGTGTGTGCACACGTGGTTGGGGGTGGTTGGGCCCACGCCGACGGGCGTGACCCCAGCTAGTCACTTGCTTTGTGGTTACTTGTTCGGTGTCTGTGCCTCTGGTAGGCGCTACTACGCCAGGCAGTTCACCTGCAGTGCGGTGTAAGTCGTCAGGGGATGCAACCGGCCTTGCTTCTAGTGTGAGGTACTCCTGTCGAGTCGGGAGTGTCAGACTGTCAGTCTCTGTGACTTTGACCTTCGGGTTTTGGTCGTGTTGACCGTTGGGTTTAGGTTGTCTCATCGTGGCACGTGTGACGGTTCTCGTGCCGTGAGACTAGTGCTAGTAGCTTTACCGAGGTTACGTCTTACTATGCGGTACCCATGACTAGGTGGTCAGGGTTGCACCTTGGACAGCGTGTCCAGGTTGGCCGTGTCTTGGGAGACAGGCCTCTACGGCGCGGTTGCCGTGGATTTTTACTTCGGTGGGTGGTACTAGTGTGGTTCGGTAGCCCCCGACCGTGAGTCCGGGGTGTGTTTCTGGTACAGTAGGAGTAGTTGTAGCGCTGGGTTTCGACCGGCCACCTGGTTTACTGTTCCTGCTGTTGCTGTTGCAGTTGCTCTTGTAGCCTTCCTTTCTGCTACCGCCGTCGTTTCCGGTTGGGGTTCCGTGGGATCCCTGCTGAGTCTCTATTTTGGAGACTCATTCCCTGCTTTTCAGGTGAGGCGGTTATTCTTCCTCAAGGTTCGAGGGCGCGGTGCGGAGGTTCTCAGTTGCCAGCTCACCGGGCCGAGTGTTCACTCGGCATGTGGTACATTTTACTGCTTTAGACTGTACTTTCTGTTGGACTGGACTCTGTTGTAGCTGTAGTTGTTTATTTATTTCTGTTAATTGTTGTTCTGCTTTATTTCCTATTTCTTTGTGCCTCCACACTCCTTTTAGCCCTTCCGAGCCCTCTCGGCTCGTGGGCGACGGTTCGACTCTCGGGTTATCGGGCCTTCCTGGTAAATTCCGAGGATGTCTTCCACTGCTATCAGTTCGGGGCGTGACAATTTGTGGTATCAGAGCCTTCGTTTTCTTAAACCCTAGGTCTTCAGTCTAAGTCTATATATTAAATATTTATTGTCAGTCACCTTATAGGCACCTGGTGAGATTGGTTAGAACCATGGGGCTAATTGGTAAAATTTGTGATAATCTTAATAAAGTTAAAAGATTGTAGGTTGTTAATCTTCGTATAATTGTGTTATAGGCTAAGATGGTTGCAGATCGTGCTCAATGGTGGGAGATGCAGCGTACGGTCCAAGGGTTGACTCAAGCATTGCAACAGGTAGCCCAGGGTGGAGTTCCTCAGGGTGCAGGAGATGTGCATAGGAGTTTCTAGGATATGAATCCCCCTAGGTTTGGTAGGTCTACCGATCCCGATGAGGCGGAGAATTAGGTTAAGAAGATAGAGAAGATTTTTAGGGGTTATGCAGTGTACTGATCAGGAGAAGGTCTTGTTAGCTACGTACCAATTATTGAGAGATGTGCGGGATTGTTGGAAAGTTGTAGAAGCAACATTGCAAAATGATCAAGTTTTGTGGAATGAGTTCATGGAGCTTTTCAATGAGAGGTATTTTTTAGGCGCGGGTTCGAGAGAAGAAGGCCACTGGATTTGCATCCCTGAAGCAAAGGATCCTGTCTGTAGCAGAGTATGAAGCCAAATTTGCTAGGTTAGCCCATTATGCACCACACCTACTTAGTACGGAGAAGATGAAAGCTAGGAGGTTCTTTAATGGTTTGAGAGTTGAGTATATTCTGCAGTTAGCGCCATTAGAGATTCAGGTGTATGTCGAGATGGTGAAGAAGGCCCAAGTGTTGGAAGAGGCTTTGGATATGATGGAGTGGATTTCTAGAAGGCTTGCCAAGAAAGGAGGAGCAAGTGGTTCCGAGGATAGTGTGCCTACCAATCGGAAGAAGAGACCGAATGGTGGTAATGGGGATCATAAAGATAAGAAGGGTAACAAGGGAGACCAGCAGATCTAATGGGGACATCACCTCCCATGCCCACGTTCACAGCTCGTCTCCTCGCCCCGATTGCATCCGGCATGGTCTAGTTATCTAATTTTGAGTCCTACGTAATTTTTATTTGAGTCATTTGATGTAATTTTCATTTTACTTGAGTCATGTCCCTAGGTCTTGTGCTTATTTCCCTAAGTTTGAGAGTCATTATGTTGTTTAGTTAGTTATTGGGCCCAATTCATTGGGTTTGGCCCAAGTGCACCCCCTACCCCCTCGGTTATTTGTCATTGAGTCTTTTGTTAGGGGCTTATTGTAAAATGTGGGTTGCCTATATATAGGACCCCATTCCCCCCATTTCAACTTAATGAATCCATGAATGAAAAACTTGCCATTTTGAGAGTTTATACTTCTTATCTAGTGGAGAGATTCCATTTTTTGGGTGAGAAACCCTAGGGGAGAGAATCCCCACCCTTCCCTCTCTTAATCTCTCTTTTTCACTCCACTTTCTCTCTCCTCAACACCCAAATTCAAATTTTCTTCTCTCTCCTCCCTTCCCAACCACCTCCACTCCCCACCTACCCCATTTAAGCCTCTTCCCATTCCCCACAACCCTCATCAATACTCCACCCCTTCCCAAGACCCCCTCCACCAATTTCTCTCCTCACCATCCAACCCCCAACTACCCCTCCCACTTTCCCAAGCACCCTTCCCACTACCCCAAGCACCCCTTCCCTTCCCCAACACAACCCGCCCATTCCCAAGACAAAAAATTAACCCCACCCTTAAACCTATTTTCGAATATCCTTTCCCTCTCCATTCCAAACAAATTCGCAGCCCCCACTACCACCATCTGTTGGACCGTCTTCCAGACCTTATTCTCTACCTCCCACACCTTAGAACACCCCCTCCAAGACCCCCTTACAACCAGGGGTCACTCCCACACTCATCTACCCCCTTCCCCTTCTTCTTTCTTGGTCATTGGAAGCTACTTTGAAGTTGCAGTTTGTTGTCAAGAGGCTATAGATGAACCAGCGACTTGCAGCGGCCACCACGACTTTCTCCGGACGAGTTTGAAGACCCAAGAGCCATCGTCGGAAGCGTCTACCAGTCTCCTTCGCAACAGAAGTGGTTTCATCTTCTTTCGATCTCCGAGCCGTCCAGGAGGTCCATTCTCCCACAACTGTGCAATTCTGCCTCGGCTGAGAACCTGAGCCAGAGGAGAAGCTCTGCCACGACGAACCCCGGAGGAATCAGCCCACGAGTTCTTCTTCAAAATTCTTCATCGCCCAGTCTACTTCCAGAACCAAGACACAGAACTTCATTCGGCGTTCGTGATCCAGAGTTCTCATTTTTCTCCCTCAGCTACACAGATCTGCTACCCACAGTCTGCACCGACCAGTCGCCATTGTTCTGCATCCCCTAGTCTTCTCTGACATCGGTTGGCTTCCTTGTCAGTTTTTCTGCGAAGAGGACTCGTCCACGATTCCAACGACTCTTACGGCGCTTGATTCCGAGGTCGGGATCTGCCGGGGCATTCTCTGCAATCTGCTATTAGAAGTCTGCAGCTACCGGTCCGAGAATCTGAGGCTCTGTTCAAACCTTCATCTCGGCCAGCAGCGACTCCAGATGAAATTAAAGAAATTCTGAGGCATTCCCTTCTCAGCTATGAAGATTTTCCCACTGGTCTCACCACCAGAAAAATTCCTGAGCGGGTTCTACAGCAGCAACACCGACTATCTGTCCCTGTTCGTAGACAGCAAGTAGATTCGGTGCCGTTACTTAGTCATCCCTCTTTAGTCTAATTTCCCCGCCCTGCTTGGCCGGCTGAAGGCCCCTCCCTGCGTGGAGGTAGTATTGTTTGTAATCTCATTAACCCCCACCCCAAGATTCCCCTCCTGCGAGAGGTGTAGTGGTGTAACTTGTTTGGGCAGGCCAAGCTACCCCGACGCGGCGTGTGGGAACCCACGCTTCCCCGCTCGCCCTCGTCTCCGAGCGGGACCGATTTCTTCAAACCGGTCGAGTGAGTGCTCCAAACCTTTGCTCTAATTCATGCTTGTTCTTTCAATATTAGTTCATAAACTCCGTTGGCCGTGACGAGAGCCCGATCCTTAAGCTCATTTGCTATAAGTGATCATCGTGGGAAGAGAGTGGAACCCGTGCCCTTTGGCACTTCGTCGGACCCTTGATTTGGGCAGCCGTACCCTTGGGGAATCAAACCTTGGCCTTGCTGGCCCTCTACCAGCAAGGGCCTAGCCCACACGACCTCCCCTTGGCATTACCAAGTTACCCCCGGGTCTTAGTGAACATCGGGTGAGCGGTTGCCATTATCGGTCCGTTTTTGAATGCTTAATTGTGCTTGCTTGTTGAGTCCTAGGTTGTGTCACATCAAGATCATCCTTGTTAAGGAGAAGCGCGAGCATTGTGATAAAGGTGGGCATCGGTTGGAGGATTGTTGGAGGAACCAAGGGAACTGGATCCATTGTAGAAGCGGAGACCATAGAATTGCTCGTTGTCCCCTGATGAAGAAGTAGGCGCCGCGAGGTGGGCAACCGGAGGAACCGAAGCGGTGAGGCAGGCTGCAAGCGATGGAAGGTAACTCTAAACCTGCCTGAACTTTATATTTTCATGCTTAGACTTAGTGATTTTGTATATTACCATGAATTAGAATGGGTCTCGTTAGTCTAGAGTATTAGAAGGTGTTTAAGAGTGGTAATTGTACTCCACTGTTAATTTGGAAAGAATCGTATGAATTTGGAGGACAAAATTCCTTAAAGTGGGGAAGGGTGCAGCAACCCAAATTTCTTTGAATAAACATAATAATAATATCTTCATTACTGGCATCACATAACGCTGGGAGTACTTTTTTTATAAATGGGTGAAAACCACGAGGCAATCTTGTGAAATTTACATACTTGCTAGTATATTCTTGTTACATGACTTTCTAGTGCATAGCCTTTATGGTTATGAAAAGTACATTCTCATTCATGAAAGGCCAAGTTACGTTCATGTTATACACATTCTCGATCTTGCTCTCATTTTACATAAACCTTCATCTATATCTTGTTATTACTATTACTTTGATTTTATTCATATGATTTACAACAATCCTTTTATCTTGTCTTCCAGAGCTAAAATGTTAATTACTTAAACATTGCCTTCATGTTGATACGAAGATACCTACTGGGCAAGTGTTCTCATTACCCTACTTTTCAAATCTTTCTAGGAAACTCTAGTGGATTGGATTCCAAGTATTTTGATGATGGGTCCGAGAGTGATGATTGAAGACTCGAGAGAAGACTTAGCGTGTTATATGTCCTTATGTTAGTCTTCAGTCATATGATGTAATATTACTTTATTGAGTCATACTATGTAATTTTCATTTTATTGAGTCTAGTTGGCATTATGTCAAAAGAGAGTCAAACATTCATGTACTTTCATTATTATAAAGAAAAGTTAGATTTTTGTCAATTATTGTGTCCATTCATCTTATGTGTAAATGATTTGCTCTCAGATTATATTGCTGGCTTGAGGCATATTACCGACTGCCTACGTTCCCCAAGTTACTACCACTGTACACTTATGGCTTAGGGTGTGACATATAGGAAGATAGAGGTTGTCGTAGTCGATCTGGGAGAGCGATAGATCTTCCGGATGAGTGCTCGCCGCAGCCAGTGACCACTCCACGAGTGCTCGCTGGATGGTAAGGGTGCTCGGAAGGGGTTCTCTCTTCGAGTGGGACAGCCGTGGCCTCTCGAGTAGCAGTGGGAGGTGTGTCTCTCTAGCCTATTTCTCAGTGAGCATTTCTTGGTGAAGTTCACCGTGTGTTGTTGATGAATTCCACCCTGGTCCTCTACCGAGGTCCCATTTATATAGGGGGTTGTCCTGGTGTCAAAGGCCTATCCCTTAGCAGGGTAAGGCATAGATCGTGGAGCAACGTCTCCCGCGATTATGGCGGGAGTTTCCCGTTGAAGGGCGGTTACACCGCAGTTGGGCGATCCTCAGGCGAGTCTTACAGCACTCGTGGAGCATGCCCGCCCTTCGTGGAGTTGAAGCCAGCGTCGTAGGGTGTAACGGTCAGTCATCGGAGGGTCATCCGGCGGTCGTTGCGCTTGGGTCGATGCCCTTTGTGTGCTGGCGAATCCGAGGATGATACGTCATGGGTGGTATGTTGTGGGCCTCACAGCTGTCGGGGCCCGTTTACGGGCCCTGCGGGGGCCTGGCCGAAGTGGGCCTGTCGTATTGGGTCTCATATGGGCCGAGCCGATTATACCCTCCTCACTAGCCTCTTTACTCTCAGATGCGAGTAGTTTTTCGGGATCTGAGAGTCAAGTTTGGGAGGGCGCGTCGAAGGGCAGTTCCGAGGGTGTCTCCTTGTGTGGCTCGGATTGGTGACCTCGGTCATGTGCTTGGCACACACGGCATCTCTGGTAGGTGGCGCCTCTGTAATCTGTCAACCGCCAGGGCCTTCGGCTTGTGGGGGTATCATTTCACAACAATTGCGCGACAGTTGGAGGCCAGCGAGGCTGTGCAGAGGAGGCTAGAGACCCAGGGCGCCAAGCTCCGAGCTTGTCAGGTGGCGCAAGAGGTCGAATGCACCGAGCTCTGGGAGTGGATTAAGCTATAAGAGCTAGTCCCCGCCGAGGCCGAGTGCGATCGGATGCCTTCCGCTTTCAGGATCGAGTAGTGGAGGAGACTCTCCAGGAGGCGACCGAATGGGCTGAAGCGGCTGAGGCTTGGTTGCTTTAGCGGGGGCTTTGGCTGACGCCGCTGATCTCTGGGCTCGAGAGGCGGAGTCACGGATCGAAGACCTACGTGCGTTGATGTGCATCGCCAGCCTGGAGGCAGTGGACCGCCATTGCTCATCTTCTGCTTACTAGGATGAGCTGAACGTAGCGGCCATTGAGGTTTTACGGCCCAGCTTGGGATCGTGGCTTTCAGGAGGGCTAGGCGACTGTTCTTCAGACAGTGGTCATCGACCGGGGTGTCCCAGTGCCATCCCTCATTCCTCCATTGATACCATTTGAGCTAGAGGGCGGTGACGGCGAGGAGGAGCTTGGCGAGGAAGAGCTGAGCACTAGGGATCAGGCTGCTAGGGCCGAGGTGGTAATGAAGAAGGAGTTGGTCGATCTCTCAGACGATGTTGGACCTCCTGTGGGCGTGCCAGGGGTCCAAGACTGTTGGCCGGATGACGCTACTGCTGTCGGGGAGAGCTCTAGAGCAAGTGCTCGCCATTACTTCTTTTGTTTTCAGCCTCCTGTGTACTGAATTCTTCTTTTTTTGTTATGTCGGGGTACGTCTGAATAGTCGGCCCCTATCCTATGCGCTCCCTTGCATTTTGGCATGGGCTCATGATGTGTTTGGCCTCCGATGCTTATATGTTTCCGTTTGGTTGGGAAGTTGTTGCTCTTTGTTTCTGGGGCAGTACGAGTGTTTGCCCCTTGGGAGCGCGAACGCTACCATCATTTTCGAAGGAGCAGGGGTGCTCTCTTCTTGGGAGCTCGGAAGGTACCATCATTTCTGAAGGAGCATGGATGCTCGCTTCTAGGAGACTTAGAAGTCATCGTTTTCGAGGGGAGTGGGAGCACTTGCCTCTAGGAAGCTTGGAAGCTACCTTCATTTCCAAGGGGAGCGGGAGCGCTTGCCTCTAGGAAGCTTGGAAGCTACCATCATTTCCAAGGGGAGTGGGAGCACTCGCCACTACTTGGAAGCTCCCTACATTTCCGAGGGGAGCGAGAGCACTCGCCTCTAGGAAGCTTGGAAGCTACCTTAATTTTCGGGGGGAGCAGGAGCGCTCGCCTCTAGGGAGCTGGGAAGCTACCTTCATTTTTGAGGGGAGCAGGAGCGCTTACCTCTAGGGAGCTCGGAAGCTGCCTTCATTTTCAAGGGGAGCAGGAGTGCTCGTGGGGAGAAGGATTGCTCGCCTCTATGGATCTAGGAAGCAACCTTCATTTCCAACGGGAGTAGGAGTGCTCGCCTCTAGGGAGCTAGGAAGCTACCTTCATTTCTGAGGGGAGCAGGAGTGCTCACCTCTAGAGAGCTAGGAAGCTATTTTCGCTGGGCTTGGCGAGTGGGAAACAACGATTTCCTGGTCTAGACCTCGAAACGGCATAGTGCAGTAACATAAGTTTATTGATAAGATGCCTTAAGGTTTACAGAATTCTAGGTTCTTGGCACCTTTCACCTATCCAGCACTATTAATTTGTATGCCCCTTTGCCGAGCACTTCTGACACCCGATAAGGGCCTTCCCAGTTTGGAGCCAATTTTCCCATGGCTACTCTGGGATGCGCCACACTCGCTTGCCTTAGCACGAGGTCTCCAGGGAGAAAGTGGCACTCTCTGACACGAGCATTGTAGTATTGTGCCCGTCTCTATTGATAGGCAAAGCTCCGTTAGTGCATGCTGTTGCACAGCCGGTTGGTGATGCAGATTTGTGATTTTCTGGCATTGGCGGCAGCTTTGGACGTAGTCCTTGCAGTCTTATTGTAGAGTTGGCCACATGTATCCGTGTCCGAGAAGGCTTCTGGTGAGTGTTTACCCTCTTATGAGGCTGCTGCACAGTCATTCGTAGACTTCACGAATAGTTTGCTTTACTTTAGAGAGGATCAGGCCTCCGAGTGATCTTTATGCAATCGTTGGTGAAGAAGGCAATCGATGATGGGGTCCATCCTTGATAGCTCATAGTCTATGGCGTTCACCCACGCCTCGAGCTCTTTAGGTCGGGATGACTGGCCTGGGACGCTTGATTTAACGCTGCATTGCTCTCCTCGCAGCTGGCGTGTTTTGGGGCTATGGTGAGGAGCTCTGTCAATGTCGTTGGGGACTTCACTCTGACCTTTTTTTGAAGGAGGGTGTCTCAGGTGCCTTACATCAGGGCGGTGGTGGCGATGCTAATGTCGAGGTGAGGAATCCGGAGGGCCTCTACGCGCAAGCGGGAGACGTAGTCCCAGAGGGTCTCCTCGCATCCTTGTCTGAGGGCGAGCAAGCTCACCGGAGACTTGGCTGTTAAGCTATGGTTTTGATGATTGTTGTGATTGTTGAGTTATGGTTTTGATGATGACTAATTAGGGTTTTGATGATAACTAAAACTTAATGTGTGCTTAAGTGATGATAACTAAACTTATAGTTGATTGTACATGTTCTTGATGACTGTGCACATTCATGTGTTATTTAAACTTTATTGAGTTGGTTTTACAAGAGGCAAGAGGTTTCATAATCTCTTTAATATGAACAAGCATGGATTAAACCTTGTCTATCTTGATTACAGGATCAAACATCATGACGATCGCCTGGAAGGCAAAAACGTGTGGATAAGCACCTTGCTATCAACAATCCAAAAGCATGTGAAAAGTTTTCTTAGAATTTGTAAACACCCAATTCACCCCCCTCTTGGGTGTCATTGATCGCGGGACTTCATTGGCTTCCTTTCGGCAGCTAATAAAGTTCTCCTTGAACAGCTTCTTCAGCTGCTGGAAGGAGGAAACAGTCCCAGCCCGTAGGGACTCAAACCATGCCCGGGCATTCTCCCGGAGGGTCGTGACAAACGCCAGACATTTCACAGCGTTTGAGGCCTGCTGGAACACCAGGTTGGACTCGAAGTTGTGCATGTGGTCGGCCGGGTCGGTGGTGCCGTCTTAGGGGGTGAACGGTGGCAACTGAAGCTTTGGTGAGATGGGGGCTTCCATGATTTCCTCGGAGAAGGGGGCATGGAAGTCCTGATCGTCATCGATGAGGCCGCGGTTCTTGGCGATGAGTAGGACGTCATCCAGATAACGGACTTTGTCCTCAATTTCGTCGATACGCTGGAGCCACTGGGTCATCTCCGGGTTGGAGTGTAGCGTGCTACATACCCTTGGAGGGGGCGAGCTGCGTAGACGCTAGGATTGCGCGGCAGAGGCGCGGTAGGTCTCTCACACCCGGTAAGAGTCGGCCACATTAGAAGCCCCCTAGTTCTGAGGGTGCTCAGAAGGGACGAGCCCTTGCCCTGTCGGCCTGTTGAGTAGGTCATGACAGATCTCTATCAAGGATTGGAGTTGTTGGCGCATCTCCGCGAGCTCGTTGGCGATGACCTCTGGTCGAGATCAGGGGAGGACGAAGCCTCCTGGCATCCCTGGCAAGAGCCAGGGGCTTGATGTGACCCACACCCACGGTTGCTAGTGTTACGATTGCTTCCACGGGGTGCCATGGCTTTTCGCTCAAAATTTCCACAGACGGTGCCAAAAAGTGTAGAGGGCATAATCTGGTTTTTATGCCTCGTACCACACTTCTCTATTTATTTGTTGTGAAAGATCGTTTGACACCCGTGGAAGCCTTCAAACACCAGATAGATGAATGTCAGAAGGAGCCCTGGGTGTTACCCAGGGGACAACCCTCTGATGCTTAAGTTAGCACATGAATAAGTAGAGAGTAAAGTAGAGTAGGGAAGAGAGAGGAAGATGGAGGCTACCGTAGTCGATCTAAGAGAGCGGTAGATCTTCTGGATGAGTGCTCACCGCATCCAGTTACCACTCCACAAGTGCTCGCTGGACGGTAAGGGTGCTCGGAATAGGTTCTCTCTCCGAGTGGGACAACCGTGGCCTCTCGAGTAGCAGTGGGAGGTGTGTCTCTCTAGCCTGTTTCATGTGAGCGTTTCTTCATGAAGTTCACCATGTGTTGTTGATGAATTCCCCCGTGGTCCTCTGCCGAGGTCCCATTTATATAAGGGGTTGTCCTGGTGTCGAAGGCCTATCCCTTAGCAAGGTAAGGTGTAGATCGTGGAGTAATGTCTCCCGCGATTATGCCGGGAGTTTCCCATTGACGGGCGGTTACCCTGGAGTTGGCCGATCCCCAAACGACTCATATAGCGCCCGTGGAGTGTGCTCGCCCTTCGTGGAGTTGAAGCTAGCGTCGTGGTGTGTAACGGTCGGTCATCGGAGGGTCATCCGGCGGTCGTTGCACCTTGGTTGATGCCCATTGTGCACTGGCGAATCCGAGGATGATCTGTATGGGCGGTCCGTTGTGGGCCTCACGGTTGTCGGGGTCGTTTACGGGCGCTCCCGGGGGCTAGCCAAGGCGGGCCTTTCGTATTGGGTCTCATATGGGCCGAACCTATTTTACCCTCCTCAATATGGTACCACAAGATTGTACCTAATTAAAAAAATAGGTACACCCTTGTGGATCGATGTTGCAAACATTGGATTTAACATTGTAATGGAGGGCTCGTACGACATAATTAACAATCTTATATTGGTTGTTAGTGAGAATGAGAGAGTGTCGGTATGTTTTATTTGGTGAGGCTGTGAGGGTGAATTATAACATGTTATTCTGAGCCTCGATCATATCCTTACTTTTATCAAGTTCATATACTTTGCACTCAATGTTATAATATGTGATTATAACATACACATCATTCAGGAAAAGAGTTCGAACCAGCGGATAGCAGAAATGTTTAACATATCTAAAGCAAGAGGAGAGATTGAAGAACGTGCACTGGTGGAAGATTTAAGATGAACAATCAAGAAAGAAAAATTTGCAGTCGAGTTAACTGTTCAACTATGTGACTCTTTATTGTCAAAATTTGATAATTTGAAATTATATAAGAAGAATTGATTGGACAAACATTTGTATGTCTGAGTAAACATTTTATAATTTTTTTTAAACTTTTCTTAAATGTGATAAATCATATTTCATCGTATTCATTCAATCTTTGACTTAAAAATAGGATTCTTTGTGTGGGTGTTTCAATTGTTGATAGCTTTTTTTACTTCTGAATATTATGTTATTATATCAAAGGAAAAGAAGTTGATATGAATATGTCCAAAATATATTTTATTCTTCAATTATGAAATGAGTATAAGAATAGTTAAATTTCGTGACTCATAGGAATGAAGTAGGTAACTAAAGGGAGATGTGCATTTAAATCCTTCGCATTTCTAAATTTGACTCATTATTATGATTAATGGCTACATCACTCGTGAAAGGAAAAAACATATTAACTTGATATCGGGAAAAATTATGAAAAAGTTCACCTAGGAAAATTTTGTAAATTACAAGTAATAATTTTATTGTTATAATTGTTAAATTATAGTTCATGAATCGTAATTGTTAAATTATAGTCAAGTACTCCTAGTATGTTGAAGATAGAAAATAATTATCTTATTCAGTCCAAATAAATACTCTCAATATAATTAGGTCTAAAAATATCATTTACATAGTAATTAATTAAATATTAATTTAATTAGTATTAGTTATGTTTGAATAATAAGATAATAAATATATAATATATAATAAATAATAATGTTATATTACTAAATATTAGTTAAAATATCTTTTAATGAAATATATTCAATACTATTTTGGATATTTATAATAATTATTATTAGGACATTTAATTAAGGAGTACCAGAGTGATAATTAAGATTATTATTAATAACTATTTTTTATAGTAAATATCTCTTATTCCCAATCAAACGTAAAATGATATCATGTCTTTTAACCCGGGTTAAGAAGGGCAATTTAGTCTTTTTTTAACACTTATTCTCATCCGTATCCTTCCTTTTTACCAGACGAGCAATAGGGATATCACTATATTTATTTCTCAAGAATCAAATGACCACTAGAATAGGGATAAGGATAAATTATTCTGAAATGATTTATACCTATTCTTCTTAAAATTTATCCTCGAACCAAACGTGACCAAAGGGAATAAATTAGGCATTATACGGAAGGAGTTATCGATCGCCAATATGCTGGGATGAAGTTGGGGAAAAGCAACTTCAAGGCGCAGACATGGTAAGAGACACCACTGAAAAGATTCAGCTCATTAGCGAAAGACTCAAGATGGCTCAGTCTAGACCAAAGACTTACGTCGATACTAGAAGAAGAGACTTAGAATTCTATGTCGGAGATCATGTCTTTCTTAAGGTTTCCCCAGGACAATGCATTGAAAGATTTGGTGTCAAGGGTAAACTTACACCAAAATATGTCGGTCCCTTTGAGGTGCTAGAAAGAGTTGGCGAGGTTGCCTACCGAATCGCCTTGCCACCGCAACTATCTGAAGTGCACAATATATTTCATATTTCTATGCTCAAGAAGTATGTTCATGATCCATCCCACGTCATAGATCATGACAACCTGGTGATACAAATGGATCTCACAGATGAACAAAAGCCTTTGAAGATCCTTGATTATGAGGTTCGTATGCTAAGGAACAAAACTATTCCCATGGTAAAGGTACAATGGAGCAAGTGCTCAGAACAAGAAGCCACATGGAAGACCAAAGAAGCTATGAAAAAGAGATTCCCCGACTTATTTTAAAGTTGTAAGTGTTTTGCACCCTCCATGTCTATATGCAATTGAATTTGGGGATCAAATTCTTTTAAGTGGGGGAGGGTGAAACCCCCCGGATAAAAATATTGGATTACAAATTGTCCTAGAGAAATTAAATTCTCTTAATGAATAAGACAAGAGCCCAAATATAAAAGCCCAACTCACAAAACATCACTTATGAGCCCTCAACCTTTACACATTAAGAACCCTTATATATATATGGGCCTTATTAACAATAGAAGGCCCATGGCCATCCCACGTTTATGGAAGAATGGGATATATACACATGTATACATATGATATGGGTTGGTTTCAAAAGCCCAAAGCGTTACCACGTTCGAACCTTGCATGAACCTTACGGTTTCTCAACTTAAACGGGTTAGCGGCTTCGATCATGGCAAGGAATTAGAATAGCAGGAAACTCAAGAACAATTAGGACTCTCACGAGGGAAATATTATTTCCACTAGGATTCTAAATCTTCATAGGATCCCTCTCCCTATAAATATAAGCCCCCGTCGAACGAGCTCCAACTACTACTACTATTACGTTTGAAGAGATCCTATTAACCGTCGTCGTCCACGGTAGAAGACGTTCTGCGTGAAGAAGAAAGCATTGCTTTCTCTTCTTCCTTCTCTTCTTGACAGCATCATTCTCCTACCGTCGTGCGTGAGGGAGAAAAGCTTGGCTTCTACCTTCTGCTTCTTCTACGCTCGTTGCTGCCATGAAGAAGCATCGCTTCTTCTTCCATCTTTACCCTTCTACTATCACACGTGAAGGAGAAAGGCTGCATATTATTCTTCTTCCTTCATCAATTCAAGCTGTAGTTGCTACTGCTACTCTTATTCCTACCATTATCTACCCGTTCGTCGTTCGACCAACCAAAAGGTAGGTGTTCTTAAGTTCTAAAGCCCTAGAAGATAGTAAAAAGGGTAGTACATGCATATACAATCATATTAGTAGGTTTACATTTCACTTTTATGTTCAGGATCTTGAGTTTTTCGTAGTCTATGGATTTTTCTGTTTGCTTGAAAATAGCGACCAAGTACTGGCTGCCTATTAATGAATGACCTCGTAGAAGGTCGTACATTCTAAATCTACGACAGTCTTCAGGTCACAAATTAATGAGTGACCTTGCCCCTGTCGCTAATTCTTTTAGTGTAATTAATAAATAACACATGCTTAAAAATTTAATAACTATGAAACCCTATGTCTGAAAAACATGTTATGCATACTTTTGGATTCCCCAAATTTCTCTACTTGTTCATGTCTTCACTTTCCTGATTATGTAAACTCAAAAGTAATGAATAGTGTTATGCGTCTAAGAATGTACCTGCCCGATGCGTAGCAGACTTAAAAGAATGAACGACTGTCTCACAGTCGCCAATTAATGAATGAGCGCCCCTATAAGGAGGCGTTGTTTTATAAAAATTTAGTAAAAATAGAAATTGTGTGAAAAATATGAATATGTGACATTAGATTGGACGTTATTTAAAGTTTGAGCGCCTCTGTAGAAGGTCACCATTTATAATTAAATGCTATTGATTTCTGGAAAATTCTAGAATTAGCTCCCACGCACAGTATCGCTAATTCTTAGTATATTTTCCTGTAATTTTGTGAAATTATGATTAGGTGACATTTCACACGGACGCTCAATCATGATTGAGCGCCTGTCTGAGTGGATGCCAATTCTTGTCTCTCAGATTTTATCGCATTTTCTGCCCATATCGCGGGTTTACTTGGCACTCTCATCTCACATCCGTAGATGGAGTCTCTATTTTATTTTCTATCGATTACACCCTAACTCTTGATGATGATTGGACCCTCCGCGGGATATTCCTTCCTTCGGACGGGTACTTTCTTCATTGAGACCTCCGTAAGTCTACGCTAGCCTTTGATTCCTTCAAGGCAGCTGAGCCGATTGTACCCTAAAAACCCTGGAACCCTTATTTGTCACATCACTTTGAAAAAACGTGATGATTTAACCCTCTTAGAGCGTTGTTTCTGGCCTCTTTGAGAAGTCTATTCTGTTTGGAAACTGCGACCATGCCTTGGGCGCCAAAAGGAATTAGCGACTTGGATAGTGGCGCAGATTACGTATTTAGCAACCTGAACATGGATGCTATTTCATCGTGCATGTACTGTACACAGGAATGAGCGGCCATAGGTACAGTGGATGCTATTTGTGTAATTGATGGCGACTGAGTGAACGCCAATTACCCAGTTTCATGATATGTCTTGGTTTTTCATGCGATTTATTGGTATGACTTCATTATCCAAAGTTATGTCCTTGAACTCTGTTCTAGAAATCTACCTTATCATCTTACAATGGCTTATTCCTTTGAAACTCTATATTGGATATAAACTTAAGAGGATGTCTAAAAATATACATGACTCAACGCTTGTGCATATAGGGCCTTATCTGGTCTTGGGAGGAGCACCCAAAAGTATTTGTGCCCATGGGAGCTATATTAATCACGGTGTAGCATTGCACCGAAGTGCATGACTTACTTCATTATGGCATTCCATGACTCGTGCTTGACTAGACTTGACATGACTTGCATGGCCCAGAATGGATATTTACTTACTTGAGGTTATAATAGTCAATTCACATGACATGACTTGATATTTACATCCTTGACATTATTGTTATATTTTACATGATTATCATGAAATCTTGCTAGTCCATCTATATTATTTCTTGATACTCTACTCTCATCTTTATCTTGCATACATGCATCGCCATACTTGCATAGTTCATGTAACATGTAATTTACTTAAAGCAAGCTTGATCTTGAGATATAATTCCTACTAAGCATTCACTCACCCTAATTTTTCCCCTATTTTCAGGTAATTCTGATGACGAGGATCATTCGGACAGGAATGCAAACGAGTGAAGAGAGTAGCACCACCCGAACATGGAAGTGTCTACCTAGTCGTGTCTTTCCCAATTTCATGAGTCAATTATTGTATTTTCCTCTTTATTGAGTCTAGTCATCAAGGGATTATGTAATGGTTATACTTTTGGATATTGGTATTATTAATGAATACAGGATTTGGTTTATTATCTTTACTTTTGCACACTCTGTCTATAAGGTTGAATTCCTTATGATCTGATTGACATGAATGATATAAACTCGTCACGCGTACTGGGTTCCTTCCGCGCTTTAGGTGTGACAGTTTTTGTGGTATCAGAGCCTAGGATATTCAATTCCTAGGAAACCAAGTCCAAGGATAGGTTTATACCTTCACATGGTGAGATTGGGTAGAGCCATGGGTTAAGTTAACCTAGGAATATAACAGCATTAGTTAATCATATATTAATATAGTAATTTTAAATCTTGTAGGATCATGGCCGTCGAACGTGCTCAATGGCGTGATATGCAACACACCGTACATGGCCTTACTCAGGCGCTACAACAAGTGGCGCAGGGCGGAGCGAATCGGGGAGCAGGAGATCTCCACCGTAGCTTTCGCAATATGAACTCACCAAAGTTCATTGGCTCGACCGACCCCGACGATGCCGAACACCGGATTAGGGAAATCGAACGTATATTCCATGTCATGCAATACACAGATGAAGAAAAGGTCTTATTAGCAACCGTCTAACTAGAGCGGGATGCTCGCTTTTGGTGGGAGTCAGTAGAAGCCACCTTGCCTCATGACCACGTCACGTGGGGCGAGTTTGTAGAATATTTCAACAACAAATATTTCTCAGATCGGATACAGGAGAAGGCTGCGGAGTTTGCCGCACTGAAGCAATGGACATTATTAGTGGCCGAGTATGAGGCCCAATTCTCTAGGGTATCTAGGTATGAACCACATCTAGTGTGTGCCGAGAAGATGAAGGCTCGGAGATTTTTAAATGGGCTTCGTCCACAATATATAACTCAACTACCGCCGATGGACATTCAAGTCTACTCAGAGATGGTAAGGCGAGCCCAATTGTTAGAAGATGCCACGGAGCTGTCCGACCGGATCCGTGGGATGGACAAGAAGGAGCACGTTACAACCTCCGGCACTTTCAAACCTACTTTCAACAAGAAGAGGCCAAGCAATGGAGGAGATTCCTCCCAAGAGAAGAAATTTAAGAAGAATAGCAAGCCAATCTCTATTACTACCGCACCTTCCAAAGAGGTGTGCAAACATTGTGACAAGGCCATCCATAAGGCCGAGGAATGCTGGAGGTGATTGGGAGCTTGTCTTCGATACGGGAGCCATGATCACCGGATTCCCGACTGCCCTCTACTTAATGATCAAGTTGAAGATGAGAAGCGCCCGGTCAAGAAGCAAGCCTGTCTCCAAGCTCTTCAAGATGTGGAGGCAGATGAAGGTGGACTTGTGGAAGGTACATTAAATATTTGTTCTAAGTCTACTCGCGTCTTGTTTAATACCGACGCAACCCATTCTTTTGTTTCTAAAAGATTTGTTGATCCATTACCTAAGGAACCGGAGTGGATAGATCTAGTTATTTCAACTCCTCTCGAAAATGAATCCAAGATCTCACACCATTATCTAAATTGTGAAGTTATGGTGAAAGGAAAAAATATACCTGCCGACCTGATATGCTCAGATGTGGACGGATATGATGTCATACTAGGAGCCGATTGGCTATCCACATACAAGGCAGTTATAGATTGCTGAAATGGCAAGGTAACCTTTAAGGAATTCTCAGAACTTGTCTACACTAGTCCTCGGAGTCGAAATAAGTCACCCCTTATTTCGGCCCTCTGAGCTAGTAAGCTCTTAAGGAAAGGATGTGTGGCTTCCATAGCATTTATGTCTGCCACGGAAGTTAAGGAGTCCAAGATAGAAGACATCCGAGTGGTTCGAGAGTTTTTCGATGTATTTTCGAAAGATTTACCTGGATTATCACCACGAAGAGAAGTGGCCTTCACCATCGACCTTGTCCCTGGTGCAGGCCCGGTTTCTAAGGCACATTATAGGATGTCCCCCGCCGACTTCAAGGAATTGAAGGAACAATTAATGGAGCTCTTAAAGAAATGATTCATCAGGCCGAGTACTTCCCCATGGGGAGCGCCCGTACTATTTGTAATTAAGAAGGATGGGTCGATGAGAGTCTGCATCGACTATCAACAGTTGAACCATCTTACCATCAAAAATAAGTATCCACTGCCGAGGATCGATGTATTATTTGATCAAATATCTGGAGCCAAGTATTTCTCAAAGATTGATCTCAAGTCGGGATATCACCAGTTAAGGATCAAGGATGAGGATATTCACAAGATGACTTTTCAGAGCAGGTATGGGCATTACGAATTTACTGTTATGCCTTTTGGACTAACAAATGCCCCTGCAGCCTTTATGCCATTAATGAACAGCATATTCAGGCCTCACCTAGATCAATTCATAGTGGTCTTTATTGATGACATATTGATATATTCAAAGACCGAGGAAGATCATGAAGAACATTTGAGGACTGCTGGTGCGGACACCAGAGCGAGCGAGAAGCACGAACCGGCGAGCCGTCGGTACCGTACGCGGAGCACCAACCGGGCTACAGCGGCTTCCATCTGGCTCGGAGACAGCTTGGAGACTCCCCCTTGAGTCTCGATATTTATAGTTTATTGGGACTTTGTTTGTGTGTATTGTGTGTTTTATTCGGATTGTAAGAGGGGTTTATGTGTAATTTGGGACCACCCGGGTCCCGCGGGCCCCCCTACCTCTTCCCCATTGATCCACCTCATCTCTAGGGCCCATGTGGGGTCAGTCAACCTTCCAATAGTGGGCTTCTAGAAGAGTGGACCAAGGGGGGGACAAGTGTTTAAAATAGTCCAAGAAGGGGGCATGAAGGTCAAGGGGGCGCCCCTCCTTTACTATATTATATTAGGAATTTTAGTTTATTTTATTTAGTTCCAAATCACATGGGAGAATAAAAATGTGGACTCCCCCTTTTACCCTCCCCAACCCTAGATCTAGGGTTAGTTTGTGTCATTTTGCATTTCACATAAAAGGCTTGTAATTCCCATTTTGTTAGAATTAATGCATATGAAAATCTGAATTTTGTTGGAAGCCTAGCAAGGGCCGCCCCTCTCTCTCTCTCCTCTCTTCTTCTTACAGCTGGGAAGGTTATGTTCTGAAGTGAGAAGCCTCATCTATCTGGTGTGGAGTTCGTCATTGCCACCGCCGCCGCCATCGAGCCGCCATTGCACCGCCTCCATCGGTATTCTGCCAATCGGGTGACAGCAGGCCATTCTCGGATTTTTAACTCTCAGCCACGAGTTCATCTGGAGCCCAAACTTTTAGGGTGAAGTCCATGGATCTTCACCACATCCCATAAACTTTGGTTGGGCTTCTAGCTTCCATTTTACAATTTTCCATTTTCGTTCTTCCTTTCCACCCAGATCTGCCAGCTTTCAGTCCAGATTCATAATAGCTCTGAGTTTCCCATCTTCGGACGACTTCTTGATTTTTTCTTGAGCCCCCAATTTTACTGGAGGTTCTGTACAACACCCCCTCCATCCACGAATTTTTGTGGAATTTTGAAAGGCCTTCACCTATTTTCTAAAAATCACTTTTAGATCCCACTCAGTTCTATCTATCTCTATCCAGATCCGACCACCCACCAGTATAAAATATCTTTATCCATCCAAATCTCCACCAAATCGGTCATAAAATTAGTTCTGTTTTCCTCTCTCTCCCCTCTACAACTTTCATGAAGAGCTCGAAGTATGAATCGGAGGTCTACCCTATGGTCAATGCCAACTCCCAGGAAACTTCAGTTTTGCCTAGCTAGATCTAAAACTGAGAACAGGCCGGTTCTAAAATCGCCCATCAAAAGCACGGCTCCGGTGAATTTTTTTGAGTCCCATAGCGTCGAAGGATTTCAAGTCAGCGTTCCAACGGTGCAAGTTTCGTGCCGATCTGACATCTGTGCTGATCGTAGTAGTCGATCTCACCGAGTCACGTGCCAGAAAATAGAGGTTGCAGATCCGTGGACAGCACCTTCGACAAGTGGTGATCGGAGCCGCCCGGCCTCCGACCGACGTTGCAGCCCTGCCGCCGTCCAGGGAGGCGCGCCTCCTGGTGTCCCCACCATAGCGGGACCCACCCCGTCAGATTCGGTGGGCTGAACAACACGTGGGCCCCACGAACCCGTAGATCGCGCCATCCGGACAGCACTAAGATGCGGGTTTCGACGCCGACGGACGACATCAAGATGCTGCCCGTCAACCTAATTCTCGTACTCCTGGGCCCCACATGTGACCTATTACCTCCCTGCGTGGAGTGGGTCAAATCTTTGTACCGCAGTGTATTTGTTTAACCGCGAGTACAGGATTGACCGGGGTTGTCTTCCTCACGCCGGGAGCGTGGAGGTAACAATCTCGAATTCTTGGCATTTACTTGCTTAGCTAGTATATGGTCGTGTGCCGCTGCTGAGTGCGATAGGAACCTAGCCCGTGAGTCCATGTCACCGCTGTGTGCAAGAGAGTGACCCATCCCGTGGCTCGATCCGAGCACGAAAGTGAGTCGACCACCCTTGACTATGCCGGTTTCTCAACCGTGCGGATCCGTGTTTCCCCTCGCTTGGGACGACGAGTGAGCTTGCGTTTCTGTTAGCGACGTATAGCCCATAGGAACTCTTAGTGTCGGGCCAAAGTGTCTCCATTGTTGTATGTTGCTGGTCGTGTCCGCATTTAGAGTCCGAGGTCCACATCACTTAGAGTCGGTCCCCGTGTCCGTCCTGCATCAGTTTGGTATCAGAGCGAGTCAAGTCTAGGGTAGTCATTGCATGAATCTTGCACGGTATAAGTCGAGTCTAGGATCATCATTATTTTCAAAACAAAAAAAGACGTGTTTTAAAATTGCATTTCATCCTGATAATCCGGTATATTAAAAGGTTTTGTCCGAACGTTAGGCTACGCCTATCGGGAAGGCCGCACACTTGCGGGAGTGATCTTCGGATCGATTAACTCTACCACATGCCGGATATTGGTTTAGGTCTAAGTGCATTAGTCGGTGTTTGCATCAATTTGTGTCTCCTAGTTCGTGTGTCTTTGCATGCCCACCCGTCGAGGTATCCAATACTCGCCACCACCACCTATGGCGGATTCTCGAGCCCGTAGCTCCGACGAGCCCTCAACAGCCGAGATGTTCCGAGCCCTCATGGATCGTCTCGATACGTGTATGGATGGCCTTAGTACGCGTCTAGATGGCGTAGGAACGCGTCTAGAAGGGAGGATGAAAGCCCTCGAGGATCGGGCCGAATCTTCGGACCAGTCCATCCAGGGTCTTGAAGGGAGGATTGCAGTCCTCGAGAGGGCCCCAGCGGCGGCGCAACCCGCGCCGACCAATGGTCAACAGGTGCCGGCTCAGCAACCTGCTGCGCCAAGAGCACAGGCGGTAGATGTTGGGAGGCAATAGGTGCATGAGGTGGCTGACTATGCATCTGATAATGAGTAAGGGGGATATGGTCGTCGTAACCAACGACGGAATCATGATGACGATGATGACGACCGCGTTCTTCGGAGCATGCGTGCAGACCCTCCCCTTTTTAGTGGGTCCTTGGACCCGAAGGTCTATTTAGATTGGGAGGCTGGCATGGACCGGTACTTTGAGTGGTTTGAGATGACGGACCATCGGAGAGTTCGATATGCGAAGATTAAGCTGCATGGGCAGGCCCAAACTTATTGGACCAACATGGAGAGCCTGCTAAATCAATGACGTCGACCCCTGATCGGCACTTGGGATGACATGAAAATGAAATTGAGGGAGAAGTACCTTCCTGCCTCATATCGCCAACGTCTCATAGATAAATGGCAAAGTCTCTCCCAAGGGAACCGATCCGTGACCGAGTACACCGCTGAGTTTGATGAGTATTATTTGCGGTGTGGAGTTACGAAAGAGAGCACCATGACCATATCACGCTTTCAGAGTGGTCTGCGGCCAAACTATCAATATGAACTTTTTCGCCGCAATGTGACCACTTTGGAACAGGCGTATCAGGTTGCTCTCAAATTGGAGCAATTTGAGGCTGAGTTCGAGTCTACCCATCGGTTGGGCTCCTTTCCCCTTTGTAGTGTCGAGCCCCGTGGATCTTTTGGCACGTACCCGAGGGCCCACATAGCCCGACCTCAGGAGCCCACTCGCCCCGAGCCGTTCACTCCTAGGCCTCGCCCTCCACCTCCGAGAGACCTTCCTTGTCCCCAACAACTTACGGCACCCATCACCCGTCCACTGGCACCCGCACCTTCTGCTCATCCCTTGTTGCCTTCACCTCCTATCCGTCGGGAGGATAAAGGGAAAGGACCTTTGATTGGGGAGCCTAGTGGATCACAGCAGTAGTGTTATCGCTACAATGGGTTTGGCCATTTCGCCAACCAGTGTCCCAGTCGCCCATCTCTTGTGATTGGGGACACATAGGCCGAGGACGCCACCCCTACGGATCTCGTGTTAGTCAGCTATGAAGTAGATCCGGAGCTAGCTGACGAGTATTATGAGGCCAAAGGTGATGGCCAGGATGCCCAGCATCTGGACGATACCCACTTGGGGGTCGTCAGGTGTATTCTCACCCAGCCACAGGCCAGTGATGGCTGGCGTCGGACCACTATCTTTCATACATTCTGTAGGCTGGGCAAGCAAGTTAGTAAGGTGATCATCGATAGTGGAAGTTGCATCAATGCAATCTCCACGGGCACTGTCTCCAGTCTTGGTCTTACACCCGTGGATCATCCTTGCCTCTATCGAGTATCATGGGTGGATTCCACCTCCATTTTGATCAGGCTGCGATGTCTGGTCCCACTGCAATTCCATGCCTACCGTGACGAGATCTGGTGTGATATCCTCCCCATGGAGGTGGGTAGCATTATTTTTGGTAGGCCTTGGTTATTTGATCAGGATGCCACACTTCATGGCCGGTCGAACACCTATACCTTCGACCATGCTGGCCAACGGATTCTCCTCCAACTCTCTCATCCCAAGAAGCTTTTAGTTAGGGGTCCTACTGGTCCTAGTACTCCGGAGCCTTCCATCCCCGGGCCCAGTACCCCACCCCCAGCTCGGGCTATGACCGTTACATCTAGCCCAGGCGAGCCCTCGACTAGGAGATTGATGATGATTAGCTCCCGGGAAATGGAGCGGGAGGCTAGTAGGGGCTGCCCTATGTTTGCTATTACGGTCCGAGAGGTGGAGCCGAAGTCTGAGGGTGAACTCCCACCCGATGTCATTCCTATTCTGTAGGAGTTCACTGATATTTTTCTCGAGGAGCTTCCCGAGGGACTCCGACCCATGCAGGATATTCAGCATGCTATCGACCTGATTCCGGGCTCCTCATTGCCCAATCTTCCTCACTATCGCATGAGTATCACGGAACATGCCGAGCTAAAACGGCAGGTCGATGAGTTGATGCAGAGAGGGTCTGTTCGGGACAGCATGAGTCCGTGTGCTGTTCCTGCATTACTCGCCCCAAAGAAGGATGGCACGTGGAGAATGTGCATTGATAGTCGTGCCATCAACAAAATCACCGTGAAGTACAGGTTCCCTATTCCCTGCCTAGATGATATGCTAGACATGATGGCCGGTGCCACTATCTTTTCGAAGATTGATCTTAAGAGTGGCTACCATTAGGTGAGGATTAGGCCAGATGATGAGTGGAAGACCGCATTCAAGACCAAGGATGGTCTATATGAGTGGTTGGTTCTGCCCTTTGGGTTGATCAATGCCCCTAGTACCTTCATGCCACTCATGACTTAGGTCCTTCGACCATTCATTGGAGTCTTTATGGTTGTGTATTTTGATGATATCCTTATATATAGTCGCACAAAAGGGGACCACTTGGGCCATCTACGACAGGTCTGTCTACTTTTGATGCGAGAACAGTTATTTGTGAACCCACAAAAGTGTGCCTTCATGACACCTCAGCTTACCTTCTTGGGTTTTATTATGTCTAGTACTGGGGTCTCCGTTGATCCGGAGAAGGTCTGGGCCATTGTTGAGTGGCCGAAACCCCGTACGGTCCATGATGTCCGCAGCTTTCATGGCCTCGCGATGTTCTATCATCGTTTCATCCGCAGATTTAGCTCTGTCACTACCTCGATCACGGACTGTATTCGGAAGGGCACATTTGTATGGACGAAGGCCGCAGCTATTGCCTTAAAGGACATCAAGGAGCGCATGACCCAGACACCGATCCTTCGATTGCCAGATTTCTCGAAGGTGTTTGAGGTCTCTTGTGATGCGTCGGGTGTTGGGATAGGAGGAGTGTTGAGTCAGGAGGCCCACCCGATCCCATATTTCAGTGAGAAGGTGAATGACGCGAAACTGTGATACTCCACTTATGATAAGGAATTCTACGCTGTTGTTCAGGCTCTTAGGCATTAGTGGCATTATCTATTACATCAAGAGTTTGTCTTGTACTCTGATCACGAGGCTTTGAGGTACCTCCATTCCCAAAAGAAGCTTAATGCGCGTCACAGCGGGTGGGTTGAGTATCTCCAGCAGTACACATTTGTGCTTAAACATAAGGCTGGAGTGGAGAACAAGGTGGCCGATGCCTTGAGTCGGCGTACTTGTCTGCTGACCACCATGAGTGCCGAGGTCATAGGGTTAGAAAAGATGAGAGAGGCCTATGTTGATTGTCCTGACTTCGGTCAGATTTTTACCACTCTCTAGGCCGGACCCTCGAGGGACCTTGATGATTATGTGCTTCAGGAGGGTTACCTCTTTCGAGAAGGCAGACTTTGTGTTCCCCGAACTTCGGTTCGAGACTTCTTAGTCTGCGAACTACATGCGGGAGGTCTAGCCGGCCACTTTGGTCGGAACAAGACTATCGAGGCTGTTGAGCATAGATTTTATTGGCCGAGCTTGAAGCGTGATGTTGCTCATATAGTGGCTCAGTGCCGTACATGTGCTACGGTCAAGATGAAGAAGCAAAGCTCTGGTCTTTATATGCCTCTCCCCGTGCCTGATGCTCCATGGCATGATGTTAGCATGGACTTTGTTTTGGGATTGCCACGTACCTCTAGGAAGAATGATTCAGTCTATGTGGTGGTTGACCGATTCTCGAAGATGGCCCTTTTCATTCCCTACTCGAAGACTTTGGATGCTTCGAGGGTAGCCCGCCTATTCCTTACTCATGTGGTGTGCAAGTTTGGGTTGCCTCTTACCATAGTGTCTGATCGCGATGTTAGATTCACCAGTTATTTTTGGAAGACACTGTGGCATATGTTGGGTACTCACCTCAAGTTTTTCACTACATATCATCCCCAGACAGATGGTCAGACCGAGGTGGTCAATAGGAGTCTGGGTGACCTTTTGAGGTGTCTTGTCAGGGATCGTGTAGGGGATTGGGATCTCATATTACCATTGGCAGAATTTGCATATAATGATTCGGTTAACAGGTCTACCGGTATGAGTCCATTCAAGATTGTCACAGGTCGTAGGCCTAGGAAGCCAGTGGATCATGTTCCCATGCCCATTCATGCACGAGCGTCTGAGTCTGCCGAGTCTTTTGCTAGGCATGTTAGGAGTTTGCATGACGACATCCGTCGTCACATTGAGGCCAGCAATGCACGGTATAAGGAGTTAGCCGATGCCCATCGACACCACCATGAGTTCCAAGAGGGTGAATTTGTCATGATCAGGGTAAGACCTGACTGGTTTCCCTCTGGAACCGTAAAGAAATTGCAAGCTCGCAGAAACGGTCCATTTAGAGTGTTGAAACGCGTTGGATTCAATGCGTATGTTGTGGACTTGCCCGAGGAATATGGTTTAAGATCAACTTTCAATGTGTCGGATCTAGTTGCGTATAGGGACCCAACGGTGATCCCTAGTGAGCCATCTCCTCCCATTGAGAGTGATCCCACACCTGAGTGTCCACCACCGGCCCCATTTCCACAGCAGCGAGAGCATATCGATCATATACTGGATGAGCATGTGACAGTTACTAGGAGTGGATCCTACCCGCGCTACCTAGTGCGATGGAGAGGGTGACCCGCCACCGAGGATACTTAGATCACCCGTGAAGAGTTGCAGCGGATAGATCCGGACATATTGGAGCGCTACCAGAGCGATGCTGACCCTTACTCGACAGGGTCGAGTTTCTCCCACCCGAGGAGAATTGGTGCGGACACCAAAGCGAGCGAGAAGCACGAACCGGCGAGCTGTCGGTAACGTACGCGGAGCACCACCCGGGCTACAACAGCTTCCATCTAGCTCGGAGACAGCTTGGAGATTATCCCTCGAGTCTCGATATTTATAGTTTATTGGGACTTTGTTTGTGTGTATTGTGTGTTTTATTCGGATTGTAAGAGGGGTTTATGTGTAATTTGGGACCACCCGGGTCCCGCGGGCCCCCTACCTCTTCCCCATTGATCCACCTCATCTCTAGGGCCCATGTGGGGTCAGTCAACCTTCCAATAGTGGGCTTCTAGAAGAGTGGACCAAGATGGGGACAAGTGTTTAAAATAGTACAAGAAGGGGGCATGAAGGTCAAGGGGGCGCCCCTCCGTTACTATACTATATTAGGAATTTTAGTTTATTTTATTTAGTCTCAAATCGCATGGGAGAATAAAAATGTGGACTCCCCCTTTTACCCTCCCCAACCCTAGATCTAGGGTTAGTTTGTGTCATTTTGCATTTCACATAAAAGGCTTGTAATTCCCATTTTGTTAGAATTAATGCATATGAAAATCTGAATTTTGTTGGAAGCCTAGCAAGGGCCGCCCCTCTCTCTCTCTCCTCTCTTCTTCTTGCAGCTGGGAAGGCTGTGTTCTGAGGTGGGAAGCCTCATCTATCTGGTGTGGAGTTCGTTATTGCCGTCGCCGCCGCCATCGAGCCGCCGTTGCTCCGCCACCGCCTCCGTCGGCATTCTGCCAATCGGGTGATAGCAGGCCATTCTCGGATTTTTAACTCTCATCCACGAGTTCATCTGGAGCCTAACCTTTCAGAGTGAGTTCCTGGGATCTTCACCACGTCCCATAAAATTTGGTTGGGCTTCTAGCTTCCATTTTGCAATTTTCCATTTTCGTTCTTCTTTTCCACCCAGATCTGCCAGCTTTCAGTCCAGATTCACAATAGCTCTGAGTTTCCCATCTTCGGACCTCTGCTTGATTTTTGCTTAAGCCCCAAATTTTACGGGAGGTTCTTTCCAACACCCCCTCGATCCACAAATTTTATAGGAATTTCAAAAGGCCTTCACCTATTTTCTAAAAATCACTTTCAGATCCCACTCAGTTTTATCTGTCTCTGTCCAGATCCGACCACCCACCAGTATAAATATCTTTCCCCATCTAAATCTCCACTAAATCGGTCATAAAAATTATTTTCGTTTTCCTCTCTCTCCCCTCTACAACTTTCATGAAGAGCTCAAAGTCTGAATCAGAGGTCTACCCTATGGTCAATGCCAACTCTCAGAAAACTTTAGTTCTGCCTGGCCAGATCTGAAACTGAGAACAGGCTGGTTCTAAAATCGCCCATCAGAAGCACAGATCCGGTGAATTTTTTTGAGTCCCGTAGAGTCGAAGGATTTCAAGTCAGTGTTCCAATGGTGCTGGTTTCGTGCCGATCCGACATCGGTACTGATCGCAGTAGCCGATCTCGCCGGGTCGCGCGCCAAAAAATAGAGGTTGCAGATCCGTGGACAGCACTTCCGACAAGTGGTGATCGGAGCCGCCCGGCCTCCGACAGGCGTTCCAGCCCTGCCGCCGTCCAGGGAGGCGCGCCTCCATATGTCCCCACCACAGAGGGACCCACCCCATCAGATCCGGTGGGCTGAGCAACATGTGGGCCCCACGAACCCATAGATCGCGCCATCCGGACAGCACTAAAACACGGGTTTCGGCGCCGACGGACGACATCAAGATGCTGCCCGTCAACCCAATTCCCGTTACTCCCGGGCCCCACATGTGACCTATTACCTCCCTGCGTGGAGTGGGTCAAATCTTTGTACCGCAGTGTATTTGTTTAACCAGGAGTACAGGATTGGCCAGGGTTGTCTTCCCCACGCCGGGAGTGTGGAGGTAACGATCTCGACTTCTTGGCATTTACTTGCTTAGCTAGTATATGGTCGTGTGCCGCTGCTGAGTGCGATAGGAACCTATCCCGTGAGTCCATGTCACCACTGTGAGCAAGAGAGTGACCCATCCCGTGGCTCAATTCGAGCACGAAAGTGAGTCGACCACCCTTGACTCTGCCGATTTCTCAACCGCGCGGATCTGCATTTCCCCTCACTTGGGACGACGAGTGAGATTGCATTTCTATTAGCGACGTATAGCCCATAGGAACCCTTAGTGTCAGGCCAAAGTGTCTCCATTGTTGTATGTTGCTGGTCGTGTCCGCATTTAGAGTCCGAGGTCCGCATCACTTAGAGTCGGTCCCCGTGTCCGTCCCGCATCAACTGCCTTGTAAATATTAAGGAAGAATCAACTCTATGCCAAGCTTAGTAAATGTGACTTTTGGCTTGAGGAAGTATCTTTCTTAGGTCATGTGATCTCAAAGGATGGAATTTCTATTGATCCGTCAAAAGTTGAGGCCGTGAAAAATTGGGAGAGACCAACAAATGCAACTGAAATATGAAGTTTCTTGGGTCTAGCTGGTTATTACAGGTGATTCATCAAGGACTTCTCCACGATCGTTGTTCCTCTTACTAGGCTGACCCGCAAAGAGATTCCTTATAAGTGGAATGAAGACTGTGAGAAAAGCTTTCAAGCCTTGAAGAATCATCTGACAACTACTCCAGTCTTGGCATTACCAACTGAAGGGGAGAAGTTCGAGGTATATACCGATGCATCTGGTATTGGCCTCAAATGTGTCTTAATACAACAAGAGAGAGTCATTGCTTACTCTTCCCGATAATTAAAGAAGCATGAGGAGAACTACTCAGTGGACGACTTAGAGTTGGCTGCGGCAGTGTTTGCTTTGAAGATCTGGAGACACTATCTCTATGGAGAACAATTCACCGTGTACTTCGATCACAATAGTCTCAAGTACTTATTCTCCCAAAAGGAATTGAACATGAGACAAAGGCGTTGGCTAGAATATCTCAAGGACTTTGACTTCACAGTACAATACCATCCTAGGAAGGGTAATCCTGTAGCTGATGCCCTTAGTCGAAAGCCGAGAGCATTATTGGCCAACAGTATGATCCAAGAGTTGAAGATGCTGGAGCAATTCTCTAAGCTCGATATAAGTACGAACAAGGAGAAAAGGTGTATTACTCTATCACACATGAGGATACAACCAGATCTACTCTCCGCAATCAAAGGACTTCAAGACAATGACCCGGTGCTAGTAGAAGTTAAAGGCAAGCTGGAAGAGCAACCCAATTTCAAGTTGGCATCTGATGGAAGATTATTATTCCGAGAAAGGACTTGTATACCGGACTGTCTGGAATTAAAGAAGAGAATTTTAGAAGAAGCTCACCAGTCAAGATACACAATTCTTCCTAGATCTACCAAGATGTACCAAGTCTTGAAATGGACCTTTTGGTGGCCTAACATGAAAAGGGAGGTAGCGGACTTCGTTTCGCACTGCCTCACATGCCAACAAGTCAAGGCGGAACACCAAAAGCCTGCTGGTAAGTTACATTCTCTAGACATTCCCATGTGGAAGTGGGAAGATATCGGCATGGATTTTATCATGGGTTTATCGAAATCCAAAGGTGGACATGATGGAATATGGGTCATCATAGATCTATTGACCAAGTCGGTACACTTCTTACCAATAAAGAGCCAATGGTCGATCGATGTTCTAGCTGCCTTGTACATCAAAGAAATAGTTAGACTACATGGAGTTCCTATTTTGATAATGTCTGACCGAGACCCGCGCTTCACTTTTCATTTTTGGATGGGTCTATAACATTCGTTGGGAACGAGACTCAACTTATTACTACTTTTCATCCTCAAACGGACGGTCAGACCGAGAGAACAAATCAAGTTGTAGAAGACATGCTATGAGCCTGTATCATTGATTTCGGTGGAAGCTGGCATGATCAATTGTCTCTGGTCGAGTTTGCATATAACAATAGTTATCAGACAAGTATTCAAATGGCACCCTTCGAGGCATTATACGGAAGGAGTTGTCGATCGCCAATATGCTGGGACGAAGTTGGGGAAAAGTGTTGTGTAGTGGACAGCGGATCTAGAGGGGAGGGGTGAATAGATCTGCCCCTCTTTTCGCAATGCAACCCTCTTTAAAGCTAGATGATGAAATAAGCAGCAGAATATAACTAGCTTGACAAAGAACACAAATGATTTGCTTGGCAAGATGATTACGCAATATAGATATTGAACCTAAGCATGCATCTAACACATATCAATCGCACAATCAAACCACAACACAAAGGATTTTAAGGTGGTTCGGACTGAATCCCCAGTCCTACGTCCACCCCTCACCAAATCCGGTGAGGCTCCACTAGTTCCACGCACTGAACCGCAAATCGGAAAGACCAATGATTGCCTTCCAACTAACCACCGGTAGGGACGTCAACACCGCAGATCGGATAACTTCCGATTGCCTTCCTACTAACCACCGGTAGGGACGATCTTCAGTTCCAAATGTTTGAATGAAATGGAAAAGAGCAAGATATGAAAACACTCAAACAAGATATGAAATATGTTCAAAGAGAAAAGATCTTGTCTGAGTTTGCTGGAGCTTGAATCTGATGCTTCACTTGGCTTGGAGTTGATCTCCTCTTGAAGTAGCTTGAATCACTTGGAGATATGATGAAGAACTTCTTCCCGGAGTACTGTTCACAGCTACAGTACTCAAACTCCTCTCCCTTGAACACACCCTTACAGCCTCCTTTGATCTCCCTTAGTAGCCTTTCTTGCTTCTGCTCTTCCTTGGAGGTTGCTGGATTGAGATATGAACTTGAATCACCTTGAGTTGATGGAGAGAGTGTTGGATGTAGCTTTAATCTTCCTTTTGATCCTCTTGAGTTGATGAAGAAGAAGAAGGATGCAGTTTAGATCACCTTTGAACCCCTTGATTGCTTCTTCTTCCTTGGAGGTTGAGATGGCTTCAGATCTGGACTTGAATGCCTTGGAATAGATGAAGAACTCCTTCCCGAAACACTGTTCACGGAGGTGCTACAGTACCTCGAAAATGGCCTCCCTTGATCTCCCTTGAAGCCTTGAAGCATTAGAGTTTCTAACCCCTCAAGTGTTGGTTTTATAGACCTTGAATGGTCCATAGACACCCTCCAGACCAGATCCATAAATCATGGAAGATTAGGTAAGGTTTGATTAAACAAATTCATGGAAAGGGGTTGGCCACGAGGTGAAAATCGAAGTCAAACAAGGCTGCATCGGGGCTGGCGGTCGACCTGCAGCTCCTGGTGGTCGACCGCTACTGTGAAACCTGCAAACGGGCGGTCCCTGGGATTTTCAGTCGACCGCCACTGGCTGGTGGTCGACCGCCAGCTAAACACATGTAGACTGGCAATCCCTGGCTGGGGTAGTCAACCGCCCCTGTGCTGGCGGTCGACCGCCAGCTGGGCAGAACCTGGATTTTCCCGGGTTGGTCCGTTATCTATCTTAGCTCCGCCGCTTAAGTCCTTTAGTAGTCCGTTCATGTCTGTGGCAACAACTTTGACTGTCTTGAAGTTTTATTACTGAGTCTTCAATCAAATTTTTATTCCGGGGGCTCCGCCCCTGGAAACCCCCGCAAGGGGTGCTGCCCCCTTCACCCCCGCGACCTGACCGGGCAGGTCGATCCCCGCGACCTGACCGCGCAGGTCGATCCGCGTGTGAGGGTGCAACATTGAGCTTTCACTTGTCCATTCATTTACATATCTATCATGAACACAACGTCACATATGTCAGTCACATGAGAGTGAAAAATATCAATGACTAATAGTGTTTAGCCATTATCAAAACCAAGAATACCACAGGACTCATATGACCATAGAATGATGTCGAATGACCCAGGTGACCACAGAATGACTCAAATGACCTCAGGGACACAACAAAAAGTAACTTCAAGGCCCGGACATGGTAAGAGACACCACTGAAAAGATTTACCTCATTAGGGAAAGACTCAAGATGGCTCAGTCTAGACCAAAGACTTACGTCGATACTAGAAGAAGAGACTTAGAATTCTATGTCAGAGATCACGTCTTTCATATGATTTCCCCAGGACGAGGCATTGGAAGATTTGGTGTCAAGGGTAAGCTTACACCAAAATATATCGGTCCCTTTGAGGTGCTAGAAAGAGTTGACGAGGTTGCCTACCGAATCGCCTTGCCATCGCAACTATTCGAAGTGCACAATGTATTTCATATTTCTATGCTCAAGAAGTATGTTCATGATCCATCCCACGTCAAAGATCATGACAACCGGGTGATACAAATGGATCTCACAGATGAACAAAAGCCTTTGAAGATCCTTGATTATGAGGTTCATATGCTAAGGAACAAAACTATTCCCATGGTAAAGGTACAATGGAGCAAGTGCTCAGAACAAGAAGCCACATGGGAGACCGAAGAAGCTATGAAAAAGAGATTCCCCGACTTATTTTAAAGTTGTAAGTGTTTTGCACCCTCCATGTCTATATGCAATTGAATTTGGGGATCAAATTCTTTTAAGTGGGGGAGGGTGAAACCCCCTGGATAAAAATATTGGATTACAAATTGTCCTAGAGAAATTAAATTCTCTTAATGAATAAGACAAGAGCCCAAATATAAAAGCCCAACTCACAAAACATCACTTATGGGCCCTCAACCTTTACACATTAAGAACCCTTATATATATATGGGCCTTATTAACAATAGAAGGCCCATGGCCATCCCACGTTTATGGAAGAATGGGATATATACACATGTATACATATGATATGGGTTGGTTTCAAAAGCCCAAAGCGTTACCACGTTCGAACCTTGCATGAACCTCACGGTTTCTCAACTTAAACGGGTTAGCGGCTTCGATCATGGCAAGGAATTTGAATAGCAGGAAACTCAAGAACAATTAGGACTCTCACGAGGGAAATATTATTTCCACTAGGATTCTAAATCTTCATAGGATCCCTCTCCCTATAAATATAAGCTCCCGTCGAACGAGCTGCAACTACTACTACTATTACGTTTGAAGAGATCCTATTAACCGTCATCGTCCACAGTAGAAGACGTTCTGCGTGAAGAAGAAAGCATTGCTTTCTCTTCTTCCTTCTCTTCTTGACAGCATCATTCTCCTACCGTCGTGCGTGAGGGAGAAAAGCTTGGCTTCTACCTTCTGCTTCTTCTATGCTCGTTGCTGCCGTGAAGAAGCATCGCTTCTTCTTCCATCTTTACCCTTCTACTATCACACGTGAAGGAGAAAGGCTGCATATTATTCTTCTTCCTTCATCAATTCAAGCCGTAGTTGCTGCTGCTACTCTTATTCCTACCATTATCTACCCGTTCGTCGTTCGACCAACCAAAAAGGTAGGTGTTCTTAAGTTCTAAAGCCCTAGAAGATAGTAAAAAGGGTAGTACATGCATATACAATCATATTAGTAGGTTTACATTTCACTTTTATGTTCAGGATCTTGAGTTTTTCGTAGTCTATGGATTTTTCTGTTTGCTTGAAAATAGCGACCAAGTACTGGCTTCCTATTAATGAATGACCTCGTAGAAGGTCGTACATTCTAAATCTACGACAGTCTTCAGGTCACAAATTAATGAGTGACCTTGCCCCTGTCGCTAATTCTTTTAGTGCAATTAATAAATAACACATGCTTAAAAATTTAATAACTATGAAACCCTATGTCTGAAAAACATGTTATGCATACTTTTGGATTCCCCAAATTTCTCTACTTGTTCATGTCTTCACTTTCCTGATTATGTAAACTCAAAAGTAATGAATAGTGTTATGCGTCTAAGAATGTACCTGCCCGATGCGTAGCAGACTTAAAAGAATGAACGACTGTCTCACAGTCGCCAATTAATGAATGAGTGCCCCTATAAGGAGGCGTTGTTTTATAAAAATTTAGTAAAAATAGAAATTGTATGAAAAATATGAATATGTGACATTAGATTGGACGTTATTTAAAGTTTGAGCGCCTCTGTAGAAGGTCACCATTTATAATTAAATGCTATTGATTTCTGGAAAATTCTAGAATTAGCTCCCACGCACAGTATCGCTAATTCTTAGTATATTTTCCTGTAATTTTGTGAAAATATGATTAGGTGACATTTCACACGGACGCTCAATCATGATTGAGCGCCTGTCTGAGTGGATGCCAATTCTTGTCTCTCAGATTTTATCGCATTTTCTGCCCATATCGCGGGTTTACTTGGCACTCTCATCTCACATCCGTAGATGGAGTCTCTATTTTATTTTCTATCGATTACACCCTAATTCTTGATGATGATTGGACCCTCCGTGGGATATTCCTTCCTTCGGACGGGTACTTTCTTCATTGAGACCTCCGTAAGTCTACGCTAGCCTTTGATTCCTTCAAGGCAGCCGAGCCGATTGTACCCTAAAAACCCTGGAACCCTTATTTGTCACATCACTTTCAAAAAAACGTGATGATTTAACCCTCTTAGAGTGCTGTTTCTGGCCTCTTTGAGAAGTCTGTTCTGTTTGGAAACTGCGACCATGCCTTGGGCGCCAAAAGGAATTAGCGACTTGGATAGTGGCGCAGATTACGTATTTAGCAACCTGAACATGGATGATATTTCATCGTGCATGTACTGTACACAGGAATGAGCGGCCATAGGTACAGTGGATGCTATTTGTGTAATTGATGGCGACTGAGTGAACGCCAATTACCCAGTTTCATGATATGTCTTGGTTTTTCATGTGATTTATTGGTATGACTTCATTATCCAAAGTTATGTCCTTGAACTCTGTTCTAGAAATCTACCTTATCATCTTACAATGGCTTATTCCTTTGAAACTCTATATTGGATATAAACTTAAGAGGATGTCTAAAAATATACATGACTCAACGCTTGTGCATATAGGGCCTTATCTGGTCTTGGGAGGAGCACCCAAAAGTATTTGTGCCCATGGGAGCTATATTGATCACGGTGTAGCATTGCACCGAAGTGCATGACTTACTTCATTATGGCATTCCATGACTCGTGCTTGACTAGACTTGACATGACTTGCATGGCCCAGAATGGATATTTACTTACTTGAGGTTATAATAGTCAATTCACATGACATGACTTGATATTTACATCCTTGACATTATTGTTATATTTTACATGATTATCATGAAATCTTGCTAGTTCATCTATATTATTTCTTGATACTCTACTCTCATCTTTATCTTGCATACATGCATCGCCATACTTGCATAGTTCATGTAACATGTAATTTACTTAAAGCAAGCTTGATCTTGAGATATAATTCCTACTAAGCGTTCACTCACCCTAAGTTTTCCCCTATTTTCAGGTAATTCTGATGACGAGGATCATTCGGACAGGAATGCAAACGAGTGAAGAGAGTAGCACCACCCGAACATGGAAGTGTCTACCTAGTCGTGTCTTTCCCAATTTCATGAGTCAATTATTGTATTTTCCTCTTTATTGAGTCTAGTCATCAAGGGATTATGTAATGGTTATACTTTTGGATATTGGTATTATTAATGAATACATGATTTGGTTTATTATCTTTACTTTTGCACACTCTGTCTATAAGGTTGAATTCCTTATGATCTGATTGACATGAATGATATAAACTCGTCACGCGTACTGGGTTCCTTCCGCGCTTTAGGTGTGACAATTTTTGTGGTATCAGAGCCTAGGATATTCAATTCCTAGGAAACCAAGTCCAAGGATAGGTTTATACCTTCACATGGTGAGATTGGGTAGAGCCATGGGTTAAGTTAACCTAGGAATATAACAGCATTAGTTAATCATATATTAATATAGTAATTTTAAATCTTGTAGGATCATGGCCGTCGAACGTGCTCAATGGCGCGATATGCAACGCACCGTACATGGCCTTACTCAGGCGCTACAACAAGTGGCGCAGGGCGGAGCGAATCGGGGAGCAGGAGATCTCCACCGTAGCTTTCGCAATATGAACTCACCAAAGTTCATTGGCTCGACCGACCCCGACGATGCTGAACACCGGATTAGGGAAATCGAACGTATATTCCATGTCATGCAATACACAGATGAAGAAAAGATCTTATTAGCAACCGTCTAACTAGAGCGGGATGCTCGCTTTTGGTGGGAGTCAGTAGAAGCCACCTTGCCTCATGACCACGTCACGTGGGGCGAGTTTGTAGAATATTTCAACAACAAATATTTCTCAGATCGGATACAGGAGAAGGCTGCGGATTTTGCCGCACTGAAGCAATGGACATTATTAGTGGCCGAGTATGAGGCCCAATTCTCTAGGCTATCTAGGTATGAACCACATTTAGTGTGTGCCGAGAAGATGAAGGCTCGGAGATTTTTAAATGGGCTTCGTCCACAATATATAACTCAACTACCGCCGATGGACATTCAAGTCTACTCAGAGATGGTAAGGCGAGCCCAATTGTTAGAAGATGCCACGAAGCTGTCCGACCGGATCCGTGGGATGGACAAGAAGGAGCACGTTACAACCTCCGGCACTTTCAAACCTACTTTCAACAAGAAGAGGCCAAGCAATGGAGGAGATTCCTCCCAAGAGAAGAAATTTAAGAAGAATAGCAAGCCAATCTCTATTACTACCGCACCTTCCAAAGAGGTGTGCAAACATTGTGACAAGGCCAGCCATAAGGCCGAGGAATGCTGGAGGTGATTGGGAGCTTGTCTTCGATACGGGAGCCATGATCACCGGATTCCCGACTGCCCTCTACGTAATGATCAAGTTGAAGATGAGAAGCGCCCGGTCAAGAAGCAAGCCTGTCTCCAAGCTCTTCAAGATGCGGAGGCAGATGAAGGTGGACTTGTGGAAGGTACATTAAATATTTGTTCTAAGTCTACTCGCGTCTTGTTTAATACCGACGCAACCCATTCTTTTGTTTCTAAAAGATTTGTTGATCCATTACCTAAGGAACCGGAGTGGATAGATCTAGTTATTTCAACTCCTCTCGAAAACGAATCCAAGATCTCACACCATTATCTAAATTGTGAAGTTATGGTGAAAGGAAAAAATATACCTGCCGACCTGATATGCTCAGATGTGGACGGATATGATGTCATACTAGGAGTCGATTGGCTATCCACATACAAGGCAGTTATAGATTGCTGAAATGGCAAGGTAACCTTTAAGGAATTCTCAGAACTTGTCTACACTAGTCCTCGGAGTCGAAACAAGTCACCCCTTATTTCGGCCCTCTGAGCTAGTAAGCTCTTAAGGAAAGGATGTGTGGCTTTCATAGCATTTGTGTCTGCCACGGAAGTTAAGGAGTCCAAGATAGAAGACATCCGAGTGGTTCGAGAGTTTTTCGATGTATTTTCGAAAGATTTACCTGGATTATCACCACGAAGAGAAGTGGCCTTCACCATCGACCTTGTCCCTGGTGCAGACCCGGTTTCTAAGGCACATTATAGGATGTCCCCCGCCGACTTCAAGGAATTGAAGGAACAATTAATGGAGCTCTTAAAGAAATGATTCATCAAGCCGAGTACTTCCCCATGGGGAGCGCCCGTACTATTTGTAATTAAGAAGGATGGGTCGATGAGAAAGGCTACATCACACGTGAAGGAGAAAGGCTACATATTATTCTTCTTCCTTCATCAATTCAAGCTGCAGTTGCAGCTGCTACTCTTATTCCTATCATTATCTGCCCATTCGTCGTTCGACCAACCAAAAAGGTAGGTGTTCTCAAGTTCTAAATCCCAAGAAGATAGTAAAAAGGGTAGTACATGTATATACGATCATATTAGCACATTTACATTTCATTTTTATGATCATGATGTTGAGTTTTTTGTAGTCTATGGGTTTTCCTGTTTGCTTGAAAATAGCAACCAAGTACTGGCTGCCTATTAATGAACGACCTCGTAGAAAGTCGTAGATTCTGAATCTGCAACGGTCTTCAGGGCACAAATTAATGAGCGACCATGCCCATGTCGCTAATTCTTTTAGTGCAATTAATAAATAACACATGCTTAAAGATTTAATAACTGTGATACCCTATGTCTGAAAAACATGTTATGCATACTTCTGGATTCCCCAGATTTTTCTCTAGTTATTCATATCTTTACTTTCCTGATTAAGTAAACTCAAAAGTAATGAACAGTGTTATGTGTCTAAGAACGTACTTACCCGATGCATAGTAGACTTAAAAGAATGAACGACAGTCTCATAGTCGCCAATTAATGAATGAGCGCCCCTGTAAGGAGGCGTTGTTTTATAAAAAATTAGTAAAATAAAAATTGTGTGAAAAATATGAATATGCGACATTAGATTGGATGTTATTTAAAGTTTGAGCGCCTCTGTAGAAGGTCACCATTTATAATTAAATGCTATTAATTTTTGGAAAATTCTAGAATTAGCGCCCGCGCACAGTGTCGCTAATTCTTAGTATATTTTCCTGTAATTCTATAAAAATACGATTAGGTGACATTTCACACGAACGCTCAATAATGATTGAGCGCCTGTCTCAGTGCACGCCAATTCTTGTCTCTCAGATTTTATCGCATTTTCTGCCCATATCGCGGGTTTACTTGGCACTCTCATCTCACATCTGTAGATGGAGTCTTTGTTTTATTTTCTATCGATTACACACAAACTCTTGATGATGATTGGACCTTCCGCGGGATATTTCTTCCTTCGACCTGGTACTTTCTTCATTGAGACCTCTGTAAGTCTACGCTAGCCTTGGATTCTCTCAAGGCAGCTGAGCCGATTGTGCCCTAAAAACTTTGGAACCCTTATTTGTCATGTCATTCGGAAGAAACGTAATGCTTTAGCCCTCTTAGAGCACTATTTTTGGCCTCTTTGAGAAGTCTGTTCCGTCTGGAAACTGCGACCATGCCTTGGGTGCCAAAAGGAATTGGCGACCTAGATAGTGGCGTAGATTACTGATTTAGCGACCTGAACCTGGACGCTATTTCATCGTGCTTGGACTATACACAAGAATGAGTGGCCATACAGTGGAAACTATTTCTATAATTGATGGTGACTCAGTGAACGCCAATTCCCCAGTTTCATGATATGTCTTGGTTTTTCATGCGATTTATCGGTATGACTTCCTTGTCCAAAGTTATGTCCTTGAACTCTGTTCCAGAAATCTACCTTATCATCTTGCAATGGCTTATTCATTTGAAACTCTATATTGGCTATAAACTAAAGTGGATGTCTAAAAATATACATGACTTATTGCTTGTGACGATGTGGAGGAGCTTGGCGAGGAAGAGCTGAGCGTTGGGGATCAGGCTGTTGGGGCCGAGGTGGCGATGAAGGAGTGGGTCGATCTCTCAGACAATGCTCCACCTCCTGTGGGCATGCTAGGGGTCCAAGACTGTGGGCCGGATGATGCTGCTACTGTCGGGGCAAGCTCTCGAGCAAGTGCTCGCCTTTACTTCTTTTATTTTCAATTTCCTGTGTACTGAATTCTTCTTTTTTCATTCTATCGGGGTTTGTCTAAATAGTCGGCCCATGTCCTGTGCGCTCCCTTGTATTTTGGCGTGGGCTCATGATGCGTTTGGCCTCCGATGCTTATATGTTTCCCTTTGGCGGGAAAGTTGTTGCTCTTTGTTTCTCGGGGAGTACGAGTGTTTGCTCCTTGGGAGCGCGAACACTATCATCACTTCTAAAGGAGTAGGGGTGCTCATTTTTTGGGAGCTCCGAAGCTACCATCATTTCTAATGGAGCACGGATGCTCGCTTCTAGGAGACTTAGAAGTCACCTTCATTTCTGAGAGGAGTGGGAGCGCTCGCCTCTAGGAAGCTTGGAAGCTACCTTCATTTCTGAGGGGAGTAGGAGTGCTCGCCTCTAGGGTGTTGTGTCCCTGTGGTTTTGATGATTTCCAACACAATGAGTCATTAATATTATCATTCCTTGATTGCTAACATTGTTGATATTCTCATAACAGATAAATTAAAGATGGCAAGAGATGAAGCCCAACGAATGCGCCCAAGCCACTTCAAATTCAAGCAAGGTTGAAGAAGAACAAGAAAAGCCAATTTTCACAACGGTGGTGTCAACCTCACAACACTGAAATGTCGACCTCACAAGTTAAAGCAGCCGATTGACCGATGAAGCTCATAAGGATGGTGTCGACCTGCCTCTCTCAAGAGGTCGACCAGTGACCCCTCTAGAAAGCGTTATAAACACTCCCTCACTTGGCAGTGTTGACCTGCCTCTCTCAGGAGGTCGACCTAAGGCCCTTCTAGAAAGCGTTATAAACGGTCTTCCAATCAGACAGGTTGACCTCACTCCGTCATCAGGTCGACCTCATGGCTTTCCAGTAGCGGTTGTAAGAGACATTCTTCAACAGACAGGCCATCCTCACCCCATAAGCAGGTCGACACCATAGATCTGTCAGAAGCTTTTTAAAGCCAGTTTTCTGTCAAATCAACGGAGTCGAAGAATAATCCAGAGAGTAAAAATGGGTACCAAAAATCCCAAAAATATGGATTTCGAGGTCTGGAGAATGCTCCCATGTCTGACTTTTATCCTAGCCATCATTACCTTACCTAAACACCTTTTTGGTGGAGGCTATGTCAGTGTCCATATCTGGGACATGTCTCTTGTCAGGTACTTACCATTTTACAGTCAGCCAATGGGAGATGGTCCTAGAAAAGTACACTGAGTAGGGAATTGACCTGAGCCAATGAGAATGCAAACCGCCAGGTTTCTACCATGAGGATCATTCAATGCTCAGATTTGGAGTTGAACAAATGTCCTTATCAAATATTTCCTCTAAGCTATCAAAAGAAAACCTTGTCTGAAATTATATTTTCTATCCCTACTGGACCAATCGATGGACAAACTTTTGGAGGGAAGGTTCCCTCTCTTGGGCAGCCCACAATGTGGCACGCATCTCCATGTCAGAGGGTGTGCACGTACCTCAAGTTGAGATGATGAAAAACTCAGTTGCAAGGTTGTTACAAGAGAGAGTTGGTACTGCTACTGCTACTAGCGCACCTTAGAGAGGAAGAAGAAATCGAAGCCAACTGCGTCCAGAACAAGAAGAGAAGAAGAAAGAAGAAGGAGAATAGCCCAAGGCTATTGCCTGAAGATCAGAAGCTAATGCTACCAGTTGTTGGGTCCCCGGAAGAAAAGAAGAAGGAGAACACAAGAAGCTAGCGGTGTGTGGATCATGGAAAATATCCACTTAGAACAATTATAAAAATAAAAGAAAGAATTGGTGGCATGCACTAGGTGCTAATAAGGAGATGTGATCGCCAGAGACGCGAGGGCCTCAAAGATATAAACAATGATAATAAAGGGAGGGATCGCAAAAATACCTTAGAAGCGCGGGGTATTTGTGAGTGCTTTCCTTCTCTTTCAATCGGCCGGCCGATGAAGAGAGTTCTTCTTGATTGATTACCCTTGCAAAATTAACAAACACCCATAAAAAAATTGAATTAGAAACAAGGTGAGTGTAGCATCAAATTCACAAAAAAATGAGCATGAAAACATGTGTAAGAACACACCTTGTGGGTGTTGGCCCTTAAACCCCTATGCAAAAGGGTATGGGAGAATATATGATGAATGATATGAAAAGAATAAGAAGTGTGCAAGGGTTGCACTGTTGAAGGTTCTCAACTTGGTTGAGAATAAAGAGATATTAACAGGGAGATGAACATGATGAATGTATATGCATGCATGCAAATAAAAGAAAGAAGAATTAGACAGATAGAAGAAGAGCCTGTGCTTCTCGGCTTAGATGCTCGATGAAGAGGAAACTCCAAGAGATGATGCGGTGAAGTGCAGAGCTCCTCCTTTGCCAAGAAGCAGCAGCGGCAGCACCTCCCTGTAAAGATAGAAGAAAAGAAATCCAAATCCGTAACAGAGCCGCAGTAGCTCTATTAAAAGGGTAGACTCACATATGATAGAAAGATAAGGATGGGAAGAGTCCAATATGGGAAGGATTAAGTTCCCAATCGAGCAATGTGACCAAACAAAGTAGGGACTCTTTGGGAAAGGGCGGCGTTTGATTAGAACACGAAAGTTGAAACACGCCCTGGAAAGGGGCGTCAATTCATAAATTGACGACCTGCAGAAGGGCGTTAATTAAAAACACGCTTGGGACAAAGGCATCAATTCCTGAACCAATTTTAGAAATAACTCTTTCTTTTTATTTGAAAAAAATGAAACACGCCTGAATGGAAGGCGTTAACTAAAAACACGCCTCTGGGAAGGGCGCTAATCTTTAATTTTCAATCCGGTGGGAAAACCGTAAATACCAGGAATTAACGCCCTATGCTGTGGGCGTCCTTTCATTGAGAAACGCCTCTGACCAGGTCGCCTTTTTTTAAAACACGCCCCTATCCAAGGCGTTAATTCATAAAATTGAGAGAAATGCCCAGAAAATCCAGAAAAATAAGAAAAAGGAGAAATCCAAGAAAGATGAGAAAAACCACTCAAACAAAGTTAATTTGAGGGTCAAATTGGGGCATTACAAGGTAATATGAGTATACTCACAATAACGTCAATTTTGGCGTGTCTACAGCTGCCCCGCCTTGGCGTCTGCTTTGCAAGGGAGCAGAGCAAACTGAAAAGTAGATGCCAAGGTGTGATGAGACACGCAATCAACATCACTTGATGAGAATGAAATCAAAATCTCGAGATGAAACAATCCCAGGAAATTCAATGAAATCAACGATGTTTGGATAAAAGAGGGAGAGTGTGCGCGCGGGCATGAAGGAGAATGATCAACTTCCAGCGCGGTGGAAGTACCCCAGGTCACAAACCTGTAGGTTTCACCATTAGGGAGCGGTTACCAGCCAATGTGGACGTGCTGCAGCCAAGGTGGATCAAGGGAAAGGATTAAAATAAGATGATAGAAATCCAAACAAGGAGCTTTCGAGAAAATGATCCAAAACAGCGACAAAACGAACTGAGGATTCCATCAGCAATGAATATCTCATATCTTGAAAGATTAAGATCAATTTGACTCTCCAAATCAACTTATCAGAATGATTTTCAATGATGTTTCAAAGTCCTATATGAATGCATGCTGGGTTTAAAAGGAAAAAATAAAATAAATAAAAATATAAGATAATCAAGGATAATATTGTTAAACTGCCAAGACTGGGTCAAGAAACCAATTTCGCGAGCTGATACTAAGCCGAAGCCCGTTTATCCACGTATCAACTCGCAAAAAGGGAACCATCGTCCCCAGTCTTGGACGGCTCAACGGCCTATCCGTGTGACTAAGACTCCTCTGGAATCATCATTATTTTTGATGAAGGGGAACTCAAATCCCAGATTTACCAAAGTCACAAGGTCCTTGATATAATCTAGTAGCATAATAACATATAGTAAAATGCATACAGGAAGATGGTGATAGTAATGAGCATAGGGGAACTGAGAAATGAGGTGCAAGCACCGTGGGGCTTGGATGATGATGCCCAGTCGGTCGGACCAAGAGCTTCTTCCTGCGCTCAAAGATTCATCAGCCAAGAAGATAACAAGCAATGAATAAGGCATTTAAGCATAGCAAGCATAGCATGAATCAAAGCATCAATAGCAGGTATGTATCATATCATGAATAGCATTCAAGTGTGCACAGCGTGAAAGGCATGAATAACATAGATAGCATCATTAAAGCATAGATAGCATAGCATCATTGTTTGTCGTTTGTCATGAGGATGACAACTTGGCTAATCAAGATTTGGAGTTGAATGATCAAGATCTGATAATGCCCATCGGCGGAGTGATCAGCAATATTTGATAAAAAAGATTTGGAGATGAATAATCGGAGTAATGCGTAGCAAATTATGAAAACGTGATCAATTGTGAACATGGGAAGAATCAAAAGGTAGATAACAATGAATGGAGAGGACTCATCCCGTACTATTGGTCCTTACAAAATTCTTGTTCCTGCAAAAGCACCATCAGAAAAATACAATGCAATTTTTTTTTGAATTTTGAAATATGCAAATTTTTATGAGTTTTAAAATTTTGAATTTTTATGTGGATTTTAAAAAATATTTGAATTTTTATTATGAATTTTGAAAATATTCAATCTTTGTTGGATTTTGATCAGAAATATTCAACTTTTTTTTGGATTTTGGCTTAGGAAATATCCAATTTTTTTGGATTTTGACTTAGGAAATATTCAAGTTTTTTTTGTTTTTTTATTTGATTTATTTGTTTTTTTTATTTAGACATTGTTAATGCAGCATCAAAGGGTGTTTTTGAACTACTGGCTAGGGTTCCTTGTTCCTTCCCCTTTTGCTAAAATTACCCAAAGCCGAGCGTGCATTGAAGGTGGCGCCCTATGACCGGCTACCCTTGTATAACGGTGCTCCTACCAAGGCCATACCCGAGAAACGTTCGGTCTTAGAGGGAGAAGAGAAGAATAATTGGAGAATAAGCTTTATGCAGGATGAGAAATGTCGGGACTTGAATTCCTTCCAAGGTGTTTCCCCTCAAAGAGGTAGTCTGTTGTGCCGGGGCTTTGTGCCTTTGATTTTTAGACCCTTGACATGCATACGACCAGGGTTTTCCCTACGGGGACTTTGCCACTCTTGACATGCCATAATTCATACCTTGGAATTATTCTTCGAAATTTGGCTTGATTTTCATAATAGCCCTTTTGGCTAGATGTATCATGAAATTCATATTGATTTTGGGTCAAGACTACCCCTATTTGAGACTCCTCTCGTATTGGGGATTACCCTGGGTGGGTCATCTCACCCGTCGACCTCTTGCCCCTGCACGCGGCCGAGTAAAGAAGAGAAAAGACTTTCAGGAATTCTCATGGCATGGCCAAAGTAGCAACGGTGTTTTAACCAAAGGAGCCGGCTAAGGACGCCGTGAAATGTGTGGAATGCCCAGCTGAGGGTTGCTCTTAACAAGCGGGGAGAGAACGTTGAATTCCCAGCGCGGGGTTCTTTTATCCAAAGGTGCTGCAAAAACAAGCCTAAAGACTCTTTTTGACAATGATTTAGTAAAGATAAAGATTCGACCTAGGATAAAGGTCTTGACTACCACTCTTAATCTTGTTAAGAAGCACTTTATTTTGAAAATCATCGTGAAGCAATGAGATAATGATATCATGAAATGCGTACTTACGCCAATATGTTACCTTGCAACCTTTATAGAAGCAGCTGTCAGAGGCGAGGTTGATCATCGTGGGATAGTCCTCTTTGGCAGATAAAAGATTGGAAGCAAAGGATTTGGAAGTGGCTTAACAAGAAGGAGTGGTGCTCCGACCAGACTCAGACGAATAAGGAAAAAAAAAGAAGAGAGGCGAGGGCTAGAACTCCCTCACTAAGGTGTGGAGACCCTGATCACATGGAACAGTCTACAGAAGGAGTGAAATATCAAGAAGAGAGGTGAGAACTAAAGCCTCGAAAGCAGTGAGAGAATGGGCAGATGCCCAAAGCAGTGCACGTGGAAGAAGTTGGGTCGGACCCATGATTAGGAGGAATTAGAAGAAGAAATTGGTAGATGGAAAGAGGCAGATCCGGAGGGTCCGGAGGCAGAGGAGGAGAATCATGGGGGGAAGAAGAATCCGAAGGCTCCGGAGGAGAAGAATCTCGAGGGACGCGATGCCCTGGGAAGAAATAGGGAAAAAGATGATGAAAAAGGAAGAAGAGGACCAAGGACGTGATATCCTGGAGGAGCAGGAAGATGAGACGGAGGAAAGATGGATGGTCCGGAGGTTGTGGAGGAATGGAATTAGAAGGGTCGGGATGCCCCGAAAGAAGATAGAAAGAATAAGATGGAGAATCCGGAGGTTCCGGAGGGGGAAGATGCCATGGGACGTGATGCCCAAGGAGAAGAGAAAGATCCGGAGGTTCCGGAGGTTCCGGAGGAATGAGATGCCGAGGGACGCGATGCCCAAGGAGAAGAGAAAGATCCGGAGGTTTCGGAGGAATGAGATGGAAAGGGGCGCGATGCCCAAGGGATAAAGAGAGGGGTGAAGGATCCGGAGGTTCCGGAGGAAGCAAATACCGAGGGACGCGATGCCCTGGGAGAATCAGCAAGAAGCCCAGAAGATCCGGACTTGAGAGTGTGTAGGGGCACGATGCCCAAAGAGCAAGATCCGGAGGTTCCGGAGGAAGCAAATATCGAGGGACACGATGCCCAAGGAGGACGGGAGAGAAATCCGGAGAGTGCGGATGTAAGAGTTGAAAAGGGGCGTGATGCCCTGAGAAAAGATTGGAGAGGGTGCAATGCCCAGGCAGTGTAAGGGGACCCGAAGATCCTGAGGATGAAGATGAATAAGATGGGAAATGCGGAAGATCCGGAGGTTTCGGAAGGCGGGGAAGATATGGGTCCGAAAACCCGGGAAAGAAGAAGTGCAAATGTATGTGAATGCAATGCAACAGATGCGATGAATGCATGAAATGCAAAGAATGTGAAGAATACGAGGGATGAGAGGATGAGATCCTCCTCCTTACCCTTGGAGTGGTGATAGATAAGAATGTGGATGGTGTTGAATAGAAGGTGGATGAAATAGTGGAAGGCCCCTTAGCATCCAAATAACTGCCCCTCCATGGTGGTGAAAGTGTATAGCCAATTGGCCTAGTGGATAGAGTACAAGCCCATGACGAAGCTTCAATAGTAAAGGACAACTCCCTTGAAAAGTGAAAAGTAATAGTGTGAGGGAGTTGAAGAGTTGGGATAGGAAGCATCGTGTTGCCCAGAGATTGTAGTGTATGAAGAATATTGATCAAGGTGGGCGTTCGTCCCTTGTATGGAAGAATAGATTCAAGATTGGAAAGTTGGAACAAGGGGTGCCCTGCCCGGCCCTTGCACAGCATCAATGCTTGGCATTCTCTTCTGGCGAGCAGTGGCGGGGACTTGGCCTCTTCAACCATGTTCGGCATAACAACCCGGATTGGCATCCGACAAATAAATACTTGTATCTTGAACGGCATGACCGTGGCCAAATCTTTCTTGCCCGGCTCTTGATTATCTTCGGCACAAGTACTTGCAGAAGGACACCCGTTCCGAGTAGTAGAGGGGGGTGAAGCGGAGGCGGAAGGCTCCATGGATGGTGGAGGTATAGTGGAAGGTGTTGGAGAAAGGATGAGTGGAAACGAAGGTTCAAACACATCAAGCTTCTCCCTTTGCTCGGAAGCAGTCGGAGTTGGCTCGAGTGCAAAAAGGGGTGTATCCTGCTCAGGACTAGCCTCGGGTAAGGGTGATAGGGTAGACGAAAGAATAGGCAAAGTGGGTTTTGGAGTTAAAGGGATAATGGAGGGCCGAGGTGGCGTTAATGGTAGGTTAATTGGGGAAGGTTCGATGGTGGGCTCGATGGAGGCCGATGGTGTGGAGGCTAATGGCTTAATGGGTGGAGGTTTAGTAGAAGACTCGGGGGAGGCTGGCATTGTGAAGGTTAATGGCATAGCTGGTGAAGGTTTGGTGCGGAGAAAACGCCGAACGGGGCGAGCGGTGTTAGGGGTATAAGGAGACTCAAGATGTGCCGGCGTGGGTGATCGGAGTATCGACCCATCATCGTAACACCAATTAGTCTCATAAACGGGGGTTGGATTGGGTATGGTGGCTTCGTCCTGAGCAAGGGGCTCATCAAGTGGTAGCGGGGGGAGAGGGAAGCGAAGAAAACTCGGGAGGGGTGCCTGCATAGCTTCATTGTTGTGCGTCTCAAATTCTTCAATTGCCGGTTCTTCATCAGTCGGTTCAAGTGGACACCGTAGTAGAGGCGTATATGTGGGCGGTGGAATGTAATGGTATTGTGTATGTGGAGGTGGAGGGCCATATGAGTGAATTGGGTGAATGGGTGGTGGATGGACGGCGTCCACTTGAACATTGAAATCTGCCGGCTCTTGCTTGCTTGAAATGCCGATGCCGTAATCGTCTCTCTTGTCCTTCCAATCTTTCTCCATCTTGGTAATGTCATTCAGAGCGGCGTGGAGGGGATTAACTGAAGTAGAAGGAGCGGGCCGTGGGCTCGTAACCCTCTTTAATTGTTCCTCCAACGAAGTGACTTTATTGAAAAGAGTTTGTTGGAGGGGCGTGACCTGAGCAACAGAGGGTTGGCATGGCCTTGAAGGAGGGGCCGCATAAAAAGGCCGTGGAAGGGGATTAATGGGAGGACCCATAGAAGAACCCGGATGGGCCGGATTGCAAGGAATAAATGGGTCTTGGGGCCGTGGTGGAGGAGGAATAGAAGGAGGCGGGTGTCGGACCACCCGAGGAGAAGGGTGAATAGGAGAAGATGGGTGATGGGCCACCCGAATAGGCATGTGAATAGAAGAGGGAAGTGGGTGATGGGCCACCCGCATAGGGTTGGAAGGAGGATGAGAAGAATGAGATGCCCCCTCAACAGCGGCCTTAAGGGCTTGGATTTGTTGAGGGGTGAGATGATCTAATGCATGCAAGATCTGGGAGACCTTCTCATCGTCGGGAGGAGACGGTCCCGTAGGAGTAGTGGCTCGCGATTGAATCGAGGGACCATGAGATTGGACATTGCCCATGGGTCGGGCAACACCATAAGAATGAGGATGTGGTCCCTTTAAAGAATTGTGGTGAGAATGATGTTGAACATGTTGAAATTGAGGAGTATAGGATGTGCTAGGTTGTGCATCCTCACAATTGAAATTAAACATATTATTTTGTCTATCAAGGTAAGCCATTATACAATCAAAGTTCAAGCAAAATAGTTTGCAAAGAAGCACACAAGTTGGAATGGTTACCCTTGATTTCTTTTGTTTGATCCTTGGTGAATTAAAGATTTTATGCAAATTGATATAATCACTCACGGGGTGAACCTAGTTTCAAATGTGGTTTAACTCCGGTGCCAACTAGGAACACTCTCTCACCACGTATAGGCCAACTAAACCCGGTACTTCAAAGGGTACAACCTGCCCGGCGTCCGTGAGGGAATCCACGGGTGCGGGGACTTACGGAGGCTTGGTTTAGGAATTTCCAGTCCAAAGAGACGGAATGCTCAATGGAGGGTCCTTCCTTCACCAAGAGGGGGTGTGGATCCTAACAATGTGAGAAGGTCACTCAAACCAAATGCCACAAAATGCAAGATAAGATAAGCAGATCGCACCAATATAGCCCAAATACTCAATGTAAGAATCAATGCAGCACAAATAAGCACAGACATCAGGGTTCTGTAAAAACACAGGAAAGAGACGACCTGGGAACGGTCGTTATTAATGAAAGAGACGACAGGGTGACTGTCGTGAATCACTGTGGGAGCCAACAGGCAGCAGTGAGAAAAACACGCCTTAGTGTGAGGCGCTATATGTGAAAAGGACGCCTCTGGGTGAGGGCGTCAAATGTGAAAACGCGCCTTGATGGGAGGCGCTATGCAATAAAGGGACGCCCTGGAGAAGGGCGTGAATTCACAGACAGCGTAATAAAAGCATGAAATATGATGAAGCACGCCTTATCAGAAGACGTTAAACATAAATCAGACGCCCTAGATGAAGGCGTTAAATTAAAACGCACCTCTGGGTGAGGCGTTAATTTAGATCACAAACTGACTGATCCCGGGAGTGTGCAATGTGCACGGTGGAGGGTGCCCGTGGGGCACAAAAGGAGGGGTACCGTGGGTACCGAGAGGAAAGGGCACATGTGGGTGCCGAAGGGGAAAGGGCACACGTGGGTGCCGAAGGGGAAAGGGCACGCGTGGGTACCAATGGTAAAGGGGTAATCAATAGAAAAACAGTGGAAGTCCCACCGTGATCGCCAATTTGTGGATCGTGGAAAATATCCACTTAGAACAATTATAAAAATAAAAGAAAGAATTGGTGGCATGCACGAGGTGCTAATAAGGAGATGTGATCACCAGAGACGCGAGGGCCTCAAAGATATAAACAATGATAATAAAGGGAGGGATCGCGAAAATACCTTGGAAGCGCGGGGTATTTGTGAGTGCTTTCCTTCTCTTTCAATCGGCCGGCCGATGAAGAGAGTTCTTCTTGATTGATTACCCTTGCAAAATTAACAAACACCCATAAAAAAATTGAATTAGAAACAAGGTGAGTGTAGCATCAAATTCACAAAAAAATGAGCATGAAAACATGTGTAAGAACACACCTTGTGGGTGTTGGCCCTTAAACCCCTATGCAAAAGGGTATGGGAGAATATATGATGAATGATATGAAAAGAATAAGAAGTGTGCAAGGGTTGCACTGTTGAAGGTTCTCAACTTGGTTGAGAATAAAGAGATATTAATAGGGAGATGAACATGATGAATGTATATGCATGCATGCAAATAAAAGAAAGAAGAATTAGACAGATAGAAGAAGATCCTGTGCTTCTCGGCTTAGATGCTCAATGAAGAGGAAACTCCAAGAGATGATGCGGTGAAGTGCAGAGCTCCTCCTTTGCCAAGAAGCAGCAGCGGTAGCACCTCCCTGTAAAGATAGAAGAAAAGAAATCCAAATCTGTAACAGAGCCACAGTAGCTCTATTAAAAGGGCAGACTCACATATGATAGAAAGATAAGGATGGGCAAGAGTCCAATATGGGAAGGATTAAGTTCCCAATCGAGCAATGTGACCAAACAAAGCAGGGACTCTTTGGGAAAGGGCGGCGTTCGATTAGAACACGAAAGCTAAAACACGCCCTGGAAAGGGGCGTCAATTCATAAATTGACGACCTGCAGAAGGGTGTTAATTAAAAACACGCCTGGGACAAAGGCGTCAATTCCTGAACCAATTTTAGAAATAACTCTTTCTTTTTATTTGAAAAAAATGAAACACGCCTGAATGGAAGGCGTTAATTAAAAACACGCCTCTGGGAAGGGCGCTAATCTTTAATTTTCAATCCGGTGGGAAAACCGTAAATACCAGGAATTGATGCCCTATGCTGTGGGCGTCCTTTCATTGAGAAACACCTCTGACCAGGTCACCTTTTTTTAAAACACGCCCCTATCCAAGGCGTTAATTCATAAAATTGAGAGAAATGCCCATAAAATCCAGAAAAATAAGAAAAAAGAGAAATCCAAGAAAGATGAGAAAAACCACTCAAACAAAGTTAATTTGAGGGTCAAATTGGGGCATTACAAGGTAATATGAGATATACTCACAATAACGTCAATTTTGGCGTGTCTACACGGTGTCCAAAAACTAGAGGCGAAGAAGGAAGAAGAAGGAGAAGAAGAAGAAGAAAAGCCCAAGCCCATCTCATGAAGATCTAAAGCTGATCACAAGCTCCTCTTCCGCCTGCTCTTCGTCCTACAAGGAAAAGCCATTGTGAAGAAAGCAAGGGTTCTGCAAGCAGCTGTCCAAGCTCTCCATCTTTCAGACAGAAATTTTTCTCACGGCCTGAGTTTAAATCGCTTTGTCTGAGTTTTTCTATTGTTCTTTTTCTGTTCATTGTTGCTCTTGATTAAAACTGTGAACCGCCCATACCGATTTTTATAGGAAGACAGACGGAGGTATGATCTAGTCTGTGGTGTTCAGTCTCTACCTGGTTTTGTAGGAAGATAGACAGAGGGTGTCTCTGGTCTATGGTAGGCCTTGTGTGCCTTTTGCTGTGTTCTCAATGGTTTAGTGCTGCGGCACTAGGGAAGCCTCACTTGGTTTGAGTGAGGGGTGGACGTAGGACTCGGGTTTGAGTCCGAACCGCCGTAAAATCCTTATCCCTGTGGTTTGGTTGTGTGTTTGCATTATGCTAGATGCTTGCTTAGTCTCGTTGCTCATCTTTATCCTTGCATCTTGTGTGTTGGTTCTTGGATTACCTGGTAGTTATTTTTATTCCACTGCATTCATTGTTATATCTCGAAAAAGAGGGGCAGATCTATTTACCCCTCCCCTCTAGATCAGCCATTCCCACACAACACGTGGTATCAGAGCCAATCTCTCATGATGGGGTCCAACGACCTTGAGAGAAGTGGTGGAATGGCATCCAAGGGACTTATGCCCGAAGGACATTCTATTAACATACCGCCCTTCTTCACTGGATCTAACTATCCTTACTGGAAAAATCATATGCAGGTGTTCGTCCGCGCCCAAGACTATGAGCTCTAGCGAGTTGTTAGCAAGGGTCCCTATGAGCTTCCAGAAGACGAGGACACTTGGACAAAGGAGCAGATAAAGAGATCCATAGTCAACTGGAGTGCTAAGCACATAATGTAGTGTTCTCTCCATCCTGTGGAGTTCTCAAGAGTATCAACATGTGCTACAGCCAAAGAGATGTGGGACCGTTTAGAGGTAATATATGAAGACACATCTCAGGTACGTGAGACCAAAGCGAACATGTTGATTTCATAATATGAAATGTTTAAAATGAAGCCTGATGAATCCATTTCAGATATGTACGCTCATTTAACTCAGCTCACTAATAGTCTAATTGGTTTAGGAAAGAGTTATTCGGAGTAGGAAATAGTAAGAAAAATTCTTCGATCACTAACCTCAACTTGGCATACCAAAGCCATTGTGGTTGAAGAATCTAGAGATTTGTCAACCACCAAAGTAGAAGAGCTTATAAGATCTCTTATAACCTATGAGATTAACTTGAAGAATAAAGAAATAGAGGTAACTAAGAAGAAGCCTTTGGCTCTAAAGGCTGGACCTTGCAATCAAACTACCTCCGAGGAAAGTGAGACTTCTACCAGTGAGCAAGATGAGGATCAAGTAGCCATTCTCGCTCGTAAGTTTAGATGTTTTTTGAGAAAGGAAGGTAAGGGCTTCATGAAAAGGAAGCCACAGGTAAAGAAAGGTTATAGATCAAATTCTAAAAATTTGAAGAGAACTGACAGAATTATTAATTTCTTATTCTTGCAACAAATAAGGACATGTCAGGACTGAGTGTCCTGAAAAAGTGAAGAAAGCTGCCAAATGGAAAGGAAGAAAGAAGAACAAGGCTAGGGTGTCTACATGGAGCGATGAAGAAGAAGATGATGATGAAATGAGCTCTATAGAGAAAGAAAAGGAAGACTTCTGCCTGATGGCCAAGGGAGATGAAGAATCTGAGGTACATTCACCTTTCGAGCACTTTACTGTTAGTGATTGGGAAGAAGCCTACATGGAGGTTATGGATAGGTATGACATGTACAAAAAGGAAAACAAAGCCTTGAAAAAGAAAATCAACTCAATTGTGCATGACCATAGCATGAATGATAAAATTGTTACCCTTGAATCTAAAATTGAAGATCTAAAGAAAATGATTGAAGATTTAGGAAATGGCAGAAAAGAAATGGCTGACTTGGAAGTTGAAAATGAAGACTTAAGAAATGAAATTGACAATATGAAGCTAAGAATGCAAAGCTATGAAAGCGATAATAAATTGTGTAATGAAAAATATGAGGCCATCAAACAAGTCAATTCTCAACTTCGTGAAAATATTGAAAATCTGTAAAAAGAGCTGAATGATAAACAACAATCTTTGGAAAAATTTGTAGATGGCCAGGAAAACCTAGATGCATTGCTAGGCACAAAAATGAATTTCAACAAGGAAGGGTTGGGTTTTAATCCCACAAACAAAAACTAAGTTGGCTTAAAAACTGTTGCTTTTATACCCTCTATAGGCGCTTCCACCTCAAACACCAAACCTATCCAAAACCAAGAAAAACCAAATAACAAGGGAAAATAAAAGGTTGAATTAGCTGAAGAGAAAACTCCTGGAACTCCTAAGAAAACCTTTCAAAAAACCCAGATAGGTCGACCATATTCATAGCCTAGGTCTGCACACACTCAGCATAAAAATGGTATAGCAGGCAGCATAGGTTGACACTATACACACCCAAGCTCGACACACCCCTAGTCATCACCCAGTCAGGCGGCCAAACATGACCCTTCAGGTCGACACTTAGGTTACAGGAGGTCGACACCTCAACCAGACAGAACCCGTTATAAATGGGTAGAACAAGGTAGAGGTCGACACACTACCCACAGGATGTCGACACTATCTTAAAACAGAAATAGTTATCACCATGTCTTTCAGAGTACAGGTCGACATGGTTAGGAGGACAGGTCGACACGGTAATATGGTAGACCCTACTATGCCTCATACACACACAGGCCTGGTCAAATTCATTTTCCCATGAACCATAACACCTTCTATCAATTGAAAACAAGCCATTGGACCAAAAACAACCCTTTTCATACATCCATCACAAATCAAAAGGTAAAAACAAAAGAAGAATGTGAGAATGGAAAAAAAGACCAGAAATTTGGCAGCAAACAAGAAAATCAAAAATGAGAAGAAAACATGGATTCCAAAGAATATGGTTTCATGCTTTGTAGAGTTGAAGAGTTTGATGGGACCCAAATTCTATTGGGTTCCAAACATTGTCACTTAATTCTTTGTGCAGGAGTGTCTTGCAGCCGTGCATAATCGATGGTACCTGGATTGTGACTGCTCAAGAGACATGATTGGGGACAGAACCAAATTCTATCTTCTGGTGAAAAAATAGAGTGGACATGTCACATTTGGAGGGAACAACAAAGAAAAAATCATTGGAACAGGTAATGTAGGTAAGAATATCTCCAATTCTATTGAAAATGCCTTGTTGGTTGAAAGTTTGGAATACAACCTGCTTAGCATAAGTCAATTATGTGATAAAGGTCATAGGGTGATATTTGACTCTCATGAATGCAAAATTTTGGAACCAAAATCTGATAAAGTAAAATTTTTTGGTAAGAGAGTCAATAATGTATACATGATTGACTTAGATGATCTTGCACAATTAAATCTCTGTCTTGCTGCACCAAAACTTGAACTTGCATGGTTATGGCATCGTAGATTAGGATATGCTAGCTACAATGTCTTACATAAACTCATGAAACATTCAATGGTAAAAGGGCTGCCTGAACTCTCCTTTAAGCAAGACAATAAAATTTCTGATGCATGTTCCCTAGGGAAGCAAACAAGAAAATCCTTTAAAACTAGATCTGAAAGTCTATCATTTAAACCACTTGAACTAATTCATATGGATCTGTTTGGGCCAACCAGAACTGCTAGTCTAAGTGGTAGAAGATATAGATATGTGTTAGTGGATGATTCTCTAGGTTCACATGGGTATTCTTCCTTACGCATAAAAATGATATTTTTGATGAGTTTCAAGCACTCTACATGAAGATAAAGCAAGATGGTAAGTTTAAGATTTCCAACATTCAATCAGACCATAGTGGTGAATTCGATAATGCTGACTTCTATGATTTTTGCAAGGCTGAAGGAATCTCACATAGATTTTCATCACCAAGGACCCCTAAGCAAAATGCGGTAGTTGAGAGAAGAAACCAAACACTCATAAAGATGGTTAGAACAATGCTAGATGAACGACAACTACCAAGAAGATTTTGGGCTGAAGCAGTAAATACAGCATGTTACATCATTAACCGCTCCATCATAAGACCACTCACCAAAAAGACTCCTTATGAGTTGCTCAAAGGTAAAAAACCCTCCTTTTCCCACATGAAAATATTCGGATCTAAATACTTCATTTACAACAATGATAAAAGAGAATTGGATAAGTTTGAGCCCAAAAGCGATGAAGGTATATTTCTTAGTTATTCTGATCGGTCTAGGGCTTATAGAATTTACAATATTAAAACTCTAATTGTGGAAGAATCACCCCATGTCACTTTTGATGAATTCTGTGATGATACTAAAAGTGACAAGCCTTGCAAGAAAGATGATGATGATTGGGAATTCTTGACCACAAAAGAAAAGCATGATCTTCCTCAAGAAGAGACAAGAGGAAATGATGACCTAGGAGAATCAAGCAATTCAAGGGATCAAGCTACTGGTGAAGGTAATGATACTACCGATGTCAGAGTTCTTAAAGATCATCCCTTGGAAAATGTCATTGGTAGCCTGAATGATCCACCTAGAACCATGTCACATTTTAGAATAGTTGAAGAACGGGACCAACTTGCTCTTGTCAGTCAAATTGAACAAAAAAATATTGAGGAAGATTTGAAAGATGAAAACTGGATAAACTCCATGCAAGATGAATTAAACCAGTTTGAAAGAAATAAAGTATGTCATCTTGTTCCTAGACCATTATCAAAATCTATCATAGACATCAAATGGGTCTTTAGGAACAAGCTTATTGAAGATGGCAAGATAATAAGGAATAAGGCCAGATTGGTGGCTCAAAGTTACAATCAAGAATTTGGGATAGATTTCGAAGAATCCTTTGCCCCTGTAGCTAGACATGAAGCCATTAGAATTTTGCTTGCATTTACATGTTCACACAAAATAAAACTGCAACAAATGGATGTGAAGAGTGCTTTCTTAAATAGTCTAATAAAAGAGGAAGTTTATGTGGAGCAGCCCCCTAGTTTTGAAAGTTCTAATCATGAAGATTATGTGTATAAACTAGACAGGGCACTCTATAGCTTGAAGCAAGCACCAAGAGCTTGGTATGATAGACTAAACTCATTCCTCACCGAGAAAGGGTATACAAGAGGTAAAGTAGATCAAACACTCTTCACCAAAAAGCAAGGTAAGAACATCATGATAGTTCAAATTTATGTTGATGATATTATGTTTGGATCTAAAAAAATTGAAATGTGCGAGGAATTTGCCAATCTTATGACTAGTGAGTTCGAGATGAGTTTAATAAGTGAACCTCAAATCTTTCTCGGCTTGCAGGTCAGCCAAAGTGCAGATGGGTGCTTTATAAGTCAAGCTAAATATATCAAGGAGATGCTGAAAAGGTTTGACATGATAACTTGTAAGACAATTGTAACTCCTATTGGAACCACTACATCACTGGATGCGGATGAGAGAGGTAAATTGGTGGCTGCAGAAACCTATAGAGGTATGATTGGCTCACTGCTTTACTTCACTGCATCTAGACCAGACATCCAATTTAATGTATGTCTTTGTGCTAGATTTAAAGCTTATCCAAGAGAATCCCACTTGATTGCCTTCAATCATATCCTTAGATATCTTGCCAGGACTCAAGATTTAGGGTTGTGGTATCTGTCATCTTGTGATCTTTCTCTTATTTCTTATTCAGATGCGGACTACGTTAGATGCAAGTTGGATCGCAAGAGCACTAGTGGCTATTGCTAGTTTCTGGGAGGGTGTTTAGTCTCTTGGGCCTCCAAGAAACTACAATCGGTTGTCCTCTCAACTGCGGAGGTAGAATATGTTACTGCGAGGAGTTGTGGCACCCAAGTGTTGTGGATTAAACACCAACTCCAAGACTACTTAGTGGATCTTGGTTGTGTCCCGATTCTGTGTGATAACACTAGTGCGATCAATCTTGCTAAAAATCCAGTCTAGCACTCTAGGGAAAAGCACATTGAAATTAGGCATCACTTCATTGGAGATGAGGTTCTTAAGAAAAATTTTGAACTGCATTTTGTTGATACATTGAACCAAGTTGCTAACTTTTTTACCAAGCCCTTGTGTAATGACCGGTTTTTTACACTTAGAAGGGAGCTTGGTCTGTGTACACCTCAACTCAATAAGGATTGAAAAGGCTGTACAAAAAATATGATGCATATACTTTTCATATCAATACATGTCTTTATGCATTGGCATGCGCGGTTTGATAGGTCCATGTTCATGATGCATTGCATTGGTTGCTGCATTATTTTTGATTTACCATGGTATATAAAATGGTGATGTGTGGAAAGGTAGGTTATGCTTGCCTGAAAGCATTCACCATGCGTGAGGATACACCTCTGCCGAGTACCATGAGTTCATATTGCATTTAGGCCATATTGTAAGGGGGAGCAACTTCTTTGAACCGTTCTTGCATACATGCTATCTTCATTTTGTCAACTTTAATAAGTGTACAACCCTTGGCATGAATTTCCAAATCATGTTTTGATATATTGTTGATGATCAGGTCAACCCTAGCACCACTCAGGTCGACCTCTCGGTGGCACTCAGGTCGACCTTCGACCTATTCAGGTTGACCTCACAGGTCTCTTTCACTTAAACACTGCCCTCTGTCTAAGCTCATTGCATATCCTTAGGGGGAGGGTTCACTACTCATTCTCTTCACTTGATAATCATGCTTATCTGAAAATTCAATAGATCATTTCTTATTGCTGCTACTGGCTATTCTGATCACCTTCTTGAAAAATCTGAAATTCAGTAGCTTCCAATCCGAGTACCATGATCATAAAACTGAGTGGGATTAAAAGTAAGAATCTTCTATTATATGACCTTGTGCTTGTCCATCCTATAAAACTGGTTCAGGTTTAATGACTTCATTGAGTTTTGAGACAAATGTTATGAAATCATCCGTGTTCAATTTTTTAATAGACCTTAACCAGTGCTCACATGTTGTGTCCTGAATGACTCCTTCTGAAATCTGCAAATTATAATTTCAAGGCAACCTTGGTTGAGATACTGAAACTAAGTATTGTCTTTAAACATCATGAATAGCTAGAATTCTTAAATGCTAAATTTTGTCAGAGCAATGACATTGGTTCATTGAGAAACCATGTCCCTTATCCAAGAAGATAAGTGGGCTGTGTCATGAAGTGCCTCAGTTAACTCTACAGTTAGTTGAAGAAAAATCTAAGGCAGAGCAATGGCACAGTTGCTCAGAAATATGTCCCCTCATCAAAGAAATGAGGTTAGATATGTCATGAGGTGACAATGCTATCTGTATTCCATCTGAGGCATGACAGTTAGTCACACCAAGTACCTAGGGATACTGGTGTCTAAATAGCGTGTATCCTCAAGATACAAGGCATGACTGGGTTTAATTACTCGTAAAAATCTTCTGTGCTCAAAGAAAATTATGAGCTTGATAGCAAAAGATAAAAGAAAAATTGTTGTGTCTCTGAATTCCATAAGAACATCATTAGTGTTTAACCTCAATACTAATTTGTATAACTCTCAAAGAAGTCATGGAATCTGAATAAGTAAGGCAAAGGAAGGTTAAACATGGTTTCAACATGCAATTCTAGTTCATTTCTATTAAAACATCCATGCAGATGTTTTTCAAATTCTTTTCACGAACTCTGATATCATTAGATTTGAACCATGCAATTTGAATAAGGATCATGTCATAAGGTTTGTATAATGGTCGACTCTGAACATCAATATTCTCTTTGTTATGTGATTAGTATCCGATTGTGAAACTTCTTGCATTTTCAAATCCTCAACTTCTCATATAGGTTGTATTTCTCCAAAATGCCTCATTCTCATACCTTCCCTGTCAACTTCTCTTGTCTCTTCTCTCCATTCTCTCCACCATTTTATGTGTCCCTCCTTTTGCCGATGTCAAAGGGGGAGAGTTATTTGATGAGTCATCTATTAAGGGGGAGAGTCATTTAGAAAGGGGGAGAGCAAATCGGTTCATTTAAGAAGAAATAGTTCATGCTCCATTCATGCTATATCTTTATATGCATGTGTCATGAAAATGCTTGATTTGGGTTACATTGCCATATAATGAGTCACATTGTTGCCATCATCAAAAAGGGGGAGAATGTTGTGTCCCTGTGATTTTGATGATTTCCAACACTATGAGTCATTAATATTCTCATTCCTTGATTGCTAACATTGTTGATATTCTCATAACAGATAAATTAAAGATGGCAAGAGATGAAGCCCAATGAACGTGTCCAAGCCACTTCAAATTCAAGCAAGGTTGAAGAAGAACAACAAAAGCAGTTTTTCACAACGGTGGTGTCGACGTCACAACACTGAAGTGTCGACCACACCAGTTCAAGCAGTCGATTGACCGATGAAGCTCATAAGGATGGTGTCGACCTGCCTCTCTCAGGAGGTCGACCTGTGACCCTTCTAGAAAGCGTTATAAACGCTCCCTCACTTGGCAGTGTCGACCTGCCTCTCTCAGGAGGTCGACCTCATGCCCTTCCAGAAAGCGTTATAAACGCTCTTCCAATCAGACAAGTCAACCTCACTCCGTCATCAGGTCGACCTCATGGCTTTCCAACAGCAGTTGTAAGAGACATTCTTCAATAGACAGGTCGACCTCACCCCATAAGCATGTCGACACCATAGATCTCTTAGAAGCTTTTTTAAGCCAGTTTTCTGTCAAATCAACGAAGTGGAAGAATAATCCAGAGAGCAAAAATGGGTACTGAAAATCCCCAAAAATATGGATTTCGAGGTCTGGAGGATGCTCCCATGTCTGACTTTTGTCTCAGCCATCATTACCTTACCTAAACTCCTTTTTGGTGGAGACTATGTCAGTGTCCATATCTGGGACATGTCTCTTGTCAGGTACTTACCTTTTTGCAGTCAGCAAATGGGAGATGGTCCTAGAAAAGTACATTGAGCGGGGAATTGACCTGAGCCAATGAGAATGTAGACTGCCAGATTTCTACCATGAGGATCATTAAATGCTCAGATTTGGAGCTAAACAAATGTCCTTATGAAATATTTCCTCTGAGCTATCAAAAGAAAACCTTGTCTGAAATTATATTTTCTATCCCTACTGGACCAATCGATGGATAGACTTTTGGAGGGAAGGATCCCTCTCTTGGGCAGCCCAAAATGTGGCACGCATCTCCATGTCAGAGGGTGTGCATGTACCTCAAGTTGAGATGATGAAAAACTCAGTTGCAAGGTTGTTACAAGAGAGAGTTGGTATTGCTACTGCTACTGGCGCACCTTAGAGAGGAAGAAGAAATCTAAGCCAGCTGCGTCCAGAACAAGAAGAGAAGAAGAAAGAAGAAGGAGAACAGCCCAAGGTCATTGCCTGAAGATCAGAAGCTGATGCTACCAATTGCTGGGTCCCTGGAAAGAAAAGAAGAAGGAGAACACAAGAAGCTAGTGATGTCCAAAAACCAGAGGCGAAGAAGGAAGAAGAAGGAGAAGAAGAAGAAGAAAAGCCCAAGCCCATCTCATGAAGATCTAAAGCTGATCGCAAGCTCCTCTTCCACCTGCTCCTCGTCCTGCAAGGAAAAGTCATTATGAAGGAAGCAAGGGTTCTGCAAGTTACTGTCCAAGCTCTCCATCTTTCAGATCGAAACTTTTCTCACGACCTGAGTTTAAATCGCTCTATCTGAGTTTTTCCATTGTTATTTTTCTGTTCATTGTTGCTCTTATTTAAAACTGCGAACCGCCCCTACCGGTTCATGTAGGAAGACAAATGGAGGTGTGCTCCAGTCTGTGGTGTTTAGTCCCTACCTGGTTTTGTAGGAAGATAGACAGAGGGTGTCTCTGGTCTGTGCTAAGCCTTGTGTGCCCTTTGTTGTGTTTTCAGCGGTTTAGTGCTGTGGCACTAGGGAAGCCTCACTTGGTTTTAGTGCGGGGTGGATGTAGGACTCGGGTTTGAGTTCGAACCACCTTAAAATTCTTGTCCCTGTGGTTTGGTTGTGTATTTGCCTTACGCTAGATGCTTGCTTAGTCTCATTGCTCATCTTTATCCCTGCATCTGTGTGTTGGTTCTTGGATTACCTGGTAGTAGTTTTTATTCCGATGCATTCATTGTTATATCTCGAAAAAGTGGGGTAGATCCATTCACCTCTCCCCTCTAGATCAGCCATTCCGACACAACTTAGGGAGCTTGGAAGCTACCTTCATTTTTGAGGGGAGTGGGAGCGCTCGCCTCTAGGAAGCTTACCTTCATTTTTGAGGGGAGCGGGAGCACTTGCCTCTAGGAAGCTTGGAAGCTACCTTTATTTCCGAGGGGAGTAGGTGCGCTCGCCTCTAGGGAGCTGGGAAGCTACCTTCATTTCCGAGCGAGAGGAGTAGGAGTGCTCGCCTCTAGGGAGCTAGGAAGCTTCCTTAATTTTTGAGGGGAGTAGGAGTGCTCGCCTCTAGGGAGCTAGGAAGCTACCTTCGGTGGGCTCGGTGAGTGGCGAACAATGATTTCCTGGTCCGGACCTTGAAACAGCGTAGTGCAGTAAGATAAGTTTATTGATAAGATGTCTTGAGGTTTACAGAATTCCAGGTTCTTGGCCCCCTTTGCCTATCCAGCGTTGTTAATTTGTACGCCTCTTTGCCGAGCACTTCTGACACCCGATAAGGGCCTTCCCAGTTTGGATCCAATTTTCCAATGGCTACTCTGGGATCCGCTACACTCGCTCGCCGTAGCACGAGGTCTCCACGGAGAAAGTGGCACTCTCTGACTCGAGCATTGTAGTATTGTGCGCATCTCTGTTGATAGGCAAAGCGCCGTTAGTGCGTACAGTTGCGCGGCCAGTTGGTGATGTAGATTTGTTAATTTATGGCGCTGGGGGTAGCTTCGGACGTAGTCCTTGCAGTCTTGTTGTAGAGTTGGCCACCAGTATCCATGTCCGAGCAGGCTTCTTGTAGTGCCCCAGAATTTATGTAATAATTTCTGATTTATTTATAGAACTTTCTGGAATTTATAAGGGCTAAATAGACTAATAAAAGGATTATTGGATTAATAAGTCATTATAAGGCCCAATTATGTTAAATAATTAACCTAGCCTATTTAAAAAAAAATCCAAAAGGGTTAAGGACCAAGCCCATTAAGTTTGGCCCATATTCTAGAAGGTTATTTAGCCTATTCACGTATTTTAAGGATAAAATACCATTTTTATGGATAATTAACAAAAGAGTTTGATTGATGTTGAACTCTGTGCACGTTGGATGTAGCGGTCTATCGTGCGACCGCCACAGTCATGTAACGCACTAGTCTTGATGCGTTACATTCTGTCAGTTCCGTGAAAGAAAGAACGAGCAAAAAGATTAGAACTTTGGGATCTTATCTACAAGAGATCGACTTGGGAGAGTTTATAACATTACTAAGGACTCTTAGGGATTAGGTTCTGGCAAATTAAGGACTCTAGAATCGACCTAATCTTCAAAACCCTATAAATAGGACGTAGTTCTGAACTGAGCGACCCTTACTTTTGGCTCGTGAAGAATCAATGTAAGGAGATAGAATTTCGGGTAAGTTCTTTAGAAGATTTTGTTTAGTATACTTTAGACTAATAGTTCTCCAAATTTCATGCTAGGAGATCGAGCAACCAAGGAGATTGAAGCTTCTAAAGTTGCTGGTTCGACCATAATTACCCAGGAATCTGAACGAAAGTCCTCTGAAGATCAAGAGATTAGGATGTCTAAACGAGGTAATTAGAATTCAATCCTTTAGAACTTTTAGATCACCTTAGTTTCATATTCTTACCCCCAGAATTTCACATCCTTAGGTCAAGAGGCTAAGGAGCTAGAGCAGCGTGAAGTTACGGGAAACTCACTGGAAAGGGAGAACTAGGGCACGTCTTTCAGACTCAAATTAGAAGTTTAAAGCTCAGATAAAAGGGTAGGTTATCTCATGATTGGTAAAAAATAACTTGTTAGGGATAAAAGCCCTCTGATTGTACTTGATTTCATGCATTATAGACCATGAATTCCATGTTTTAGTGGGTTCATGCATACATACATATTCTTAGCCCTAATCAAAGATCAAAGATATTACCTTGTCAATTCACTACAACCTATGCATCTAGATGACCTTTACTTCGTTTTGTCATGATTGGGGTAGTTAAATCTTTTCAAAACATGACATGGTTTCAAATCACAGTCTTTTAATTTCTTCATACTGTTAGTAGGGACTCTGACGCATCAAGGTAAGAACGTCACAGTGATCTAACGGCCTTACGAAAAGCCGTCACACCCTCTACTGCATCTTAATTACTCTGTTGTCTCTGACGCACCTTAGTAGAAGCGTTACAACACTATAACGGCCTCACGATAAACCGTCACAGTCACTGTGACGCACCCATTCTAGACCGTCAGGGTAACTGTGGACAGAATAGGAAACTAGTTAATTTAACTTATAAATAAGCCTAGTTATCTAAGTTTTGGCCTGATTTCATGTCTTTAAGATTATCTACTAATTCATGATAGAAATTACATAATTAAGGTATCTTAAGTTATTTTAAGTTATGTTAATTTCATGTGCCAAAATTCTATAATTTGTATCTAAATCATGATTTTCCAAAGATGTATTGACGGAGTTTTATCATGATTTCCTATTGTTACACATCCTCTCTATCAATAGAGTCATTTCTCTAAGTACATGGCATATATTCAGGTATATGTCCATTAGTTCACTTTACACTATAGGAACATTATTCTTGGACATGAGGACCTCTCTACTGGATATTCCTTCCAATGGACTAAGAAATCTTGTTTCAAGGCCTCCGTAATTCTCTGCGAACTTGGGATTGCCACTAGGACGCCGAGTTGGTTGTACCATTAAAACCAATTGATTAGATTACACTATCGATGTTTCTGGTTATCAGTAGTGTAATGGATCTATATTGGACCGTCAGGCACATGTAACGGCCCAATATACGACTGCCACATTCAACTAAGTCCGATTTCTTGGTTTGAGATTCAGACTAATGTAGCAGCGTAATACTGGAGCGTCACATCATGTAACGGCCCAGTACACGACCGTCATAATGCTTGAGTATTTTAACTTGAGGTTTCACAAAGGGTTGATATTCCAAGGTTTCTAGATGGACTCTTGATGATCTAGAACTTATCATATTGATCAAGAAACCTAATATAATGAATGGAAGATAAAGAACGTACCGTTATGCTACCGATTTATTTCCATAAGCATAACATAGTATAAGTAATTCTTGATTTCTCATGATTCTCATTAAAGCATTCATTCATTGAATTATTGTTATCAAGAGCTTGTTGGAATTGTACATTCTTGGCCATACTTTATTATTACATGCGTGGAAAAAGTTTGATTTATACTTGAAGATGCGATCGAGCACTGATTGTGTTCAAGGGCTCTATGCTAGTCCCCTCGGCTGATTGTCGGAAACATACTATTATAAACTATGGGGTATGATGCTACTGACGTCACATTGCACTGGGAGTACTTTCTTTATAAATAAGTGAAAATCCACAACACAATACATCATGATTGATACTTGACTTTCTTGATATTCCACAGAAATTCACGAAGTACTTGCTCATAAGCAAAAGATACTGGAGTGATGATTATGTGACTTACTAGTACATTCTTGTTACATTCTTGTTCATGAAAGGCCATATCATGTTCTTATAACATTCTTGCTAGTTCATACTTGCTCTCATTCTGTCTTACATACTTTGGTTTAATCGCATGATTGATCGCATTCGCATGATTTTACCTTATTCCTCTAGAGCAAAAATGTTAATTACTTTAATGATGCCTTCATGTTGATGTGAAGATACCTACTGGGAAAGTGTGTTCATTACCTATTTGTATTCTTTTTCAAGAAATGGAAGTGAGTCGGGTTCGGATTCGGAATGTTCAAGTAGCGGATCCGAGAGTGAATAAAGAATGAGCGAAGACTTAGGAAGTTTACATTATTTAGATCGAGTCTATGTAATTTTATATTTCTTGAGTCTAGTATGATGGAAGTTGAATTAGTTGTTGTATTCGAATATTGGATTTGATTATTAATGAAAGTTGAAGTTGAGTAAATATTGTGCGATTGCATTCTTATGTGTGATTGCCTTGCGCTCTGATCGTTCTTGCTTGCAAGAGGCTTACCATGCCGACTGTTCGCGTTCCTCGAGCGAGTCTTCCGCTGTAATAAAGGGTCGGGGCATGACAGTTAAGTTGGTATCAGAGCCTAAGTCTCAGGACTTAAGAAGAAGAGTCATGTCATAGGATAAGTCCAAGGTTTAAGGACCCCTACCTATGAACTAAGGAAGATATTTCCACACCCATGTGAGAATTGGGTAGAACCCGGGATAAGATAGTTAATTAGCTTTAAGATTGATTTTCCTTCCATTTCCACGAGAAATAACAAGTTGTTATTTTTCTCTCAGGTACCCTATTATTACCATGGCTCATCGCGTAGATTGGAATGGTATGCAACAAACTGTTGTTGGCCTCACTCAGGCATTACAAACCATGGCGCAAGCTGGCGTAGAAGCAAGGGTTGGTGATTTGCATCGCAACTTTCGGAGCTTAAACCCTCCGCATTTCTATGGTTCTTCTAATCTTGACGAGGCAGAGAACTGGATAGATGAAATGAATCGTATCTTTGACGTTATCCGTTGCACCGATCAAGAGAAGGTGCGTCTCGCAACCTTCCAACTCAACAAAGATGCCCGTACATGGTGGAAGTCGGTTCCGGCACCTCCGGCCGATGCACCTCATACATAGGATAATTTTCTTACCCTCTTCCGTGCCAAGTACTTTTCTAAGCACGTAAAGGAACGAAAGGCTATGGAATTCGCCGCTCTTCGGTAAGGAATGATGACGGTTACCGAAATATGAACTACAATTCTCAAGGCTTGCACCTTACGCACCGCATCTCATCAGCACCAATTTATTGAAGGCTAATCGGTTCATGGACAGGTTACGGCCTGGTTTCATTCAGCAGCTCGGGACCCAAAACATCCGTACTTATGCGGAAATGGTTCAACGAGCGTATTTGTGTGAAAGGACCTTAGAGAAGGTCAAGAAATTAAAAGGGAAAGGAGAAGAGTCTAACCGACGCTCAGATCGGCGTTATAAGAAAGAAAAGTTCAGCATCACGAATCCCTATAAGAGCTGTGATAGTAAGAAAAGATCCAGGAATGGGAATGGTGGAAGTTCCCAGAAGAACAAGAAAATCAAGGAGGAGGAGCAAGTTGCTACAGCTTGCACGTTTTGTAAAAAATTCGGCCATTCGGCTGAGGAGTGTTGGAAGCGCCTTGGCGCATGTTTATGTTGTGGAAGTAGGGAGCATCGCATGCCAGATTGCCCCCTTATGAAAGACCAATCGTCTGGTGGAGGACGTAGGAGGCAGGCTCGCCTCAATGCCGTCTTAGAAGAAGAGGAAGCGCCCAGGGATGGTGGGCTTATGGAAGATACTCTTCAAATTTGTTCTCGTCCTGCATTTGTGTTATTTGACACTGGTGCCTCTCATTCTTTTATCTCCACTACTTTTGCAAAAACATTATCAATTACATCAGTTCCCCTACCTTCAGATCTCGCTATTATCACACCCTTAGGTTCTGGAACAAAGCTTACCGACTATTATCCTGATAGCGAAGTGATAGTAGAAGGTCACAATCTCCCCGCAAACTTAGTATGCCTTGACATGAAAGGTTATGATGCCATTTTAGGGGTAGATTGGCTTGTAGATCAAGATGCTTATATCAATTTTTGAAATAGGATTATATCCTTTCGAAAGCCCGGTCTTCCAAGATTCTCTTTTCTTGGCATCAAGTACAAAAAGCATCCTACTATTATATCTTCTCTTCACGCTTGCAAACTTATCTCGCAAGGATGTGAAGCTTTTCTTGCTTCTGTCATTATTACCGAATCTAAGGAGATTATTTTAGCAGACATTCCTATTGTAAGTGAGTTCCCCGATGTGTTCCCATCTGAATTACCTAGTTTACCACCCGAGAGGGAAGTGAACTTCACTATTGAACTCATTCCAGGAGCAGCACCTATTTCTATAGCCCCTTACATGATGTCCCCCACAGAACTCAAGAAATTAAAAAGGCAGTTGCAGGAATTACTAGACAAAGGATTCATTAGACCTAGCACATCCCCTTGGGGTGCGCCGATTCTATTTGTCAAGAAAAGGGATGGTTCTCTCAGGCTATGCATCGATTACCGGCGACTGAATCAACTCATAATTAAAAACAAGTATCCGTTGCTGCGTATTGATGAGCTCTTCGATCAGCTTTCCGGAGCATGATATTTTTCTAAGATAGACCTCAGATCAGGTTATCATCAGTTTAGAATTAAAGAAGAAGACATTTATAAATCGACTTTTCGAAGTCGTTATGGCCACTATGAATTCGTGGTAATGCCGTTTGGGTTAACAAATGCCCCAGCAGCATTTATGCAACTCATGAACAAAGTCTTCAAGTCATATCTGGACCAGTTTATCGTCGTCTTCATTGATGATATCTTGATATACTCCAACACAAAGGAGGAACATGAAGAACATTTGAAAATAGCTTTGCAAACACTTAAAGAACATAAACTCTATGCCAGGCTAAATAAATGCGAATTCTGGCTCAAGGGAGTTTCATTCCTAGGCCACATTATTTCGAAAGAAGGTATTGCGGTGGATCCTTCTAAGGTGGAAGTGTCAAGAATTGGAGCCGGCCAACGACCGTATCAGAAGTACGAAGTTTTCTTGGTCTAGCTGGTTATTATAGAAGATTCATTAAAGATTTTTCAAAGATTGCAGTTCCTTTAACTAGACTGACGATAAAAGAAAATCATTTTGTCTGATCAGAAGACTGTGAGGAGAGTTTCCAAACTCTTAAGAATCATCTTACTACAGCTCCTATTCTAACACTACCGATGGAAGGTGGTGGATTTGAAGTATACACGGATGCATCAGGTATTGGCTTAGGGTGTGTCCTCATGTAAAATGGAAGAGTAATCTGTTATTCTTCAAGATAACTGAAACGTCACGAGGAAAATTATCCTGTATATGATTTGGAATTAGCAGCTGTCATTTTCACCTTGAAAATTTGGCGTCATTATCTCTATGGAGAAAAGTTTACGGTCTACTCGGATCACAAAAGCTTGAAATACTTATTTTCTCAAAAAGAGCTAAATATGAGGCAGAGAAGATGGTTGGAATATCTAAAGGATTTTGATTTTTCTATTCAATATCATCCTGGCAAGGCTAATGCTGTTGCGGATGCACTCAGCAGAAAACTAATGGGTATGCTATCAAGTCTTATGATTAGTATGACTAATCTTATTCCTCAATTTGCTCAGTTGAACTTAGATATTGACAGGAAGGAAGAAGATTGCTTCATGGCTAATATCCGAGCTCAACCTACCTTAATAGAGGATCTAGTCAAGTTGCAAAATCATGATCTCGTGTTACTAGAAATTAAGGTTAATATTGAACAACGTCCAGATTTCTCTATTGTGGAGGATGGGAGATTGCTATTCAAGGGCCGAGTGTGTGTACCGGATCATGAGGATACGAAGAAATTGATTCTAGAAGAAGCACATAAATCCAGGTATACCATTCACCCAAGTAGTACAAAAATGTATCAGGATCTCAAAAGAAATTTATGGTGGCCCAACATGAACAGAGAAATAGCTGATTTCGTGTCTCGCTGTCTCACTTATCAACAAGTAAAGGCAGAGTATTTTAGACCCGCAGGTAAACTGCATCTTTTAAATATTCCCGAATGGAAGTGGGAGAGTATAGGGATGGATTTCATTATGGGGTTACCTAAGACAAGAGGTGGACACGATGGTATATGGGTAATCATAGACATATTAACTAAATCTGCACATTTCATACCAATCAAAAGTCGATGGTCTGTGGATATCTTGGCAGTATTATACATAAGAGAAATTGTTAAATTACATGGTGTCCCAGTCACTATTATATCTGATAGAGATCCTCGATTCACGTCATAGTTTTGGAAGGGTCTACAACAGTCACTAGGGACTAGATTGAATTTCAGCACAGCCTTTCATCCACAAACTGATGGTCAGACAGAAAGAATGAATCAGGTGGTAGAAGACATGCTCAGGGCTTGTGTTATTGATTTTGGAGGTAGTTGGCATGATCACTTGTCTCTGGTAGAATTTACATATAACAACAGTTACCAGGCCAGCATACAAATGACACCTTTTGATGCTCTATATAGAAAAAATTGTCGATCACCAATATGTTGGAGTGAAATAAGAGAAAGATAATTCCTAGGCTCTGATATTATCAAAGATTCTGCAGAGAAGATCAAGCTTATTCCAGAGAGAATAAAGATGGCACAAGATAGGCAAAAGTCTTATGCTGATAATCGTAAACGCGACTTGGAATTTCAAGTAGGAGACCATGTGTATCTCAAGGTTTCTCCAGGTTGTGGTATTCGGAGATTTGGAATTAAGGGAAAACTAACTCCAATGTTCATTGGTCTGTTTGAAATTCTCGAAAGGGTCGGTGAAGTGGCTTATAGACTAACTTTACCTCCACAATTAGCAGCAGTTCATGACGTATTTCACGTCTCTATGGTAAAGAAATATGTATATGATCTTGACAATATTATCACTTATGACAATCTGGAGATTCAGAAGGATATGACGTACGAGCAAACGCCAATAAAGATTCTGGAACGAGAAGTGCGTCAACTAAGAAATAAAGTTATTCTTATGGTCAAAATTCAATGGAAGAAAGCATGGCCATATGAAGCAACATGGGAAACCAAAGAAGCCATGCGGAAAAGATTTTCAGAATTATTCAACTGTAAGTACACTCTCCATAATCCATGTATTGAATTTGGGGACCAAATTCTTCTAAGTCGGGGAGGGTGTAGTGCCCCAGAATTTATGTAATAATTTCTAAGTTATTTATAGAACTTTCTGGAATTTATAAGGGCTAAATAGACTAATAAAAGGATTATTTGATTAATAAGTCATTATAAGGCCCAATTATGTTAAATAATTAACCTAGCCTATTTAAAAAAAATCTAAAAGGGTTAAGGACCAAGCCCATTAAGTTTGGCCCATATTCTAGAAGGTTATTTAGCCTATTCACGTATTTTAAGGATAAAATACCATTTTTATGGATAATTAACAAAAGAGGTTGATTGATGTTGAACTCTGTGCACGTTGGATGTAGCGGTCTATCGTGCGACCGCCACAGTCATGTAACGCACTAGTCTTGATGCGTTACATTCTGTCAGTTCCGTGAAAGAAAGAACGAGCAAAAAGATTAGAACTTTGGGATCTTATCTACAAGAGATCGACTTGGGAGAGTTTATAACATTATTAAGGACTCTTAGGGATTAGGTTCTGGCAAATTAAGGACTCTAGAATCGACCTAATCTTCAAAACCCTATAAATAGGACGTAGTTCTGAACTGAGCGACCCTTACTTTTGGCTCGTGAAGAATCAATGTAAGGAGATAGAATTTCGGGTAAGTTCTTTAGAAGATTTTGTTTAGTATACTTTAGACTAATAGTTCTCCAAATTTCATGCTAGGAGATCGAGCAACCAAGGAGATTGAAGCTTCTAAAGTTGCTGGTTCGACCATAATTACCCAGGAATCTGAACGAAAGTCCTCTGAAGATCAAGAGATTAGGATGTCTAAACGAGGTAATTAGAATTCAATCCTTTAGAACTTTTAGATCACCTTAGTTTCATATTCTTACCCCCAGAATTTCACATCCTTAGGTCAAGAGGCTAAGGAGCTAGAGCAGCGTGAAGTTACGGGAAACTCACTGGAAAGGGAGAACTAGGGCACGTCTTTCAGACTCAAATTAGAAGTTTAAAGCTCAGATAAATCTTCTCAATTCACTACAACCTATGCATCTAGATGACCTCTACTTCGTTTTGTCATGATTGGGGTAGTTAAATCTTTTCAAAACATGACATGGTTTCAAATCACAGTCTTTTAATTTTTTTATACTGTTAGCAGGGACTCTGACACATCAAGGTAAGACCGTCACAATGATCTAACGGCCTTACGATAAGTCGTCACACCCTCTACTACATCTTAATTACTCTGTTGTCTCTGACGCACCTTAGCAGGGGCGTTACAATACTGTAACGGCCTCACGATAAACCGTCACAGTCACTGTGACGCACCCATTCTAGACCGTCAGGGTAACTGTGGACAGAATAGGAAACTAGTTAATTTAACTTATAAATAAGCCTAGTTATCTAAGTTTTGACCTGATTTCATGTCTTTAAGATTATCTACTGATTCATGATAGAAATTACATAATTAAGGTATCTTAAGTTATTTTAAGTTATGTTAATTTCATGTGTCAAAATTTTATAGTTTTGTATCTAAATCATGATTTTCCAAAGATGTATTGACGGAGTTTTATCATGATTTCCTATTGTTACACGTCCTCTCTATCAATAGAGTCATTTCTCTAAGTATATGACATATATTCAAGTATATGTCCATTAGTTCACTTTGCACTATAGGAACATTATTCTTAGACATGAAGACCTCTCTACTGGATATTCCTTCTAATGGACTAGGAAATCTTGTTTCAAGGCCTCCGTAATTCTCTGCGAGCCTGGATTCTCACTAGGACGCCGAGTTGGTTGTACCATTAAAACCAATTGATTAGATTACACTATCGATGTTTCTGGTTATCAGTAGTGTAACGGATCTATATTGGACCGTCAGGCACATGTAACGGCCCAATATACGACTGCCACATTCAACTAAGTCCGATTTCTTGGTTTGAGATTCAGACTAATGTAACGGCCCAATACTGGAGCGTGACATCATGTAACGGCCCAGTACACGACCGTCGCAATGCTTGAGTATTTTAACCCGAGGTTTGACCAAGGGTTGATATTCCAAGGTTTCTAGATGGACTCTTGATGATCTAGAACTTATCATATTGATCAAGAAACCTAATATAATGAATGGAAGATAAAGAACGTACCGTTATGCTGCCGATTTATTTCTATAAGCATAACATAGTATAAGTCATTCTTGATTTCTCATGATTCTCATTAAAGCATTCATTCATTGAATTATTGTTATGAAGAGCTTGTTGGAATTGTACATTCTTAGCCATACTTTATTATTACATGCGTGGAAAAAGCTTGATTTATACTTGAAGATGCGATCGAGCACTGATTGTGTTCAAGGGCTCTATGCTAGTCCCCTCGGCTGATTGTCGGAAACATACTATTATAAACCATGGGGTATGATGCTACTGGCGTCGCATTACGCTGGGAGTACTTTATTTATAAATAAGTGAAAATTCACAACACAATACATCATGATTGATACTTGACTTTCTTGATATTCCATAGAAATTCACGAAGTACTTGCTCATAAGCAAAAGATACTGGAGTGATGATTATGTGACTTACTAGTACATTCTTGTTACATTCTTGTTCATGAAAGGCCATATCATGTTCTTATAACATTCTTGCTAGTTCATACTTGCTCTCATTCTGTCTGACATACTTTGGTTTAATCGCATGATTGATCGCATTCGCATGATTTTACCTTATTCCTCTAGAGCCAAAACGTTAATTACTTTAATGATGCCTTCATGTTGATGCGAAGATACCTACTGGACAAGTGTGCTCATTACCTATTTCCATTCTTTTTCAAAAAATGGAAGTGAGTCGGATTCGGATTCGGAATGTTCAAATAGCGGATCCGCGAGTGAATAAAGAATGAGCGAAGACTTTGGAAGTTTACATTGTTTAGATCGAGTCTATGTAATTTCTTATTTCTTGAGTCTAGCATGATGAAAGTTGAATTAGTGGTTGTATTCGAATATGGGATTTGATTATTAATGAAAGTTGAAGTTGAGTAAATATTGTGTGATTGCATTCTTATGTGTGATTGCCTTGCGCTCTGATTGTTCTTGCTTGCAAGAGGCTTACCATGCCGGCTGTTCGCGTTCCTCGAGCGAGTCTTCCGCTGTAATAAAGGCTCGGGGCGTGACACTTCTAGTGAGTGCTTGACCTCTTATGAGGCTGATGCATAGTCATTCGTAGACTTCATGAATAGTTTGCTTTACTTTAGAGAGGATCGAGCCTCCGAGCGATCTTTATGCAATCACTGGCAAAGAAGGTAGTCGATGATGAGGTTCGTCCTTGATAGCTCATAGTCGATGGCGTTCACCCACGCCTTGAGCTCTTGAGGTCGGGCTGACTGGACTGGGATGCTTGATTTAACGCTGCGTTGCTCTCCTTGCAACTGGCGTGTTTTTGGGCTAAGGTGAGGAGCTCCGTCAATGTCATTGGGGACTTCACTCCGAGCGTCCTTTGAAGGAGGGTGTCTGACGTGGTGGCGATGCTGATGTCGAGGTGAGGAATCCGGAGCGCCTCTTTGTGGAAGTGGGAGACGTAGTCCTAGAGGGTATCCTCGCGTCCTTGTCTGAGGGCGAGCAGGCTCACCGCGGACTTGGCTTCCTTTCGGCAGCCAGTAAAGTTCTCCTTGAACAGCTTCTTCAGCTGCTGGAAGGAGGAAACAGTCCCAACCGGCAGGGACTCAAACTATTCCCAGGCATTCTCCAGGAGGCTCGTGACAAACGCCAGACATTTCACAGGGTCCGAGGCTCGGTGGAACACCAGGTTGGACTCGAAGCTATGCATGTTGTGGGCCGGGTCGGTGGTGCCATCGTAGGGGTTGAACGACGGCAACTGAAGCTTCGGCGGGATAGGGGCTTCCATGATTTCCTTGGAGAAGGGGGCATGGAAGTCCTGATCTTCGTCGATGAGGCCGCGGTTCTTGGCGGCGAGTAGGACGTCATCCAGATAACGGACTTTGTCCTCGATTTCATCGATACGTTGGAGCCGCTGGGCCATCTCCGGGTTGGAGTGCAGCGGGCTACATACCCTTGGAGGGGGTGAGCTGCGTAGACGCTAGGATTGCACGGTAGAGGCACGGGAGGTCTCTCGCACCCGACAAGAGTCGGCCACAGTAGGAGCCCCCCCATTCTGAGGGTGCTCAGAAGGGACGAGCCCTTGCCATGTCGGCTTGTTTAGTAGGTGTTGACAGATCTCCATCAAGGCTTGGAGTTGTTGGCGCATCTCCGTGAGCTCATTGGCGGCAACCTCTAGTCGCGATTGGGGGGAGGATGAAGCCTCCTGGGATCCCCGACGAGAGCTCGGGGCTTGATGTGACCCACACCCGCGATTGTTGGTGTTGTGATTGCTTCCACGGGGTGCCATGACTTTTTGCTCGAAATTCCCACAGACGGCGCCAAAAATTGTAGAGGGCAGAATCTGGTACTTACGCCTCATATCACACTTCTCTATTTATTTGTTGTGGAAGATCGTCTGGCACCCATGGAAGCCTACAAACACCAGATAGAACGTAAGAAGGGGCCCTGGGCGTTACCCACGGGACAACCCTCCGATACTTAAGTTAGCACAGGATTAAGTAGAGAGTAAAGTAGAGTAGGGAAGAGAGAGGAAGATGGAGGCTGTCATAGTCGATCTGGGAGAGCGGTAGATCTTTCGAATGAGTGCTCGCCGTAGCCAGTGACCACTGCACGAGTGCTCGCTGGATGGTAAGGGTGCTCGGAAGGGGTTCTCTCTCCGAGTGAGACAGCCGTGGCCTCTCGAGTAGCAGTGGGAGGTGCGTCTCTCTAGACTATTTCTCAGTGAGCGTTTCTTGGTGAAGTCCACCGTGTGTTGTTGATGAATTCTCCCCTGTCCTCTGTCGAGGTCCCATTTATATAGGGGGTTGTCCTGGTGTCGAAGGCCTATCCCTTAACAGGGTAAGGCGTAGATCGTGGTGCAACGTCTCTCGCGATTATGGCGGGAGTTTTTCATTGAGGGGCAGTTACAATAGAGTTGGTCGATCCCCAGGCGAGTCTTACGGCGCCCGTGGAGTGTGCTCGGCCTTCGTGGAGTGTAACGATAGGTCATCGGAGGGTCATCCGGCGATCGTTGTGCCTGGGTCGATGCCCTTTGTGCGCTGACGAATCCGAGGGTAATCCGTCATGGGCTGTCTGTTTTGAGCCTCGAGGCTGTCGGAGCCCATTTACGGGCGCTGCGGGGGCCTGGCCGAATCGGGCCTATCGTATTGAGTCTCATATGGGCCGAGCAGATTTTTCCGTCCTCGATATGATACCACAAGATTGTACCTCTTTAAAAAAATAGGTACACCCTTATGGATTGATGTTGCAAACTTTGGATTTAACATTGTAATGGAGGGCTCATACGGCATAATTAAAAATGTTATATTAGTTGTTAGTGAGAATGAGAGTGTCGGTATGTTTTATTTGGTGAGGCTGTGAGGGTGAGGTTACTTACTCTCTCTCTTTTGTCGAGGTACCCTTCTCATCTCAGGAACAAAATTGCGAGATTGCCCCTAAAAATATGTACACCAGCGTTGTTTTTTTTTTTGGTTGTTATTGAGTACAGACAAGTCTCCTAAATCTAAAATGTAGCAACCTGTTTTAACAGGCCACAGAACTGGTGACCCACTTTTTGAGTAAGAAAAGATGGAGATTCTTCAATGCCTACTAGGAGGATCTGCCAACCAACGCATGCACACACAGTGTGAGTGGGGTGTGCTGCTTTGCAGAGCATGCTTTTTAGGGCAATGGGCAAAAAGTTGGGGGAGGGGGAGGTGGAGTGAAGAAAAATGCGGACTAGGTAGAGCATGTGCCGTGAACCAGACCTCCCCTCACGGACGGGCCGGCCGTCTGACAATATTACACCCCCACCCCATCCCCACCAACGCTTTTTCTAGGCCGTCCAGCATCAGGAGTGGCAGATACAGCAGATTCCCCCCCCCCCCCCCCACCCCTGCCGGCCCCACTAGGTCCACCACCGTCGCCACCAAAAAGTAGGAAGTTTCTGTTGTTGTTGTTGTGGGGGCGTGATGAACTCTGAGCACTCCATTTACTCCGGTCCGGTTTGCTGCACCGTGGCCAGTCATGCCCATAATGGATCTGACACAGCATCGCCTCTCGTCCTCGCACCCCCACTTTATTTAAATTCTGGCCTGGCCTTGGATTGTTAATTACGGTCCTGGTTGTCGCCAAAAGGGGAGAGAGACTGACTTGGGCTTTGGATTTACATTAAAACCCACCTCCAACATTTTATTAAATCTTTCGTGATTTAACAGAGTTCTGCATGACTGCCCATCAACTTCAATCTTTTGCCTCTCCATGGATTACTAACAACGCCGGGGATATCTTTTACGATTCCGTCGTCAATAACGAACGAGTCGAGGTTCGGGTTTCCCTTAAACTCCTAATCCTCACCTTGGTAGGGAGGGAGTGACGTCAAAATTGGGCTAACTCAAGACAGTTTAATTTAATTTGGTGTTAATTTATTTTTATTTTGAAAGGAGAAAAATTAACCAAAAAATAAGAAGGTGAGTAACCTACTTTTGATTTGGTACATAGTAGGTTTAATCGATAATAATGATGGCTCATACATTAACACCCCCCCTTTTTTTATTTTTTACTCGAGAGCAAGTGATCACTTTAAAAAAATTTATTTTATTTTTCTTAAACTTCTTAATATATTTTATAAATTAAATATTCCTTGAAAATAAAAAAAATTGATAAATAACATTGTTAATCTTGCTCATTAAAATTTAAAAGATATAAACTTCATTAAATACATTTTAGCATTATTGTTTATCTTAAATAATTTGTTTTAATATAATTTTTAAATATTTAGTAGATTCTAAAAAATAACTATACTATGAAAATATTTTTTTATCAATAACATCATTAATCTCACTAATTATAATTTAAAAGTCATAAATGTCATTAATTAAGATTTAAGATTACTATTCATCTTAATTTTTATTTTATTTTTAAATAGTTTTAATTAGTTTTATAAAATAAATATGTAATGAAAATAATTTTTTGATAAATAAAATTATTAATTTAAATAAGTAACATATAAAAGTCATAAATGTCATTAATTATGATTTAAGGTTACTGCAAATCTTAATTTTTTTATTTTAAATTAATTTTAAATTATTTTTAATATATTCTTTAAAATAAGTATGCTTTGGAATTTATTTTTTTGATAAATGACATCATTAATCTCACTAATTAAAATTTAAAAGTCATAAAAATCATTAATTATGATTTAAGATTATTTTAATCCTAAATTTTATACTTTATTTTAAGTTTTAATTATTTTTAATATATTTTAATAAATAAATATGTTGTAAAATTATATTTTATAAATAATACCATCAATATACTTAATTTAAAAAACACGGTGTTATGTTTTTAAATATATATATATTTTTTATTTTTAACGATAATTTTGAAACATGTCATATTGTCTCGATATTTTTTATAATTGCATCATTTTCTTCTGACGCGTTTCAAAAGTCAGACCATCGTTATCTATTTGGTTTCCGAAGATTGTTCTGTTCAGGGTCTTACCTATACCATCTACGGCGGGGGGAGGGAGTTGACCATTGGGTTGTCGTTGCTAGAGAAGACGTGAGGCACCCAACTCGTGTGCCTGACGAGGTAAGGAGGCATGGGCGTTGTATAACGACACAAAATCTAGATACCGAATCAGACATGATACCATTCGGATCTTATGCCGCCACCCACGAGTTGGGAAGCTCTGAAGGGTTATTTGGAGTGTTGTGATTATGCATTGAAATTCTAAACAATAGTAGAAAATAAATTATAGCATTAATTAATTAACTGGTAGAATAAAATTAACATATTGCAATTAAACAACTTCATTATAGAGTCAAGTCTATAAGTACAGTCAACAAGAAAAAAATATACACTACTACGGGACATACCCCGACACTAGCAAGCTAGCTATACTAAAGGCCTCCAACGGCGATGCACCACCTCGAGAAGAACAACTGCACCTAAAAAAGTAGGAAGTGAGTCTTATCTCATTGACTTAGAAGGGATCTCACGGATCCCCACCACAACAACGAAAGTGATAAGTAGTATTAACAGAAATAGTAGCAACAATGACAACACTATCAAGAACAGCAGTAGTGGCTAAACAACTATAATATTAACAATATCAACGGCGGTGGCTAGAATAGTAATAACAGTAAAACAGTGGAGCTACGGAGTCTCGTCGCTACTCCTACCCTCACAGGGAAAGCCACGACCTTGAGTCAAAACTGTCAATCTATGTAAAGTCACAGTCATGCTGCTGAGAAATCCTACGAAGCCTCTTATCGTACGTACTATCCACACGGACGGAAGTTACTACGGTAACCATGCCGTCGCAACACCCTATCTTAGCTATCGGGAGAACCTTGACAATGCCGTCGGGAAACTAAACTCACGGGTGACGAAATACCCATTTGCTAGCATCGGCTGGATGTGTCCATTGGCATCATACACCCTGCCTACTAACTCATGCCTTGTAGCACCCCTGATAAATCAATTGAGAAATTTTAAAACTTCTTCCTAAAGAATCCTACATGAAGGCCTTATATAAAGAATCATACCTTATGAGGACTATTATATAAATAAGCCCAACATCACTTTATGCCAACACATGGGTAGTACGTAGTGGGGTTTTCTCTTTTCCAACACCAAGGGAATGGCCGCCCCTTACCAGGGTGCCATTCAACAAATTGAAGCCCCTTAGGAGAGGCGCCATTTACCTTCATGGGCCCTCATCCAACACCATTATTATATGCACGTGAAGGGGATGTGCCTTCCCAAAAACCAAATAAATGGACGCCCCTTTGCCAAGGCGCCATTCACCCAAAAGAAAGCCCTTATACAAGTCATCATTTAACCCTTGGGGCCACCATCCCACTATAGTATTAATATATATATATATATATATCAACACGTGTTTTCTCTAAAGCCATGAAGAATGGACGCCCTCATACAAAGGCATCATTTACATGAATAGGATCACCCAATCTATGAGCGACCTTTACTAGGACATCATTTCCAAAATTCTGGTAGAAGGTTGAGGCACGAAACAACCTCATTTAACTGGCAAAGCACCATCCTCTACCATGGACAACAATGATCTTGGATCTTGTTCCCCAACCGGACCCGCAAGGTAATAAACCAATGCTTTGCGTTGGCAACTAGATTTCCTATAACTAATTCCCTTCGTAGCACTAGTAGAGGCTACTGCCATCATTAGTGCTGCTTGCAGAAGGAAATATTTCCCTTCTTTTCCTCGGAAGACGTGAAGGAGCGTCCTTCTTACACTCTACGTCCTGCTGTTGGAGCTTTACGAAGCGGAGAACGTGTGGCTTCTTCTTGGGATTTCTTATTCTTTCATCTGTACCACATATACTCCTCCAAAAGGTAGGTTTACTCAAGATCTAGCCCAACCTATAGCTAAAATAGGATAATACAACATGCTAGTATACTCCATATGTCATGCCATGCAGCCTGTTACTATCGCATGTTACACGGGTTTTTAGTATAACATACTCTATAGTATGTTACACGGATTTTACTTAAACCAACTATAGCTTGTTACATCAGTTTTTCCATGTCTGTTACATAGTCTGTTATACTGATTTTACTGGATTTGAACATATCCTATCATACTAGTCTTTACAGTGTCAAATAATCATGTTTTAGCCCTAGTATATAACCTTTGTTACAATAGATATGTACATATTTTAAAAACCCAGAAAGTCCAGCCCTCAGGTGAATAGCGCCCCCAGCCAGGGCGCCATTTCCTGAAGAGGCGCCCCAAGCTAGGGCGCTATTTAATTGAAGACACTATGACGCGTCGTCAATTCATTTTCCAGTAATTTCCAGAAATTATTAATCAACGCATTCAAAAATCTATATCTATTAAACTAAACCATAAGATTCTTGCATGAATATATTTCTATGATCCTGATATTTTTCTCTACCTGTCCATGTCCTTAATTCCTGATTCGGAGAAACTCTGAAAATATGAACAGTAACTTGTATCTCAGAATGTACCTCTCTGATGCGAAGCATGACTCACTTGAAAACGGCTCAATTGGTGACTCTCCGCAGTGACTTCAATTAATTGAAGACATTACAGAGGGGCGCCGATTACCAGAACCCTTTACTTCAATTAGCAACACCCCCAGGTGACTTCAATTAAATGAAGTCACCATGAGGAGGCACCGATTCCATTTTTAGAAAAAAAAATAAACATCGCATTAGAAATTTTATATCTCTGGAACTAAAACCCAACAATTTTTCATGAGCATGATTCTAAACTCCCGATAATTTTCTCTACCTGTTCATATCCTTACTTTCTATTTTCGAGAAACTTTTAGGGTATGAATAATGTTTTGAGTCACAGAATATACCAGCCCGATGTAAATCGCCTAAATTCAATTGGTGTCCCAAGCCATGACGTCAATTCTTCAAATTAAGTCAACCGGAGGAGACTTCAATTAACTGAAGTCACCCTGAGGTGACTTCAATTAAATGAAGTCACCCGAAAAGACTTCAATTCATTGAATAGTGACACCCGGGAAGATTTCAATCAAATGAAGTCACCCGGGAAGACTTCAATTCATTGAATAGTGACACCCGGGAAGACTTCAATTCTTCAATTAGCGACACCCTGTGGTGACTTCAATTAAATGAAGACCCCTCAGAGAGACGCCAATTCCATATATATATATATATATATATATATTGAAAAATGGAAAATTTTGAAAAACTGGCCAACCTCGAGACGCCAATTGCTTGAAAGAGGGGCTAACCCCCAGGCACCAATTGACTGAAACATACCCTGACCCTTAGACGCCAATTTCATGAAAGACAGGGTAACCCCCAGTCGCCAATTGCCTGAAAGCAGGGCCAACCCCCAGACGCCAATTCAGTTAGCTACCAATCTTCATTCTGATTCCTGATTTATCTCATGATTCGCACCGATATAACCCTAGTACATGTTCCTGCATCATCTATGCCTTTGAACTCCATTCATGGAATCTACCTTATATTCCTACAATGGTCAACCCTTGAAATTCCATATTGGCTATAAATGAGAGTGGATGTCAAAAGTAATACATGAAATACTATGCATATAGGGCCCGGTCTGGTCCTAGGAGGAGCACCCGAAGGTACTTGTGTCCATGAGAGTTTATTGACCACGGTGTTTGGCATTGTATCGAAGTACTTACTTGACTTGCTTGACTTGAGACACTCCAAACGTACTCTCTCTCTACTTGCTTGACTTGACTTGCGTGGCCCGGAATGGGCGATACTTGACTTGCGTGGCCCGGGAAAGGGCAAAAAAAAATTACTTGCTTGATTGTAATAGCCAATTCTATTGACACATACTTGATATTACTTACTTGAACACTAATTTTACTTGCTTGATCATGACTCTTACTTGCTTGTACATGAGTTCTTGCTTACTCGAAATGTGGCATCAACATCTATAAGTTCTTGATATCCTGCTTGACAAACACTTGAAATCATGCGATACTCTCCTTACACAGTTCTTGATTTCTTATTATTCATCATGCATAGATTTACCATATACCTGATTTTTCTTACTTGTACATCATGCATAGCTATAATGGTAATACATGTAACCTATAAATCACTTGAAGATTGCTCAAACTTGAGATGTAATTCCTACTGAGCAATTCACTCATCCAGTTGCTTCCTAATAATTTCAAGTAATTCAGATAGCGACATCCACTTAAATGGGAATGAGACCGAGTGAAGAGTGCTAGAGTCACCGATCATCTATTGTCAGCTAATCATGTCTTTTGATTTTCTTGAGTCCTTGTGGAACGCGCTTTTTTACTTTTATATATATATGGATTTGTTATTTATTGATTCATTGGCGTGCCAGTCACCGGGGTGACAATTTTATTATGCGCTCGATCTGACTTTTAATCAGTCGATTGTGAAGTCCGAGTCGGGACCCGAAGTCCGTCATACCATAAAGGCTATGACGTTAATTACGCCCTTCCTAAGAAGGACAACCCTTGATTAAACGCCAAAAATAGGAGGAAGGTAGCGGCAAAAATAAGACTCAAACGAGAGAGAGGGTTGGTTCATCAGTAGGGCGTTAAATGGCCTGAGTGAAGCGAGGATACATCAAATGCAGAGCAAATCCGGCGGCATGTCCCCATTACCTTGGACTATGCCAGATGGGGATAAGAAACCACCCATGCAGCGGCAGGATGGGATCCGTAAAAGATCAGGTATATCTAACCCGGAATCTGGATAAGGACCGGTGCGACATGACACACCCTGTGCAGGCGCGATGTCTTATTGATATCCCCCTTCGGAAGACCATCGGAGAACATGCAAGGGCAGAACTCCGTGGGCCAGCGGGGTTAGGAGAGAATACCATGATCACTCAAGGTGATGTGAATGAATTTTGGCAGCATATCCCCTTTATCCTGGATTATGCCAAGAGGAGATAAGCCATCATCCACGGGATGCCGAGATGAAAGCCGGAAAAGAAGGGGGCACCAGGCCCGGGGCCGTCGCCCACATCCATAGCATCGATTGATGTTCCTTCGGAACCCGTCGGAGCACATGTAGTGACATAGCCCTTTAGGTCCATAAGGTTATAAAGAAATCCGGATCGGAACAGAACAATGTAGGGGAGGTCCTCCCCATTGATTTATTTCCTGAGGGATGCCAAATGCTCTCTGTATATTCCTCGGGTGGGTACAACACGGGGATCAAGGTTCAGACCAAGAAGAAAGAGGTTCTCGGCGTGAGGGTTCAGAAATATGGCATGGCTTCTCGGCGCGGGCTGAAGGGAGTTCCCGGCGCGCCACGAAGGGGGCTCTCGGCATGTGCTGAAAGGGGGAAGATGAGGATCTCGGCGCGAGAGTTCCCGGCGTGCCCGGCGCCGGGAGAGTTTGGCGCCGAGAAGGTGCTGGGCTTGAGCACCGTGAGGACTTATGGGGTTTTACGGTGCTCTGTTCTAGGGATTTTTCTCAGGATTCAGACAGTGGCTGGGGAATGGATTCAGGAGGCAAGTAAGGAAAGAGCCAGGGGCCTACCAGGTTGACAGCAGAGGGGGTCACAGATGAAAGGGGTTCGAGGGATCAGAGTCACCGGGCCTTCGAGCTCTCAGGAACAGGCTTCACGCCATCAGTATTGCCGACCATCCAGGAGATCGAGAGACGACAACCTCTGATCCCTGCAATGGCCCTAGTGGCTTGAGAAGTTTGAGAAGAAAATCACGGACTCCGCGACGTTTCAATCATCGATGACATTGAGGGAGAGAGGGGGGAAACAAGGCCCAAAAATCCACAGTGAGGATTGGGGCTTTGTTGGCTCCGTCCCATCTTAAACAGGCATGCGTATAAACAAAAGGGATTATCAGAGTCCTAAGCATTCGAGCAATCAATGTATGCAGGGGACGACAGATACCCTAAGAGAGAGAGATAGAGAGGACAAAGCCCAGGGATCCATGGAGGTGAGGATCGGGACTCTGTACCAACTCCCCCGGGGCTGCGAGAAAGGCAAGCAGCAGGGAGTACCTATCAGCCGCCAGGACTACCGACAGACACCTGAAATCATGGACTCATCGATCAAAAATCCGCAACCGAAATGATAGCTACCATGATCATCAGAGAGGGGTGAGAGAAAGAAACTTGAGCTTCTACTCATTCCACCATCTTTATTATTCATACTTCATTGGCTACAGCGAGATAACTCGGACGATAGTCGAAAGGAGACTTTGAACATCCTTCGAGTAGAAGAAATCCCACATACAAGGGTAGAAAGAATACATGAGGGAAGAAAAGAAAACCCGTTCGGAATAGCAGGAGGATGGGGGAGGGCGGAGCATTGACTCCTCTCCCTCCCCGAGCACCCCACCTTCTCCTTCTCTCGAGCTTCGTAGAAGCTTCTTCACTCGCTCCCTTTTCTTTCTCTTTTGTTTTCTATTTGTTTTCTGGATGAGATTTCTTCTTTTTTTTGTCTCCCCTCTCTGTGTGTGTCCCCCTGTTCGTGATGAACAAGGGGGGAGGGTTTTATAGGCACAGCAGCCCCCTTCTCGGCATGCCCTTCCCGGCGCGCAGAAAATGACTTCCCGGCGCGCTCTTGTCAACCGAGGAGGCTTCCCGGCGCCGAGGGATATGGCTTCACGGTGCCCCTATGGGCTTCGGACCATGTGAGGATTTCCTGGTTCCACATTAGTGAGCCCATTTGGGCTTTAATATCTTGAACTCTCTCGTTATCAAGTCTGGACTATCAAAGACATATAACCTGTCTTTTCATTTGTGAGTTCTTCGAGCCTGTCGGGACAGGTGAAGGTCTATTAGTAGGTGAGTTGACACAGTCTTATCAGAACATTGCTGGGGTTCTCATCAGTCAGTAGACTGTAATTCTTCATCAGTATTGCCGTCTGAGTGATGACAACACCGGACATCAGCTTGGCCGGGGAGGGCTTCAGCCGGGTGGTAGCTTTAGTGGCGACTATTTTGTAATTCTGGCTTTGCAGGAATCTCTGAGAGCTTCATGTCTGATTCAATCTTTTCTTTGGTCTCATCTTTGTTCTCAGTTATATTTCAGGTGTCAACAAATGCCCCCCACCTGTAGGTAGCGGGAATGCAGGATAAGTGACACGGTGCCTGCAGGTGTATATATCATTCAGCATCTGAACCCATTTATCAGCTTGGCATTGCTAGTCATCTTTCATTTTGCAGCTTGGAAGCATTATTACTTTGGCATTTCTTTTGATTTCTCTCAATTTCTTTGCCTTGAACGCCCTTGGCGCGAGCTTCTCGGCGCACGGCCTTTAGGCACAGCCTTCTTGGCGCGTTGCTCTCGGCGCACGGCTTTCGGCAGGGCTTATCGGCGTGCCCGGTCCCAGGGGTTCTCGGCACGCTCTTCGGCATATGGGGGGCTCTCGGCCTGCCCCTTTTTTGGCGGGTTTTTTCGAATTGAGGGGGTTCTCGGCGCGCCTTTTCTCGGCGCGCATTTTGGCCGAAGGGAGCTCTCGGCCTGGGGGTTCTCGGCGCGCATTTGACTGCGCCAAGAACTTCTTCCCCTATGGCTTTTATTTAAGGCGCCGAAAGCCTCCTTCCTTCTCATTTTCTACCGTATCTTTTCTCTCTTCAGTTTATTTTCCTTCTCGGCGGTGGCGACGAGTTCCTCCCCTCCGGCCATCCAGCTTTCTTCCCGTCTTATTAGATTTCGCCCGGGTAGGACGTTCTTTGGGGATTTAATCCCCTTTTGCTTCCGGGATCACCCCCTCTTGGTTGGTGACTCCCTATTCTCCTTGGGCAGACCTCGAATAAGGGGAGATGCTGCTGAAATTTTCAAGGGCTTCATATTACAATCCTTACGAGACTGCCTCTTATCTTAGGTCTTCTACTTCACATTTCTTTTTCCTGACTGCAGATATTGCAATGGCTTCCGGCTCTGCTGCTGCATCCTCTGGAGCTGTCGGGGCCAGTTCGTCAGCCCAGCCAGATATATCACGGGCCACAGTAAACTGGCTGAATGTGCACAGTCTGTACTTCGGATATGACAAAATCGCTTCCGTTGATGAATCGTCTGATTCTGAAACCGACACGGTGTCAACATCCCGGGTATACTCCACTGTCATGGAAACATGCTTCAGACGGGGCACTGATTATCATCCGGATTTCCTGAAGGACAAGCACTTGATGCCGTTTATCCGGACTTTCACCGTGGGTGGAATGCGGGACTATCGAATAGCTCGTGCAGTTGAAGCCGCAATTCTGGTCGAGAGAGACAGCCTGAAAGATTCAGTGTATCGTGGGAAGGCTATATATCTTCTCGGGGAGAAGCGTGACTGGGATGCAGTCCTTGGCATATCGAAACTAGAGCCGGAAAAGAAAATGCTGACCCGGGCCCCGGAGTTCACACCTGCTCGGTGGGATAATGCCAGTGGCCGAGTTCATAGGAAGAAGCCCGGCTATGGTCTCTTCCTGGCACCAGTAAAGTGGGGGTACCGTGAAGAGCCTTTTGTGCTGAATTGTTCGGCCGTTCAGTTCAAGTATCATTTGGCCGCTGGTTGGTTTGGAGATACCAAGATCACTGACGCCCACCTATTTCGAGTAGGAGCAGTGGAGTTTACTGAGTTTGTTCTGAAGGAATATGTCCCTCTGCTGATCAGAGCCGGGGTATATCACAGTGTCTTTGCTTCCAGATTTCGATATCCCATATCCCGAGGGTTATGCTGTGGAATGTTTGAAGTATTCTGCCCTTTATTGAACATATTTTATACAGCAGAGGGTGAGACATCTCTTGACCTCTGGAGTCTATCACAGCTTTCCGGACTGCCTATTGATGGCGAGCCGTATGAAGAAGTCTGCTTGGCAGATTCTGAGGAGGATAGTTCCGATGGTGAAGGCAAGTATTCCCTTGGCTTCTCATACCGGTATCTAATGAAGGCATATCGCTCCATCTGTCTGGCGTACAGTAGAGGGTCCTCCAAAGGCTATCATCCCCGAGAGAAAGGCAGCAAGCTGAGGGTCCGGATAGGGCAGTGGATTCAGTATTTCTTTGATGGCCCCTTGAAATATGCAGACTTCCCTTCTATGGGTCTGACGGCCAGCAAGCAGATAAGGGCTCCTCGCTATAAGTCAGCGTTGCCATCTTTACTGCATCGTGTAGGTAAAGGTGGTCCAAATCCAGCAGGGGTGGACCCTATCACACATTGTGCGGCTTACTTCACATTCTGGTTGTGCACTTTCGCTCTCCCTCAAGGGGACGAGACAATCATCCGGCCAGAAGCTATATACCCGGCCTGTCAGATGGCCTGGGGAATGAGGCTGTCGCTTTGCCCAGTGGCCTTGTGTTTAATCTACAAATCTTTCGGAGATTTGTACAAGCATCGGACTCCCCGTTCTTTGAGGACTGTGGGTCCTTTTCATTTCTTCAATGCCTGGGTCTACAGTCTATTTCCTGAATTGGCCCCTAAAACTCTGCAGGCAGATACAGTGTTGCCCAGAATGATTGAATTTGCCAGTGCCGAACCTGGCTCATTTTCTGACCAGTTGTTTAAAATAAGGGGCCGACTGATAAAGGTGCCGGTGGATGCCCCTGGCAGCATTCATTTCTGGAGCTTGGCAGTAGGTTCAGCTCCTTTGGTTCATTCTCAAAGAGAATGCAAGATGGAAGAGGTAGAGACCTATGTTCACCCCGTTTCAGGGGCTAATGCTGTTCGATCTATTCTGGAGCCGGAGCTGGTCAGATGGGCCATGGCCATTCGACCCAGTGTTTTAGTCTTCAGGAAGGGTGGTCTGCTTCTCCTGGAACCATACTACCCATTCCGCTTTGGGCGAAATTTTGGCTATGATCAGCACATCCCTACATCAGTTGCTCAGTTTCCCCTGGATAGCCGAGCCAAGCATGGGTCCACCATTGTTGGTGATGGCCGGTTGTGGTGGGATTTCTATCATCGCCAGGATGGTGCAGTTTTCAGAGTTCCCACTGTTTCCAACCGTGTTCCCCGTGTAACATCAGAAAACATCAAATGGTGGAACATTCGAACCAGCTTTTACAGGGATAGTAGAGGTGCATTCTGGGACGTGGCCGAGCGTTCCTTTCTGAAACAACAGCCCGGGCCAGTGTTTGACATCCCCGAGGCCCACCTGAAAAGGCTTTATTCAAAGCACTAGAGGGAGGCAGAGAACTATCTGGCCCAGCGTCGGGCTTTGAAGGAAAAAAATTCCAACCCGCCTGCTCCTGTCTTTGCTACTATCAACGAGGACACTTTCATGCAGAGCTTGAAACATCTGTGCCGTGTAGGGGGCGCTCGTTTGGAGGCGCAACAATACCCATTTCCTGTCGAAGAGCCGCTCCCGGCAGTAGTCCCTTGGAGGGGTCCGACAGATAGATTTCATCCATATAGGACGTTTGTGCGTAGGGAGGACAGGACTCAGACGTACTACAAGCAAACGTCTTGGCTGTTCATTATGCTGAATTTACATGGGTTGTCTGCGGAAAGCCTGCTAGCCGGCATCTTGAATAAGCCACTGTTCATCTCCTTTCATTATGTCGACGGTTGGGGCATGGACCACCTCAACTTATTTCGATGCCTTGACTCACGTGGTCATAGTGATCTAGCAGCTTTAGTGGAGAAATGCCAGACATTTGGTGATGTATGTTGGCTTATCAAGGAGGCTGCTTCCCGCTCCAAGGAGGTAGCTTATCTGTACTGGCCACTCTCTGTCTTTTATGATGGCCCCGCAGGTATGATCTTTTCTTTTCTAACTGTATTACTTTCTGCTAAATATTTAAACTCTGCATTCACTGACCTCATTGCTTCTCTGCCGTCTTCAACAGACAGGCCGGATATAAAGCGACAGGGGCTATACAGAAAGATCATTGCGCAGGCTGAGAAGCCTACTTATTTTGAAGTCCCTGCAGCAGCACCGACTACCACTCCCCTGCCTCCTGGCAAGAAGAGAAAGGTTTCTGCAGTCAAGGCTGCAGTCGGGAAGGCCAGGAAGGCCAACAAGGCTCATGCTCAGCAGTCGGCTTCGGTAGCGATGGACACTGGGAACCCTCTCTCTGATATTCCCTCATTTGATGAGTTCGAATCTCAAAGGGAGGCTGCTCAGACATCGGTTCAGGGTAACATCAATAGCCTGCAGTTGCATTCTTCATCCTCTTTTGCTGGATTTCAAAGAAGTCCTTGAATCTGACCCCTCCCTTTTGCACAGCCCAAGAGCCAGTTGTGGCATCTTCTGTGGTGGAGACCAGGCTGCCTTCTCCCACGCCGGCTAGTGAGGCGGAGGGTAAGCATGCCTTTTTCATCTTTTCCTGCATATTTCAATTACTTTTCATTGTCCCTCTCACAAGCTTTTCCCTATAGTGATGGTCGGGGAGCAGACTGAACTTACGGGAGAGGCTGGTGATATCACTCAGCCACAGGAGGGTCATAAGACCCAGACGAAATGGGGCCTCGCCCCTGTGAGGCGTATAGTTACCCGGTCTTCTTCCAGGCAGACGTTAGAAATGGCGATCCCGCCCGTGGATAGTGTAGAAATCTCTTCTAGTAGCTCCGCGACCGCTTCTGAGGCAGATGGAGAAGAAGCAGGTTTCAGCGAGAGCGAGACGGAGGGTGTTTCCAAATCAGAGGCCCCATCTGCATGCACCACCATTGTCCCATTATTCACCCCCTCCAAGTTGCTGGTGCTATCTCCTAAGGAGGAATTACAAGAAGAGTTCGCCGGCTTGGATACCGATGCAGATATAACTCCTCCTTTGTTGCTTCAGCAGCGAGACTTTCTTCTCCTCTGCACTCCTTTGAGGACATTGACATTACATTAGAAGTGAGTCTCTTTTCTTCTTCTCATTGTTTCCCCTTTTTATCTGCTGCTTGAATGCTGTATTGATCTGTTCACAGGAATCCCCTGTTGCTAGCCCGGTGATGACTGCAGCCTTTGAAGCCACTCTGTCTGACGCCTTGGCCATTGTTCCTGCTTCGACAGTAGCCTGGGCAGGCGTTCCTGAGATAATCCGCTCTGTGCCGGTGAGGGTGCAGTCCTCTACGAACTTAGCATTGTTGGACTTGAGGACTTCGGGGGAAAGCCCGGCTCTCATCAAGGTCCTAGATTTCAGAGCCGAGATGGACCCAATTAGGGGTTCCGCATTTATACCGGCCACAGTGCTGACCATTGCGCCTGAATCGGCAATTCCCATAACATCAATCATGGAGAGTGAACCCTTGCCTCTCCGGGCTGTGAGCCCTGCAGCCTTGACATTGAAGGAACTGGCTGTTGCAGCGGGGGTGGAAGAAAGAGAGGTAGCCGTTACAGAAATTGGAGTATTGTCTATAACTATCCCGGAATCTATCTCCATACTTTCAGAATCTGAGGAGGAGGTACCCTGCGAAGAGGATGTTGAAGGTGCGGGTATTGCATTAGAGACCCAGGAAGCAACCACTCCGGCACTTACTGGAGTCATCCCCGCGAGCATTCAAACGGTGACCCTCGAGGAGATGGAGGTGGAAGGTCCCTCGGCTTCGTCAGAGGTTGTGGAGAGAGCTCAGTTGGCGCCTTCGGCAGACCTCCCGTCTTCTTCTTCTCAGCCGGATATCACCCTATGGGCAGACATTGACAGTGAAGTAACCTTTGAAGTGGCTCCACTTCCCTTGCCTGGCTTTGCTTCACCTGAGAGTTTTGTCTGGCAACATCTGGACATGTTGCGCCAGCTAGTGGAATCCCAGCCCGGACTAACTTATCTACAGTTGAAGGAGATAGCCGAGAGTTTCACCCCCGGTTTACAGGCAATGGGTTGTCCTCTAGAAATATGGACCCAACGGGTTCTGTTGTTGTTAAAATTTGTACATCGCCGGGATTTCTTGGCACACATTATGTTTGACAGACTGGCGACTTTGAAGTTGCAAAGGATGGAGTGCAAATTTGAGCTAGAAAAAATGAACTTTAATCTTCAGGAGCGACAGTGCCAACTGCAGTCTCTGGCGCAGCGGGAGCAGTTCGTGCGCGACCGAATAACCATTCTGGAGGCTGAACTGTCTAGTCTCCGAGCTGAGCTGCCGCAGATAACAACTTCCCGGCCGCAGCTCGAGGAAGAAGCAGCTCTATTAGAGGGGCAGGTGGCATCCTTTCGGGACGAGTCTGTTCGACTGCAGGAGGAGGAGGCTCGACTTCATGAACTAGGGGCCGCCCCCTATGTGGGTCTTCTGGCCTTCGAAGACATCTTCCGGCGGCCATGAATCATTTCTTTTCTTTTTTCTTTTGTCTTCTATTGAGATACAATGTCTCCTCGGGGACCCTCTATGTACTCCCTTTTTTAATGAAAAGGACTCTTTGGCTCTATATGTATCCATCTTCTTTTTTCTTTTGCATGTGGTTTTATCACTGTGGGAAGTGGGGTAGTGGTTTTAGCAGTCCTTCATGCGAATGACTCGTACTAGGCAGGAGAGCGTCCACCCCTTCATAGAAAGGATGGGGGACTCTCTCCACCGCGTGACGGCCTCCGAGGAGGTGCTTAAACCGAATTCTGTTGGTAGCAGCAAACGTCCTTCTTGGCCATATGTGCCGCGGGGGAGACAACTTGCAGGAATATGAATAAAGAGGTTCCATCAGATTAGACGTAAGGTCTAGACTGGGTAGAGGTTATAGCAGGCGGGACATTAAAGGGTGTATAGTTTTCATCAGGACAGACGTAGGGTTTGAACTGGACAGGGTTTCATCATTGATCGGGCGAGGTGCCGGTCGATCAATAGCTGGTTCCATCATCGATATTGGGCTCATATCGATGCAAGGGAGCTTCATAGGTTTCATCAGAATAGACGAAAGGTCTAAACTGGTAGGATTTCATCATTGATCGGGCGAGGTGCCGGTCGATCAATAGCTGGTTTCATCATCGATATTGGGTTGATATCGATGCAAAGAAGAGTTGAAGTTTCATCAGAATAGACGAAAGGTCTAAACTGGGTAGGGTCCTATCATTGGTCGGGCAAGGTGCCGGTCGACCATTAGCTGGTTTCATCATCGATATTGGGTTTATATCGATGCAAAGAAGAGCTCAATTTTCATCAGAATAGACGAAAGGTCTAAACTGGGTAGGGTTTCATCATTGGTCGGGCGAGGTGCCGGTCGACCAATAGCTGGGATGTAGGTAGAGGTGTAGGTCTTGTCAGGATAGACATAAGGTCTATTCCAGCAGGTTCTATCGCGGGTGGGACTTGGCCAAGAAATACATAGGTTTCATCAGGATAATCGTAGGGTTTATCCTGGTAGGGTTTCATCGTTGATCGGGCAAAGGGGCCGACCGATCAAGGGAAGGTTTAGGAGTTTTCATCAGGACAGACGTAAGGTCTGAACTGGCCAGGCTTCATCAGAATGGTGATGGGTTTCATTGTTGGTGGGACATGTGAAAAGAGGGTATGTAGATTTCATCAGGACAAACATAAGGTCTGTCTTAGAAAGGATTTATCATCGGTGGTGCATAGAGCCAGATGACGGAAGGCTTCATCAATGAAGGGGAGGTAAAGGTAGCGTGCCGGTTGGTATGGAATTTTGAATTACCACATTACTGACCGAAGTGCCCTTTCGAGTTTTCACCGGAGTCAGCCCCCTCTTGCTTTTGCCCACGCGCCCTTTCGGGTTTTCATGTGACGGGGTACCCGATTTTGCCTGCAGTGCCCTTTCGGGTTTTCACCGCAGCTGGGTTTTAGCCCTTTTTGCCCTTGTCCAGAATGCCTGAACAAGTCTGGCGGGGTATCTCTATTTTCAATCCCATTTTTTTTTATACTTTCTTTTTGTCATTTTCTTTCTCTTTTCCTTTTTCATTATCTTTTCCGGGACCAGAACTTTCATCCTATGGACCATGGCGCCATATGTTTATTGTGGACACACTATCATTGATGTGGGTGCCAACATCAATGCAAAGGGAAGTAGGGTTTCATGATCTATCCAGACGAAAGGTCCGAATCGATTTAGAGGATATAAGTAGCAGCTCGGGCACGAGGCCGCTTGCTGAGAACATGAGTTTCATCGTTAATGTGGGGTTTAACATTAACGCAAGGGAATAGAGTTTCATGATCTATCCAGACGGAGGGTCTGAATAGATTCAAAGAGCAGTGTTATGCTATGTCAGAGCGGACGGAAGGTCCACCCTGGATGGATTTTAGCGTCGATCAGGCAGCGCGCCAGCCGACCGATAGCAGGTTTCATCATTGGTATTGGGTTCATATCAATGCAAGGATTCCATAGGTTTCATCGGGATAGACGTAGGGTCTAGCCCGGACAGGTTTCATCGTTGATCGGGCAGTGTGCCAGTCGATCGGCAGTGAATTTCATCATTGGTATTGGGTTTATACCAATGCAAGGATTTCATAGGTTCCATCGGAATAGACGTAGGGTCTAGCCCGGACAGGTTTCATCACCGATCGAGCAGTGTGCCAATCGACCAGCAGTAGGTTTCATCACGGCGGGACGTAAAGAGATATGCAGATCTAGTCGGAACAGACGTAAGGTCTAAACCGGACCGGTTTCTTTGCCGATCGGGTGGCGAGCCCGTCGACCAAAGGTGGGTTTCATCATCGGTATTGGGTTTATACCAATGCAAAGGAATTCATAGGTTTCATCAGGATAGACGTAAGGTCTACACTGGACATGTCTTATCATTGATCGGGCGGGGTGCCAGTCGATCAACGGTGAGTCTCACCATGGTGGGACTTTGGATAGGGTGAATGAGGGTCTCATCAGGATAGACGTAGGGTCTATACTGAGTGGGTTTAATCGTTGATCGGACAAGGTGCCGGCCGATCGATGAGGAGTTTATGGTGGGAGACGAGGCTTTCTTTGGGGTTACCACATTACTGACCCAAGTGCCCTTTCGGGTTTTCACCGGAGCCAGCCCCCTCTTGCTTTTGCCCATGCGCCCTTTCGGGTTTTCACGTGGCGGGGTACCCGATTTTGCCTGCAGTGCCCTTTCGGGTTTTCACCACAGCTGGGTTTTGGCCATTTTTGCCCTTGTCCAGAACGCCTGAACAAGCCTGGCGGGGTATCTCTATTTTTAACCCCATTTTGTCTCTTCTTTTTCTTCTTCCCTTTTTCTTTTTATTTTCTTCTCTCTCTCTTTTTTTTAGAGAGTGACAGGTCAGAATGTTATTATATCAAGAAAAAGGTAGCTTGGCCAGGGCGGTGTGTCGCTAGACCAAGAAAAGAGGGTAGCTCGGTTAGGGCAGAGTGCCGCTAAACCAAGAAAAAGGTAGCTTGGCCAGGGCGGTGTGTCGCTAGACCAAGAAAAGAGGGTAGCTCGGTTAGGGTGGAGTGCCGCTAAACCAAGAAAAAGGTAGCTTGGCCAAGGCGGCATGCTGCCAGACCAAGAAAAGAGGGTAGCTCGGTTAGGGTGGAGTGCCGCTAAACCAAGAAAAAGGTAGCTTGGCCAGGGCGGCGTGCTGCCAGACCAAAAAACAGGGTAGCTTGGCTAGGGCGGAGTGCCGCTAAACCAAGAAAAAGGTAGCTTGGCCAGGGCGGCGTGCTGCCAGACCCAGAAAAGAGGGTAGCTCGGTTAGGGCGGAGTGCCGCTAAACTAAGAAAAAGGTAGCTTGGCTAGGGCGGCGTGCTGCCAGACCAAAAAAGAGGGTAGTTTGGCTAGGGCGGAGTGCCGCTAAACCAAGGAAGAGTAGCTCGGCTAGGGCGGAGTGCCGTTAAACCAAGAAAAAGGTAGCTTGGCCAGGGCGGTGTGTCGCTAGACCAAGAAAAGAGGGTAGCTCGGTTAGGGCGGAGTGCCGCTAAACCAAGAAAAAGGTAGCTTGGCCTAGGCAGAGTGCCGCTAGACCAAGAAAAGAGGGTAGCTCGGTTAGGGCGGAGTGCCGCTAAACCAAGAAAAAGGTAGCTTGGCCAGGGCGGTGTGCCGCTAGACCAAGAAAAGGGGTAGCTCGGCTTGGGCGGAATGCCGCTAGACCGGGAAATGGGTAGCTCGGCTAGGGCGGAGTGTCGCTAGGCTAAGGAAAGGGTGTAGCTTCTGCCCGGTTACTCGGGGAATGTTGGTTGTGCTGGATGATACAGCTTCAGATGTCTTCCGTTGAGTGGCGAGAATTGGATTTCCCCTCGATGGTTAACAACCACGTAGGCCCCTCCTTCGTAGACCCTCTGTATCACATAAGGACCTTCCCAGTTAGCATTCAACTTTCCTTTTGGGTTGGACGCCATGACTTCTTTTTCTTGACCATGACAAGGTCACCTTTCTTGCATTCTTGTCCTCTTACGAGTTTGTTGAATGCAGTGGCCATGCGGGCCTGATACATTTGGATACTCTTCTGGGCTCGGAGGCGCTTCCCTTCCAATTCAGCCAGTTCTTCTAGTCTTCTTTCTGCATTGGTCTGTTCGCCACGGGCCAGGCCATATTGGACTGCCACTCTGAGTGACGGGACTTCCAGCTCTAGCGGAACCACTGCCTCTGAGCTGTATACCAGCGAGTATGGTGAGCACCCTGTAGGTGTCTTGAAGACGGTGCAGTACGCCCATAGAGCTTCATACATTTTTTCTTCCCAGTCCTTCTTATTGGAACTGACGACTTTGGCCAGCAAGGTGCAGAGAGTCTTGTTAAAAGCTTCTGCCAATCCGTTTGCCTGTGGATTGTAAGGGGTGGAAGTCCTCCATTCGATCTTATACTTCTCAGCAAGCCGATAGACCTTCTGATTTCTGAAATGACTTCCATTGTTAGATATTATTCGGCTGGGGATCCCAAACCAGAAGATAATGTTCTGCTTGATGAATCTGGCGACCAGTTCACTAGTCACCTCTCTTAATGCTATAGCCTCCGCCCATCTGGAGAAGTAATCTGTTATGGCCAGTATGTACTTATGTCCGGCCGAGGAAGTCGGCAATGGCCCGACTACATCAGTTCCCCATTGTGCAAATGGCCAGCTGGGAACTGTATGGTGCAGAGTTGTAGGAGGCCTTCTAGGCACAGTAGCATGCTCCTGGCATTTCTGGCATGATTTTGCAAATTTACAGCAGTCTTCAAACATGGTGGGCCAATAGTAGCCCAGCTTCTTGATTTCTATCTTCATCTTGGGACCAGCCTGGTGGGCACCTGCTGTCCCAGCATGTATCTCTTTCATCGCTTGCCAGGCTTCCTCAGTGGACAGACAGCGGAGTAGAATCTTCTTGCGTGCATCTGCCATTATTCGGAACAAAATTCCATTCCTGAGTTCATAAGAATCTTTGATTCTTATGAGTTTCATCTTTTCTTCTCTTATCTGCGACAGTTGTTGGTGTAGAAACCACTGCAACAGGTGTTGTCTCCAATCAGGCGCTTGCTCTGTGCTGATGGTGGCAACTTCATTTTCTTCGGGGCACCCTTCTAGCATACTGGGGACCTGCCACCGGTTCATAACGACAATGTTCAGTGTCTTATTTGGCAGAACTACTAGTGAGCTGGCCAGCTTTGCCAGTGCATCAGCCTGGGCATTGTGTCCACGGCCCACATGCTTGAGCCCAATATGGTAGAATTTCGCCATGAGGTGCACAGCTTCTTGGTGGTAGGGATTCAGTTCTGGCTTCCGCACTTCGAACTCCCCTTGGATCTGTTTTATTATCAGCATCGAATCCCCGAATACTTGAAGCATTTGGATACCCATGTTGAGGCTGACATATAGCCCGATTATCAGAGCTTCATACTCGGCCTCATTATTGGTGCAGGGCTTGTTTATAGAACAGGAAGTATGCACGACCTCCCCTTCTGGTGATTTCAGCACAATACCGGCTCCAGCCCGTATTCTGGTCTTTCCATCGGAGTCTGTCTCTGTTCTAGATGCTCCATCAAAGAATAGTTGCCACATAACTGACTGGGTCTGGCAGGCCTCGAGTGTCTCATCATCGGGTAACTCAGTCCCTAGCATATCATTTTCCGGCACAGGATGCTCTGCGAAGAAATCAACCACGGCTTGTCCTTTTATCGCCCTCTGGGGTGTATAGGTAATATCGAATTCCATCAGGATCACTGCCCATTTGCCCAACCGGCCTTTCAGTACTGGCTGAGTCAATATGTATTTGAGCGGGTCTGCTGCAGATATCAATCTGACTTCATGTGACAACATATAGTGTCGGAGCTTTTTGACAGCAAAGACTAGTGCCAAGCAGGTCTTCTCTATGTAGCTGTAGCTTTCTTCAGTTCTAATCAGCCTCCTGCTCAGATAGTATAAGGCCTGTTCTTTGCCTTCTTCATTTATCTGTGCCAGCATTGCCCCCAGGGAACAGTATGTGGCTGCGATATACAGTATCAAGGGCCTGCCCTTAATTGGTGCCCCCAGCACCGGAGGGGTCTTGAGGTATTCTTTCATCTTCTCAAAGGCTTCCTGACAGCCATCGTCCCAGAGGAACATCACATCTTTCATCATGAGCTTGTGAAAGGGGTGGCATCTTCCCGATAGATTTGATATAAATCGTCGGATGTAGGCCAGACGCCCTTGCAGGGATCTCAACTCGTGTAGATTCCTTGGTGGAGGGAGCTCCTGGATAGCTTTAATCTTGGACGGGTCAATTTCAATGCCCCTATGACGGACAATAAACCCGAGAAATTTTCCACTGGACACGCCGAAGGCGCATTTCATAGGGTTCATTTTGAGCTCATATTTGCGCAACCTCTGGAACACTATCCTCAGGTCTTGCAAATGGTCTTCTCTTCTGCTGGTTTTCACCACCAGATCGTCAATGTAGCACTCTACTTTCTTGAAGAGCAAATCATCAAAGATCTTTGTCATGTCTCTTTGGTATGTAGCCCCGGCATTCTTGAGGCCAAAAGGCATCCTTTTGTAGTGGAATATCCCCTTCGGGGTACGGAATGCAGTGTGCACTCTGTCTTCCTCAGCAATCCAGATCTGGTTATATCCGGATGACCCATCCATAAATGATAGAGCCTCATGACCAGTAGTCGCATCGATCATCACTTCAGTGATTGGTACTGTGAAGTCGTCTTTCGGGCAAGCCTTATTAAGGTCTCGGAAATCAACACATATTCTGATCTGCCCATTCTTCTTATTTATGGGCACTATATTGGCTAGCCATGTAGTGTATTGATTTTCTTCAACAAAGCCTACATCAATTAGCTTGTCAACCTCTTTGTTAATCTGATTTATTAATTCAGGGCGCATTCTCCTGGAAGGCTGCTTTACAGGGCTAGCCTCTGGGTTCATTACCAATCTGTGCTGTGCCACATCAGAACTCAGCCCCGGCATTTTATCATATGTCCATGCAAAGCAGTCTCAGAATTCCTTCAAAAACTGTATATACTGTTCCCTGGTAGCTGGCTCCAGCAGTGCACTGAGGAATGTCGGCCTTGGCTCATCTGCGGTTCCCAGATTTATTTCTACAAGCTCATCGACGGTGGCCTGACCTCCATATTCGACCTCGGGTGGGGCTTCTTGCAAGTCAATGAAGCCTCCCGGGATATAATCTTCTTCAGTTTCATGATTTTCTGTTTCATCATACTGGTCATCAGCGGTTGTTGGCTCATCATATACGACCAATATTGCTGTATTCTGTTCAGTATGCCCCGAGGACGTAACCGGATCAGCAGGAAACTCGAAGACGGAGTCTTCCGCCCTTAGAGGCTCTTCTGATGCAGAGTTCCTTGAGAGATCATCATTCTGCAGAGCCCGGACTTCTTCTAGGATGCGCTCAAACTCCAGGCATTCCCTTAGCTCTTTGGCTGCTTGATCCTCATCCGGGATTCCCGCGTCGAACTTTGCTTCAGCATGGAACAGATCTTCTTTGCAAGGTAGGTCTTCCCAGCACCAATCTTTCTTTGCTTCATCAGACGTCCCCGTCTCCGGCTGACTGTCTGGGGCTTCATTGTTCATTATAGATTGATAAATGATTTCTTCATCTTCTGAGGGGTACTTGTCATATCCCACCTCGGGAGGGTCTTCATGCTGGTAGGAGACAGATATGACATCCACCTCAGTTTCATAGTATTCTCGAAGGGTATAACCCAATCCTGGGTGCTGAGTGATCTTCCTCAGTTCTTTATTATCCCGAGGCGGATCCCATAGCTCCTGGAACGCCTTCTTTTGGGCAGCAGGTTGTAGCGATGGCATCTGCATCTTAGAGAACATCTGCGAAACCCGTCGGGTAGTATAGTCCAAGCCCGTAATCGGCACCATGTGGTTTACAGCCTCTTCAGGGACCATGCAGTCTTGATCATCTTCCTCGACTGACTCCCCAATGTAGAATATGGTAGGAGGCTCGCAGAAGCGAGGGACTTCCATAGTCTTCAGTGGTAGCACCGTCTGGTACTCAAGGCTGACGATGGGTTTAAATAAACCCTACGGCACCTCCACTTGTGTGTACTTTTCTTTCATTTCTTCATTGATATCATACAGGTGAATGCTAGGAGGGGTGATCCGAGCAATGTCACCGGCATAAGAGATGTGAGCTACCTCATGCTTTTTAATATAGCCCTTTGGTGGCGGTGGAGACCAATTTCTTGCCTTCGTCGCCGACTTCTTCTGGCTGGCCACGGTCTCTTTCTTTTCACCCTTCTGTGACACCTCGGTGTAGTAGGATGCATCGAGCATATGACACTCGAATACTTCGAAGGGATGCAGATCTGCAAACACCCTTTCTTCTTTTCCTTCATGGCAGTATTTGATGCACTGATGTAGCGTGGATGGCACTATCTGATATTCATGCAGCCACGGTCTCCCCAGCAGGGCCTTATATGTGGTGTTGGAGTCGATTACATAGAATCCTACCACGGTAGTGAGATCCCCCAATGTGAGGTTAAAATCAGCCACCCCGAGGGGCGTCTCACATTTCTGGTTGAATCCTGCAATTTTCATGTCTCTGACCTTGGTAAGCTACAGATCAAAGTAATATTTTTGGTAGATGCGGTATGGGAGAATGTTCATGGCAGCCCCGGGATCTATCAGTATCCTGTTCAGTGGCTGACAGTTCAGGGAACCCTTCATATACAGCGGTCTATTATGACTGGAATTCGGGATTAGCATATCATCTTCTGTGAACGTGATCGATGGCCCAGAATTCACTTCTGTTAAGAGTGCTTCATATTGTGCCGGCGACTGCAAGGCATCCACAATTGCTTGGCGGGCTTCTTCACTCAGAGAGAGGATTTCCCAGATGGAGAACCTGGTAGGGAGCTTCTTCAGCATCTTCATGATTCGACTGCCTACCCGGACATTAGACAGTCTCATTTCTTCTGCCCATCGGGGTCTTGGAGGTTCATGTGGTGCCTGTGGCCTTTGCTGCCTAGTCCCAGTTTCATTCTCTTCCTCTGTTTCCCGGGAGGCTTCTTCTGTAGCAACAGCCCCTGGCTTTGCTAGAGGGTCACTTCCTTCATTTTCTTCATGCTGCTTCTGCTTCCTAACTGCAGTCTGCTGGCATTTATTACTTTTAGCTGGAGCAATGTGAGCCAATTGCTCATTCTCCAAACTGGACAACAATTCCAGGAATGAAGGAGCTTCTTCTTTCTCTTGGTACAAGCTGGCAGGGGCAGGAACCTGGACACCTCATACCTCTGGTTCTGGGATCTGATAGGGTTGCTCCCCTCTGAATATAATATTATGATTAGCTGGTGGTGGGCGCCCCCATCTTTTCCCAGAACGTGTTGCATGGGCTGAGGTAGAGGCCTCAGCATGGTTGGCTTCTAGCAGGCCATTTGATGCTTCAGCCTCATCATCCTCCCCGGGCAAGGAAAAGAACACTAATAGAGTGTTACACTGTACTGTCGTGACTTTCTTTCCCTTTTTGGACTTGGGCCGTCTCTTCTTCTTCTGGGAATTTGGCTTTGCCAGCTCCTGCCCCCAGAAGGGCTCAGTCTCATCTTTTCTTTGTTCTGCCTCTGACTGCTCTTCAATTTTCAATTCTTCGAGCTGCTCCCAGAGTATACAGTCTTTTACCAGCAGGTGTTTGGGCTTTTTCTGCTCATATTCATCGAGCTCATTGATATACTGCTGTAGACGCCTGGCTGCAGGACTTACTTCTTTATATGCGGGTAGGGGAGTTTGTCTCCTCCGGTTGTGAGTAGGGATCCGGAAGACTGGCCCGGTCTCAGCTGTGCGCCATACTGGCTTTACTGGAGGCGGTTCAGGCCTTGGTGTGACACCTCGAATAATCACCCCGCTGGTGCTGGCTGCAGGAGTTTTCCTTCTATTCTTTATGGGTTTCGTCTGCCATCCCTCCTGATCCTTCAGTGGGGTGAGGAAACAAGCTTCATAGGTATGCCTGGTACATTCCTCAACGGCTTCCTTAGGCAGCTGCTGGTAAATTGAGATCATATTGGCGGCCATTTTCCAGGGCGGAGGCTCATGTGGATGAGGTGGCTTTACCTGATAATCTCCCAGCTGCAGCTCACCCTTTTTAACCATTCCTTCCATTATATCTTTGAAGACATAACAGTCCTCAATTGCGTGCCCCAGCGCACGGTGAAATGGACAGAACAACGGATCATCTTTCTTTGCCGCATCCTCGGGTCTCTTCGGTTCAGGCAATGTTACCTTGTTGAACTTATATGCCCAGTTAAATAGTGATGCCGTCTTATCCTTGGGAAAAGAGTAAGCCTTTTTCATCTTGTCTCTTAGAGAGACCTTGTCTTTTCTTTCTGCTGCACCCTCAAGCGGGGGAGCTTCCTCTGCCCCCTTCTTCCCCTTCTGCTGCTCGAAGGTTCTGAAATCGACAGTGTTTGCCTCAGAATGTGATGGTCGTCGATCATTAGATTTACCTTTCAGCACATTGGGAACATTGGCGGTTGGACGTTTGGACAAGAACGTCTCAACCTCCGCCACTATATTGTTTAATCGGTCAAATGTTCTAACATTTGCACCGATCATCTTTTCTAGAACCTCTCTCTTGAGGCTCTGTTTACATATCTACACTGCATCTTCTTGATGAGGGGGTCTTCTGCATCTCATGGCTAAGTTCCTCCATCTTTTGATGTAGTCTAGTGCAGTTTCATCTTGCTTCTGCCTGGTTGCATATAGCTCTGCTATTGTGATTTCTCTTTCATTGACATGAAATCTGTCGCAGAATTTTCTCTGCATATCAGGCCAATCAACCACCGATCCAGCTGGCAGGCTTGAATACCATTCAAAGGCTAACCCAGTAAGGGATGAGCCAAAGAACTTAAGCAGATAAGCTTCGTCGACTGCCAGGTCGCCCATGATTGTGGTGTAGTAAGCTATGTGCTCTCTGGGGGAGCCCTGGCCATTAAATTTTTCGAACTTAGGCGGCTTACTGACGCTTGGAGGTAGTCTCTTAGCAGCATATTGGGGAGGATATGGCACCTTGTATACATCATAGGTACTAACATCATCCCCAGTCTTCTCAGACAGCTTCATCTCCACAATTCTTTCAATCATCAGCTTGTGGGCTACGGCTGGATCTATGTCTTCTGGGAAGAAGTGAGCTCGTTGCTGACTATGAGGAGTTGTCATCACAGTGGCGCGCAAGGTGGGCACGGTAGGCTGTGTCTGAGACGCAGAGGGCTGAGCTACTGTTTGCTGTGGCATAGGTTGGCTCGGTGCTTGGCCCTTATCAGCCAGGAGAGGATTAGCTGGGATAGCCGTCTCTGTTGAGCTGAAAGTATGCCCCACAGGCTCGGCTTGCTTAGAGACCGGTGTAGCTTCATGTCTCTCATTGAGCTGTCTTCTGAGAGTATTGATCTCCTGCTGGTATCTTCTGAACATCATCTGGATCATGGGATCTAGGGTGGACGGGATCTGTACATCTTCTGAAGTCCCTTCAGCATCATCAATGAAGGGATTATCTTCCTCTTCCGTTGTTACCACATTAACTGTCATAGTGGTGATCTTGTAGGCTTCATTATCAGTTTTCATCTTATCTTTCGCCGCTTGGCCTCTTCTTGTGACAGGCTCGGGTCTGGTTGCCAGCCTGAGTAGCTCGTCCGGTTGAGTTGGTAGCATGTCTTACCCCCTGACAAGTCCAGCCATGTTACAGGTGAAGATCTGCATCTTTTTCTTCTGCCTGTAGACTTTTCTTTTTGCCTGGTCGGGGTATTTGAGTCGGTCAAAGACCGATATTCTTTCTTCAGGTTCTTCCCTACACAGGTCTTCTTTCCCATATCCGGCCCTGCGGCCTTCCCCATAGTCATTGGAATCGGAGGAGGAGACTCCGAGCATCACTTCTTGAAGGGTTTCTTCCTCTTCTTCATCCACGGTGCCCAGGGCATGGGGTAATCTTTACTGACCGAGGGCAGAGTTCCCCAGGTAGTGGAAGTAGTCTTGGACTACTTGTTTCATCTCCTCTGGGTTGTGCCTTTGTGGCTCTAGTTGGAGCATCAGTCTTTCCTGGCCTCTTTGCTGATGAGCCAGTCTTGCCACCTGAGCATTCAGATGCTCGGCTTTGGAATATCTAAATATATCAGCATGTCTGGCACAGGCTCTTGGCCTTCTTGGAATGGCAGCAGCGACTATTTCGCTTGTTCTCATTCTTTCTTCTTTCTCAAATCTTCTGTCGCCATCCTGGCAGCAGTTGGCAGCAGCATCATAGTTCTTCCTTTGCCATCTTCTGCCCCCAGCCCTGGGATGGGGGACCGAGAGGTCTTGCTTCTGCTCATATTTTCTGCCCCTCATCCTGGGGCGAACAGTGGTCAGATTTCTTTCTTCATTTTCTTTCTCATCTTTCTTACCCCAAGCCCTGGGGTAAACAGCAGCATCATCTCTTATGTCTTTTCCTTCTCTTCTTCTGCTTCCTGCCCTGAAGCGGGCAACAGCATCCTCGGTAGCTTTCCCCTCATCTCGAGTTGGGGCCCAGCTCTGAATCTTCTTTGGTCGCCAGACCTGTTTATATCTTGCTGGCTTGGGCGCCAGCAGCTTCCTCTCATCAGTTTCCCAGTTGGCCCTCCTGGTGGCCAGAACTTGGAACTTGTTGTCGATCTGGACGGTCGGGACAATCCTGTCCGGACGGACTTCTCTCGAGCGACCGTTGAGGTTCACCCTAATGTCACCCATCATCATCGTCTTCCCAGAATTTGAAAGACGACGGTCGGCAGCAGCATATCGGCTCCTCTGGTTAGTTCTTTTCTTCATTTGGGCAGCAGTGGGGACCGTGTCCCTCCTTCGAACATGATGAACATAGTAGGCGACGGCTGTCGAGGTCGTCCTCTCTGGTAAGCTACCCTTGTTATCAGCAGTCTTCATCGGGGCACTTGCAGCAGTGCCTTGCTCGTTGTTGTCGACCTGCAGAAGGTCGGTGAAGACGAGGCCCAGGCAGTTGGGCAGCCCGACAGCAGGGGGCATCGACCCGAATGACAGCGGTACCGCCAGGTAACCCGCTCGGTCATGCACATCGATCGGTTGTTGGTCGAAGCATACGGACATGATTCCAGTAGTCATTGTAGCTTCCTGAAAATAAGGAAAGCGCACAGAATCAGAAATTTGAGGGGGGCCCACTGAGCCTCTTATTTTTGGCGTAGAGATGAAGAGAGACTCATGTCCCACCGGGCGTGCCAGACTTGTGGAACGCGCTTTTTTAGTTTTTTATATATATGGATTTGTTATTTATTGATTTATTGGCGTGCTAGTCACCGGGGTGATAATTTTATTATGCGCTCGATCTGACTTTTAATCAGTCGATTGTGAAGTCCGAGTCGGGACCCGAAGTCCGTCATACCATAAAGGCTATGACGTTAATTACGCCCTTCCTAAGAAGGACAACCCTTGATTAAACGCCAAAAATAAGAGGAAGGTAGCGGCAAAAATAAGACTCAAACGAGAGAGAGGGTTGGTTCATCAGCAGGGCGTTAAATAGCCTGAGTGAAGCGAGGATACATCAAATGCGGAGCAAATCTGACGGCATGTCCCCATTACCTTGGACTATGCCAGATGGGGATAGGAAACCACCCATGCAGCGGCAGGATGGGATCCGTAAAAGATCGGGTATATCTAACCCAGAATCCGGATAAGGACCGGTGCGACATGACACACCCTGTGCAGGCGCGATGTCTTATTGATATCCCCCTTCGGAAGACCATCGGAGAACATGCAAGGGCAGAACTCCGTGGGCCAGCGGGGTTAGGAGAGAATACCATGATCACTCAAGGTGATGTGAATGAATTTTGGTAGCATATCCCCTTTATCCTGGATTATGCCAAGAGGAGATAAGCCATCATCCACGGGATGCCGGGATGAAAGCCGAAAAAGAAGGTGGCACCAGGCCCGGGGCCGTCGCCCACATCCATAGCATCGATTGATGTTCCTTCGGAACCCGTCGGAGGACAGGTAGTGACATAGCCCTTTAGGTCCATAAGGTTATTGATGTGACACGGTCTACCTAGGATGATAATGACCCTTAGACCTATGCATCCACAAGCATACAAGCTCTCAATTCGGCTCACCGTGCGACCTATCTCACGCGACGCACATGCGCTCCCAGTGGGTCCGAGTGATGCCGGCGAGGATCCGGGGTGGGACCCTAAGGTTTCCACCGGTTGGTGGGCTTATGGCTGACCCCTAATGGGCCTGGGATACCCAATTTATGGGCGGGCTAGCACGCTGGGGCGTGGGCTTGGGTGGCGCTCTCTCACTTGCCACGGTGGTGCGCTCGTGGTTTCACAAACAATCAAGTCCGGGCACTCAATTACCGCCAACGAGCTAAGGAAACGATACTAGCTAAGCAAAGTAAATGAGGACCAGGAGAGGGACCAGAAGCTCACCTGATCGGTGTGAAGACACCGATCCCGGCCGGAGACGATGGGCGCGCCGGGAGGCGTGGGTATGCACCCGAACGCCGCGGCGGGGTAGCTTGACCTGCTGGTTAGTTAATTACAAAACTACGCCTCTCGCAGGAGGGGGGATCTCGGGGTGGGGGTTATGGAGTTTACACCAAACACTACCACCACGCAGGGTGGGGCCTTCAGCCGGCCAAGCGGGGTGGGGAAAATTGGTTAATTATCACACCGGCGGTCGATACCGAAACCTGTCCGGTTCTGGGATTCTGGACCAGCAGTCACTGATGTAGCCGTAGAACACTTTCTGGAATTTTGCCGGAGGCGCGGTCGGTGTCGTTGGCTTCGTAACAGAATAGGGGTGCGCCTCAAATTTTATGGATTTTCGTTCTGCACGAGCCGGGCTGCCACGATCGACCGAACGGGGTCCCTGTTCAGGACCTGCACAGGTTCAGCTTCTGAACAGCAGATTGCCGAGGACGCCACGAACGCTCCCGGGCTCTGTTTTGCAAACGGCCGGTGTCGATGGAAGCGTGGGGAGGTCTACTTTCCAACGGAGCCGGCCTCGCCACTGTCTGAAGTCCGTGTGGACAGGATGGTCCCGTTGAAGGGGGACAGGTCGGGGAAGACAGACAGGAGGCAGAACGAACGCCCGGCGGTATAAAAATGGTAACTTCCACTTACGGCGTTCAAACGATGCTCCGTCTTCGGCTTCTGAAAGCTGACAGGGGGAGGAAGAATTTTGATGAAGAGTTTGATGACCGATTCCTCCAGTCTTGGCCGCTGCACGAAGGTCGAACAGAGATGGCCTTCTGGTTGAGCCCCCAGTGCGCAGTCGCGGTAGAACGGAGCTAGCGGCCGGCCACGATCTTGGAACGGAGCGATTCCAACTCGCCTGCGGAGAAGACTCGTGGATGCACAAGTTTGCTGAAGCGCTTGGATGCCGAATCCTCCTGGAACGGGTTGGAAAATGCTCTGCAAGTTGGGGCCAGAAACTGCCTGCGGGCTGGAATGGATTTGTGGAGGGGAGGCTAAGGTGGTGGTGGTGTATGTGGGTGGAGATGGAGGGGGGGTGCGACCCTAGGAGGGAGGGGAAGGGGATGGACGACCTAGGGAGGTGAAGGGGTCCCTTGGAGAGGGGAAAGGGGTCTTGGGTGGAGGAATATGGCTTGGGAAGGGTGGGGAGTGGCCTTGGGAAGGTGAAAGGGTGCCTGGGAAGATGAAAGGGTGCCTAGGAGAAGGGGTTTCCACCTAGGGGTTGGAGGGGGAATTGAATGAGTGTATAGGGAAGGGGGAGGGGTCTTAAAGAAGGGTGATTAGGGAGGAGAGAGAGGGGATTTCGAAATTTAGAGAGAGAGAGGGAGAGAGAATACTTGAGGGTTTAATTTTTCAATTCATCAAAAGTTGTCACAAATGGGAGAGGGGGGGGTCCTTATATAGAGTTGGACCATTTGCACAAAACCCCCTAACAAAGTGCATAAATGCAAAAGACCAAGAGACAGGGGGGGGCGCCCATGGGCCAAGCCCACTAACTGGGCCCAATGTCCTCAACTAAGGGTCCAAATGACTCAAGACTTGGATAATTAACTCTAAGACCTAGATAATGGACTCAAATAAAGGAAAATTACACATGATATGACTCAAATAAAGAAACTACATAAGCAACAAATAAAGATAGCCATGAGGACCACATCTCCAAGGGGTCACGAAGTCGGAGTCGCCTCGTGCCATAGGGAATGCCGGGAGATGTCCTCATCAAATCCCCCGGGGTGGGGAGAACTCGACCCCGTCGAGTAGGGGTCCAATCGGCTCTCGTACTGCACCAGCAGGTCCGGGTCTAGGCGCATCAAGTCCTCTCGGCTTACCCAAGCATCCTCGGTCGGGGAACGGCCTTTCCACCTCACGAGGTAGCGCTGGTAGACCCTGTTCCTGGTAAGTGTGCTCTGCTCATCCAGTATTGCCTCCACTTGCTCAAGTCGGCCTCTCAATCGGGGTGGTAGTTTCGCTCCGGGAGGGTCACTCACAAGGGGGGGTAAAGGCTCGAGATCCTGACTGGGTTCCACCGTGGGGCCCTTATAGCGAACCAGATCCGCCACATTGAAAGTGGGGTGAACCCCAAAGCCCTTAGGTAAGTCGAGCTCATAAGCATTGGTACCAACCCGTCTTAGAACCCGAAAGGGTCCCAAACCCCGTGTCCTCAATTTGGAGGCGGGCCCTGGGAGGAGCCGCTCCGTTCTCACCATCACATGGTCTCCCACTTGGTATTCATAGTGACGACGATGAGCATCGGCCTGCCTTTTGTAAGCCTCGTTGCTTTTGCCTATATGCTTGCGGATGTTTTCATGTATCTTTGTGGATGTTGACTCACTAGGAGATAATGGGGGTCCTGGACAACCAAAAGTGGACCTATCATGCAGTGGTGCTACACAGACTTTGGTAGACCTAGGAGGCTTATGCTTCTTGTCAAAGGGGGTGGGGATGGAAGACCCGGAAAACCCATAAAGGGACCTATCATGCCATGCCATGTAGGCCCTAATAGACCTAGGTGGGCCAGGACAACCATAGATGGATCTATCATGCATGGTGGTGATAATTACCGGGGAACCCGAACTTCCTTGAATATTTCTCTCATGCCTAAGACTTGCGACGAACGAGGGTGGGCCATTACATCCGTACATAGACCACTCATACTTCTTACATGTCATGTGGGTGATTTGAATGAATGGACCCGACTCATGAATCATGTCAAGCGGTGTGGTGTGTCTAGACACATGCATTCCTTCCCAAATGGCATCCCTAATGTGTATGGCTTGGTGTGGGAGTTTCCTCTCATAGGGGTCAAATGGGTCTGGGAAAATAGAGTGGGCCTGGTCTATTAAGGTGGGTGAGGGTAGGAAAGGGTGGGTGGTGGGTAAGGGGGGTGGGTTGCATGGGGGTCTAGACTCCCATAGGAAGGGGTCAAAGGGGTCATGGTAAGGGTCCCCTAGGGAGAGGAACTCCAGGTCCTCATGTAGCGGTGAGTCATCCTTCTCTAAAGAAATAATTGGGCCGAAGTCTTTGGTGGGTGGATCAGCCAGGAAGGGATGGTTTGACACTCTACCCGAGATAAGCAATTCTAATTCATGGAGAGCAGCAGGCTCATCCGGTGTAGGGAGGATTAGAAGGAGGTCGCTAGTGTAGCAACCTACAGTGTAAGCTGTGGTGATGGATCCGACACATAGATGTAGGAGGTCAACGCTCCTAGGTTGGTCAGCCATTGTGGCCAACATGTCGGTCAACTCTATTTGCCATGCTAGGCCCTTAAGAAGGTCATCCCAACTCTCAACCTCATAGGAGGATTGGATAGTGGTGTGATAAGAGGAGAGAGGGACTATGGGGAGGTGTTGTTCCATGGGAGGGTAGGCATGGGCCATTATCTCTCTAATTGGGCTACCCATCAACCAGCTAACAAGGGTCTCTCCTAAAATAAGCTCGGTCCCATCTAGAGAGGGTGGTGTAGGGTGAAGGTTACCATGTGAGTTTTTTTCTTCAATTTGGACATGTGTGGTCTCCATGTTGGGAATTGGGTCCGGGGTGTTCACCACTTTGGGGTCGGGTATGGGTTCCTCCTCCAAAGAGGTGAGAGAGTATGTTCGGGGTGGGGTGGTGATGGTAGGTGCATGGCGCCCCCAAGGTGATGAGCAAGGTCGGAATTGGGTTGGGGTTGGAAGTGGAGGTAGTGGGAGTCTAGGTTGGGGTAGGTTTGTAGTTGGAAGTGGAAGGTGGGTTGGGTGAAGACAGTTGGATTGGTCGATCTTGGGTGGGGCATCCCTTATAGGGGATAATGGAGGGGTAGTAGTAGGGGCTACGGGGGTTTGGGGAGTATGGGTCTCATGGGGAATAGTGAGTTGCGGGGTGGTGACCGGTGCGGGCCTAGGTGGAGGGGTGGGCACGGGATCCACTTGGGTTTGAACGGTGAGGGTTATGGAAGTGAGTTTTAATTGGGGAAGGTTGGTGGGGATTGGGTTTTCCTGACTTGACTCTTGGCATTGTGCCTCAAATTCTTCCTCCCATTCAAGGGGAGCTTCATGAACTTCAATCACTTTCTCAACTCTTTGGGGTGGAGGGGTTTGGTAGGGATTTGTGGGTTGGAGGGTGGTGGTCTTTGGGGGCCTAGGTGGAGGGGTGGGTAGTTGGGACAGTTGGGTTCTAAGGGAGAGGAGTTGGTGGCGAAATGTGGAGAGGGGATCGGTTAGGGGTGGTGGGGGCGGAGTCCTATGGATGGTCTTAAGTTGGCCGGGTTGGGATTGAGTAGTGGTGGTGCTCCTCGGGCTAGGGGTGTGTGAGTAGGAAGAGTAGGAAGGTTTTGGAATGTAGATTTTCCTAAGTTCTCTCGTCATCTCTTCCCACGAGTGAATGGGCTCTTGCCTCTCAATCCTTCTTATGGCCTCTATGTGTTCCAATTCTATCTTGGCTTGACCCCGAATTTGTCCCTTGGCCCTACAAACTCTTGTGTGTCCGTATACCCGATTCCTCTCAAAGTTCCTTTCCATTGCAGCCTCCCACTTGAGGTAATCACTAGCATGCGACCCATCAAAGGTAACACCCTCATCTCGAATAATGTCCCAAAGTATTGGGTTGATCGGATCCCGGTAGTGGGCCGAGTGGGATGGGTATGTGGTAGCCATGATTCATGAACTAGATGACAATGCGCCCTAGGACTAGACTTAGTAGAGACAAGTCTAAAACTTGCTCTGATACCATTTGATGTGACACGGTCTACCTAGGATGATAATGACCCTTAGACCTATGCATCCACAAGCATACAAGCTCTCAATTCGGCTCACCGTGCGACCTATCTCACGCGACGCACATGCGCTCCCAGTGGGTCCGAGTGATGCCGGCGAGGATCCGGGGTGGGACCCTAAGGTTTCCACCGGTTGGTGGGCTTATGGCTGACCCCTAATGGGCCTGGGATACCCAATTTATGGGCGGGCTAGCACGCTGGGGCGTGGGCTTGGGTGGCGCTCTCTCACTTGCCACGGTGGTGCGCTCGTGGTTTCACAAACAATCAAGTCCGGGCACTCAATTACCGCCAACGAGCTAAGGAAACGATACTAGCTAAGCAAAGTAAATGAGGACCAGGAGAGGGACCAGAAGCTCACCTGATCGGTGTGAAGACACCGATCCCGGCCGGAGACGATGGGCGCGCCGGGAGGCGTGGGTATGCACCCGAACGCCGCGGCGGGGTAGCTTGACCTGCTGGTTAGTTAATTACAAAACTACGCCTCTCGCAGGAGGGGGGATCTCGGGGTGGGGGTTATGGAGTTTACACCAAACACTACCACCACGCAGGGTGGGGCCTTCAGCCGGCCAAGCGGGGTGGGGAAAATTGGTTAATTATCACACCGGCGGTCGATACCGAAACCTGTCCGGTTCTGGGATTCTGGACCAGCAGTCACTGATGTAGCCGTAGAACACTTTCTGGAATTTTGCCGGAGGCGCGGTCGGTGTCGTTGGCTTCGTAACAGAATAGGGGTGCGCCTCAAATTTTATGGATTTTCGTTCTGCACGAGCCGGGCTGCCACGATCGACCGAACGGGGTCCCTGTTCAGGACCTGCACAGGTTCAGCTTCTGAACAGCAGATTGCCGAGGACGCCACGAACGCTCCCGGGCTCTGTTTTGCAAACGGCCGGTGTCGATGGAAGCGTGGGGAGGTCTACTTTCCAACGGAGCCGGCCTCGCCACTGTCTGAAGTCCGTGTGGACAGGATGGTCCCGTTGAAGGGGGACAGGTCGGGGAAGACAGACAGGAGGCAGAACGAACGCCCGGCGGTATAAAAATGGTAACTTCCACTTACGGCGTTCAAACGATGCTCCGTCTTCGGCTTCTGAAAGCTGACAGGGGGAGGAAGAATTTTGATGAAGAGTTTGATGACCGATTCCTCCAGTCTTGGCCGCTGCACGAAGGTCGAACAGAGATGGCCTTCTGGTTGAGCCCCCAGTGCGCAGTCGCGGTAGAACGGAGCTAGCGGCCGGCCACGATCTTGGAACGGAGCGATTCCAACTCGCCTGCGGAGAAGACTCGTGGATGCACAAGTTTGCTGAAGCGCTTGGATGCCGAATCCTCCTGGAACGGGTTGGAAAATGCTCTGCAAGTTGGGGCCAGAAACTGCCTGCGGGCTGGAATGGATTTGTGGAGGGGAGGCTAAGGTGGTGGTGGTGTATGTGGGTGGAGATGGAGGGGGGGTGCGACCCTAGGAGGGAGGGGAAGGGGATGGACGACCTAGGGAGGTGAAGGGGTCCCTTGGAGAGGGGAAAGGGGTCTTGGGTGGAGGAATATGGCTTGGGAAGGGTGGGGAGTGGCCTTGGGAAGGTGAAAGGGTGCCTGGGAAGATGAAAGGGTGCCTAGGAGAAGGGGTTTCCACCTAGGGGTTGGAGGGGGAATTGAATGAGTGTATAGGGAAGGGGGAGGGGTCTTAAAGAAGGGTGATTAGGGAGGAGAGAGAGGGGATTTCGAAATTTAGAGAGAGAGAGGGAGAGAGAATACTTGAGGGTTTAATTTTTCAATTCATCAAAAGTTGTCACAAATGGGAGAGGGGGGGGTCCTTATATAGAGTTGGACCATTTGCACAAAACCCCCTAACAAAGTGCATAAATGCAAAAGACCAAGAGACAGGGGGGGGCGCCCATGGGCCAAGCCCACTAACTGGGCCCAATGTCCTCAACTAAGGGTCCAAATGACTCAAGACTTGGATAATTAACTCTAAGACCTAGATAATGGACTCAAATAAAGGAAAATTACACATGATATGACTCAAATAAAGAAACTACATAAGCAACAAATAAAGATAGCCATGAGGACCACATCTCCAAGGGGTCACGAAGTCGGAGTCGCCTCGTGCCATAGGGAATGCCGGGAGATGTCCTCATCAGTTATAAAGAAATCCGGATCGGAACAGAAGAATGTAGGGGAGGTCCTCCCCATTGATTTATTTCCTAAGGGATGCCAAATGCTCTCTGTATATTCCTCGGGTGGGTACAACATGGGGATCAAGGTTCAGACCAAGAAGAAAGAGGTTCTCGGTGTGAGGGTTCAGAAATATAGCATGGCTTCTCGGCACGGGCTGAAGGGAGTTCTCGGCGCGCCACGAAGGGGGCTCTCGGCATGTGCTGAAAGGGGGAAGATGAGGATCTCGGCGCGAGAGTTCCCGGCGCGCCCAGCGCCGGGAGAGTTTGGCACCGAGAAGGTGCTGGGCTTGAGCGCCGTGAGGACTTATGGGGGTTTACGGTGCTCTGTTCTAGGGATTTTTCTCAGGATTCAGACAGTGGCTGGGGAATGGATTCAGGAGGCAAGTGAGGAAAGAGCCAGGGGCCTACCAGGTTGACAGCAGAGGGGGTCACAGATGAAAGGGGTTCGAGGGATCAGAGTCACCGGGCCTTTGAGCTCTCAGGAACAGGCTTCACGACATCAGTATTGCCGACCATCCAGGAGATCGAGAGACGACAACCTCTGATCCCTACAATGGCCCTAGTGGCTTGAGAAATTTGAGAAGAAAATCACGGACTCCACGTCGTTTAAATCATCGATGACATTGAGGGAGAGAGGGGGGAAACAAGGCCCAAAAATCCACAGTGAGGATTGGGGCTTTGTTGGCTCCGTCCCATCTTAAATAGGCATGCGTATAAACACAAGGGATTATCAGAGTCCTAAGCATTCGAGCAATCAGTGTATGCAGGGGACGACAGATACCCTGAGAGAGAGAGATAGACAAGATAAAGCCCAGGGATCCATGGAGGTGAGGATCGGGGCTCTGTACCAACTCCCCCGGGGCTGGGAGAAAGGCAAGCAGCAGGGAGTACCTATCAGTCGCCAGGACTACCAACAGACACCTGAAATCATGGACTCATCGATCAAAAATCCGCAACCGAAATGATAGCTACCACGATCATCAGAGAGGGGTGAGAGAAAGAAACTCGAGCTTCTACTCATTCCACCATCTTTATTATTCATACTTCATTGGCTACAGCGAGATAACTCGGACGATAGTCGAAAGGAGACTTTGAACATCCTTCAAGAAATCCCACATACAAGGGTAGAAAGAATATAGGAGGGAAGAAAAGAAAACCCATTTGGAATAGCAGGAGGATGGGGGAGGGCGGAGCATTGACTCCTCTCCCTCCCCGAGCACCCCACCTTCTCCTTCTCTCGAGCTTCGCAGCAGCTTCTTCACTCGCTCCCTTTTCTTTTTCTTTTTTTTTCTATCTATTTTCTGGATGAGGTTTCTTCTTTTTTTTGTCTCCCCTCTCTGTGTGTGTCCCCCTGTTCATGATGAACAAGGGGGGGGGGGGGGTTATAGGCACATCAGCCCCCTTCTCGGCATGCCCTTCTCGGCGCGCAAAAAACGACTTCCCGGCGCGCTCTTATCAACCGGGTAGGCTTCCCGGCGCCGAGGGATATGGCTTCACGGCGCCCCTATGGGCTTCGGACCTTGTGAGGATTTCTTGGTTCCACATTAGTGAGCCCATTTGGGCTTTAATATCTTGAACTCTCTCGTTATCAAGTCTGGACTATCAAAGACATATAACCTGTCTTTTCATTTGTGAGTTCTTCGAGCCTGTCAGGACAGGTGAAGGTCTATTAGTAGGTGAGTTGACACAGTCTTATCAGAACATTGCTGGGGTTCTCATCAGTCAGTAGACTGTAATTCTTCATCAGTATTGCCGTCTGAGTGATGACAACACCGGACATCAGCTTGGCCGGGGAGGGCTTCAGCCGGGTGGTAGCTTTAGTGGCGACTATTTTGTAATTCTGGCTATGCAAGAATCTCTGAGAGCTTCATGTCTGATTCAATCTTTTCTTTGGTCTCATCTTTGTTCTCAGTTATATTTCAGGTGTCAACAGTCCTTTTATGTATTTCTAGTTATATCAGTTTAGTTGACTGAAGCTTGTTAAGGCTTGTAGCCTATTATTTAGATTCGAATAAGGAATGTCATGGATTAGAATTTCCACCTTTTTGGTTATTTGGATAATTGTCATCTTGGACATTAGTATCATATTGGAAATAAATTCTTGGTTATGATTAAGATAAATTACACACTCTGTCTTTTGTCAAAAAAAATATATATGTAGACTGCTCTGATTGAATGGTTCTATATAAGCTGGCCACGACCTATGGTATCTTCCGCGCTCGGGGCATGACAGCCTTCGTGGTATCAGAGCCTAGGATTTCAATTCCCTAGGAAATTAGAAGGAATAAGAAGTCTGGAAAAATTAGAAGTCATGATTGAAATGTAGTCAAAACCCAAGTCCAAGGATAGGTTTATACCTTACCCGGTGAGATGGATAGAGCCATGGGTAAAGTTCTATATTGACTTTTGACCTTATAATTAAACCCGACCTTTATTATGCTTAAACACTTTTGTAGGATCATGGCTGCTGAAAGAGCACAATGGCGCGAGATGCAGTGCACCGTGCAAGGCCTTACACAGGCGCTACAGCAAGTGTCACAAGGCGATGCTAACCGTGCAGCCGGTGATCTCTACAAGAGTTTTCGTAACATGAATCGACCAAGGTTCACGGGTTCGTCCGACCCCGAGGATGCCGAGAATTGGTTAAAGGAAATGGAACGAATTTTCTGTGTGATGCAATGCACGGACGAGGAGAAGGTTTTACTGGCCATATTCCAACTGGAGCAGGACGCTTGATGTTGGTGGGAATCCGTGGAAGCAACATTGCCAGAAGACCATGTCACATGGGATGAATTCACGGAGCATTTCAACATCAAGTACTTCTCCGACTATGTCTAGGAAAAGAAGGCTACGAAATTTGCCATACTAAAACAACGAGGTTTGAAAGTGGCCGAGTATGAGGCCCAATTTTCAAGACTAGCTAGGTATGCACCCCACATGGTGTGTACAGAGAAGATGAAGGCTAAAAGGTTCCTCAACGGGCTTCGGCCCCACTACATTACACAACTTGCACCGATGGACATCCCAGTCTATTCGGAAATGGTTCGGCGTGCGTAGTTGCTAGAGGATGCCACCGAATTATCCGAAAGAATCCGAGGAAGGGACAAGAAGGAGCCTGTCACAAGCCTAAGAAAATTCAAACAATCATTCAATAAGAAGCAGTTCATCATAGAAGGGGAGCCCTCCAAGGAAAAGAAATTCCAGAAGAATGACAGGCCATTCTCCACCGCCACACCCTCTAAGGAGATTTGCAAGTATTGTGATAAAGTTGGTCATAAGACTGAGGAATGCTGGAGAAAGTTAGGAGCTTAT